>OZ023151.1:4564839-6964839 GCA_963675895.2 Styela plicata | reverse complement strand
CATATAAATGCCCCAGAAATCGTTGAAGCCCTCCGTCCGCACGTTTGAATTTCCAAGAAAAAATTTATATCCATGATTTGAATCGATGCGATTTTTTTCATCTTCAAACTTCATGACCACACTCACCGCTGCGAAAATTGGAAATATGATAGCAACTTATCGAGGACTGGTCAACAACTTAAGATATATAGTCTGAAAAATATAGGTCAAGTTGGACAGGGTAAAAGTACCCAGTCGGAAAAATTAGATCGAAACTTTTTTTGGTAAGTGTGAGTTGACGAGGCGCTGTCTAGCTGTGTATCATACTTGGCAAAATGAAATACTAAATTGTGTAGCTCTTGCGTATGAATGACCTATCATATTCAGTTTAGTTAAACAAAAATACATCTTAGATAAAATTTTGCTATCTTTTGATGTTAATTTAAGGGGCTAAATACTAAGCCTAATTTTACTGTAATTTGTGGGGTGGTGTTACATCAATCTTATTTGCTATATTGGATAGTGATATAAAATAAATTCTATGAGAAAGCTCTCATCGCTTACGACGTCATCAATGGTTCCCTTTAATTCCGCCCCCGCGTTTACGCAACTAGAACACGTTTGTGTATCTCGTCAGGTAATACACGTGTTTTAATGTAATATAACACACGAAGAATCATTTTATTTACATTGCCCGATGTTTTGCGCCTGGTTTTGTATCGTATGCGTAACTTACGCCTAATCTGACGCATTCTATCCTCTACATGACCGTCGTTAACCCGAGCCGGGCGTTTTATCGTATGGCGTGACATTCTCATCCCAACACTTCATTTTGATAAGTTATCTGTATTTTACCATGTGGTATGCATCCCATGCAGGAGTATAGGTGTACCCCGTTGACCCATAGGGTACGTTTGGGGCGTTGTCTCTGTTCAAATCGTTGAATTATTTTTTGTTGGATTTTTTTTTGACTTCTTAAATTCCTACCCAGAATTTGCAATTATATAACCGCATAAAACAGTGCGCCATTCAACAGGGCCCTTCCTAATTATATTCGCCGAAACTAGCAGCCATAGAAAACAGATAGACCCCAGATAAGATCTATTAATGAAGTTTTCAGTGAATTTTCACATAAATGACGCAATTTATTCATACCTAATTTATGATAGAGATAATTAACATTAGAAATATTCGATTCGTCTCGAAAAAGGTACTTTGCTAATTCAGATTTTGAATCCAAGAGATCCTCTTTCTAACTGCACCACATTAATCATGCCTCTTGTTGATCATGGGCCATTTGTGGAATGTGCCATGCAGGCGCGGTCCACTACTGGCTCATGGTCGACAAGACCTCCTTTTTTGTCTTTGATGAGAACAATTTCCCAAAAGTTCCAAACATGGTATCTTCCTTGCAATATCGTTGTTCATTTTAGTACAAATTCCCGGTAAAACACAAGTGACAATTTATACTTGCACCTATGAATAAGCAAGAGAAACACGTAAAATTTATTCTGACGTCAAATTGGCTATTGTTACTGGACATTCCGTGTATGACATCATAGTGAACGAGGTACTATCATGATCAATATATCCAATAATTAAAACGAAAACAGACGCCGTTCGTTCATCACCATCGTTTATTGCGAAGCATGAAGTTCAATCGGCGCAGAATGAATATACAATAAAATAACGCAAGAGGGACACAGTCAACTGCGTATTTTTCAAGTTATATTCGAAGTTGTTTGTGATTAAAATTTGAAAGTTGATGGATATTCAGATGGATTACGTTTTTTGGATTACTCAAATTTCATTGCCAACGAAAAGCTGAAAATTTCGCTTAACTACACTCAAAATGTAATACAATAAGATACGAAAAGTTGAGAGTGCAGCGCTATTTGCTTATAATTTTCGGTCTGACTCTCTCTCTTTTGTCTTTTTTCTCTCTTTTTCGATGGCGCTCCGCGATCTTTGTTTCTTTATTACTTTTTCGCTCAGCGCAATGACGTCAATGGTAACAGACCTTTCCGGGTATATTATTACTCAGTGACAGACCACGATCGTTTAGTCTGTCGAGAGACTCAGAAAGGCGGGAGCTTGCGCGCGTTGATTGAATCTAACCAGATGATAAAATGAAAATGGTCGAGACTATAGCAAACAGTTTTTTCAGTTTCTGAATTTTATAATGCGTTGATAGAGGAAGTTTTAGTATATTGATATTACTCGAGAGCTCTGTTTTGCCAAATATGAATTATGGATGGACTGCGCCTCTAAGGCGTATACTATTAATGATCCATACTTGACGAAATAATTATAGTTCGAAAAATAAATTTATCGTCTCTATATGGCCATAGGTTTTTAGTAATCCGCATCTAGAATATTATTCAGTGAAAGACTCTAAATATTATCACAATTTTTGCAGTAAAAAATTATAATATAGTTCTTTACGAACCAAGTCATGCAATTTTGCGACATGGTTATCAAATACTTTGCGAATCTTAAACGCCCGGATTCCGACAACCGTTATCTAACAACCGAGGAGTGGAATTTAATATCAAGGGCCAGAAGTCAAAAAGAAGCTCAAGCTGCCGCGGCGGTGCTGAATCCGAAACGATTCCGCCCGTCGCACTCGAAGTCTTCACAGAGAAAGGGGAAATCAAACATGTCCGTTTGTACTGCTGGTCGCAGATACAGCGAACAATTCATGCTTCCGAACAATATTAAAAGACGTGTATCACAGTCGAGATCCATTAATAAGGCACCGTCAACCAGACGGTCTTCTCTACCGGTGCCTGCCACAGATGACATCAATAATAACAATTATACTGCAGTCGTGCGGCCTCACTCCCATCCGGATATAAACCAAAACGCGGAATATCACGCCCATAGGATATGCGCACATGTTGCTGGTTTAGCCTCTTCTTTAGAAAAGGACACATATTTTGCTGGAGAAGGTGTCTCGGCGTCCTGGAACGCCTCTACCCGTTCTTTTACTGTTCAACTTCACAAAGACTTCCCTACTAGCAACGGACTAAATACCACGAACGGAGATTTATTTTACGGCGATAAACCTTGTTTAAATGGATGCATAAAACATTGCTACTGTTACGAGCCTGCGTGTGCTCGTTCTACCACCAGTACGTATCCTTCAAGTCAATAAAAAAAAACTTTGCCAAGTATGACTCACTGATGGACCGCGCCGCCGAAGCGCGGTCCATCAGTGCCTCATATTTGACAAAATAAAGTTTCAAATAGACTATTTAGAATTATTAATCGAATTTTGTGTAGTTTGAAAGACCCGGAATATCTAACATTTCATAGTAGATATTCAATTCAGATAAAACGGATTTTTGAAATGAAATGGGAGTCTACTATTTAGTAGTAAAACATAACCTAAATAAAAGATTAGCGTGTATGTGAATGTGAGTTGTGTATTTCCGTGCAAATCATTTATCCGAAATCGTGCGTTACAAATTGACTGATATATGCGGCTATACAACACGACAGACGAATTATAATTATTTATTCAACAAACAGAAATTGATTTTTGGCACACATTACTGAAGAAAATTGACGCAATTTGCCTTGCAATCGATTTTCGGTTGTTATCCCCTGGAAAGCGATTATTTCAACGAAATTAATGGCCAAAGGCTTCAAACCCATATGTTGCTTCGTGAAAGATTTTCAATTGCTGCCATAGGCATTCGTCGCCTTCCCGTATAAACGATTTCCATGTCCATTTGGCCGAACCAGTCTAAGAAAATTATCAATAATTCGGTAACATTTCTAATATGATATCAACAACCAAGTGAGGGGCATGAATAAGTCGCTTCATCAGACACGATTTATTTCTGTTCCACACTTGGATTCAATGCTAAAAATGATATAATCAGATAATTCTTCTTACGGATACAACACGATAAATAAATAAACAATAACACACACACACTCTTCGAGCGGCGTGACGAAATATCTGCGCGAGGCTCATTATATTAAAAACCCTTTTCATACTCAAGAGCAAATTCGCCCCGGGGGCTCTGCGGAAGACATAAAATTCTGGTGGATCACGTTTAGTATGTACCGCTTAATATGCTTTGACACAAATTTATTTATTAAATTTTGAAGTGTTAAAAATGAAAACACCGATTTTGATAATTTTTGCGTACTCTGTCGACCTTGGTGCAAAGTAACATATTTTTTCTATTAAAACGGACTCGTTTCACATTCGCCTGATCTTATAATTTAACGAAATTTGCAGAATAGCGAAGTTTAATTTTAGCGGGTAGTCTGTATGTATTTATTTCAATATCTCTTTAATTTTGTCTTCTATAAACGGAATAGCAAGTGATAATTTTATCGCAGCACTTTTCCTCTTACAAATCTGACCCAGACAAAAAAAGTTTGTCCAAAGATGTTTTTGACTTTGAAATCAAAACGAAAAATTATCCACAAATCTAACCTAAATAATATTCTCTTCCATAGATCATCAAGATGAAATGATGACAACAGATCCAGAGGAAGACCCAAGACCTGCATCCCCGAACTTCGCAGCTCAACATAATCAAAACCATAAACCAAGCACAAAATATCAACTTAACCCAAGTTGCAAAGTCATGGGTGTTGTCTCAGGTATATTATATGTTTTTTTGTTTGTTATTGTATTAGATAGTTTTTTGGGGGGTGGAATATATTTTACATTGTGCAACACGAGACTCTGATCCTTAGTGCCCGATTTGATTCAATTTGTTTTTGGTAATTCAAAAAATTGATATTATTTATATGATTTTTTATATCCGTAAAATGATATGTAGACGTGTATTTGTTTACTATGGTTTTATTCGAATTAAAGCGAAAAGCATTTTTATTTTGGTTTTGTTAATTATTGCATAAATTAAATATTTGCTTTTCTCAATTAGATGCAAAGATTTGGAAATACTAATTTGAATTTAAATCTCGTGATTAAGGACAAATTATTCCCACCGGGCGGAAAAAACAATGAAATTAGTACATAGCAAAACACCCCACTAAAAATAATTTACCTGCAATTCCGCGATACTGTGATCAAAATCCAATTATACGAAATTATTATTTATCCCTGTATAAAACGTTCTCGAGTCAAGTGCATCTTCAAGTTTTCTGACCCGTTCGGCGTTGATAACACGTTATTAGGTGAAGCAATTACATGTCACTAACGTTTCTTTATAAACTGAATACAATTTAAATATTTAATTTGATTAACAGGTATAAACAAAAAGTCTAACAGACACCGTGAAAATATTCTCAAGTTCAAAACAATTCCAACATTTGGAGTAGTCGTCAACAACGAAAGTACGCTCGCAAAGGTGAGTAATTTTAGAGTCAAGATTTCAATCAATTGGTATACAAGCTTGATACTCATTTTCGTGCTTCGGTGTGATTCGACGAAACTTCTAAACTAATATAATATTATCGAACATATTAAATTTCGATACATATTACAAACAAATTTGTCGGATTATTCAAAAAGTTTGCAATTTCATTGAAAAAAATCAATTTTTTTTTAAATGAATCTAATTCGGGAAGGTCAGATTCGAAATGAAGTGATTTTTTATTTTCGATTCGAAAATGATTAGCATATTCAAAGTGACTACCCTGCCTGATATCCATAATTTTTACGCCATGGTCTCAATATTTAGCATCGCCTTAAATGAACTCGCTCATGCGCGGCTCTTTAACGACCTCTGTGGCGCAATTAATAAATGTTTTTGCATTTCCTTTGACGTCATAAGTTATGACATCATACTGAAATCTCTTTGAAAAATGTTGTCTTAATCATTATTCATAATCTAATCAATTTACAGCGAAATAGCTCAAAACAACCTCGCGCGAGTGCAAATATGTAAACCGGGCTTGATTTTCAATTCTTATTCAAAACTGAAGTATAATTCCGTCACGGACGAGCCACAGATGGACCGCACCTCTGCAGCGTTGTCCATCTGACTCGTGCTTGACATAAGTGTCCTAATCAGGGTATCTTTATCGTTCTGTTTTGTACTGATGGAAAAAAATTAAAAATTTGTTTTCAGATTCATTGCGATCAAAAATCAAACTCTGGTGACCTGTTATTATTGCATTATCAGCTTTGTTTATTTGAATTAGAAAAATCGTGTTTTAACTATCGTGTATCAACGAAATTCGTGTCATCTTCACGCAAACGCCATTTTTCTATCAAAAAACATCGTCTGCGTCTTACGGACGCAGATGTTTGAAATTGGATCCATTTTTTAGATAGATTTTTCATATCAAGCAAATGGTATTTTGCCTCGAATGAGATAAGTAAGAATACACGTGCTCGACGCAATCCATCAGCGACCCATAGACTAATACTGCTTGTCACAAAATAGACGAATTATAGTTTTTTATACATTTCAAGTAGGCGTTGGAAATATACACCCCCAAATAGGTCAACCATAGAAAACAAGTCATTGTTTACTGTTTTATTGTGCCGTTACCTAACCTCTATCCTATCATTAATTCGTCAATGATCTTGGTTCGTTCATCTAAACATGAGGGTACATACCTTTGTGATCAAAATAACGGGTTATCATTGGCCGTATTTAATCTGAACAAAAATTCACGAAAATGCTAATTTGACATTATTTTCAAAAAATGTGGCGCTTACTCTAAAACCGAAAGATATCGATTTTATAATGACGGCAACGAAAATTTTAATATTCGACCTGCGCTTAAAACTCAAAACATGTTTTCCGTTTAATTTCGCTCCGTAGTCGTACGTTATCGCCTCATGCATTGCTAAAAAATATGACACTATTTCTTATACACCATGACTCAAAGCGAACATCACAATTAAACAACGCCTAAGCCACATAGAGATATAATCTTGAATTCCGCTCATTAAGGTCTCTAGTCGAACAATATTAGCATTTATTGCTGTTCTGCGTTTTGAAATTGTTATTTTTCGCGTTTTACCGACATGTTGGGCCGGATAAATTAGCTAGATAAATTAACGATGATAGTGGCGATTAAAACGTGTCAAATAATGACACAATTATCCGTGAATGTGAAAATTTCTTAAAACTTTTGTTGCGTTTTTGTATCCCGCTTCTGTTATTGCTGTTGAGAATATGTTTTGTTAAGTATGGGACATAGATGAAACCGCCAAAATTATTTTAATTTTATCAATTAATGTACCGGCATGTCTTTTTTTATATGTTATTGATAAGGAAATTGGCATGCTTTCATATTTCATCATTTTTTTCCTTTTCTAAATCTAGGAACTTGAAGGCGTAGATACATGGGGCGGAATAAATCTTTTCAAAGTGTCAGAAATTACAAACGGCCGACCTTTGTCTGCTACTCTATACAATATTTTGCAGGTCAGTAGTAACATTTTTTTTATGCATGAATATATTAAATTACCTTATTAGTTTGCTCGTTTTTACCTGATGTTTTAAGTGTTTATGCAAAAAAAAATCATTTTTGAAATAATTTATATTTTATATTGTGTATATATAACATGCTAATTTTATTAACTATTTTCTTTGTTTTTACAGAAACGCGACATGTTGAACAAATATAAAATTTCTCCGCAAAAATGTTTAACCTACGTAATGACGTTGGAAGATCATTATCGAAAAGTTCCCTATCACAATAACATTCACGCTGCAGACGTTTTGCAATCGGTTAACGTATTATTGTCATCTGCTGCCCTTGATGTGAGTATATTATTCCTTCTCGCTTCTAGATATCATGGAATATCTATGCTGAAAACTTCTTTTTCCCTTTTTGTCAAAAAATTTGATTCGAAGATTTTGCTACAAAAAAATCAAAATTCAAAAATAAATTTTTTTGTTATTTTTCCCTAAAAACAGTATTTCCTATAATTTCATGAATCACATAAAAATATACTTATTATTCAAATAAATTCAGACAAAAAACATATTTGCTTCAAATCATCACGTTTTATCTGTAGAATCAGAAAACGATTATGATGATGACGTCATGACCGATAATCACATGACGTCACTGGCTCATTTTATATATCTATTGTTTGTTTGATAATTTAAATTAACCAAATATTATTGTCTTTTTTCTTTTTAGAGCGTCTTCACCGAAATTGAAATTCTAGCCGCCTTGTTTGCTAGTGCTATGCACGATGTTGATCACCCTGGTCTCAATAATCAATTTCATTGTGCTACAAGTAAGACTATTATATATATTTTCATTTTTTTTTGGAGGGGGGTGTTAAATCCCTTTTTTCAAAATCCTAATTTCAAAGATGTGTATTTTTTAAAAAAAATGTTTATTTCGCTTTCACTGATTTAACAAATTTACAAACTTTCAATTTGCAACGGTGTCAGCAATTTTTGATACTATATCGGTTTTGTTTCGAATTGACCTATGTTCGAATTCGTAAATTTTCTATTCGAAATTTGCATTTTTTTTTATTATTTTGGTCCCAATTAAAAAAAAAAAACGGTAAATTTTTTGTTTCATTTTACAATTTTATCTTTTTTAGGAAGCGAACTTGCAATCATGTACAACGATGAATCGGTTTTGGAAAATCATCACTTGGCAGTCGGTTTCAAACTCATGCAAAACAAAGATTGCGATTTGTTCGAGAATTTAACAAGAAAACAATGGCAAAGCTTCAGGAAGACTGTTATTGATATGGTAAGGATTGATTTTATGATGAAATATTACTAGACGGTGAAAACAGGTCATTTGACCGGCGATATGAGCGCCTTTTATTCATATGTCAGTCTGATGAATGTCACCTGCAGGATTATTGTCGAATTGGATAAATTTCGGCGGTCAGAACAAAATTTGACTCATGACACTCAGTCGAGTCAGGTCAAAATTACACACAAGCCAGGATTATTATATAATCCTCTTTTCCTTCTACATACTTATAATTTTCGCATCGCCTTTTATCTATGCTCGGAAACGATTAACCCAGAAAATGAATCGATTGAAATGGAACGTATAAAATTATGCAACAGAAAATTATGAATAATGGACTCGCACGAATGGCTCGCGGTTGCATAAAATCAAAATCGAAAGTAGCGGTGAAGATGTTGATAGGGTATTTGTATCCGATTTATCCACTTTAAAGGGACCGCAAAGACGCGTCATCCGCCATAACAAAGTTACGATTCAGTCTGACTAATCCTAACCGGTTGCAAAATAAGTTTACAAGAGGAAAACAATACGTCACATCATAATTTGCTGCCGGGTTATGAAGAAAATGTTTTCCATACAATGTCAGGCAAGCTTGGGTCAGATCTAAACCTCGCATTCTTTCCATAATGTTTCTGTTTTTTTCCTCATCCCCAATTTGGCAACAAAATACCGTTTGTTTCGTCATTTGTATATTGTGACGTCACATGAAGTTTCGGTCGGTTTGCGGTTGACGGGCGTGCTGGTACCGTTATTTCACGATTAAGAACTGGATTCTGAAGTACTAGCTTGGTAAACAATTCCTATAGTCTTACGTCTCAGCAAATTTGATAATCCGTACTTATTATTTAGCAGTTATTTGTGTATTATTTTGACTCGATTTTGATAAATCGGCGCTAGTAAACATGTAGGTAACTTGAGTTCGTTCATCGTGCCAGATTGGGCATACTCGATTACGCATTTATGTCAGGGTGGAATATGATACTGAGATCGTGTCGAAAAGTGCATTTTATTAGTCCATCGGTGACTCTTACTTAACAAAACATAATTAGCGAGAATTTTCCATCCGACCTGCGTAGTCGTATTCGAGCTCAAATCACAGCCGCAAAACCGCAGCCAGATTTCTGTTATAGACTATATAGCATAATAAATCCAAGTAATGGAATATAACCTTACCATTTTTATTATACTTAAATCGAATTTTTGTCGTTCTTAGGTTCTTGCAACGGACATGTCAAAACACATGCAACTTCTGGCAAATTTGAAGACAATGGTTGAAACGAAGAAAGTCGCTACATCCGGAGTACTCATGTTAGACAACTACACCGATCGTATACAAGTTCTGCAGAACATGATTCATTGCGCTGATTTGAGCAACCCCACTAAACCGTTGGATTTATACAGGGGTTGGACAGACCGAGTTATGAACGAATACTGGCTTCAAGGAGATGTAGAAAGAGACCGCGGACTCGAAATTAGCCCTATGTGTGACAGACACACTGCATCTGTGGAACGTTCTCAGGTAATTACTTTTAATCCACCCAGTGCAGATTCCACTTACTGCACCTTACTAATCACGGTGGTTCAGTTTCTGATTGTAAGTTTTACGCTTATAGTGCAGTCGCTGGCTCTACATTTTGTAACAGCTCTTTACAAAATTTTAATGATTTGATTTTAAAATTCTCCTGATTCTAACACGAAATCAAATTTTCTTTATCATTTTTATTAGATGTAGAATTGTGTATATTAAAATAGTATATTTTACCATTACCTAACCCATAGATCTGTTGTATTTCAGGTTATTTTCATCGATTATATTGCTTACCCATTGTGGGAAACTTGGGCAGATTTGGTGAATCCACATGCACAAGATATCGTTGATCAACTTGTTTCAAACAGAGAATGGTATAGTCAACAAATGCCCGGAAGGTAGGTTTTTATTCCCATACTTATGTGGTATTTTTTTAGCATTTACACGAAATGTGAATTTTTGGTGATTTGTCAAATTGCAAATTCAAATTGTTTTTGAGTTCATATTCTTCTCTGATATGCCGCTTTATTATGATGATCTTCACTTCACTGTAAAATTTTATTTTGTCAAACATGCGCCACAGATGGACTGCATTTCATCGACGCGATCCATCTGTGACACATGCTTAACAAAACATGTTTGGTGCATATTATTCCGACAGCGATATTGTTCAGTTGTGTGATCATTGAGTGTCTGATAATGTGCTATATTCACAATACATCAACAATTCCCTTCTCTTTTTAGTCCTTCACCAGTTCCAGAAGATGGTGGCGAAAGCGCTGATATATCAGACGACAGTAATACAGCAGAAGCAAGCCCGGACGAAAGTTCCTGCTGCCACGCAGAAACGCCACAACCTCAATCTCTAAACTCACCTGCCGCAAAATTTCAATTTCAACTTTCAATGGACGACGATAAGTCATCGACCAACTCCGACCAATCTCAAGGCCAAGGGGCCAATATACCCAGCATAACCACGGAAGACGCGGACGGACATGAAACCGGGAAAAAACGAGAGCATGCACCGTGACCGGATGCTCTTCAAAACGGACGACAATTTCTGTCAACCGATATGGTTTAAGACGCCCGAAATAGGCAATGTCCTAAACATCGGCTATGGGTGCCTTGTATGAGCCAATGTGCTCGAGAAAAGGAGACTATATATACTCTAAAAGTAGAGAAACAGAAAGACTGTAAGAGTGTAAACGGTACCATAAACAGAATAAAAGCGCTCAAACAGACAACATAAGCGTAAACTATACTCAGCGCTTTATATATTACTACACGGATATGCCTTCTATACGATCCAGGTACAATACCGCAGGACTTCAATACCGTTCGTCAACTAGCAATGTTGTTCTTAATTATTATCATGAAGATTTTTGTTGTTAATTATTTTTGAATATTTTCCAATTTCGCAATAGCCTTTCCGGACAGCAACATTTTCGTCCAATCTCAAGAACGGGTCAGATCGATTTTACCCGATGGAACATATTTCTTTATCGTCGGACCCCACGTCCAAGTCGAAATCTCGTTCTCGTCAAGCATGAGTGATAGACGGGCCGCACCTCGGTAACGCGATCCATCAATGACTCATACTTAACAAAAGATGCTTTCAAAAAAAATTCTGATTGGGATACACGGCCCGAGTTTGATCCGACGATAAATATTCGAATGTCCTTTGGTATGGGTTACTGATGTAGCACTGTATACTATTATGTCATTATACTACTATACTATTTTTATTCTCATTATTTAGATTTGACGAAGAAACTATTTCGCAATATTATGCGCTTATTGCGCAATATTTTGCTCCTATTGCGCAATCGCGTCACTCTATTTTACTATTTATTGCCCCTTTTATTATTATTATGATAATGTAATATATTGAAGATTCAGTTATTTTTCTGTCCCCATTTTTTCTATAATATTATTATTACGATTTTTTTTCAAAAGTAATATTCGATTTGCACGAAATTGCGTTCGATATTTTACAACAATATCTCAATTATATGCCGTCATTAGTTATCCATCTATCTGCATGTTTTAGAAAAAATTACTTGGACCAATTTTCTGATGAATTTTCATAAAAAATAAGTAGAAAGTGGGTTTGTTTTTTTAACGTAGTAGCTAGAAATGTATGAAAGAAAACAAATATTCCGCACGAAAATTGTCGTTTTTTTTTCAAAAGTTTGACCAAAACCAAACCACAAACAGGATTTTTTCCGCAAATTTGTGAATCGGTCAGAAGTATTTAGCCAAGCACGAGCCACATGTGTGGCTCGCGCTGGATTCAACACACTTTATACAAAACTTTTATTTACCAGGTTAAAAGGAAAAAAATAACGAAAACATTGAACAAAGCACACTTTTTCCTTACTGTATTAACTTTGATGTATTACTGTTTTCAACACTGTTTATGTAATAACACTTGCTCTGTGTTAGCTGGAATTTACAACATAAAAAATGATAATATTTTGTTGGAATATTTCATCATTATTAATATTTATTATTACCACCGTAGAAATAGTATTCATTTTGTGACGCCACAAAGGGTTTTACCTGACGGAAAACAGTTGTAATTGTCTACTCTAGCAAGACCCATGGGCGATACACAATTCAATATCATGTTAACAAAATTATCTTCCGAACAAGTGTGGGCCGCTAACGATTCCTGCTGTTAGTCAGGATGCATGGTCCATATAGTGATGAATTCGGATACTTTTCAATGATAGAATTGATTAAATCTTTCATTTTTTCCCTATTCTCTCACTGATATTTACGCCGTTAAGGACCGATAACTATAAATTTGTTTCATAAATAAACAAAAAACAACATAACTTACATTTGCCTTTGAATAGGGCGTGTTATTCCTTTAACTTATCTATTACGAATCCCACTGTTTACTATTAACGAAATGATAAAATATTTACGTCAGTCGAGCGTATCATTTTATTTTGTAATTTTCTTTTTTGTGTTCCTACTAAGCTTTCTTGATAGCTGTATTTTTAGAGATAAAGAACCAAATGATAGATTTTGAACTAGAAAAATAATTTTTTTGCTCGATTCTTCTAACGAAAATAATGGGTCGGTCAAACTAAAAAATGTCAACAGCGTGTATATAAGCATTTTGTAAAGAAATTCATAAAGATTATACGCTGTTTATCCAAAGTTAGTTATAGGTTCTGTCTTTTGTTTATCGTTTTTACAGATTTGATTTATATGAACTACATATGGGAATGCGACATGTCA
This sequence comes from Styela plicata, assembly GCA_963675895.2. Classification (NCBI taxonomy): domain Eukaryota; kingdom Metazoa; phylum Chordata; class Ascidiacea; order Stolidobranchia; family Styelidae; genus Styela; species Styela plicata. The sequence goes on along the minus strand of OZ023151.1, from coordinate 6,951,401 downwards.
TTTTTGACACGTATGTGTCAAAAGGCGGTTTGACACAGTTTTACTCATCAAAAATTTCTTTTTGTCAAATATGGGTCACAGATAGACCGCGCCTTAACGGCGCGATCCATCAGTCATCCGTACTTGACCATCAGCTATTAAGCGACTGAGGTGAATAATTCCGAAAGTTTACGGTTCTATTTCGTTACTATTTGTTTTGTTTTTGTTCGACTTTTTTTTCGTTCGTTCTCATTTTTATCATCTTTTTCCTTGTTTTATTTTATTTTTTGTTATGCAGTTTGTTAACATGGTCTTCATGAGAATTTCCCAGTCGAAAATGTGTTGTCCGTTCAGATTTGGTTAAGCAAGGAGCGGAAATAAGGATTGTTTTTGGTGGCCCTGGCTTGGTTTTACCGAATCGCACCGAAATCATTATTCGACTGGGAAATTGTTTCAGCATCGGAACTGAATTATAAATTGTGATATACAATAATTTGTCTGTTGGGTATTATGTGGTATCGATGATAGGCTGAGTTAGGTTTATTGGTTAAAGGCCGTAGGTTGGGTATAGGTTGCGAATTCACCCTTGCGTTTTACGCTTGCGCAACGCTGCCATGCATTTGCTGCCATTTCTTTTGCATTCCAATGCAACTGAACGATTTTCTATGCAAGCTGACGGATAGTAATCGTTTCGTTGTGTATGTTTATACTTTTTAGGTTGAGAACCACTGTTTCGAAGCAACGCCGTCAGACTTTTGTTGATTATGTATCACATATGGGAAATCACAAATCGCTTTAACACCACGTCCTCAAAGTAGATCTTGTATGGGATTATGCTACGCTCTGAAACGTAACGGTAAAGAGTGAAGTATCTGGCTTCTCGCTACGTGCTGTCAGTAGCTAACGAGCAAAGCAAAATAAGGAAAAAACTGCGATAGTATGCGAGGATAAAGGAACAACAACATTAACAGTACAATTTTGCCTCATAGTAGGTATACACGCCGAAGTACCACGTGTCCAACCGTTGGAGAAGCACTGGTCTAGACGGCGGTTGAAAAACCAAACCAATTTCCCCTCCAAAATTCGCTCAATAGTTGTTATAAAATCGTTTCAAATACAAAAATTCATCGCTCGGACATGACAAACTTAGGCCTACTAATGAGTGGCGTTAATCCTGCCCGATGTTTCCGTTGTAGACGTAGATAACCTACGATGAAATTTAATATAAGTTCAGTCAAAGTAAGAGTTGGTAGGTACAGTACGAGAACCCCATGAACTAATGAGGCACTGGAGATTCTGTTATCAAATCCACGTGTTAAAAATCCTTAGAGGATTTTTAAATATTTCTTCACACGGCTCTTGAAACGGTTTTGCTTTTGGTAAAACAATTATGTTCGACTAACAAATATACAATCTTAGTACAAGAGTATACAATCGAAAAATTCAAGGCACATATTTTATTCAGCAAATAGTTACGGTTACGACTGACTTCATTCATATTGAGTGAAGGTCACAAAAACCATCCATTACAATGGATTTGGCATATATCCCATAGGACGGATATTCCGGTTTGAAAGTGAGTAGACACAGATATATTTTAATTAAGGCATGATTAATACATACATACTTTAAGGGGGCAGATTTGAAAAACAAAACATGAAAAATTGTAAGTTGCCGTAAGATGAAGTGCTTTATTTTATTTAAATCGAAATGTTTTTGCTTCAACTTTACTTCGACCTAAGATTAAGCTCTGATATCTATTTGGATACATATTATTAATTTCTATTGCCTTTTATTCCCAGTTCAGAGAAGAAAGATACGACAAAAACAAAGCAAACAAAAAATAAATGAATAAACACAAATTCCTGAATGATAAAAAATTATTGAGCACAGTGCACAGTTTTATTAAAATAATCCCACAAATCACAACAAAACAATAGCTTTAAATTTATCAGAAAAGATATAAATGTATTTTCATTGTGAAGTCTACTTAAAAAACTTGCTAAACACTTACGACGAACAGATTTGAATACAAACATAGGCTTAAATACTTGATATTCTTTGACTCTCATACATGAGTATAAATGCGATATGCATCACTAAAACACGATGACGATGAAAACAAATGCCAAAGTTGTGAGCACTAAAGACTGTTGCAAAACGTTTTAAATATTATCCGCTTAACATGTGACAAAAAATTGCTAAATAATTTTAAAACGAAATGAGCAGTTTTTAATATTTCGTTTTCATTTCAGATGGCCATGCAACTCCGCCCAATGATACTGCCGGTGGCTCAGCAAATATAAATATACCTTGCTGGAAAAACATATAAGCAGATTTTTCTGGATTAAATAAAATACCATGTGTTATGGCATATAAATCTCAAATATTGGGCAACTTTTGCAATCCCTGAGCAGATGGATTTACACAGCAAGTATCATCAGAATAAAAGACATGCTTGAGTAATTTATTGCCAACCATGCAACCAGCATTGGTATTATTCAATTCAACTGTTAGTTCGTCCAAATAAAGAGCCCTGAAATAAGAAAAAAATATTACTCGTTGTCTCACGCCATTATGAACAGAAAAATGACAAAAATGAGACTAACCCTATAATAAAATATGTGACAAAATATCTCGGAATATATCTATAAGGAAGCTGTTAACTACTGAAGATTCGTGTGGCTAAGACACGCGTAAAAGTCGGGCGGTTTTGGGCTGCCCTTGTTGTTGTTGCTTTCGTTTTTTTTCTGCCCATTCGAAAACAAAAGAAAATTGGAGCATTAACTAAAAAACAGTCAAAAATATTTCAACACAGTTGGAATTTTCCTTGTTTCATGAAGTCCGCAAATTTCCGACTCATTTGACTAGTACAATATACGAATAATAAAAATTCAGTCTTTTTGAATATATTTACCCTCATTGAATAGCGCATATATATTGTACCTTTTCCATAATTCCATTCTTCGATGCAAATGTTGAGCATTATGCTTTGCTTTACTCATTCTATTAGGGTTTTGTAATAGAAGTATTTGGATAATGGCTATTGCTATCACCGCAACGTTTTCAAAACTATAATTATCAGCATAAGTATGAAATAGCTTCGCTGATTCATACACCAACCAACTCTTTTTCAAAAACACAAGAAGGTACCAAGCAAACATTCCTCCCCCAGTGCATAACTTAATCATATATTTTATTTATAATTTGATGAAGTTCATTTATTTAAAATTGACTCCACAAACAATTCATATCCGTTTCTATTAAATTTGGCGAGTTTGTTGCTTGCCGTTCCAGTCTTTGCGAAGTAGAAATCGAATTATGAGATGTAATGTTTGTGCACATAGATTTTTCTATTGAAAAACATTTTGAGCATGTTTTCCTCCTTGTCTAGCACAAATTAAGTTTTGTAAAATCTTACCGAAATACATCTGCAAACATTTTTGAGAGTAATATTTATGACTTCGTGATATACTAATATGCATATTTTTGCTGATATTGTCTTTACAACGTCATTATAAAAATTGATTTTTTATGAATAAATTGCCCTATTATTGGATCACAATGGAATTCAAGTTAATATGAAGATCGCATTCCCATGGATCTAATATTGGTGATCTGTGGCGTCATAAGAGGTCATGAGGCAAAACTGAAAAGCATTGATTCCTCCTCATTAAAATTCTTCAAATTTAACAGAGTTTGCCCACTTTTTCCTCATCGAAACGTCACAAGTGCGATCGAGATCGTATCTTTCACAGGACAGAATTCGCAGAAAAGTCTTTTCTCAGTACTGCCACCGTATGGTTCTTCTTTGTGTGGTCGTGTTTGTTGTTATTGCTTGCAGTATCTCTCCAGTATCCATATCTGGATGGTGCACAGTCCAGCGAGACATGGGCAGTGTGGATTTTTGAGGCGGTCTAACGTGCTGAACTGATTGATATCCTATACCTGCGCAAAAACATAATTGGCAACCTAAAAACTTATTTACTGATTTTGGTAATATATATACAAATCAATTTTCGATGGCCTCAGACAGTCAGGCTACAGGGTCCGATAGCCGAACTGTGAATGTTAGATAACGGTACACACTGCACAGTACAGGGTAGGTACAATTGCCGGGTCAAGTGAAGTTTGGTACCATATTCCCGAATGTCATTAAAATAAAAACTGGCAGAATATTCCCATCCTAACTAGGGGGCGCCAATGCTGCAAGCATCTGGCGTTATATCCCGGGTTAGGATGAGTCGCTTGCAACATGGGAAATTTTTATGATAATCGATTATATGGTACTAAACTTCATGAGACCCGAAGCTGAACTGCTAAAGTACCGGTAGTGTTTAAATTGACTCTGGGCTTGAAATATGATGCGAAAATGTCTGACTTGCATGAGTGATTTTCAAATCACATTAAAGTCGCTTTTTGTTTTTGACGCCATAAATTTGCACTTGACATTGACAAAAAAAGAAGTTCGAAGCAAAAAATGATTTGAAGACTAGCTACGATATCTATTGAACTTTCGGTACTGGGTACGATACTGATTCGTTCTTTTGTCAAAAATGATTATGTTTGATTCGTGGTACGTTTTCAAGCAATTTTTATAATGTCAATTTTATTTTTGCGTGTACAATTTGCAAAATCACATTAAGGTTGCTCTACTTCTCAGTTTTGAATAGGAGGATAGTCCCTCCAATATTTTCAACCATCCTATGAATACTGAATATCTTGGAAGTATGCTTAATTCTTGCATCAGCGGGCAAGCATTGCTTATTAATTACAGATCTTTTACGTTTTTACAAAGTAAAAAGCAAAAAAACATGTGCCTTCTGCGTGCAAATTTTGAAATTAATATTTATACTTTTATTTTTTTATGGTTTGAAACCTTGTGTTGCAACTGTCTAACTGTCTTTTTACTTGTAAAAGTGGAGGTAAACCTTTTGAGACATGTAAGAGATTTAAGCAAATATTCACCAATTATTCCACGTTTTCATGAATATAAAATATTTATTAACAAAAAAACGAGATTTGTAAATATTTATTCATTCAAACCAATGAAAATGAAGGAGGGAAAGCAACTTCGGTGTAATTTTGAAAATCATGACTCCATGCACATGGACTTTTTGTGCCAGACTTCATATTTCTAATCCTAGCCAACTCGAAACCACAAATTTAGTATTGCTACCCTGTGTTAATTAAAAAAAAATTATATTATCGGAAAGAGAAAAAGTCTGATATGTCCACTACAATCTTGGCAGGAAAGCAAATGCAATACTCAATGATAATACAAATATAATATTACCTTGGTTCTTGTAAACAAAAGATTAAAGATGTGTGAGCAATTTTTTACCTTCTATTATACCAGTATGTGACTTCTTTTCAATGGACTCATTGACGGGCGAATTTGATAAGATGAGATACCAAATAGTTCATCTGTATTTTTGATAGCATTTGTTGCATAAGAATTGCAATTGACTTCCATATTTTTAGCTACAACGTGAAATTCAATCCAGTAAACCATTTTAAAGAAAATGTAAAAGAGGGTCAAGGTGCATTATGGCGATGAAACCAGTGGTGCTGGTAACATGCCCCTAGCTTTTGGAAGTGTGGGACAGTTTTCCCTGCAAGATTTCAAAATTTTAACAAAATTATCCCCAAAATATGCTAAATTGCCCTGTAATTTTGGTGTTCAATATGCAATATTATGCAGAGTCTTATAGTGTTTGCCCCCAGAATATTGCATGTTTTCAGCAAAATGTTCGAAAAGTTGTTCTGTTACAAAAAAAAATTAATACCCTTTATTTATGTCCCCCACCCATTAGATTTTAAATGACTCATAATCATATTATTTTATACTGATAAGACTTTGAACGTTAGAACCAAATTGTGTAGATAAAGAGCATTTGTCTTAAACATGGTGAATTAAAAAAGTTCTTGTAAAATATAATACGCCAATATGGGCAGATTCAAAATATTTTCATTTCAGAAAGTTGAAGCATGAGAAGCACTAATATTGAGCTTGAATATTTTTATCCAAGTCCCCTGCATTATCAGTCACTCATTTTGCTGATACTCTTTGTTGGATATGGGGCACAATTTTATTGGAATCCTCGTCTCAACAAGTTCTATCGCCAGTTCAGAACATGCGGGATAAAGAAATGAAATATGTTTCTCAAGTTTTGAGTCACCAGGTCCTTCCACATCTCTGTAGTGTATTTTCATATTTCGGTCCTTATATTACTTCACTGTGTTTTTATGACTCACAACAAAATAAATACCTAATTTAAACATCCTTTACAATTTTCATCAATACAATTTTTAAGTTTAAATCATTCTAGACTATTTTCTCAGATTACCTAGATAGATAGAATCAACAGATCAATTTTTTTTCAAGTTTTTGGTGTTTTGATCAATCCGTAATTGTCTATTCTAGGAGATTTAACTTTGAGGTCTGTGTGTCGATATTGTATCTTGGATATTGGTCCAGTCTATATATCTTCTGTGAAAATCAATCTCTTTCTAGCTAAAACGAAGAGAATCTGTATTATGTTGGGTATTAGAGTACAACTCATCCGTAGAGGACTTTGTAGACCTCTTGAAAGATTGTCTCTTGCTGTAGTAAGTGCTGGGTTCTCCACCAACTCGTCCTGCAATAATCGCAACAGATTTAGATCTAATCGTGCAGCAAAAAAGAGCATAATCTCGGATAAATTTAATAACATAATATTGTCAAGTTTGGAAAGATGGCCATTTTTAAGGAATTATTATCATCAAATGCTGCAGGGTAAGCTGTTTTAAATTGCATGGAACATTGATATATATTTTTTTCAATTTTCCTTACCTGATTACTGTGACAGAAAAAGTTCATGAATCATGAGCGCAGAGAATCTTTTTTGGTATCTGAGTTCATACACCTGACATTCTGCCAGTCTGTGGATTTATTTGTTCATTTTACTACAAACTGGAAAAAAATATTTTTTAAAATGCAATCAGTTTAATTTCCCTATTTCTGTGTGTTCGAAGCAAGTTCGTCCAACACAGTGATATTCATTGAGTTTCGGTTCCTGTGTCTTATGTACAAGCGGGCTGGCAGAATGTCAGCTGCTTTTCTACTCGGTCAGCCGTAGAAAATGGGTTGCATCATAAGAAGCATATATATACCGTATATGCTATATTTTATGATATATTTGTGGCGAGAAGATTTGAATGTCTCTTTGAGTGTCTGGTAGCAACCCCTCTGTATAAAAATTCTGCTCGTACTCCAAAATACTACTCATTAATACTGCTATGAAGTAGCACTGTTGATGGTTTTAAGGCTATTTTGTTGACTCGAAGAAAATACCTGAAGATACTGTGTGCAAGTGTCAGTAACTGAACATTATTTAATACAGATTTGTTACATTGCTGATTGAGTTTTATGGTTGTAACTTGTCATTATCAACTACCATTACTGTATGTCAAGATTTAGCATTGGTGACAATAACATAATGTTGACAGTAATTGTGATACAGTTGTTTTACAAGTATTTCTAATATTATGAGGCTAGAGTATATCACCAGTAGTTACGGTAGTTTTCTTCCAAAACCAATCAATTTAATACAATTAAATTTTGCTTTTAGGTTTCAAACGTCAAGTTGAAGACTTCAAAACATGGAGGTCAGTTTCAAGAAGAATCAGGAGTCAACCTGGATATAAAACAACATATCATGAGCATAAGGCTGTGTTTGATGCAAGTATTTTTAGCTGTACTGGTCTGGTAGTGCATGTAAAGTATATCTTTGCAACAGTCAGTCATTCAATTATTTTTAGAGAATTTCTAGAATTATATTAGAATCAAAGAAACCACTGAAATGCTTTAATAACATCAAGTATTTATGTGTGAAAACAAAAATTTTTGGAGCACTTCAAGAATTTTCCTCACATTGTAGAATGTCAATTAAATCAAGCATTCCAGTGATCCGAAAAACTCTCTAATCCACCTCCTTTTCTCCTATCCTCTCACCCAATCATAAAAATATTGCAGCCTTTTTTGTCAAGTGTGTGCCACTGATGGATCGTACCAATGAGGTGCAATCCATCTGTGCCTCATGCTTGGCAGAATTATATTACTGATGGGGTGTGTAATAATAACTACATCTAGTTGGCGGCTACTAGTCATGGCAAGGATGCTCTGCCGTTAATTGTGACTACTTTATGGTACCCAAAAAATGGCAGTGCTGGATAAAAATGTTTTGCAAAATGAGCTAGGAACATAGCTCAACCGAAGTTTGGCCTATTGCAGGCATTTATATAGGGTTGTCCAACTTTGGGGTTTAGATGTTATTCGACATCACCTATATAAATAGATGTTGCAACATCTCAGCTAAATGGAATTGCTGCTATTTGACCATGTTTACCAGCCCATTTTGTGGCAAAGTTATGATTCATATCAATTTTTACAACATAAACTTTAGTGTATATAATTATTTCACTGCAATATGGATCAATTTACCAAGAATTGAAAAACGAAATAAGTTTCAATCATAATTTATCTTTGTTGGGTCTTAATAAATTAATTATATTTACAGACAAAAGGAAGTCTTTTGAAGACCTCATTTCTGCTGCCATTATTTTTATTGCCAATGGGGATAGTAATTGTCTTCATTCCAGTGTAAGTTTTTCTTGACTTTTCAAAATGTCTTGAAATTTTTTTATGAAAATGCACTCTCGACAAAATGAAAAAAGAAAAAGATTTCATTTCTATCTTGTTGAGAGGATACCCAAATATGGCCTGATTAGCCATACAGAATACCTCAAGCTACAGCCTGAGGTGCATTTACTGTAGTTTAGTTTTTTAGTTAGCTTATAGTTTAGGTTTTGGCCCAACCTATTCTAATTTTTCTTATTCATAGAAATGGTTGGTACTTGGGGCTGTTGCCATTGGTAATGGTAATTAACGATTGTGTGAACCACTGTGCCGGCAAGGTGTCCAGCAGACCTCTAGCCCATAACCATTCCTCTCAGGATTGAAACATGCAGCAGGATAGTCAGAAATGTGTGGATGATGTTGGAATAGGGTATTCCTAACTCTTTTACCAATTGAGCTAACCAACATCCCAAAGTTTGAGGCAAAAGTTTATAAGGCAAAATGTTGCACCAGCAACTGTACTCCAAGCTGAAAATATTTTAAACAGAACTACACGGCAATGAGAAAAGTAAAGTGCATGGTTTTTTGCTCCGGTATATTTTTTCTCATAGTCTAGGGCAGATACTACTCAATACACCTCCTTATAGTGGGTCACTTCTCTTTGGGATGTTTCTTTTTTAAAAGTGCAACTGATAGTGCCAGTACTACATTTAGTTGTAGCTTTTTTCAAGTAGCCAGTATTTTGATTCGGGCACTGCTTCCGGCCTTGCTTATTAAGGCTAACTTCAAAAGAAAAATAGTGACCTAACACTCCTTAATAACCCGTTTTATTTCTTTATGGCCACTTCTTGGAGTGGACCGCCCTTACCTAGGCCCTCTACCGGCGGCCACTTATAGATGGACATGGTTAGAATTGTTAGAAAGATACCATCTTTTCTTGTTCGGCTTAGCCTACCCAAGTTATTATACCCTGGGTTGAGTGGTGGGCGTGGGCTAACGAGCCGAACTCGCCGTGACTCGAACCTGAGATTTTCAACCTGCGATACCAACATGTTTAACCACTAGGAAGCGCGCCCACACTTGATCACAAGTATATAGCAATATAGCTGAAGAATGTTCTATGTAAATCTTGCAAATCTGTTACTTATTCTAACACAGCAAACTCATATATGAAAAAACATACTTTTTTTTAACCGAGTTGTTGTGTGTTTTGCTACTGGGCTGCGGATTGGATTTTTTTCTGATTTTATCAAGACTTATACTCTTTCTTAAATTCTCATGTTTTTGTCGGTATTCGCTATAACGTTTTTCTCCTGTTTTTACTTTGGCCCCATCTTAATCTCAATTTTCATCACACCGATAATTATATACCTACCCGTTAGGAAATTGAATTTCGTCGAGCATGTACCACTAATAGCCCATGTGTAAATGATGCGATCCATTAGTGACCCATGCTTAATAAATCGTGTCTTGACCGAAACTTCTGTATTTTTTCAGTGCCCTCTTTCCTCAACATCTTCTCCCGCATTGTTACTGGAACAAAAATCAAAGAAAAAACTTCTTCACGAACATGCACACAAATAGAAAAATTCACTATGGTATTGTTCTTCATCATCTCAATTATATAAAGAATAATCATCCGAGTTCAGCATTTCAGAGGGCGTTAGGCGAAATATTAACAATGGTGTGTATTTAGAAAATGTGAACATACTTTCTGAATGATACTGTCAGCTTTGGGCAAATGTGAACCAAGACTGCCCAGCTTCTCTACCACTCTGACAGCAGAAGGAAATTTAGCAAATGGACAATATTTCGTGATGTATCTGTAGCTGGAAGATTCAAATATTATTATTTTAAGTGTCTGGTACTAACCAAATTGTGAAAAATGGTCAAAATCATCAATACTGCTATGAAATAGCAGTGTTGATGGTTTGGACGCTTTTTGTTCATCCGAAGAACATGAAAAACCCGAAGAAAACCAAGCTTCTGTCACTCTGATGTGAAAAACGTTTTGCCTACAGACTTTGAAAGCCTAAGTTGAGTTTGTCCTTGAAAGTCGAAATAATATTCGAAATTATGAATAGATCAGAAAGACGTTTCTATGCTTCAGATTAACAAAATTGCTGATATTTGACGCTTTTGTAGCAAAGCCATGCTCTTTACGTTGTAAAATTTGAGATCTATCATCTTAACGAAAAGGCAAACAACAGCCAATGCCACAACAACTTGTCGTCATTGCAGACAGTACAGTATTCTGAGATTCTTCTATAAATTTTCAATGCTATTGCCTTTCTTATTGTAGGTGAACGATTCTTCAAAGATTCCAAGTAATGATGATTTATCAAAATTCAGAGAATGGTGTACAGGTTTTGATAATCCTGTCAGTTTAGATGGTCTTCCTCCCTTACTTTTGGTACGATTTATTATGTTGTCATATTGTCAGAAAAAGATGTTCATCTTGTAAATAACAACAGTAAAAATTTTTGTTGGAACTTGATGAAACTCTCTGTTAATTCTTGTCTAATGCTTCTAATTAAGGTAACTAAGAACCTAAATTTGATTGTCATTTTTCAAAACACATTTTATTCCAAATTGGCTCTATATTTTCTAATATTTTTTGTAGTCAAGATTGGAATTCAACGTCTAGTATCCTGATACTTAATTTTTTGTTTACAAGTATGATATTTTTGTCCATCTCTACATGATGAACTAGCTGGCTTTGTTGATTTGCATCACCTTAAACCTGTCAGAAAAGTCTGAATGTGCATGGTTTGTTCAGTATGGGTCACTGATGGATGAGAAACAGAATTTCATTTTTATTTTGTAAAGGGGGAAATCCAAAAGGCCAAACTTTTCGGGCTTCAAATCAGACTTCACACAAAAGTTATTTCTGCCCTCTTTCCGATTTGCAAAACTTTAAGATCTACCTCTATAACAGCATTCACTTTGTCATATCAACTTCCTCTGGAAATATTTTCCTTCACAATGGTTGAGATATTATTTACATCAGCGTGTTAAATTAATATTGGAATTTGATGAAAAATTAAGAAGAGAAAATTTAATCAATGATATATCTGAAGATGAACTACAAGAGGTAAATATCAGAAATGACTAATCAGAAACAACTAATTAAAACAACGATTAGTGCTTCTATTCTGTAACAGTGTTGAGCAGCGTGATGATGATTGACGTGACAGCATCTTGTATTATCTGGTGTCCGAAATGTTCATGTCATTTTTTTCAGATGGCCAAGAAAGCTTCAGAAAAAAAGGCTATTTCCTATGAGTATTAAGGATTTTGAACCTTTTTCTCCAGTTTGGTTGCTACCTATTGTCATCAGTCGTCACTGCATTCAAAAGCACATATCTCTCACGTCTATCAACATTAATGGATAAAATTTTCAGTACTGGAGTGTTGATTGTCTCATTACCACTAGGCGATGCTACAGGACTGTGAAGTTATTTCCACAGTACAACAAACTGATTTAGCCCTGCTCGGTCGGTTAAGCGCAATATTGTCAGGAAGGCCAATGGTTTGATGCTTTACTTTTTCCGACCAAGTATGACCTTCAGCAAGGCACTTCATGGTTAGCTGTAACATAGAACAGATACACAATGACTACAAATGTCTGTACCTAGTGGTTGTTGCGTATGATTCGAAAATCTAAAAGAAGAATTATATTTTGGGGTTTCCCCCGTGGTTTAATAGGCCACCATAGGCTGGGAGGGATCTTTGCTTAGATTATGAAGCTGAATATACATGAGAATTAGAAGAAAGAAGTAGAACCTTTTTGAATAAGTTCACTCGAAGCAGGCCTATTCGGCAGGTCAGCAATAAACTCCGATGAACAGACACTTATGAAATACCTGTCCATTAAGCAGAGCAATCAAGTTATTTAATTGTGTAGCATAATTCTGTCAGTCCAAATGTCACACCGAGTACTATATGATTTATATTAAATATAGTGTTGGGTCAATACCAAAATTATCACAGATACAGAGTACTCAGACCTTTATCTCAATTTACTTTACTATACTGTAACAGCAGCTTCGCACTCTTTTCTCAAATTAAAATTTGTAGTGGCAAAGATGTAGTAACAAATGAAACTGCACTGCACTCTGGGTGAATAACATCCAGGAAAGGAATGAATCGCTATATTAATTTGCCGTGAGGGGTATTTGCCTTGGACACTAGACACCCTTCATCATCTTTTTAGCATGGGTATACATGCTGCCTTCTTGTTTGAATTCACCAAAAACTTTTTTCAATTATTTTTTCAGGCAACTTTTCTAAGAGGACTCGACAGCGCAAATCTAAGTATTGAAGCAAATAGATATTGGCTGAAAAATTGGCTCAGACATACCAGCATATTTCAAAGTAATGGTAAGTTAGTGTGACTGTTCCCAATCTCCAGAGTATATTTCTATAGAAAAAACGTAATATTTCGAGGCTATTTACACGGTAACTTGAATATATTTTCATCTTGTTCATTGTTAATATCCAAAACAGGGTGGCCTTATTTCTTCGAATGTCCGAAATGTTCAGATTATTCACTTCAGGAGACTAAAAAGCTTCTAGGCCTTCAACATAGCATAGCATGTTGACAATTTATAAACTTTAAGGTATATTTTTATGGTTGTTACAAGACTTTCAGAAATGACATTTCAATCTTCCGGCAATACATTTATCATAAAATATTTGCGATTTTGCTTAATTTTTTTCAGGTGGATCCCATTTTTTTTGAGTGTTCGAACAGAGTGCCTGACATTCTGCTCGTCTGATCCACAAATCCTGCGCAAAAGACTTGCTGTTATTTTATGTGCTGTAGTTTCTTCCCATTTTAGTTATTGAAGTAGGCACCTAACTGTCGATACATTCAAGTAGTGAAATTTGAAAAATTTATTGCATATAGGATAGGATATCGTTTTTATCCTGCATGAGAAAAAAGCCGAGTTTACAGCTTAACCATATGAAGAACCACGACTTCTCGCGCAGATACGAGTTCCCAATCGGGGTGAAGGTTTCTGGATTATCATATTTCTCATTTTTCCTGTGCATGGATCTGGTTGGTGGAGGAAGCCGTGAGCCAGAATCATCCCTCACAGGATTCGAACCTGCGTCATGGCGATCAGAGATGCGTAGCTCGAAGCGTATTCCAAACGCTTTACCGATTGAGCTAACCAGACCCCCACTGATGCTCAGATATTTATAGGAAAATGACTACCATCATAAGGAAGTGTATTCCAAAATGCAATGCAATATGAAGTGGTTTCTTATGCATGAAGCGTATTTTTGAGTTCCACCAGTAGATTTGCCAATGTTGGCAGGAAGTCTTATAGTCTTTCTATATACTTTAAACGATCTCTTTTTCATATTTTAGAGGTTGATCCTTCGTATATTCTTCATGCAATGGTATTTCAATCAAATAATTATAACGATCTACGATATCAAAGGAAAGTGTTTGGTTGAACCTGTTTTGCATTCTTCGCTACCTTCCATATTGTATTTGAATACATTAAATATTCAGAAGTTGTGAATGAATCGTACCCTTATTCACATTTGTCATTTATACTGAAAAAATCCATTTCAAGAAAAAATAATTTTTGTTCAGATTTGTGCCCATTACATGACTAGTGATGACCAAAATCTATACTTTCCTGATTTCAGATTCGAATCATAGTCTCATAATGAACAAACAAAGACATTGTAAAATTAATTAAAATTTAATTCGCGAATCAAATAGAATATTCTGGAAATCCTTACTCTCCTACTCATGACTTTAATGTTCAACACCTGTAATTTTTTGTACATGGTAGATTTTTACTGCCCAGAAACCAACATTTCAATTTATATACTACATCAAAAGAATCCTTATGTAAAAGGATTTCATATGCCAGGTATAAGTTTGACATAATTTTGTTTTCTCAACATATCTGAGTTGTTCATGTCATAATCTTCCAAGGACAAAAAGGTTCAAAACCATCAACACTGCTATTTCATAGCAGTATTGATGACTTTGAACCTTTTTCCTACAGTCGAGTTGATGCCTGATCAGGTTAGTTGAAGTTATCCCATAGATGATAATAAGTTGAGCTCCATCACTTTTAGGCAACAAGAATTTCAAGGGTTTTTCTACGCAAATACACAAGTTTACAGAAATAAATTTGTGTTAGTGTGTAGAAAGATTCTTATCAGTTTATTCTCTTTCTATAGCATTCTTGCTTTTCTGGTCCACTTACGCAAATGCATAGAAGAATAAGTAGTTAGTTCCACCTTAACCCAGTTCCACCTTAACCCAGCAAAGAGCACTTTTAGGTAAACTTTTGAAGTCCACTCTAGGAAAGGTCTAAAGCTGCTTAAAACTAACTGCCATTGAATATCGAAGAGCTATTTCTTAACTTATAAGGGAATTTCGATGAATGACTTTTCAATATAGTAATGAAATCTTTTAAAGTTTTGGGTCTGAACCTAAGGGTCGTCAAAATAATATCAGCCGACCTGTTTCGCATGGAAAATCGTTGATAGTCTTGAGGATTTTCATGTCGGGTTTGGATAAAAGAATTGAGTAGTTAAATGTCATGTTCGCCAACAATAATCTCACATTCAACTTTTATTTTTTCCGGCTTTGTTTTTATTATTCTTAATAAAGTTATTACTGTGCGTGTTCTGGTGTTTGTTAATGTATAGTGGGTTTCAATAGCACCATTGCTGTTCGAAAGCCTTTGCAAATTTTAATTGTTGTTTGCATATGCTCAGTTGAGGGGAGGGGACAAGTGCCCTCATTCGTATTAAAAAGTGGAATGCAAAGCCTCCCTCGTGAAGTGTAATGTAGTATTCTCCTAGTTCGTAGTAAAATCATTCAATTATCTACTACTTCACTATATTTTTTGTTAAAAAGAGATTCTTAGACAGCGGCGAATTCAGAGAAAAATGGAGATGGAATAAAAACTCGCTTTAAGAGCACGAAATACACAAAATTAGTATAAAATATTTGAGCGCGTATATTTTGTGGAAATGAAACAAAATCAGGCACGCGGAAATTTTGCTATTTTTGTAATTAAACCTAAATAATCAAAATTGATGTTTTTTCGTTGTTTCGTCATGTTTTTTTGCACGCCTCAATTTTCAGAGACTATTTTATTTATCGGGGTGCGGGTAGGGCACGTGCCCATGCTAATATTCGTAGACAATCTGCATTCGTAGATAAGAAAAATGTCTTTTCAGTGTATTGAATATATATATTTGTGTTTATTTTGAGATTGTTGGGCCCCCTTCTCAATGTTCTATTGGGCTCGGATATAAGGACCTCATATGCCCGTGCTCCTCGGAAATGGTATTTTTGTCCACACGTCCCATTAAACCGAGTTTAGCTGTGGTCGCTTTTAAAAATTTTGCGTCCCGGTGACGCGCTGCTGACTGTAAATTTTCACGAGTTTTCTTGTGACGTCACAAAATATCTTCCCCTTCCTGGTTAGAACATGTTCCTTCGCCTACGTGTATGCGTGGACTAGTGTTGGCAGTTTTAGGTAAAAGTACCCAGTATACTTAGTTTACCGAGTTTATTCTCAAAATACTTATACCTGGTTTCACTGATAACGGACGAACCTAGTTTTAACTTTTACCGAGTTTTCCAATTTAGGTTCTACCGGGTGAATTCACCTAATTTTAAACTAGGTTCCTGGTTCGAAAAACTGGGTAAATTATATTTTCCTTACTAAAAAGCCTTCAAAATGAACTATTTAATTAAGCTTGAAATGTATTAAATGTAGCCAAACAACGATTACCTGGTTTTAATTCAGGTACTACCTAGTTTTGAACGTGAAACTGGGTTATCTAGTAATACTGACCTAGTTTTGTAATAAATTTATTTTACTTTACCTAGTCAAAAAAAAAAACAGGTTGCCACCGCTAGCGTGGACTTCAATAATGGTTGTAATGTATCTTGTACAATGGGCAGGTCAGATGTCACCAATATATCTATCTACCGTGGTTCCATTTTATATGAGTTGTTTCCAATTGTGGTACCGTTCGGTATATTATATCTTTTGCAGATTTTTGCATTACAGTAGTGGCTAGTAATTCGCTATGGCTGTGCGAAACCGAAGAATCTGGAATTCGAATCTGATACTGATTAGAATATTTTTTCTGAATCGATCGGATCGAAGCATGAAATCTATATAATTAACCAAATGTCCCAGTTTTACTTTTGCAATTTATCCCAGTTCTGAAAACCAGGGAGTCATAAAGTAAGAAAGCATTAAAAATGACCGTTAGAGACGGTGGGCAATTAATCGGTGCATAATCTTTCAGGCCACAATTAGATTTGGCCACGTTTTTATAAATAAAATTTGACGAATCCACTTTTTTACGTTTTTTCCCCTCCGATTCCTGGCTCGTTCCGATATTTTATGATTAGCTATGGCCTGTGAGGAGCTCCCCCCAATCAGTGTCTTTGGGGAGGTATTCACCGCTGCGTTTAGCACCTCAAATGGAAAAGAAAAGAATTTTCCCATTTCAAAGTCATTCAAAATTGTGCGAGGACTGTCTAAAAAAAACGTGCATTTCGTATGGATCGCTGCCAAAGAGAATACATGTTTGCTAGAGGTGATTCGAGAACATAAAACTTTACCGCAGGCACAACTCTGAACTGTGACAAATCGCGGGGAAGGCGCAAAAAAATTTCGAACAAAACAATATTTTAGTGTTAATAAAGGAAAGAGTTTCGGTTTAGGGTAAATCGAAGAATTGAAGAACTGTAAAGGAAACACCGAGAACCTAGTGTGATCATTTAAATATGACGTGTTGTAGAACTAATGTGAATTTTTTTATACAGAAATTAACTATGAGCAGGGCCCGATGCAGTGCTTAAAAGAATCGACTAACGGTCACTTAACAGCAAAGGGATACCATACGATGTGGTACCAGCTAGGACTGGGCAGAACTGAATCATTTGGAATCCGTTTCTTGGAATTTGTTTCATATAATCGGATCGAATCACGAATTCAATCTGACTACCAAATATCCCATTTTTACTATTACAATTAGTCTTTATTTTGAAAATCAGTAAATTTATAATGTATGGTGTATTTGCAATGTGAACAATTTTCATATATTAGCGACAAAATATAATCGATTTTCGTCAAAGTTGAACAAAATCGATTGTATTTTGTCGTTAAAAATTAAAATTCTTGTTCAGTTGGTATTTGTTCTTAGGAACGATACACGAATCATTCAAATAAATTGTTATCGAATCGAATTGCCCAGCGTTAGTACCAGAAACTGCACTTTAAGGGGAAAACGTCCCAACATAACTAAACAGCCATCGCCAAGTGCAGTAAGTGGTATCTGCCCTGGGCGGTGGTAAAATAATCAGGCACTTCTTTGCTTCCCTTTAGTTGCCACTCGCTACACGCGGAAATTACATTAAGGCTATTCTAAACCCCGTACCTACCTTAATTCAATATGACAAAAATTCTTCAAGTGTATTAAATGTTTAAAAATGTATAAAAAATAGTAGTGCCGTTGGTCTGGGGGGCCAACTGTGTCTTTGTGTTTGCGGATCCGTATGCCTTAAACGCAAGGATACAGGAGTAACTATGGCTAACTAGAGAGGTTCAGACTCTCTAAAGAACGAACGAACGTTGCAGAAATAAATTTGTGTAAGTGTAAAGCAAAACTTTGGACCTGTCTGAAAATGGTGATGTCGTCGTTTGAGGAAAACGGCCATCAAAATTATGTCAAAACACGAAATGCAAAATTACTTTGACGTCATATTTTTGTAGTACGGCAAAAACAATATGACGTTATACAGACCTGACCAAATAAAACAATGTACAGATTTTGGGATCGGATTGGGGACGTGTGGTGATCGTATAAAATCGCTGTTTGGTACATTGTTTTAAACCTATGTTGTCTCTTCCTTGGTCTTGTCGACATTTTACTATAAATCCGTTGGGCATCAACATCCGTTCTGGGAGATTGTCAACATGGTACAAGGCCAAATTGATATCAAGTGCCTCCAGTCTTCACTTTTATTATTAATCAAGTTGATAAATAGCTAATTGAAATACCTCAAATCCCATAAGATTTACTTAACATACTTTTGTAAAGCATGAAGCACAAATGGACCGCGCATTGTCTGCGCGGTCCCATATGTGGCTCATGTTCTACAAAATGAGATCACGTGTGGCAATTAGCAAACGTTTGTTTATAAACAAAAATACTGCTCACGCCAACCAATTATCTCTATCGAGGGAATCCATATTGAATTATTTGTATATATATATATATTGATACGTTTATTGTCAGTACTGATGCTCAAAAATGCGCCAATACAAACGCATGCAAGGGATAATAAAAGTCGATATCATACTCTGTACATAAACAACGATATTTCAAGGCTTTGCGCAAAAAGGGACGAGAAATCCCAGCTCCCATAGTAATATATATATAATAAATTGCAATTAAACAACACGTCAATATATGAATCCATAAATGCCACGGTCCGTACCAAACGAAAATAGATTTGGTATGAGGTTACATCATGTCGGAGGCATTTGTATGTTTTGGCTTGAGTTGATGTTTTCTGATGAATATCCCAAGAGACATTATTGTCACCACGATGCATTATTTTCTGGCTATCTTCAATTGTTTTCCGGATGCCATGCAGACACCTTGGGACACATAGCCAGACTATTATTTTTAGTTTTATTTATTAAAATTATAGTCTGTATCACCAACACTGCGAATGATTGAAGCTTTCTAGCTTTACCAATCGACTTCTGTAATAGATAAACTACGAAATGTAGACACAATACAGCATATGCAGTCCCAATGAAATATTCTTTTTGAGCATGAGTCACAAAAGAACCGCGCCTCGACATCGCGATACATCAGTAACAAGTAACTCAAACTTGACGAAATATGTTCAAACAAAATTTTTTGACTGGGGTTATAACCCTGTTGCGTCTTCAGAAGATTGAAAATTTTTAATCATTTCCTTGCTTACACCGTAGCGTACACCACCGTGCGTGCCTGGATTTATATTGGGATTCGTGAGTGAAGAAATTGCACATTCGCAGAAGGTACGCATATGACCGCTGCCCTATCAAGAAAAAAAAACTTGGCATAATATCGTTATGTGTTAACATTGCCGCTCAAGCACGGTCCATCTGTGGCTCATGCTTGGCGAAATAAAACTTCTGCGTGCTTAGTGTTGATTGTATCAGATCATCAATGTATAAATTCATGCTTTTTTTATTGAGTCTAGTGTCTAATGTTACTATCTTTGAAATTTTATTATAATCCTTTCTTTAAGTCACATGTTAATTTCCACGATCGCAGTTTTCCAGGTCAAATAGGAAGTTTTCATTATGTTATTCAACAAATAATAAGTAGGAACTACCATGCAACCTAAGTACATGAGTGCCGAAGGAATCTTATGATAACCTTATGTCTGACACACGGTTTCGCAGATGCTGTAAAACAAGTGCTTCACGTTGAAGTCGCTTATGCCATTAATGATCGTCTTTATAAAAGCTTGTGAGAATAGACATTCGGAGCGACGGCAAATCACATCGCCTATATTTCATTAGTTACCGGGCAATCATTGCCCGATAGAACTGTTTTGCGCCACCTTATGCACTACGCGATGATAATTCGGATTATTTAGGTATATTGAATCACGACGGCATAAGCTGTTTCGTCTATGGTCGCTAAAGGCTTTGTTTCTACCGGCAATATGAACTCTAGCGCCAGTAGTGGCCGCTCGTTAATGAATATTTCTCTACGTCCATAATCTACGCACACAACATTAGAAACTCACTTCTGTCAAAAAAAGTTTGTCCCAGCACGTTTTGAGATACTCCGTTGATGCGCGGTCTATCTTTGACTCATGCTTGACAAACCAAAATTTCGGATTTAGACCATCTACAAGTGAAAACACGGGCACTCAATGTAAACTGGTGGAGACAAAGAGTCAATTTCATTCCTGTTTCTCAATTTTTGCTCCATTGCTGATGTTGAGAAATTTAGCCTTTAAAATTGCCCATAAACTGCTAAACACAATCTTGAATCCAAAATAGTATTTCTTGTTGGCGTAAGAAAATTTTTTAAATATTAATAAGTCCTTAAAAGTGAATTTTTGTTTTAGTGCTTTTTAAGACAGAAAATTTTTCAAAGATTTACGTATTTTACGTTTCTTTATCAAATTTTATAATCCCTGTATGCTTTTTCTGATACTGTAAAATGGTAACTATCGGAATCTGCCAGTATTGACATTTTGTAGTGCACTTGGTGGTATTACATCTTTTAGTACATATTTGTTATTAAGTGGGCCTTAGTTGGTTCCTTTTAGGCACCGCTTCTGTTTTCCGCTTGGAGTTCAGTTGCTTGTACTATATCTTGTTGTAGTTTTCTGGCACTTGAGTGACGTTAGCTTCTTTTAGACTCTGCTTCCGGCCGTGCCCAGAGCGAATCTCTCTCTATATATATAAAAAATACGTCAGTGAGAGATCGCGCGACTAGGGTTTGAGACATGAGGCATGTTTGACAAAAAATCACTTTTTGAGATGTTTTATTCATTAGAAAGTGAGAAAACAACATTATAGGTTTCAATTTGAAAAAAAAGATAATAAAACACAATTTCTTTAATGCTTATAAGCATTTGGGCATTTTTTCTTTAAATTCTTAGCTCAACTCACTTAAAACAATGACAATTGACTAATAAGGTCTAAGTCTTGCTCGGTTCATATTGATATTCCTATGGTCACAAAAGTTTTATTCACACATATTTGCCAAGCAATGGTCATTGATGAATCGCATTGATGGATTGGTACCATATTTCTTATTCAATATCACTCAATTTAGCAGCAAGTGTATCCTGCGATAGGGCTGGGTAATAAATTATTATTGGCCGAAGCATAAATTATTCGAATCAGTCGTGAATCGTTCATAGTAGCAAAAACATGCTGAATTATATAGAATTATTATTTTTAACAAGAAAGTGCAATAGATTGTTGTTAAGTTTGACCAAAATCGATCGCAATTTGTCGAGAATTTTGATCTTAGACATGGAGTGGGAATTGAGAAGACATTTCCTTTATGTTAATATTGGTGTTTCGTAACTATAGCTATCAATTTCTTTATTTTCATATTGCATTCAAATTGAGAAATTAAAAAGAGAATATTTGTTATTTTTATATATTATATTTAGTGATCCCATCCGATTTGAAAAAAAATATTCGAATCACATTCGAATTCTAAATAATTGGGTTTTGTCCAGTTTTACCTTTAGGTAATTTTGGTTTCAAACCTTTTTTTATTATTTACAAACCGGATTGAAATTTGCGTAAAAATGTTTTAACAAATTTCATGATTTTTCTCAGACAATTCAGAAAATATTTGATGGCAGCGTCAAATATTATGATTGAAATTGAAAAAATTGCGCCTATGACTTCGAGAAGAAAAACGGAGAATGTTGGATGGGCATGTTTGCTTGTATTCTTAGAGTTTTTTACAGCCGCTCTCTATGGAGGGACTCACTCTGACCAAAGCACCGAACTCGAGTCCATTTATCGGATAGACCGGGTCAGTGTTGTTTGAAAGATATAGTTATTTCGGTTCGGACTAGCCTACCCAAATTATTTATTACACGCGGTGGGCATGGATTAACGAGCCGGAACTTAAACCCGAGATATTCAACATCAGCTGACAACTGCAAAATATTGCAAGGCCGGAAGGGGCATAAAAATCAACCAATTATCATTCAGGTATATGACAAAGAGCTAATACAAAATGCAGTGTCAGCAACAACAAAAGGAAAAGATTCCCAACGGAACTGGGGCGCTATAGTGAAGTGCAGTTGGTGGTATCTGCTCTGGACTACACTACAGTGTCTAAAATTAAACCCATTCACATTTCTTTATATTCACACTAAGCTTAAAACGTCACGCGACGTGGTCATCTTAATACTTTTACTCGCATTCGAAGTGCGAAGGTTCACGGTGGTAAGATAATAGCCCGAAACCAACTGCATGTGCGCGTGTGAGGGCGTTTACCATTCGCACCTTTTTCTGTTGTTTGTTTAACCATTTATTCCTGTAATAATCTAATCCTTCTAATCATGTATTGTGAATTAGGGGCAATACATATATATAAACCTTCCACCGAGTATGTCTTTTGACTTGCACTTTTCCTATATTAAGGGTAATCCAGGATTTTGACACTTAGGCTTTTGTTTGTGGTAACTCTGATCCAACATATAATTACATGCACTGGACCTGGTAAGTTTGAATTATCAGAAATGAACAATCACGTTAATGATCGACATGGTGCTATCGTTTTGTGCTGCCTTCCGGTTTTCACTAATAAGCATTGCAGTTAGGACTGGGCAATTAAGTTTAAAATTCGAATCGATTCGGAACGTAAATTAATCGTATCAGTCATGAAGCTGTCGCTAGAACCAAAACATTTAATATGAAATGAAATTGTCATATTTTAATGACAAAATGTAAAATATTTTCGATGTTGATCAAATTTATTCGCGCTCTTATGAATGAAATGCCGATTGAAAGTTTTAGCTATATTAGTTAATATATGTATCGTATTGGCCTTTTCAGGTGTTGATGAAGAAAGCGAATTGTAAATATAAAACTTAACATTTGCGTTAAAATGGAATTAGCGATTTGTTCCAATCCAGAAAAATACCCGAAATGAGATTCTAATTCCAAAAATTATGTTTAGGCCGGCTCTAATTGCAACAATCGCCCAATGCTTTATCAATCTGAAAACATACTCACTGAACTAAGTTCAATGTCCAACCAACGCTTAATGGGGCATTGATCGCTCAAAAAATAAAAAGTGATTTTTCGGCTGTAATTAAGTCTGTCATATGACTGCTGCAAGAAGGATTCGAATCAATTGGGCTTCGAATTCGATTCAAATCACCGAATTGAATTGCCCAGTCCTAGCTTTAATCTTGAAGAATAGTCTAAGCCTTAAGCAAAAGAATTAAGTCAAATTTTTGTTGTGTTTTCGGGAATGAAGTTACGAGAAAATTTATTCTTGTTATGAGAAAGTTTAAATATTATATTATTAAAGATCCAAACGTACAATTCCAGGAATTTTAAGGTTCTCATTTCATCAAAAACTATCCATTCCTTTCAGGGAGTGATGCGAATACGAAATAATAACTAAATCGATACATTAAGTTATTGTATTAGAATCTACGTGCAACAAATAATATAATCTCTCTCATTTATAATGTTTTATTTGTAAATACGATACCAGAATCCCCTTTGTGAATTTTATGCTTCTACCCCTCCCACGTCGCAAGATCGAAAATCGATCCGGAAAATACTTTTACGCTCGATTGAGCTAATCCAACACATTTTGCAAAGTATGTGCCACAGATGGAAAGCGCCTCAATGGCGCTATCCATCTGTGGCGCATGTCTGGTAAAATAAATACCCTGATTAAGAAGGGGGAATTTGATCCGCTAATTATTGATCCAATTGACTTTATTTTTTAAATCTGACAAAAATCAAACAAAAAATATGCTTCACATCTGGCAACCCTGACAAATCCAGCTAATGACGTAAACACATTGGATTGAGAGGCCCCAAATTTACTTCAATTTGGGGCTTATTTGTCTCAACGTGACAATGGTTCCCAAACGTGGATTTTGCCATATCTTATATCCAGTTATAGCCACGTACAGCAATATTATTTTTTATAAGTGACATCTTGTGATTATAGCCCAAACGTTGCCAAGGTAGACCTCCTAAATGAAGTCGAAGGGCTTATTTCATAATGTTGATAAATGTTAATTTATCAACCAAAATCAAATTGTTACATTTATATATATATAGTAAATCTAATTGCTCAACCGGTAATGTGCAAACGATGTTTTTTATTTTTGCCAAAATTTCTTGGCCAAAATAAAAACATCGTTTGCACATCACCGGTTGAGCAATTAGTTTCACTGTGAATATCCCTGGTGGCAATCACTCAATCTTTAGATATATATTATATATATAAGATCAGACGGTTAATCAACATGCCCAAACGAAACTTCACGGAATAGACTTTCGAAACGTCCACAAATCAAATCGTTTGTATTTAATCAGTTTGATTATATTCAATAAAACTTAGCAGTCTACTTAGTGATAACCACTCGCTGCTATTGCTGGGGTTTGTTTTTACCCGGAGTCTCGTTGTTATAATTATACGAGTCTATAATACACGACACAATTCACAGCTGTCCAAATTCTAATTAATAATGTGTTTACGTTAATGTTTACTTAGTAATGTAATTGTTTATTTGTTTAGATGTAGTCGATAAACAATTTAGTATCTGTATATACCACTTTTTTATGCATGCAAGAACAATGTAGCTAATTGTAGATTTTATTTAGCTTTGTATTTGAACACATAGTAAATTCTAATTAGACTGTACGCTTCTGAACTGTTGCAAAAGTGGTGTAAATTTTCCATTCATTTGCCGTTACAGTTGTATTTGTATATTTCCGAAAATGGTCTTTTTGATGAGGGTTTTGTCTCGCGCGATGCGTTCCATCAACAACCTTTGGCATCAAAAGTCAATCATATTTTTTTCTTTTTTAATGAATAGGAAAGTACTTTTGTTATCAGTCTTCAAGTTTCCTACCTCATCTTTTTGCGTTAGTTAGTGGTGATTTGATTCCGTGGACACGATTTGTCACCGATCTATTTATTATACTGTACGTATATTTTTCGTTTTCCTCATTATTCTTTTTGACGTCAAGCATTTGAGTAGAATGCCTGGGCTAGACATTATACTAACGAGTTCTTATAGAATTATAAACAAATTGGAAAGAAACGGGCATCCCTTTCGGCCTAAGCCTACCCAAGTTCTCACATCCCGCATTCAATGTTATGCATGGAGCCATCGCGCTCGACAAATCACTAGAAGAGGGAAAACTGAGGTGCGAACCATCAGCGGCTGGTGGCCTATAAAATGGAACTTAATTGACAGGCTTTTACTACCATTTAGGTATTGAAGACGACAATCTATGTAAACGTATGACGTTCTAAAATCCTCGTAATCTCACCGAAATCTCTAAATTTAGGGATGTAAAGTCAGGTCGATAACATCCAGCTTATAATTTTATCGTTGAGTAAGTTCAAGAGTAATCATTAAATTATTATTAATTTTTTACAATAGTTCTAATGAAAATATTTTCAATTTCCTCACTGCGATCGATAATTTTTTAAGAATTAATTACGTCATTCAAAATCCCAAGTAGAGAAGAATTTAGATCCATATTTTGTCAAGTATGAATCACTGGTGGATCGTGCTGCCAAAGCGCGATCCATCAGTGACTCATATTTGGCAAAATACCATTTTTAATTGGCTTCCACTCAAATCTTCGAAATATAATATAGATTTAAGTTTGACGTATATATGATCATATCCAAATTCCAGTAATCTTTGGTAAGATCCCCAATTTCCCATATTGAAATCTTAATATACGAAATCACTTACAATGGATAATCCTTTGGATTAATTACAGTATTTTACCTTCTACATCATGTGTCGATCGCTGTCGGCAAGCTTTTTCCCGAGAAATCACATGATAGCTAATTTTACCATATTGGTATTGCATTAGAGCACTTGGGTTCGAGTCCCAGTGAGTTCAGATCGTAGTCATTTTCGTAGGATATAGATGGGATTATAATGAACAAGATATGTTTTTGTTTCATATTTTTCTTATTGGTTCGTGATAAATAGAAGATTTTGAAAAAATCAAATAGTGAAAATAGGCAATTTCGTGCCTTGAATTATTTGTCAGGAGTTTTATTATGTCATACATGAGCCACAGATACACTGCACATTGAATGGCAACATAACAGTAAAGAAACTTTAAAAATTTAATTCAACAAATCTATATTTTGTTGAATTTGAAGCATAATATTGTTACTTTTTACAAATTAAATTTTGAGCAAAATATCATCCTGAGTAAGGCAGTACGCCGGAAGCCACTTATACGCTTATCTATTTATCTTTTTGGCCGAGTCTACATGAGTTATTAGACCCTGGTTAGTTTGGCGATCATAGGCTTTTCAGTCGATGCCCAAAAACCTTCAGCCATAGCGCCGCGACTGTTGTCCGCATCCTACTCATTAGTGACCAAATACCCCAACAAGTTATTAATTCTAATTAAAATGCTCATATTCATACTGACAAAATGCCATCTACTCTGCTACTCAGACCCCCGAAAGAAATCAATTTCATCAGAAAAAATTTCAGCAAATGGGCAATATTTCATAATATATCTCTTACTAGAAGATTGAAATACGATTTCGGAGTGTACGGTAGAGATCAGTCTGTCCAAAACGTTTCGAAAATGTATGAAGCAGTGTTGATGGTTTTGAAGCTTTTTGGTCAACCGGGGAGAATTATATGAACGCTTCCGACACCCGAAGAAAATCGAGTTACTGCCACCATGTACGGTACAGGCATAATGAAACAATAATCTACATAACATCAAGGGCTTATAACATAATATCGAGGTACGAGTTACCCATCTGTGGCTCATGCTTGATAAAAATTTCGATCTTGAGTACAGATATAAACTTTTGACCTAAACCCTTTTTAAATGACTCTTTCAATTTTAAACATAAAAAATTTTTAACGTAATTTAGGTAATATTTTGTGTGTTCCTATCATACATTTCATATTTATTAAAAAAAGGAAAGCGTCTCAAATATATTAACGTTTTTCGAGTTATCACGTAAAATAAACAATATCATCATTATCGTAATATTTTTTTAACTAAATATTATCCAACATTACGATACAAAATAAATATAATTTGACCCAAATTATTAATTTCCAAATATGGAATATATTTGATCATTAACGACCAATTTGACAGTCTGGTTTCCGTCATTATATTTGGTAAATGACACATTTTCTTCAATTTTTAATCGGCACTATTAAGAAAGTGCTGTTTATTTAATATCAATCGGCGTGTTATTTCTCGATTTTGTCTGCAATGTATGACACATTAGATTTTATGCGGTTTATAGGGGATACGAGCTATGAAAGCTTACTTTTTCTATGACCCATACTTGATAGACATAGTTTAAAAACGTTGTTATTAAAACTGTTAACAGTGTAATGCAGGTAAATTTTATACATCTTTATACAATATTAGTGGCCTATATATCAATAGAGGAATTTTGAGTCAGAAAGCAATCAGACCGCCCCGGTCATACCTAGTGTAAGGGTTTATTTTATTATGTATGAGCCACAGATGGATCGCGCCTGAAAGGAGCGATTCATCGGTGACCTATACTTACCAAATCATGTTAGGGCATGTTTTTGATTAATATACAGACTATACATATGTTTGATTTATTTAAATATGACCATATGAAATCTAATGTATTATAAATAATTGATTATCATAACGTAATATTTTTTTAATGTCTAGTCGGATCTGATGTGTATTTTTCTCCGTTTAAAACTAGCACTTTGATTTTTTTGTGTATGAAAATATCTAACCACTTTTTCATGGAAAATGTGGTTGTTTTAATATGAAGAACGGATGTTTGATACTTGTCCCTGTCAGCGTGCAAACTCTTCGCCGTGAGAATTTGTGAGTTACTGGATAATAAACTATGAACTTCACAATGAAAGTTATAATAGTAAAATGGGATATTTGTTATATAGATAGAATTAGTGCTTCGATCCCATTCGAATTCCATATGATTCGGTTTTGCCCAGCCCCACCTCCAACCGAACCAGAAGATTTTAGCAACCTTGCACCCAAATTGACCTTTCAAAAACCACTCAAGGCGACACCGATGACCACTGAAACCATTTAACTTTTATCACAATTTATCAAAACACGTTCTGACATGTATGAATCATTGATGGATCGCGCCGCAAAGTAACGGTCCATCTATGACTCATGTTTGGTGGTATATATTTCTTATACATAAGTTAACCACTTGTAAATTAATAATAATTTACTTGTTCTGCCACACAGGGCGTCACCGTATCAACTCAATAGAAAATATCCCTCCGGGTGATTTGTGTAAAACAGATAATTAAAAAGAACTTCAAAGTCCTTTGTAATAACTCATTAATTGGTAATAAACAGACAATTTAATGACTATCTTTTGCGGTATGTGGTACTGATATTTAACTATTGTTATTTAAGGTACCGTTTAATTAATTTAACTCAGAGGAAGTATTGATATATGGTAATTGTTTCAACAAAGAGATAGATTGAGATTTTAAAAGATTTATGCGGAAATTGAAAAAAAAAGGATTGATTGATATAATGTTTGGCCAGTTAGATCGCGTCACGAGAAAAAAGACCCACAGATGGATCGCGTAATGGCGAAGTAATCCATTACAGTTACATCTTAGAGTGGATCATCCTGACCAAGGATGACCAGAGACCAATCATATACGGGATAGGTCAGAGTTGTTGAAAGATAATTTACAATCTCTCCGATTCGTCTGAAGCTGTCCAAATCATTTCCCTCTGGTTTGAGTGGTGGGCATGGATTAAACAGCCGGATTCACTGGTAATAAAATCCAAGATCTTCAACCATCGATACCAACATGATGTCCACTTACAAACCATTACAATTTCGAAAGCAGTGTGAATTAATTCACAATATAGTCCTTCCTTAGTAATTGCGAACCTGATAAAAACTAATTTACCAGAAAACTAGGCAAAATAATACTAGGTAACCTAGTTTCACTTTGAAAACTAGGTTGTACCTCGATAAAAAATCAGGTAAACTGGGTAATCGTCGTTTTGTCGCCTTCAAGACATTCTTCATGGACTCAGAGATTGTGATCACCGATTGACTATTTCAAAAACATGTTCACAATGAATATATGATTTACCTAGTTTTTCATTATTGGTATATAATTTTCAAAGCAGGTATCTAATTAAATTTTTCAAGTACCAAGTTAAAAATTGGGAGAATTCACCTATTTGGCCTAGTAAATTAATTTGGTAAAACTCGAAACTTTCACCTAGAATTGCCAACACTAGTTACAATTACAATTTTTCTCACGGTTCAACGCTTGTTTAAGCCTTTCATCATCGTCACTTTCAATTCGCTAAAGCAGCAATAAATTACACATACTTGGGTTTATTTGTTGGCAAAATGCCCCATATGCTGGCGAAGTGATCTTGGCGAAAACGGGAAAGTACATAGCTCATCATATTTTACATTGTATTTTCCAAAATTTACCGGGCGTTCGTGGAATAATTATTTATTCGACATTGGATATCGCTTGCATTTGCAGCATTTAAAAAATGAACGGCTAAAAAAACAACAGTGCGTTTTGCTAACCGTTGAGTACATACCTCAAACAATGTATAGATTATACACGTTGCATCCATCACATTTATAAAACAAATATATATTTTTATTCAGTGAAATATATATATTATAAGTGAATACTTAACTCCCAAGAGTGACAAATTGCACCTAAATGTTGATTCAAAATATGATAACAGTGTGAATGCGCTTTAACGCAAATCGCCAATTATCGTGTTGATAGTAATGAGCGCTATCGCGATTATCCAGTACTGTGCATAAAATTTTAATCTGAAATTTTATTTTGTTAAGCATACGCCACAGATGGGCCGCGTCTCATCGACGCGGTCCATCAGTGACCCATACTTAACAAAAGATGATTTTACAAAGTTTTTTGGATTGGGATGCTGATTACAATCTATGTTTCAGACATTCATGTGATGCCTAGGCCTATCTCACAGCCTTGCTTTGAAAGAGATAAAAATAAACGTTTTCGCTAGAATATTTCAAAATACCGATAAGCACTTCCGATTAAATGACCATTTATTAAAGAATGACCTGTTCTACTTCTCTCAAACGTGCTTGTAGATGAGTGGACGTTAACGAACGTTTACCGGTGAATATTATCTATTGATATCCGTGGAAACTGCAAACAAATGCTTCTGTCTTTGTTTGCCCATCTTTGCAGAAAATTATCTTTCATCAAGCATAAAAGATATTAAAAATATAATCTGAAGGTCTGTTTGGCCACTAGCCATACTTCATTGGTAATTTTATCTGCACTGACCTATCACGCAAACATCTGACCAGTTCATATTGTGGTACCATGCAGCACTTAAGCTTGTCAGCATATCAATTATAGATTGCGGAATGTTGTTGTTTGTGTTCCTTTTCGCAAATATACATTTTTATCTTTTTAACAAATGTTATTGTAGGTTGGAGAAACTTTATTAAATGTTTTTCAAGGCTAATGAAAACTGTTTTGAGAGCATGGTCACAGATGGACTAAATTTGAAAAAGTTTGATTGAATAAATAACATTACCCAACGAAAACTCGGCGACCATCATTTATATATTTTACTGAAATTCGTTCTAAGCAAGATCGGAAGTAGAGTCAAAAATTACCTAATCCATTGTCACTTAGGTGGCAAAGAGCTATTACACTGTAGCAAAAAATGCAACAAAACCATTGGTCTTTGATATTAATTTTACTTGGCGGTATTGAAAAAAAAATTCAAAATTGACTTTTTTGGGAAAATATGGGATGTTGACGAAACGCACCGCCAAGGTGCGGTTCATCAACAGCCCATAATCAACCACTAAATTAACTGTACTTTTGTTACAAAATGAAGCATCAGCAACTATGTTTTTTTTTAACAGATATATCACTGCATCTTCCACGCCGAAGTGTCAAATGCAATTAAAATTTAGGACTGGGCAATCGATTGGAATCAATCCTGAGACGGCCACTGGGAAAAAAAACTTACTAAATGAAGAGAAATTTTTTATTTTTAACCGGCAAAATGCAACCGATTTTGGTCAAATTTGATCAAAATCGATCGTCTTTTATCGTTGATAATAAAAATTTTCGCTCATGGGCTGAAGCATAATTGAAAATGCATCCTTTTACGTCAGTTTCAGCTAATATTTGTAATTGGAAACTGTGAATTACTTATAATTACAATGGAGACAATAATAGTAATAGTAAAATGGGATATTTGTTATTTTTATGGAATCAGCGATTCGATCGGATTCGAAAAAATTATCCGAATCAAATTCGAATTTCAAATGATTTGGTTTTGCCCCGGCCTCATTGAGATAAATTCTAATTTCTAATTTATGCAAGCACAACAATAATTTTGTCACGTGTTTACAAGTTACGGACGGACTATGTTTTAGAAGTGCGAGTTTTCAGTGAATCATACTTGACGTACCATTCACTAATTTCTCAATGCCAAATTATATTTTGCCAAGCATGAATCACAGATCTAATTTTCTGACTGAGTATTTGGGAAGCAACAAGCATTGTGTTGGAGATATATATCTCTAGGTTTACTTAAGCTCGTTTTCAATGCGTATAAAATAAAGTTCTTTCGTAATCAATATGTTTCTCTAACAAAGGTGTGAGTCAACAGCCTTGAATATTTAAATTAACTAAATAAACAATTCTGACAATGCTTCTTAATCACGCGTGTGCGGGGTATAAAATTTTTATGACCCGACAATATAGTTCCATCTCGGCATTGTCTACAAAGAAGAAACAACCATAAACCAACTCGAAACGATTTTGATGCTGAAACTCATTCACGTCCAATCTATTCAATCTATATTGTAATAGACTGGCAAATGTCAGCCACTCTGCTGCTCAGACGCCTGAACAAAATCTGTTCCATCAGAAGAAAACTTAGGAAATGAGCAACGTTCCATGATATATCTCATGCTAGAAAATGAAAATGTCTTTTTTGTGAGTGTCTGGTAGCAACCAATATGTAAAAAAGTTTCAAAAATCATCAAGACTGCTATGGAATGGCAGTATAGGAATAAACGCTTCGGATTCCCAGAGAAAAACAATATTCTGCTCATTGGGACTACCTTTTTACCGGCATGTTCATGTATTTTGAACAGAATTTTCATGGTTACTCACTTGAATGGATCACTCTGTGCAGTAAGGTCCGATCGGTCTTAGATCTTTGGTGGGGTGGAAGACTTGCACTGTAGCAAAGGTGCAGTGAATTTACTGCTCTTTTCCAATAATCGCATATTTTTAAAATTAAAAACCGATGAGTTGACGAAATGATGCCATGTATGGGATATTGGTGGAGCGCACCTTGGCGTTCATCAAAAGTCCATAATTGGCCAAATAGTCAATTTTGTAGCTTTATTTCAATATCACTGAATACAATTACTATGAAACTGCGGTCATTTTACTGCACTTTTGTTACAGTGTGGATCTTTTGCTAGCGTTAGAAAAACATATTTTTGCACATATAGATTTATAGCTTGTAAAGTAAATAGTCGAGATAAAAATTAAAATTTGCGATTTCAACTATTTTTCATCGTAAACAGCACTATACTCGTAATACAAGATATATGTGGATCCCTGGATATTACCTATATCTCTTGATTTTTTGGCACTTTTGATTAATTAGAAATATTACGTCAGACTAGCGAACTAGAATAACCTGTACGGTGTGATGGATTGAAATATTTTAATTTTTGAACGATATAAAAGCTTTTTCGGTCAAAATCCAATGTACAAAACACGAAGGGAGATTTTTGACCGAGAGTTCATCGAATATATAATATATATAGATCGATTATAAGAAAACATGATCAAAAATACGGCATAAATATGTAGAATATATACTAAGTTTATATTTTTCAAGTTTAATGTGATAACGCAATAACAAGATTGATGTTGTTATCCAATGCAAAACCAAAGCAATTTTAAAATTTTCCCGTGCCTTCTGTGTGCTTGCTAATTTATCATACTTTGAATCCGAAAACGATGCTTTTTATTAAAAGAAGCGTTGTGCAGCGTGATTATCATTAGCTTCATAGACGAATTTGTCGTCGTTCGACGTAAGTATGATGTCACAATTTAAGGCTCCAGTTTCCTTATTTCAAAAATCAAACACGCCACAACCAACTCAGATGAATATATGAAATAAAAACCCAAAATGTTTAA
Organism: Styela plicata; assembly: GCA_963675895.2. NCBI lineage: Eukaryota > Metazoa > Chordata > Ascidiacea > Stolidobranchia > Styelidae > Styela > Styela plicata. The sequence goes on along the minus strand of OZ023151.1, from coordinate 6,917,781 downwards.
TTTTTACGCATAGAATTAATCAAAATATTTTTGTCTTTATAGAACTTGTTATAGGAACGTTACGCAAAATCGAACAAACCACATGCCAGATATCTTAATCTTGCAAACTACACTATGAAAAAATGCAGTAAAATCATTGTTTTTCGAGAGAAATCTTACTTGATAACATTGAAATAAACCCATAAAATCGCTGTTGCATAAATCTCATTGACATGACGATTTCGAATTTTTTAAATATTGAATTACTGCGAATAAACTGTAAGTTCCCTGTAGTTTTTTCAAAGTGTCATATACCTTATATTGAACTATTTATTATTTGTATTTAGTAGCGAGTATATAGAAGTATGGTTTACTTTGCTGAAGTGACCTTTCGTTTTTAAATCTGTCTTTATTTTCTTTTTGTTCATAATAGCCTGCGGTCATAATAAAGTTAATGAATAACATTCCAAAACATTTCGAAATAATAACAATAAGGGTGGACATTGGTCACTTTGAACTCTCGTGACTTTCCCATAAACCTAAACAAAATACTTAATGGTCAGGAGAACGATCGACGACAACGAATTGTCTGATTAGAGATTTTACTTATCAAGTATGGGCCTTTGATGATCCTCGCCTAAAGGCGAGATTGATCTTTAGCCCATACTTGATAAAAAAATTAATTGGAGAACATTTTTCTTTGTTCATCAATTCACATGAATATTGCAACAGTTATATGTTGTTTTCATGCAATGTATTTCACTTGTAATGAGTATTTTTAACTATTTTGTCAGTAGCGATGCCGTTTTCAAATCAACTCTCGAGTCGAACCATTTTCAATCGAATCTTCCCGAATATAATATTCCTTAGAAAATTCATTGAAAAAATATCAATAAATGCCCAAAATTTTCAGTATGTTAGCGCAGAGGTTTGAAATATATTTAAAATTTCATTATATGCAATGAATTTTACGCTTTTCCACATTTTCCAATCAAACCGAATCACAAAAATATGTTTTCAAATCATCCGAATTGGACCTGTCCCCGATTCGATTCGTATTAAGTAAATTGCTCTGAAGGATTGGATTAAATGTCATAATAAAATATTATATTCGGTCTTCCAATCAGTCACATCTGTGGCTCACGGTGAAAAATTGAAATTAGAGTATCAAATTGAAAGTTATTTTTAGTTTAAAGTACAACAATTAAGACTCCTTGTCAACTACAAACACCACTTCCAATTGCCTATCGTAGCGGTTGGTCTGGTTCCGCCAAACCGGCAGGCTATTTATGTAGATTGCAGGGACTTGTTTTGCTCGAAGTAACTTATCCCGAAAAAATTGTGTCCAAAGATGTTTTCATTAAGTATGGGTCACTGATGGATTGCGCCGACAAGGCGCAGACAAAAAGCGTTGACAAAATACATTCCCGATTAATTCGAGTCACTCGCAACAAAAGTGGCAATAGAAAAATTGCTCTCGTATAGTCCCCGTCGCTATAACTTGAAAATAAACTTTTCGATAAAAAAATTTAAGTAGAAGGATAACTGTTGTATTCGAATGTTTGTGAAATACAAGTATACATTACAATATTTATAACAGTATACTTAGCAACTTTAATTACCATTAAAAGTTTTTACGACCGGAATATTGCGTACGGAACTTATGCTGTTGACTGTTGCATTACCGGCTCAATTGATTTATTCCCAAGATAAATGATGTATTTGTCGATATTTTCCGCTTCACCAGCTAAGATCATGAATGATCCTAAGATGCTCCGTGGTGGCATCTATATATGGCCCATGCTTTAACGAGTCATAATAAATGTGACTTCAATTAATTTATCAAATTACCCAATCAGAAACTTTATTTTGTCTCGTCGACGCGATTCATCAATGACACATACTTAACAAAATAATTCGACAAATTTGATCTGTTAAGGAAATTACACAAGCTTTGTGCTTTGCTTTAAATGTATGAAATCTATACTCAATTTTTATGTATTATTGTCGAAATGAGATAATAGTTTGCTCTACATCCAGTATTATCACTTTCAGATCCAAGTTATTCTCGAACCTAAAATCAAACTGCATCATTTCGAATCAAGTCCATTCTTTTCAAGGCAGATTCAATTCCAAAATATTTATAAACAAAAAGGAATATATATTTGATTTCCACAATGATAAAAAAAAACATTTTGTTGCATTCACTTGTTTGAGTGAATCAAGACTCTGAACCAACGGTCACTGTGGGCGAACTGAATCAAGGTCGAGTCTATCTCATTTAATTAACCCTGGGTTGAATGACCGGCATGGTTTAACGGACCGGACTTTTTATAGAATGCTAAAAATGCACCGCATCTGGTCAGCTTTCTGCTCAAGACGCTTTTCGAAATTATCGAATCCCGAAAATAAATATTCGTTTACATAAGTGAAACGTCTGATCAATCTATTTTCTTGTTACGTTTCTATTTTTCTTTATTGTTTCATCTGACCATATACTGTAGATTCATGGGAAAATACAAAAGCGACAAAATTTGTTTGACTTCGGAATGGAAATGGGTCACTATTCCTGATAAGGAAATTGCTAATAAAAAAAAAAATTAGTTTTTTCTTTGTAAAAAATTTTGTTTAATCTTGCGCAAGCTACAGATGGACAGCGCCATGTATTAATAATTAAATAAATTCTATGAGTAAATTTTATCTTTTTTTGTTTGATAAATTTAATATTTGCATATTTAGATACCGGTCTGTCATTATTTTCAATTTCTGACGGAAAAGTATACAGCGACTCACTTTCGGACATTTGGTCAATCTATTGAGTGAATTACCTACCGTATCTATAGTTTATGGGCGGCAGTGAAATACCGTATCTTTGGTTCATACACGACTGTAAAAAACCGTATTCATAGTTTATACACGGCAGTGGAATATCGTATCTATCTATCCGCGATAAATCTGTTACTCGTGCTCAATAAAATACGACTCCCGATTGAGTAAATGCCTGCGATCGCTCGATTCTGTGATTGATGAAGTGAACGAAAGTAAGACGAATCTTTCAAACTACAAGCTAGTCAGATGCCACTCAAAACAACGTCTCATCGAGCTAGATATGTTAGTGATATATTTAAGACAAAATCTCAAAGATGGGCACGTTTGTAAAAGGCTGATAGAAACTAATCAGGAGTCGCGAAAACAATTTTTGAGATTTTGAAGAGTTTTATCTCAAGTTTATCGGAGAGTATAGTCAGAGAGTAACAGCCTGTTATGAGGTGAACGAAAGTAAGACGAATCTTTCAAACTACAAGCTAATCAGATGCCACTCAAAACAACGTCTCATCGAGCTAGATATGTCAGTGATATATTTAAGACAAAATCTCAAAGATGGCCACGTTTGTAAAAGGCTGATAGAAACTAATCAGGAGTCGTGAAAACAATTTTTGAGATTTTGAAGAGTTTTATCTCAAGTTTGTCAGAGAGTATAGTCAGAGAGTAACAGCCTTTGAAGGGAAAAAAGGGATGGTTAATTTTATCCTTTGTTTTGTTATCAAAATTGGGATTTTACCCGAACTGTATAGTATTGCGAGTATTTGCCACCAGGGTTATTATTCATGGTTTTTGACTATTTTGCTCAACCGATGAAAGGAACCTGATACTCTGCCAATGTTACGAATATCTATTCAGATATCTGAATAGATATTCGGAACGTTGGCAAAACATCGTTTTCATTTCATCGGTTGAGCAAATTCGTCAGTAACTCTATGGAATTCATTGACAAATATTTGTCTCTTTAGTGAAACGTTTTCTAATTTGTTGCATCTGTTCCTTTTGTCCGCGAAATTTACTTTATATAATATCATCTATTATTATATACCGTCTCTCTTTTTCGATGTGTGCATTGTGCCGTGTGGTGAATTTTCGGCATGTGGGTTTCCGCCACTAATAAATCAGAAATCCGAAAAACATTTTTTATTTCTAAAAATGAAAAATAAAGATGGAGATGGAATTGTTTACCCAGGGAATAACGGACGTCAAGGCAAGAGGTCAATTATTTTGTAAGATTGATCGAAATTTAGAAGGTGAGTAAACTAACTCGTGTTTGGGGGCAAACAAGGTCATTATCAATTATCAAGCAATGCTTTATGTTAAATCATTATCGACCAAGCGAGGGCATACGATAAACCACATCTACGAACTTCGTTCTTGTTTGATTGAAGATGAACAAAAGCGGGGTTAATTTTCACCTCACTAATTCCATATAAGCACCCCCCCGTCCACCTGTTTTCACCCAGTAACTAATACTAATAAGTAACTATAAATCCTTTGCATTAGCTACCTCAAAATTAGCCCCAGCGTCCATTGGGTCAAATTAGACCTAGTTTATCTTTAGCGGCTTGTGATACTTTGATTTCAATCTATCTCGCTTCGGTTGCGTAAAATTACTCTCTTGAAGTGGAATGTACAACAAATAGATAGGAAATCCTTTTCTTAATTTTCCAATTTTTGATCATCGAACATACCTTAAAAGGCTTGAAAGTAAAATATTGCAAATTTGTTCAACATTTTTAAATATTTTTAATAAAAACAAAAGGTAGAAATTTCAAAATATTTTGCCTTCAAAGCCTTTTTTGCTGTATGATAATTACAACACGTATATAACAACAACACACACACACATACATACATATTTTGAATTTTTGAGAAAAAATAATATTCAATCGCCGGACATTTGTCCGCCTAACAGTGACCAATGAATAACTAACTTGGCCGGAATTGGAGTTTCGAACACTCAAAATCACCCTGACCGCCAACTGTCCTCACACATATATATAAACACCATTTTACTTTTTTGGGTCTGTATTATAAGCCCAACAGAAGAAAAGTTTGAAAAAAAATTATTCAACAAAGCATAACGAGTCAGCCTACTTCAATGTGTTTAAAATATTTTAGTTACATAATTATCTGAATATAGATATAAATAAATTCCCTGCGTGTCTCGCGCGGCGCAAAAATGCCAATAATAATTAATAGCGATCGTAAATTGGGCCATAAATTATCATAAAAATGTACCATCGTACACAGTTAGTAGAACTATGGTATATTAAATCCATTTTTATTGTTACAAATAGCCACAGCAAGGTATCAAGGCACCAATGTGTTTTGGAATAGAGGTCGTAGGAAAGGCCAACTTTATTTTAATTCAACTTTAAGTTGGATCGCATTTCGGGCCTTTTTGAGGAATTAAAATTAGATTCGATTTATCTATGATTGGTAGAACAAATTTCAGTTTTTATTTGATGAAGTATTGTTTATTTGTGTAATCGTAAATTATGCACAAAATTGGTCTGTTTGCGTGGGTCGTTCCCAAATATTTTTGAAACATTATGTTCATTAGTTATATTGAAAATTATCGTTATCATGTGTTGAGCATGACCTGTTGATGGATCGCGGCGATTTGGCGCGGTCCATCAATAGTTCATACTTAACAAAATAAGAATTTTGGTCGACTGGCTAAGCAAGCCCTTATAGACGATAATGATTGCTCATGACATGTAACGTTACAAACTTGAAAGCGGACCATCGTATAGCATATAAAATTGCAAGGTTGTCGAATACCAACCGCTCGTCGTCTTGAACGGTAAGTGATGCTTTAATTTTCATCGCGATAAGGGTATATCATTTGCAAGATTTTAAGGGATTAGGCAAAACGTCTGTTTTTTGTCTTCGTTGAAATTATATCCATGTTATAGATAGATCATTGGTTGTATCAGTAGCATGGGAGAAAATTTTTGACGACGATGCGATAATAATCTAAACTGTCAAAACACGTAAAAGTATTGACATGCTGGTCTCCTAATGATTTAATAAAATTATGCAAAATATTCGAATGGGAATATTTACCTGGACGAAAATTAAAACCAAAGTATATTACACTGAAAAAACAGAATGTCACCATTTGACCAGTTTGGAAACGATATTTATTTATATTTCACTGGCTCGTGTCTAGCTCGGATCCTCTTAATTCATATTTTACCAACTGTTTTTGATTCTTGTCAGAAAATGAAACTGAGACCTGAAAAATGTTGGAATGGAAATATTTTTTCTGTTCGAAAATGAAAACCACATAATTAACATTGGATAGAAGAACAGGATGTCACCAGTCAGTTTAAAAGCACTATCAATTTCCAATTGGCTGGTCTGAACTGCGGATTCTTTGAATACTTCTACCGATTATTTGTGATACTTTATTTTTGACCACCGTGAATAATAATTAGGTCTTTTTATACCTTGCTTGCCATATTTACAAACAAATGAATTCCTTTGCCAATAACTGAAATATTCAAATTGTTGCAATTGACCGCAGGTCACAGCATGCATCTCAATTACAGTCACCATAAATAAATTATGATTCAAAATTGTGCTCAGTTACGGTATAATATCAGCGAAAACTAATTAGCAACGGTGGAAAGTTACACCTCTGTAAATGGCACGGAAATATGTTGTCAATACCTGTGCAGAATGCATTCGTTTCACCGCAATTGTAACTGTATAAAACTATTGGTATACTGGTGATCTTCGGACGAGCTTGTAACAATATGTCAGTTCGGACCACACAACCTGAAATGTCAAATTTTATCATAATTCATTTAAGCATTTAGGAATATCACTTACCAGATACTATAAAAAAATTACCTTGCTCTTGAGTTCTTTTCCATCGAATGATTGATTTATTAGATTGTCGAAATTGTTTTCGTTGATGTCAAGTGTTTTATTTCTTGTTGCTTCTGAAGTAACATTTTCTTAAGTATAGTTGCGTATGAATCACTCACGGATTGCGGCACATGGATTTGATTAAAAAAAATTTATTGCTGTATGGCTATTGCCTAATTGTAGGGCAATGTCACAGTCAATCATAATTACCACAAACGTGGACATCCGTCTCCCAGTTGAAGGCTACAAAGTCAAGTTCAAGCGGATACGAGTTTATTTAGTAAACAAACAACTTAGTTTTGACAAAGGAGATAAAAAAACTTTTCGCTAATTTGACACAGGAGAAATAAAGCTTTGCGTGACCTTGTTGGCAATGGCTTGTCACAAGACATTTTGACCCGCTTTTGTCAGAACAGCATTTATTATTGCAACCAGAGTGATTTTTTTTATCAGCAAAAGTCCGGCGTTAAGAATAAGCTCACATCGGAAGCACAAACCGCTTTTAAACATTTTTTTTCAAGTCCGAACTAATTTATAAATCATGTGACATTTATTTTTTTATGCATGGTAACAACCCGACAAAATATTCAATTTTTTATTCAGAATATTATATAGCATGTCTTTTCTCAAACCGTTTTTAACCGAAATGATGCAATATACGGATTGAACCACAAAGATCCCCTTGTCTATTGAAATTACAACTCCATTCGTCGGAGAGAAAGAGAAAACGAAATTGTATTCATAATAACAACGAAAATTTGATGTGCTCCCGAATTTTGTTGTTTTGGATAATTTGCTGTAATTGAGTTATACAACGTAAACACAAAAAGGTTAAGTTCAAGATGAGGTTGCCTCAAACCATATAAACCAAATTCTTCCATTACAGCTGAAGTATATTTCAATTTTTTTCATATACTTCATAGATGATTTTGTTCAAATATTGCCAGATTATTTTATTGACTGTTGATGGACCGCACCTTTGCTGTGCGTTCTTCTGTTCGGTTTAGTTATATGTATATCATACATGTACATGAGCCACAGATCGAATCGCGCCTTGTCGACGCAATCCATCAGAGGCTAATCTACAAAATTTTTGGTTTTAATTCAAAATAATGCTTCAGAAGCCAAATTCAAAATATTATATTTTGCCCACGCTAAAACAAACATAATATATTTCAGCAATTGCAAGCAAAATGATCTTGAACTTAATTATTGAACCGTGAGACAGTTGAAAGGTGTTAGCGGCTTTCAACAGACACATGGTGTTATGATTATAAGGGATAGGTTTAAAAGTTGTGATCAAAAACAATATTAATGCTTTAGGGGGCGAAAGAAGTAGAAATTACAATCGAAAATTAATTCAAAAGCAAAAGCTACATTGGAGAAGTTAGAAGACACATCCGTTTCAACAAGAAAGAATAATTTGATTTTTTTTTCAATTGGATCCTAAATTGAAGTAGTTAACGGGTTTACTATTGCCCAGTCCAGATACCACTCTCTGTTCTTTAGCGGGGTTCAGTTATGTTTGAGTTGTTTTCCTCTAAGATAGCAATTGCTGGTACAACATTTTGTAATATCTATTGGCCATAAAAGTGGCCGTTAATTGGTTCCTTTCGGATTTGCGAATAAATCTCATTTAAATTTTCTTAATAGGGAAAATCAGTGGTACGTACCAGTGCTGGTAATTTTGCGTAAAAGCACCAATTTACCTAGTATACCCAATTTACCAAGTTTATCTTATCTACTTCAACTTAATATGATAAAACTTTACCTAGTAAATTTATTATGTGAAATAGGTAAATTTACCTAATTTTTAACCTTCAAATGTATTGAAAATGCCTTAAATGCAGCCAACCGACCATTACCTAGTTTAGCTGTTTTTTACTCTAGGTACTATCTAGTATTGAAAGTAAAACTAGGTTACCTAGTAATACTTTGCCTAGTTCTGTGATAAATTCGTTTAATTTACCTAGTTTGAAAAAATAATCATCAGTGGTATTGAAAAAAAACGCTGTATTATGCATCGCCATTGCTTGTTACAAATATACATTTATCTTGTATTTAGCGGTGTACGTCGCTTAGTATCTTGTACTGATATTATTAAACAGTGATTACATTATCAATACCCCTTATAAAAAACTTACATTGAAATATGAGTCAAGTATGAGTCACATATAAATCGCGCCGTCGAGGCGCGGGCCATCTGTGACTCATACTTGACACTCAAAAAATTTTTTTTTTGATTTGGATGAAAAAATTCAAATGCATCAGACGGATTATTCCATTTCATTTAATAATTTTTAGCATTTAATTTTATGCTCAGTCAGATTTTATTTACAGTTTCGACTTTGATAAAAAAAGATATTAAAAAATAAAAGCAGAGAGAAAACTTAGATATTTATACGTTTTTGTCGACTCGATGGATTTTCAGACAGAAATTGATTTTAAGGGGTTACCGTCAGGATATAAACGAAAATTCGACAGATGAACTTAAAATTCAACAAATGTCTTTTTAATGTAAACTTGAATTAGTGCCACATTGATTAATATTTTGACATTAAATCGAGAATATTTCTATACTTGAAAAATGTTTTTTGTTAAGCACGGGTTATACATGGATCACTCCAATTAGGTGTGGTCTATACGTGGCCAATGCTTGACTTTAGTGTAGCCTGAAGATTTATGGATAAACTTTATGTAATGACGTTGGTTCCTTTTTCAAATGAGAGTTTACATTTGCCTAATCAGGAATTACTGTTGTTTCATCATAATTTGCCAAGTATGGCCCACTGATGGATCGCACCGCTGAAGCGCGGTACACCTGTGTGCCATACTTAGTTTAGTAATACTTTTATGTTATTCCTATCTAGAGCTGGCCAAAAAGAAAAATAAACCGATCTTGCCATTGGTTATATATATCTGTGTTGTGTTCAATTTTCTTAAAAAATATTTGAAAGAAATTTAACCTAGAATTTATGGATTGAGATTGCTAGGAAGTGATAATGTTTTACTGTTTGTGCCGACCCAGGCTTACGCGCTTTTCAAAATCAAAATTTGCAAACCATTTTCATTAGGCAATACATTTTCGAAATTAAATTCTTTGAGATTACTAGTTTTTTTTTTATTCACTCTAAAATATTTTATTTCACTCAACGGGTATTAGAATTAACTTAATATGATGTTTCAATCCTAAAATTGAGTTTTATTTTGGTTTTCAAGATAAACTTTATTACTCGAATCTCAACCGCTTATAATAATAAAATATTTTGCTAAGAACACTTACCTCAAAGCTTATTTTTATCGCCAGTAATAACGGTATTTGATTTATCCCATAAAGCTATAATTGAATATTATTATTTCTCTTTTATTGAAATGTCACGGTAGGTTTTCTTACCCTCACGCGCTGCTGACAGACGATAATGACGTCATCGGAAGACAAGTCGGTAAGTTCCGTGTGTTCTGTCTGTTATGAATATGATTAACCAAACATGGGTTATAAGTCAATCTCGACTCTCCTAATCAAAAAATTCATTATTTTGTCATGCATGATACACTGATGGACCTCGGCAAAGCGATCCATCGATGGCACATGCTTACCAAAACAAGTCCAAGACTGGGTCGCTTGCGACGTTCGACCTTTGCCATTTATCCATACCGATAGCGCTGCCAGAATGCAAATGTTTTTAACATTTTAATTAATTCTCGTGCATCGGAGGAAATGGTCAGTATGTTTGAGATTGGTCATTATAAAAATATTTGCGTATTGTTTTTTGAATAAGTATTAATTAGTAATATTTAGACAGCTGTGACGTCATGATTTCGGAATGAGTTGAGCGCTATTCTCCGCTGCGTCCGTTGCCACCACCGTGACGATATTGATGTTTTCTTTTTGTTTTTTAAGTCACCTAAAAATTCTTTTTTGTTTGTTCATAGCAATACAAAAACGTGCTAAAAGCTTAAAAAAATTCTGCCAGATTCCAAGTGGGGCTTAATGTGTACCGTCGCGGTTAGAGGCCAGAAGCGGATTTTCGCGTAGCATGCAAAACTCAAGGCGTATCCTCGAGGAAATGGGGGTACCCTTGGACCTCCAATCTCCTTAGTTGTTCTTCTTTGAAGCCACCTGCTTAGTTACCACGCGGCGCCAATACGGGCGCGCAAGGGGTTCGATGGGGTGAGTAATTTGTCCGTCGTCAAAACGGTCTATTGAAAAAGCGCTTTCAGTTTAATTTCTGCCTTCCCATGACTTGTCGGATTTTTATCAATCTCGCTCTCGTCCAATTGACGCGAATTCACCCGAATCGACGAAACATTCTTAGCTATAATAAACGCTCTATCGTGAGTTTTTAACCAAACAAAGAAAATTTAAAATTTTAAAATCATCAATCACCCATCAAGTACGGTGTACCGTTTTAGAGCAAATTTTCTATGGTATCTAACTTTGGCTTAACATGATATAAGGGGTAAATATGTACAGGAAGGAAGGTCTTGCCTTCGGTTTCGGTATTGCATTGACAACAGTATATGCATTCAAAAACAAGTCGACGTAAATAAAAATATACAGAATACTGCGTGCCAGGAATATGTTTTGATAACCCTGACTTAAAAGATAATTTTTTCATAAAATAACTTTGTACAAACAAGGTTGATATATGAACCAGGTTTAAAAAGCCTGGTTTATGTATCTCCCGTGTTTACACTAGTGTAATTCGAATAAAAGAAAGCAAAAACGCAATGTCCTTCGATTTTAAACACACTATTCAAAAGATACCAACCTTAAAAGTAACGAATCCCCCTCGGGCACAATTTTGAAAATTTTAATTACTGGTTTCCATTTTGAAAATCACGTTCACAACATTGATGACGTCATACCCATAGTTTAAATTATAAAGCAAAATGCAACGAGTGGAAAATGAAATAAAATAAACTTGTGTCTTCAAAGCGGACATGTACGACGTCTATCATTGCATTGTAATTAAAGATAATTACTAGATCCGCTCAAGGTTGAGTTCACTTGTTTTATTTGTGGTAATACAGGCTTTGAACATGGTATTACTTGTATAAAAAATGTTTTAGCGCCATTTTTTATTTTCGCTTTGTTGTCCTTATGCGATCACAAAATCCATTTCATCTAGAGGAAAAGGTTACATTTTAATAGAATGTCAATATCTCTGTTTTAAATTTGGCACTTTCGTAGGAACTTAATCGCATCCTTTTTTGCATTCATATTGGTAAAGTACCATTATTATGATAGGATATGGTTATAGGTTATCAAAATATATATTTTTATGTTTTTAGGTGTGTTTTCTGCCAAGTTTAGGCAAAATTGCATGGTTTTATTAAAAATTTACGCTTGTAATTATAATTTTATAAACAAATATGGATGTTTTACTTTCTTTATGGTTTTATATCTTAATGCTTATGATCTTCCCTTTTTGATTGAGCAGAAATATGCCGACTATACAAAAACTTAGTTGCGGTAGCGCTGATTCAAAATCTCATAACTTTTCATTTATCAAAATTCCGACAATGGAATTTCAAAAGTACTTGACCGATGTCAGCCTACCGCGAAGAAAATGTTCACTGTAAACCACGATTTTCAATTTTAATATTAGACCAAAACATTCCGCGAAAATGATTATAGATATATCATTATGGTATTACGAATTCCATTTTACGTCCGTGAACAAATAAATAAGACTATATTAAAACGAAGTTTAGATTTTTGATGCGGGCTAGCGTTTATTATTTTAGTGCGATGACCAGATGGGCGTCGTTTGGAAAGATTTCACAAAATTAAGTCGGAGTCGTACGGAATTAGGCTTATTGAACGGATTTACTATGAATTATACCTATATAAATTCACCTATGAATGATGAAAATTTATTGAAATAAAGAGGACTTGAAGCTTATATTTTAGGTGTTCATGGAACTTGTTCAGGCGTTTGTCAGAACGTTTTTTATTATGAGACGCTGATGGATTTCGTCGATGAGACACGGTCCATATATGCTTGGCAAAATAAAATTTCTGATTGCGAAAACGTGGTTACATTTATTATTATCACTAAAAATACAATTCAGAATTTTTGACGTACCGTATGTATAGAAAGTGCATTGTACACACTTGTTTCATATGTTAGCAAGTAAAATTTGGAAGTTTGTTATGGGTTACATTTTGATGGTAAAACATGGAAAGGTCAGAGAGTTTGTATAGGAAACAGCTGGGTTGCGGAAACGGTTGTTGGTAACATTTGCGATAGCTAGCTACATTTATAACTAATAATGATAACAAGGTGATACGCTTCTCCCCTATCCAGCATTTAATCTAGATTTTATTTAGTTTAGTAGGTGCTATAACATCTTTGTTTGTCCAAATAAAATCGTGAAAAATTTCTTAATTTAATAAAATATAAATTTCGCGCCTTTAGTTCCGGTACATTATGCGAAACGCATCGATTATTGTTTTGGACGAGTCTCTTTCGGCGCTCCTCTTTTCCGTCTCGTATGAAGTATCGGATATTTCATGTCATAGTTATCCTACTAATATCGGCCTCGAGTGTTTGCTTAGATGCCTTGTAGTACACCAGTTGCGCCCTTCTGTACAATACTCTGGGAAATATTTGCCTGCTTTTCGCTTTGCATTGAAACGTTTTTTGTCTACTAGGATACAGGTGGACCCCGCATTTTCTGTTCAATCCATCACGGGCTCGGATTTGAGAGAACGGCGGTTGAACAATGCTGAGTATATTCATTCCATCGCAATATATCAACTTCGGTGAAGTAATTTTGCGATAAATTTTCCCAAAGGAAAGTAAAAATTGAACCCATAGAGATGAAATTAAATCGTCACGGATCGCATTTCCCGAAAATGGAGCCGCTTGTAATATAGTAAGTACCCATCGCATAGTTTCCTGAAACAAATTTAAAAAAGGCTAAATTTGGTTTGGCATGAACCACAAAAATATCGACAATAGGCCTTTGATCCAGGGGTGGTAGAAAATAACAAGGATTGGTAACCTTGCCGTGGGTAACTATGTGCGCTCATGGGAAATATTATCTTGCGGTCTCAATTTTTTCAATATTTTGTCTAGTATGGGTAACTGATGGATCGCGCCGCCCAGGCGCGGTCCGTGCGTGATCCATAATAGACAAAATGTCTTTGGTTATCTGGAAATTTGAAATGATAATTACGTTCTTGCTTGACTAGGTAAAATCGTCCACCAAGGTGTAGACATAAAATTGAAAAAAATGTACTGTTTTTCATACCAAAAAGTATTGAAGCATAGTCTACTATTAGCGCAACATTAAAGACGGGTTGTGCAGAAATTGAAAAATGATGACGGGTTTCGGTTCGTAACAAAGGAATCACGAATCACTTAATAATACGATGAATACCCATGGTTTGGGTGATGCATTGGGGTTTGTGATTAATCTTTATGGGGTATGAAATTTGTATAGATTTTTGAAGGTTAAACTAGACAGCTAAGACAGATGGAGCGACAATCGGGCGACAGTACGTGACTTTTTATGGATGGGGAGAACAAAAGATACAAATTTTGGGAAAATATTTGAAACTCACTCAAATATTGATTTTTGTCAAAAATGAAGTATGGAGGTATCGCTATAAGGAGTCGCACTGCACTATCTTGGCGGATCAAAAGAGAAAATAAGTAACAAAAGATTTCATTTTTTACTTTCGACTCCAATATACATTGTTTGACCAGAAAAGAATGCTGGTGTTTTTACATTATTCTTTTTCAACAATCGGTTCAAAAGTATAGTAGAAAATATGGTAGTAAACATAGAAGATTGGAATCGTTTGACACAGGGACGACGACGGTTTTTGGAATCATAGTAACGAAAATTTTTTCGATGTATCTTACAATTACATTTACAGTAACTATAATTCGAATATTCAGCCTCGATGATATTAGTGTTAGTTCATCGTGTATTTATAATCCATTTCTCATTGCTCTGATTTCATATTTTGTTAGAGTACCGTACAAGTGTACCCATGTTCGGCTGAATTTGTGTAAGTAATGACACGCCCCGATGAAAAGACTCGATGACTCAAAGGCTACCCCGTCTATGATCCAATACGATGGCAATGTCAACAGAGTCTGGCATCTATTGAGCTTTCAAAGTCTGTTGAAAATATTCTTTTAGGGCTGGCAGTTTATTTTATTTCAATGCCAACCGTTTCAATCAAGGGATTATAGGCATCTGATAGCCCTGCCAGTACGCGATATTGAGGATTAAGCTTATCTCGCCAAACTATTTAAAAATAAAAATTGACTCGCTATTCAGTCGATATTCAATATTTTGTGGTCAGAGAAAGGGGCGGAGGACATAAAACAGAACCCTGAGTATTTTTATATTATTTAGAGAACAAAAATTTTGATTTGTGCAATGAAACACTAGTGTATTGTCACGGATGTTTTGTAGAATATGATTATCGTACAATGTTACCTAAAACTGTGTGGGAAAATCATTTTAATTAATAGACAATATAATCCTCGGGCAAAAGGATCCCTCGCATATTATTTACTTTATTTCGAATACGTCACGCGCTTTGGCGAGGAATCTTTTTGTGTTAGAGACCCGTCATTATCTCGGAAAATCTATAATAAATCGCGGCAAAAGGCGATGGTTAGTTATCGAAGCAAAGCAGCCTTTCATCTTCGCGCGCGTTACGGCAGCGTTAATCAGTTCCGAAAGGCGAATATGAAAGCCAAATGCAACTTTTCACTTTTGCGGATGCGTTAATTAATACCTGGGCATGATTGTAGGGCGGAGATGACAGATGTATAGAAAAAACTGAATAAAACTATGAAAGCGCGTGAAAGGGATAATCAGAAATTAATCTACCGTTATAATATAGAAGGGCATTTCGAAGTAGTTGAAGTTGCTTCTTGGCATATGGTAAATGCTGTTTTTTGTAATTGCCAACGATTAATAGAGAAGGTCGGTTTTATGGAAGAAAGGGTCAATGCCGACCGATGTTATTAAATAAAATAATTAGCGATTAACGTCGCTTGAGCGTCATATCAGTTCTGTGCAATGGCGTAGGATGCTGGCCATTGTCTTACGAAAATGAAAGCGGCGAGTTACCGTTTGCATAATTTGTCGTGAGCGCGAAATTAATAAACTAAAGACAGACATAAAATCACGGAGATAAACAACTGTGTGTTGTTTGTATTATAGCGCCAAACGTAACTGGTGCGTATTAAAATGAAAGCAACTCATCCCCTCGACAAACTTTCGACAGGACGAGCTGAGAGAAAAAGTTTACGTCGCATAGAAAGAAAGACAAATAAAGAAGTCAGCGCATATAGCTTTAATCATCGTTAGAGGTTGCAGGCAGTCTGGTATCGGGATTGAGGAACTCGTTGGTTTCTCGCCGAGTTTTGTCGTGTGCATCGTATATATGATTGTCAGCACAGCTCATATTAGTCAGTAATTATTATGTACTTTGTTCAGAGTGGTCATTTGGTTATTTATAATATCCAACATACAGTAGTCATAAATTTAGAAAGGCTTGCGTTGTGAAAGCGGTTTATGACTTGTAAACATCACGGCGGTAGAAATATTGGGATCGAACGTTCACGACGATTTTAATAGCCGTGTGTACAAACATAATCGTGTCTTTCTAAACACAAGTACCTCAGAAGTAAATCCAATTGATTCAAGTATGGGTTATGAATGGAATGCGCCTAGAAAGTGGGCTCCATTCATAGCCCATATTTAAAAAATCGCATTTCGTATTACGATTTCTCAAATTGAGTTTGATGACTTAATATTACGTTTACAAACTATAATTTTTGTAGGTCGCATACGACATCATAGACAGTCATAAAAATCAGTATCGGGATTACTTAATATATTTTAAACCGGTGCATGTTGGCACCCACCTATGGTGTGCGTTACTTTGGTAAAATCAGAACATGACACGAAATATAATTATGTTTAGGTACCGATAGTACAGTATACGATGTTATAGATTTTCATAAAAATCGATATTCAGAATTTCAGTTCGGTACGTACCGCATAATTTTTCATTTAGGATATTTTGTAACTTACCAGAATGCTGGACCGCAATTCTCGCTGTCAACAAAAGTTTTAAATTACGTTAAACCGCAGGTCAGAGAACATGTTATATGATATTTTACTCCCGTTATAATGCCAAAGAATATCATATCAAAGTTACAGCACGGGAGAAATAAGTTAACTCCGTTGAATTACTACGTTGAACTATGTCGAGGATAAGAATTGAAATTAGTTTTAGAGCTCAACTAGGCAACAAATGCTCATGTATTATCAAGTGGAGATTTTGAAAATGTATTCAAACAATGCACCTCTTCTCCGACTGTGTGCGCCATTTTAATGCTATTTGGAATATCCTAATTTTCGAGCCTAAAACTATGAACAGATTTCCAAATTAATAAAATAATAGGAATTTGTTTTGATCGGTCGCCCTTTTACTACGTACTGTAGTCATAATTACCACCCACATTAGTCCTGTTACTCACTTTCGGCGATTTTCGGTTCAGTTTGGGGCAGTCGATGACGTATCGCAACGTCTTTTGACCATTTGTCGATCGGGGTGCGACCGATAGTCTTTATTGAAAGCAATATCATAAGTACGATTTATACAGAAGATTCAGAATTGGAAACGATGTACATATTGGATATATACTTTTTTACTACATATTCAATTTGAAATAACTGGAAACATTTTTAAGCTGAATTGCATATTTTGGTTTGGTTATCTATCTATATTAGTGTGTATTTCGACGGAGTATTACACCAATATGTTTCATTTGCATATTTTAATATTCCTATTCCATTAAATTTAACATTTCGGTCAATTTCAAATCCCAATTAAATTTAGAAAATTCATTGCCATGTAACATATCTGTAAGTGCTAGTCCTTCTCATAACCCGGAGATAAAAATTTTCTTTTCAGTTTCATATATAATTTCGTATTAGAACATGTGTGAAATAAGTTTAGATTAAAAAATCCGTAGCCACCTTGAGAGGATGTCATATTGTTCGTAGTTTTAAATCGGATTAAGAACGGCCTTATAAGATTTATTGACGAATTGATCTTTATTGATATTCTAGCACAATATTGTAGATTAGGTAGCTTGGCAATATAGACCGGTAATCTTAGATCGTCTTTTTAGAGAGAGTTTTACTCGTGAGATGTCCATGTTCAAATTGTTTAGTGATTGAGAATGGAGTTTGGGGTCTGTTAGGCATAATTGTGTAAAATTTGGCATAAATCGGGATTTTGATCTTCAACAAAAAGGTGGATTTTTTTTATTTTATGACGGAAATAAAACTCGTTCAACATTCTCATGGTACCACCATCATTATAACCAGAAGCAAGTAGAGATAAAGCACAGACTTTGAGCTTACATATGTGACAAGTGTAAAAATGTCATGGTCTGGGTGGCGATAATGGGTTCCATGGGGGTACATATATGTCCAATCTGTAAGTCCTTTTGTCATGTGGTCTTTAGATAGATCCTAGACTTTTGTCAGTTATTTCACATCGATCAAAATTGCACCTGAATCTATTTGCTTATTATGACATTGATTTTTAAAAAGCACCTATGGGAATCTTAGTAGATAGAAATCTATACATACTTTAATGAACATAGGGGCGATGTTTGTTTTTACCAACCTCACCACAACTCGCTAATGTAACCCGAGAAGCAGTCAGGCGGTTCTGACATGGTGGTGCTAATGGAGTAAGGCGGTCCGAACATTACTCGTTGTGAGCGTAATTGGATTTTGTGTCTGGATTTCCGCGATTTTTTGTAAGCCGTATTAGGCAGTCAGCATAATGGAATTGTTTATTTTGTAATTAACAGGCGATAACCAACATAACATAAAATAATAAAGTATTATAATGGCCACTGCGTTACAAGTGTTCGTGGCTTTTGTTGTCGCTGTTTTAGTAACCTGTTTTGTGGATAATGTCGTTTCCAGTTCGACTGCGTGCCCGCCGCGGTGCCGGTGTGATTCCTCAAGAAAAACAGTCTATTGTATGAACAAGAAATTATCAAAACTACCCCTTGGTATACCGTTGGACACAAAGAGACTTTTGCTTCAAAATAATCAGCTATTGAACGATCCAGATTTGGATAATATCCTAAGCTCCCTGAGGTCGTTGGAAAAGTTGGAATTGTCAAACAACAGTCTGACATCATTTCCGCGTAACCTGCCTAAATCGTTGACATGGATATCAATAAAAGACAATGATATTAAATACATTGGAAGTCAATCATTAGAGGGATTGAATATGCTGAGAACTCTTTATTTGGATAATAATTCGATAACAAACCAAGGCCTATCTCCGTCCGCTTTCACCGGAGCGAGAAATTTGCATACGATAAGTTTAAAGTGGAACAGGCTAACATCCGTTCCGCAAGGTCTTCCGGCTGGAATTCGCTATGCACATTTTGGTCATAACCTAATTAACACTGTGCCGAAAAATGCAGTGCAACATCTTGACCGCGTTATGAGCCTAGATTTGAATAATAATTTTCTTAATTCAACTTCTTTTGAAAAGAATGCTTTGAGTTCTCTCATTGAACTACAATATCTCGACTTGAGCCATAACCGTCTAACTTTCTTACCAGCGGGATTGCCGGGAAATTTGACACAGTTGTTTGCTTCGCATAACCTTGTGAAGTCAATTAACGCTCCGATTCTTGGGCAAGAAAGATCAAGGTCGTTGGGAAGTTTAACGTTTTTGGAACATCTCGATTTATCCTTCAACAGACTTCAGAGCGTAGAACCAGGTTCATTTTCCAGTTTAATTTCTCTGAAAACCGTAATTTTGCACGACAACCCATGGCAGTGCGATTGTCACTTAAAGTATCTAAAAACTTGGTTGACGGAGACCCCAGCTCTCATGACAATGGCTAGCAACACAATATGTTTCACACCAAACGCCATACAAGGGGTCACATTGCGGAGTTTAGATCACGATAGTTTGACGTGCTCATCAAAGCAAGTGCCGAAATACAATATATCAATCTCTCCCAAAGCTTTCACGCTCTCGTGGTTGATATCAGACACCAGTAATCCCGACTATGTGGAATACAACGCTTTCTGTGGAGAACCGAAATGTGAAAATTGTTCGCAGCGGGAAATTATTGACATCGCCGAACGGCAAGAATACACTTACGTCTCATCCATTGTCAAATCATACGATCTATTCCCAACAGATTACAAGGACATTGAGAAAGGAATTGCAAGAGTCGATGTTACGAACCGAAAACCTGGACGTTTGTACATAATATGTCTTCTTGGGTCGTACAAAGACATCTCAGAATTGACGATAAGTGATTGTGATTTCGTCAAAACCGCGGAAGAGAAATCAACCACCGCAGCTCCCATTCATGAAAACGAGGTTTTCATTCCAATTTGGCTTGCTGTTTTGATAGCTATTCTCGCCATTTTGGTTACGGCTGCCGTCGTGTTAGTGATATATTGCCAGAGGTTGAACGCTAAAAAATACAAATGGAAACATGGTCGAAGAGAAGCACCACCAATGACCTATGATCCCTTCCGACAAATTTACGCTATGCCTCGCTCCGATTCGCGAAACGACCGGATGTACGATGCACCCATGGTCGGGGGTGTGAATATAGCAAACTTCCGTGAAGGAGGCTACTTGTCAGCTACTCAAGACGCGGGAAAAGAATTCGACGTAACTCTGATGGTGAACGCAAGTTCAAATCACAATTTATTGCACATACCATCACCGGAAACGTGTGAAAGTTATTGCAGCGATTGTCACGATGACACGATATCAACAACACACACAAGAACGAACACAACAAACGGTTCTTTAAGAAGTCACGGTGATCCACCAGCAGCAGCAGCAGCGGCATCGGTACAACAGCCAAATTATCATCATACAAGACAACATCACCCACCTCGTTATGAAAGACATACACCAACTTCAAACGGTTACGAATCCGTGAGAACTTACGAAGCAGTCTGACGTCACTCATTATGTAGAGTGAAGTATCAATCAAGCTGAATCGAAGAAGAATAATTCGCTTCCAGGTGCGTGAAAGACGAACGAGCTGTGCTCGTGTCGAAAGGGGGATATGCATGTACGCTCAAACTGTAACACGAGGCGAAGAAACATAAGTGTGACTCAAAAATGCTTCACTGAGTGCAGGCCACTGAAGGATCCAGTCAGAAATATTATTTTTGTTAAGACTTAGTCGCTGAAGGATCGCGCCGACAAGGCGCGGTCCATCGGTGTCTCAGGCTTGGCAAGAGAAAATTTATGTCGGGATTGCGCCGACTAGATCAAGTCCATCTGTGGCTTACACTCACACTGAATTTTTTTAACCCACATTAGAAACCGCTGGGTATATTTTTTCCAACACTTGTAGGAACGAAAATCATGTAGTCTATTACAAGCAAAAATATTGTGACAAAACCAATTTTGGTAAAATATGGGATACTGATGGATTGCGGCACCGCCTCGCGGTCGAACTGTGTCCCATACTTGTCAGAATTAAAATAAAATGATCATTTTCAAATATGTTTGGTAGAATACAGTCTTGGATCATGCCCGGTATTGGCGGCAGCCTAATTTTTCTATGAAAATAATTGTGTATTATAAACAGATTTCATGCTTCATATTTTTGTGATCAAATATATTATCGAATCAGATTCTAAAAATATAAATTTTTTAGTATTCAAAACTCGAAATAAAAAATTTGAATTTGTTCGAAAATTATATACTACCTTAAAATGTTATTTCAAATTTAATGAGTGTGATCTTGCTTATAACTAACAATTTAGAAAATAAACATGTCTGATTTTTAATTATTCTATTGCCCGCTGTCCCATCTCTCTAGTTACAACTATCATAAAATAGCAATTAAATATATCCCTTAGGGGGCATTTCCCATACGGCATTGTTCCATATATTATAATATAAAGTCGCTAGCCGACAGTTGCCTTCTGTTAAATGTTTTAACTTCTAATTATGCAAGGTGAAATACATCGCCTGGTTATCTTCCATCAAGCTCGTTTCATGTAATATTGTACATATTGTGTAGATTTTATCCATGTCCCGATCTTGATCGAAAATAAGACGTTGAGAAATTGTTGATTGAATATGCAAACAGGTGGCAAATTGAAAAATCAATTTTGTGTCGTTTCGACGCATTTTAATGAAATATCATGCATGATCGAGCGTGATAGTATCAATTATTACCGCTTGAGAGAATATCAGAATAAAATGAAATCCATTTGAGTTAAAAGGAAATCCAATCGATTCAACATTGCGTGAATTTTGTAATACATCTATATATTTGTTTCCCAGAAATGAATTTACGATATTCTTTTGTCAAGGATGGGTCATGTGGATCATGCTTGACAAAATACTAATCTTTGTAAGTTATGGATGAAGTTGTTCAAATTCAAGAATTCATATGAATTGAAACGATCTATTTTTGTCTAATTCTGCAATGAAATCTGATTTTTGTCACCAAATTTTCGCACAACTTATTTTTAGCTCATATGACATATTAGTCTATCTGTAATAACTAAAAAAGATATTGAAAATAAATTTGAAAAAGTATATTAAAAATAATATTTTTTTAATGTGAACATCCAACTTGACTAAAAATTCCTACTAGCTTGTAGACCAAGCGCAGCAAGATCAGGATTTCAGTTTTCACGGTATTTAAACGGTAAATAATTTGAAAAATAGTCCATATGAACCAATTTTGATTCAACCAATACTGCTTATTTTGTTTGCGAATAATGTTTATTTTAAATTTATCAATTTACTAATACTTAATTGCTTAAAATTCTCGTTTCCTGCATTTTGTTTTACTATAATATTATATTATTATTATTTTTTTCTCTTCAATTTATGCGACGACGTTTCTCTGTTTTTGTTTTATTTCCCTTTTATAATACCATTATGATTTTCGTTATATTTTTCTTCCTTGGTTTTCATTTTATTCATTGATGATAAATTGAAGCTTTTTTGAAACTGTAAATCGAATTCCGTTCATTGGAAACGTAAGAATTTATTTTTTTGTACTTAGGCTGGGTCGGGAATTAGGTTAAGAAGATGGTTTTGTCAGGAAAGAAATAATATACGCGAATCCAGCTTTCAATGGGATTCCTATCTGTACCCAATTAGAAATTTTATTTTGTCAAGTATAAGCCACAGATAGACCGCTCTTCACGGGGCGATCCATTAGTGACTACTTAACAAAACATTCATGAACCAAATTCTTCTGGATGGAAAACGGCACTTTTTTAGATGATAAAACTATGTTCTGTCAAGATCAGGTCGCTGCTAGCCCGTCCATGTGGGATTCATGCTAAACGCATTAAAAATTCTATTTGGCTGCCAATATCTTTGTGCAAACAAAATTTTTCTCGAATCATCCCATACATTCTCAAACATAAAACGAAAAATAGCATTTCATCATCATGAAAGGCACTTTTAGATTAAAGAATTGATTGGAATACTTCTGGTAGATTTTTTCAATGAAACACTCTAGCTATGCCTACGAGGACCCGATTAAGGACTATTTACATGACAAGAACCTAGTTCATAATGTAACACCTGCGGAATTCCTCTAGGTGGATATTTTATACAGAGAGAGCTGTGTAGAGTGCAATGGGCGGTATCCGTCCCGGGAAAAAGTAAAACCATCTATCTACCTTGTCTTGGTTTCTTTTAGTCATCGCCTCTTAAAACACATAAAAATACGTTACGACAATTCTAAAGGTCGCATCTACAGGGTTATTATGCACTATATGGTGCGACAAAGGTTCGTCATGTATTTTTATAATTTTTCCAAAATCCACTTGCGCTGAAATAATTGTGCCGCTTTTATGCAGTCGGTAATGGCTTGGTGTGACAGTGCTGATTCGCCGTTGAATCAAGAGATGTTCCACCTCAGGTATTACTGTTAAATGTATGAAATGCATTTGCTCGCTTGTAATTTCAACATTCAATATATTTTGATTATCATTTAATTGTGATGATCACAGTTTTCTTTTCAAAACAATTTACATTTTTTTTTTAATTCGAAACAGCTACAGAACATTGGCGTGCTGCAAATTGGACATACCAATTTACAGTATGGGAGAAACCTACTCTCGACAATTTTGGGTACAAGTCAAAGATATGGATTTTCTCAAGCTAATTGAAAAATGTGATATCTCCGCATTGCTTAACTTAGCTAGGAAATGCTTTTTGGCGACAGACAAACTTGAAAGGGTACAGCTGAAAAGTATCATTTTATGCAATGTAATCAACACCAGATATCATTAAAGTGTAGGGTGCTTCTATACGGGGGCTAACATGAGCACAAAGATAGATTTCAAGATGGCAATTGACACTATTCAATGAAAACAAAGAATGCTCAAAGTTTACTTCACAACAAAGATTTTGAAATCAAAACAAATAAGTCTTGTCTAACATGGGCCACTGATGGATCGCGCCGCCGAGGCGCGGTCTATCTGTGGCTCATTCTTGACATGAATTTTAATGTATATATGATCACGTTCTGATCAATCGAGGTAATGTATCAGTATATATTTTAACTAATTGCATGCATGATTCATGCGTGGCTCATCAATGGCCGAAGATGATTCCTACCACATCCTTTTTCTGTTTTGGTGATGGAGGGGGGAAAATTGAACAGAAATTGTAGTCAAATCAATTTGAAACGCGGTCAAATTTGACTTTTGGGCTAATTTACGGCGAAAAATGGGAATCAAAAAAGGCTTATTTTCAGGTCAATCCTTTTTCGAATTCCCTAAGTTTGTTTTTTCGTCTTTTTTTATTCGACTCTTATGGGTCATTGACACATCGCGACATCGATATATAGAAAAAAATTGTTTTGTCGGCTTCACGACAATGTAGCGTGACGCAACCTAAATTCTGTTTTGATGGTATAGCAAGGGAAATACACAACGTAAACAACAAATGTAAAACGTTGAGCTTGAAATTATTTTCTGATTGATTCACGAAACACTGAGGTCATGGTATCTTTTCAACAACACTAATACTGTTCACATACAACTGACCGCTAGTACATAGGAATTTTTCTGGTAACCCTCTCATTCAAGCAAAAAAAGCTAATAGCTGGCATCCGAAAATACTCCCACACCGTTGGTTGAGAACTTGTAAATGTTAGATCTCAATAGTATAGAAATATAGAAAATTTCAAACGGTCATTAGTTTTTCAATTTAATAAATTATATTGTTATGGTGCCACAGTTACGTGAAGATTCCGGAGGCGTTTAATTGTCTTGTTTCACTGCCCTGACATCGACACCCCAGCTATGGATGCTTTATGTTACAAACGATATATATATATATATATATATAGATAGATAGATGTAAATGGAGTCATTTTAAGCCCTCGGTATACGCTCAGGGACTTCTGATCCAAGTGGGCGTTACAATATACGCTTTTTAAGTCAAGGAATCCATGACAGCGTGAATATGAATCATCCACAAAAACATGTTAATTATTGTATATTACTAATTAGATGACTGAGTATGGAAATATATTAGGGAAGTGGTGACGTCATTCTTCGATTCTCATTGGCAGGTAGATGACGAAATCAAACCATATCCAAACAAGAAAAATATAAACAATATCCGATATAACATTAGCGGAGACATTTTTATTATCTGGTGCCTGCTAAATCCAATCAAAATATAAAATATATTTGTCATATTTACTAAGCAGTTTCAATGTAGGCAGCGCTGTAAATACGATATGAAATATTTTACATTTGATTCTAGACGCGTTCATGACCTTTCATAATCAATAGGCAAAAGATAGCACTTAATTCCCATTTACAATCAGGAAAACATGACACTAAAATCAATTGCGATATAAATCTCTACTCAGAAAAAAATATTGCCAAATTAACAAGAAAAGACTGATAAAAAAATTGGAGCTTGAGAGATACCAAATATAGAATTTCGAGAAATCTTGTTCAGTTAGAACCTGACGGATCGAGCTTCCGCCAGACACTGGATTCACATAAATTTGTTACTTTATTTCATTGATTTGAATATTTTCATAATAAAATAATTGTAGGGTATTTTGTGCTGAACAGTTAAAATAGAGTAATAACAAAAAAACCATCAGCATAAATTAATAATACGCTTGAAAAGACGAATCAATATTGGAAAAACGAATAAAACATGTCTGTTGTGATTAAAATTGATTTTTAGCAAAAACGCATTTTATGAAAACTTACAAATGCGATTGAAAAACAAAATTTTCCGTCATTCCGTCTGTTTCTATCGTTGTAGCGACGTATAGATAGATATCTTTAAACTATATTTTAGTAGAATCGTCCCATACTGATATGAGTGAAACTTGTTCGCCATTAAAAAATATTTCTTTCGAGGCAGGGAAAAATATATTCCATTTTAGGCTCCTATATTCAACGGCTATTTTTTTAAACCCATTTTCTCATTCACAATCGCCAAATTACTGGGAAAAAATTTGAGGCATGGAATTCAGACAATATAGTAGCCAAGTTTATCATCATATTACCCGACTTTCTCCTCCAAATTATCGAGCTACTTGTATTTTTCTGAGATTGATGGGCTGATACTGAAAACATTGTTTATATTTGAGTTCAAGAATGCCAATACCACAATCGATTGAACTTGGTTGGTGTCCGGATTGAAAACTGTGTATCACAAGTGTTTGTCTGGATCTGAAATTGAAGCTTTATCTTATTTTGGTAAGCATGGGCCAATGATGGACTGCGCCTCCGATGCGCAGTCCATCTTTGGCCCATGTTTGACAAAATTATTGATTGAAACAAAGAGATATATAAGCAGAATTACTAAGAATTGGCCAATACTCCGGGCTGTCTTCTAAGTTGTTACATTACGATTGAAATGTTCTTGCAAAATGCATAACAATCCCGAAAAAGGTATTTGGTTCGGCACTATACTGACTGAATGCGACTGCTAGATTCAAAATTTGAATCGGCGCGATCCATCGCCGACGAACGCTTAACAAAACATGCTTGATCAACATTTTTCGAATCGGGGGAGGGGGGGTCTATGCCCTATGCCCACATGCTCTACGGTTGATCTGGACTCTAAAGGGCATGGTCGATCAATTTTCCCCCAGTATATTTCTTTATTTACCCAATTTTGCTTATTTATCGTATTCGAGACACTGATCTGGCTGTAGCTTTTATGTCTTGATCAGGGAAATTTACAATTGAGTAAGTTACTAGGATTACCATAAATGGTCATTATCGTTGTTTCGTATCGAGTTGTTTCCTCTGCGCACAATATTTTACTTAAGCTTTTTTATTTTCAATTTTGTAGTTTTCAGTTACAAATCATATCATCTTGAGCTTGAAGAAGAACAATTTCAATATCAACATTTCAATTGTTATGACGAAGACTGTCTGACTCTTGTTTAATCGATTTTTCCTTCAGACTAAACTTTAAAACGTGAATCAAATTTATCGATTTTAATCAAAAATTTTATGTCTTTTGCGCAATCCTCTCTTTGGCGGAAACAACTTTTTTTTGTAATTCGTACTTGATGATGTATTATTGTATTATACATAGATGGATCACGCCTGAAAGGCGGCTATCTATCTATGTATCATGCATGGTCGAAAACCCTGGATAAAAATTGTACCCAAAAGATAAGATATCTTTGATACATGGCGTAATATTTACTCAGGTGGAAGTACTATCCCTACTTCTCTAGCCAGGCCGAGGCATCATCACTCAACGACCCTCTTGAGTCGGATACTCGAAAGCGCAGGACTATGCTTTTGTCTACTGGAAGCATTGTTTGACTTTTCTTTTCAAGTCGAGCCACCCGCCCACAGTAGCTATCCCGGTTACTTCTCGACATTTCTTTTCGGCGTTCAACGTTTGTTCAGCCTTCTTTGAGTCAGGACACAGGCTACCACAAAGCACAAAAATTCCTATCCCAAACAATTAGAATGACAAATTGTTGAAAAATATTTTGGACTATGTATATATTATTGTTGAATATTATAGTTTCAAAATTGTTCCCGGACGATTTGATTTTGTGTAAATGGATTAGAAGCGCGTTATGAAACTCGTTATGAATCAACCACAGGGGATAAATTTTTTGTATATCCACTCTCTGGAGTGACTGCTGCGTTACCAAGAATTGTTATAATTTCATGACAAAACACGATTAAAACAGTATGAATTTCCAACTTTTTTGGGGTTTGCCTTTGCGGGAGTTTTATTGTCTCAAGAATATCATGCACTATATTTTTTATGAATTTATGACAAACATCAATGACTGTGATGGTGACAAATTTGTTTGTAAGACAAATGCTATGCATTCCTTGAATTGATTCGATTTTAATTCACATTTTTAATTATTTGGTTTTCTCGGCCTTCAAACGAGGGGTACGTATGATTGTGGGAAAACTGCAATTATATCGAAATTGGGCGGACATGACCCTTGAGTTGAGGGTGGCGCATCATGTTTCTTTAAATGTTTTACAATGATATAACGCGACTTTGTTTTAGTCTTTTTTGTCCCATTTCCCATTAATTTTTCCGAACATTCCTCAGAGAAATATTTTGAGGGTAATGGTTCGATTTTAATGATGTGTCGAGTTACCACTTAAAGCAAAATATTGCCAACTATATTTTTTTTAATAACACGCTCGTGTACGTACCAACAACCAGACTGACAAAATTTCAGCTATTCTTCGAGTAACACACCCACAAATAAGTGTTGACCATCGAAAAACAATTTAGCAAATGGGTTATATTTGATGATGAATCTTTTTCATAAAAGAGCGCAGTCACTCTTTTAAGGTGTCTGATGGGCACCAAACTATGAAAAAGGTCCAAAATCATCAATACTGCTATGAAATAGCAGTGTTGGTATTTTGAACCTTTTTTCCAGCTGATGTAAAATATTAAAAAATTATATCAGTTTGAGTACAAAACTTTATTCTCATAAAACAAGGTAATTCAAAGAGTTGAAATTCTCAAAAGTTTATTTCCCAAATTCCCAAAATTATCCAATCGATAACAACGTCAGTTGGCATTTTCCGTTACCAAAATTACAACCAGTACACCATATGTCATGACCTGATATAAAATTCCACAATAACAAAAACAGCGTGAAAAATTATTTAAAATTTACACGAAGCTTAGATTTATGACTGAAGCTGTTAGACATAAATTTAAAATTTAATCTTGTAAAATTCCACCGTGGAGACTATATGAATCCTATCGAAATTCAATATTACACCCAAATTTTTGGGCAAAATGTTTGTCTAAGCATGGACCAATGATAAAGTACAAAAATGAGTCAATGAACATTCATGGCCCAGGATATAGAAACCAAAATTTCGTATATTATGTTTTGTTGGAATGTAAACAGGCCTACGCAAACAAACAAGATCACGTGTATACTTTAGGTCAAACGAAATTAGTTTTTTAATCTTTAATTTTGTAACGAACGCCATTCTTATTCATATAATCGTCTAAACGTAATTATGTTTTCAGAAATTTAAATTTGCTATGTATGTGCCATAAATGGCATGTCGAAATGGATCTGTCCGAGAAGACTCCAGCGTACGTCGTTTTCACATTTATAAGTATTCAACTTTTTCAGTGATGGTGTTGCTTCATCACATTTTTGGTACATGCTCAAAATATTCCCCACGCCATATTTGTGTAACGGTTTTGTTTTCATCATAAATTTTGTTTTTATTTTCGATTTCGAACATTTATTCAATAAAAGATATACTTGATTTTCTCTGAGACACGATTTTGCTGGAATTCCAGGAGCCTAAATATACCGTAGATGAAAATTTTTTAGAGTGGAGTTTGGTTGACACATGACATAAACTTGGTACTTAATTATATATGGTTAAATATGTACCAATTGCAGATTTATGAAAAACACATTCAAATGATTTTGTGATTGGATGCGATGATCAAAATCGAACGAACGAACGAACGAAACGAAAGGTTAAAATTAAAGAGCAAATAAAATATTTTATAATGAAACCTTTCAAACCTTTATAACGAAACATTCAATTCTGTTCATATGAGTTAATACAATAAAAAACTATCAGTTTCTATCTAAACAGAAAAACTGATACAGTTTACAAATGTTTTGGGAAGTATCAATATGGTTGACATATTGATATTGCCTATTGGGTTGACCCATAATTCGTTTCTGACAATAGACGTTTGTTGTTTAAATCGCCATTTTGTTTCCACAAGCAAACAACAGAACATTTCTTATATTATATCTCCAGTAGGGAACAATGGCAATTCCATCTAAAGTTTGCGCCTAGTATTCGCGGCAGATGGGCCACACTGCATCCAACAATTGATCGGGGCTTTGGGCTGGAAAGAATTTGCAAAAAAAAGTATGGAGTTAGACTGTACGTGCTGATTGTTAAATTGTACGTCCTTACGGTTCTTGAAATCCCGTTATCTGGCACTGGAATCAGCTAGCACAGTATGCAGCTTTTAAAAGTCGAAAATATTGTACCACCAGTGAACCGTACTGGAGTCGACTAGGTTAATAAGTTACGCCATTGATACTCGATAGTTGGTTTCCAGTTTCGTTCAGAAGGAGAAATCTGAGTGATCTATATCAGTGCTAACTGAGGCTGTGGATTTCGGTTCCATGATTCGAGTCGATTCAAAGCAAGATTTATTCAAACCAGCCGCGGAGTAGAGACAATAATAAAAACATTTAAAGCGAAGTTAAATTATTTTTTCAAATTGTAAAAAAATGCAATCAAAATATGTTTTTCTTTTATTTTTGCCGAATTTATTTCTGCTGTTAGAGATGAAATATGAATTGAAAGTTTGTTATGGATATATTTATGGATTTATTAATTTTAACAATGATGGAAATAGTAAGGGTAAAATGGAACATTGGTTATTTAATTGGAATTAGCAATTTTATCCGTCTCGGAAACAATTTGTAATTTAGAATTCCCAATGATTGGGTTTGCTACGTGATAACGGTCAAGGTTCAGACGAATGATAATATTGGTGTATCATTGTATCGAATGCTAATTGCTAATACTATGCTAACTAAATTCATTTAAAATGATGAAACAATTTCAAATCCATTTTTTTTTTGTCACAAAGAGTGGACTTGTGAAACTTATTTTATTGTAGTTCGCTCCAAGCACATTCGACCACTTGTATCGCAAAGAGCTACACTGCAACAAAAATGCAACAAAATCACTGGTCTTTGAGAGTAATTTTACTTGGCGGTATTGCAAAAAAGTCAAAATTGACTTTTTGGGCAATAATGGGGTGTTGATGTAACGCACCGAAAAGTGGAGGTCCGTCAACAGCCCATATCTGGCATAAATCTCATCTGAATTATTGTATCCCACACAAATAAAAAAGTTTAGCCACAGATGGATTACGTCTTCAAAGCACAAATTACATAATGACAAAACATAGCGAGCGGAATGTGGACAATATAATTTTTTTCAATAATCTGATTTTCAATGAACGCCTTTGAATCGTTTTGTTATAAGTTAACAAACGCTACAAAGTCTGTACTAGTGACTATGCTAAATATCTCAAATTTTCCGTCGTTATTCAACTTTGTTCTGCAGGATGAATTGCCATTTCGTTGGAGGAAAATACCTGTAGTCTTGTGGTTTGCATTGAACCAAGTAAGTGCACTTCCGACTTGTCTTAGGTGATCATTTTATCAAATTACTTTGGGATCAAGTTGCCTCTTCAATGATCGATCGCTCGAAAACGCATTGGTGGTATGGGTTGGCTAGTACGATATTGAGGGTTATTATTTAAAATTACATATGTCATGTTATACTTGCTGTTTTTATTTTAGATCTTGCTGAAGTACACTGTGACAAATAAACAGTAAAATTAATGTTAATTTCCAGTAATTGTATATTTCAAAACTGCCTCACTGACGAGATTTACGCCAAGTATGAACTGTATGAACACAAACCGCACCAATTTCATGAACGCTCGAAGTTTGTTGCATTCTACTGCCACCACACGGGACTCTGGATCAATAGTCAGTTTACTTATTCGTTATTCCATTCCATCTTTGTCGGGGCCCTCAGGAATCGATTTTTTTGTTCTTGATTTATATCACCAATCCGCACCGGGACACCAGCTGGCTCTGTCTGACGAAGTAGCTCGATTCTTATTTGACTAGGGTATCTGAGTGGGGTAACACTTGGCATATAAATGTTAACTCGAGGTAGACAAAAATTTTATCAAATTATCTTACACGAAAGGAATTTCACTATCAAGTACAGTTTTTGAAGAATCCTCGTTTCACAGAATATGGATTGAAATGACTAGGTCACGGATATCGCCGAAGGCATTTGTGGTTGCTGCTCCAATGTATTCGCATGTATGTAAGTTCGGGCAATAAAGAATGTATATCCATCTTTGGCTTATCAATTATAAACTTTCATGTACTGGGGATCTACTGACAGCCACTTAATCTTAACTTCCAGTCAGCTCTTTACAATTTGAAACCCACACAAAATTTTGTAATATATCCGGTTGATAAATATAAAATAAATAGAACTTAGTAGGAAATATTTTTCGAGTAGGATTCTATAGAATATGCTGTTTTCAAAATATAACAAAGATAAATTCAATATCAAAGAGAAAAAGACTCGAAAAAGAAAATTATTTGAAAAAAATATTTTTTTAAATAAAAATTTCCCAAAAAATAAATAAAATAAATCGAGTTCGAGAATTTCCTTAAACAATATAAATTTATTGGTGTTGTTTATCGAACTATTTTGCAGCATAATGATAAATTATGAATATTTCTTATTTCGTTTCATCTTGGTTTATTTTTTCTGCTGAATTTGTCTGGGAAATCGTAACCAGGGGATATAATTTCATTTTCTCTAACGCAAGAGAGGAAAACCCAGAATACAGCGTACCATGAACTATAGCTCAGATCCCAGTTTCCAGTCGGGGGTGGTACTCTGTATTGCCTACTACCGTGCGCTGGAGAGGTGCCCAGAAATCTTGTCGCATATAATAATTTGAATTCAGTACGTTAGAGATGCGTAGCTCGAAGCGAGTTTCCGCTGCTTTCACCGATTGGGCAAACCAGGCACACAAATTCGACAAAACATTTTCAATAAAACGGATTTTTGCATATAGTTCCAAATTGAATTTTTTCTAAATCCCATAATATCCTCAAGAAATGACTTTTATATTAGGATCGTATTCCCCCTCATCATGTTCCATCTTTTTTCTCCACAAATAATATAAATAGCTTTTCGGTCCGAAGTGTTGGGCTCGTGAGTTTTGACAATCTTCGTATTGCTTTTTAGTGAGATCTCTCGGACAATTCTTGTCGTGATATAGATGTACCATTGCAGGCTCGTTTGCTTTAAATACTTGAAGTCCTGCCGTTTTGAGAATTGCGTCACACTAAAATAACATGAGGGATTTCAATAAAAAGGGAAAACACTATTTAAAAATATATGTGGTTTAAGGCACATGGATTTCGGTCTAGTTTCATTGTATAAAACGGATGGCTAAAATTTCGTTCAGAATGCACAAATGATAGATGCGCGGCTATGGCACCCCACATGAACTTTTCTGGAGAAAATTTGCGCGGGAACAATAACAACAGAGAACCCTTCTCGTTTTTTTGACATTTTTATACCTTTCTTTATTACCAGGGCTTCTCTGCATTATCGTGATGAAAAATTAGATTTTTATTTATTTCAAAATTCTTTTGAGCTGTGAAGGCATCCAATCACCAAGTGAGCAACATTGCTAAAATACCAAAAATGTCCTACTATATCATATACTTTTCGCAATGAAATTCTTTAAGCTCTAAATAAAGTTTGAATATGACTATGACAAAAAAATCTAAAAAAATGCGCAGCTTTCAACAGATAACAGAGCAGTTATTAATCTATACTAAAATTCACAACTTGTTTTTGTCCAAAACAAATATCAAATACGAGATGTCGAGGCGTAGCCAATGTGTGACTCATACAGTCATGCCGAGTGGAACTGCCATATCACCGATTTTGTTTTTTTGTTTGCCTCGTGGAGTGCTAGTTCTCAATTACTCACGATTTCTTTGTTAACGCGATGCGTTTTTGCGTTTTTCTATCAAACATGCTTAGTTGTTTTATTGACACATGAGGCGCTTTGCTTATTTTCGTAGCTGCGTTTTAGGTTAGGGTTTACATTCTAGTTATTCAATTCATATTTTATGACATTTAGAAATGTAATTAGATATTAAACTAAGTCGATTAGAATCTAATCAATTGTCGATTGCTTATAAGCTGGAAGCTACATAGTCAAGTACGTGTGTAATAGGTCTGTGCTGTACACTAATCCGTGTATATTTTATTATAGAAAACCGTACTCGTTTTGCCTACAAACGTACGTCTGTTCCGTGAGCTTTTTTCTTTCTTTCTGTCGTGCCACTTAGTGTGTGCTTTTCCATACATCGAGTGTATATTCCATGATAAACAACAATTTCATGCCGACATTCGTACGCTTCTGCTGGCTATGGAGTGATTGGAATTAGCTTACAGTTGCAGATCGACCATTTTGAATCATTATCGGTGAGGGTGTCAGATGGTCACTTCTATTTGTTTTCTACACCGAATTTGTGTTGAAAAGGGAATGAGGTTGGTTTTCATGAAACTTATGTCGACACGGCAGATTGAGGATTTTGGGTATGTCTCTCCTGCAAGACCGACTAACGTTTCTCGTACCAGTAATTTATTTGATAAAACTAAGAAATTGTCATTATAGGCTACAAGTAAGAACTATTACTCACAAATTTCAAATCTTCCAATCCCCATCCATTTATAGATAAATCAAATCCCCCTGTTTTTTCGAAGTCACTTTTGTAAATTGACACCATACCATAGCTGAAAGTTCTCCAAAATCCAGCAATTTCTTCAAAGTAGAAATGGGTCTCTGGAGGTTTCTGTTCCGCATACACAATATTTGGGTCAT
The DNA here is from genome assembly GCA_963675895.2 of Styela plicata. NCBI lineage: Eukaryota > Metazoa > Chordata > Ascidiacea > Stolidobranchia > Styelidae > Styela > Styela plicata. The sequence goes on along the minus strand of OZ023151.1, from coordinate 6,883,043 downwards.
ATTGACTGAAAAATGTCGGATAATAAACCTGTTGCCCCCGAATTGTGCTTCGACGAATATGACTCAAAATCTCTCGCGAAAAAAGCAAATCTACGTCACAGAAGAAAATTAGTTCGTCTTCATCGACCTCATCGTTTTGTTTAATTGTTTGTGCTCCCATTTGTAATCCGATCCCTCTAGAGAACGGTACGCCGCCTGCGACTTTAATGAAGTTAAATTGAGCACCGGGATACTCGAGTCCGGCTTGTTTCAAATTTTGAAGAACAAAATTTCCTGTTGTATTCTCAAACTGCATCGACTTATCGTCCGCGTTTATAATTTCATCTGTATGACTTATACCGTTTTCAGGGAAATAGACTACAGTCAAACTCACGCGCTCACTATTTGCTAAAAATACTTCTTTATAATTTTGTAAAAACCTGACGAGATTTTGTGGACGTCCACTTAACGCCATGATGAAATTTACACGTTCTTGAAAAACGGAAAAAGTTTCAGGCCGGGACATGTTCTCATCTGGTTTTGGGAGGTTCGCCAAACTAGCTTCTAGCGGGATCTGTTCATTTAAGAACGTTGCTTTGTTGGCAAATGCTCTTCGGTAGTGTATTCTATTCAAAATGATTGTTACATATTTCTTGTGCACAGTTAATTGTGCTTTGAGCGATGATATCATATCCAAAGAGGTCAAAGGGTTTGCAATATATCTTGATCGCATCACAGAAATTTCTCGAATGTGAGCGGTCATTAGCAAACCGTAGGTTTTTCTGAGTTGTGATATTGTCTCAAAAACATTGTTGACTGCAGTTAACTTGGAGGCTGAATGAATTCCTCTAACCAACTGGGACGAAGAGGAATACATACTGTGGCGTGATATATAATCCCAGTTGCATCCCTTATGAATGTTCCAACCCTGCAGAATTACGAAATAAATATTTGAAATAATATTTTACTTCGAGAAACGAATGGTATTTTTTTTGAAGCGCTACTCAAATTTGATTTTTAGCTTCGGGTTAGCTGTGGTTCAGAAGCACAAGTCAAACGTTTGAAATTCGGACAAGAATTTCCATGTTGCTAATCCGTGGCCTTTAATGGGAAATATTACAAGAAACAACAGCGGCAACGCCTAAAGACATTCCACATTTGGTTTTCGGAAATTAAACATTTTAGGCATAGTCGAAAGCAAAATTGAAAAAGAATCAACAAATATAAATTACAATCATATAAGACTATCAAGAAGTTGAACACAAAATATGATCTTCGATAAATTGGAGTACTCTCAATCAGAAAACATTTTTATTTTTATGTTAAGCATGTGCGACAGTTGGACCGCGACTGCACAGTGCGACCCATCAGTGACTCAAACTTAATAGAAATTGCGATACAAAGGTACTTATATCGGATCTAATCAGAGAATTATTTAGGTCAAGCATGCGCCACAGATGACCCGCGCCTTAATGGCGCGACCCATCAGTGACTCATGCTTAACAGAAAAGGTGGCATGTGCGCAATGGTTATTTGACTATGCTCTACAAGTTGATTTTACTGATGCTCACGTTCTCTTAATATGATATTCAGAGCATGCACCTTGGTATCAAATTCGCTGCCAATTAACTGCGACGTCATCTTGTTCATCTCGTTATCCATCTTCGAAATTTTAGTCAAGTATGTTTTCATTTGGTCTTTTGTTACATTCGTATGAAGTTTGTATTGATATTTCGGATCCTTATTTGAGTGGAAAGATAACGCTGAAGCTGGAAATTTAAATTGATGATAACAGAATTTTTGAAATTTTATTTGAAAGTAAAATGTATTGAAATGAATGGAACTAGTTTGAGTACAGTAAAGACTAGTTTGAATTAGCCAAAAAGAGGCAAAAATAGTTACATCCGGACATCAATGGAATTGTTCATTATTTTTCTGACCGGGACAAAATTTTTGCCAACGCAGGTTGAAGATCTCGGGTGCGAGTCCCGGAAGTTAACCCATGCGCACCACTTAATCTACTCGACTATTTCCGGCCAGACCAGTGAGTTCGAATCTTTTCAACAACATGAACCCTGTTCTTTATTAGAAGGTCGCTCGTAAAGAGCCTTCTTGGGGGCGATCCACTCAATAGAGTGGCTATTAGGGCTGGGAAAACCAAATTATTTAGGATTCGAATCTGATTCGGATAATTTTTACTAATTCTTTATAAATAACAAATCCCCTTTTTACTCTCACAACTTTTCTTCTTTATAAAAATCAAGAAATTTATATTTACGAATTAATAATATTAGCACAAACAGACTCAAATGCAATGTGTTTTCAATTCGTAGTCCATGACCAAGAGAGTAAATTTTCATTCTTCAACGACAAAATACAATCGATTTTAGCCAAAAATCGATTGCATTTTGTAATTAAAAATGAAAAAATTTTTTTTTCTTATCAACGATTCCCGGTAATAAATGGTGGAGTACTGACCAAATTTACTAGCGTGTCGAACATGTAATCGCCGCCTTCTGATACATACAATACCAACGTGATAATCATGGAGATCCCTTACTTCGTTTTGAATATGAAATTTCTTTAATATTTGATCCATATGTTCCACTGTTATCATAATTTTGGAAAAATAAAGCTGTTGTTTCCCACGATTCTGTGCACTGAACTCCAGTGACCTTTCGGATACATCTTCCCAATTCTACATCTTCATGTTCTGTGTACATTTCCCTGAGGCATCCAGCAAGATTTGGACCGATTCTTCTCATCATCTCGCGTGACAAAAAAATTCCAGGACCACCCTTGAAAAATATATAAGAAATAACGTTTGTGGATGCCTGTTTTAAATTAAGTGCATAAAATTGTATTGCCTAGCAAAAAATAATAAAATCGAAATCTCGTGGCTGAATTCTCTCACTGAGTTTCGAGTTACCACAACACAGGTACGTGAATAATATTATGAGTTACAACAACACAGGTGCATCCATATCCCCAATGTAGCGATTTTTCTATGTCCCAAGTTTAATTTTGTTCCAATTTCAAAGATATTATCATATCCAAAATTTTATGTAGATTATTCAATATTTAAGGGGGCCACCGGCACGTCGAATATGGTATGAAGCGACTTACGTGCAATATGCGTGGCTTTTAAACGCAGCATCTTATGCTGCACATTTTTATCGTTTGTTTTCCAGTTTGTACTCAAGCGTTTCTTAGTTATTTGTTCACAGTTTTGCTCTCTCATGCCTATCGTAAACCAATATTCCTCGGTATAAAGCGCGAAAATACCACTCGCGCATGTCCTAAAACGGGCCGTTTTGCGGAGATAACCTTGAAGCGTGATGCTCTTTTATGTGTTTTGTTGAAATCAACTTATGTCGGTGCTCTTTGCGTTATAAATGAATATATTTTAACCGTATACCAATATTCAAGTATGGGCGCATCACAGAGCCAAGTGGATGACGGATGTCCAGCGAGCATTACACAAAGTTTGTTATTTCAATCTGCACCTCATGCTGGACTCATTGTTTCAGTAACGTTAATGCGTCGCAGAACTTGCGGTACCGGTACCAGAATTTAATACAATATGGAGCATTTAATGCAGGAATACTATGTCTGGGAGCGTTGGACTAGAGATTGACGTATGTGGCATCGCGTGCATGTGGTTCGAGTCCCGGCGATATCGCCTCGTTATACCATACCCACCACTCAACCAAGGGTGCAATAAATTGGGTAGGCTTAGCCGAACAGGAAAGATCATATCTCCCAACAACTTGAACTCTGGCCGGCCGTTAGTAAAGGTCAACCTTGATCAGGGTGATCCACTATAAAAAAAATGGTGGTCTAGACGCTTTGAAGCCAGGAATGTCCAAAACTACCCGAATATTCGAATACATTAGGAAAGGAACATACTCGACATAGTAAATTCTTGATTTGAGATATATTTGAGAATGATGATATATAAAAAATGTCGTTTTCTTTAAAATTTGGTACAAATTTAACAGAAAGTTTTTTTTTTTGTTCACTGAAATTATCTTATTTTATTGAACTAAAGGGATTTGGATTTTTTTTCATCATAAACATCTCTGAATTTAGAAGGTATTCGATATTTTAAATAAAATATGCGGAAACTAAGTTCCTCAGCTTATGGAGCATTCTCCAGTATAAACAACAATTTGGTTTGTTCTATCGAGAACCAAATATGGCGCAGCGTTAGTGAATACTAAAATAATGTGTGAAATTGCTATATTACTCTCTTATTGTAATATTTCGACAGGTCAGAGGCCCCTTTAAATTTGAGAATATCTTCCCAAAAAGGCTATCATAATAATTTTTTCGTCAAATGGCACAAATTAATACCAGGTACAGGATGGTTTCACTTCTTTTGAAAAACGAGGGGCTCTGTGTGTACCCCTAAGTACGTGGAAATAATATAAGAACTGAGTTTGGTCTTGATTTGCTCTTTCTCATTTCAGATCTTTTTAAACCGACCAAATCGACCAAAAATAATGCCAAGTTGAACGACTATAAATCGCAAATGAACTGCGCCAACCATTTGGTGATGATCATTTGCATCACATATATTGGTATGATTGCATGAATAATTTGTACTAAAAACTAGTCATGGAAAAGTTTCGTCTGTCAGGGGTTACCCCTGATTGCGCCATGACGGTAACGGCTTGTGCCCAACAAAACAATGCGAAAAAGTCATTCAAAATTGCCGCATCTACATTTCGGAACAGATTTGTTCTTTATTAAAAAGATAGCGCGAGTTCAAACAGAACGTTATAAAAACTGAAGCTACATTAAAACCTGCGTTGAAACAATTCAAATGTACAATTCAACAAAATTATTATAGTCAATCCCGAAATCACCAGGTAATGGAAAAGGACAAAACATAATTTAATTCAGCGATAGTTTAGCCACTCGACTACTTAAATTCATTCACCTTACCATGCAATAATTTTCACCAGGTTTCATGTAATCATCAGCATGTTTTCCATATCCTGCTCTGCCTATAACATAAGGTTTGTTGGGATCGATTCTACTCAACAGTTTGATTATTCCATCAATTTTAAAGTATGTGTCATCGTCAGCTCGTAAAAACCAATCGAATCTGTAAAAACGGCGTAACTTTTTTAAATTAAAATTGCTCGAAAAAAGTAGAGCTAGGCAAAACCGAATCATTTGGAATTCGAACGTAGTTAGAAAATTTTTTCATATCCGATCGAATCAAATTCTATGTAAAAAAGAAAATTTCTAATTTTACTCACACGGTTGCCCAATCCTTCATGTCACAAATAAATTCAGTATTTGACAAGTTTTTATTGATGAATGGGACAAATCCACCTTACAATTTTTTGTCCCTGTCACCGATTCTAATATTTTGTGCTTAGATTCAATTAGATATACAGTAGTTGGTAATATGGCATCGAAAATTGAAATTTCCGGCTTATAAATCCAACCCCATCAATTGAACCCAATATGTAATATTGTCGTAGGCTCGTATTCCCCGAAAGAATCGCTCAGAGCGCATTTTGCTGAAAAAGAAGAAAAAAATATGCTTTTCTAAACTTACTTGTCCAAATAATTATCGTGAATGAATTTAAGCATTGAGAAACTTTTTCTTTGTGGTGGATATGAATTATCAGAAACTCCAGGCAACTGAATAATTTTAGCGCCATTCTTTAGAGTTATAGTTCGCTTCGATCCGTCTCCAGAAGTTCCGTTGATATTAGAGAAAATCTCCAACTTGATATGTTGCTGATATTTTGCAAACGTGTTCATTATTGCTTCTACTCTGGACTCGCGGTTCTTTGCTGTTGACATCATTCCTGATTTTTATGAACAAAAATAGTGACTTTTTATTTTTCGAAAAAAAGTTAAAACGTTTAATTTACTTTTTGATAGAAAATATCAACATAATCACTCTTTTATAGTTCTAATCATTTGACATCAGTTACTCTGATATTTGGTCAAAAAAGTCAATTTGGATTATTTTTCAATACCGCCAGTCAAATTACTGTAAAAGACCAGTGATTCGGAATGACAGCATATTGTGTTGGTGAGTTTTTGATGCAATGTATTTTTTAATATTCATTGAATACCATGCTTTAAATGTCTACGTGCATGGAAATCTCAGTCATAGCGTAGCATTATTCGAAAAGGCAGTTACTTTCCATCGCCATTGTGAGTCACAGTTGGTAACGAAATAGTTGCGACAGGGTGTTAACATCGTTTCAAGTTTTGACGCTAGTAGTCGTGATATTTTGATGATTTTTTTTTGTAGTTTTGAAGGAAAATCTTGTTTATCATGGTTTTGAAAGAGTTAGTTGTAGAGAGTTGATTGAAATTGAATGATTTCGATCCAATTGTCTGGTATTATGCCCACGGGAACGGACGCGAGAAATGCATGTTCGCCTGCGAGAATAGTTAGAGGTTATTCGCTCATAAATTTTTTGAAACAAACATATCGTTTAAACGCGTCAATAGATGTCTGAGGGATTTTTGCCTTGTCGCAGAAACCCGTTGAAAATTCTAAAAAAATTAATTGCGTTTTTCTAGAAACAGCGAAAATGGACATACGGTTTTTGCTTTAAGCCCTCGATAAATAATATAAGTATCTAACGAATGTAGTATAATCAAATATGACAAAAATTTGGTAAACGCTCCTGGGTCCTTTCGAATGAATAGGTATTCGATTCGAAGCAGAAAAATCTATACTCACCAATATACAATATTCCATGACTGTTGTTTAACCGAGTTATCGGTTTAATCTCATCATAATTATTTGCATCGGTGTATGCTTGCGCCGAGGATGAGGAAAAGTATTTCTTGATGCAAGATATTTTCTGTTGTTTTCTAGTCGCGGCATTAGAATCAGAGTGCGTGATCAAGTATGAACCGAGAAAAAATCCAACAATCAAACTCAAGATGAATCTAAAAATAAAAAATATATGAACGTCCTTCAAACTCAATTCAATTACAGTATCTCTTTGGCGAGAACTACCCAGCAAAATCCAGTCATATTTTTTCCGATAAACCTTTTGTGAAATATGGGACACATGTATGCCTCATGTTTAGCAAAATAAAATTTTTGACTGCGGGTAACGTTTTTCTGAGTCTTTATAAAATGTGCAATATGAAATATCACAAACTCCATGCGGCCTACCAAATTGAAGCAATGAAAAGTATTGAATTTCTATGATTACTAGTAAATTTGTTTTCACATTATGATGTACATTATCACAAGCAATTTTAGGAACTAATAGAGTCCGTACGTTTTAAAATTTTGAGAAAATTACTTATGCGCACGGAATTTTATATGCTTTATAAAATGATCATGAACACTTGTACTATAACAGACAGTTCCATATAGCCAAAATTTAGCCACCGAAAACTTTTTGTCTGTGGAAAAATTTTTGTTTTGACGTTAAAGGAATATTTTTTTATAAAAATTCTGCTCAGAGCAAGATCACAGAGGCTATCTGACAAGGCACTAGATATACCTGCTGCACTGCGAACTATAACGATAGCAATCTATTTTTTCTCACACTATGTAAAGCAAAACGAATTTACCACAAAACTAGACGAAGCAAATTTTCTGAGTGTTTATAAAATGCGACATAATGCAGTCAGAAAATTTTTTCGACTAAAGGTGCTTTATTAAGTATAAGGCTGATAGATTGAGCCGCTTCTATACAGTCCATCTAGGATTTTTACCCCACAATATCCAACACAGGAATAAATCGAACAAACGTGATTTATTAAGCATGAGTCACTGATGGATCATGTCACTTAGGTACGGTTAATCTGTGGCTCGTGCATGGCGAAATAAAATTTATGATTGTAATTGCGGAATTCAGAATTGTCCCAACGTATTTCCTGCATCCAGTTAGTGAAATGAAGCAAAGTGGTAGATGGTTTTACTATTGCTCAGGGCAGATATCATTCGATGCATTAAATTATAACTGTAGCTGAACTCGATCCGTGACTAGGGCTGGGCAAAACCAAATCATTTGGAATTCGAATCTGATTCGAATATTTTTTTTGGAATCGGATCGAATCATTGACTAAGAAATGTCCCATTTTACTCTTACTGTTATTGTCTTCATTATGATAATCAGGAAATTCAAATTTACAAGTTACAACTATTAGCATAAACTAACTTAAATACGATGTATTTACAATTTCACAATCGTACAATTTACAATTTCCAGTCTAAAATCAAAAGTTTTTATTTTAAAGAAGAAATACGATCGATTTTGGTCATCGAATCGCTCAGCCCTATCCGTGACAAAACCTTAACAAAAACGCGTTTACTAAAAAAAATTGTACATGGAGGATTGTCCTTGAATGTTTTGAAATTAAATTATTACGTTTAAAACTAGGCAGATGGATTGGATTAGCAAAGGAAATCCCCTTGGTCCACGGTACCTAAATTAGCACGCAATTGTCCAGTTACGTTATTTTTTCGGAAGGTAGCGCTTTGGTAAAAAACAGCAGCAAGTATGCTGTAGTTTTGTCAAGGTAAATATAATAGCAATATTTTCATAGGTTGTTCAGTTGATTGTTTCAATTCAAAATCGTAACAGTTGTTTGTAATTGCGAGCATTCTATGTCTCGATACTGAAATGAACTGGCGTAGTAAAATGCCAACAAAACTTTTTTCCTCTGAAATTCCATTAAATTGTAGGATAATAGCGACTGGTGAAGCGTGATCTATCTGTAGCTTATGTCCTACAAAACAATATGCTTGGATTCTTTGAAAAACATTCGAATGTGTAGAAATTGCCTTTAGCGTTATCATTCGCTTATTGTTTATTATGCCCTGTACGTGTGTGACGTAAGGGGGAATAAAAGAAAACAAAGAAGTGATAGATGATTTCACTATCGTGAGTGTTCTCCGGGATGTTCAGAGTGCAGTTGCTGGTACTACATTTTGTACTAGCTCTTTGCCATCACATGGACCGTTAGCTGGTTCATTTTGGCGCTGCTTTCGACCTTGCTTAAAGCGAAAGTCATTAAAAAATATTAATGATATTGTATATGAAATTTTATTGTATTTGAATTTATGAACTTATGAAGCTTATGAATTGCCTTACCCAATATATCAATCCCAGTCCCCAGTTTATATATCTTAATTTTCTGACATCTGTAACTAAATCCAATAAGGAATCCAATTTTTTTGTTTCATTTAACATTTTTATAGACTTGTGAGTAATATAGGATAAAATTCTTACTATCTTAAAATGATAAATAGGAAATTCCTGCATTGGGTTAACGAGTTCCAGATAAAAAGAATAAACACAGCATGCTTCACCAGCAGCGACCGACCATCTGTGACTCATGCTTGACAAAAAAATTCTGAATGGGTTATATATATATTTAATATTTAAAGCGAAAGGTGAGCAAATAAAGCTGAGTTTATTCAGACCAAATGACGACGCGTGAAAAATGATTGTAAGTGGTAATGAAGACTTGCACTTATAAATATTGCATGACTTTTGATAGACAGGAAATCGGATGCGCGTGTAGTTTACTTGACATGATATGAGTTTATATTTAATAACTGGTGCAATATGAAATATCACAAACTTCATGCGGCCTATCAAATTGAAACAATGAAAAGTATTGAATTTCTATGATTACTAGTAAATAAGTTTTTACATCATATTGTACCTTATCACAAGCAATTTTAGGAACTAATAGAGAGCGTACGTTTAAAATTTTGAGAAAATAACTTATGCGCACGGAATTTTATATGCTTTATAAAATGATCACGAACACTTGTACTATAAAAGACATTTTCCATATGATCAAAATTTAGCCACGGAAAACTTTTTGTCTGTGGAAAAATTTTTGTTTTGACGATAGAAAAAAAAATCTGCTCAGAGCAAGAACATATGATAAGGCAATGAAGATACCTGCTGCACTATGAGCTGTGGCGATGGCAATCTAGTTTTTTCTTACGCTATGCGAAGCAAAACGAATTCACCACAAAACTATATAAAGTAAATACCGCAACCTAGTTTCCCTTTCAAAACTAGGGAGTAAAGGTAGTTTAAACTACAGGTAATCTTCACGAGGCTGCATCAACAGCATATTTTATATATTTGAAAAATTTAATAGTCTATTTCAAAAGCTTTTTCGATATTGAAATTATGATTTATCTATTTTTATAGAAGGTGCCTCCTAGTTTTTGTTGAACCTGGTACCTGTTTGATAATTATATGGTTTTACCTAGTAAACGTGGTATCAACAATCGCATCTTTATCAGCAACATATCTGCCTTGACCTATTTCTATTAAAATTTCTATATTTTAGAATAAATATCAAACCTGTAAACAAGTGTCTCCAAATTGTTGCTGAATTTTCCCATTTATTTATTTGATTTTCATACAGTTACATCCAATCCACTGTCGCCAAATATACTCTTTCCCTCTGTACGGTAGTGTCGGTACAAATACTTTCTTATATCTTCTCTATACCGTGATATTTTTATTACTAAATCAACATATTTTTTTGTTAATTTTTGAGCATCTATTAGAATAAAATTAAACATAGGACAACTAAGGATAATAGATAAATTAAGCTTAAAGATTGATTTATCCATGGCCCTTGATTGTCCGTGTAGTAAGCAATCACATTGGGCGGGTCCGATATATTGACCATTTCACTGCTTCTCTAAAAGAAGATTTATTTATTATGAACTATTGAATGTCGCTGATCTCGCCCTGAAAACAAACATTGTGATGGACGGCATAGACGTCAAACAAGCGTAGTGTTAATTGCGTAATTTGCGTAAGATTTTTCCGTTCTTTTCTCAAAAAGTATGGACGTTGCGTAAACGAATATTGCGTCTGAAAGTAAGGATTGACATACCTGATCCTAATTGTACGATTTTCTTTAAAAAAGTAAGTACGATGAGTAGGGATATGAGTATTAGCATTTTGCAATCGAATTCATTTAAATACCTAGCAATTTTAATTGGTTATGAGCCAAGAAACAAATTGTGATTCTGATAGATTCTTATAACATCGTTCAGGCAGAATTCTATCGTTGTCAGTCTTCAATATTTTTGACCGTCTCGTAACTTTTGCCAATTTTATTGTATTTTGTGAAATCGACAAAAGGCTTTTTCACTCTTGTTCAGTGTTACTAGAAATGGAAAATGAAGGTGTTTTCTGTTTTGTTTAAAAAAAATGATATAATATTTTATAACTATTGGAAATACAGTTTCTGTGCGTTTCCGCAGGTTATGGTTTGAAGTCTAATTTATTTTAACATTGCGTTTGATGCCAGTGCGACACTGCGCATGCTTTTCTCTAATGCAACTGAGTGGTTGTTGTTTTTACTCTGGTCAAGCTTTTCTACAGAAATATTTTTATAACTTTGTCTTGCCTCAGATTTGTAGTTGGTCAGTTACCCAAAGATGATTTATTCGCTTCCTATACAAGGGTCAAACTATACCATCAATCAGAATAGTTTGCACAAACATGTTTTTAATGTATGTGGCACAGATGGAACGCGCCTCTGAGGCGCGGTTCATCTGTGACTCATGCCGAACGAAATGATAAATCTTGATTGTAAAGTTCGTCAAATTGTAACGTTTTGGGGCATCTAACCGCCCATCATCACATGACACAACACAGCACTTCGATTCGCATGGTTGATGCAGTTTTGTGCTGGGAATACGACTTCGCTATGTGAGGAAATTTGCCAACAATGCCCAAAATTTGTGTATGTGACGGACTTGAAAATGGCATACTATACGAAAACTCGAAGTACAAACGATTTGACGTCAATCTGCGACTGTGAGTATATGACGAACCGGAATGTTTTACTAAAACATGTTTTATCAAGTACGGGTTAATGATAGATCGTAGAGGAGACAGTCGACTCATCTGTGACTCACGCTTGACATAATAACTTTACCAGACCAACAATGTAACGGGAAAAAACCTCGAGGTATACGTGATTCATTTGCAGTAAAATTGTAAGTTATTTAGCCTTTGGGTCGGACCATGCATGCACCAAATAAAGAAACAGGCTATGAAAGAGGAATCTCCCATCCATGGTTGACTTGATTCCATCAATATTTTTAAACAATGTATGCATAATAATTGGGGCATGAAAAAGTGGTTTACTGTATTTGATTTATTCAGTTAAGGATGAGCAACAGATGACCACGCCTAGAGTGCACGATCCATCGATGATTCACACTTAACAAAAATGGTTGCATGAAATATTTCTGACTCTGAGTCTAAAATTTATTACAAAAGATAAGCAAAGAACCACAAATATGCGTTTTTTATCGCATAACTTCAATTCTACATACATTTCTAGCAGCAAGTCGGCCCTCACTTCTAATAAGACAGGCTAAGAATATTATATGTAATATAATTGAGAACTTCCGAACTTTTACTCTCAGTTGGATTTTTTCCGTAACACTGCGATCAGGGAAAAAAACGATTCAGCTTATTTTCGAACTCACTCTAAACAAGACCAGAAGCAGCGCTCTAGGAGAAATACATCCCAAATATAACTAAACCTCTATGATAAAGAGCAGAAAATAGTATCTACCCTGGACGATGACATCTATCCATTTTTAAAACTTTATCTTACAGTTATTGAAAATTCTCTGACATTCTATCGAAGATCGTCTTGGTAGAGATGGATCGCGTTACCGAGTCAGAGAAGCTTCATGACCACAGGCTTTTGATAAGCGTCAATTAGTCGCTTATGGATCGCGACACTCAGACGTGGTCCATCATGGGCTCATGCATGATAATATAAAGTTTCAGTGGAACATATTTAATCTTTCCAGTAATTGTAACCCTGTCCGTCTACAAGTGGCCGCTGTTACAGGGCCTTGGACAGGGTGATCCACTCTAAGAAGTGGCTATAAAAAAAACAAAAAAACTCAGGGAACAGAGAATCTATTATCCAAAGAAGAAATTATCACCTAATTACATTTTTTAGAGATTAACAATCCATACGCTCAAATAAATTATTAACAAATCAGGAAATTATTGCTATTTTATTTATTTTTTGACATTGCAGTTAAGCATTTTTGTACGCTCCGAGAAGCTATTACTCAAACAGGAAATGACTGAATCATATGTTTATAAGATTGTAGTAAAACATTCTGTACACTCAGAAAAACTATTACTTAAAGCGTGAAATTATTGTTAACTTATACTTGGAGTGACAAAAATGATTACGAAAAAATAAGGGATCGCTGCTGGTGTTAACAATATACCATGGGAAATATTGACGACAATTTTTGCTGAAATTGCCGAGAATAGTTTATTTTTTCAAAATACTTTTACTTAGTTTCGCTGATATCTGATTAACCTACATTAGTCGAGTTGTCTACTTGAAGTTTAATCTAGTAAATTCAGTATGTAAAATAAAAATAAAAAAATATTCAAATTTACAACATTCAAAGAACATTTAAATTCATTAAAAAATGACATAAAAGTAGTCCAAGAACGATTACCTGGTGTATAGTCAAAGTATTACTCAATGTACACCCATATTTACCTGATTTGAGTGTCAAAATTGAGATTTTTCTTCGAAATATATTCACACATATTTGGCATACAGATAATACATTATTGGAAGCCAAATTAGTGATTTTATAAACTTACACTCTACTTAGTCTAGTTTTGTACAGAATGTATTTCACATCGGGTACAATCGGCGTTTTTTTTAAATTGAGAATCAGTCTTGAGCAAGGCCGAAAGCAGTGCCTGAAAGGAAGCAACTCATGGCCAGTAACCACCCATAAGTCTTCTAAACACGCACGAAGTCTATTTCACTTGTTCTCCCAGGGTTCGATATTGATACTAGATCAAAATTTCGAAACAGTACAGCTACATATTACCCGCGTATATAGCTCTGTAATCTATAGTGACTTTGCAGTATGATGCAATAACGAATTCAAACCGATCGAGGAAGTCCTACGGAAACCGACTCTAACCATACTTGGCATAAATCCGTTCCACGAGACGGTTTCAACTTTCGAATTACCGTACAAATTCATCTTTGACACAGGATATATAGCACAAATGAATAAATTGTGATATTCTGAACACATTTATTTCAAATTTATGGCAAATTACGGACTGTTGATGGAACGCACACCCGACAAGGTAATTTCGAATTTTTGAAATATTAACAATAAATTTACTGCTTCACAACACACCAACAGAAAATAATAAAAATAGGAGAATTTAGATTTTATATAAAGTAAAGCAATTCTAGAATTTTGGTATTTTATTTCACATTTTTTGTAATTTTATACAAATTCGCTTTACGGGATCCCACCAACCACCAGATCTATTAGTATCAAAATTGGTACCAGCAACTGCATTCTAAGCGGAAAGCACCACATACGATGTATAGTATAATTCTTTTGCATACCAGTGTCAGAAATATTAAATTCTATATTATATATTGCATAATGTTTGTTAAAGACCTTTGCTGAATAACACTCAATTGCAGTAATTATCCTAAGTCGAATCGAAACGTGAATTCTGAAGTTTCCTTCTTAGCTGGGAAATGGTATCGCATTCTTCCATGCCTAAACATCAAGGAGAACATTATTCTTAGCTCGGGGCAGACACCAGTCACTGCACTTCACCATGGCAGATCAGTTTTGCTTGGAATGTTTTCCGCTTAGAGTGCAGTTGCTGGTACTACATTGTAAAATAGCTTTTCAAAATTTGAGTAATCCTTAGTCGGCTCTACTAGGTGCTGCTCTTGACCTTGCTTAGAGTGCAGTTCAATGAAAAAATAGCTAATTAAAGGACCTTTATTCCCAAAAGACATGTAAAGTATAGAAAGGATGTAGATCCACACGGTCGGGAAAGCAGTTTGAAATCAGTGAATTTCAAAGAATACGCGAAAAAAGATCCCTGTAAAAAATTGTCTGTGATCTTGTGCAACTTGAATAGGGAATGGGTAGCTAATCGAGTTAACCGTTAAAAAATTTTGTTTGTGGGAACGAAGAACATGTGTCGAAGATTACTCTTTAGATGAGGTTAACGAAATCATCGAATGGTCATTGAATCTTAGCCGTTAGAATAGGATCTTTTTTAAAAAAATTTATGCAACTTTTTCAATAACTAGCCAACTTTTCAATCCACTGTAATGACAAAAATGCAATCAAATGTTTTTTGTTGACGGTAACTTTCCTGGGTGATACTGAAGTGAAAAGCTCTTTTCGGCGAATTATGGGCTGTTGACAAAACGCGGCGCCAGACGCGGCCATCAACAGCCATAACTGAGGAAACAAGTCGTCAACATGGCGATTTCAATTTTAGAAAATATACAATTACTTGAAAATGAGTGGTTAATTTGCTGGACTTTAGACACAGTGTTCAACCATGAACTTTTACATATTGACGGGCAAGTTTTATACAATTTACGCCACCATTTAAATGCCATGTAATCGTTAAACATTGCTGTTTATTGTAGTGGAATTAAATATAGTATATCCAAAACATACTTTAGGAATTATTAAAACAAAAATAGATTGTTCTCAAACACAGCGTCTTAAATCAGGACTCTCTCAAATCTAAACGCCGTGAATTCGACGTCGTATTCCCACATGTCTTTCAAAAAATATCACTCCCATGTTTCAACTTCTATCAAGCATAAGTTTAAGGTGGATCGCACAGCCGGGCGCGGTCGCCTTACGAAACAGTCTGCAACTAAATAGCAAGAAGCTACTAAGAGATGTAGCACGAGCAACTGCACTCTAAACGGAAAACCTCTCAAACTTAACTGAACCGCCATTGTAAAGTGCAGTCAGTAGTATCTCTCCTGGGCGATGGCAAAACCATCTTTCAATTTTTGCATCTTTTTAGTCGCCTCTTACAACAGGCAAGAAATATGTTAAGACTATTCTAAAGCCCGTACCTACAAGACTTGAAGTCTTTCCCGAGCAATATTTCATAGGTTCCTTCCTTGAGTAAGTCCCGGTATTTATACTTCCTCCGTTCGCTCTCGTGCCTCTAATTATTGTCGCATCGCACGGACCGGGCACTGTCTATCTGATATTCTTGCTTATCGACGTTAAGCTGGAATGGTTTTGTGAGGCGCGATTGCCTAGTGGTTAAGCATGTTGGCATCGCTGGTTGAAGATCTCGGATTCGAGCCCAGGCGAATCGGCTCGCTTATCCATGCCCACCACTCAACCCAGGGTGTAATAACTTGGGTAGGCTAAGCCGAACAGGGAAAGATGATATCTTTCCAGTAATTGTAACCCTGTCCGTCTACAAGTGGCCGATGTTGCAGGGCTTTGGACAGGGTGATCCACTCTAAGAAGTGGCTATAAAAAAAAAACCTAATCAGTAATTACTTTTGTCAAGCATGTGTCACAGATGGATCGCGGCATAACAGCGCGATTCATCGTTGATACATAGTTTTATTTTATCCTTTGAAAATATTCTGACCGTGTAGGAGTCTTTTATATATCACTAGTTCTACATGTCTAACCTATCTCTTGCTATTCAAACGTCACTATCTCGTGATCGAGATTACTTAGTCTATCGGCAAATTGCTTTGAGAATTGGCGATGAGTAAGTACTACTCCGCTATTATTTTCCATCTGCTTCAATGAACACCAAAACAATACCATTTCCGCGGTATTTTTACGTTTGAATGGCACAGATGCTTTAACCATTCATTGATTCACAGATAATTTCTATATAATGTACTTTAAAATGTAGTCTCTCTCTCTCTCGCTTGTTAACCAACCAACCATGGAAAGTGTTTTATCACGATCACCGATTAGACTCGTCGCCTAAGCGGGGTCCAACTTTTGTCTTGGGTTATTTTACACAAAGAACAAATATATTGGCTTCAGTCGTTTTCACACAAAATGGGGAATCTGTTATGTTGTAATTTCATTAGTAATCGCTTTGCTATGAGATTTAACTTGGCTGTCTGAGTAAGATCTTTCAAAAAACGGAGTCCCCGAAATGGCTATTTGAATGATCTAAACAAGTCGTTATCCTGAGATCTTCAATCTACATACTTGATAGATTATTGCAATTTGCTAATTTGCTTTCAAGTTTTACAGATAACAAAAGCTGATTTACGTTTTCCATGATAATATCTACTGACATATCTCTGGCATCTTCCTAAAAAGTTCTTGATTCCGATAGTCCTCGAATAGAGCAGTGGGGACACAAAAAGTTAACCATTTTAACGACCGTGCGCTTCACCATCTTTTATGTTAGTTATCAGTAATACTTTAGCAAGGTACCACTCATTTGTCACCTGGAGTATGATGTCGTGCGTCTCATCTATCATCTTTACTTCTGATCTACAAACTGTTGTAACAGAAAATATTAGAACGTGGTCGATGCGCCGAGATGAAGCTAATCGTGGGTAATCATGCGTAATATTGAGCGAAAAATTTCTACTCTCGAATTTGGTTTTTAACTGCAGTTTAAATTCTGCTCTGTAGTGAAAACAATGACATTCTTATAACTTGTCTTTGTTGTAACGATTCTCCATCAGTGACTCAAGCATAGCAAAAATTGCTTTAATGAAAATTTTGACTACATGTCAACTCAAAATCTCTGCTTATCTTGCTCCAATAAAATGAAATTATCATTTTTCCATGATAAAAATTTTGGACAAATTTATTTGTGTTCTAAATTATAATGCGTGGAATGATGACACATCGCTTCTTATAGTTTGTTTACTTCATTTAAATATTATAGTGGGTTCGTAGCTATGGATTTCTTGATTTTGATAATGTGGATAAGCCGTACCGGATAAGCGGAACATTCACTGTTCATGTTGAATTAGTGATTCGACCCGATTCGAAAATAATTTTCAAATCAGAGTCGACTTTCTATAGATTTGATTTTGCCAACCCCCGGGCTGACTGTTGGCAACGTGCAAGATCAAGTAGAATTTCACTCAAAGTTTTTCCTGCAAGCAAATTAGACTAGAAAACTCAAAACTTAATTTATAGTAAAAATAATGATGAATGCAATCGTACCATTTATCAAAAATTATTCAGTTACCTCATTTAGACTATGATAATTAACATTTATTTGATAATTTTAAGTTAGCACGGTATGACGTTTCAGGCAGAAGTCTGTCTGTGCCTCGTCACCCTCAAATTAAAAAAATCTAGAATCTTCAGAATAAAAAAAAAACATTTTTCACAAAATGCACATAAATATATTCAAAAATAGTTATGTTTTATTGAAGTTCACACATGAGCAAGGTCGGAAGCAATAACAATTACCGATACTCACTCTGACCGATAGATCCGGCCACGACTAAAATATATACGAAATTTTTTTGTCAAAACCGTTATTACTGACCGTTATTACTGTACGGGACCCATTCGATTCAAGGAAACCAAGGAAAAAAATAATTAGAAAACCAGTTAAAAAATCTTTGTCAGTAGCGTAAATGAAAGAAAGTTTTGAAATTTTCTCAATTTTTTCCTTTTATTGAACTTAATTTGCTTCGAAGTTTTGACTGATTGTTGACTGTGTTTCCATCCATTTCTTCATGCCTCGACGCACTCGAATTGATGTTTATCTGGTGATCCTCTCTGATTCAACAAAATTTCATGCGAGTCGAACTCCAGACGATTCGGTTTAGCCCAACAGCAGCTGGGGGAGAGTTATGTAGCTGAAACTTCAAAATTTGTTATTCTTGTTCCCAAAGTTCTAAGTTTATCCTTCAACAGTCGCTGATGTAGTTTATACTGATATTCTGGTTCTTTGTTTGAATGGAAAGTTATTGCTTTAGCTAAAAACATAAAAAAATATATTTCAGAAAGAATTTTTGACAAAAACATATATATATGTATAGTAAATATTTCATTTTTTACAGTTATCCAAACACGTGATAAAATTCAGCAAAATGATTCAGATGGTATCCGAACGTTTGCATATTGAATCAATTTTGATCAGTATTTCATTCGAATGTAAAATTCCACATTTTTTACTTCGTTCCCAGCATGTGCTTTAATATAATAAATTTTATGTTTTTAAGAGCAAGCCACTTAATGAACAAAATTAGCGGCAGTGACTTGGAACTAAAATTGGGTGCAAACATTTTTTCATTTTATGCGCTACTTCAAAACAAAAATCAGTCCATAAATGAGTGACGATAATAGAAATTGTACAGAACAAAACTTTCACCAAGATAGTTTTTGCGATTGATTACAATAAATCATACATGATCCACAATAAAATAACAGAATTTTTGTCTGGAACTCCAAGTAAGACTTGGAGTTTTCGATAGAGTCTACATGAATTCGACTTGATGGTAATTGTCTTACTTCGATTTTTTCTGGAAACAATCTTGATATTTCGTCCGTAAATATTCTTCGGACTTGTCCCAGCAAAATTTTGATAGAATAGTGACGTAGATTCGTGCGTTTCTGTACAATTGATCCCTGTATATTCTCTAATACATCGACCGATTTCTACATCTTCATGTTTGGAGTATAATGTTTTAAGACATGATTGAAAGTGTGGACCAATTTTCTTCAGAAGTTCCCGTGAAAATATCATACCATTCCCTCCCTGATTAAAAAAGAAGATAACAAGTTTCTGTGAAGATTTAATATGTTAATATTTATTTTGATTAACATACATTTGAATAGTTTATTATACTTTGATTCAAAAAGGAAATGACATTCCCACATGACACAGACATAGTCAGAATAAGTTAATTCAAGGGTATTTTTCATAGGCTTTTTCAACTTTGAAACGCAAGTATTTATTTAATGAAAAAGATTGCGAAAGATTAGCTCAATGGATAAAGCATTAGGTGCACGCATCGAGCTACGCATCTCTGAACGTCATAACGCAAGTTTGAATCCTGTGAGGATGATGAATATGTGTGAGAGGTCTGCTGGACACCTCGCCGGTGCACGGTGGTGGGTCACGTAGGCACTACTTACGGCTTTCCCCACCGACCAGGTACACAGGAAAAATGAGAAATATGATAAGTCAAAATAATTCACCCCGATTCGGAACTGGTATCAGCACGAGAAGCCGTGGTTTGTCATATGATTAAGCTCGGGTTTCCTCTCCCGTTAGATAAAAATGAAATCCTAATGGAAATAAGAAGTTGAACGAAATTGAGACAACAATAATGAAAATGATAAAAAATGTGGTAAAAGGAACTGGCTGGATATACCTCGCGTAACGACGAGTTATGATTACCACCACGTCGTTGTTTTATCAGGTTTCCCTTCAGGCAGGTTAATACTTAGGGTGGTACACATAAGCATCATCTTACCACGCAATAATTTTCCCAGTAATTCAGATAATCCTCGAGATGTTTTCCGTATCCAGGTCTTCCTATGTATCTAGATATGGATGAATCAATCCTACTCAGAAATTCAACGAGTTCGTCAATCTTTACATAACTATCATCATCAGCCCGTAAAAACCATTTAAAACTGTCAAACCAAAAGTTATATAATAATAAAAAAGTAAGAAATGGTGATGCCCTGTTTAAAAATATGGTATTCCTAAAATGTCACTATAGCACATTACTTACATATGTGCATACATATATATATATGTACATGTTTCTTGAACTAAATTACAAATTTAGTTTAAATTTTTGTGTGTACATAAAACTTAAAACTACAATTCCAAATTTTTATACTTCGAAAACTGCAATCTATCAAAGTCGCAGATCGTATAAGAACGGAAGTATATGCCTCGCTGAAGTTTGAGAAGAAGGAACAGTTTTTCAAATTTTTATCGAAACACAATCTGCTATTCCGATAGGCAAGGACGCACATGATTTCTAATTTTGTTTTTGATACGCTATTAGCTTCAATTTATTTCGAAAAATTCAAAATAATTGAAAGGGCCATAACGCAGAAAACCACTTAACATATTTTTATAGCCAAGCATTTCAACAGTTTGCGCTGTTCAACGTCATTTTAGATCGAATTTTATACGGTCAGTGTTGTTGGAAAATAATTGACTTATGGTTTGGCAGAGACCATTTAAGTTACTAATTACATCGTGGCTTGAGTGGTGAGCATGAGTTTATAAGCCTCACTTACCGAGACTCGAACGCGGGATATTCAAACTGCCACGCCAACGTATTACCCACTAGGCCACGACTTATGAAAAGCGGATCGATATTTTCACAACCATTGGAAGAAATATCTCAACTTGGTAAAAAATGGATTCAGGGTTTCACAAGCAAAGCAGTCTTCCCAATTAAAAATTTTCATCTAATACGCTTTTTCAAGCATGCGCCACAGATGGACCGCGCTTGGTGAGCGTCATCCATCAGTGACTCATACTTGGCAAAATATGTTCGGTTGAGATTATTCCCATTGGTGTACTTACTCGTCCAAATAATTGTCATAAATGAACTTGAGCATAACAAAACTTTTCTTTTGTGGAGGATGAGATACATCTAGCGTTCCAGGTAATTGTATTAATCTTATCCCATCCTCTAAATAAGTGATTTTCCCAACTTTGGTATTTTCATCAGTCCTGTTACTTCCAATGAAAAAATCTATTTTGACGTTTTTGTGACCACGAGCCCATGTGTCCAGTATAGCCTTCATTCTTGTACTTCTGTGCTTTTGTAATGACAAAATGCCTTTAAAAACAGAAACAGTCAAATGTTATTTGGTCGTAGGCCTATTTGAAACGGTAAACCAATGGGATCAACACAGATAGCATTTACTGTGCTTTATTATTGCGGTTTCTCTTTGACCTGTTTTCCGCTTAGAGTGCAATTGATCGTGCTACATTTTAGCTACTACATTTTAAAAGGTGCCGTTGATTGGTTTCTATTAGACGCAACTTCAGGTGTTTCCTATAGCAAATTTCAATCAATAATATATATCTTATAGAAGAATTATGCTATGGCGTCTTTTGTTAAGTATGGCTCACGGATGGATCGCGTCGAAGAGGCGTGAGCTATCTGTGGCCCACGCTTGGAAAGGCATAATATTAGATTGGATGAACATTTCACACATGTAAATGCCATTGATTTGCATTCGGTTGTGTATTTTAACTTTACACACTAAGAGCAGTCGACAGATAAAATATAAGCGTACGGGATCACAGCGAGTAAGAAAAAGTTTTTATCTGCTGGCATCAGCGAATAACATACTAAAACGCCAAGGTTTCAATAAACCCTATAGGTGGCGTGCTGGCGTTGGGTGAAGTAAACAAATGCCAAAATATTTACAGCCAGGTTATAACAAATAATTCGATCCTCCCCCAAATCTTTGAAAATCGACGACGTCCGATCATATGACTTATAGCCTACACTCTGCTGAAGAATGAAGCAACCTATCCTTACAAGTGACTTATGCTTTTGGTGAACCTCGCAAACCACCCTCGTCGATGTTTTATTGTTTTTCCTGTTTTTACAGTTAATCGGGAAGGGATCGTCTTTCGGTAAACAATTTCTTATTTTATTACTACCATCACCAATTCGTCAAGACGATGTCTTTTTCAATTATGTCTTACCGATGTACAACACGCCTT
Organism: Styela plicata; assembly: GCA_963675895.2. Lineage (NCBI taxonomy): Eukaryota > Metazoa > Chordata > Ascidiacea > Stolidobranchia > Styelidae > Styela > Styela plicata. The sequence continues at coordinate 6,860,535 of OZ023151.1, read as the reverse complement.
TGTCTCGAGCAGGTTTGTGAGTCCGGCTGTTTTGTTTTATATTCTCGTGATGAGTATGTTGTGTGGCGAAATTTCCATCCAAATCTTGCCAACTTCTGCGTGATAAACGACCTCCACATATTTCTGGTGCAAAATATAGACCGAGAACATATCCGAGAAAAATACTTGGTGCAAATCTAAAATATAATATATATATATATTCATTTGTGAAAAAAACCTTATAATATAGATTATAATAACAGTCATAATTTATTTTTAATGAAATGACTCTGAACAAGAGGCCGTCCTGTGGGTGCGGGCTTCAGTCTTGCGCTAAATTATTTCAGGCTCGTCTTACGTTGCGGACCAAGGAAAACAGCCCCGGCAGATAAGATTCACTGTACTTTATTATATTGGTTCAGTCTCCCTGGGATACTTTCTAATTATAGTGCAGGTGCTGGTACTTCATTTTGTATTAGCTCTTTGACACTTGGGTGACCGCCGGTTGGTACCTTTGGGCGTTATGCTTCCGTCTTTGCTTAGAGCAAATTTCTGAAAAGACTCCTATCCTAATCCTAAAACTTCTACCACTACGGCGCGGTACGTCTGTGACTCGTGCTTGATCGAACGAATTTCCTGATTAGGATAGCCGCCACTTGAGATGAACAGTGTATTGCTGTTGTGCTTTCCGTTTGAACCTCCGGGTAAGAAAATTATTGACCACGCATGTTTTGTTAAGTTTGGGTCACTGATCGCGCCGGGTAGGAGTTTGCCATTTGTGGCATATCTGCTTGACAAAATAAAATGTCTGACTAGCGTTTCAAGAAACATATATAGTCAATCTTGTGCCGCGCAACTCTAATTTAACAGGTGGATTCAGGGCCAAATATCCTGACTAGGAGGCAGTGGCTTTTTCTACAGAGAAATATTATAAATAAAACCGAATAATAAATAAAATTACCTGCACCACAATAAAACAAGGCTTCTTTTACTATTTCCCATTATATTTTGGACTATTCATAAAGCAAAACTGTAAAAAACAAGATTTGAGTGAAGATGTAACAAGCTCTAATCCTGGTTTGGGGGCTCAGTGGGTATAAATTTCAATGTGCAATTGGGGCAGGACAATTCGAATCGGTTCGAAGCACGAATTATTCGAATCAATCGTCATCAAGACAAAAAGAAATCGATTTTGGTCAAGTTTCATTAAAATCGATTCCATTTTTGTCGTTAAAATATATCTTTATTTAAATTCACTCTAAGCAAGGTTGGAGGAGCCCTCAACAGGAACCAACCCACAGCCACTCCATAGCAAAGAGCTACTATGAAAATTGTTGCTCTCAGACAAGGGATGTGAATTGAAAATACATTGCCTTCAAATCTATTTATGCTAATACTAGTATTCCAAAACTATAAATATCTTGATTTTCACAATGAAGACAAACTGTAATAGTAAAAATGGAATATTTGCTATTGACGTGGAATTTATGATTCGATCCGATTCGAAAAAATTATTCGAATCAGATTCGAATTTGAAATGATTCGGTTTTGCCCAGTCTTAGTTGCGATTGAGCATAATATTAAAGGTAAAAAGGTAGAATATATTATTTAACAGAAATCAGTTCGAAAAAATTATAAGGAACAGGTTCAGTTTTACCCAGCTCTACATTCTACCCTGAGATTGATATTTGACAATTTTTTTTATCAAATTTCTTTTTGGGCAAACACTGTAACTCAATTAAGCAGCCTTGATGAGAATAAATCCTTTCCCCCCCATATACAGAATAATTTAACTAGAGTCATCTTTTTACCCCTCAAATTTTAGTTTATTTTTGCCATCAATGCCATTTTTAAATTTAAAATTGTAGTATATGCAGCAAAATAATTTTTACTTGTTCTCCTTTTTACACTACTACGTCTTCTGTAGTTTACTCCAATTTCTATAGGCCTTGCTGTCTTCTGTAGTTTACTCCAATTTCTATAGGCCTTGCTATTTTTTGTCCCTATAGAATATTGTGGGACATATATTAAGACGACACTGAGCAAATAAATGCCAGCGCGATCCAAACTTGCCAAGACATAAAATGGCTATTTTTTTTTTTATTTATTTTGATAATTTGAATCATTGATTATAGACTTGATTCATTTCCGACATGTTCATATAATTTGCTTCATTATTTCATTCTAATAAATATTTTATTCGCTCATTTCAGGAAAACAGCTGTTAGTGTATATCATTAGGCTACATTAAAACACAGATTATTTGATTGTATTTCGTTTGATTGCGTTATTAGATCTGATTACTCAAAATAGGAAAAAATAAAACTTGTAATAACATAGTAAGAACTAGCTACTAAAAATTCCTAATTGAATAAATGACAATGCGGCCGAGAATTGAAGTGACGAATGTCACAATTTTTCATTAGATTCGATACAATCACGTTTAAAATTTTCCGAGGTGGTTTTGCCCCACTTTTCACGCGCAAGAGTTTTTTTTACTGGTATTCACTCTGACCAAGGCTGGGACCAGTATTCAAGTGGAACCAACTAACGCCCACTTAATAGGAATGAGCTATTACAAGATCTAGTATCAGTAACTGTCCTCTACGGAAAACACCCCAAATAGAACTTAACCGCCATGATAAAGTGCAGTGAGTGATATCTGCCCTGTGCGATGGTTAAACCATCTACCACTTTTTTGCTTCCTTCCAGTAATCTCTTACGCGGAAAATACGTTAGGACTACGCTAAAGGCCATACCTACAGTTACGACCATCATACTTCGGCACATGATAGACATAATTAAAGCCGAATTATCCTTTTTATATACGAATTCGCTCTAAGCAGTGCCGGTAGCAGCGCCTTAAATGAGTCACACATGGCCACACAAATGGCATAGAACTATCTGAGCTAGGGCCAGAAACTAAAATTTACTTATTCACCTCACGTTAATAGATACTAGAGAAAATTTGGACCTGTACCATTTTTACGCCAATCCTTCTTTCGAAATTGGCAACGTTAGCTCAAAGTTATGTTTTCAATGATAAGAAAAGGGACAATGTGATCCCTGCTTTATGGTGAAAAATCCGTAGCCACCTTTTATAAAATTCTACATATCTATTTTTAATCTATTGTTGAAATTTTTGTGTGCGTTCGGTGTGGAATCTAATTCGCTATAGATTTTCATTGTTGTTGTTGTTTTCGATTTCAGGATTTCAAATTTCCTATCTATAAGACCATAAATTTACTTAAAAATTTGAATTCTTATGCCCCCTCTCCCACATTTGAGAACTTACGTCCCCAACGTCCACGTGATTGATAGTATTGATCTTATATCTTTGTAACTTAAGTAAAACTATCCACAGGATTTTAATCGTATTTTTATTGATAAGAAAGGTTTATCAACGTAAAGTTTTAATCATGTTATTGACATGTGTGCTATTTCTTTTACGTGTAAATTACCTTCCGCGCTGTGAGAAGAATCGTATTCGAGGATAACGGAATAAAATTATGAAATATACTTTTTGACCTAACTATTCAAGCCAGCGTTATTTCATTGAATAATGATCTATCAACTATCGTTCGGGAGGAATCTTCACTCGCCGAAAATCATCTTTTCGAGACACCACTGTGGTCGACGCGCATGTGGGCACAGTTTAAATTAGACCGATATCAAGCAAGACGATTGGTCCACGGGTTGACGGTGGTTTACATTACCGACGAATATGGTTTCACCACCAACGGTGCTCATGTGTGGGGAAAACTGTTTTTAATCTCAGCAAAAAAGTAATTGTGTCTCCCATAATACTCCGAGTGTATATTGATTCACGCCGATCGATCTGTGGCAAACCTATCTCAGTAAGAAACTCTGGGGGTTTGTTTAAGAAAAAAGTTCGAATAACAAAAATTTCCAGACTTGACCAGAAAGTGGGAATTTTTTTCTCTGGTATTTTCGATATTGTTCGTTTACAAATACATACAACCAAAATCGTTCCGGCACTAGTTGGCGCACATGGGCAAGTTAAATTTGCCGCTCAGCGCAGTCAAAATCGTACTAGTCGTCTACGCAGGTACTAAGGGTAGCTATCAATTTCCAACTATTTATTTGTGCGCGCATTCAGCTTGGACGAAAATTGCAAAGGTATTTTTTCGAGTCCTTAATATTTTTTTAAAAAAGAATCAAGATCGAGGGCGGTCCGTAGAACTAAAAGTTCCGATATTCGTACATGCGTACAAGTAACAACAACAATCGTACCACAATATCTTACATTTTCAAATAGACATCTATCATTGACATCCATCCTGAGCAAGGCCGGAAGTATAAACTTGAAGAGACTCATACGACAAAAATATATATAACATGTCACAAGTCGTACCAAGAACTACGTACCCATACTTAACAAATCAAGTCTACACAGAAATTTTCCGATTGAGGAAGGAAGTAAAATAGTTTTAGTTTTGAAAGGCCAATCAAACGTGAATATTTGTCTATTAATTAAAATCACATCACGGTGAAGTCCATGTGCGACTCATTCTTGGCACAATTTCCTCCGACCATTTATTCCGAAATCGATCAATAAAGAACGAGTTTTTTTTCGATTTCATATACTTCGAATTTGGCAAACCAAGTAGGCTGGCGTGGATAACTATCCCATTGGGCACATTTCTGCGCGTTAGTGTGTTCTACCTAGGTGCATCAAAATAATATGATAAATATATTCCGGAAAGTAATTGACTAAAATTCCGTACTTGCAGTAACTAGAGTTGTGTAAAATCGAATCTGATTTGGATGTTTTTTCGAACCAGATTGAATCATTAATTTTATATAAATAACAAATATCCCATATTATTATGAGCAGGCTTAAAGACAATGTATCTAAATCCACGCATGTGTAAAAGCATATTTAAGCTACCTAAAGCAATCAATTTTGGCAAAATCTGACCAAATTCGGTAGCATTTTCTCGTTAAAAATGAAAATCCCACTTACTTAATAATATAGCAAGTTTTTGTTCCTATAAACGATTTACGATCAATCACAGGTGCTGAAGGAAGATGTACAGATTCGCTCTTAATGCGAATCGAGTCCTCACGAATCCAATCGCTACGGATTAGGAATTGGTATAAGAAGATTGGTTTTAATTTATTGTATCGTCATTCATTGCAATTAGGGATGGGCAAAACCGCATCATTCAAAATCCGAATCTGATCCTCATATTTTTTCCGAATCTGATCCTCATATTTTTTCCGAATCGAACCGAATCAATAATTCGATGTAAAGGGCCATTTTCTTTTTTCTTTACAATTCACCAAATTTATAAATTCAATAAGTAGATAACGGCGAATTCACTGATAATGACTATTGGAGACAATGTGAACATTGTCTCTAAAAGTCATCATCAGTAAATTCACCCTTCATCTTTAAGGGTACGATTAGGTTTTCCAATTTTTTCTTTAAAATGTAAAATCCACTTTATTTTATATATTTTTGTTCCTATGGCCGACTCTCGACTGATTCGAAGAATCTATGCTCCGAATAAATTCGAGTCAGCGACTGGATTTGCCAAGCCCTAATTGAAATGTTGATAGTTATTCTCTGCAGAATGTACTTTTCGTTTTGGGCAGCGTTGAATTTTGATGAACTTTGCGGGTCAAACCAGATCGCAAATAGTGTAACTATAAGCAATAATACTGTGATTTGATTCAATGTTCCCGACTCCTCGTACGGGTTTGACAAATGGAAATCAGATCCGACGACAACCTTCGATATGAGTCATAGTTACCAAAACGACATTAAGTTCATCCCGGAAAGTAAATTGAGTAAAAATATTGACAATAGTATGTATATCGATTTGTGGGCACAGATAACATGTTAGTAAATCAAATTATTAATTACTTTAAAACAAGAAACGAGCGCAGATTTGCTTGAACACGTGTGGACCGTTGATCAGCGGTTCATATCACGTCAATCAATAGTGATTTTTATTTTGGAAAGATCGTGAATGATAAATTACCTCTCAACGAGACCGCACGCGTATTGGTATAAAAATAATATTAAGGAAACACGATTAAAAACTAGAAATTCTTAATGCAGTGAAATCGACATTACGAAAAAGTATAAATACGCATGTAGATGTTCACCAGCTTTTATAATTATAAATGCCAATGTCACAGCGGTATTTCATGTTGCTTATTAGTTAGTGTTGACAGGCAGTCGATTTTAGACGCTAATAGTGGTAAGTGAATAAAAATACGCGGTAAGCAAAGAGGGCATAACAGACTGTAACCATATCGCGCAAAACAAAGCAAAATACCACGGAAATTACCCAGCGTATATTGAATAGTTGGGTATTAGTCATTGCTAAATCGAAGACTTCTGTTGTCAAACCTGGGCCACTATGGAACGTATTTGACAAAATGGAATTATGTAGTTATTATGTTTTAGCTAGCATATGTGTCCAAGTTATGTATGAAATGTTGAAGTGCATTTATTTCCCGCAGAAAAACGATATTTACGATTCCGGTATGGAAGAAAATATTTTTATAAAAATAAACGTATGAAAATGAAAAATATTTTGCTATATTACAGTTTGCAAAATAAAATAGTTATTCATGAGAACTAAAATCATGGCTTGGCTACTAAAATGGTAAAATTCTCATTCCCATTATTTTTATCGATCTCGAAAATGGAGAAATCAAGTTTTTTCTGAATATTCCATATTACGTGGTTTCACTCAAAATTATTTTTATCCTCTTTTCGCGTTTCTCAATATTTATGCGTCTGCATACGATAGCGCTTACAAGGTGTTTTCACGGAATATAATGAGCCCTATCATTTGAACGTCTATAAGATATTACGCACAACGCACGTTTTAACGTGAGATCACGTAATACGCACGCTTACGTCAAAACGTCATGCTTCATTAGGTATGGGTCATTGATAAATTGAGCAATGTAGGTTCAATTTATCTACGGCCCATACAAGCCGACATGCGGTTTCCTTAATTTGCGGATACACGCATGAATTCTTTCAAGTGGTAAAAGGTTAGCAAGCATTTTCTCTATTTTGTAACTTTCGCCGAACAATCACCTGTTTTCTGCATTTATAAGAAGCTTTACAAGATAGAAGTTATCGACTGTCTAGTTGGACGATTGTCAGGTACCTCTCGATTTAGCTTGAAAACTTCAGCTTGGCGAAATTGTTATCATGGATTTTTTAAAACCAGGTACGTAAATTTGTTGAATGATAGCTCATTTTTATGCCTCCCCAAAATTGCAAATTTTTTGTGTTACTCAAGTAAAGCATGCATGTGAATGTACAATAGGTACGACCTAAAGTTGGATGCATTAATTTTTAATAATGAAATAATCGCCTATTTGAAACATGTGATATTTAACTACAACTTATTATGATATTAAATTTAAGCCAAGATCAATATTGAAAAGCGAGATTTGAACTTTGAGATATATGGGAAAAAAATTCCGAATGATCGGAATTGAAATTTTGAATTGGAAATATAATCTCCTATGTTTTTACTGTCATTTTCATAAACCGCATTTTGCAAAGTATGCGCCGCTGATCAAACGCGCCTGTTTGGCGCGAGTCATTAGCGACTCATACTTAACAAAACAGTTTAAATCAGGTTTAATACACGATATTTTCATTATTCGTTCGTTTCATTATTCGTTCAATTTATCAAAATCATGAGCAATTATGCCAAAAATGTAGAATGGAATAGCTTAATAACACTTCGAGACACTTCAATTACAAGCAAAACTTGTAATATTTTATTAATTATAACAACTGCTTCTTAGTACAAACGTGATAATACTTTTTAATATTCGCGAATCAATTTCTCACCTCATTGTCAATTTGTCAGATTCAATATTGAGCACTGGAGAAAATAGACAGAGCCATTAATAAAAAAATTTGTTCCTGCGACCTTTTAGTTCAAATTGGTTTTGCGCAAAAATGTGCGGTCTTTGGTTATTCAGAATTGGATATCGCATTACATTATTCAGAATCGAATTTGGTTCAATTTTAAAAATTAATTCAAAGATTTAAAGAAGAAACACAAAAAGGGCAAATTTCTCAATATACATTGATGAGAATTTTGTGGTGAAATATTCGCTCAGGCCACTCAGATGATTTAGCACACTGCACATACGTTTTTGCACGTTGACCCCAATGCGCAGTCCTAATGCTATCGCACTACATAATGAGTGTTCGGATACCGAAATCAGACATGTAGCCGAATCGAATTAAATATTGGGACTGATAGTAGCATTCAAGGACTGGAGAATGTATATTTAAGAATTTCGAAGCGAATATATTCGAACCAATGCGATATATACAATTCGTGGAATTGATTTTTTTCAACTAAAGAAATAATTTTGTTCTAATATTCTGTTCAATAGGGTTATCCATATGTAGCAAGAACGTGATTTATGTCAATTTTTACAAAGTAACGTAAAATTCGGCATATATCATGATTTCACTGCCTAATAAACCGCACTGCTTCACTCCCCTTCGTAAGGGTTTTCTAAAAAAAAACAAAATTTACTAAAAGTCACCGATCCTCTAGAATGTTAGAAAACCACTGTTACAATATTGTATAACGATATTTTATCGCTCCGGTCCAATTCTAGAGTCAATTCGAGCATGAAATGTTCTCCAACTATAAATTTCCCTTTGTGCAACGCGTCAAGGCTTTTATTTCGTGACGCAACAATTACTAATCTCAATATTCTGTTTAAGGATTCTCGCCTCAATTTGTCAATATATTTTAAATTACTTTTACTCAACAGAATCTTTCTACTGATTTTCAAGTCAAAATATTTATTTGTCTCGTTCTATCAACTATGCTAACGGATAAGCAATTTTAAAATTTAACAAATTTGCATGTGCCATTTTCCGTTGAATTCAGGAAACACCGCACCTTGTCTGCTGGATTAATCGGAAAACGAAAATCAATGATCTATATCATATTACGGTTGCTTTCTGTTTGCTGTATCCCCAAGCGGTGCCCGGTTAGCGCGTAAGCAGTCAAAGCGTTAGAGATACGCTTCAAGCGTCTCTCTGGTTGTTCTGGGTTCAAATCCCGCGCGGGATAATAATGCGCGAGTGGATTGCGTGACAACTCACTGGCGTTTTGTGGTTCACTTAATCGCTAGTAATGACTTCCTCCACCAACCATAGCCATTCATAGGAGAAAAGCTAGGCAAAAAAACATCAATATTCTTTGCCAATTGGTTAATTTGTATTTTCGGGACTCCTATTCGGTAGAATGAAAATGAAATCTCATCCCAACTTTCATTTTGCCAAGCACAGGTAACGGGTAGACCGCGCCTGGACGGCGCGATCCATCAGTGACTAGCTCTTAACAAAACACGTGTGACCGAATTTTTGCGGCCTGTGTAAGCCCGGCTATTTCGAATAATATACTCGGGACGAATATACCATATTATCCAAATCAATAGAAACAAAAAATTTTTTGACCTTGCTATTCGATTTCCTTGAACATTATCGAGTATATTCCGATTTTTCAATGATTTGGTCGTGATTAATTAGAAAGCAAAAAATATTTAATATTATGATAAACATTCCCTCAAAGTATGAGAAATCATGTTTGCGACTCAGTGCGCATTACACTAGTTAAAAAAACTATTAAAACTATTATTTAATTTAAAATAACGAAATATTTTATGATTTAGGTTGTTTTCTTCTCGTCCTCGTGTGTCTACTTCATGTTTGCTTCTGCGTTGAAGTTGATGAAAAATGTAAGTAGCAAATTTTCTTTGTCGCATATTTTTGTTTCATCAAAATTCAAACTAGTCGAGGCCGGATGCAATGCGTAAAAGAAACCAAACAATATTCCTATAAACGACAAAGAACCAATAAAATTGTAATTACAGAAACCGCATTATAAGTGGAACCAGATCAGAGAGCATTGAACTGCAATAATAAAGGGCAATGAGTGGTATCTGCCCTGGTATTTCAGAAACGCTATGATAATTTCTGTGAAAATATTTTATGAAACATTGATGGATGATCTGAGATTCATGTTAAAAATATCCAATTTATGCTCATGAAATAGAGCAAACGATAAACGAAAATCTACAATGTAGATAAATGACTTACTTGACTGGTGATTACCAATGGTGCTCAACGACACAGTGAGTGAAACGGTTGTGAAGCGACAGAAAATCTATTCAGCCAAGAATGAGTCAGGGATGGGCCAGACTTTGTTGTCGTGATCCAGCACTGGCTCATACTTGACGAAATATTTCTGTGTGTTTAAGACAGACAGTATGCTTGCTGTACAAACCGATTTCTCAGTACTAGTTTTTTGTGTAGACTTCCGACATGCATGCATGCAATCATAACATCATGTTATCACTGAACTGTTTAGTGTTTATTACCGCGAATCAGCATTTGAGTATTTAAAATATTTAAAACTGAGGTGTTCAGTAACTTATTGTCTAAAGCTTATGAAATGTGCCGTATCCTTAATCAGACTAAACTTCAATATAATCAAGGATACGTCACACTTAATAAACTGGACGATCCCTGTTTTATTCTCTGTCTCTTTGTAACACTGGTGGGGGTCAGGGGTGCGGATCACCTAAATCCGCAAAAATATGATAACATTGCAAAAAAATGAAATGCGCGATTTTTCTTTTTTCGGCGTTTTACAAACAAAGAATATCATTAAAATATGTTTTCACTAAATTTTTGTCCTGCTTTGTAAAATGGCTCCAACAATTCTTGCGCGCAATTGGCGCGTTTTTCCTTCAGTGTGAAACCGTCAGTTCACCTTTTTCGCCATCGAGTCGGACCCCCCAATGTGTGATAGCTTCCACCGTCACTGCTATGCAATATCATATATATGAATATGTAAAATTATTAAAGTTGTACATTTCAACCAAATGATTCAGAGCAATATATTTTTCTTCATTGAAATTTCTGAAACTATAGTCATTGTCAAGTTTATTACACCAGTAGATACTTCATACAATGAATGATATGACAAAGAAAAACAACGGAATTAATGACATTATTTCAAAAGGCTAATGGGGGGAGTCGCGGGGAACCTTAAAGGGTATCAAGCAGCGACGTCAGCTTTGGAGCTTTGAATTCATAACCTAATTAAATCAATGTATATAAAACTAATCACATATATAGAAAGCTGTAAAATTTTACCCTCTAATTTTAGAATTATGTATATATTATGAATGAATTTCAAACAAGCTCGTATATTGACTTTTGTGTGCTTTTGACGACTTTTTTAAGATACCATTAAACGTTTGCATCGTTTCACAGATAATCCTTGCTGTTCTTATCCATGCCAAAATAATGGAATATGTTATACTAAAGGATTTGATGAATATGTGTGTGAATGTACCAGAACAGGATATTATGGAAAGAATTGTGAAACAGGTAATCCCTTCCGTTCACTATTCAATATTTCTCTAGTATATTTGATGCAATTGGATATGTTACCTGATGATTTACTGTATATATTTCAACTGCATCTGAACGGAATAGCATTTGCAAAAATTGGCGTCTGCCCAAAATTTCGAACTTGCCCGAGAAATAAGCTTATTTTTTTTTAACAAAAATCAAATTAAGATTATCTGTGACTAGCGTATAAGCTAGTATTTGAAAATTCAGATAATTAACGTGTTGTTTATACTGTGTTTGGATGCATGCAGTCATGTCATGCAGCAAAATCATGATATACGTAAAATATTACATTGCATACAAGAGCATTTGGCAAACGGGGTTTGGAATCCAATTTGAATTCCCTATACATTTCATTTAGCAACAGGAACCCTTATTTTTATAGCGGAATTTTCGACCAAAGTGAAAAAGTTTTTAAAGCCCTCACGGGACACACTTCAGCATCTAGTGACAAACTACAGATATATTTGGTATATTGTCAACAAAACAGAATGGCTCAGAAAAGCAATGATGAGATTGGTATTGAAAGGTAAATATACGATTTATGTACTCATTATATGTGATTCTAATATGTCATCTAGTTTCGTGAAAATTCTGTGATATTAGCGCCAGGTCTAATATATCTGCTCACGCCAACAGAAATTCCTTTGAAATAAAATATGCAAATCAAATTTCAAGACTAAAATTAGTATTTTTATTTTCTGAGAGAACATATTTTTAGCATATATTATACTTGCACTATAAAAACAGTACGTGGACGTAAATAATTAATCTTCTCGATTCTACAATTAATCATAATCAATTTATCATGGTTCAATTAAAAAACAGGCTAATGTCATATTATACTTTTTATTTATTAGTTCGAATGTCTATTGTGGATGAACCAACAGCCTATATTGGCTGGGATGATTATACATCGTGGGATACATACGTGAATAAGTCTGTCTATGCACGAACACTTCCCCCTGTTCCAAAAAATTGTCCTACGCCAATGGGGGTTAAAGGTGAGTTTACACGTGTGATTATTATGTATTTCTTTTTCGTGAATATACAGACGTTATGGAATGAAAAATTATTTTGTTGAGAATGTGTTACTCGTTCTTAATATAAACTGACACAGATCATCATTCCCCATCAAACCACAGGGAATAACTATATCCGTTCATTTGCAGCAATTGTATATTTTTTAAATGAAACCGCCACGCTGACGAGCAATTTATAGTAAATATAGTCTGAAAAAAGGCAATTTTTAAATGTATTTTTGCTACAATATATTTTGCGTAAACTTTTTTGTAATATTCACTAATTTTGGTGGTCAGGATCTTATCATGGTCAGCAAAAAATTGACCAAATCTGATTAAAACGTATGAAACTTGTAAAATTGTTGCAATGGAATCTAAACATAACTTTCGAAGCACGCCAGGACAATAAAGTTTGAGCATAACATGGTATAGTTTGTCAAAATCTTGTTCTTATACTAAGCAAAATTGTCTCATTTGTTGAAATGAGATTTAATCTGAACGATTTCTTTCCATGTGTTCATGATGTTTCTGCATTTATTTTAATTAGACTTGATTGCAATCAGAGATATCCAAAAAGTCGGCGACCGTCTGGATTAGGTATTGGAAAAAATCGGTGATCGAAATTATTCCCAGTACTTAAAAATTGCCGTGTATTTAGTAGTGTTTGCAATTCTGGACAAAAATACTTAGTTTACCGAGTTTATTTTCAAAGTACTTATATAACTAGTTTAAAGAATAGATAACGCTCCTAGTTTACTTCTTACCGAATTTCAGTTTGGTATTTTACATGGTAAATTTACTAGGTAGGTAAATAGGTAAATTTAAACATTTTACAACTAGTTATCTGTTAAAAAAAACAGGTAAAACATATTTTATCACGAAAAAGGCTTTTTAAAATAAATATTTGATAAATTCAACCTTTAAATCATAATCTGTATTATAGGAAAGAAAGAACTTCCGAACCCGGAAGAACTTGCAAGAAAATTTCTCTTGAGAAGAAAATTTCTACCGTGTCCACGAAAAACCAACGTTATATTCCCTTTTTTCGCTCAACACTTCAATCATCAATATTTTAAAACAGATTTCACAAAAGGAATTCCATTTCAATGGGGAAGTCACTTTGTGAGTAGTTTTTAATCCATATGCTTCTGAATATGTGTTAGGAAACAAAGGGTATTTCGCGTAATCAAATGGCTGGGCCTTGCAATTTAGATTTTGTTTCCCTGAATTTTGTTTCATCGGTCTGAATAATCATCGGGCTTCTTTGTGTCATAAAGGCTACATATTTTATTATTTTCCCCACCTACATCACAACATCTAAGTACCCCTTGTGTGGTTCTGAAAAATACAATTGAGCGTGCTGGCAAACCCATGATAACGAATTCGAAATATTATCCCGCAAATTGTTCGTAAATATTACTTTGTAGGCTTTTTGTAATACGATCACGAATCAAACTACTATGATATACCAGACTTAAAACATCTCGAATTCGCTACGATATTTACCAAAACCAATACATATTTGGCATAAAAATTGATGAATTGAATGAAAACATCGCCAAGCACAAAAGTGGCATTTACACGCATTCTTTTTATTCCTAAGCACAAATTCATAATTCGGCGGTGCGTTCCATCAACAACCCATAATTCGCAGAAAAAATTCGATTTTATGTTTTTCTCTCAATATTCCTCTTGAAGGAGAGAGTTCATTTGTACAATTCAATTCCAAATCAGCAAATTCCAACTCTGGATGGAAAATAAAAAAAAGGTTATAGCGTAATAAACTATCCATTTATGTTCATTTCAAAGCGATGATAAAAAATATTTCGACTCATAAATAATGAGATGTTAAATTGGAACCAGTTCAACAAGATATGAACGTCAATTTCATTAAATAAGTGACGGCTAGACTAAAAAATTGTTCTGTCGGTCAGCATTTGACGCATTTACTATAATAAAAAAGATACTTTCTTCTTAACGTTTTCAAGCTATTTTTAGTTTTATTTTTAATTATTTTAGTACAATCACTTGTGGAAGTGTCTACCAATCTATTGATCGCAAAGTGTTTTGTTTCGATTCGTTTAAATGCATAAAAATTTTATGCTTTTTATCTATATCTTTCCAATCGAAAGTTTTGTCTTGTCATGTATGAGCCAAAGTTGAACCAAAAGTCGTTGACTCGTGCACTACAGGGTCATTTTGCAGAAAATCAAATCCCGCATAAAGACTCTCTAACTTTTTGTTTGTTGATATCAAAATCGGCAAAATACCGGGTGGGCGGGTGGCCTAATGGCCTAGTAAAAAGCTGGGGTTCGAGTGTCGATGAGTCGGGTTCGTTAAAACATGACCACCACTCAACCCAGGGTGTAACATCTTGGTAGGCATGTACAAACTGTAAAGTTCATAACTTTCCAATACAACTAACCATGTCCGCCTAAAAGTAGCCGATGGTGCAGAGCCTTGATCAGGGTTACTAATCCTCCAAAGTTATATTTTATCAATATGAGTAACAAATAGACCGCGCCTTATCTGCGCGATCTATCGGTGACTCATACATGACTTTGATTTCATATTTTCTATAGAGACGCATTGAAGCCCAACATTTGATTTAATTGCGCTAATCGACATCACAATATTACAGAAGAAATTTATTTTGGGGGTTTTCGGGAAAATTAGGGAGCTAATGACTCAAATGTCAAGCTTACCTCTCCTCAGGTATAGTGGCACAATTCATCAGTAAAAAGTTACACTTAAATTCGAATTGAATTATGCATATAAACAATTTCGATTTTAATCAGTGATATGTGATGCTATATTTCAGACATTTTTACCAACTTACATTATATCATTGATAAATTGTTATCCAGGTTGATTTATCTCACATCTACGGTGATGATTTCGAACGTCAACAAGCGTTGCGATCACATCACGACGGTAAAATGAAAATATCTGTAATTAACGGAGAAGACTACCCACCTAAATTAGAAGATATGAAAGATTTTTACATGCCAAGCTCCAGCTTCATCAAAAAAGAACATCGTTTGGGATTTGGACATAAAGGTTTTGCAGCAATGCCTACTTTCTTGGTTTTTTCAACTATTTGGATAAGGTTAGTATCATTTACTTCATCTCATCATCACCATCTTGCTCTCCCAGTCTATTTATATTGCTCTTTTATCCTATCGTATTACGAATCTCTCTAAATAATTTCTCTCCTCACATTTTCATTTGCTCATTTCATCCTCCTCCTTGTCGACACCGCTCTATTTCTTTTCCTTTTATCCTTTTTCCTATTTTGGGGGCAAGCTGAACAACTTTGCCATCGCAGCTTAAATATAGACTACCTTATTCAAACTTGACCCGTAACTGTTTATTTATATCACTCAACCAAGGATGTATTGACTGGTGTGAGATATGTGAAAGCAGAAATTGTATTTTAACAATATAACACCGGCTCTGTCCTCTATGAATGGTCGTCGATGTTGGGTTGCCTAATGTGATCTTCTCCAATGCTGAACGACTTTTTTCTGAATAGATTATCGCACCGCTTGTCCACGCAATCTTTCGGTCGTCTTCGAATCTGTTTTCTCTTTTTACTCATTCTCTCCTGTCATCCTCTCTTCCTCTCTTCATCTCGCACCGCACACGCTCTTGAAAGCAACTACCTAATTTGCGTTTATTGTTTTTCAGAGAACATAATCGAGTGTGCAATATACTTAAAGTTGAACACCCAGAGTGGGATGATGAACGACTTTACCAAACAGCAAGATTGATTGTTACAGGTAAGTTATGAAAAATCTACTTCTGGTGCTTGCAGTGGAAAGTTATTGTTTTTTGAGGTACTCTTTAACTTTGCATGTAATGCAAAGTTAATGGATGATACACCAGACTAAAACTTTTGCATGTTTGTACGCATTACTGTGTTGCCATTTCCTTCCCTCGCGGTTATTTTGTTTTCAAAAACTACAGACGGTTTAAAGTGTGTATATTAATTGACTATCGCCACAACAAAATATCGCATTCGCAGAAAATCACGCAACAAACAATCTTTTGTTGTTATTTGTCTGCATTACCTGTTTCATAGCATAATTTACTTGGTTACATTACCCGTGATAGTTTGCGGTGTGTTAGGAATTTTAATTGAAACGCGATGGCAGTGTTGTAGAGGATGCAATATATACACATCTACAGCAATGTATTAACAAATGGCCATGGTGCCATGACCTCCCCTCGCTGACTGGAAAAAATCTCAAAATGATTTTTAAGAACTTTAAAACATAGGAAACTTCAAACTTTTTTGCGCACATGGATTGTAGGCCCTAAAAGCCCTGTTTGAAAAATTTTCGCGTTCCCGGCGCGATTTTCTACAGTTTTTTAGAAATATACAATAAAAACAAATAATATTACACTAACAATTTTTGTCTGCGGTATCCATTATGACGTCATGAAGTGGCCTCGGAAAAGTTTTAAAATTTTGCACTCCCCCTCCTTTCAAGATTTTGAATACGCCACTGCATACCTGTCGGAAACAAGACTTTTGTGCACATATCTAAATAAATAGATCAAGCGTTTAAATCACTCGTTCTGTTTTGTTGTTTCGCCAAGAAAACCTTGAATATGCACACTTTCCCACTCAGGTTAATCCATTGGCAAATTCGGAACTTTGTGGCAAGAAAAACTTGTGACTGTGTCATATTCGTCATACCAAAGCAGAAGTGTGTGCCAGATATGAACGATGGGTATAAGGCATGAGTCACCAGGAGCAGGGCTGGGCAAGACCGAATCAGTTTGAATTCGAATTTACTCCAAATATTCTTTTCGAATCGGATCGAATCGTTAATTTTATATAAATAGCAAGTGTTTTCATCATTAAAATAAAGAATTTATAATAAAGTTACGAATATTCGCTAATAATTGACAAACAAATTGCAAGAGTCAATATATTTTCAATCCACATTCCATCTAAAACCTCCGAAATAAATTTGATCACATTCAAAAATACTTGTAATTTTTTTGCTGTTAAAGTCGTTGAAATATGAAAAATTCAATTGATTTTGCAAGGCTTTGTTCTCGTGATCGATCCACGACTTCGAATCTTTCGAATCACCCAATTAAAATGACCAGGCTTAATCAATAACCATGCATATCGAAGTAGTTTTTAATAACGTTACTATAAATTGCACGATATATTGTTGTTCGTGTGCAATCAACTTTTTGAAGTATTTTGCTACGTGCTTTTTGTCTTTATCACGATATTACATTAGGCGTTTTATTAAAATAAAGTTGCCAGGTCGTTTGATAACTATAAATCATTGTCCGTCTATTATAGTAACTTTCGATCATGTCTGTCTCGGCTACCATTCAATATTTTGCCAATTTTTTGTACACTTTGACTTTAACCGGAAATACATGATTCACTGAATTTGAAAAAAGAATATGATTAAACATTTTTTGTTAAGCATAAGTAACCGATTGTTCGCGCCGTCGAGGCGCGATCTATCAGTAACTTGTGCTTGACAAAATAACATTTCTGTTTTGGTGAAGCGAATTGACAAACAAAATAATAAATCAATACTCACATCCTGGTTTAGAATAGGAGTTAGAATATTTACTACTGTAATAATGAGAAAAGAAATTCGCTAATAATAGATTTGGTCGTTGTCAAAAATAGAAACTTGTCCTACGAAAGGTGAAGCAGGTTTTTTCAATTGGTGAATATGCAAGCTCGTGCCAATAGACATTGAAGTTTTCTTGAAAAGATAAATACTTCACAAAATTGAAATATTACTTAGGAGAATTGAAGTTTTGAGATATTGTTTTTCGAATATGTAACTTGATAGTTATAATTATGTAAATAATATACGAATATAGAATACAAAATTCATTGAGAACATTTTCAAATTCCATTAAAAATAAAAAAAATAGATAGGTTTTGCAGATTTACAGTCTTAAAATTTGATTGAAATTTGCTAATTATTTTGCATAATCTTTGAATGAAAACTATGATAACAAAGATAAAAATCCCATACTTTTATCCGATTACCTATTTCACACATTTCAAACCAAAAACAAGTTAGTGGTGGGTATGAATTCAGTAACCGATCTTACCATGATTCAAACTGGAAATCTTTGCCTTGCAACACAACAAGACAAAACCAATCCTAAAGTTAATGGACATAAGTCAAATGAACCGCCTTAACTATTAGACTTAGAGGCTAAGTTCAATAAACCATAATTCAAAGTAATTTTGAAAATGACAAGTTCATATGTATTGGAAGTGAAGTAGACTGTTTAAAAGCAAAATTAATATGAAGATTCTCTCTTCTTTCCTGTAGGTACAGGCTTCAGAATAATGCTATCGTATTTCCTGCGTGACGTAGGAGGTGACTAAAAGGGAGCAAAGAAGTGGTAGATGGTTTTGCCATCGCCCAGGGCAGATGGTACTCAATGTCCTTTATCATGACGGTTCAGTTCCGTTCGGAATGTTTTCCGTCTAGAGTACAGTTGCTGGTACTAAATCTTTTTATCTGTTTGCTATTGAGTGACTGTTGGTTGTTTGTCTTTAGGAGCTGCTTTGCGCCGCCGAGGCGCGACCCATCCTTGACTCATATTTGGAAAGTTAATACGAAGATTCTCTCTACTGTCAGAATCCGTTACTGCTTAAATCCGATAATAGGAGTCGTCATTCGAATTTTTTAAAAAATGTTTAAAACTATCCATTTTCCTTGGTATTCAGGAGAAACGATCAAAGTTATCATCGAAGATTACGTACAGCATTTGAGTGGATTTCATTTCCAGTTAATTTATGATCCAGATGTTTTAATGGGAGGAGGAATGTCTCATCACAACCAAATTCATCTTGAATTTCACAGTTTATATCACTGGCATGCACTGATGCCTGACAATATTGTGTAAGTTTCAGCTCTGTAGACGCAGCTTTAAAATTCTCTTAACATAAATTAGAAGTGACTAAAAGGTTCAAAAAAGTGATAGGTCGTGTTATCATCGCCCAGAGCAGATACCACTGACAACATTTCATTATAGAAGTTTAGTCCTGTTTGCAATGTTTTTAGAGCGGAAACGAGCTAACGACCTCCTATATGAGGGAGAGATACTGCCATACTAATAATGGCAGCCCAGTTTACATTTAAACTAGGAAAGTATTACTAGGGAACCTAGTTTCACTTTCAAAACTCAGTAGTACGTAGATTAAAAACTAGGTAAGCTGTAGGCAATGGTCGTTTTGCTGCATCTAAGACGTTTGTTTAATAGATTTGAGGATTCAAATTACCGAATTGTCTCTTTCAATGACATTTTCATAATGAATATTTGCTTTGCCTAGTTTTTCATACTATATTATCTATATTTTTAAACCTGGTAGCTATTTGAGCTAGCAAATAACTAGGTAAAACTAGAAGGGAAAAAACTCGGTAAAAGTTAAAACAAAACAATCAGGTATCCGCGAAACTAGGTATTTTTAAAGTATTTTGAAGTATTTTAAAAATAAACTCGGTAAACTAGGCATACGAGTTAAACGCGATACTTTTACCAAGAATTGTCAACACTACGCCATACTAAGGTACAGTGAGTTGTATCTGACCCGAGTGATGACAGAAAAACATGTATCGCTTTAGTGTCGAATTTTAGTGTTTATGCATTTGCGTTTGCTGAGTCAATTGAAAATTTCAAAACCTCAGCAAAATTTACTTATAAAACAACAAACAATAGTCATTTTAAATATGATCGATATAATATATATTATAATGATTCTTCAGCAAAAAATATTCAATTCATATTTAGGCAAATTCATTTTTACACTTTTGTGTTTCAAAAATTATATTTCCTTGAATGTACCCAAACTTTGCGAATCGAATTAATCAGTAACGCTTCGATATGTGAGGCTAAAATGTTAAATTGTTGTATGTTGTCATAGCATGTCAGTTCCATTAAAAACATTTTCTGATTATGAGCTAGTTTTTGTTCATTCAGTAGTTCAAAGTATCCTCGATATCTGCTATACGATTTCTTAGGATGCATATATGAAACTAATTTTCGAAGGAAAAGTTGTACTGTTTCCATTGAGAAGACAGATAATTACCGATGATGGTATTTTCGGAGTTTCGGATGGTAATTTCGGAGTATTTTCGGACTACGAAACAATTTCGTGCTTCATGAAATGTTTTGAAAATTTGAATAAATCATTTTTTACCATATTAGTGAATTGTATCAAAACAAATGTAACATTTAGAGTAAAACGAATCTGATAAAATTTTGCTGAAGATTTTCGTCGGTATACAACGAATCATTGGAATAATATGTCCAATAAAGCTGAATCATAGGTTAAATACGTCTCGAAGTGTGTAAGGAACATAATTTTATTAGCTTGACCACTTGTAGACTCTTAGAGAACTTACCTACGTGTTACAAAACGTACAACCACGCAGAACGTTGCCCAATCCCGAATTTGGACAAAACAAGTCTTATTAAGCATGTGCCACAGATGGACCGCGTCTCATGAACGCGATCCACCAGTGACATATGCTCAATAAGACATGTTTTGTCAAATTTCTTCCGATTTGAAGCAAGACAAGACTTTATGATTGGACGGTCTAAATATCATATCTAAGCTGGAAATAGGATGTCGACGCCGCTTTAATCTTTATAATTGTCATTCATTATTGTATTAGTGGTTTCGTTGTGGTAATTAACATTTTAACATAAAAATATAACTGTAGTGTAGATAGTGACAAAAATTTTGTGGAAATATATTTTGTGTGGCGTATGCTTAGGCAAATAAATAATCTAATTGGGTATGGAATATTATCTACCAAAGGTTTTATGTCCTTAAATGCCCCAGTTTAATACCCAACAACTTATATATAAGTTAATATGATATGTGATCTTTTGCGAATGACCGTTTGTTTTTTAGGAATGATTCTGGCGCCAAGGTTCTACCCTTGTAAAAATGTATAGTTGAAAACTAGTTTTATTTTCCACGTCACGCTTGTCAAAAATAATTCCTATAAATTACAATTTAGTCGAAAATATTGTTCATTTCCTATTCCGAATTTACATTTTTCAGTCATGCTTGTTTATAAACAACGCGTCACTGATACTGGGTGGCGCCAATGTAAAAACTTGAGCACTAACCCTTTTTATTCACCCTGAGCAAGGTCATAAATCAGCGACTATATGGGCAGAGAGGGTTAAGGCTGTCAAAAAGATACGAGCTTTGCTGTTCCGCCGAACCTACCCAAGTTATAAGTTATTACACTCTGGGTTGAGGGATGGGCGTGGAATAACAAGCCGGACTTGCCCCCAGTAAAACCCGTTGTTACATTTTTCAGATTGAAAGACAAAGTATACAAAATCCGAGATCTGCTGTTCAATCCTGGACCAATTCTCGACGCAGGTTTGAAGAAGACACTGGAAGATTTCAGTTCTCAATATGCTGGACAGGTAACACGATAACTTGTGTTGTACCGAACAGAAATTTTATTTTGCCAAGCATGAGCCAGTAATGGTCCGCGCCTCTCCGGCGCGACCCATTAGTGACTCATGCTTGACAAAATATGTACTTTCGGAAACATTCTTACTGGGATATGTTGATTCTAGTGACGGCAACCTAGTTTTATCTTCAACTAGGTAAAGTGTTACTAGGTAACCTAGTTTCCCTTTACAAACTAGGCAATACTTTGATTAAAAACAGGTAAACGAGGTACTCTTTGAAGATTCTTTATCACCGAATGATCAATTTGTAAAATATTTTTGTTATGACAACATGACCTAGTTTTTTTCATTTCTATTAGGTATTTAGTTGAAAAATAAGTATATTTACCTATTTCACCTATAATTTTACTGGGTAAATCTCCAAACAGAAAACTTGGTAGAAGTTAAACCAGTTAAGTTATCAAATTTTTGAAATTAGGTAAAAGTATTTTTGAAATAAACTCTGTAAAATAAGTATACTAGTTAAACTCCGTACTTTTACCAAGAATTGACAATACTAGTCGATTTTTCCTCGTTGCATGTTAACATTCTAAATTTATTTTACATTCTCAACTTATTTTTCCCACGCATGATCCACAGATGGACATACAAATGTTTTTGCCAATAAATCGTCTCAAAGTTCAACTACATAAAATATTACGGGAAACACGATAGAAACGTCCTAATACGTTTCATAGACAAACTGGTCTGGGACCTTTATTGTCGTTATATGGCGTTACATTTCAATTTTCGCGCACAAAATTACTACGTGTAGTTGGACTCAAATTTGTCAAATACATTTAGACGTTAATGCCGCACGCGTGTGTGGTGATAAGCCGACCAATTAAATCGGTCTTCCCAGCAGCTTTTCGTAAAAAGCGTAAACATGTTCCTTTTACTCTTTTGCGCCAACTAATGATGATATCCTTTCCCATTGTTGTATTATGGGATTCTTTCAACCGTACTTTTTTGTTTATTGAAATTCACTTTTGGCAAGATCTGATGTAGTGCCTCACTCCGCGGAGTGGGTATACTAGGTGCCTACTTTTTGAAACAGATACCTAGTTAATTTTTCAAGTAACTATTCAAAAATCAGTTAAATGTACCAATTTTACCTAATAACTTAACTAGGTAGAACATGAAACGGAAAAGTAGTTTGAAAATAAACTCGGTTGACTAGCTATACTAGATAAATTCAGCACTTTTACTAGCATTGTTAACACTAGACTGTGGTCATTGCGGGAGACATTGAGGTACATTATATGGTTAAGTCCTATTTTCGATTTTCCTCTCCACATGAAAAAAAAAATGAAAAAACATTATATGTAAATACACAGGTAGCCGGAGGTAAAAATCAAGGATCGGGAACATTAGCTGTTGCAACTCAAGCTATCAAAGACGGAAGAAGTATGAGAATTCAACCGTTCAATAATTATAGAAAGAAATTTGCAATGGAGCCTTACACCTCGTTTGAAGATTTCACAGGTTAGTAATTAATAAAGCTTCGTAAAAATCCATACACAGACATATGAAAACAAGAGATAATGTGAAAACTTGTAAGATAACCGTGATGTTCACTTTGTGATCAATCAATTACTCCTTTTGGCGTCAACGACAATTGTGAAAGTTGCGTCTACGTAATCATCATTTGCCAGCACCGGGTTGGATTAAATTTTGAAACTATCTCTCAACTGAGGCTCCTTATTATTATTTAAATTTTTTGACTGTTTAATACTCTATCGACTTTTCGATTTTGACCATTGAAATTTTCCGGGAATCACAAAATTAAAAATGTGATATACCGACATGTGTAGAATAACCACATATTGGAACAGTTCGATCAAACCAGGCAGTGGACTGAACGATCAACCTATCAATGCGCACAAACTGTGACTAATTGAAGTTGCCATGTAGGATGCTATTTTAAAGGCCTAACATATAAAAATAATGAAAAGTAGCTTGGGGGCGACTGATAATTGTGTTGCGTTGTAATAATAGTTGTGAAGTTACTACCAGATTCATAGACAACTTCTAATTTTCTTAGCAAATAAGTAAAACATAATAAGCTACACACAAAATTATTCAAAGGTGAAAACGGTTTTAAAGACAACCTGGATATTTTTGAAATGCTACGATAAGCTACCACCAAAGCTCGCATCTTTACAAGTCATGTGGTTTTGAGTAAAATATTTGACATGTTTACGATATAAAATCAAGGTTTCATTCTGATGTCCATCTCGGGATGTAGATAGATATTCAACAAATACAATAACAATTGAGCAATATTTTCATAATGTTTTAAAAAGGTGAAAAAGAAATGGCAGCTGAACTAAAAGAATTGTATGGTGATATCGATGCTTTGGAATTATATGTTGGATTAATGTTGGAAAAGAGAAGAAAAAAACAACTTTTCGGTGAAACACTCACTGAAATGGGATCTCCCTATTCATTGAAAGGTAAATCGACAAATCAATTGTTTTTACTTTTTCTCACAGTAAGTTCTAATTTTGATGGAACTTGATGGAAAAGTGCAAAAAGTCGCTGAAAAACTCTGAGCTACTAAATAAAATAGCTACTAAATAGTAACGGCATCGTGATGGATGAATGTTGTATCGATGCTCTAACTAAAAGTTTTTAGACCAAATGTTAAAAATATTTTTAATTTTTGTTTTACTGAATCCTATTTTAATGAACTTAGGTATTGTTAGCCTGAACCCATTATAGGCATGTATAGGCACGGTCTCGATAAATGAAAATTAGGGAAGTGGGTATGTGTGGACAAGAACTTATCATACGTCATACATATGAAAATGGTACTTTTTATGCCCCTTAATTAGTGGGCAACATTTTTGTTTATATGTTAGATCGGATTGGGGTTGATTTTATTTCTCGATTAGACACACCGTAACAAAAAAATGCAACAAAATCACTGGTCTTTGATGGTAATTTTACTTGGCGGTATTGAAAAAAAAAATTAAAATTGGCTTTTTTTGGCCAAATATGAAGTGGTGATGGAACGCACCGCGAAGGTGCGGTCCATCAACACCCCATAATTGGCATAAATTTAATCAACATGCCGTTTTTTTACCTTGGGAAATATGCAATTACTACAAAGGACCAGTAAATTTACTGTACTTTTGTTACAGTGCAGATTATACGAAAATATGTTTGCTATATTTGGTAAGTATGAGTCAAAGAGGGACCGCGCACCAGTTTTTGGTCGGTTAATCCCCAAGTTTTCCAAATTACACTTCTACAAATATTTTGTACGGACTTTCGCCCAATAAACATCCACTATAACATTTCAGGTCTATATGGAAGTCCTCTTGGATCCCCCGGTTGGTGGAAACCAGTAACATTTGGCGGGGATGTCGGTTTCAACATAGTCAAAGAAGCAAGCCTACAAAAATTAATATGTGATAACGTCGAAGGATGCCCATCTATAAAATTCACCGTCGCAGATGACAAAAAATTTGAAGAAAGCGAACAAACTGTTGCGGTGCTCGAAGACGACACTTCCAATATTATAATGGACATGGCTCGGGGTAAACCGTATCCAAAAAATTCTTCAGAAGTTACTAAGCCTGGTTCTTGCAATAAAAATGAAATGAGTGAATGTAATATTACTAACGAAAAAGTGGGCGTTGCTTCGAAAAACCCCAAATAAAATGTTTTTTACTTTATGCATTTAAATTTATATATATATCTATTTGTTTTTTGTAAGAATATTGTCCCATTTGCCAACAGTTATATCATTCATACACTCTACAAATTTGTCCTTCAAGATGAAATGGTGGCGCCCTCCAAAGTTTTGGAGGAAGCTATTCACATGGCGAATCCAACATTCTAAATCTGTCTGCTATATACTGAACTATATAATTTATGTTCTAATACGCCCAGGTTTGAACATATATGTTTGATAAGCGTGGCTCACTGATGGATCGCGCCGCCGAGACGCGGTCCATCTGTTGTCCATACCTGGTAAAGTAAATTTTTGGATAGGTTTGGCGAAGTTTGTATACGTTAAAAATAAAATTACAAATAGAACAAATTCAAACTCATTTTTGAGAATCCCTTGTTATTTACTAAGATAACTATTTTATGTGCCATTATTGTTACTTTTTAGTATTTCAATTTCACCTGCTGCCGTCTTATTATATTGTTTTATATATATATATTTATAATGAAATAATGTAGCAGGATGTGAATAATAAAAATATTGTAATACGAGCACTCTCATATTTTATAATATATTATAAGATATTAGGGTTCTAGGGCGTGTACCAACATACCTTATCCTATTCTAAATTTTTGTTTGAATTTCCTGCATATTTTAAACTAATATCAAATCTATTTTTCGCTTTTTCGGCCCCGTATTGTCGTAATCGGTGACGTACTCGGAAATTTGAGAGGTGCGGAGAGTCAAGTTAAAAAAAAATACAAAATGAAATTTTGACGTCATTATTCACAGGTGAAAAAAGTTTTTTTTATATCGACGGTTAAAATCAAGAACCGTATATTTGCATTTTCGTTGTTTCGAGAAAAACGCAATCGATTTTTTTTAGAATTTCAAGGGCTTACTGCAACAGGGCAAGAGTCGCTCAGATATCTATTTTTGGCCATACAATCCGAGTTGATGTATGTACTCGGCAACAACCCTGACGCGTTTACCCGATATGTATGTTGCACGGATTTAACAAACGAGGGTTGTGCAAAAAACGTACGAATTTAAAATAGTTGAAATTTAAAATATCGATTTAAACAAATTCTAACCAAGCTTGAATAACGTCGAATACACCAAAAGAATCTGCTCACCAAGATCCAGAAGATTGTTGCGATATCTCATTTTCGACAAATATGGACATAAACCGTTCTTGCACCGAGTTCTCGATATATCACCATAAAACACGCGAAAGATCGCACCGAAAGCGCAGATTTGTTTTGAAAAATGGTATTATTAGACCTAAACCGGGCTAATTACGACTAATTCCCCCCTACGCGACAAAAGCATGCATAAATGTTTGAGATTTCCTACGTTTCAAGGCACTCCAAGTCTAATTTACGATTTCTGTTATTCGGCGAGGAAAGGGTGAAGGGTGTGGTCATGGTACCTTGTTAACCCTGAATACACTGGTGGTCATAATTTTTCTAGGTGAAAGATTTTCGGACTCCGTTCCATCCCCTAACCCCCCAGAAATAAATGGCGACAACATGTGCTATGCAAGTCGCGCCATCATTCACACATCGCGATCGAAATAATCCTTCTCGTGGCAAGTGATTATTATGGCGCGTAAAAGACTTAACATAGTTACACTAGTTAGCTGAGATCAATATTCTCTTTCGTCAAATTAGCTCTCGTTACAGATTATTTTAATCCGTTCTTAGTTTCCCATAACTTATTCACAATGTAATTATAATCCGTTGAAAGTTATTTCTTTGCTCGAAATATAGTCAGTTCATTATTCATGTAGAAATGACAGCGGTATAAAGGTAAATTGAATGGTTAAACCTAGTCGAAATTGTCTAACGCTAAGCATGAGCCACAGATGGAACGCACCTCGGTGGCGCGATCCATCAGGGACTCATGCATAGCAAAACATACTATAGGATGAAAATAGTACGACTGGGCAACAATACCAAGTACCGTGATTTAGTAACAGTTTTACCAGAGGTCGGAGCAGTTTCTTAGAGTAAGGATGAGGCTGGAGCTTTACAACGCCAATCTGATTTACACTGTAACCAAAAAAAAATGCAACAAAATTGGTGTTTGACAGTAATTTTACTTTGTAGTATTAAAAAAAACTAAAATTGAATATGGGGCGTTGATAGAAAGAACCGCGAAGGTGTGGACCATCAGCTGCCAATAATTGGCACGATTCTCATCAACACGGCGTTTTTTAACTTTGGAAATATGCAATTACTACAAATGACCAGTAAATTTACTGTACTTTTGTTACAGTGTAGGATAATTTTCAAATTTGAAAAAATCGCGAATTTTATGTAAACGGCAATTATTCTGCTTTTATAATAAAAACGTTTTCAATTATTTAGACAAAGAAATTCATAACTACGAATGTACTATTATTGATATAAACATACCGAAAAACGCAATATAGTTTCAAATTCACAGGAGAAAAAATAAATTGTATCAAAAAGTAAAATATTCTTCTTATTTTGCCGTTAAAATATGTAAAATTCGATTCACACTGCAAGTTTTTGTTTCTGTGGCCCTGACTTGAAAAATTTGTGCTTCGAAGCGATTCAAATCATCAAAATGAATTGTCCGGTCATAAATAAGATCCAAAGAAATTAAATAGAGATGGGCCGATGTATCGGTATCGGAATCGGTATCGGCAAGTATCGGTGATTTTTGTAGTATCAGTATCGGTACTGGTATCGAAAAAATATCATCACCGATACCGCCGATACCGATACCGGATACATCTTTACAACGGAACGTACAAATACGCTTTATTTACTGATAATGAAAGGAAAGACCTCGCATTCCATTGCTCTGAAAAATATTTAAAACGGGGCATGTCTCGCGTGAAGAATTTTATTTACAATTTGGGTTCTATTAAATAAAACCTATCAATCCGCTCACTACATGCTCGTTTTGATGCAGTAAAAGGTGTTAAGGTCGCACTACACGTTTGCGTAGGTTGCGTTTTTTCCTGGTTTGGTTTACGCAAGCGCAATGCTCTGCATGCATCACCTTACGTTTTCCAATGAAACAGAACGGCTTGCTATGAAAGCTACCGCAAAGTGCTTGTTTCTTTTTTTGAGTTTGTGCTTTGTACGCACGTGAACACGATTAACGAAAAGAAATGCAGGCGTGTATTGCCGTTTTTACTTTATTGCTCGTACTTTATTGCTTTATTGCAACGTAATGAAACGCATCGGTAAACAACTTCATGTGTATTGTGGCCTCAATGGGGTGTCACGTTAGTTGTGTAACCACGAACATTTGCACTCAATCTTTGGACCCATGTATGCTTGAACACAGCAACAATTCAGTATATTTTCATCCATAAAAGTTTGCACTCAAATGGATGCGAGAGTTCAATGGTACAAACGTACGTAGGCGCACACATATGTGAGTGCAACTATAACAAGGGCATAAGTATGTGGATACAAATAGGCCTTTAACATATTTAACAAAGTACTCGGTATCGGCGGTATCGGTATCGGAATATAAATTACGAAGGTGGTATCGGTACTTGTATCGGTATCGGCCCATTCCTAAAATTAAATAAATGTGTGCGAGAAACTTAGCGTTCCTAAAAGTTGATATTACGATTGTTCTGAAATAATCCAATTCGATATCCCCGATACTCAAAATTGCTCTTTTCATCGAAAGCTTTTCGACGAAAATAATTCGAATAAAATATTTTCAAAATGTATCCCAGTCAGAAAAGTCAAGTCGAATTACAATTTGCCAGGAATGAGTCATTGATGGATAGCGCCGACAAGGCGTGGTCCATCTGTGACTCATGATTGACAAAATAAAATGCCTGATTTGGATAAGCATGTGGTTAATAACGTCAGTCTGAAACTTCTATAAAACGTATATATCAACGAACTGTTTTATGCCACGAAAAGTATAGGACATTTGTTCTAAAATTTGCTCAAATCAAGGTTAGCGGAACTAGTTAGAGAAGATTTACCCAAACCACCAATGGGTAATAAGCTACATTCCCTTTGTTAAAATCCCATCGCTCACAATCAATACAACTCGCTAACGATGCAAATTGGTTTCTTCGGGAATGAGTGTGAAAAAAGATAATTAATATCGATAACATCGTTCAATTGTCAACCGATTGTTACCGTTACTGTAACAATGACCGATATTATATAGTTGGTATCGATATAAGTGTAAATCTGTAGTTTATATAATCCAGGACAAAGCCGATTTTAGGACACCGAATCGGTATGGCAATATCATAGCTATCCGTGTCGGTATCAGCATTTTGCGTCTCTTTATCTACCCTTTACCGAATATTAATTTTACTTCAATTTTTTTTCCTGTTTAATTTTTACTTTTCTGCCCTTATTATGCCGAGGTCAAAAAATTCTTGTTGGATATGTTAAAGCCAGAGATTTTAGATGGTGTAGAATGAGCTTATTTTAAAACCTGGAATCGGTATCGCAATTTCATCAGTATCCGCGTTTTGCGTCTCTTAACATACCGATATAGTGTGCCGAATATGTAACTCAAATTTTCTTCATTCTGTTCATTTTTTTACTTCTCTGTCCTTATTGTTTCCATTTTGTTATTATATTGCCACGTTTACAAGTGTATAACTTAATGTAGTGAGTCATTTTTTTTAAATTGCTGATATTTGGTAACGGGATGTTTTTGATATCAACAAACGAAATTGCGAATATTCGAAAACTTTTAAAATTTTTTAGCAACATTAATATTTTTAAAGTAATTCGAAGGGGATTTAAAATGAGTTTGAATACTATTTGTATCGCATTGTCTGAGATTTTAATATAATTAAAACCTAAATTAGTTAATATATGTCGTAATATTTTTCCAACATCGTTTATCCATTTGCAAAGAATGCGGCAATATTGACTATTTTCGTTCGCCGTGTTTTTTATTTGACATCAACGCCACCGCTACCTGCTTATTAACCAGTGAGGGAAAATATCATTTAACCATGTTCGGTTAAACATGAGTCACCAATGAATCGCGCCGTCCAGGCGCGGTCCATTTGTGGCTCATGCTTAACAAAATAAATTGCCTTACTAAAAAGCAGAAAAATAAAACAATGAATAAGCGAATTACGGCTGCACTGCGGTTGATAGATGCCAACTCGATCGATCTTAAAACAATTTTATTTCTCGATAAACACGACAATGTGACCAAAGGGTCGTAAATATCCCAATTTTTCGCCTTCAACAAACAGAACCAGATTGTTGGCTGAGGCTCAGTTTAAGCTCGCTAAGGACAGTAAAAATATATTTTTCGTGCGATATCTTGTCACGGGCAATCGTTTCATCACCAGCTCATACTAAATTAAACAATAATTTCGACAATGGGACTGAGGATATCCAAATCCCATGTCTGGCAAAATCGGAATCTTACTGTAACCGCGCAGTCGAACATCCGTCGAGATTTTGTTATTTTGTGACGCACGTAGATCAAATAAAAATACGACATTTGCAATTTCCAGGAAAAGGTATCACTATCAGTTACAGAGAGAAAAGAATAATTAAATTTAATCTAGTTTTGCGCCTTAATATCACGTCGTAGAATTACATAAATTGGACACGTCAATGATCCCTGAGCGCCAAATTTCTGTGTCGACTATTTCGAGAATATTTGTTTGGAAATAAAGCAGTCTAACAGGTTTATATTCGCATGTTCACAACTTTTGGTCTCAGTCAGGACAACCGATTTCCCTCAGAAAAGTTTTGTGTAACTGCCATTTGTTAAGATTAGGCCAGCGAGGTGCGTTGAGGCGCGGTCCATCTGTGGCTTTTGCAAGCATACTTGACAAAGTGAACTTTTTAATTGGGATAACGGTCCGTGTGTTTCAATAATAATAACCTTGTCTAAATCTAACCTATTCTCAAATTGACTCCGCTATATTTTATCAAGTATGATTCACGGATGAGTCGACTCACCAGTTACCCATAATATACAACAAGTGCTTGAATTTTGTACAAACACATTATGGAAAACATATATTTTTAGAAACCCAATATTCGATTCATAGGAGTATAAATATCAAACATATAGAGTTAGGAATATATTTTATATTTTTACCGTTTATAATATTTTTGTTGATGATGTTTTGCTGCTCAGTGTATGGTCTCTGCTAAGTTTTAATCTGCGTTATGTAGCTTCTGGTCGACTGACTTCGATAGAATCTATGTTGAGAAAGTTTAAATTGATGTTAATAGATGTGTAAATACTATACATAAAAATGTTCTGACAAATCAGCATAGCTGGAAGACCTTCTTTATATTTAGTGTAGGCTACCAAGTATATTCCAAGATTCACAAACAAACGGTTGTGCTGTATTTACTCACTCGCCATAGATTATTCAAGTTTTATTTTGATTTGAAAAGATATTTTAATGGTCACATGCTGTGACATTAAACAAAAATGACGTGAAATTGTATTCTTCTAGGGATTTGGAAATTCAATAGGCCGACTTTTCAGTCAAGTTTTGATCATTTTTGTTTTGTTCTTTCGCATATTCGAAATAGGTGGATACAGTTCTTTCGCATATTCGAAATAGGTGGATACAGTTCGAAGGTTGAAAGCTGCGATAAAAACCACCTAACTGAGTTTATAAATGGAAGACATTAAGCATATTCAGAGTGGGAATTCAAGATCAGGTCAGATGTCTAGTCTAGTCACACGCACACCCGATTAGAAATCTCATTTTGGTTCAATATAAATCACTGATAAACCGCGTCTTGACGACGCGATTAATCAGGGATTCCTATTTAACAAAACACGGTTGGGCGGAAAAATTTTTGACGGACCAGGTACCTTTTTAGCTTGAAAAATTACGGTTCAGCATATACGTAATGGTGGGTATAAAGTAGGCTACAAGACGGTGCAGTCAACCCGTCGGCTAATTTATGATGTTATTTTCCTGCGTTTTCGTGGTGATAGATGTGAAGGCAATTATTGCGTCATAGTATTGGTTAACTGTTTTGGTACAGCTTCGATTGTTAACGCATTTTTTACGTTGGAAAATTCATTTTTACTGGAGGCTGAAGTGTGGGAGATGTTCGAAATAATCAATTCTGAATAATATTGGAGAAGATTTGTGTTTTAATTGAAATGATCTATATTTCTATTTCTATCTTTGCCCAATATGGAACGCGACTCAGCGGCGCAATATGTCTATCAGTTTAAGTCCTACAAAACGGAAATCTATAATTAGACATGTAAGGTATTTTTACTACCAACATTCCTTGGGTAGTCCGCGCTATTCAGATTTTGGGATTTTTTTAAGACACTTCCGCTGTTGGAAAAATTGTTGCTATTTTATTGAAATTTGATTTTAGCAGCGAGTGAATGAGATCGGAGGCAGTGTGTTGAATTAAGAGAATGGTGCCATTGCTGAATAATAACTTACGGACAGGCAGCTATATAATAAGTGAGGGGCATTTATACTCGCCGACTAAATCGGAGCCGCGCAAAAAACTGCGGATTGTATACACGATTTTGGATGATTCGTCAATGACATGTACAACAAAAAATGGCTAGTGTCGTTCGAAAGGCATGATGAGTCGCTCCAGGTAGTCTTTTTAGTTAATGTGACAGATATGTCTCCTTTTTGTTGAAAGTATCGGGGTATTAGCCTTGTGAATATCGCCATTTTCAGATGCATTTATTATCGAATCACAACATTTTAAATCCAATTTTTTCCTAATCTGAATTTATTTCAAATATGATTCGTAAAATTTAATGAACGTCCAATTGTTTTTCATCGTTTATTCACAATTTTCGAGATATACGAAAATGGCGACATATCAAATAAAGTTTTATTTCGTACATACATGCATCTAAGCATCTGAGTTTGAGTCACTGATGGATCGTGCCGCCAAAAGAGATACTTTTATATATCAGGAATTTTTAGAAACCTATAAAAATATCTCCGATGAGAGATGTCTCAAAACTCTATGAACCATGAAACAAATAATATATCAATCATATTTATATTTTGAAATACGGAATGTCGCATGACGTGGGAAATAAAATTCAATCCCTTAATTTTTACCGATGGATTTTTAATAAGCGATCGACAAATATAGGTAAATGCATAGAAAAAATGTTCCATACCATTTTCTGTCCATATCATTTCAATGCAATCATTTAGTCATTTAACACAAATATGCAGTTTACAAGGTATGGACAATTGCTCATGCACGTCTTTATGACGAGATCCTTCAAGGACATATACTTACTTACCGATGTAACAATAGAAAAAAAATTAATGCGAATCTCTGATGCATATCTCCGATCCAAATTTGTTAACTCTTTCTGAAAATTAGAAAAAAACTCTTGCTTTTCGTTAGTGACGTAATAAATGTCTCCGGTCAGGATTTTAATTTTGTCAAGCACGAGCCACTGATGGAGCGCGCCTCAATAATGCACTACATCGCTACGCCATGCTTGACAATACATTCTTCATCATGACGCACCAAGGATTACTAGAAACCCTTCAAACAGCAATTGTTGGATTGCACCCCTGCTATGTAGATTTTGGCAAGAATCGCAATTGATTTGCACCTGTAAATTTTACGTATTTCCCCTTCTTGAGATCTAATTTCAGGAACCGAAAAGCATGTTGTCTATTGAAACCCATCAACCATGTCGAAAACCGGAATGATGGTGAATTTTATTCCAGATTCAAATTTAAAATTAAACTGGGCTTTTATATGTTGCTATATGTAAAACATTGAGTCAGGACCATAATTCATAGTATCGGTTATAGATGTAACTAAGCTATTTTAGGCATTGGGTGTCTGCCAGCTTATTGCCAAACAAGGTCAAAATATTTTTAACCAAATTGATGGTCCGAAACACGAAACTGATTGTGATCATAGCGATGATATTCATATTGAAATATAAAATAATTTTTATTTGATAAAAGGGGTATGTATGATTTACCAAAGCATAGTTAGGCCTAAAGAAAAATAATATTAAGTTGTACTTAAAAGTAGAGTTGCATTATTCGGATAACGGCGTAAGGTTGTTCGGTTTTCCGGATACCGGCGTGTGTAACTACTCAATATACGAACACTTTGGTCTCCATCATCCATATACTACTCGCACCACTGTTTCGCTTGTTATCAGACATCTACACTAATATGCTATACATATTTTAATTTTGATGTATATTTTTGCAGTTATATATTTCTTACAAGTTCTTCTACACTCCTGCGTCCGTAAAATGTATTCGTAGCGTGAAAAATTTAAATTTAACACAAAGAAATTTTTAGACCAAAATAGATATCGTGAACTCAAAAACTGCAGTTCAGTTTGTTGTGTATTTTGAATACCCTACTTGTAAAGAATGCAATTGTTCGAGTATATGCGTTATCCGGATAGTCGAAACAAACTTCATCAAGAAATTTTGTAGTGTTTTTATGAGGGGAAGGTGATTTTGACCGCATGTATAACCGGACATCTTGAATCGAATATTTGGACAGCTAGAGTGAGTTACTAGTAAGAACATACTCGGTTATACAAATCACGTCAATTTTGAAATCATCACGGTATTGGATAAGAACGACATGCAGACATTAGAAAGATTACGGTATGTATCTCAATCAGATTTTTTTGTCAAGCATGTGCCACGGATGGACCGCGTTTCACCGTCGCGATCCATCAGTGACACATACTTAACAAAAAAAATTGTAACAAAATTTTTACGATTGAGATATAGGTTTCTGAAAAGCAAGAGTCAGCTTCCAGCTGACAGTCAAGCATGAAGTTATGAGGTACCTAGGACATATTTTCATTTTCAAGCTGATTGTAGTTGTAAATTAGAACAATATGACTTACCTATTTTCCATGGACTTTTGTTTGGATTCTGTAGAAATTAAATTATAGGCATTCAAAAGTGCAATTTAAACCGGCCGAAAGATTTGCTCTTTCAATGGTAGAATAAATTAGGTTCGTAGATTGAACCGCTCGTAACACTATTCATAACAATATCTAGTTCAATTCCTTCTGATTTGCTTTGTAAATTTGTTGTGAATACGACATTCTTCTGACGAAAAAATATTTGCCGAAACTTGTATTTTACAAAAGTGATATTTTTTGTAAAACATGAGGCTGGATAATTGCCTCATGTACTTGACAAAATAACATTTTATGTCGCGTTGAGCGAGAAAAATACAATTTTCTTTGCTATTAAAAAACTTATTATGACTGCGGTGGTTTTTTAATGAGGGAAAACAACAGTTGAAATAACGCGAGTTTTGTTGGAATGCTAATTTTAAAAGACAATGGGAGGTTTCGGAGAGAAATGTTTCTATTTGAGCATAAATTTATCGTGAGGTTGCAAAAATCGATTTGATGATATATGGCTCAGAGAGGTTGGACGATCCATCTGCGTCGTCCATGCTTAAGGCAATATGCTTTTACGAAATTTTATGTGTGAGCCTCGAGTATCAGAGCGTAGTGTTGTGAGGTATATTATGTGCTAGGGTAACGCATTGACGCAGAGTGATTTTTAACGGTTTTGCCGCAGATGCATTGGAGATTATTTATCAGTTAGATAGAACCTTCATCAAGACCTTTCTCGAGTAAGCACTTTTATGTGTTTCGAAACGTAAGTCGTACAAAAATTAAGCGAAATTGGGAATTGATTTTTGAGGCTGCAACAGATATGGGTCGAATTTCCACGTTACTATAATAATACTTGTGATACCAAAGACAAACGCCTTTGATTGGGATGATGTTATGTACGTGGATTCCAATTTTGCTGGATATCCCGATATGTCAAATTTGTTTTGTCAGGTATTAGGTCACTGATGACCAGAACTTGGCAAAACAGAATTACATGGAATTCGAGTCTGATTCGAATCGGATTGAATCGCTAATCCTATGTATATACCAAATATTCCAATTTTACTATTATAACTTGTC
This sequence comes from Styela plicata, assembly GCA_963675895.2. Taxonomy (NCBI): domain Eukaryota; kingdom Metazoa; phylum Chordata; class Ascidiacea; order Stolidobranchia; family Styelidae; genus Styela; species Styela plicata. Next base: position 6,823,952 of record OZ023151.1, on the reverse strand, counting down.
TCCATTGTCAAAATGAAGAAATTCGTAGTTTATAGTGTATTTTCAATTCACACTAAGAGCAACGATTTTCATATTTTAACGACGAAATAAAATCGATTTTGGTCAAATTCGACCAAAATCGATTGCATTTCGTCGTTAAAAATGAAAATCCTAGTTCATTTAACAAGTTTTTGCTCCTATGAACGATTCACGATTGGTTCGAATCGAATTCGAATCGAACCGAATCTAAGTGCCCAGCCCTACGATGAGTGATGGAACTCATCGGCAAAGGGGTTCATCTGTGACACGTGCCTGACAAAATAAAATATTTGATAGGATACAACACTAAGGGATTCCGGCCGCCGCTCTTGTTCGCTTGTGCAACAAAAGTACTTAAAGTACACTAACCCCAAATTATTCAATTTATAAAATTTAAATATTCATATTCTGTCTTATATTTGCTGATGGTTATCGTTATCAGGTATGTTGATAAGTGCTAATGAAGGTTTGATGAAACATATATATATATATCATTGAGTGCAAATAAAAATAATTGCGGTTTGCTATTAGCAAATATTGATTTCCTAATATGAATTAAATATCTTATTTTATGGCGATTTTGAAATAATTTTCTATGCCATATTTTATCTTTTCCTGGGTAGGTCAGAGATGGACGAAACACCGTTGGTTGGCTTCAACAGTTACCCATTCTTGACGAAATAGGACAGGAAAACGAAATACAAGCTCAGTTGTAGTTTTTTGCTATTTTCATCACTAAAATTTAACCACTGGCATCGGAATCTTTTTTTATGCCTTTTTATTGAATATTAGACACCTTCCACCGCAAATGATCGTAGACCTTTGCGCATTCAATATCGTTACGCAATTAAAATAAAATGCATTATAAAGCACATTTAAAAAACGCGTCGGATTGGCCAAAATCAAATTATTCGGAATTCGAAGATCACTAATTCCATATACATAGTAGATTTCTCGTTACATATTTCTCAATTATCAAAAACAAAAAATATATACCTTGAAACCGATAATTTGTGTGCTTTTAATTCACAGGTAATCGTGAAGGGCGGAAATAAATTGACCAAAATTTTCAGCCCGATGATTAATCTAAAATCTGACACGGCCAAGTTGTAAGCGAAATATGTCATTCGGTTTCAAGTTTTGCATTTAATAATAACAAAACTAAAATTTGAGAAATCGAAAATTGATGACGCCGAAATAATTACGCAGTACATTCTATTTTGCGAAATTTATCCTATAGCCTGCATAGTGTATCAAATCTATATAATATATGGATTTGATACGCTATGCACGCTAGGATGAATTTCGCAAAATATCATTGGAAAATTAATACGCAGTTTCCTGGGGGCTGGTTTAATTTACAAGTATGAGGTATAATGCTATTTAACAGTAACAAATCACTATTTATTCGAATCAATCGTGAATCGTTCATAGGAACAGACATTTGCTAAATAAAATAAATTTTAATTTTTAACGTCAAATGCAATCGATTTTGGTCAAATTTGACCAAAGTCGATTAAATTTTGTCGTTAAAATATGAAAATAGTTGCTCTTAGACATGTAGTGTGGATTGAAAACACACAATAGACTATAAATTTGTTGATTTTCTCAATGAAGACATGTTGTAATAGTAAAAATGGAATATTTGTTATTTACATGGAATTAGTGATTCGATCCGATTCGAAAAAATAATTCGAATCAGATTCGAAATCCTAATGATTCGGTTTTGCCCAGCATGTGTAATAGTTCAAGTTCAAGCGATTTAAATGGGTCTCATCGACGCGAACCATCGCTGACATATTCCTAAGAAAGGAATCTTTGATAGAATTTTTCCGATTGGGTTTGTATCGAGTACGAGTACTGCAAACCACGTGGGAAAGAAAATCTAGTTGTAGATTCTTATAGTAAAAATATTATTGCAAATGCGATGGGTCGACAGTGATTCTAACGAGATTTAATACTGAAGTTACATGACACTCAGAGAATATTAATACAACATTTATTCTTTTTATAGTGCTATATACAAATGCTTCGCAATCCGTGATTTTAGGTTAAAATATTATATATTTTTCATGTATACGTCATCGATGTCGTACAAATCAGAAAAAATTCTGATTCGGTGTTAATCTTTTAGATAAACAAAACAAAAGCCAATGGTAAAAATTTACTGCAAAAATATTTTATCTTGCGGGTTATGACTGACAAATCGTGCGCAAACCTTGAATATTTTCTTTTTTATTGTGTGTTATTTGATTTTTTGCGATCGATTTATTCCAAGGAATTTTAATATAATATTTAATCTAATGATATTTTCTCCCGAAAAATTGGTTGAATTGAATTTTTTTTATATTGATTAGGAGTAAATTTTTATAAAAAAAATTATTAGCTTGGGAAGGATTTGCTACGGATTCGATCCCTAGTAAGCACTGCGGCGGATGTTGGGAGTCCTTTCTACTTTTCCGATGTATGATATGTCTTGACTCAGCAACCTAGGAAGTCGACAATCAAAAAACGTCACATTTTTTTAAAAAGAAGTAATGCACTCACATCAATAGCTGCGTTTGCTACAGGCTTTACATATCCCTTTCCACTTATATTTTGTTGAGCTTGGGCCACTGATGGATTGATCAAATCGAGACCCATCTGTAGTTTAAATTTCCGATATGATACTTGGCATTGACAAAAATATGTTCAAAATATAAGTATTTTAAAGTAGTTCCATTGCCCAATTAAAAATAATGTGTGTGTTGTTTCTACGACAGAATTTGCTTAAAGATTTTAAAAATAATTCTACACAAAGCACTTGAAGTACCTTTATAAGCACACGAGGCATGAAAAATCGTAGTTCGATCGAACAAAACACAAAAATGACAAAGCTGAAGATACCGAAGCGATTGTTCACATTTTTGGCGTTATTCGTGGTAACCGAGGTAAGAAATAGCTACAAACATGTTTTGTTAAGTATGAGTCACTGATAGATAGCGCCGCTGAGTCTATCTGTGACTTATGCTTGACAAAATCAAATTTACGATTGGGATCTCGCAAAAACGCAAATAATAGTATAAAGCTGAAAATGAGCTGGATTGAAATATCCCCACTTTCCTTTCATTTTGTACAAAATTATTTGAATACCCATTTCTTGCATTTCTTGCTTAATTTAAAAAATACATACTTGTAAGATTTTCCTGTATAACAGTAGCTTATAGGAGTCTATTATATCAGAACTACATTTGTCTTATGAAATTCGACTCAACTTTATCCTTGCAGGTCAAGAAGCAACAATGCCCAAATAGCAAGTTTTGTATTTATATACCTGTGCTTTCAAACAATAAGAGGCGTATCTCCAGATTTTTCAAAAATTATTTTATTTGGCCAAACAGTCATTTATAGTGTACGTGATTTCGTGTCAACTTGTCGGCCCTTTACGATGTCTCGAACTACGTTTTTTGAATATATAATAGGTTTATGTCCGTGAAAATCGAAAAAAGTTAGAGTAAAACAGGCGTAAGTCCTAACTTGCCCATACATGCCATTTGTGAATTGTTTCGAAATTAAGGTATTTTGTATGAGCTTGGTATGACCTTTATCAACCACTCTTCTCTGCCTAATTGCCGTATAACCAGAGGTTTAGCCTCTAATTTTGTGTGGATATCGACGATCCCTTTTGAAAACTCTCCGGAAGAGGAAATATTTTCAGACGATGATGATTCAGAATATCCTATAAAAATCTGAAACGCAAGACCGACGGTGACGAGAACCATCCTGATATTACTTTGTCGGAAGATCAATGTGATTGAGACATTAACTAATTGCTCTTGACTCAAAATTGACTGTGCAAAAAACAAGTTTTTCGTTTTTTAAAAAAAACCTAGCATGTTCCGCCTACGTCATTACTGCACTATTTTATCAATAAAAAAGTTAGTACCTTTATATTGGTTGGCCGAATGTGTTGTAGTAAATGGCTTTAAAATCGTGTCAATAAATGCATTTTATGGATGAAGATTTTTCAACCTTCCTTCATACCTGCATTTATGTAATTTGCTGCACACTGGTGTTTTCAGGAAACTTTCATATATGATACGTCTCAAGAAACCTTGCTTTGAGCGAATTTACTAAAAAAAGAGAAGACAAATCCATATCACTGGCCAAAATAGGCCTTTGTAAATGTGTCACATACTGATTTTTGAAGTTAAATATTGATAAAATTCGTTTTATTTTAGACATTCCTCATTATTAACTTCTTCTACATAATTTTTGAAAAAAGTAAAATTCAGATTTTTTTTATTTTTTATTTTATTTAGGGACGTTACTTTGGACCCCGAAACCCTATGGAAAGTGACAGTTTTCAAGAGCAGAGCACAGGTACAACAACTAAAATACGCAGAAAGTGCCATTTTTTATTCGAAAATAGCCTCTAACCCTTGCTCAAAATAAATTACCAAAAATGCGAAAAATGGAAAAAAAAACGTCGAAAATATTGTCGGTGCGTACTTCTTGTTATTGAAAGTGTCAAAAATTCATTTGGATGAAACTAGTGGTTAAAACCCGCCATTTCTATGTTATAACAATGATATATTTTTTTATTTTAATTGGTCACGTCTATATCGGCTCAAATTTGATCGGTGCCGAAAAATGGAAATGGTGGACGAAATCCAACTTCCCAATCAAAAATCCTATTTTGTCAAGTATGCGCCACAGATTGACCGCGTCTCATCGACGCACCGTCACATCAGTGACACATGGTTGACAAAAGATGATTCGATAAAATTTTTCCGATTGGATTTGAACGAAACAAATCTGTTTTCTTTTGCAGACGCAGTTCCAATATGGATACTATTGGTAGTTTCATTCATCACCGTGGTTATTCTTTCAATTTTTCTCATTCTGATAACGCTTTATTTGACGAAAAGAAACTGCTGTTGTGAACCAGATTCTTCAAAACCAGAAAATCCCAATTCCGTTATCGGCACGAACGATTACAGTACTGAAAGTTTTGGGTTTCGAAGTTCTGTACGAACAGCAAGGACGGAAAGACAATTTTATGAAGATTACTGCGAAGATTCTGAAATTTTCAACTTACATACGGTCACTTGACAGTATTTAGAATATATATATTTATAGATAGATATTCTGCACTGTGAGCACTTGCGCAAAACCACTATGATGTCTTCAGGTTTTATCTGACCAGACTTCTTAGGTATATATGACACTGTCAATATTCGAGCGAAAAGATGTAGGCTTTTACTCTTGCCCGGTGCCACGCTTAACTAGATATTTTTTATTCAAATTCATTCCAAGATACGCCTGAACCAGCGCTGTATCATAACAAACTAATTTATATGACAAAGTGCTAGTATAAAACCTATACACTAAATTGAAAACAATCTAAACAGGACCGCAATGATAAAGTGGAGTGTGTGGTATCTGTCCTGGGCAATGGAAATAGCGCCGTTCCTGGTTATAGCGCCGTTTTACAAACAGTAGTTTTATTGGCATACTGATTAATGACTTGATTCAATGTTTTTAAAGAAAAATTAGACAAATTCGACCAACGGCCACTCATATAGCAAGGAGCCACTACAGATCAAACAACCAACCAACCAACCAATTCTAGTCATAGCGGAAAACACCCCAAACTGAACTGAACCACCATAGTAAGCTACAGTGAGCGTTATCTGCCCTGGACGAGGGCAAAAACTGTCTACCACTTTCTTTTCCTTCAGTCGCCTCTTACGACACACAGGAAACACGGCATTACGTAGTATTTATTATATGGCCGGTATTAGAAATCAGTATTGTGACGTTTTGTGTCCTTTTCATTACACTATTTTAAAAACTTTTGGCCAGAGTATCTCGAGCCCGTTATACGACGACGGCAGAAACTGCTGGAACCACTTGAACTAAATAAAATGGAAGACCGCACACTGGGTGTTAATCGGAATAATCCCAGGAAATTGAACTGCTATCCTAAATTATGTTCCTCTTTTATTTCATTTAATATGCTGTTGTTGTCTATATTTCTACATAAACTACTGAGTTTGCAATTTAAACCGATGACTCGGTGGGAAATATATAACGACTTTTATTTCGAGTAATGATGATGCAAATCGATGTAGGTAAACCAGTATTTAGCCATACGTAAGGCACAGATGGACCGCGCCTCGCGCGAGTCACCCAGTCCGAAAAATGTTGCCAAAACACCTTTTGTTAGGTATGAGCCACTGAAGGATCGCGTCGTCGAGGCGCGGTTCGTCTGTGGCTCATGCTTGGCAAAATTAAATTTTTGACTGGGTATGAGGAATCGAAAATGAAGTTTTGCCATACTGATGTACATCGATCTGGATGAATTCAAAGCAATACTATTCATAATGATCAAAACATCTTAAAAGAGCACAACCCGAATCTCGGCAAGCCAAGAAAGATTCTTTCTGTGCTATATTCTTATCATCCAAGACAATATTGCGCGACTTGGATTAAATTTACCTAGATTGGTTTTGTTTGTCGATTCATTCCACACTTTATTCGATGGTTAACCATGTCAACAACAACCACGTATGAGTAGGCTGTGTTTTTTCTTGGTTTGTTTCGTTCAACCCTTGCGTTTTATGCTAGCGCAATGCTCTGCATCTGATCAATTGAATTTTTTTATCAAAATTCGCTCTAAGCAAGGTTGCACGAGAAAGATCGCACCTTGAAGTCTCCTAGTGTCCAGAGAGCTACATAAATGCGGGAATGAAGGAAGATTAAAAAATTTCCATCCCTAAATGATATTAATTGACACTAGTTTTAAAGCCATTTAGGTAATATGAAGCAATATGAAGATAATGAATTCCAAAGCTTACAAATTTGAGGAAAAAAGCTTCTGGCATAAAACTGTTAGTGACACTATGGAACTTCCGAATTGAATGAATGCAAAATGGCAACCACACGCGTCAGTCGGCTGAAAATTGAACAAAGTCCGTGATAGTATCTGGAGAATAACCAAAGCGATGCAAATTTGCGACGATGAGGCAAGCTCTGCGTACCAGAAGGCCAACACAACCGAGCGACTTGCTATGCAAGTAGACGGGGAGATGCTTTCGTGTTTTGTAGGCATGTGATTACGCACAAAGCAATGCCTGTGTGTATTGCTATTTTCGTTGGGTACCCGAAACGCAATGCATTGGTAAGACAAGTTCACGTGTATTGTGGTCATAAACATCAGCATTTATAACAAATGGAATGGGGTAATTTTCCATTGCCGCGTTAATTACCTTTTATTGTAACGACACCGGCACTTGAACACGATACCTATTTTAGTTTATTGACAAATTCCGATTTTGCTCCTTTCAGATTTTGCACGCTATGACTAATTTAATTTCCTCACTGAGCGCGTGTACTGCAGCGAGCATTGTTGTATGTTGAACAACAGCAGTGAAATAACGAACTGCAGAAAACAAATTTCAAAATCGAAGATTATATGAAAACTAAAAACCATCTGAACTCCAGTCGCCAACCTAGAATAGAACAGACCTTTCTTGCCTTGGTTATAATTATATTACACGAATTGTAAGAGATACTTAACTCAGAATTTCCCAAATATGCAATTGGAAAATCAACAGAATTTCGCTTGCTTGAATATATACAGTTACAGCATCATCAAAGTACGAAGAGGTTACACGCCCAATCGGATATAGGAATCACCCATGCAAAACGAAGCCACAGCTCTATCTCTCAAAAAGCTTCCCCAAATAGCACTTGGGGTTGGACAGGAAATGAAGTATCGTGTTACTTTACTTAAAGCGTTTGCTTGCATATAATATGAGCTCGATAAATCACCATGACAATATGCCCTCCCCTCTAAAAACACAGTGCGTTGCGTACCACGGCCTCTTGTGCATGCATGATGCGTATTGGACATATTCTCACCCATGAGCTCATAAAGAGAACACAAACAGTCCCATCTTATCTATGGAGTCAAATTTTAAAACTCCCGACCATCCAGCTTAATTATGACATGTATACGGCGAAAATGGCAGCAAATGCACAAATCTGATTGAAACAACACATAATAGTAAAATAGTACCAATAAATAAGGCACTACCACATTACAAACTACTGCATATAGGACAAAACTGTTTTGTTACGTGTTATGACTTTTTGAATGATATTTTACAGAACATTTAAAGCAGCATCTCTTGTGTAAATCTAAAAATAACATTTACTAATACAGTATTATAATACAGGTAAGCATATTTCATATAATTCATGTCCAGTCATTGCAAATTGCATAGTTCTAAGGTGGTTTTTACTCATGCATATTATCACAATTATTTTAGTCACTCGGAAAAATCCCACTAAAATAATGGGAGTTCAGAGGGTGTATAAACATGCCCTTATCCAGGGAATTCTTGATTAAAGGATATAATCCAATCTAATTCATCGTTTTAAAATTGATGCACGTACACGATGCATGTTCGGCATATTCTCGCCCATAAGCTCATAAAGAGAACACAAACAGTCCCATCTTATCTAAGGAGCTAAATTTCAAAACTCCCAACCATCCAGCTTAAATACGGTAAGACATGTACGGTATATGATAAAAATTACAGCAAATGCAAAAATCTGATTGAAACAACACGAAATAGTACCAATAAATAAAACACTAAAACATTACAAACTACTGCATACAGCACAAAAATGTTTTATCAAATGTTAGAACTTTTTGAATGATATTTTACAGAACATTTAAAGCAGCATCTCTTGTGTAAATTTAAAAATAATATTTCCTATACAGTACTATATTATAGGTCAGCATGTTTCATAACATTCATGTCCACACATCACAAATTGCATAGCTCTAAGGTAAGGTATCTAGCTATGCAAATTATTACAATTTTCCTAGACCATCAGAGCAATCCCACTGAAATACTGGGAGTTCATAGGATGTACGAACATGCCCTCATATGATATATGCTAGGTTTTAGATAGGTTCAAGGTCCTGCTTCACACTTACGGATGTAAGATTTTCCAAAATCATGTATTTGGTTCAAAATGGGTTAAATTATGGTCAAATATCAGCAATTTCGTTTATTGAAATATTGAAACATTCGATTTCAACTGCATAGAGAATTTCATATACTGTCCGAATTAACCTACAAAAACAAACAAAAGCATATGTACATGAATTTCTGCTCTACAGCGATTTAGGGGGCGAGCATGGATCCATAAGCCTCTAATTGGGTAAATTATTTACTGGTACCGGTAAGTAAAATTTTCACATCCTGTGTGATTTTATCGAAAACATCTTCTTCTAAAGCAGCTTCTTTCAAGGTATCTATTACTTTTTCAGCTGTAAGTGCATCAAATGAAGACTTCGTTTTCACAGGGAAATGTCCACCTACTTCTATACAGGCGACATCAAATGGGTCGGAAGGTGCAAGGTTTTTGCTTGATTTTCTTGGAAATATTATTGCTCTTGAGGTCCATTCATCTGATTGTTTTCCGTCTCCTTGCAGTACTTTGCCTTGATTTATTAAGATGTTGTATGGTGTATATATTTGGTGCAAATAATCAGTGGTTTTCACAATATCTTTTGCAAGCTGAATGGTAAAAAAATGATGTAGCTCGTAACAGAGCATTACCAAAATGTCGTTTCCAAGTGTATTTTATTGTCAATTTCTTCAGATGACAAAAAAATCTTCAAAACCATCAACACTGCTATTTCATCTAGTATTGTTTGTACAGTTTTATCACTAATCAACACTTTAAAAGAACACATTTTCATAGAGTATCTGTATAGTCCAGATCTATCATAATTCATTTAATCCAGCGGTTCTCAACCAGTGGGCCATGAAAACATTTTGAAGTGGGCCACAGACCAATTTAAAAAAGCTATTATTCAAGAATTTAGTTTCATTTGTGGAACTACTCTTAATTTTACCTGCTTGGGGAGAAAATTTGGGGAGGAAAAATTGATGTATTGGTCAATATTGTTCAGCAACAAGTATATCACTATTGCACGGTTGAATAAATAATCTGTTTTGCTGTTTTTCTATTCTTAACCTATTTTATACTTTCTTGCTTTCATAAAAATTGATTAGGCCACAGAATTTTAGTTCAACGAAAATAGGCCACAAAAAGAAAAAGGTTGAGAACCACTGATTTAATCAATTCTTGAACATCAAGATTTTAACGAAAAGATTAATGAATCTGTACTCAACAACCAATAAAACAGCAGCTGTTCCTGCCTTTCGCCCAAGTGTCTGAAACTTTTATATCATTTCGTTAGAAGCAATACCAATAAAATTGGTATATGGTAAAATACGATAAAATAATTTGAAAAATAAACTAATTTTCTCACCTTCTGACGAGCATCTCTGTCACTCGGTATATTAAAAACAAGTGCAGGAAGTGGACTCGCTTTATTGATGAGAAAACATGCACCGACAACATGATCATAAGCAGGCAATATGTCACCAAATAATTCATGATCACAATACATCGCATGAAAATGTAAATGATTAATTGAAGCCCATGCATGTAAACTGTTGAAACCAAGACGAAACCCTGTCAAATTCAATGTAACAGCATGAATGAATATTTTTAATTCATAAATATAAACTCCGGCTTATGCATGAAAAAAATTGGAATTGAGAAATATTTTACCATACACTAGAACATTTTACATTTATTAATTACATCACAAGTTAGAGACATTTTTACTGAAATTAAGTTTTGAATTTTGTAGTTTTAAAATCAAGAGAATTTCTTATACAAATGGTTTGAAAATTGAATAGAAAATATAACTGTGGACTGTTGTATCGTTACATTCCCAACTTCAACTGAACGACCTCCAACACACAATAGTACAATAGGTATGACAAGTGCTTAATTAAGATTTAAATCAATTAAAATGCCTGCATAATTAAAATTGTCTGGATTCAATTTGGAAAGTTTTTAATAAAATCTATGCAATAAATTATTTTCAAAGTTTGTGTGTTTTTACTATATTTATGTCAAGCATTTCACTAACAAAGTCCAAGGTTTGGCTATTTATGTTTGTCAAGCCTTAATAACATGAGTCAGATGATGAAAGATATTAATTTAAAATAAAAATGTACCTAAAATTTTCAAGGGAAAAAATGAAGCAATTGATCACAATATTTACCTGGCTGAGAACTAAGCTGAAGAATATCAAAAGCCATTAGCAATGAATCTAAAGTTAATTTTTGTGGAAGACACGCATCAAGGTTTGTAGCAATAAGTATATGACCATAATCAATAGGACTGATATTCAGTAATATATCTGTTGTAATTTTTCTCCCAGATTGTCCATCCACTTCCGAAACTACTTCCATCAGAAGTTCATTTTTTGCAATTTTTGTAAAGTTGAACTGATTTTCTTGGAAGCCATCATTCATAGATTCGAAACATTCCCTCTTTCTTCTGTTTACTGCTCTTTGGGGATTTAATTGTGCAACACAGGGGACATTAAATCCATTGTCTTCCTGCAAATTCAGTTTTTTACATATCAGATCTTCCAAGGTGTAGCGAAACAAACCTGCAAAATTAATCACTCTAAAATACCAAAATATGGAATTACTCCCAATCAGAATTCTAGACCACCCGACTATTGGGAAAATGTCATTTCTACTACCCACCCTCATTAACAGACTTATCCCAAGCATTTCTAAGTAGTTTATCAAACGTAGATAAGTGTTTCCCACATTCTTCCCATTCAACTGGTTTTTCAATCAAGTCACCTGTGGAATATTTGAACACTTTTTCAATTTCCATCTGCCTAATTTAAAAAACTTAACTGAAACTGAAACATAAAGAATTATAGCTGCAGGACGTATCAAGATGGTTTATATCAACATGCTCCAAAATCTATTCTGAAAGTGAAGAAATCCATTGAACAGAATTGTAATTGTGTATTAACAGTAAGATAATTTAATGTAGAAGTCAAAGAGTACATTACAGTACAGGTACTGAAAAACATTTTGAGGTAGTGGAATGAACGTTTTTCACACAAAATTATCAGGAATACTCTTGCAAATCACTACAGTATGGCTTACTCTCATGGAGGAATTCTTATTTGCACCCCTTCCTGCATGAAAAAATCAGTGCTGGTCTATTCGTGTTCACAATACATTATTATACTGCAAAAAAGTTGTTTCGTAATTGTTTCTCTTAAGACATTCGATACAAAATTGTAAGCTATACAAATGTACTAAAACAAAGTAATCCGGTAATCCAAGCATAACAGAATAAAATAGGCTTAAAAATAATACAATCAAGCTTAATAACTATAAAATGCCAATTTTGGAGTTGCAAGAAGGGATGGCACTCTAAGATTAAAGATTTGAACCGATTGGAAACATATCTAATTTGGATGATTCAAGTACCTATTTCTGTGATTCGTTACGATTTGAAAACGGTTTTGAGCAAAAATCCCAAATGATTGTGTTGAAATTTTACATACATTTCAAAACTTCTCAGAAATATTGAAAATTTGAACATTCATTGAAATTTTTCAATATAAACTTCTAAGATAGAGTCAGAATTAGAAAAGTTGGATTTGGAAACACATGTATCTCAGAAACAAACCTACTCACAAGCGATAACTTAATTACCAAGCATATACAGTATACACTAGATAATAATTTGCTCCAATGAAAAAGTTCTCTTTATTATGATTCTTAATTAATATAGAGATTATGCATAGACAATTACCCTGACACAAAAAATGGTATCATGTAAATTGAAATCATGGTTTGCCATGAATGAGTATAGAATGACAGACAGCTTACTTTTTGATGTTGTGTAATTACTATAATGAATTGAAGATGCATATAAGTATAACAGTATGTAAGTATAAAAAAGTGATCTGGTAATTCATTACATTCTAAGAATACGAGTTAAAGCCTTGACAATCTCATTTCCATTATCCCATATTTCGACTTTACATTGCAAAACTTTTTTGTCCAAATTTGACAATTTCTTTTGTAAACCATATCCTTTTCTTGCGAATAAAATATCTTTTGCACTCAAAGTAGTTGAGGGACAAAAATCATTACCTCCATCCCCCACATATATTATTTGATCATATATGATCCCGCTGTCTTGACGATTAGCTAAAAATTCTTGCATTACCTTTCCTTTGCATAAATTGAAAGGACAAATTTTATGACTATGACTATGATAGGGAGAGATACAGAGAGCGCCATTATCATTAAAACAAGCTTCATTGGTGAAAATTTTAGTTGGTAGATCAGAAACATCATGATGAGATAAAATCGTTTCTATAAACCATGTATTGGAGTCTGAAATTATAATAAAGTCAATTGTGCTTTGCTTTTCACGAATCAGAGTAAATATTTTATCCATATCTGCTGTAAGTGGAATACTTTTCAACACTTCAGCGTATGCTTCTTTTGTAACACCACATGATGAATGAAGGTATTGAAATATATTATTCATAAATTCCGTCCATCGGCCTTTTTTGTATGATTGTTTGATATTTACAGGTATATCTCCATTCTCTCCAAGTTTGAAAATGAATGTATCAGTATTATCATCAACAATTGTATGATCAAAATCGAACGCCAAAAGAAACTTCATTGTCGTTTCATCAACCAGTCAGCAGTCTTTTCAATTCAGAGTGTATCATGTAAAGAAATATACTTAACCTGTTGACTTACCAGTACTAGGGTAAATATTAAGTAAAAATTTTTGTTCAGTACAGTAGCATGGTAGGTATTATACTATCTACCTAATTGAACACAATGTTGTAATTGAAACTATTGTCAGCTATCAGTATAAAGTATTCCAACTAGTGCTCCAGGGTCACATTCATTAAACTCCGTTAATTAGGCAATAATCTTCTCAATATCATCAAATTTCCCCTAAACCAGTAAATGAGCAAAAACTGTCACCAGTAACAAAAAAAGAATCCTTTTCCAATAGAAATGGAAGCATTTGAATGACAAAGTTAACTGGTGGACTGGCAAAAAAATGTGAATCTAAGTTCAAGAAACGCTGCTGTAGAGCACAAAATATGGCTAGTTTGGCATCGCAGTTAAAAAATCTTGAATTCGAGTTTCGGCATATACTGTATACTGATATAGTTCGTTAATCCATCCTCACCACTCAACCCAGGATCTTGGGTATGCTTTGCTGAACTAGAAAGTCATTATCGGTCGCCTACTGTATTTTTCTCTGCCAGCAGGCCAGTATAAGGCCTTGGTCAGGGTGATCCACTGAAATGAGATTTCAGATCACTCAATACAGAACAAATAAAAATATGCTGAATGATAAAACTGAAAACTTGTAACACAGAACTTAGACCTGTTTACATGGTAAGTTAACAGAAAGACAGACAGAGAATTCGAAATAAATAAGTCTGTGTCAATATGTCTATGTTCTTCTGAGATAGCGTATTCTGTATTAAGTGCAGAGAAGCTGGAAAGGTTCGCGCAAGCAGTAAGGCCGACTGCTTTGGCTGGCTTGCCGCCTGGCTGACTGATTTTAGACAACGATATTCTTCTTACTAGGTGGCGCTTTTGAGCAAGGGACTGTCCCTATTCAATCAGCTGATAAGCGTTAACATGACAACGACGCTCCTTCTCAGCTGTTTGACCTATGACCTCACTCTCGCACACTTGATCACTTTCCACTGATGGTTCAAAGCAGAAAAAACATGACTGGATGACTCTGGACTATATTTTTCACGACTGACTGATACACGAATTTAAAAAAAGGGTAACAGTTTTGTCGTATACAGTCTGCAGTATAGTGTTGTTGAGCAGGTGAGTAGGAAGATCTTGTTCCACTTGAAAATAGTAAAATAGGTACTTACAGAATACGATGTACAAGCAAGGATTGACTCGTGAAATAAAATATTTCATCCCAATGACACAGAACAGAAAGATGTTACCAGTACTTACTGTTTAGATTAAGTTCGTTAAATATATAATTTAAGTTATAACACCATATTCAGACGTTTAGGACACAAAAAGCTGAAGCAATTATTTTAAATACTGAATAGTCCTGAGTCTATAACGTTACAGTACTAGGGGGTACCTGGTTAGATCAATTGGTAAATTGTTTGGAATATGCTTTCGGCTACAAATTCCTGATTGTGTTAACACTGAACATAGGTATGAGTACCGTAAGGGATAATGATTATATGCGAGAGATCTGCTGGACACCTCACCGGTCCACAGTTCATGTTGGCACTGTTTATGGCTTCCTCCACCGACCATGTCCATGCAAAGGAAAAATGAGAAATATGATGAGCCAAAATGAACCAACCCAATTCGAAACCGGCGTCTGCACGAGAGATCTCGTTTGCCACACTGCACATGCAGTATGATTAAGCTGTGTTCTTGGCTTTCCTGTTCCGTAGAATAAAATTAAATCCTTTCCACCATTCCTAAGCTCTGAGCTTGTACTAGTAGACTATCTTTGTTAAACTTCATACTCAGTACTCTGGTACCAGCAAGGCAAGCGACTGTGGTAAAGTGGGTGACTTTGATGAAAAAATTTTCAAGCTTAGTATTACTGATTATTGCTTTTACTTTTGTGAAATAAAAATATTTTGAAACTTGCTCTCTTTAGCTTGTCATATTTTACAACTGCTTTTCCAATCCACTGCATACAAAGGCTCTTTATCTTGAACAACTACAGTATGTCTATACGGAATATCAGATATACAGTATGGGAGTCATACCAGTATAAAAAGAATGCCCTTACCTGTGATGTAAAATAAGGGGAGAAATAAAAAATAATATTAAATTTATTTTGTAACATAACTTGCGAGTAGCCAAACGCGCTGTGCATGCAAAAAAATTTCAAACCTTTTGTTGAGAAAATACATCATTTTGGGGCAAAAACAAAAAGACTGTATAACATGTGATTGCACTATGTTGGAGCTGTACTAGCATAATGATAATGCTCTTATCAGTGCCATGACCCTGTTTTATATGTTCCTTAAAATGGTTTTCTGTATTAAATTTCGTGTTCAAATAGTGAAGGTAAAAATATAGAATTTGACTTTAAATTCTTATCATGTAGCAATTGTTATTGAAAATATTGATAAAATGTTTGGTATATAATCCTTTCAAAGTCGCTTGAAAAAGAACCACATTCCCACATTTTTGAAAGTAAAAAAGAACTCACAACTCAATAATTTTTTGTTCACAAACAGGAGATACGGAGTATTAGTATTGAGCAACAAAAAACAATGCCTTTACTGAATAAGAGTGTATGGTTATAACCTATGCTCCTTCGAACACTATCAGCAGGTCATGACTCAATCCTGGTTTCTGTGTAGCGTTTGGCCAAGTATTGCAATCTTTATCTGCTTTTCTTTAAACTATTCTGGCTGAAATGACAATAGATCTCTGTGTTGTTGTTTTAGTTGAAAGTGTTATTCTAATGGCCACTGACTGTGAATAAATCAAGTCTGAATGAAATTAATTACTGATCACTGGCTGTTGTGTGATATTGTTATTTCTTTTGCAGTATTTTGAAGCAGATACTCAAGTTTTTGACAGAGTTACTTCATGAATATTTTTGAGACTCTTCAAGTGCAGCTATATTTTAACAACTAGCACCAATTTTAGAATTTATATTCCAGTGAGCATTGAGTATATCACTGAAATTATACACGTATATATTTTACCATAGGTATGATTTTTTCCTAGTAAAGCTCAGTGGAGAGCAAGGTTTCGGTTTGGACCTCGTATTTGCTTTGGTGAACTTACGGACATCACTGGCAGGACAGGAAAAAATTGAACATTTTGAACGAGAAACTAAGCAACTCTCAATAAAGCAATCGAAATCCCCGTGCTTATGATTAAATTTTGAACAAAATTATTTATTGTGGTAGGATTTACCAATATTTTTTAAATTCCTCTATGTAAGTGTAGGTAAAAAGTGATTTTACAAAAATAATGTCACCATGATTGTATTGACTTGTACTTATAATCATAGATAAAACATGATACCTGAGTTGCTATTGTTTTGCCACCATTGTATAAACACAAAGGAGGACTTTGAGACTGCCTTATAATAATACAAAATATGTCTCATTACTTTTACAATTGTGTTGATGAATACAATATGAAATATGAGTGTTTCAATAAAAGGTCATCCATAAAATTATAATTGCACTGTAACCGATACAGTATTCTATTTTTACATAAAACTTGTAAAAGAATCATGATCTTGAATTATATGAAATAAATTTACCATGCAGCCAACTTAATGAATGAAAAGATTTTTCTGTCATAGGTGCCATGATTTAGCAGTTACCGAACTACCGGATCAATATATTTAGTTCAAATCCTAGTATCTCCAGGCCATGGAACCCAAATATATGGCAATGATAAACCCAAAAAATTCTGAAACTTTTTAGAGAAAAATGATGATTTTTTTTGCAATAAAAATACATTTAGATATTGTACTGTGTTAGTTTTACAGGTGAATTTTAATAAAGTCTCTAAGGTAGATTTCAGGAACCATGCCTTCACATCTTGGACACGGAATGCATGTTCCATATTTGGACAGGGGACCAAAAGCTCAATCAACATATCACACTCTTACCAATCTTCCTTTTGAAATGAAACCAAAACTACAGAACAGATATGAATATGTGACTCGTCCATCTAGTGTCCATCAGCCTTTGAAACCGAGATCAAAGGTAATGAGAGATAGAGTAGAATAAATATGGAATTTGCAATATAATGATGCCAAACATTTACTCTGCAATATACATACTATGTACCGGTATAACATGTATGTAATTAAGAGCAAAACATTCTTTTGACAATGAAAAGATTCGATCTATGATGAGAAAAGTATGTCACAGACATATTTTGAAATTATGCCACACAAAAATAAATTCAGTCATACAAAGCAAAATTTTTTAATATTTAAATATATTACATAGACTCCAACAAGTCCTCGAAGAACATCATTGGGATTTGTTCATGATGCAAAGAAAGATGATGAGGAAAAAGCAATGTCAGGAGTAGAATACGCAAAATTTTTAAAGTGTGTGATATTTTTAATATAGCTTTTGTGAGATATGCATGATGAAAATTTTTCATGTTGCCAATCACAAATATTCCGGCAGACTCAAATATAGAATTCATCGGATATGGTCTTGCATGGGAAAATTGCCAGACGCTTGGTAAAAATACATAGTCCTTGTTTAAGGATTTTTTAGCAATAATAAACGTGAACAGTAAATACATATTAGAAAATACTCATTTGCCAAATCTCCAATTGGAACAGGATGAAATCTCATTGTGTGTTACATGATTATTAGGCTATAATTTTTGCTTTCTTTCTTTTACGTTGAAAATAATATGCTAATTTTACATGTCGACAGCCTATTTGCCTTTCACCTTTTATTATTTATAGGGAGAATGAAAGAACTCTCGGTCCAAGTGGCTTTATAGATTCAAAACGATACAACCATACTTTCAATGTCAGAGGATTGACTGTTCCACCCCCTCGTACTGGAGTTGCTGCCCTGAAGAAACCAG
Organism: Styela plicata; assembly: GCA_963675895.2. NCBI lineage: Eukaryota > Metazoa > Chordata > Ascidiacea > Stolidobranchia > Styelidae > Styela > Styela plicata. Next base: position 6,805,395 of record OZ023151.1, on the reverse strand, counting down.
ATTCAGAGCCAGCAAATGTTATCAATCTTGCTCAAAAGACTGCAGCCTATGAGAAGGAATTCGAGAGAAGAATGAAAATCATTGAGGTTTGATCTCGGATCCTTTATGCATGAGTTGAACATTTCTTTTTTGAGTTCACACCTAATGGCACAAGAGCTCAACTTATTTGCGTCTCATTGCATTTGTGAATAAATGTTGTTGCGTCTCATTGCAATTTTGAATAAATATTAATTATTTAATTTAACCCTTTTATTTTTGAATATTATTGTAATTAAACGCTTTGTATCAGCCCATAATATTAATGAATTCAGGATCACATGTGGCAACATAAACAAGAAGAAAGAGAAATCAAAAGAGTAGAGGGGGATGTTATCAAAAAGAAGAGATTATTACAGCGAAATATGAGAGAATATGAAAATGGTAAAATTGTTGTATACATTCGTATCTAGAGAAAACTGAAGAAAACCGATAAAAAGCTTTTGCGAGGATATTAATGTCCAGGTTCCTGATTGGGGCAAGAGGTTGAAAGTTTTCTTAAACTGAATTTTTTTCTCGATAAACCACTGCATGGATTCAAATAGGACATTGGTCTCCTTCGCTGGTGCTGTTATCAGAAAGTCTTTGTAATTTGTTTGTCATACACTATCTGGAGACTTATATTGGAATAAGTATATCACTATTAATGTTAAGGAGGCATTTGTGAGAGTTTGGACTTTGTAGCATACCTGACGCTAACTTGCTTCACCTTCCCAAGTCAATACTTGCCTTTGCCATATTATTAAATTATTCATTATTGGGCTTTACATTAATAATCATTGGATCCACTATTCCACAAAAGTAATTTTGCTATTTTTTGGCTGAGAATAAAACAATTTTTACAGCAATGGCAAAAAAGATGTTGGATGAAGAAAAGAGATTGAATACAACCATTGAACAAACAGAAAAGGTTTGATGGTCTCTTATGAGTTTAATGGCAGGTTTTTCTGAACGAAATGGGATTAGATTTGAGCATAATCTTCACCAAATTTTTGCGTCCTTAAAATACATATGCTGCGCCCAAATCAGATAGCACCACACTCTTGTGATACGGTTCTGCATTTAATGTCATTTGCTTGGGATGCTGTTGCTAGTTTTCCTTCTTATGTACGATGCAAAAAAACAAGTGTTCTAATCTGTGAGCTTGAAATTACGAATCTCTAAATTGGATCACTACTGGGATGAGCCCAGTTTGGATGAGAAATATTGATTTTTGAATCATCTTTGTCAATTGCATGTGCGTTTAGGTTGATCACCTCATTCTCAAAGAATTTTATTTATTGATTTTCATGCTGTTATACTCTACAGGGAAATCCAAAGAAGTATTTTATCCTGAATACAAATTTTGTTTCGTCGGGCATGGGCTCATTGGCATCACAATCAGTGAACCATACTTTATAATTTATGTTTTGCATGATTTTTTCAATAGTTTGAATTATTGTAAAGTCAATAATTTGAATAGATAACCTATTTATGAGTATGACTGAACCATTGCATTATCATTCAGGTTAAAGTTGAAGCTACACATGCAAAGGAAGAACGAACTAAACAAAGAATTGCAAAAGCTCACGAAGATCTTCAACAAGCAAAAGCTAAATTGAGAAAAAATGCATTAATAATGTAAACGAATATTTTATTTTTATAGCCACTCTTTGGAGTGAATCACCCTGACCAGGACTTCGTACAAGTGGCCACTTGTAAACGGACATTGTTAGAGTTGTTGGAAAAATATGATCTTTCCGGTTCGTCTTAACCTACCCAAGTTATAACACCCTGTTGTACCATCATAGGTTTTTAAAAATCTGCAAAAATTTTAATCATTCACTGTTTATCAAGTTCGACAGATCACAGTATAGTTCATTTTTATCTCAATTTGGAATGAAATTTCTTATTTTGTAATTTTCATGTGAACATATATATATATTTTTTAATTCTACTCTCGCATGGTTTTTACATCTCCGTCATTTAATTATCATGCAATATGACACCTATTTGTTACCATGCATAGATAAGTAGTTCTGATCAAATTTAATCCTGTATTTTCCACAAGAAGTGGCCATTTTAATTTTTCGGGTATCACTTTTTTCAACATTTTGTGTGGACCAAAAAAATATTGAGGTTTGGGATGTTAAAGCCACTAAATGGTTAATGGTTCGTCAACTATTGTTTCCGCATCCTTTTTCAGAACTGATGCAGAACGCCAATATCGATTGAAATTGACAGAACTCGAAACTCGCAAAATTGAGATTGACAGAATAACAAGCGAATTTGAAGAAAAATTAAAGAAAAAGGAGGAAGCAACATATAAATTGACGAAACAACTTGGTGAATTATCCATTGCAATGAACATGGAAGCTATGAAAGGAAGAGTAGCTTCAACAGAATATAAGAAGTATGTTTTGAATTCTCTATCTTCAATGTATAAAAAATATTGTTTGTCTTATTTTTTTATATTTGTGTGTTTTTTTGCAATTGCTCTCAAACCGTCTATGTTGATTGAGATTTTTGTTTGGTCTGAATTGTCTTGCATTCTATAATATGAGTACCGTAGTCTGAAAGTTCAAGTTTCATTTTTTTTTCGATTGAAGAATCTGAACTAATAAAAGTAATATATTTTTTGTTTGGAAGTATAGATTTTCATGTCAACTTTGTATGTAATGAAAATATCATTCAGATTTCCATCCTAAATTACCATTTATATTCTTAAATGAGGCTCTAGAATTGCTCTCTGCATGTCATAAGAAGCAACTGAAAGGGAACTTAGAGGTGGTAATTAGTGCTGCTGTCGCCCAGGGCAGATACCACTCGCAACATACCATACTATAAGAGTTATGTGAGGAATGTTTTCTGCTGGAGATGCAATTGCTGATTGTTCATTTTATGCAGCTCTTTGCCACATGAGTGATCATTCGTATGCACTTTGCAGTTCCGGCTCCTGCTTTTGGCCTAACTTACAGTTTACATTTATATGAAACATATTATCATTCACATATTTTGTATCTGTGGACATTACTCGACACTCGCAAACTAAACTTATTCAAATCATTTCAATAGACAGGAGAGAGTGTCAGCCTCAAAATATATACACGAGAATCGCCATCATGATTTGGAATTGGAAAAGAAACTAGAAAAATCAGATGGATTGAACAGAGCAGCTCAGAACAGAAGAAGACAACATAGTGCTAACTTGGCACAAAAGAAAGATCATCTTTCAGAAAGAGGCAGAGAAGGTAACAAACAGATTGTATGTGAGCACAGTGGAAAATTTTATCCTGTCCATAATGAATCAAAGATGGACCACGATTTAGCACGCCTTAGTAGTTTTTTTTTCTTCGGGGATAACATTTGTGTACTTTTAGAAGGACTAAAGCAAAAATCTAACTTTCTCCATTTTTTAACAATGATTGCTTATTCAGTTTTCTTTTAGGGGGAATAATGGAAAAGAAACCCCCTTTCACACTGACACAGAGTATTGATACGGTAACGGTATCTAAAATTCTGTTAACTGTGGACCACACTCATTGGCAATGACCATGGAAAACCACCAACGGTCAGGCTCTATGAGATAGAATAGTCAATAAAGTTCTTCCTATTGAAAGTCCGACTTGGACTGCAATTAAGAGCTAATATAGAGCTGATAGCTATGATATTCTGCCAGCCTGCTAAATAACCTTCAACACTTTTGTATAGAGGCTGAAAAAATTTGAAGAATTTGTCACAAACATTCATTCCCACTGACGTATTTAGGGAAGGCATGGTAAAATCATGGAACAAACCTTTAAGTGCCCCAAAACATTCGTAATCTCAAAAATTCGGTACCTGATTGAACTATTTTATGCCCTGCAATCCCATTTCTAAAAAAAATTTTGCTTTAATGTTATTTTTTGGCTATTTTCTGGTAATATAAAATAAAAACTATATATTTTAGGGAATATTTTATGCAATCAGTGTTGATGTAATATTTCCCCTCTCTTTTCAAAATTCTGATTACAGCACTGTGCATGACTTAATATTTTATTTTTATTCTACCTTGTCCCTTACATCATTCGGAGAGTTGGGAGGCATACTATCTGGGGTGACTAAACTAGGATGTTGCTGCAGAGGCATTACACTTGATTGCCTTGATGTTTGACCCATGTTTATTTGAGGCTTGCTGGAAACTTGTGGTGATTGAGTGGTTTTCTGTGCTTTGCGAACATTTTTGAATAATCCTTTGGAAGTTTCCAGGAGTCTGAAAATACAATGTTGTTACTAATAAATTAGGATTGATTGGGCATAGAGGTATTACACCGAAAATTTAACACTGATTTTTTGTCAGCAATGATCGTTATTTGACACCTAACATTATGCCAAATATTAGTATTTGTGTGCATATTTCTTCTTAATAATAGGGCTCTCCAAAATATTCGATTTCCCTTTTTCAGTAATTCGAAATCAACAGAATTAAAAATGTAAATATTACTATAAATCTAAGTGTCAATTTTTGTGTGAGTATGAATATCCCGAAGAAATGTATATTTGTTTATTATAGTACTTATGATTCTATTCAACAGAATTATTCAATTCAATTTTGAACTACTCAACAGACATTCCATTTTGGCCATCACTTATTAGCAAATTTTGTATTATTGGTTAAGTAATTCAGAACTAGACGTCACAAGCTGATTTGGTATATATTGTATATATATACTGTATAAATAATTCACTTTTAGAATTTAGAGTTTATATAATATTAACTTTCAGCCCCTTCTATATCGATTGGTCTGTAATGTAGTTTGTTCAAAAAATGTGAGTGTAAGTAAAAAACGTTACTTGTGATAAGCTTTCTCTGTTTCTTCTATTGTTTTATCAAGTTCAACTTTAAATTGAGTTTTCACCGCCTGGTCTTGAGACACCTGGAAATAATTTTTTCAATTTTATTAAAATTATAGTTTCAGTACCCATTCCACAAATCATGTTAGATTTATTCAACATTTCCATTTACCGAGGAATGAGCTTTGTAAATGGCTCACCTTTATACTTCAAGAAATTTCTGAATATTCGAACCATGAAAAATTCTAACTGTAATATAGTTATATATACTAATGTGTATGTTTTATAATACAGAAATGTGATATATTGTAAATATTTAATCTGAACCTTTGCTAATCTGTTTGTCAAAAATCTGATGTCATTTGTCAATTTCTTTCTTTCTATTTCAAGTCTTCCAAGATCATTATAAATTCTTTCTCGCTGTTGTCTCATTTCAGTAATACATTTTTTCACCTGTGCAATAATATCAGTGACATACTAATTGCTGTGCATATATATTAGAAAATTATTTTTCTGACCAAAGGCTATTGGTACTGGTGTCTTTAATCTAAAATCTTAAACCGAATTCCAAGTATCATTGCATAATATTTATTATAAATTCCTTGGACAACCTGAACTCAACTAGAGGAAAAATTTAGGAATATTATTTGTCTGCGTGCAGCCATTATTCAAAATTGTATTTTTTTTATTGAAATTCACTCAAAGCCAGGCCAGATGCTGTGCCTGAAGAGAAACAATTCACGGCCACTTTATCGTAAAAAGCTACTAAAAGTTACTGTACTGGTACCAGAAACTGCACTCTAAAGCGGAAAACACCCTAAATGGAACTGAACTACTAAATTAAAACCAACTTAAGAATTTTAATCGCACTAATACTGTTCAAAATTGTATTGGTATTCATACCTGTAGTGCGGCAGCAACGTATCAATGAAATGCGATTGAAAAATGTTATTGAAAGCCTCACCTCTACAGGATAATCTTCTGGTTGTATATTCTTGACACTATCGTTTGATGACATGATCTAACAGTCAGGCTCTTATAAATTGTTAAACTATCTTAGTTCTAATGAAATAATATTATACTGAGGATATTTAATTTTAAAATTGTTGTATCATAAATTGTTCAACTTTGTGACATCATAATTTACAATATGCTTTTTGTGAAGTAATGAAAAATAATATGCAGACTTGCAGAATGTCAGCTGCTCTTCTACTTAGTAGGCCGAAGATAATGCATTCTGTCAGAAGAAAATCTACCAAATGGACAGTATTTCATGATATATCTCTTGCTAGAAGATGTTTTTTTTACTTTCTGGTAGCAACAAGGCCGTAGAATAAAGATTCTGACAGCCTTTTTATGTTTTTGAAATTTTAAAAACTTTTGCAGGTGATAGGAGAGTTACTGATACTAAGAATATGATGGAAAATAATATTGCAAATCAGAAGAAATTGAAAGAAGATAAAGATGCAGAAGGATTCTACAAACAGAAGAAACAATATGAAAGAAACGTTGAGGTGAGTAACCTGTTATTTAAGAATGGATCTGATGTAAAGCATTTTAATATTCATGAACTCAGTCAAAACAGTTTCGTAAAATCATGTTTTTTTTTTAATTTTGATTAAACTTGTGATCCTTTCGTTTCACTAGCAATTCTCTGAATATGTTCCAAGGCTAAGATTGGGTGGTTCCTTGCATGATTGAAGCAGGTTTGAATCCTGCAAAAAATTGTTCTTTGCCGCAGGATCCCAGTCATCAGACTTGCGTAGGGTGGTCCATATAAACCAACTGGTTGAAGCAACTGACCATGTCCTTGCATCAATGATTGAGTGCTTCAGTGCTGCTGAAATATAAAAGTATGAAATGGGAGTGTTTATGATTCAAAGGTCTTTTTCTTTCACCAAAGATATTGATATGAAAGTACTGACCAAACAAAGAAGAAACCTTGAAGTTGAACTCCATATATGTAATGTAAGAAAAACACGAATAATTCTTTTTATTGTTTGTTTACTCCAGGAACATGTGCTAAGAAAGAATATTGCATTGCAACGTATTCAAAATATGAGAAGAGAAATGTCATTGAAAAAACAGGAAAATTGGGAGAAAACATATGAAAATAATTATCGTGATTTTACTCGCCGTCGCAATGAAGACTTGATCAGAACATTCCAGGTAGATTTATGCTTAGAATAGTGCTTTGTGAATCAATATTTCTTTTTAAAAAAAGGAATAGTGCGCACCAGATTTTACAGTAGGTATCTTCAAACTCTTATTCCTAGTGGATTGGACCAACATTGTTCGGATCTACCCAAGTTCTTACACCAGGGTGGACAGTGGACATTTACGGTATTTGTCAATCTGACTTACCATGACTTAAAATCAAAATCTTGAACCTGCAATGCGTGACAACCTCTTTCATTTACATCATATAAACTTCTTAGACCAGTCATGATTTTCAACACCTTTCCTAACGTTGTTTTACTGAACACTACTTACCAGCTTTTACCCAACTAATTTTCTATTTTTCACATGTTTCAAACTATCATGAATGATGTCACGTTGAACACAACAGAAGGAGGGGAGGGGACTAAAAATCAGACTTTTTTTTAATTTCAAGTTTTGGCTTTTTTTTCTTGATGGTGGATGCAATAGTTAATGTATCGTATCTTATATATACAGAGAATTGTAAATCATGACAATGAGGTGGATCATCAACTTTATCAGAAGTGTAGACAGTTTGATTTTGGAAGAAAGAGTCAAGAACAAACTCTCAAGAAGATGGAAGAACAACTCAATAAATCGAGGGTTCGAAACAATACAAAGGTTATGTGTCATTTTAATTGCAAAATCTCATGCAGATATATTCATGTACCAGTATGTTGTACTTTTTTAATCTATGGAATTTAAAATTAAAACTTATCATATGTACTAAACACCAATGAAATTTCATATTAATAAGATTTATTTATAAATTCACTCTTAATAAGCAAAGTGGCGCCCTGGGCTATGGTAAAACCATCCGGCACTTCTTTGTTTCTTTTTAGTTACATCTCGGGACATAGTGTAAATATGTCAGGACCTATTCGAATTCGCTCCCGCAGCACCGAGTGATGTGACAAAGTTATGATATTTATTGTGACATTCCGCATTTTATTCAGCATTTGAAGGTCTCATCTTTGTAGAAAGTTTTTCAGTTTTGTTTTAAATTTGAGCAAGCTTTTGTAAAAAAAACATTGAATTCAGTTCTGTCCTGACTTTTTCGTATCACAGATAAGTTTAAGTCCTAAAGCTATCGTTTATCCCGAAATCTGGTGATCACAAGTTCCTGACACAAAGTTTTTGTGATTGAAAATTGCTTTTACGTTTAAGTGGTCGTTAATTTGTTCTTTTTAGGCACTGCTCCCTGCCTTGCTTAGAGCGAATTTCAATAAAAAAATTATTGAAAAAACTATAATATTGTGTTTTATAGTTGAGACAAGATATGACAGAATCAGATCTAAAAGAGCATGATATACGGCAGAAGATTGCAAAGACAAGGGCTGATTTATTCAAAGTATGTTGTTAATAATGGAATATTGATGAAAAATGAATTGAAATTAACAGGCTGATTTAATCAATCAATCATTTTGTAAATTTTGCTTGAATCAAACCAATAGTATTTGTTTGAAGTACATACGAATAACATATGCAAAATCTTTCATTGCCCTCAGGAAGCAGTGAAACAAGATGAAATTATTACTTTTTATGGGAATAGATGAGTTGAATCCTGAATTTGTTATAAAAACTTGATAACAATATTCTAGTGTTACACTGTAATTTACTGATTGTGGCCCAAATTGGTTCTGAAGGTCTTAGTTGGTTCTATCATAACATCGGGAACTTAATTCTTTAAAAGGTAATTGTGGGGATCTGGTCCTACTTATGATCTTTCCTTATCTTCTCACCTCCTCAGGCACAAAATCAGAGATCATCTGCCGAGTATATGCTGAGAAGATTCAGAGGGGCTGCCAAAGAAACTGAGTATATTTACAATGAGAGATTGAGAGTAAGCTGTTGCTAAATTTAAGCTGGCACGTATATTCAATATATCACAGTGATAGCTGTGCTGCATTCCATTCAAACGCATGACATCAAAATTTTGAAAAAATTTGTGGCATGGATTGTTTATGCTTTCAAAGTTGTATTGTTTGACCAAATCTCAATATTAACATTTTCATGAGGCACAATACCAGTTATATCACAGACCAGTATAGATTTGTTTCCTGAAGCACTCTGATGTAGCGCATTACGTAGACGTAGTGTAAAGAAGTAATTGTCATTGAGTTTCTATGGTTCAATAAATAATTACTGTCTTTTCGTCTGTTTCACAGGAACAAAAACGGCTTATGAGGATAGGAGCTCGCACAGACACTTACCTGGAACAGCAGACAATACCAGTCATGTAATTTTTCTTCTGGGAATGCAAACAAGGAACTCTCTGTTTTGCAAATTTTATTCTGCCTTGCATGAGTTATAGATATACTATTGTAGTGGTCCCTCAGTGAACGACGCATTTCTTTCAGAAAAAATTTTGCTAATACATATGATAATTCTAGTGGCTTTGGAATAATACTGCACACAAATAGCTTTACAATAACGTTTTTCATAATTGCATGTTTACATTCTAAACATTGACCAAAATGTTCCATTTCTGAAAACTTTACTGCACTAGGCAAATTTTATGCAAAGAATTTTATTGTGTGATAGATTTATACTCTTTTATCAGGGGCCACATTTGTATATATATCTTTCGTTAATGTTTACCATGTTCATTTTGATTAAGTTATTTGTGACACCCTAATGGAAGAAATCGATTAGTTTCATTAAGAGAAATAATAAATATGCTTTTTCCATTATTATCAATATATAACTGGCTTAAATAGGAAGTAAAAATGAATGTGCCACATAGCCAAAATAAAAAATAGTTGTTTTAAAAAGTAACAATAGTTGTTTAGAGTTCTCGAGAATCAATACATCTGGTGGCATGTAGTTGAATTTCGAAAGGTCTCGTGAGTACAATTCTCGCTATTTGGTTTATTCATTCTCAAATAATGTTTTTGACACTTCCATGTACATTATTCTGTTGTAAATGAATGGTCAGATCAGTTATTTTTTGCATAGAATTCATTCCATATTTTTGCTTATGTGCCATTCTTCAATCTATTTTCCTTTGTGTCAAATCCTACACCTTCTTGTATAATTTCTTTCTTTACTTTCTCTCCACTGTGCCAAATGTGCTTTCAACTATTTTACATATTGAAGAAATTTTTTTAACATACCTATTTGTTTTTTATGACAGCCTTTCTCACTCTCCATCTCCTTCCACCAACTCCGTATTATTTTTTCATTTCAAAATTATTCATAAACAGTCTTTTTGATTTTCTGTTTACAGCAAGGCAAAAATAAAATTGTGAAGCATCATGTACTATTTTTTGAATTATTTTGTATATTTACCTTATTAACAATCCTTTTTGATGCCTTTTATATTTTAGTAGGCTTCAGATCCTACCTAATCAGAAATTTAGTTTTGTTAACATACGCCACAGATGGCCCGCTTCTCATCGACAAGATCCATCAGTGACACATATTTGATAAAAGATGCTTTGATAAAATTCATCTGATTGGGTATTTTGCTTCCTTTCATCAAATTATTGTGGATGAAATGATTTTCCTAATAGAACTCATTTTTGTTAACTTGTAGATGATTCTTTATGAGATCATTTCTGAAGTCTGAAGCTGCCAGTATAAATTTTTGAATTTTCTTCGCTCTTCGAGATTAATCTGGAATCCAAAGTGCCACAAACATTATACTGTAATACAATGTAATGATGAATGTATGTATTCTAAATGAAAATAATCTTGCAACAAAATAGATATGATGAATAAATAGAATTTATTGTTTGATAAATTTTTCTGTCTATATGAACAATAGTATTTAAATTGGTAGATTCATATACAACAGGTCAACACGAGTCAAAGTTGGATGGTGACCGGTAAAAGAGAAGGGCTTCCATTTTTTTGTTCAAATTTTCCTGCACTGGTGTGTTTCGGTTTTAAATGGGATTAGATGGAATACATGTGAAAATAACCCAAATAATAATTTTAGGTGAGGCCAGCCCTAACGCTGTTTTATTTGTTGTAGGTAATTAACTTTAACATGCTCATCCCACCAAATTTCTTCTCATTATGACCAATTCTTGCTTGATTGCCTATGGGCTTTTAGATGAAGTCGCCTCTACAGGAATAAGAGGTGGTGTCGCTGTTCCATCTGTTCTGTTGTCGCTAATTGGTCCTCTAATCGACCCCACTCCTGCATTACTGCGTAGTTCCGTGCGACTTCCCATTTCAGCTGGATCTTGAATATTTTTCTTTGTTTCGTTTACTGTTTTATATAAACCCTTTGACGTTTCAATCAGTCTGAAAAATTTATTAAGAGAAATATTATAATCTAAAAAGTATGAAATCCCGTCACCATTTTATTCTTGTCTAGGATAGCGGACGACTGTTAATCTTCTCTACCATTGCTTAATTCTTCTAGCTAAGTTGCAAAGGAATTTCGCTACAAGTTCAGATAATTGAAAATATCCTCTTATTGCACTACTTCCATTTCTCGATGCGACCCAAATTTTAAGCACAATATATAAAACGAAGCCCTTGTGGCCCAAGCGGTCACGAAGTTATGCATACATACCCTCAAAATATTCATAAGAGTACGAATTTGTGAACATCTGCGGCCCGAACGCAACGTTGTCGGAGCAAGGGAAAGACGTCGGGAGGTTCTGACTCCCCCTAGAAAAAGGCAAAATTGACGCGAAACGGCGAAGAAGGGTTGAATGAGAAGTATTTGTTAGAGCATCATGTTTATTTCATGGATGGTACAACGGCATCATGACTTGCGTCTTATTCATTTTGCAAGTCAAAATATATATATATAATGATATACTATCAATTGGAATAATCGAAAAATGTAACAAGTGCCAATTAAATTGCAGAATGCACAAGTCCAAGCTCACGACTGCTTACATGCTTACAGTAACTCAAACGACCGTCAAAAACTCGATATATTGCGTAATAGGCGTTTATTAATGTTTCATTTGAATAAAAATGGTAAATCCTAAATGGTACAATATGCAGAGTATAGTGAAGAAATTCAGGACAAGAGTTTTATATCTGATTGATTTAAATACATATTCCACATCACCTGATGCGCCTCAAATATGAAAATATTTGAATACATATTGAGTTCGAGAATTTCTAAAACTCATCACTGCAGACCCGCGTTAAAGTATTCCCAACGAAATGCTACAATACATTCTTCCGTGTTTTTACGTTTATTTTATTTTATCCTTATGTTTTACACAATCACAACGAAAGAGTGAAATGGAACAATCATAGGAATCATGCAAGCAGAGCAAGCTTGTACCAACACAGATGATCGGGAAGCAAACAAAATTTTACTTGTGTTTGGCAAATCGGTATTTTTCTAATGTATAAAAATCTTGAACTTGGTGGTGCTAGGTTTCTGTGGATGGAAAAGGAAGTTAAACTCTCGCTTCACCAGGCAGAAATGTTATTTCCCACCACTCAAAACACACAGCAAAAAAAACACAATGGACTGACTCACTTTGAATACGCGTTCTCCGTTTCGTCTATAGTCTTTTCCAGCTCTAATTTGAATTGCATTTTCTGAGCTTGTTCAAAAGATATCTAAATTCAAGAAACACCTTATTTGCTGATAACAATCTCAATTCGTATTCGTTGCGCATCGTCACTGATCTTTGCGAAACGTGAAACAACGAAAGCCAGCTCGTGGTCTGGCAAATTTGGTTAAACGGCTCCAGCTGTTTTAAGTATCGGAAAGTATCTTTTACGGCAGCCTGTTATTCTATTCCTTTACCGCCTCACATTCAAAAATGGCCAAAGACTCGTAGCTACTGGCAACAAAGACAAGTGTGGTACTTACTTTGGCCAATCTATCTGTAAGAATTCTTATGTCGTTTTGAAGTTTTTTTCTCTCATGATCAATCTTTCCTAGTTCTACGAAAATTCGCTCCCTTTGCTGCCGTAATTCCACAATGCATCGTTTCACCTAATAAAAATTAGTCAATGATAGACAATAATTGTATATATGCTCATAAAAACTAAGATTGCCGAGAAGAGTTTTTTATTTGAGCCATTCGACGTAACGATGTATTTGCGAGTATCGGCTAATTTTGAGTAAAATGGCCGATGCCAGCAACAGAGTTTCATAAGTACCTAATAAAAAAAATAAACTCTTTGGTATGTGGTTGGAAGAATGGGCGAATTCTTGCCGCAAACCCTCTTCCATTCTTGAGGAAATTTGTATGTCTTTCGAACACTTAACATCAGATAGCATTATAAAAATACACATGATTTTCGGAGTATTCAGCATCGCTATATGAATGGAATAATGTTGTACTATTTTAGGTACCGGTAAATAAAATGCCTGATATTGTGCCTATTTCGCAGCAAAGTAACGTCAAACGCAGCAAAGTACATCGTTAAATTGGGCATATATCATGAATTCAGAACAAAATGAATGAATATAAGAATAATACCAAAAAAATACATTTAATTAGAATTTTATAATACTTGAATATTCAGATGAGAACATCCTTTGGCTCAAAACTATTTGAACTATGATGTTTAGGATATAAAATTTTCTGTTTGTGTGCATATTTTTTTGAACTCCGACAATTTTTTCACCAAAATATTCAAACCCAAACGTCAAGGCAAATAAGTTTTGGAGTATTGGCATAAATGTGTGAAGGACTGGGCAAAACCGAATAAGTTGGAATTCGAAGTTGACTTGGGTCGAATCGTTGGAGTATTTGAAGTAGCAAGTTTCCAGTTTTTATTATTATGATTTGATCCCAAAATAAATAAATCTATAGCTACGATCTATTTGCTAACATTTATATAGAGAATTAGGAGGCAGAGAATTCCAGAAACCACTGAAGGCCTGCGAGCAATATGCGTAAGGATATCCGCATACCGTTATAATACCTGTATATCAGAGAAAATGCAGCAACATCACGGTAACGGACAGTCTTTGGAAACTAAACGACAATTTAGGCCCAATTATATAGAATATCGCCGTGACACATGCAGCAAACTTTCATTGAAGTTTTAGCAATGGACTAAATGTGCCACGACTTCTTTCACCATTTTGTTTTGGTGGGCTACCAATCAGAACTGGGTAAGCAAATTCTGCGGATATATATTTGTAAAAAAAATTTATAACCAGAATAGTGCTAACTTCTAACGTGTACCTTTGCGTCTAAGAGACAATTAAAATGGAAGGAAGGGGCAGATGGTTTTATAGCACGATAACAGAAGAGTCAATTAAAAGGAAACATAGAAAGAACAAATTCTAGTACATATATATTTGAAATAGCTTTTGAATACCAAAGGCATTTACTTAAAAAAACCTTTCGAAAATTAGGCATTAACATAACACTTACTTCAACGGGGTATTCTTCTGGGCTAATCTCTTTGACTAAAACTTCTTCTCTTGAAATTGACGCCATATCAGTTGCTTTCGTTTGGAAAAATTAGTCTTAAAAGTATTATTTGCAGGTAAATATGATATGTGTACCGTGTATACACAGTTATATCAGATTTTACTTCTTGAAATTTGACAAGTGCTGCACTGCATTGATAGATGAACCTATTGCAGACACCAAGGTTGTTCTGAGCATGGACGCAGGTTCGAATCCCGTTTGAATTGTGTGCTGGAGGATTGCTAGACACCACAGCGACGCATGGTAGTTCACGAAAGCACTGCTTGCTACAGATTCCTCTAGGTACCAGATAGGGTGCCTGGTTAGCTCAATGGGTAAGGCGTTGGGAATACGCTTCGAGCTACGCATCTCTGATCGTCACGACGCAGGTTCGAATCCCGTGAGGGATGATGATTATATGCGAGAGGTCCGCCTCCCCGGTGCACGGTGTCTTTCTTATAAGTTGTAGCTCGCTAAATTTAGTATTTGTTCAGAGTATAAGTTAAGCATTTATGGACGACCTTACACAGAAAACTTCTACGAAATATTACAGCTGACGCCGATCGAGGCAAGACGCGTATCCTTGACATAGGATAACGCGTCTAAACGCGTGTAGCCTCCGTGACTTAGCGTAACAAGCGGTCTTTTTGTGCGGCGTTGCGTTAGTACCGTAGGCGTAGACTATGCCATTTGGTTTCTCAGAAGAATTATGAGGCATTTTCCGCGCAAATCATCTGAGGCCAAGTCAATTCATAAATATTTTGATGATTTGCAAATATAAAACCCCTTTAAAAACAATCCCAGAACATCTACCCAGTGCCTCATTAATTAAAATAGCACGACAATGATAATCTACAGCTCGCCTACCCAGCGAAAAACCTTGTGGGTATGCAAGCTTAGCTGATTATGATGACATAACAAGACACGTTTAGGACCATGCAGATTTTACACTCCGATCTTCGCTCCGGTAATCATTCCATACAAATTTGTATGATTATTTTGCAAACAAGGCGTCGTTTTAGTGTTTTGCTATTGTTCCGGCAAACCGGGCGACTTTGATAATGCGCGTAATTTTGAGTAGGATGGGATATCATTTTTATCATGCGAGAGAGCCGAGAACGCAGCTTCGTCCAATGGCGAACCACGACCTCTCGTGTAAATATCAGTTCGGAATCGCGGCTAAAGTTTCTAGATTATTATATTCATACAAATTAAAGCTGTAGTTTGTATGATTATATCACTCATTTTTCCTGTGCATGTACCTCGTTGGTGGAGGAAGCGCTTACGTACAACACAGTGCTCTGGCGAGGCATCCAGTAGGCCTCTCGCATATAATCATCATCCCCTACGGGATTCCAACCTGTCACAATATAACGATCAGAGATGCGTAATTCCAAGCGTATTACCAACGCATTACCGATTGAGCTAACCGGTCACCCAAATTGGATTATGTCTAGATGATGATATCCGGCTATTGAAAATTGCTTAGCGGTTGAAACAATTTTTGTCACTCATACTGAAGTATTCCATTTTATGTGCATTCTTCCAAACTTCAACACTAAAACTTATCGTGTTCTATATAATAGTCTTAATGCCATATTTAAATCCAATGTGTAAATACGTTTTTGAAACGACCAACATGTTACATTGCCCTACACCGGAGGTTCTCAGCCTATCGGCAAGGGTGGCAGTACGACCAGCAAAATAATTTCGTACCGAACTTCGTACCGTACCCTTCGAAAATTTCCCGTACCGTACCGTACGATATTATTTTTTTCGTACATCCTACCGAACTTCGTACCAGTACGAAATTAAGTTCGATTAATATTTTTCATTTATCGTACTAAATTTCGTACTAGTACGAAAACAGGTACGATTCGCTGGGCAGCAATTTCGTACCGTACCGACTACCAATGTCCAAATCAGCTTTATTTGTACGATCTGGCCACCGCAAGAAACGTCACCAACATCTTACATCGAAGTGATGCAGTTTTATGCTATCTGGTTTAAAATCCAGCAAGCATATGTCACCCCAATATCATTGTTCACACATTGCGCATAATATGAGAATGGTAGACCGGCGGTGATAAATAGTGGTAGGATGAGCTTAGTTTTCGCGAAAAAATCTGGCTTGAAGCAATATTTAGCATATCAGCAGCATTGTGTCGTCACAAGAAATCCTCTATCGACAAAAGAATGTTCGTTGTGCACCACACATGGGTTTCGTGCGGTCTTATTCGAAGTCAGACGTATTCCGGACATGCCTCGTTGTCTATATCGTGACTTCGCTGTTTTTTTTTACAGAATATATCTTCTAATTAAGATGAGCATCAACTAACACTCAACTCAAAACAGCCAAAATATATCTTTATGTTCTGATATTTCTGCTCTGATAATATACTTCTGCGTGTCAGACTACAAACAAAACGTAATAGCGGTGGTTACTAGTTGACTTAGTTGCATAGTTGGTCAGGGGGAGTGAGTTTTTAATTTAATTTTCATAAAATTTTCGCGTGCCTGCGTTGCGCAATATTTTTCCCTGGTTAATTTTGTATATTTCGTAGCATTTAGCCTTTAAAGTGAGAATTTTTATTCAATTTTTACAAAAATTTCAGCGGGCTCCCGGCGCTCAGGTACACTTTCCTCTCTGGTAACGTTCATTTCACTCTTAAAACATGTATTTTTGTTTCGTTCTCAATAAAATTTTGCGCGCCTCCGGCACCTTGATCTTTTTGAAATTTGAAAGCCTATGTTTGCATGTTGGTAAAAATGTGCCTCTCCCTCTAAATTTTTTTGTAGATCCGCCACTGGAGTTGGTGTATTCGGGTAGTGCTTCCTAAGCCATTGTGAATTTTAAATAAAAACCGGTCAAAGCACATCGGCGATGCTAAACGATATATTCAGAAACTACACCGTGATTTTTAGTATTATGAATGCTGCCTATATGTCGATTTTAATTGGGCTGTCACAACTTTCGTTATTTCAGAAAAATGCATTCAGATTAAGACGTCATAAATCAGCGGCCTACATGTATTTCCACGCAATCGCAAAGTTTTACGCCACTGCAGTAAAACCGATATACGGCATCTAATCAGCTCAAGTGAATCAGTTGTATTTTTATTACTATACTCAGTACCTGCGCCGCTTTTAATCATTTTAAAATCACCCTTTAGTTAAAAATTTTTTGATAGACACAACTTATATTATCAGCGCCCCGTTATGAAACGGCACAGATGTTAAATGAAATTTTATTTTTTTGAAATAATTTGAGAAGAATGAAGTGTAATGCGAAGGTACGAAAAATAGTACGGTACGGTACGAAATAATCACCGAACTTCGTACCGTACCAAGTACGAAAATTGAAAAATGAATCGTACTATCCTGCCGGAAAATTCAATCGTACCGTACCGAACTTCGTACCCTACCACCAGCCTTGTCAAAGGTCAGGGAAAGGTCCATACACTATAGCCAGCTGCAGACTGGAATTCGGAATTAGTGAACTTATTAATTAGTGATGGTGATGATATATTGCTTAATCGGTAATTGGTATTTATGATATGTGTAATATATGCACTTATTTTTTAACTTTATTGCTTGCTATCAATTATTCTATATAATGAATGCACTGGTAACATGATACGGTATACCACATATACAGTATATATTTGCAGTTTGTGTGTGCTATATCATGTTGTATTTGGATTTGGGGTAAATGCTATGCAAACTCATTTTGGTTTGATCAAATATATAAAAAAAAGTATTCATCAAAAAAAATTGAATCGTTGGAGCAGACTCGGACTGATAAAATTAATAAAGAAAGTTCTCGAGAAATGGATTTCGGAATCATCAAAAACGTTGCTCAGTTTTCGAATTCATAAGCAGAAACGATTCGGACATAATATTGTTGAAAGAAACTCATTGTGGCTCAGGAAAAGATGCAAATACTTAGTCAAAAGAACGGGCAAGGATTTGCATTTTGGTATTTATTTACTATCCTATCAATGTGGTGTAGCATTATTATTTTCTAATACGGTTGATCCAGATTTGAATCATATTGATGTGAATAATTTTGGCAGATAAATAACAATAATATGGAAATCTTTTGACACTTATTTTATTTTAATTAGCCTATACGAAGCAATTATTACCAGTAATCAAACTAGTTCAGAGTTACATGAATTGACAATTTATATTTTTGGAGGTGTTTTTAATTGGCAAATTAGGTAAATATCCCGATCAAAATTTCAAACATGGTAACAGTAGGATGGCAGGATTAAAAGATTTGTAAATTAGTAAATTGAAATTTAGTAGATATCTGGCGAAGCATACACGGTGCTTCTAAAATTTTCACCTGGAAACAAAAATGTTTTGATACATATTCAGAATCAAGCAAATTGGGCAGGTGGTATATATTTATAATTGAATCATGTGTTATATCGGATCATTTTCCTGTTACTATTGCGATATCTTCCATGAATAACATAAAACATTGACCCGCATACTTGAAATATAATGCACGGTTAAGGACATATGAATATTTTTGTGTGGGTATCAAATCTATTTTGAAAAAATGGTTGCTAGAATTCACTGTGATGGGGGCAGCAGAGAGAGGAAAATATTGGGGTGAGTGCAAGAAAAAAAATAAAGAGTTGGGCAATACGTTGTGCTAAGCTAAAGAAGATTGAGGAAACTGAATGAAGAGAAGAGATTATTGACAGGGCTATATGAAGATAGCGATCAGGATTTCGAGAGTAATGTAGAGAGCGGCGAAATAAAAAGGAAGTTGCAGAACATTGGAGTGGAATTAGAACAATGTTATAAACAGTAAACTGTGGGAGCTATTGTCCGATCACGTGTGAAATGGGTAGAGGAAGGGGACAAATCATCAAAATACGTCTTTAATTCGGAAAAAAATCACTCAAAAAATCTGATGGAAGCATCACAAACAATTTAGAAGAAATACATAAAGAACAGGAAAATATTATAAAAGTTTATACAGAAAAGACTCAAATTTGAATATACCGTATTTTGCGGCGTATAAGCACCTCCGTGGTAATGGTCGCAAAGGGTCATTTTTCTAAAATTTTGCTATTTTGCACACAGATATGACGCAGCACCGTAATAGTCGCAAAGTGTCCGTGAACGACTCCTCAAAAACGGAAACACACGCTGCGCCTTATCAAACTCTAAAGTAATACCGTACAGTAATTCATTAACTCAGACGCATGGAACGAGCGCAGTATTGTTTTTGTCCAGGTGTGCAATGTTGTTTCGGCCGATGACCGTAAAACATTGTTTTTCTCCCTTCAAAGTGTCGCGGTGGATTGTTGAAGCATGGGAACAAGTGAGCTCGGAGTGCGTAGTGAATGGTTTTAAGAAAGCTGATATATTTTACTCCCTTTCGGACAAAATTGAAGTGCCCGCTTCTAAGCCGATCGTTACAAACCAATCACCTTTGTATGATCTGTTTTCCTCAGACACCGAAGACGAAGGGTTCTGATTTAATTTCGCCATTTCTTGTTGTTGTAATTATTGTTTATCGAGGTACACATTTTGCCTTTTAATACATTGCCTACCAAGACGTCATGTCGTGAGCATAAACAAAACATACTTAACGGAAGCAATTTCTACAAAAGTACAAAACATTATCACAGACACAGTGTGAAAATGTACAATTGTGGAACTTTCTTGATTGATTGATTTTGTTGATTAAAGGGTGCCGATGATTACGTCATTGTCAAAACGTCAAAGTAATTCGCGCCGAACCTTCTAAGTTTAAATTCCTTAGGGGGGTATTTAAAACAATATATTATTGGCGATAAAATAATTTATTTTTTTTTATAAATCAGGCTTTTAAATACCAAAATATATTTTTCGATGTCACAATTGTAGATTTTTCCTTGTTTCGTTAATTTAAAGGCTGGCGTCAATTGCGTCATCGTCAAAACGTCAAAGTAATTCTCGTCGAACTTGCTAAGTTTAAATTCTTTGTTTCGTTAATTTAGAGGCTGGCGTCGATTGCGTCATTGTCAAAACGTCAAAGTAATTCGCGTCGAACTTGCTAAGTTTAAATTCCTTGTTTCGTTAATTTAGAGGCTGGCGTCGATTGCAAACTACATACATTTCCTATTGCGCCGTTTTGCAATGAATGATATAATACTGGCCGTTCCGATTGATGATCACACATGATCGGATTGTCATCAAATTTAATCGCATGTATGACGTACCAATGAAAATTCACTAATGTCTGCAAGCAAAAAAGATCGAGCATGTGCTAGGTACACGGTAAATTTGGGTGCAGTCTATTATCAATTTGATTCAAATCTCTCTACAATTTGACGTATCTTGAAAGTACATGCGCTCGCCGCGTCATCTATATATAACTTTTATATACCGTAATATAAAACGCTTCACAATTCGCTCTGGGTCGGGAAAAAAACAATACATAGGTCGAAGTATATAACGTATAAGTCTCACAAACAAAAGTTTTGGAAAAAAGTAGCGACTTATCTGCCGCAAAATACGGTAGTAAGAGGGGGCTAAAAGAAACAAAGAACTGGTACTGTATAACCGGGTGACTTTGAAAGATATTTCCTCACACCAGATCAACAGAAACCTAATATTTTCTTGAATGTCCCCTGAGACTTTTTCACCACTGATGAGAGCATTATTTTCATAGTGGTATGACTCCTAATGTTAGACTATATTGCATAACGTTACGAGACTAGAATTCATCTGAAATGTGGTGAATTGAAAAAGAAGTTGTAGAATATGATAAGCCAGGGTGGGGAAATTAAAAATATTGTCATTTCATGGAAGTCAAAGCTCGTAAAGCACATATATTGAGCTTTAATATTTTTAAAGTCACTCTCATTATCAAAGTAACCCGGCTAGTCGGTAGATGGTCTTACCATCGCTCGGGGCAGATACCACTCACTATGTGCACTTCACTATGTAAGTTCAGTTCCATTTTTAAAAGATCTCTGTTTAGAGTGCAGTTGCTGGTACTGTATCTTTTAGCAGCTCTTTGCTATAAGTGGCCATTAGTTGGTTCGTTTTAGGCGCTACTCAGACTTGCTCAGTGAGAATTTTGCAACAAATTTTGTCTTTTTCATAGGCACTTATAGTGTATAGCCATGAGCAGGGTCCTGTGCAGGCAGCCGTTTATAGACGAACATAGTTAGAAGAATATGAACTTCTTGGTTCCGCCAAGCCTACCCAAGCTATCACAACCTATAGGCTGGTGGGCATGCAGCCAATCGAAGAGCCTTACTTGTGATTGCCAACCAGCCATCACGCCCACGCACATGTTAGTTTGCTAATAGATAGTATTTTAAGTATTGAAATTGTAGGTATTCCTTGTGATACAGCCCATTGTATGACATTTGAAGAAGAACTATTGAATTTTTGTATGTAGCAATGCTAAATTTTAATGGAGGACAGCAATCACTAAATACGGAAAGCTAATCAATCTCAAATGTAAAATGAACATTTTTTTTGCGCAATATAGCTTATTCGATGATTTACGTTTTTTCTTACATTACTTACATGTGTGACACAAAAGCAGTAGCCAAATTTCTCTGTGTTCAGGTATTTTTTAAAACTTTAATAAAGGTAATTTGCAATGAAGCTGTATATTTTCGCATCACTAATGCTCTTTTTTATATGTGGGTTAAAAATAATACCTCTTCTTAGACCTCCATGCTTTGTCATAGCCCGCCATGCTTTGTTTTGCCCTCCACGTGTTCCTGCCAATTTAGTACATCCATGGCAGACAGCAAAGCCCAATTGTACACTGTACCAGGCCTTATTGAATAAGATATTTCTAATTGTTAAAATCCTGTTTTTTCCTGCACAAATTAAAATATTATTGAAATATTGCATCATACTGCATAAAAATGGATTTTACGGGGATGAAAACTGATGGAAACCGTAAAAACCTTGATAGTTATTTCCTCATTTCCGCTCAATAAAATAAATCTGCCTCCGCTAAACAGTTAATTTTTGCTCAACACTAATACACTGTTTCTCTATTAATGAGTTGTAAGCACTTTTAAACCCGCAAAAATGTCATCGGAATGTGGGTCTTTTTCGCTGGATTAGGTGGAGGACTGTATTCCAAATAGTTTTTCAATATTTTTTGATAGTATTTTTTCCATGATAAGAATTTAAAATTTTTAAAGTAGCCCTATTTTTATTTCCCTTTGAACCTGTACAAAATATTTTGAGGAAAATGTAAAGTGGGGCAGGGGTGGTTTCCTCGAAATTGTGGAAGGGAGGGATAGTCCTTCATACAAGATTTTGGAATTCTTGCAAAAATATCTTCAAAAAAGGCAAATTTTTTTTGCTGAACATTTAATTCTTGCTCTGGAGTCTCCTGTCTTCGTAAATAAAACGCTGAGATGTTACGAGTGTTTTACCTTCAAAATCAAAGTTTTGATACTATGTTAATATTTTATCAATCTTCATTTCATTTTTTTTGTCAGAATAATAAGTTCTGTGACATTAACGTGTAAACTATAACTGATATAGCATTATCATGAATGTTGACTATATGGTACATCTTGAGGATTTATCATTATCTGAATTGCAAGAGATTATGGATGACGAGGAAAAAATTAACCAATTTGTCTTAGATGACGACAGACTGAAAAAGATTAAACTTGATAGAGAGTTAATCTTAGCTGAAAACCGTAGTATTGCAGATCATAATTTGGGCAATGAGCCAAAACTTTTACAATTGAAAGCGGATTTAGGAGCAAAATATACTACATTAAAAGAGGCTCATGAAAATTTTCAAACCAATCAGGTGAAAATTGCTTCTATGTCAAAAGAGGAAAACTTGGATGCAATGCTTGCTATTCTACAAACTAAATCTGCAGAAAGTGAAGAGAAGACAGAAGGCATTGCTGAACGCTTCAATTCTAAGGAAATTGAAATAACAGACTTCATCTCTGAATTCACAAAGTTACGCAAAGTGGCTCATCTTAGACGAGCAAAAGTGGACAAAATGAAGGAGCTTATTTTAGAAAAACGTAGAAATGAAGTTCATAATCCAGCACCCTATCCCTCTGTTCCAAAGCCTACACCAAGACCAAGAAATGCATCAAATCCCAATCAAGCAGTCGATTCAACTCCTTATCCTCCTTATCCTAGCTATGGACAACAGCATAGAGCACCAGTGACATATCCTCCTCAATCTAATCAACCGTACCCGCCACAACCAGCCGCCCCAAAATATCCTACATATTCTTGGTAAAAATTCATGAAATCCATCTTCGTGCACTTAACAAAATCTAATATTTTAAAAGTTATCCAACTCGCTGTTGGTTAAAAGCACCTCAAGTGAGGCAGGCGTCAATTAGATGAATCAGCGAGGCAATAGAAATACCAGGAGTAATTTCTTCAATATAATCTTCAAGTTCATTCATCAATGCTAAATTGTACTTCAGTTTTCATTCCTACATTGATGTATCTCTTTGCACATGAGGGGTCTCAGGAGGCTCTCTTCTATGACATGTATCTGTAAACTCACTCTCTGCGAATTGTGATGAAGAAAAGTCTGTGGACTAAGAATTAAATATTATTAACAGCCCTACTAAGATGGTGTTCTGGAAAAGTTGACATAATGATATATGGTATATAGTGGAATAAATCACTAAACTATTGGCAGACCACTAAGTCTTCATATTCATTTGCAAAATATAATATGTTTGTTGGGGTTTCCATTTAATATGGCAACCAGTGCTACTGTTTATAAATGTTATGTGATTGGTACTAATATTCAAATCACTGAGTCAGTTTTGTTGAAAGCATCCTGTTAACTTAACATGTTATCAATATTTAGTATAATACAGAATTAATGCTATACACAAAATTATGGTTATAATGTACCGGTACTAGTGTCAAAGAATTAATTTGTTGCCTTATTAATTACTTTACCGCTATATTACTTTATCAGCTATATTAGGTATTTTTACTTGGATATAATCCTAATTGATATATGGCAAAAGTGTTTGATTTGACTGACATTGAAAAAGCTGTGAGCATTGATGCCCTATGCCAAATGTTTTACTAAAAATATTTTCTGCTATACATTAAATGACTAATTCAGCCATATTTTAGTGAAAAATAGTTTCACTATATTTTTAAATTTTTTAAAATATTTCAAGCACAATAATATAAAATTCAGTAATATGAAGTCTTTTTGTCCTGGTTTTCTTGACACAAAATATTAATTCGAAGCTTGAAACAAATTTTTCCTGTTCTAAAGAATGAAGTTAATTTAAATAATTTTTGTGCTAATATACTACCGCTTCGCGGTATATCTTTAATCGAAATTTCAGTTTTCCCGATATTTTAGGTACCTATATGATTATTTTTGAACGTTTCAGTTTACTATCCGTTTGGGGAATATTAGACATCATCTGTTTCAAAAACAATAAATAAATAATATTAAAATGCAAAATAAATGCATGAATTGGAAGCAACTTGCAATCAGGGATGGCCAAAACAGAATATTTTACTATTTCGAACACATTTTGAAAAAATAATTTTGAATATGAAATAGTTATCGAATACAGCCATGTTTTTGATGAAAAAGACCATTGCGGCTATTTTAAGCTAAATACAGATTACAAAATCTCATTTTTCATTGTATTCTCATATCTCTGTCTCGTCTCAATCTTGGACGACATTAGTGATTTTGTTCTGATATCATCTGTCGTTGTTTTATTGATGAAGTGTTTTTTGAAATTGAAGAAAAAAATGAATGGGGTCTCTTAGGCATCGGAAGGAAAACAAGATTCTGCAACCAGGTATGTCTTTATACTTCAATTCAAACAATAATTGAAATTCACTTTTGTAAATGGAATAATGTTCCAATATTCCACATAACGCAAATAGCTTATGTTTGACCATATTTTGCAGGAAAGTAAATATGTTATTATTTTAAAACAAATAACTGCTTCATACACCGCAAAACATATTTTGAAAATTTTTTCCAATTGGTATGTTATTCTACTGAGCATTATTACTGAGTTGTTGAGGTGTTTACATAACATTTCCCCATTATTTCTAATTCTTTGTTACATCTTGAGATAGAATCCATTTTATGATAAAAGCTGTTTCTTTTTTTCCTGCTTGCTTATTATTGCGTATCAGTCTATTTTTTTTTAAATGAAAGCATAATTAACTTCAAGTTGGTAATGGAATATCATTTTTGCTTTATAATGCTTCTATTTTTGTGCATAATGTTTCAGCTGTCTTTTCTTTTCTTAAAATTTTCCAAATAAATGTTACTACCGTACTTAAAAATAGTCTAGGAAGAATTGTGAGAATAAAACAAGATGGCCAAAAAAGGTGAGACATATTAATTGTTCACATATTACTTGTTTCATAGAACAATAATCACTTGTATGTATGGATTCAAAACAATCAATTGTCATCCGGCCAGGCTGGGGGAAGTCACCCACTTCGCTACTCTAGCATCAAGTGATATTTTGTAAGAAAAGCTACGCAAGTGGTCAAAACTGGTCTCTTGAAGACGAGGTCATAGTTGTTTCACTGAAGCTCTAAAAAGTTGTATGCATAACTTAAATAGATGGTTGTAATTGCCGTCCAGCTATGAATATGGAACTTGGTATGATGAAATGCACCTGTAAGTGGGCTTAAATGTGTTAGTAAACACTTTGATGGCTTAAAAGGGTATTTTGATAGCTTGGTATTTCCTTTGTACGAATTAAAACGCTCTAAACCATAGCAGTATTGATGATTTTGAGCTTTTTTTCTACATTTTAATTACTACCAGACGCTCAAAAATAGACATTTCAATCCTCAAGCAAGTGACATATCATGAAATATTTCTCATCTGCTAAATTTTTTCATTTGGAACCCACTTTCTTCAGGTGTCTGAGTAGCAAAGTGGCTGGTTTTTCCTTAGTGTGGATGCATTTAACTTTATGAAGAGTTGTTTGTATCAGTGTGATTAATTTCATGTTATTGCAGGCAGTGTCAGAATGGTTTTTTCATGTTACTTATTAACTGACATTCAAGCATCGTCACTACTTGTATTTATTGATATCGCTTTCGATACGATGTTTGATTTTCAATGTTGCTTAGAAATATTGAGAGTAAGAGGCTTAGAATCAGACATATTGAACAAATATATTATTAGGGAACAAATCAATCTGATGTTAGTTGACTATTCGCGGATTGAAAAATTTAGATAATTTGAGAAATAGATTGAAGCTTTATATTTTCAAGCACGAGTTTTGCAAACAAACTGTCTAAAGCCGAATTCTATAATGAAACAAATCCTGTTGAAACAAGTAAAAAGGGAAGGTGGAATGAAAAAGTAGAGTTTTTATTTTTGTGAAGTCGGCGAAGAAGAGATTTAAGGACTATAGTTACTGGTAGAATAGAAGAATAGAACTATAGCACTGGTAGTTCAAGTATTGGAAGAACAATATAATTTTCTCATTCCACAAAAATACAAGTTTATTGTATATTATATTGTATTGTTATATGAAAACTAGTGATTCGATTACCATACCTAATTTTGCAAACTTCATCCATCAGTGATTTTTATAACCATGACCTTGATCAAAATGTAGTTAACCTATGGGACTTTAAAGTAGGTACTTTTTTGAATATGTTGATTTTGAATATCTGGGAAAAACGCATCGAATAATTTGTGATACGCGAATCATGAATTGAACCATTTAGACAGCCCTAGAGGGGATATGGACGCATCATTAAAGAGGACTGAGAATATCAAGAGATTAACCTTTCTAAAATATAATATGTAGACCAGGAAGAAACTGCATGGCTAACACATTTGTCCCTCAATATTTGTCATATCAAGTTTTGCTCCTTATATGTATTCTGTATGTTAATAAATGATTACCTCATAATTCGATTTTTATATGATTAAGCCATCAATCAAGTACGGTAATCTAATATGTATGAAAATTCAATTCAGTCTTGTGCTTAAAATATTGTGAAGTTTTGGGTATTATGTGCTCATGACCATCTATTATGTACTTTTGAATGATGCGTCTGAAATTTTGCGTTTCATTTAGACTTCTTACATCCTAATCCGATGATCAAAATCTGGGATCGTGCCATCACTGATAAGGTCTATTGCACTTTAATCTTGTCTGAAGAAGTTAAATCATGATGTTAGACTTGTATTTCTGTGTAATCAGAAGATGCTATTTTTGTTTGTATTCTCAAT
The DNA here is from genome assembly GCA_963675895.2 of Styela plicata. NCBI lineage: Eukaryota > Metazoa > Chordata > Ascidiacea > Stolidobranchia > Styelidae > Styela > Styela plicata. The sequence goes on along the minus strand of OZ023151.1, from coordinate 6,777,750 downwards.
ATTATCTTATCGTGCATCCTTGTGACTTCTTCCTCACATGGATCCAGAAATGAAGGAGTCAAGGGAGAGGGACAGGTAGCTCATTACAACGGAAATAGGATAGTACATTATTTAATTTTCATCCTAACAAAGAGGAAAGCCGAGAATACTGCTCAATCATGTAGCGAACCACGATCTCTTGTGCAGATATCAGTTCCAAATCAGGGTTTTTGGCTTATAATGTTTCTTATTTTTCCTGTGCATGGACCTAGATAGTAGAAGCCGTAAGCATTGCTTACGTGAACCACCATTCCTCACAGATACGAACCTGCATCACGATTAAAGATGCGTAGCACAAAGCGTATTCCCAAACGCGTTTACTATTTGAGCTAACTGGACCCGGTGATAATAATTTTTCGATGGAAGGAATTTGTACATTTTGAACAATTTGAACCATAGTTTTTCAAGGATGTGGTTTGGTGATCCATGTCCAATTCAGCTGATTCAAATACTCGTATCTTTAATTGGGTGTGACTAAATATAGGTTGTGAGCACGAATTTTATTGGATATAATAAAAATTTACATAAATATTATATAGTTCTGAATTATTATGAGGTTCTTGAGAATTTGTAAGTTGGTAAATCATATTCGGAAAGGCACATTATTGAATAATGTGCTTTTAGCCCAAAAAAGAACTGAACTTCTAACAGTGAGGTACAGTGAGTATATCTACATGGACAATATTAAACCATCTACATTGCCTCGAGAATAATACATTTCAAATTCAAAAATATAGTTGTAATTGTGTCAGACTTTGCCAGTTTTACAGCTGCTACTTGCCTGTATGGCAATATTGTATATATATATATATATATACTGTGCAAACTGCTGCTCTAGTTGGTAAAACCAGTTCGGTACACGCCTGGGACGTGATTTTGATTTTCGCATCATCTTTGAATTTGTCTAAAAGTTTGCTTCCTTTTACCCGTGAAAAGTTTTACGAGTTTGCAGATTCTGCCTGAGCATGTTTGTTCAGTGTGGTCCATCTGTGGCTCATTGTTAACAAAAATTTCTGGTTAGATTAGAAAGGTAAATGCATTTGTTTTTATCAAATTAAAAGTATTTCTGATGCAATAGACGAAACAATGACCTGTTATTGACTCTGTAGTTGAATCATTATCTTAGAAAAGGGCTGAATATTTTTGTTCACAAATATTCCGGACATTGGAATACATTTTATTCTTATTCTATATTTGGAATTATTAATTAAAAATATATTTGAGATAGGAAAACACCAGATGAGAAACAAGATTAGTCAGCATTTATTAGCTGGTTTGATATCAGTGACAATTAAAAAAATATCCGAACTTCATTTTCTTTTGCTAATATTTGAATAAAAGAAAAATCTAGAATTAAAACAAAAATGTTTTTGAGTCTTATATTTTTTTTCACTCCACCCTGGTGGACATCCAAGAATTAAATTCAAACTTGTATTCTCAGACGCCCCTTAATTTTTTTTAAGTAGTGTAGAATCGATTGTTTTTGATAAACTTGATATGTAAATAATTCTTGAACCAATACTCTTCAGAGGTAGGTTGAAAAATGATACAAAAGGTACATTTTTGTATTTTGGGGTAAAATATTGTTTTTTTTTGTGAAATTTTTTTTTTCCACAAAATTGGCACCCAAATTTGGAGTTCTTGCACCCAAAAACAGACAATTTTTTTTTGAAATCCTGAAGCTATTGAAGTACAATAGATTAAACAATGGAAAAATCTTTTCTGCTCCATTAAATATTTCTCTTAAGATACATTGTTTTATCATTGCTAAAAAGCCTTCCGGAAGATCCCTCGAAATGGGAAAGTTCAAGAAGACTCAAATTCTATCGAGCTGAGTCGAGTATTCATACCAGACTCTTGACAGAGTGCACCAAATATCAAGGCGCTATTCACTTATTCATTAATAAGTAAAACCTCAGATAAAACACCAAAAACTCTTAAGCATTGTCTTCCACTATTCTAAATTAGAACACAAATAGACATGTGTCTGGTTCCATCCAGGTGTTTTTCTTCATTTGGTTAAATAGAGCGTCCTTTTTGCAAATTGTAACTGCCACATAATGATCATTTTCCAAATTTGCAATGACACTGACACTCATAATTTTGCAATCGATGATTTAATGCAGCAAACATCTTCACTTCTGAATATAAGAAATGACATTCGATCAGTTTCATAAATTTAGCCTGAAAATTCCTCGAGGCGTAAAAAATATTTATTTACTTAAATTTTAATTGTTATTAATAATAACACATTCCATATTTATGAAGTACCACCATCTTCGGCCTATGGGTGGCCATTTCATTGTGTCATAATTTAGTTCGAATCTCTATGGCCATGCAAGAACACATCGAAATGTATTCGACAGGTAATTTCCGATACAAATTTTGATGCATAATAATATTGCGGCATATCAAAGCACTGACATAACATGGATAACAATGCTGATATCAATAATATTTATCTTTCAATTAGTGAATTGAGTGCCCAATAATAAATAGTTTGGACATTTCATTTATACTAATTCTCTTAACATAAGATTACAATTTTTAGATATGACAACACTTGTCCTTGGGTTTATTATTATAGTAAACAAGTAATTTAAAAGACTTTGCGTTATGGTATTGTGAATATTTATGAAAAATCCTTCAGTTTCAGGGAAACATTGCAGTGAAGAAATAAATATTCATAACTACAGCGTTTGAGCTAATGAAGTAATAATAATATGCGCTCCAAATTTAATAATATCTCCAATAATGTATATACAGTACTAAAAATTTTTAGCTGAGTAAAATTGAAGAACAAAGTCATTTGTTAATATTATTAAAAAAGTAGATCAGAAATTGAGACATCGAATTGAGTCGACAATGAAATTTTGACCATTTAAGTTTATTATTCGACATGTCGTGCAAAAGGCGATTTAATGTTTGAAATCACAGACCTCTCAAACAATCATTCTGATCCGCGTCAAGAATCAATTTCAAGGATTCAGGAAACCACCTCATGCCTTTGCTCAATATTTTACATCTGGAATGAAACATTGTGTGCCATTAAAATAGAAAGTTAAATACTATCAGATATAAATGTTATAAGTACACACTTACATAAACATGTACAATTTTTATGAAATGGGGGGGGGGGTCGAGGTGAGGCCATGGTGCATTTATTCTTCAACTCCATGCATAAGGAGTTAATTAAATTATTTTAAATTTTTTTTATTACTTCAACATAAAAATGCTAGAACATATATAGAAGTAACTAATTCGAAGCATATTGTCTATATTATACTGAATCCCCATTCCTTAAAATTTATATGATTTTCTGGTAAAAAAACGCCAAAAATTGATCTTTCATTACAAAAAATTGATAAATATGAAAAAAATAAAATGACCACAGTGATAAGATCATTTGAGTTATGTTTACTGAACTGTTTCATGTCTAAATGATGATGTATCATTGCTTCAGAACCTATGTGGTATTTTTTTAATATTAAATTAGATATCCCGGTTAATTCCAGAAGGCCTATTTGTGACTGTTTTCAACTCCTCAGCACAAATTGCAAAAAAAAAATTTTACCTTCATTTCAAAATGTTTAGGGTCACCTAAATTTACAAATTTGAAATAAAAATTCTTTTTTCCCTTTTTTTTCAAAATTCCAGCATGTGCAGAAAGTTTAGATAAAGACCTCTCAAATGTATTAGTGGAAAATTGATTAATAGATTTTTTGTATAAAAACTTGCATCAAAAAATGCTCAAAAAGAGGCCTTCTGTGAAGCCCATTTTTATTCGAATTATCATTAAAGGTAGAGATAATTCTATCAAGTGTCTAGTAGCAATAGAACTGTAGAAAATGATTAGAAATCATCAATACTACTATGAAATAGCAATTGTTTTGAATCTTATTTATTCATCTGAAGAAAATGATATGAACATTTCGTACACCCGAAGAAGAACAACATTCTGTCATCCTGCATGAGTGGCTCATGCAATGCACGTCAAGCCGAGTCATTTTTAACAAGAAACGATAAAGAAAATATTTAATTAGCATTATGGCCTTTATATATATGTAAGTTCATTGCACAGCAAGAAAAATTCTTTGTCAACCTGTTTTGTTGGGTATTGATGGAACCATGCTGCTCAGACGGGGTGGGGTATATAGGTGGTTTGTTCTTGACAAAATAAAGTTCTTGAAACCTTTGAAGGGATATTATCAACGTTCAAATATGTAAGGGTCTCATAATATTATCTTGTCATAATATGTCCATGCTTCTGAACCTAAGTAATGACTCCATAGCCCAAACAATGAATGCTGACTGGGCTGCATCATCATTTACTGTGTCACTTAGATGTGGGCTAGTCCGGATCATTGTGTTGTTTTATGACGCTAATTATGTTGCGTGGTTTTCACTTGTCGTTTATAATATGTTCAGTTTGTTTTGTATGCTATTATGGTTATTTTTAAATTTGAGATGAGTTGGTATTGAATGCAAAGACTTATTTTGTTTGCTGCACAATGTTACGGTTAAATGTTTTGCAGTGTTATAATTAATAAGTATTGCTAAATTGAACTACAGTCTGCATCTAAATATGAGATGAAGTGAATTTGTTCGTTCATTCATTTTCAGCTGCCTGTAATTTTGACTCTTATTAACCTTAACCACTTTGGTTTTATTAATATAAAGACCAGCCTTTTCTAATGTTATATCCCATTCAGATATGTTCAAAAATAGTTGAATAGTTTTTTTTTATAACATCTTGGCCCATATTGTCAACAAATTATCTACAGACATGATTGTACTGTAAATTGAATCAAATTTGTAATAATAAATAAAGCTATTGGTCTGAGGGACGTGGACTAACTACCTATCCTTCCTCTGTGCCTTTGTGTGTGCGGATCCATATGCAGTACATGCAAGGATACAGTAGCAAGAGTAATTATGACTAACTAGAGAGGTTCAAAGTCTTGCTTCACACTGACCACATTTTTAAAAAGCTTGTCTGAAGAAGTCGGACTTTGGTCAGACGAAACGTTACAGAAGTAAATTTGTGTAAGTGTGAAGCAAGACTTTGAACCTCTCTAATAAATAAAGTAGAACCAGTTTTCAACTTAATTTTTAAAATTTAATATACTAAGCCGTATTTTTTTGTCGTTGATGGACCAAGTTTAGCTTTGATAGTTCTTTATTGGCCAAGGGTGGACAGACCACAGTATTTTTTGATCTCATAATTGAAACGTCAGTTAGTCTTTTATTATTTCAAGTTAGTGATTTGAAGAATCTCAATTTATATATTCTTTTCTCAAAATTGAAACTGCTATGTTCAATTGCAGCGAGTAGTATCTGCACCGGGTGATGGTAAAACCATCTACCACCCCTTTGTTTCCCTTTTGTCGCCTCCTATGACATGCAGGAAATAAGTTAGGACTATTCTAAAGCCTGTACCTACAAGGACCATATTGTCTTGAAGTTTTATTATTACAAAAGAATTATGTCTCACAGCCTAATAATAAGGCAATACTGTAAAATTGAATTCAATTCTCGATTTGAAATACAGAATATTGGGGCTGTCCAAAATATTCAATTCATGATTCACGATTTTTTTTCGATGTTCGATTTTCCCAGTGATTCGAAATCAACATATTAAAAAAATAGACATATATTTAGGTGTTCTGAAAATTTCCTTTAAAATTCTTTTCATTTATTTATTATGATACAGTTGATTCGAATATTCGATTTGTAAAAATTATTCGATTCAATTCTGAATTTAACGGATATTCGATTTTGGCCATCCATATCCACGATATATTATGTACTAGCACTCTTCTTGCAAATTTGCAATAAAAGATTTTCATCTTTTTGTTGGGATGCTGAATTTTATTTTTTTTATGGTACTGTCAATTGCATATCTTTTTATCATAATATTAGCATAATATATTACTGTCAATTGCATATCTTTTTATCATAATATTAGCATAATATATTCGTGCCACCACAAATCAAAATGAAGAATGCTGGTATGTCAAGTACTAAAGCTCTTCTGCGAAGTGAAATAGTAAGAATACAAGACAGAATCGAGAGGACTGCTAGGCTTATTGGAAAGAAGAACAGTGAGTGTATCACGGGGATTTCATTGCCAAATAGATGACACCCTTAACCTTCTACCCACTTCCCTGGTCTAATAGTAATATATTCCATAAAGAGGGTTTAGCACCAACTTTTGATAACCTGTAATAAATTTTAATAATGTTTTTTTTCTATGAACTACAATCACATTGTTATCTGGAAAGGGTGGTTTCTTCACTCATGATTAAATCTCTATTATTGTAATGGTAATGCTTTTATTACTGTAATTTTATTATATCCAAAATATCCTGAGACAATTTCTTATACATAACTATAACTTACTCCAGTTTCGTGAGTGGATGCAAGACTTGTTTGCTGCAGTCTGTCCAAATTTGATACCTAGTGCTGTATTGCGTCTCCAGTGTTGTTCGCATTGTTCAAAAAAGTAACCTTGCTTTCTGGACTGTTAGCCAGAGCGCTTCAGTTGTTCCAATCTGACTCTAAGAAATACCGTCCTTCAATTGTCTGTAACAGTAAGACTTTGGAGCACTTTTAAACGATGCGACCATTAGTCATCTTTTTACAATTACTATTCTTACGATATCAGAGGATTTTTCCTGTAATAGCTACTTCATTACCACTGCAATAATCCGAACTGTTAGATAGAGCGCTTCAGTTGTTCTAGCCTGATTCGAAGAAATACTGTCTTTCAATTGTCTGTGACAGTAAGACTTCAGAGCACTTTTATACATTGCAATCTTTAGTCGTTCAAAGTCTAATCTTTTTAGACTTATCATTCTTACGATATCCAAGGATTTTTCCTATAATAGCTACTTCGCTAACACTGCAAATAAGACTACCGTATTTCGCGGCGCATAAGTCGCTACTTTTTTCCAAAAGTTTTCTTTCTGAGACTTATCCATTGCTGCGACCTATTTATTGTTTTTTTCCCGATCCACAGCGAATTGTGAAGCGTTTTATATTACGGTATATGAAAGTTATATATAGATGACTCAGCGAGCACATGTACTTTCAAGATACGTCAAATTGTAGAGGGATTTGAATTAAATTGATAATAGACTGCACCCAAATTTATCGTGTGCCTAGCACATGCTCGATCTTTTTTGCTTTCCAACATTAGTGAATTTTCATTGCTACTCGTCATACATGCGTTTTAATTTGATGACGATCCGATCATGTGTGATCATGAATCGGAACGGCCAGTATTATATCATTCATCGCAAAACGGTGCAATAGGAAATGTATGTAGTTTGCAATCGATGCCACCCTCTAAATTAACGAAACAAGAAATTTAAACTTAGCAAGTTCGACACGAATTACTTTGACGTTTTGACAATGACGCAATCGACGCCACCCTCTAAATTAACGAAACAAGGAATTTAAACTTTAGCAAGTTCGACGCGAATTACTTTGACGTTTTGACAATGACACAATCAACGCCAGCCTCTAAATTAACGAAACAAGGAATTTAAACTTAGCAAGCTCGACGCGAATTACTTTGACGTTTTGACAATGACGAAATCGACGCCAGCCTTTAAATTAACGAAACAAGGAAAAATCTACAATTGTGACATCTAAAAATATATTTTGGTATTTAAAAGCCTGATTTATAAAATAAAATAAAATATTTTATCGCTAATAATATATTGTTTTAAATACCCCCCTAAGGAATTTAAGGTTCGCCACGAATTACTTTGACGTTTTGACCATGACGCAATCGACGGCACCCTTTAATCAACAAAATCAATCAATCAAGAAAGTTCCACAATTGTACATTTTCACACTGTGCCTGTGATAATGTTTTGTACTATTGTAGAAACTGCTTCCGCTAAGTATGTTTTGTTTATGTTCACGACATGACGTCTTAGTAGGCAATGTATTAAAATGCAAAATGTGTATCTCGATAAACAATAATTACAACAAGAAATGGCGAAATTAAATCAGAACCCTTCAAATTCTTCGTCTTCGGTGTCTGAGGAAAACAGATTATACAAAGGTGATTGGTTTGTAACGATCGGCTTAGAAGTGTTGCTTCGTGTGACATATTGAACAAAAAATATGAATTGTAGCAGTGGGGAGTATGAGGTGCACGGAACACATTCCATACATTTGCTTTGTTTTTTGCTTCCGCGATCGTTGCATAAATGGAAACAATAACATACACACACCTGGAGAAAAAACCATGTTTTACGGTCATTGGCCGAAAATGACATTGCACACCTGGGCAAATACGATACTACGTTCATTCCATGCGTCTGAGTTAATAAATTACTGTACCATATTACTTTAGCGTTTGATCAGGCGCAGCGTTTGTTTCCGTTTTTGAGGAGTCGTTCACGGACGCTTTGCGACTATTACGTCTTATCTGTGTACAAAATAGCAAAATTTTAGTTTCAAGAAGTTTCTTTTTTTACTTTTAGTTTCTGTCAGAGCTGAGAACCTCTTGTGTAAGAAAAATTTTGTGTTATTTGTGTGACAATCTCCTTCACTACAATACATGGACAGGACATATGCAATACTATTGGTTATCAAATTTACATTGTGCATTCGCATTTTAGCCCGCATTCCTATTGGTTGTACAAATACATAGCTAATTTTTTTTTTAGTATGCGTAATTTCTTTTACTGATGCTACGCTGCAGTCGGACATGCTTATCATGTTTGGATCAAGTATGATTCTTCTGACTCTAAGCACCTGAAGACTTTAAAACAATCAACAATTAGAATAAAAAATGTAATTTGTAGTAAAAAAATGAAATACAGATGAAAGAAAAGAAAGAAAAAAAAATATGTTGAAAGAAATAAACTGATGATATAAACTTGGAGAGCCAAGAGAAAACGAAAAAATATGTGAAATCTAACGTAAACAGTGGACAGAAATAGGAATGAAAATAAACAGAAGGCGAAAGTACAAAATAACCACTCAGTTATCACTAATGGGCAATGATGACACAAAATTAATTTTCTTTATATTTTAAAACGTGACCTACTTTTGCTAAAAAGTCCCCAATAGTTCTTTGGCCACTGTTATATTCTTCACAATGCCGCTTTAAAGTTGTCTCATTTCGCTCGCCAGCAATTATTTTTCACTTTGGGACGGGGTGATGGAATTCTACTCTGAATATCTTTTCTTCTTGTCTTTCATCATCTTGTTTAAATTTGGTCATGAAAGTCCATTATATCAGGTAGTGTTTGACAGACAAGTGTTTTGAAAGGATGATTCCAATTTTCACTAGCGTTGTTGGCCCGAGAGGTTTCTCTAAGTATCGAGCCATGAACGTTCCAAATGTTTGGAGGGAATGGTGTGACAATCTATCGGACACGAATCACAACCCTGCTACTCCTACATCTACCGTTGACGTATGTATCATCGAAATACGTGAGTAGTTCGTATAATTTCGGAGAAGAATTCTTCATAATTCACTTCATGACATTTATTCACTTCTTCTGGTAAAAATGCTAGACCATCCAGTGTGCAACACCACTTCTTAAGTTAACCAATATCGGATTGTTGACTGTCTTGACTAATCTCAGTAGTGGCTGATGCTGGGGGCCAGTTGAAATTTTCTCCAAGTTGATTTTGACAAATGGAAAAAGCACCCCTTTGTCTCTGTATAGTCCCCGAAAACGGCCTTAATTGCATTCATGGATGCCTTTTCGAAATCTCTGATTACAATTTCAGGAGCTCCTTTTTTTGTTGCTTTTAGTAATATCCATTGGATTATCTCTTAACAATGTGTTATCGCGAATATTTATATATAAGAAATTGTAGAATTCGAGTGACTTGTTCATACTAGTTTCTAAAAATCACACCTGTTCCATGTTGCCACTGAGATAAAGGTCCTTTGGCGATAAGCGAGTTGTATCCTCGTTTTTGAAACTATTGGAACACTATCAAGCATGTACTTATAACACATATGTGAACAGTTTAAAAATGCTTGCCAACTTATATATGGCCATGTACAAGTTGCAACTAATAGATGTCCCCACACCTTAGGTCCCAACCCTGCTTAACATCAACTCCTAAGATAACTGTCCATAGATAAAAATCCTTGCTCAATAAAATTTGGCCATGCAAAAACTGCTGATAAATGAGATCCAATCTTGGATTTTACTTGACAGCGCTTGAGATTTTGTGATATTCAAAATTCATTGATGATAAAGTGTTATTATTTTCAGCTGACCGTTTTTCCTAGCGAATTTTTTACCGGGCGACCTGTTTTCCTATGCCCGAATAAATATATCCTAATGAGCGAACTGTGGTAAAAAAAATAATTTTGGAAATTTGGGATTTAGCTTAGTGATAATGAATTTGTTTTATTTTTTGTTGATTGCTATGCTGTATATTGAATTTAAAAGTGTTAAAACATTTTGTATCGTGGTAGTTTTTACGTTGTAGCCTGCTTTGATTAAAGTTTGATAGTTGGTAGACAACACTAGAAAATGGCACCATCAAAAAGAAATATACTGACTGGCAATATTCAAATATATTTCACTTTAAAAAATAAAATTTTCTGTGTGATTGTCTGAAAGCAATGAAAGAAAAAGTAAGAAGAGACTCAATAAGTATCTTATAGTTGTTTGAAGCCTATGAGTGGACCCATCCATAAAAATCAACGTGAAAGCTTTCAATCATCTGAAGGAAATAGCTCTCTAGCTTGGCCAATCATTTACACAAATTTTGGCAACACAATCAGTACTGGTACATAGATAATATGCCTAAAATGTTTTATATAATTTATAAAGGTTTATGTCTTATGCCCATTTAGCGAGATTTGTGCTTATCAGTCCCTTACATGTGCCATCCATTAATAAAATTGTTGTCTTCTCATTCAGGCACAACCTTGGCAGTTCTCCATGGCCCGGGTGATGTTGGCAAGCAATGGTCAACTTTTATAAACAATATGTTCACTGAAGAATTGCCTGAAGAGTACAGGTCAGGAATATTTTCTGTATTGTATTACTGAGGACTTTTAAAATTGTGCTTTTTGCGCGAAAGTTTTAAAATATTGAATGTTATTAAATAGAATATAAAGTAAAATTTTGTTTTAATATTTTAAGTAACCGAAATTGCTGATATTTGACACATTATTTTGCGGCAAGCTCCTGCATGATTGGGTTGATTGAACAAAAATACTTTTAATTAGTATTCTAATGTATCAGACTAATCGGATAAAGACATTGATCTAGGTCTAGCTTGTATTTTCTTGGTATTTCTCAGTGCAGTAGATTTGTGAGAAAAAAAATTGACCACGTTTTTTTTGTGCAAGCCCTGTATATTGAAATATCGCGGTTGCCCAATTTCCTTCCAGATGACCGTTTCTGGTTATTTGGCAATAGGCTAGTTAATGTTTTTGACTAGTGAGATTTCACCAATTTTTAACATGGGACTAACCCAGGGCTGTTGTAGCAGTTAGATTAAGGGCCCATATCTACCAGAGGCCTTGCCCAGATGGAAATTCATTTTGTCAAGAATGAGTCAGTGTCTGCAGCACATACTAGGGAAAAATGTTTTGAGAACATTTCCCACATTATGCTTGAAACAATTGACTGCTTTTGTATCAATTACTACACTTTAGTTGATGCTGAACGTGACATGAGTCAATATGACGAGTCTGAAATATTTAGCCAAAGCATATACTGGTATGCTTTACTAGTAAATCGTGCTGTCGAAAGTTATCCATCTGAGATGAACTGGTTCATGCTTGACAAAATAAAGTGCCTGATTTGAAAAGTTTCTTTTATGTCTTGGGCCAGGGTGACAAAATCTTGGTTTAAGGATGTAGCCACACTGGTCGGGTGTAACCAGGACCATCACTTGTCGCAAAAATTGTCCATTATGTTGAAAGCCGACCGTGTCAAAGCATGTGGTAAACATTTAATGTGTATAAGTTGGCCCGAGCCGCATATGTCTCAGCCCATCGAGCATTATTACCATAAAGACAGTTGTATTGATCCAATTAAGCATTATGTATTATGTACCAACCATCAGGTTGATGGAAATAAACATGTGAACACAATTGACCAAAGCAATACAGCCGTTTTTGTTTTGTTACATGAAACACAGCGCATCGGTAAGACAACTTAAATCTCACGTTTTAGCTTTCTCATTCGACAAATTAGCAGTGGAGAACCAAAGGATTTTTAGGGTAATAAATTGTGAATATGTAAAAACGATAATAACAGATTTTATTATCCTCAGAAATATTAAACTCAAAATATCACTCTCAATCTTTGCAAGATGATAATCAGTTGCTGTGTGTACTTGGCCTAAATTTCACATATGCTATTCGGAATATGTGAAAACGGCAATGCTCAAATGTCATATTGATTCGGAGACAAAAAATTTCTCAAAAAGTACTGAATATATTTTAATGTAACTAATTCAATAGACCAAATATTACTGAAATTTTATTCTAATATTTTTTTAGTTTAGAGTAACCTTGCCATATTTGGTATCGAAATGATCACAATCATATCAATTACGGTAATTCATTGTACATTAAATTAGAGCCCTGACTTTTGATAGCTTTCATTTTAGACGTTCCGAGTTATGTAAGACATTGTTGGACAATCATGTGACCTGCATCGCCGCAGACTGCACATAATCCCTTTTTGGGATGAGGGCGAGGTGCAGTTTTAGCAAATATTACAGTACATACCGTATCTTGATCACATGTGAATCAAGCCTACTGATTACAGAACCCCTCGAAAATCATGTATGGGCAGAACCAGTGCTAGCAATTTAGTGACTATATTAAGAGTAATTAACGGACGACCAAATATACACATAAGGTTGTGGTCGAAGTGAATAGATTTTTTTGAAGCTAGTTCCGAATGCAACCAGCGTATATTGATAATAAAAATGTTTTACTTAATCTCTTGAACGTACACCAATAGTAAACATTTAACTTCAGATAAAAACCTTGTATGGTGCACCCACACTTGGCCATACTTGAAGTTACTACATAGTAGTCAATCAATGGACCATTTTAAAGCAGCGACCTCTATTTTATATGCAGTTAGTCTTTTCCAATGTCTTATAGCCTTATAATAACGATTGTTGACTTGATTGTAGTACCACTATATTTAATAAAAAGTTATTGGTTTTCTTCATGTGTTTAACTTACACATATCATTTTCTTTGGATGGACATAAAAAGGTTCAAACTATTACATAGCAGTATTGATGATTTTGAACCTTTTTCTATAGTTGTGGTGCGACCAGACTTTAAAAAAGAAATTAGCAAATGTTGCTTATTTGCTAAATTTCATCTGATGCCAGCCAATTGCTTAAGTGTCTCTGTACGAGAGTAGCTGACACTCTACAAGTCTCGTTTGAGTGATACAATTGTTCGATATTACTAACGATTAGAGTTCTACTTCTGATTGACAGGATATTAGTTGTTTTACCATATTATAACTGAGAATTTGCTGAAAATGGAAAAATTCATTTTTTTTTTATAGAGACATGAATTTGGATGTGATAGAAGAAAGTGTAACCAGTCTTGGGGAAGATGATGTGTGCAATATAAATAACTGTGAATATAAAATGCTTTTACTAGATGTAGAAGCTCTCAGAATCCTGAAGGATACAGAGGTGATATATATTGATATTTGAAATTAAAGTTAAAATAATCTAGTATGCTAATATTAGTTTTTCAAATACCCAATAACTCGAAGTTATAAAAACAAATAAATATTACTTTTAATCAGACTATTCGGAATATGATATCCCTAACAAAAAATAAATCTAAAAAAGTGTTTGTGGCGTTTCCCTGCGATAATATGCTAATTATTGATGGGGCAAATTAAAAAAATGACATATATTATGCCAGTCTGCTCTATGGTAAATGTTCTCTGACAACATTCAACAAAAAAATTTGCTATTTTTTATATTATTGCATTCCTGATTTATTTATCAAGTAAATTTTTATTTGTGTTATTGGGAATCGACTTTTTATGTTACTACATAGCAATGGTATCATAAATATGGCCATTTGGTTAGAGACACTGTACTTCCTTGTGTTGTCTGTGATTGACCCTTGCTTTGCATAGCAAAATCATTATGTAGGCATACATATACAGCTCATGACTCATAAGAATTTCTTGGTGGCCTCATTTGTCATCAGTTATTTCATCAATGATTTTGCTATTTCCTTCAGTCCTTAGGTTTTCTTCTCCAATATGATTATTTTCTGTTAAATTCTGCCAAGTTTTTATTTTTATTTTGAACAACATTTGTAATATTGATTTGAGAGTATCAGCTAAAGATTCGGTAGAGCATCGAAAAATTTTTCTCGAAGCATCTTTTGTCAAGTATGCATCACTGATAAATGGTGTCACCTGTGGCACTTGCTGGACGAAATAAAGTTCCCTTTTGGCAATGTTGATGATTTTGAAGACTTTTTTGGCCATTTAAAGAAAGTTCATTTTTGACAATTGGAAAGATACAAGATTCTGTCAACTAGACGGACTACTTAGAATGCACTGTCAAGAAAATGACTTGGTTAGGTCTTGATTTTATTGCATAACAATAGTATAATTGCACAAAATGCTTCAGTTTTTATAAATGCGTCAAGTAAATAGCAGGACCCATATTGACCCACATCTAAAGAAAGAAAAAGTCTGTTTGAATTTTAGACATATGTTCAATCATACATAGCGACAATGGACTATTCTATAGAGTCCTGACACTCTTACACCCTTGTTGATTGATAAGTCACTCACTGGGAGAGGAGAATGTCCAGCAACAGCAGAACTGTACAAAAAAGTTTGAAGATAATCAACACTGCTATGAAATGGCAGTGCCTATATTGCTGTATGACATACAGTGTATTTTATTAAACAGAAATATTCATTGCTGAATTATATATCAGTCTTGGTTTATCTGCCGAACTGAATTCAACAAACAATCCTTTTACTATAATGTCAATATTGTTAAATTAATATCATGTTGTCTTTCGCTTTCAGATAAATGGAAATTGATTAGTTTTAAATATAAGACATTCTCTAAATTTTATGCAACATCATTAATCTGTTAGTTATTACCATATTATTATTTTTCACTTTTCAGTCGACCTTTCGAAGATGTGAACTGATGGAAACACAACAAGAGCAAGTCATTGTTCTACTGCTTGGAAGTGAAGATGACCTTTCATTCATACACGATGCAAGAGCATCATTGTGTTGTAAGAACGTTTTCATAACCTCTCATTTGAGTGGCATCGATTAATGAGCCGGACTCGCTGGGACTCGAACTCGCGATGTGGGACCACGGATGCCAGCATGATAAACACTAGGCCATTCGGCCCGATTAATGACAGATGTGGTTGATTGTGGTTCTTGGTTATCGAGAATTACCCAACCCTCCCCCCCTTCCCTTAGATACATAAAAATTTGTATAAATTTGATATATTGATTGAGTTTTTTTTATATGGCGGAGGGAATTTTCACTTACGGTATTTGATTTTAAACCAGTGACTCAAGCTTCCTTATGCCAATCACCTTTTGGTAATGAGGAATTTTATCACTACGATATAAACTAAACAATTTTAACAGATTTGCTGCTGCAATCACCAGCCCATTCTGGCGAATTGCTCTTTATTAAAAACGTCACATATCAGTAAATAGCAAAGTATAAATAACAAATGTTGTTCTGTGGGATTCGAATAGTAGTATAGCGGGAACGTGAAGTTTCTCTTTGGTTGTCTCTTCGTGGGTTTTTTGACCAGACTTGATGATGGACTCGAAATGAGTTTTCTTGTTCCCAACACTTGATTCAGATGAATGTTGATAAAAATAATAAGAACTATTAACTTTAGTGTTATATAGCTGTGTATGCATATGCTATGGATCTCCTTTGTGAATAGTCAGATATTCAAGAATTTTGATTGATTTATCTTGTCAAATTAATACCGTTTAAACTAAACCACAATTCAAGTTTAATTTTCATTCAAAGGATGCCTTAAATTTTCATCAAATTTATATAACTTAAACAAATAGATTAAATTTTGACCTAGTGTGAGACGATATAAAAAACTTAATTAAATACAAGAGTTTGACTAAAGAAAGGTTAGTCTTGCAATTGGACTACACCCATCCCGAAGTTTTGAAACGGGCAGGATGTGAACTCGTCCTTTAAAAAAATAAAAATAATAGTCCTGATTTTTCAACCTATATTCAAATTGCCAAGGAAAGAAGAAAAATAAATAAATAAAATGCAGGAAACAACAACAATTACATGTAGACATCTAACCTATGTCTAAACAGAAACAACAATTATACAGAGGACAATTACAGAAAAAATACACTGTGAAACTAGGAGGGGTCACACATTGAGTACAAGCTACCTATGGACCATGCATCAATGGCATAACCCATCTTGACACACACATGAGGAAAGAAGAAATGAAATCTTTGAGTTTTAGCCTGACGTATGTCATGAATGAATCACACCTAGTGACAGGAGATAGATCTCATAGATCCATTCTATGAAATACTTGGCAGTTGACACAACACTCTTTCGCCCTGGTTAAGGTTTTATGTATTGATTGTACATGAAAAAAAATTATAAGTAATTTTTACATTTCTGTTTTCAGTGCTGAAAGAAAATGAAGCATTCAGTATTATACAAGCGAAGAATCCAGACCAAATATTCTCGGATATCATGACAATTCTTTCACCACTCTACGTCGTTCCACACCCCAACATTCTAAGTTCAGAGGCAAGAAGGAATTTTGACATACAAAAATATAATTAATTACTTAACTTAAATTAAAAAATTTAGCTCTTCAAATTCAAGATTTTGTAATTTCAATATTTCCTCGCACAATAGTTGTAATATTGTTCTTTATCAAGAACAGGGTTGAATTTAGAATGTATTAGAATCTAATAATTAGATGATTCTTATTCAAAAACACTTGTTCAAAATTTATATGAAATAGTAAAATATTATGTTCTGCCCATCCCTGCCATGAAACATGACATGACAGTAGCTGAAGAAAAACAAGATTCTATTCTTGATCAAGCAGATTGGAGGAAGTGATTTTTGTAAAATATGTGCCAATGATACCTCTAGGAGAATTAATTGGAAAGTTGCAAATACCAAAATGGAGTTTACCTAAATACTGCATCGAGTTGTACCGCATTGTGACTGATATCTTACACTTTACTGTGATAAGGATGTACTTATTCAAACAGTCGGGTGTTCTAGAAATCTGATTAAAAGATATTTCGTTTTAAGATTGAGATTGCTCTGAAATTGAGTAATTTAATTTTTTAAGTGCTGTATATGACTTGGCTGCAAAATATATATGGTATACGAAATATGTTTAATTTTTTTATATAGAAGCTTGCTTGAAGCAAGACGAAAGCAGTGCCTTAAACGGAGCTAATGAACGGCCACCAAATTGGCCAAGAGCTGTTGTAGGGTAAAGTGCCAGCATCTGCACTAAGTTTAAAACATATCATATAGAACTAAACCACCATAGTTAAGTGCAGTGAGTGGTATCTGCCCTTGGGTGATGATAAAACCATCTACAACCTATTTGTTTCCTTTTAGTTGCCTCTTATGAAACACGGGAAGAACTATTCTTAAACCCGTAGCTACAGGGCTAGAAACATCGGCACCTTTGGTTATGTTATCTGAAATGCTGAAACATTTGTTCTATTAGTCTAGGATATGGTTTAACAACCGTTCAAACTAAAACTAAAACTATAAGCACACTGGCACAGGGACAATCCTAGTCATGATAGCAGTTTCACAGCACACTGCTTGAATTGTTGCAAATTGGTGCAGTATCACACTAAAATCAATCAGTCGTAAACCTTTTGCACACCCATGATAGCTCAACTGCCTCAAGTGAAGTTTGAAATTGAGCCGTTGTGCTTTTCTAAGAGATTTCTGAGATTCCTCAATACTTTCTTGGTAGTTCAATTTGTGCACACATCACGTATCTATTTGAAATTATGTAATTGCATTTTTACACTGTAAAATATTGCGGCATGGACTTTTTAGCGGAAGTATGTTAATACAAAAAATAACCCAACTTTCGTCATTATGGGCCATGCTTCAATTGTGCAAGCCTGTTGGTACACGCCCAACTAAACAAAATATATGATTTATTTATCCGCTTATCTTTTTTAGGACAAAGAACAACATATGACGTTGATAAGTAACAAACCCTATGTGACTGGTCAACATCTTGAGTATGTTATTGAATTTTCACTTGGTAAAAGCACAAAAGAAATGGCAGCATCACTGTTCAACCCATACACTTTACTTGTTCCTAATCCAGGTAAAAACATAGTACGGTACCCAAAAAGTAAAGCAGAAGCCTAGTTGCTCTTCAGTTGAGACACTCTAACAAGAAGGCACTTATAGAAGAAAATATAAGAAAAATTTACTAAACAAAAAAGTTTATATTGCTTCACCTAAAATTAATTAAAATTTTTTTATAGTATTGCAAGTTTGCTATTGATCACTGGTTTGTGGAAAAATTAGCAAAATGTTTGGATTTGCCAAATATGAGGGATAAATGGAATTTATAGTGAAACCTGTGTTACACTATATAAAATGTCTGCTTATTTTTTTTTTCTTGAAATTCACTCTGAGCAAGGCCGGAAGCAGAGCCTCAGAGCCTAAATGGAACCAACTAACGGCAACTTAATAGCAAAGAGCTACTAGAAGATGTAGTACCAGCAACTGCACTCTAAGCAGAAAACATCCCACACGGGACTAAACCACCATGGTAAAGTGCAGTGAGTGGTATCTGCCCTGGGCGATGGTAGAACCATCTACCACGTATCAACGAATGGGTTTTCTTTGAAATAAATTTTATTTCACAGTATGCAATTGAAAATGTTCACAATTTCATCGGGTAACAAGATTTATGTGTCCTGTGCCAATGGAAATATAGAAGTCTCAGGGTTAATTGGTTCACATGGCTATTGTAAACAGTTTCCAGTTTGGTTGAGCATATAGGTTTTATACACTCATTTATTTTAATTGCAAAACTTACAAGATCACTGTACCCCTCTATCTCTAGTAATACACAGACACATGTTTACATTTCCTAAGTACTTTCATGAAATTACCAGTATAGTACCAGTGAAGCTATGATACGTTCTCCCTTCGCTGCTACATTTTGTTTTTTTGTAACAACCCCCCCCCCCCTCCCTAAAAAATTGACATCTTATTGAGAAAGGCTTGTTTATGCTTTGCTGTTTATTTAGGTCATCCACCTGGGCTAGTCACTGTGAGAATTTTCATCTGTATTTATAATCCTCACACTGCAAATAATATTCCTGAAGTATCAAGAACACAGGTAGGTAATGTTTGAGGCCCGTTAAATGAATGAATATTAATCAATTTTTTATCTGTAACAAGGTTTTGCCTCGTTTGATGCATTTAATTCAGAGGACCCAATAATGCTTTAACCTATTTGATTCCCCAAGCCCATCTTTTGTCAGTAACTTCTAGTCTTTTGCATTATGTTTATTGTTTAGGTGAATAATTTACTGATGAAAACATGCCCTGTACTATGAATATACTTATCCTTTCTGCATTAAATTATGTATAGCCATTTAGAGAATTTGTTCAATTCAGAAACTTGAGCTCCTCCGATGGTTTTACTATCACTCAGGGCAGATACCACTTGCTGCACTTTACTGTGACGATTCAGTTCTGTTGGGGATGCTTTCCGTTTAAAGTACAATTGCTGGGACACATTTTTTAGTAGCTCTTTGCTATTAGATGGCCGCTAGTGGGTTCCTCTTAGGCACTGCTTCCGACCTTGTCCAGAGTTAGTTTCAATGAAAGAATAAAAATAAATTGAGTTTTAAGAGTTTTACTGATAATTAAATTTCAAATTGATTTATAGCCAATATGGTCAAAAGTAAAATATGGACATTTTTATGACCCCGAAGCACTCATTCCATTTTCCTGAATATGAGCGATGACCGGTGATGAAATAAACATTATTTGAAATCTTAGTTCTTGTGCAACTTCTTTATGGAAATAGACACTTTATACTTGACTCTATGATATATTTATTTTCTCCTCCTAAACGAATTTTATTAGTTGAATCTATCCTATTTTTGAGCAAATGTTTTCAAAAGTGTTCGTAAATAACAAGCTTAAAAAGTACTGATAATGAAATAACTCATCTGACATCAGTAACTCAAATCCCTAGGAATCAGCAATATTCCTTATCAGGACCCAGGTAAATCCTGTGTAAGATGAACAACTCCCAATAGCCGTAAGCAAATGATTAAAATAATTAACACACAGTTTTTCCACCAAAGTTATTCTTCTATTTACTTCTATTCTAGATTTCAATTAGCAGGAAATTTTGTCATCTCTGCTTTAAGCTATAGATGGAGAGATATTCCTAATTGCCCTGGTGTTTTATTCAACAGTATTACCGATTGATGGCTTGATTTAAATTGAATTCACAATCGAGTCAAATGTTGAGGCTTAATCACAATTCACTTTTGGGTAAATGCTTAACAATCGTAACACTGCCATTTCATGGCATTGTAAATAATTTTTGCAGCCTTTTGTACAACGTTAGTGTTTTACGAAATTCCAAAACAATTATTTCGAGATAATAATTTTAAATTTTATCATTTCTGAACAAATATTTTTCTTATGATATTTTTTTGTTTGGGCATCTTGAGTAGCATTGTTTCTGACAAATGCATGCTCCACCATTCTTAGTAATTCTTTTTTCGCTATAAATTTTTTCAGATTGGTGAAGATCTAAAAGTATGGTTCCAGTCAGATCTCGATAAAGTTTATTCGATTCTCGATTCACAAGCAAACCCAATGATGTTCTTGTGTCAAGCAATGCATGTATCAGAAAGAAGTGATCCCGGTCGAACAATGGAAGGAGTGATTGACAAGTAGGTAGAGGTGACCAAAAAATTTAGTTGAACGATAGTTAATAAAGTAGTTTACAAAATTTCAAAAAACTGAGGATCAATTTCAGTGAGCTATTTCGAGAGAGAGACAGTCAAAAGATTTCAACTAAACAAATTTTCATTTCATTACTGGTCACTAATTTTGAATATTCAGGAAAATGAAAGGATTGCTTCAGGATCAAAAAAAAATGCCCATATTTTACTTTTGGCCAGCTTTGAGTCAGTTTGAAATTTGATTGTCCACAAAACTATTAAAACTTGATTTATTTTCATTTTTTTTACTGAAATTAACTCTGAGCAAGGCCGGAAGCAGTGTCTAAGAGGAACCAATTAGCGGTACACTCATCTATCTGTCAGGGTATATCGTGAAATATTTCTCAATCACTTTTTGGGTTTTCTGAATACAGCAGCTGACATTCTGCCAGCCAGGTCTGCTGTGGCGCTAGACGGCATTAATTATTCTTTGTACCTGCATAACGTCGCCATATTCTGCTAACAAAATCCATGCTATTGTGTCATTTCAAAGAGCTGCGTGAGGCATGTAAGTCTGTATAACTGTTTTAGTTGTTGGGCCAATACCAATATTTTCGCCGATACCGATACCCCATTCGTAATTTATATTCCGATACTGATACCGCCGATACCGAGTACTTTGTTAAATATGTTAAAGGACTTTTTGTATTCACATACCTATGCCCTTGTTATAGTTGCACCCACGTATGTGTGAGCCTACGTACGTTTGCACCCTTGAACTCTGGCATCCATTTAACTGCAAACTTTTATGGATGAAAATATACTGAATTGTTGCTGCGTTCAAGCATACATGGGTCCAAAGATTGAGTGTAAATGTTCGTGGTTACACAACTAACGTGACACCTGAAGGCCACAATACACGTGAAGTTGTCTTACCGATGCGTTGCATTACGTTACGAGCAATAAAATAAAAACAGCAAAACATGCCTGCATTGCTTCACGTTAATAGTGTTCAAATGCGTAGAGCACAAACGCAAAAAGATACAAGCACTCTGCGTTAGCTTTCATAGCAAACCGTTCTATTTCATTGAAAAACGTAAATGCATGCAGAGCATTGCGCTTGCGTGAAACGCAAGGGTAAAATAAAACAAACCAAGAAAAAACGCAACCTACGCAAACGTGTAGTGCAACCTTAACATCTTTTTCTGCATAAAAAAGATTGATGGGTGGATTGATGGGTTTTTATTTAATAAAACCCAAAGTGTAAATAAAATTGTTCACGTGAGGTATGCCCGTTTTAATTATTTTTTAGACCAGTGGAATGCGAGGTCTTTCCATTTATTATCAGTAAATAAAGCGTATTCGTACGTTCCGGTGTAAAGACGTATCTGGTATCGGTATCTGTTTTGGTATCGGCAGTATCGGTGATGAAAATTTTCCGATACCAGTACCCATACCGATAGTTCAAAAATCACTGATACTTGCCAATGCCGATCTATCGGCCCATCTCTAGTTGTTACTTGGTGTGATTTTGCATCAATTTGTAGCTGTTTTATGCTCTGTGCCACGTCTTACGGGAATTTAGAAAACTAAATATCAGTCTTTACTGCCATACCAAGGTGTCGGTTAGCACCAGTCAACAATATTGTGATTTATTTCAAGTTTTACACTGTAGCGTGATTACACTGTACAATGATCCAATTTAGTTTTGTCATGAAAGAAATGTTTTTTCTCAGAATATAATTAAGTCTCAATATTGTTTCGGTGATTTTTTGTGTATTTAGGGGTTGTTTAAATTACACATTTGGATTCCACAAAACGGATTTCTTAAAGTGCAGTAATATTCATGCATTTAAGGTCATTGTAACATTAATTAATTTACAGTCTATATTTCTTGGATAACAAATCGCCATGCATCCACTAAAACATTTCAATCTTCTAGTAAGAAGAGATATATCCTGGTATAAATTTCATTTGATAAATTTTCTTCGGATGTCAGAGTAGCGCAGTAGCTTGCATTTTATCAGTCTGCTTCGACCAACGACCATGCTTTGGTGAGCAATACTCAACAAAACTTGTTTGAGTTAGTTAGTTTATACGGTGTTATACGGAGCTGTTTAGATTTTCCCTTTTTTGAAATATCGCAAATATCGTCACATGTAGGGAGTAGAGAGTCATTTTTTTAGATGTGAGTAATATTGTTGAAACATAATGTAGTAATGGTTGGTATTAGGCAGCCTTTGGTGGATCAAATTTGATGCTGCTATTATAAATTATTATAATAATTATTATTATTATAATTATTATAAATGTGATTTGGTATTTTTAAATATACCACTTAGATTAAGATTGCATTTTATTTCCCTATGTCTAGACAGTTTTAATGAAAGGCGCTAAAAGTTTTCGAAATTCCTTGCTTGATCTTTGTAAAAATACCATTCAAGTTTTGGACATATGAAAAAAAGTTAACAAGTTTCAGTCACAGATTCTGGTCACCCATATTACTAAAGCTAAATTTTTAGTCAATAATTGTCTCAAAACCATACTTGTTTATTCATTGTGAAGAATAACAATAATGTATCTCAGAATCGCTTTTTTTCACTCATTTTTATTGTATTCTTTTACTTATAACTACCTGTACTTATTGACTCTCATTTTGAGGTGGCAAAATTTTCCTGGGATCTCTCAAATTCCAACAAATTACAAAAGTAAATAACATTGGTTTGAAATAAATAATTTTGTTTAATAGTATCATTATCATAATGTACTGGAGATGAAATTCCATTATAAAGCCTATTTAATTTTCTAAAAGCAAATGTACAGATTAACAATTTGAGAAATCATAGTCTATAATCCGTATATTTATCTAGATTTATCACAACCAGATGAAATATAATCACTAAAATAAAATCTGGTAAAAAGTAACCACATACATGCCATGGTCTTGAATTGGGTTGGCGGAATGGGGAGTGTTGGCACAACAGAACAAATGAATTAAGAATATATGGACATAAACAGTCAAAGGTCTTGATTTGAATTACTGTCCACCAATTGAATAGCCTTTCCCTAGCTTAATATTAATAATATATCTAATTTTGTACAAGAATTAAAAATAATCAAAATTAATAAGCAAATTGGAAAACTGACTCTTATGACCGGTAGTTAAATGATTGTTGGAATTATTGAGGATGGATAGTTGGAATTCCATTTCCATAATTCTGTATCATTTGACAAAGTTTTGACCAAAAATTTTTGATTTATGAGTTAACTGGTGCGATACTGACTGGGAATATACTTGGTTGAATCTGTTTTATAACAGCGTTGATGTGAATTATGCAATCGCTTGATGAACTTGGGCGAACGAGAATATAATCTAGCATTATAGTGCGATAAAAGTCGTTTGCATATTGCGGAAGTTTCCTCTTATCGTATTCTATTGTCTGTGAGACCTGTGCCTTCCCGCCTACGAAGCTGAAATGTGATACCGGTTTCGGTGGGTTTTCAGGCTCGCAAAAGCATCTAATAACAGGAAGCTGCCTGTATTGCGAGGCGGTATGATGAATAAAGAAAGAATAAACTGTTCATGCATTGTTAATGGCGCTTTGAAATTTTTATATTGTAGATGGGATATGTTTAAAATTTTATCGGATATTCGAATTGAATATCCTTCATTGGTCGAAGCAAATTCTTTATTTGGTTACAAATAGGTACATTAAGATTATTAACTGTTGTATAAATTATATTATTCAATTTAATTAAGATAATCTTACACAAAGTTTTAGATGATTGAAATTAGTTGTCGGATCATATTCGACCAAACTTTGCTCCAGATATCATGATTTTCCTACAAAACAAATCTGAAAACGAAATGAAGTCTCAATCAGACTGGCAGAATATTTGCTACTCAGACACCTGAAAAAATGTGTTCATGAGAAGAAAATTCAGAAATTAGGCAAACTGCTTTTTTGTTCATTCAAAGAAAATTATATGGACATTTCAGGCATCGAAGACAAACAAAATTCTGTCATCCTGTTCTCAATTCGGCATCTAGATTACATCTCTGTTCAGATGATGACAGTAATTTGGAAACCATTGAGCATACCGTACATAAATTTTCTATTATTAACAGCTTAGTTTCGTTTAAGCATATCTTTTGTTGCATCAATAATTTCTCAAATTCCACTGGGTACCTGGGTTAGCAAAATCTTATTTTTGTACGGTTTTCAACTTTTGCGTCATATTTTTTAATTAAATTAAAAATACTATTAAGATGTATTAATAATAGGTTTTGATTGGACCTTGTGAATACTTATAGTTCAAAACTCAGTCACTGAGGACCTAACCTAATAAAAATACCACCGGTAATATTTAAATAAAAGTCTGACCACAGGTAAGGTAGCAGATTATTATTTTTCTTCAGGAATCTGAAACAATCATCCCATTTTTTGTGTAAATTGAAAAAATCTTATATTATTGCATTTATAATTTATTTCAAACACGTAATTCTTTTAGATCCCTATTCACAGCTTGAACCAGGAAGTGCCATACTTCTGAATATTAAAATTTTTTATTTGAATATCTAGTTCGTCCTAAACTGTAGTCTGTGTAGATATTGGATAATTTAACTAGTAGAAATTTGATTGTCGTCTCAAGCTTGTGTTTTGACAAAGGAAGTAACTGAGACGTTGCATATGGGTTAATTTCCTGGTTTTTGAATAGCGGGAGAAGATGTTGTGTGGGTTGAGTTGTGATATATTAAACGCATTGTTTAGCAGTGATATCATTTAGTCGTCACTGTAGTTTATTACCAAGTGATCGTGCCAGTGAGCACATTTGTCGCAAGTTTTGCAAGGTTGTCGGGAGCGTCTTTGTTTGAATCTGTTATGAAAGGTAAATATGTTTTGATTTTCGTAAATTACTCAATTAAATTGATATCTTGACTTGTAAATTTATGTTTGAAATGTATAGATTATTTTTTCAAGTATCTTATTTTTCTTTGGGTGTCTGAAATGTTTGTCATTTTCTTTGGTGCAAAACAATACTATCTTAAATAGCAGTGTCGATGGTTTTGAAACTTTCTGTATGATTTGGTTGTGACCAGTCACTCAAAAAAAGGTATTTTTATCTTTTAGCGTGACATATATATCGCGCAATAATGCCCTTCTGCCTAATTTTGTTCTAATGTAACACATTTTTTTTGGGTCTCTGAGTAGCAGAGTGCCTGCCATTTTGTCACTCTGCTAAGTTCTATATAAAATTTACCCAAACTATTAAATTTTGTTCATCAAATAGAATCCAGGATTTTAGTATTGCGTTAATTACCCTTGGTATTCCTTACTAATACATTGTTGTAATGTTGTAAGAGGGTATTGTTTTTTAAGTTCACTCATGGTGTAATCTAGTATATTCGTTTTCTTACATGAATTTATTCTTATGATTACAATTGTGGTTAGGAATATTCAGTAAAAGTAATCACATTTTAATATGATGGATGGCGAAAATCACGCTTTTATGTTAATCAATTTGCTGTGTTATATAGTACGGTAATGTAGTAATAAAATTTGCATTTCTAACCAATACTGCTATGAAATACACAATTAGTCTTTTGTTCAGTAAGAACACGATTTATGTCGAATTTTGCGGCATAAAATTTGACTCGTGTCATGATTATGCTGCAAAATAAAATTAATTTAAAGTATGGTACGGGTAATTGGAAATCATCCTAATGTTAATTGTAAAATCATCTTAATGTTAATCGTAAAATGCTAAACGAAATTGAATAAGGTGTTAGCATTTATATTTGGATTGTTACTTGACGACTCAGATCTAAATCGAAAGTTGGTTGGGATTCCAATTCAATGTTCAAATGTTCGTTGTTTACTATGAATAGAAAATTAGCATATAAAAAAAAGTTTATTAAATCATAACATGTACGAAAGATCCTTGTTAACATGGCATCCTAATAAGATATTATCATCATCATTTTCATCTTTTTGTCTAGCTTGCACCATTGATGGACCGCGTCTTAACGACGCGATCCAACAGTGATGCATACTAAACAAAATATGTATTGACGTAATTTTTCAATTGAGATATACTGCTTGCTATGAAATGGCTGGAGATCTTTTAAAGCAATACCATTTGAACGGTGTTCAATCTCAATGAACTTTTTGGTATTATGGTATGCTCTAAAATTTCAGATACTTTTAATTGATGCTATTTTAGCGTAGATCCTTTTGTCATTTCGATCATTGTTGTGTCGAATCCTACCAACATTTAACATGATTATGCTGTATATTTGATGCTTAAAAGAACAAAAGTGTCATAATTTTTTCAATCAGTATTCCGATTCACCGTTTAAGAAATATTACAAATTTTTTTAGATTACTGACAGAATCATTCAAGAAATATGTTCCCGACAACAAGTTATCGATCGTATTTGGCAACGACCAGCATTTTGAAGATGATCAAGGTATGAAATTTTGTGAGATAATAAAAATGTTTAGCTGCATGTCGTTTACTGGTGTGTCCTTATACTGGTGTGCCCTTAAAAGATTAGTCAGGCTATCTGATAATTCAGTTCAAAAGTAATTTCGACTTTTATTTATTCTTAAATTTATTTATTGTTCGCTAACATATGTGCCAAATTAAAAAAAAAATGATATAAATCATGATTTTGATGCAAGATAAGCAAATACCAGCTTTTTTCTTGTGGAATGTTGAAGCAATCTATTTATTGTATAGCGTATTTCGAATACCGTTTAAACTAAATAATAAGGACAATCCTACCTGCATTGAGTTGAAACATTCCTTCAGCAAGCCAGCACAATATGCTTTAGCAAGCTCTTCAGTGCTGCCCTATCATAATTTTAGTTTTGCTAAACATAGGCCACAGATGTACCATCCCCATGTCGGCACAGTAAATCTGTGACTCGTGCTTAACAAAGCGTATATGACAAAATATTTCTTGGTTATGTGGTATTTGTAAAACTACTTGCACTACTTCCTTGTTGCACTATATTGTCTGATATTGCTGATGATGAATTCATATTGTTCTGCTTCCTGGTTTCTTGGTATTTCATAGAAGTCATATCGATCAACTATGAAACATCAGTTATTTCAAGGAAATCCGATATACCAAGCATGAAGACTGGATAAAGCAGCACCCCAGACTCGTGACTTCTTAAATTTTTTCCCCTTCTCGTAGTTTTGTAAAAAAATTAGGAAACTGTTAATGGAATTTTTTTAGTAATTGAGAAAGAAATATGCAAACTTTGGGGCAGCCCTGAGTAATCTTTGAATACCGGTCATGACATTGCTGCAAAAGAGGTGAAATATGGTCCAATATCAATCAGCAATTCCATTTTTCTCAAATATTGAAGCATCCTATTTATATGGCGAATTTCAAATACCGTAGTGTTTAAACTACTAAATTGAATGAATAATTCTTAACCATGCAAAAAGTGCTTTCATGTTCTTGTTATGAAACATGCTTTATGTTTGAAGTTTCATTCATTAAAAGCACTGCACTGTCATGAACTATTTTTTTTAAACAAATCAAATCCAGTATAGTTATTTTTCTCTGTTTTGTGTATTGTTTTAGTTAATCGTTGTTTTGATTCCGCTTCGCCTCTTTTCCTTTGCATCCCGTCAAATCCACCACATTGTCTTATGATAACCACCTCGTTTCCTATAATGATTATCTTCGTGTAGGTGGATTGTTGTTTATGAAACTGCCAATCAAGACCTTACACGTTGCTCCGATTCCACTATTCTAGCATTTTCTGACACATTCAAAATAAAATTATATAATTGTTTGCTTGATACCTGAAAATATCTTGAATGTCTTCTAAATTGATAGTTATTGTAAGAATTCTGAATATAATTTGAGGCGAGGATATATTTTGCAGTAAACTCGTAAGATATTCCATGTGGTACATTTCCTCCACTGCAAAATGAACTAAATGTGCACATATAGTGTTAATTTTAATCATTTTGAACATATATGTTATGAAAAAAAATTAATTCTGGATACAGTTTCAATACAATTTATATCATTTGTAATTGCCTAGGGCAGACTGACGGAATGAATGCTAACTGCTTTGCTACTCGGACACCTGAAGTAAACCATGATCACGAAGAAAAGGTGATTCCATCAAGAAAATTTAGCGAAAATTCCAAAACCATCAATGCTGCTATGAAATAGCAGATGTTGATGATTGCTAACTGAAGTTAATGACATAAATGATTAGGATACCCGAAGAAAAACAAGATTTTGTCGGCCTGGCATATCTTAAACGATCAAGTATTTCACAAGAGTTTAGATGAGTATAGTATTTGGCATATTATTGTCTACTTTAAGTTACAAAAAGAACTTGTGTTCGTTCTTTCAGGCGATAGTTACAAATATACTTGAGCGGAAGGATTTCCCTAATACTTTCCATTTTTCACATTCAGATCGGCCTCGTGAAGAATATGTCCCAACACTTCTTCACTTTTCTGCCATGTACGGACTTCGTGACTTGACAGCTAATCTTTTACAATGCCCTGGTGCGGTACAGGCATACGGTACAGCAAACTGTGATGGAGACTACCCAACGAATCTGGCAGAGAAATCAGGGCACTGGGACCTTCGAGATTTTATGCAAACTTATATGGTATGTTTGTGTGTGTTGTGATACATTTCAAACTATTGAATTAATTAGTAAACTGGCATTGCAGGTTGGAGTCTGAATGGAGTTTGAGCCATGTTAAGTCTGGCGTCTAAACCATTGCCCAAAACTTGGACCTAGGTTTTAATACCTTATTTTAGCTCAGTTGCACTGGAAAACAGTCAGTAATGGCAAACTAAGTAGAATACATTTTATGCAGAATTTTTTTGCTATAATTGCTCTGTTATGGTAGAGCGACCCTTCTCTTCCTGCATTATTGAATATTCAAACGAACGTTTGACACAATGCTATGTCTAAAATATTTTGAATACTCTGTTATAAAATTTCCATTATCATACCAATATATAATAAATTGAAATTTGATTCTTGCATGTGAGTGAAAGTACTATTTCACTCCGTGGTACTTCGGGGTTTTTCCGATTTCTCATATCGTAGCCTGAAACCGAGTACCGCGGTGTAAATGGTACAATACATTTTCATGCCCTTTCGTCACTGCTGTTGTATATCAAAGGTCTCAAACGATATACGAAAGTTGGAAATAACCCCATATGATTCTATCAAAAATAGGATATGCCTTATGACTCACAAATATGACTACTGTAGCATCTATTTCTGTACAGTGCATGTGAAAATGTTATATAAAGAGCAATCGCTGAATGTCCACTGTTAGTGTTGTGAGACTGGAATACCTGTAGCACTATAAAAAACAAAGATTAGGATTTGCATTATTATTATTAGTATCGTTTAATAAACTAATCAGTTTAAAAACCTCATTTATTGTGCATATAATGTGGCGAATATGCCAAATTTTGAACTGTCAAATTTGTCACCTTGAAAGATATAATAATTCATAGGCATGAACAACCTTGGAAAATATCTTGGCAAAATCAGCCGTTCACTAAAACATAAAATATGACGAGTTTCTGGCCATTCTGGTCTAGTACCATCACGCGCCATGCCCAGTTTGGTATATCCATTTTATTGTGGCATCGCACCTGATTGTACGAAAACCATTGTGTGCACTCTCAACTATCAAATACATCATCCGCCTGCCTATCGACGCCTGCTTTTTGAACATTGTCAGACGGTAAGCATTCAAATTGGACCATATGTTACTGTAATTAGCTCGAATATCACTATAGGCATCAAATTGCTGAACGGACTAAACCATGCGACTATAAAATTTAGAAGTAAAATATAACTCATAAATAAACTGTGTAATAAAAACTTCATTAGAACACAGTTCAATCCGGTCCACACTCAGTTGCTTATGAATTTTCTGAAAATCTGTTGATAGGCACCTACAGTATTTTGTTTCAAATATTTGAATTTTTACTCCATACAAATTATGCACACCGGTATATTGATAGTTTCAAATTTTATACTGTCATCGAATCATTTCCTTCATTCGTATCAGTATATAAATTCTGCACTCGAGTTTGTCATATTGGACCTCTCTGAATATTGTTTTCAACAAAGTACTGACTTTTCCATTCAGTAGTCTGTTATATCCAATATCAATTTGTCTGCTAAGAAATTGAAATTGTATGAACTACAATAAAATGGTAATTTTCATATTCTTCCAAGGTCCCAGAATAAAATGTATACATGCTTTTGTTAAGTATAAGTCACTGATGGATCGCGCCGTTGAGGCGTGGTCTATCTGTGGCTTATTTTTTAATAAAAAAAAACACCTCTTGTCGTCTATACAACGCAATGCAAATAGCATCAAACAACAATGCACTATTTGGATTCTAAGAAAATTTTCTTTTATTAATAATAATTATTTCAGGAAGTGGCAGCGATGGTTCATGATGATTATGGCGATAGAGGCAGTATGCAAACATCTCAAATTATGTCGAGTATGGTGTACGGTCAATACTTAAGCTTCGCTGGTGATGTCGGCGTTCCAGAAGAGTAAGGAGGCATTTTATTTTATATTGGTTAATTAATGATTATTTTTGTTGTACTACCGAACAATAACAATCCATTAACTTCATGAGATTTTTGTTTTATTTATTGAAGCATACTCTAAGCGAGGCTGGAGGTTGAGCATAATAAGAATCAACTAACGACCATTCAAATAGCGAAGAGCTACTACAATATGTAGTGCCGGAAACTGCACTTCAAACGTAAAACATCCCACCATAAGTTGCACCACCATGGTAAAGTGCAGTGAGTGGTATCTTCCCTAGGCGATGCTGGGATATTTTCACTAATCCTCACCACAGCAATTCATGACATGTGATAGACAATTTGCAAACCTTGCATGTAGATGGGTTTCAAATCTGACCATATTCCTTGTTGGTATTGTATGAAAGTAAGAGCTTTCTGTTCTGGCTTACTTATCGGAGCCTGGGCCTACATATGTTATCCCACCTTTGGTAGAGTGGGGGCATGAAGTCATTGTTCGGACTTACAAGGGCCTAAATACAAGTTTATTATTAATCTGCGATTCCAAACATGATAACAAGAACGTCATTTATCAATATAATATAATATAATATAAAAATTAAGTGTGTCATAGAAAATCAGTGAGCATGGAACACAATGATTTATTAAAAAAAAAACATCTGTGGGTAAGGCTTCAGTTTTCCCTCACTAAATATGGTGTTCGAAGCCTAGTATATTATTGCCTTTTTCTGTTGTCTTGAAACGGCACATGCATTCGTCTTTGCACTTCCTTACAAACAATCAACGGAAAGTCCCATTATTTGAATTCACATGCCGCCTTGTGATCGCATTTAAGTAGCAACATTTAATAGTATCAGCAGGAAGACAATTTCTTTTCAAAATATTATCTGAAGGAAGGCCAAATTATTCTTTTTCATTTAAATATATGTGCATCTACTGTCTGTATTTGTTTTGCAAAGGTCAATATAACAAAAAACATGTTAGTTGATGTCAGTTCAATGGTGTTAACCTTCCTGTAGCAGTTTTGTATGTGTTTCATATACAATACCCATATTGTGTATTTTTCATAATTATCTTGTAGCCTTTGTGTGGCTGTTTTTAAACTTAATCGAGTCATTATCATGAGCTTACTTACCTTACTCAGAGTCGTGGTTTATTAACAAAACCTTACATATTTTTATCAGAGACATATATTGTATACACCTTACAAGTTCATCATAAGACTTTTATTAAGCACTATCTCATACAAATGGAAAAACTATAGATATCATCGTATTGTTGATTGCAGTGAGTTTAATTCCTACGCAATTCTATCTTGTAGCGGATGTTTGACATTTGAGCGGTCGTTAGTTGACTCCTTTTAATCGCTGCCTTCAGACTTGCTCAGGGCAAACTTCTATATAAAAAAGACTATCTGTTTATACCCGCTCAAAGGTGTTATTTTGTTAAGCATGTGCCACATGTGGACCGCGTCTCATTAACACGATCCATCAGTGACACATACTTAACAAAACTTGATTCAAGAAAGTTTTTTGGTTTGGTTAGGTATATCATTACGGTTAACATAATTATCTTGAATTTCAGTATTTACGTTCCGATTGATGGAGGTTTAATATCTGGTATCAACAATTGTAGTACACCTGTAGGTTATGTACCAATGCATCCAGCTGGCTCGACTGCAGGTCTACCGAAAAGTGTCGATTATGATTATACACTTCGTAAAATATTAGAAGGTTTGGATGTTTTTTATTACTAGCAACAAAAACTTCTTCAAAATCATCTACTCTGTCGTTTTTTAACTTTGAAGAATTTGTTAATTTATTACTGAAAGAAGTGCCATGTTGAGTTGTAATTTGCTTCATAAATTCTGTAAAATATCTTGTTCGGTGTGATGAGTTGATGTTACCCAACTTGGTATTGCTCGGTTTGTTGTTGACTTTTAATCAAAAAATAGGCAGATATCATCTTCAAATGCTTCTCTATTTAAACATTTTAATTTATGACAATTTTGAATATACCCTTGAATCTACTTTATCATTTTATTGAGTGAGAGTTCGTGTATTTGAAAAAATATTCTTTCTTGATATTTTCAAGTCTTCAAATTTATTAAACTCTAGTAAAAGTCCTAAAAAGTGTTTTCTAAGAAACTGGTTAGAGAAATGAACAATCAATTCTCTACATACAACTGCTTTGCTACTCAGAAACCTAGAAAAAATCAGAATGTAGAAAAAGGTTCAAAATCATCAATGCTGCTATGAAATTGCATTGTTGATGCTTTTGAAGCTAATTTGGAAATCCATAGAAAATTACATGAACATTTCGAACATCGGAAGGATAACGAGATTCTGCCATCCTGCCCCAACAAACCATTCAAGACATCATATCACATTTGTATCCCTTTCTTTAACTTCCTTGTATTGTTCTTCTCAGGTGATGAACCAGAAAAAGAGTATGAAACGCTCGATCTTATGCAACAACTACCTCCTATACCAACTGAAAGACGATCCAAGCACAATTATGTGTGGTAAGTAGATACTACGAAATGTTGTGCAATAGCGATTCACAGTTAACTTTTATATTACTATTCATTTTATATTACCTGTAGCACGTTTATGCTATTTGAAGCCATCGACCCAAGAAATTGTCATATTAGTCAATAACTATCAACAATTGTGTGTGGCCAAGTGTGGAATGATTTTTGAAACACTTTGCTACAAATTTTTAGTATTTTCCACATCACGCCTCTCGCAAAAATAACAAAAAAAAGCTGCATACTAGTGTCATGTGCGTACAATTTCAGTCACTGCTATTTAATAGTATTGTTAATGATATCGGAAAGACTCGAAATAAAAACTTGTGTGTTGAACGCTTGCAGGAAAACTAAATATGTCACTCTTATCGCATGTATAGTACATTATGTTTGACGCTTATTGCTGAATGGGATTGACAGTTCATTATTTTCAAGGCAGCTAAAGATAGAAGTTCATATTTCTTTTTCTCTACCTAAAGCACCTGTGAATGAAGAACCTCCTCTTCCACCACCAAGAGATACGAGAATGCAACAAAGAGGAGGATCTATTGAGCCACAGACTGCAATGTGTAAGTAATAGGGCTCAATTTTTTACTGTTATCGGTAGTTTTCATGTTTATAACTGATGTCTTTTTAGTGTCTACTGTCGTAATTGGGTCTTTTTTGTTGAAATTCACTCTTGAGTAATGCCCGAAGCAGTGATAAAAGAAACCAACTAACGGCCGCTTGATAACAAAAAACACCTAATTGATGTAACACAAGCAACTACACTCTAAACAGAAAAGATCCCAACTCCCAAACAGAACTGTACCGCTATGGTAAGGTGCAGTGAGTGGTATCTTCCCTGGATGATGGTAAAACCATTTACCATTTCTTTGCTTCCTTTTAATCACATCTTACGACACACAGGAAATACGTTGGGACTATTCTAAAGCCCGTACCTACAGGGCTTGCTAAAATTCAAGACTGGGTTGTAACTATATTTATATGCTGTTGAAAAGTGTATCCAAAGTGTGTGTATATATTGATGCATAATTGATACGGGTCAAGTTGTAGGAAGTCAAATATTAAGTATGTTCTAATATTTGATGGAACGTAGATCTAAATAGAATAATTAGGCCAGAGATAATAACCTTATTGCCATATTGGTAGATGTGTGTTTGTCAGATTGAATTTCATACATGTATAGTTTGTTATCGTTTTCATTCGTGTGTTAATATCTCCTTAAAAAATTTCAGTGACATTGCCAAAGTTTTCATCTAATACGTCTCCTGCGCAAGAAGAATTAATTGCTTTGCAGAAAAAAGTAAAGACAGGAGAAGTTACCATCAATCAGGTGAATGACCAGTCAGCTGCCACCTCTAGATTCGAGTCGATCCAGTTACATTTTCCATGAAGTTGATTTGAATATCTGTTTCCTGATTCAAGGTTTTTCATAATCACAAATTTTTTATTTTGAATAAATCCTCATGATAAATTTCATATTAAATCATTCACTAGATGATTAAAATGTGAATTTTCCAGTATATGATAGCAATGAACTGTATAAAAAGAGTTTAAAATCATCAATACTGCTATGAAAGAAAATGACATGAATATATTTTGCACACTTGAAGGGAACTGAGATTCTGTCGCACTGTTATGTGCATAGACAATTTCAATGTATATCGACATAAACATTGAATCATTTCTAGGCCGTATTTCGCTTCAAAGAATGGGAGAGAAAGCACAAAGAGACGGCAGCTTCATTTCAATATCAACAAGAAAACTTACAAAGATTAAGAATAAGTTTGATGAAAAGTCGAGAGGAGAGAAAACAACGTGGAGGCAGTGGGTCTATCAGAATATCTGAACCGTTAGTCGCAGGATCATCAACTTACGACAAAGTTTTATTGAAGACACGACGTGAAGTTATGGTTGATGCCTATGGTGGGGTTGGGGAGAGAACTTTACCGGTAAGTGAACGCGATGGCCTAGTGGTTAAACATGTGGGCGTCTCTGGTTGAAGATTTTTGGTTCGAGTCCGGCTCGTTAATCCATGCCCGCCACTCAACCCGGGGTGTAATAACGTGGGTAGGCTAAGCTGAACAGGAGAAGATCATATCATTCCAGCAATTCTAACCCTGCCCTTCAATAAGTGGCCGCTCGTACAGGGCCTTGGTCAGGGTGATCCACTCCAAGAAGTGGCTATAAAAATATAAAAAAAAATCTTTTCAATGTCACTTGCGTATCATGCTACTCTAAGCGATGCATGATAAATTGCCCGAAAGAAAGCTGTTGATGGCCAGTTATGTGGCTGAGAGCTTGTACAAATTGTGATATCAACACTACACAAGCATTAGACATCCCCAACAGAAGGAACATATGATCAAGTTCACAAGTGGTACCTGCCCTTCAAAAACCCGTTTCAAATAATGCATAGTTGATTATTTTGAATTCTTTCAGGAAGTCCTATTGATTATTGTAATACCGGTAGGAGTAAACTCAGTTAAAACGGTCTCTATCTATTTTGGTTGAGCATACTTGACATTGTATTTCTTCATTGAAATTCACTCGTGAGCAAGGCAAGAAGCAGTGCCTAAAAGGAACCAACTAATGGTCATTTAATCGCAAGCAAAGACGTACGAGAGGTGGAGTACCGTCAACTGCACTCTATGCGAAAACATCCCAAATGAAACCAAACCACTACGATAAAATACTGTGAGTGGTATCTGCCCCGGGCGATGGTGAAAACACCCAACACTTCTTTGTTTCCTTTTGGTCGTCTTTTACTACACACAGGAAATATGTTAGAACTATTTTAAACCTCGTACATTTTTGATGATTTCAAATTTTATGCCGGTCATTTTTTCTTCTGGCACAGTAACGGTCATAACAATTTGAATTGTTTTTTCAAATCAGGGAAAAAGACCAAGTATCGAAAGAAAGATCCACGAGCCAAGGCAAAACGAATGTAAGTCATTCACTTATCTTACTCGTACTTCATTGATATTGTGTCATTCTATTACTAACTTTGAAATTTAACAATAAATTATTTTAAGTAAGCTTTTTAGAGCAACGCAAAGATTTAAAATTGAATATTTTTTTGTTATCACAGATTCACAAGGACCAGACAGGATGTCATTCAGAAGTAGTTTCAAGGTATCTATCCATCTACTCTGTAACGAATTTAGTTATTGATATTTTTCTAATTTTATACTATACCGTATCGCAATCGGAATTTTATTTTGTTGTTGGACAGCGTCGAATCAGTGAGACATGCTTCACAAAAGATGTTTTGGCAAAATATTTTCAAATGGGATTATTGCCGGAAATGTATTAAAATCATAAAAAGAGAAACCGACAAATAACAAATTTTTGCCACTTGTTGAAATAATTATCTGGATCGATAGTTGTGTTAAGAATAGAAAATATTTTCTAGAAAATTTTCTTCAAATTAAACTTTATTTTTATTTTGTTCCATATTTTAATTATTTGCATTTGACACTAAGTAAGCCCTGTAAGTATAGACTTTAGAATAGTACCAGCATGTTTCCTGACTACCACCATAAGAGGTGACTGAAAGGAAACCAAGGAGTGAAGGAAAGAAAGTTTCCACTTTCTGCCAATTTTTGCTCTGTTAGGATTTTTCTGTGCATCTATGTTGTTACATAAAGATTTATTGTC
The DNA here is from genome assembly GCA_963675895.2 of Styela plicata. NCBI lineage: Eukaryota > Metazoa > Chordata > Ascidiacea > Stolidobranchia > Styelidae > Styela > Styela plicata. Next base: position 6,739,952 of record OZ023151.1, on the reverse strand, counting down.
ATATTTATATGTACTCATGCAACCATCACATAATCACGTATGATATCCTATTTTTTTTCGATTTCGTCAATCGTCATTAATAAATTTTAAGTCTAATTCAACCTTTGCAAAATTGTGTTCTGCAACTTACATCTTTTGATTTTTAGAGCGAAACAATAATCTTGTATTTTTTGCTTAAGGTTTAAACTTTCATTTTCGTTAACCTATGTTTATATTTATATTGAATTTTTTTCTAATTCGGATTTGTTTTGATTCTTTGCAAGTCTTTGATGCCAAAAAAGAATCCTGAGTAAAAAATAAATCGTCTGAAAATTACATTGTTTCACTTGCACCAGTTGTGCTCTATATCTCAAATATATCTCTATATCTCACTTTGTAGAACAAACCCCCATTCAGTGCACGACAACCTGCACCTCCAGATAATATGAGAGACCAGTTCTCAAGATTATCACTCAGTTCTACGGTTTGTATTTTTCAATATTCACCTACCTTGCCCCACATCAGTGATTAGGCTTGTGTCTTTCAGTTACAGTTATATTTATTTTCGAATGAATTATCGAATCAAATTATACTGAGCGAGGATTTAATTAATCGCCAATTTTCTCCATGACGTTTTTGTACATTTCTGACATATTTGCATTGCGATGTTGGAGCATTTTAAGTAAAATTATTTTTAATCAGTTCAAAAATATTTTGTACCCACATTGTTTTTTGTCAGGCTTGTGTCATTGATGGATCAAGCGCAGTCTGTCTGTGTCTTAGATTTGTCAAAATTGGGTTGGATCTTTCTCGTAAGAACTTATATGGACAATCTCCATGAATAAGTCATTGATAAATGCAATATAGATAATTTGTCTGAACGTTTGTATAGGTTCACTAACAAGTATACTTAATGAACTATGAATTCTTGAGTTACGCCTCTTTGAAGATTATTCCCTCTTTGAAGATTATTAGAATTTTCTGATTGCTTCAACTATAGTGTCATAAAAATTTGACATAGATGTACCCAATCTTTGCCATAACATCTTTTGTTAAGTATGGTTCACTGATGGATCGCCTCGATTAGACGTGGTCCATCTGTGGAGAATGCTTGACAAAATAAAATTTCTGATCAGGTATTGTAACCTTGCACCACAATCAGAAAGTCTGTTTGGTCAAGTATGATCTACATATCATCCTTCTGTATCACGTGCTTAACAAAATATATACCGTTAAGTGGTAAATATTTTGTGATAGGGTGGAAATGTCTTAATGTACTGACTATCTAATTACAGGGTTCATCAATCAAATCCACCGGGTCCGATAGCAGTATAAGATCAATCAGCCGTTCCCTACCTTCACCTTTACCTCGAACAGGTAGTCCTGCTCCTCTGCCTCCTCGTCCTGTTAAGTCGAACCAGATGTCAGATTTTGGTCGTCCACTCTCCAGCCCCAGGTAACAATACTTTTATATTATGACATAAAATCTCTACTGAATGCGATTTTGCTTTTTATCTATCGTTGAGGTTTGCAGTTCGAAGCTAGCAGAGAACAACCGTCAGCAAATATTATTAGATTTCTCAAATCTCGAAAGTGTGTTGTGGTTTTTGCATATGCAATCGTCATTTATTAAACCACGTTCAAACCAACATATAGACCAATGTCTTATAGATGTATAGATAGTAAATTGTGCACTCTTGATCAACTGCCGTAGGATGCGCATTTTCAAGTCAACTCTATAAGTTTAATATATTGGATAAAGTAGAAAATTTATATTTCCTTTTCAGTCATGCGATGCCTAGTCATCATCAACCATGGAACACACATGATTATGGTGGTCCCAGCTCAAACTACAATTTCGACGATGATGCTCCTCCACCTGTGCCGCCACGTGATGACCACGAGTCTAGACCTAATGTACCACCAAGGAATCCTATGGGAAGAAAAAAGTAACACGACATGCTGTGCATGATTATATATATATAGCTAGCATTGACCCTACTTGGGCTATAGATAAATATAATCAAAGAACTTATTTATCTGTAGTTCATGTTTGGTCTAAATCCCAATATTTGGTATTCAATACCATTTGAGTGCAATAATATGAAAGGAGATTTTAGTTATAGTTTGACTAGACTGCCTTATCCCACTAAATTGGTGGTTAAATTAAATTTACTAATAATATATGTCAATATGTCCTTTAGAAATGCTGCTTTAAGTTCCACAATTGTTTATGCTTGTAAAAAAACGCTCGTTTACTTGATTATCTACCTATATCCTCCTGCTCCGATTTTTTATTTTTCTCCACAAGATCTATTGATTGATATCTGTTCCCGAATCCTTGTAAAATGCGGTTTTGCATTATCTATCGCCCTATCCCAATCAGAAAAAAATGTTTTTAAAACATCTTTTGCTATGGGTGCTATTGCCATCCATCTGTGACAAAAACAAGAAAATTTCTGATTAGGAAGCAATGCGACGGAATCTTGTTCTGGTTCAAGAATCTAAACTTTCGTGTTCTTTCTTTGGATGAACAAAAAGTCTTCTTGGTATGAAATAATACTCACGCGATGGATTTTCTTCCGAAAGGGCACCTCTTTTTTCGGGTGACCCAAGTAGCTGACTATCATTATTTTCTGTGTTTAAGTTTGCAATTTCTTTAATATCAAAGTGAAATTTGGGAAGCGGAACAGTTGATTTAATATATATGTTAAGATTTTCAGACTTCTTGTCAGCATCTGCCTGTTTAGTTGAGCGTAATGCTTTGCTGAAGATCCAGCAAAGTACTCAATTTGCTTCTGAAAATATGAATCACGATATACTGGAGTGATTAAAACTTATAAATAACAGCATATTTTTGGTCATTTTTCTTGTTCTTCTTTAAATGTTTGCTATGCGTAACATAAATGTATGCATAGGCCGTTTTCCCATATATATATATATATATATCACTTATTACAATCTTTTCAAGACGCTACACTTAATTTCATGACTTACTCAATTTCTTCATTTCAACTTAGTCATTAAACAATGTGCTTCACTTTTTATATGGACATTTTTCTTATAGTGTGTGTGTTTCAAATGTGCAAAAAGAGATTATGGTAACCTTTCTTTTTATGCTTATTCAGATTGCTATGCAGTATCAATTTTGAATCTTAATTTGATGTTTAGAGGTATGTCTGTTTTATCCATGGCGGCAGTCCGGCATGAACATGCCAAATCGATAAATTATTGAGCGTGGGTCGAAGATGGACCGCGGCTCTTCGACGCGATCCATCAGTGACCCACGCTTAACAAAACATGTTTTATGAATATTTTCTCACTGGGTGGGTTAGTGAGTAATTGATCACGTTGACCAGACGATGATTCTTAATCTATTGTACCGGTGTTACCATAAGTATTAAATTTTTGACTAAAAGTAAGGTTGTGGGACCAAAAGAGGTTACGGATGATGTTTCCATTACTTGTTTTCTTAGAATTCAATGAGACTTCACAAAAAAGACCATGGTCTCTGTGGAGTGGAATTCGCCACCATACTAGCCCTAACCCAATTTGAAAATCTTTGTAGAAGCATGTTTTTTTAAGCTTGTGTCGCAGATGTATCAAACTTTGTCCCATCGTTGTGTCTTGTTTAATAATTATGAGTAAGTTTTTTAATTTTTAAATATGTAATTTTAAGAAGTGTCCTTAATTTGCGTGTTTTGCTTTCAACAGAATTTTTTATTTTGAAGTGTAAACTTTCATATTTAGAATATGCATAGTCAAAAGTAAATTTTAAGTTGTTCAAATATATTTCAATTTCTCTCCTCATTTTGTGCATCAAAATCGATAAATGCACTTTATCGAAACGTACTTTATCCGTATTATAAACCGGGGCCACCACCTCATGTAAGTAAATCCTCATTTAATAAAAGTGTGAGAGAAAAATATTTACGACCCAAAGTTTGACACTAATTGCAACGAACCAACAAAAATTAATCCCATGGCGATCAATTAAAAACATCACTCAAACTACCACTGTATTCGTCAATATATTATTTACAATTAATTTGATTATGAAAGTGTTTCAGACTCAACAGAAAACTAATTTTAAGGTTCAGTTACTAGAATATAGTGCTGTCAGCCTCGATAGTAATGTGACTTGATAAACTGTAGAAGATTTGAAAAATTCAAAAGTTCTCATTTTATTTTAAACACTTTACACTTATCGATAAACTGTATTCGGATATGTGGTGGCTTCAAGTCGATAAAAATGGCATTAAAAAATCTTAATCCCGCTGTAAGATCACAAACTATGCAATCATATTATTAAGTAACATGACTAGTAATTCTTGTTTTTTTTCTATCTATCCAGAATATCTATTTATATTATATTGTAGAACACATTTTGTTTTATTCACATCAAGGTTATTCAAGTGATGATGGAGCATGTTCAGTGACCATACTCTTGTGACAATTTGTGCAACAGCAGGGCATGGTTACTCTTATGTTGTGTTGTATAAAATTGGACTGGTGTATCAAAAAATATCAGTATCTGACCAAACAAGTTATGTCAAGTATGTGCCACAGATGGATCGTGCCTCTGAGGCACGGTCAATCTATGGCACATGCTTGATGAAACAAAATTCCTGATTTGAATTGTGGTAACCCACTAATACATTCCTTTCTTCGGAATCGAAACTCTCGTTTCAAATCAAATGTTTCGGAATGTGATTCTATCTGAGAAATTTATAGGTACAATTCAATATTCTACCTGAGAAATTTATAGGTACAATTCAATATATGGTATTCTCAAAGCATTAGCAAAAATTTTTTAAATAAATATTTTAAGTTTGAACATTTGCAATGAAATTTTGAGTATTGCAGTCAGACAGGTATCGTAATCTATTCCGATTTCGATTCTAGAAGGGACATCCCTATATTGGACCAACATGTATTAGGGAAATTACATTTTGTCAATGAACCATAGATGATCATGCCTTGCCAGCGTGATTTATCAGTTCCCAAACTCATCAAAACTTTTTTGACTTCGATTCTGAGATAGAGATATTCTAATAGGTCAGAATATCTGAAATGACATAATTCAAAATCCATGCTAAATATCCTAATCCTCGCCTGCCCTGTCGTTGTCAATTATGACACAGAGTATTATATTGACTTGCAGCCAGTTGTGTGCTTCATTCCAGATTTTCTTTTAAAAGAGATTAAAAGTTGAATTTTCTTAAATGGATACCATTTTATTGATCATGAGTTATATATAAATCACACCACTCAATGGTGGTCTATATATGGCTCATGCTTGGGTTCTTTTTTCACTTCACTTGATATATTCATCGAGCACAAATAATCAAGCTGTAAAACTTGAAATTCTTCGAGATTTTTGTTATTTTTACTTCCCTTTTTAGCTATTTGTATCACTGTTTCCATTCAACATTTTATGTATATACGTGTGCTTTTGAGCGCGATATGTTAAAGAATTGTCTTATTAGTTTAAGTTTTTTTTTACTTAAATATATATACCCTTGGGTTGATAGTATTATGACGAGTTTTCACGTTAATGAATAGTAAATCTTATCTTGCTCCAGTTAACTAGCCTAAAGACAATAGGAAATATGGCTGGTTGCATTTGAATATATATATATATTAGGCAGTTCAACACACTGCTGTTCCTAATTCAGAATTTGGAAACTTAAATTTCAGCAAATTTGCCATCTGTTGAACACTGTTATTTTCTGCATCTCTAGTACGGAAATTTTGGTACGAGCATGTTTTATTAGGCATTGGCTACTGATGGATCGCGACGACGGGCGCGGTTCGTCTGTGGCTCATGCTTGAAAAAATGAAAATTCCGGTTCCGTTTGAAGCATTTCCTTCCATATCATGAAATCTGTAACAGTTTATAATCACTTATTCCATGATTTATTCAACTATTTATTTGGTTACTTCACTACATGAAGATAAACTTCTTTTCGCAGAGTCAGCGATTTGAGACGCCTTCGCCCGTTAGCCGTTTCGTTCCTTCAATTAGAATTTCTTTTTTTCTATTTTTTTTTTATTTTCCATTTTTGGTATTATTGTTACATTTTATATTACTCAAGATTTTCGTTCTGGCTATCTTTTGTTCATTCTTTGGAAATATAAGTCTTCACTGCTTAATGCTGGGTTGTTGTTCTAGTTATATATCGAATTAACGTCAAGTTTAGGAAGAATGGTGATCGAATTTCTGACCTCTTACTGATCTGAAAGTCTTCAAATCCGAATTTTCAGATTAATACTGGTTTATCCAAGTCGGAAATTATATTTTCAAGTTTGAGTCGTCGTGAATCGTTACGTGTTTTCATCGGAAAATAGTTAAAAACAACTGCGCCTCCAAACATAAATCTTATTTGATCATGTATGTACCACAGATGGCGCGCGCATCTGAAGTGCCTCAAAACTGAACACAACATCTTGGACAGCATTTTTCTGACTGGATAGCAGCATCCAACTTTGGACTGGAAATATTTTTAATTTTCATTACAATATTTTAATGTGGCATGCAGGTACGACTATAAACGACTATAAAAAGGTTACAAATGCAATGAAAAAAATAGTCGGAGGTCAGTACATTAAATCATTCACAGTCTGGTTTCTTCAATTTCAACATTCATCGATTTCTTCTTCCGATACATATAATCCCCTATACCTGAAGAAACGCACAATTCACATTATTCAACCCTTCTACTGCCGCAAAAGCATTTCTTCTAGCAAAAAATATCTTGATTGAACGTGTTTTGTTTCAAAGAGAAATACATACTTGTGCCCCTGTGTTAGGCATTGTAACTCACGGCCTAGGGAAGATGCTCGATTTGCTTATCCAAATCAGAAATTTTGTTTTGTCAAGCATTAGCGACAGATGGACCGCGCCAACGGTTTACAAAACATGCTTGATCAATAATTTCCTGACTAAGACCAGTTTATCATTGGTTCGATAGATGGAATGACAAGATCCAGAATCTACTCGTAATCGGATAAAGTTGAAAACTCTGGTAATTGCACACTAAAATAAAATATCACTCACCGACCCAAAAATATTAATTTGGCAAATTTATATTAAGGGAATGATATATGATCACTGTAAAACGCCCGAAAAAGGAAAATCGAAGGTGCGCAAGTTTATTATTATTTTTGCAGATTTTAAGGTCAGACCAACCAAATATTGGGCACCGAGGGGCCTGGACCTTCTTTTGACACCAGTGCACACATGGTGTTGGAAAACATGATCAAAATCACAGTCGGTTGGACGAGGCATGATATTATTCGAAGACGTGGTAGATTTGCTCGAAAACAATTTCAATGAAAAAATATTCCCTACACGTCATTACAAAAAAAACGCAGAACGTCCATTTAAACTCTTTGAAACGAATCAATTTCTCTATCCATCTATGTATCTTGCGTGAAGAACATGCTTTGTTGATATTGTTTCGACTGGCAAACCGTGAAAACGCTTTGCTTTACAAAACTTTGCAACAATCATAATTACGCGTTCTATTGCTATGAAGAAGTTATCACGTAATCGGAACAAATTTCACAAATGCATCTTTTGTAAAGTATGGGTCACAGATTTATCGCGTCGATGAGACTTGTCAAAATCAAATTAATGATTGGGTCATAGACTCACCGTATGCGGTAATGCCCAGTATTAATAGTCCAACTTGAACCCATATCTTGATATACACGCATATACTTGTACTCCATCCAAATTGCAAAGCGAATCCTACAGTTATCCAAAAGGCCCAGCTTGTTATGGCAACATCGTGACTTCCTTCGAAATATTCCATGTACAAAACTGAAAAATACATAGCAAATATGTATTATTAACATAGCAACAACCAGTGACGTATCTAAAATCCTAAAAGGGGGGGAAAAGCAAAATTTTTAAATAGAAAACTTTTCGAGGTCAAATAGTGACGTCCTAATGATCGCTGCATGTGACAAAATAAATTTGGTCCTTCATAGGTCTTTCTGCAATTTTTTTAGGTCGGCAAAGGGGCTATGACACATGCCCCTCTCTCTAAATACACAAGTGTTTCCAACTGTTTGTTTCTATAAAATATGTTTGCCATCGACGCTTCTCTAATAAATGTCATTTCGCGTACAAAAATATGCACCCGTGATACTGTGCAACAATGGACGTATTTTGAAAGTATTTGCTGTCATTTCCTCGTTTCCAGTGAAAAATAAATATGTCGGAAAATTGTGTCTTATCGTTTATCACGTTCATCGTGTGTGTGTATTTTTAAGGGCGATGAAAAAATAAAGATCCCTATCTATCTTTCAAAAAAAGATAAAACTTTCTTCATTCATATTTTTGTCGCCGGTTTAAAAGGAATGCCGAAATCCAGAAACGTAAAATTGTGCCCTATTCTTCATCGTGTGTGTAGATTTTTCTGGCTGATAAAAAAATGAAGATTTCAATTTATATATTAATAAAGCTAAAACTCCATTCACCACAGCACAGCTTCAGTATTTCGACCTTTCAAAAAAGTTGCTGAATAATTTTCTGGAAATATATTTTCCCAGAATTTCGATGTTGCGTCTTACGTACCATTCAATAATGTCTGCCAAATTCCATCAGTTATTCCAAATGCAAAATAAATCAAGAATATTGTCCACCCCATATCGAGATTTGGATCCCATAATAAACAATATGTATAGACACAGAGATCAATTATTGCAGCAATAACGAAAAATGGAGTTCGACCGAGCTTCTGTCCGAACTTTCCAACAACAAAGGATAAAATCGCATCGGAAAATCCATATGTTGCCATGTGTATTCCAACCTGCAATGATATATAGTTATAGATTCAGTTAATATAGTTTAAAACGAAATAAAAATTTAAGACAACCATCTACAAAAGGTCCATATAAATCATACTCAATCCGAATAATTTTATCGAAACACATTTTTTTCAGGAATATCAAGATTAGGCCGTAGTCCATCTGATTCACATGCTTGACAAACTAATTTTCTGATCGGGTTAATGCTTTTCCGCATGCTTATGCCTTCCATTAGTGACCCCTGAACAGTGATTCCACTTTTAAATTTAAGATTTTAATTGATTCGGACACCAAATCCTAATACTGGTATTCGAATATATATTTCTGATTCGATGCAAGTTTCCTCAATTAGAAATAATTCATTTTGTCAAGCATGAAACACAGATGCACCGCGCTTCGGCAGCGCCATCCGACGAGGTCTCAAACTTAACAAAAGGGTACATAAATTTTATTTCGATTATAGACTGAACAAAACTTTTATTCGATATGTTTTTATTTGGCATATATTTCAAATGCTTTACTAACATGACAGAAAAAGATTAGTTTTTGAAATCTAGATTAAAAGTTAAAATTATTTAAGTTCGGGAGTGACAACCTTATTAGTGATAATAAAACAAATAAAGGCTGCCCAAGTTTTTGACTGACTGTTAGGTGTCAAAATAGCTTACAATTCAATCAAATCTTCTTGGAGCGATCCATTATTGGCCGAAGTTTAACAAAGCAAACCATCCTAATTAGAAACTATTTGCCAAACATGTTTTGTCAAGTGTGGGTCACCGATGGATTGCGCCGCTTAGGCGCATGCCATCAGTGAAACATACCTGACAAAATAAAAATTTCTCAACATCATGAAGGTTTGTGCAGAGTAGGGGAAATTATTGTGAATCTCTATCAAAATCACCTACCATCTCAACGCCCACGACACACGATGTAAAAGCTCGTGTTAGTTCAGAGAAAACAAATGCTTCTGTCATGCCCATATAAAACGTAATTGGAATTAGTAGGATCTGTGACGTTTTCGATAATTGCTCTCCGAAGTCTTTCAAGGCTGTTAAATACGTAGTATCCTTCACTGTATCCTGTAGTAAATGATAAAAATAGAAGATGAAAAAGGCGAAAGCGAAATTTCTAAGTTTTTTTTAAGTTGGGAGGTATTTGAGTCGTCAAACTTGTCATAGAATAATGTGTACCACAGGCAAAATGTTTCCAAACAAAACGTATAATTTAACTTTAGAATAAACAAATAAAAAGATGCCGGAGGTTGCCAACGTTACTACATGGAATCATGAATAATTTTTGCATTTTTTCTATTCATTCTATTCATTTTACTTTCCGCGATTTTGATATAGGTTTTGGTTTTAAAAGCTTGTATTCGGGATACATCCCGTGCCTCGTGCGCAGTTTTAAAAATACATCTTGCGGTGTGTAATTTTAAAATGTATATAGAAAGCCTAAAACATTACATGCAAGGTACCTCGGTTATAGTCTCTTGCGAAATATTTTGCTTGGTATTGTCGTCCCCCGTTTCTTCTATCCCTAATTGTTCATCAACCACATTCTTATTCTGCAGCGAATATTGGTCATAAGTATATTCTTGATTTTCGCAGTTGTTCGGTTTTAGTGCATGGTGGTTAATTTCAACGTCTACTTCTTTGAGTTCAAAGCTTAAGTTTACGTTGTCATTTGCGCTTTCTCGTACTTCATCATCGTATGTTTCAGACACTAATGAAACTGTTATGTTATTCGGAACGAAGATCCAATGACAAGTGATTGACGCTATACACATCGCAGTCAATATACTAATCAAAATTATCAATGCTATGTCACTTGCAGGTACATATTGATTCAAAGAATTATTGACTGTGTCCATATTTTGACAATCTTGAGATCCACAATATTGAAGTTTATCAACTTCGGTGAATGACGTCATCCATGACGCAGTGGTCGATTTGTTTCCATTCTCGGGTGTTTCCTTGGAAGAGGTATTAGAAGCGAATACGTATAATACGAGGTACGCAACTAAGTTGCCGAATACCTGAAATAATAAAAACCTAGAGTTTAATATTGTAAAATTTAATTCACTGTTAACAAAGATCATCTGAAATGAACCGACTACCGCCATTAATATAGCAGGGCTTTACACAAAATGAAAAATACCGGCGAAAAACAAACCTATCAATATGGAACTATATTAGTACAGTGAGGTGAGACGGTTATTTAATTTGAGTTACAAAAGGGGTCGCATACAAAATAATTGACGCCGCTCACTCTGTAATCTTATCATACTTGTTAAATAATATTTTTCAGCCCTCCAACCATTGTACGAGTAAGTGAGCTACTAAAAGTTGTAATTGAGCTGGCAATTTCAGGTGTTTTAACGATGAAATAGTCGCAAATCGTAATGGACAACCCCAATACCAATTATTTTTTATATAAAATTTTTTGTTAAGTATGGGTCACTGATGGATCGCGTCGATCGGCGCACGCTTGACAAAATAAAATAACCTGATGGAGAACCTTTAAGCGCTACTGAATTAGTGATGGCAATTGTAGGTAAAGTAAGTAGTTTACCTAGTTTACAGTGTTTATTTTCAAAGTACTTTTACCTAGTTTTGGAAATAATAAATAACTTACGTAATTTAGCTTTACCGAGTTTTTTGTTAGATATTTTACGTGGCAAGTTTACCAATTTTACAACTAGGTAACCTAGTACCAACTAGGTTTTGTGGTAATTTCGTTTTACTTCAGCTAGTTTAAGAAATGATTAGTTTGCCATCACCATAGCAAACATGTCGAACTTCGGGTACCATTTCGTGTTGAACAACCAATTTACCTGGCTAGCTTGAAGAAAGGTAAAGAAATATCCTGAGAAGAGATTGACATAGAACTCATTCTTTTTTGTTTCGTGTTTTCTAGCTGTGGCGTATTGTGTGGCAAAATAATAGTTGACAAGCGTCATACATGGCCAGATTGTACCTTCACCAGCTCCAACCAATATCGCTGCAGGAATTAACGTGTAGAATTCTAAAATAAAAACAAAATTTTTGAACCATTGTGTGGTCGCTCTAATGACGGCAACCTAGTTTTTTCTTAAGCAAAGTAAAGTAAAACAGATTTACTCCAAGACTAGGTAAAATATTAAAAGATCTTTTCACTTCTTCCAAAACTACGGTAGTACCTCGATTGAGAACAAGGTAAAGAAAGTAACGCTATTTGGCTGCATTTGGAACATTTTTATAGGTTTGAAAGTTAAATTTTCCGAATAGTCTATTATAAAAGCTTTTTTGCATTGAGAATATAATTTGCCTTGTTTTTGAATCAATTTCTTTGTTTAGAATTAGTTAAATTTACTTATTTCACCTAGTAAATTTGAGAGGTAAAACTTTAAATTGAAAACTCGTTGAAAGTTAAAGTAGGTAATCCAGATAGCAGTGAAACTACGTGAAGGTATTGTGAAAACTAGTCAAACTAGTTATATCAGGTAAACCAAGGACTTTTAGCGAAAATTGCCAACAGGATATTGCCCAGGATATTGATAGTGGTACTCAGTTCCTTAACGGCGATATGTCTCATGGATGAGAAGACTAGGTTCCTGACTGAGAACCTGCGAACCGGTAAACAATTGGTTGAAATGAATGTATTATATCAGATGTCGATTCCACGGCTCGAAATGCCAACGGTTCGATGCTTATCTGATTTGACTACTAGGGTTGGGCAAAACCGGAAGCGGAAATTTTATTTTAACGACTAAATACAATCGCTTTTGGTTAAGTTTAACCAACTTGTTCCTATGACCGATTTACGATTGATTACCATTGCCGTTAAGCGTGGTTACTAACGAGATTAACGAAATAAAATTATCATGAGAAAGCATCACTAACTTTTCAAGATTGATATTTTGATGTTGTAATTGGCTCTAACAATATCTATGTAATATGTTAATTGCTGGGCAATTTAATTCTGTGACTCGGATCGCTTTCGAAGCGTAGTTGCTTCGAATCATTCGGGAATCGGCCGTAGCACTAAAAAGTTGCAAAACGAAGTGGAATCATTTATATATTTTATTATTTTACTTATTTTAAAGAATATTTTCGGTTTCTGTCAATTTTTTTCTGTCCTTCGCAGAGTGCAAGTGTGAATTTACAGTACATTGTATCTTTCAGTATTTTTTTTATCAATTCTGATAATTTCGTAGCTAAGTTGTTTGTTTTGATAGTCGAGGCATAGTGTTATAGCACAAAAGTAGCATTTGTCATTTATATAGAATTGGAGATCCGAATTGATTAGTTGAAAAGATTATCCAAATTAGATTCAAATTTTAAATGATTCAGTTTTACCCAGTGAAAACCTGTCTTTGCCTTTATACTTTTTTTATAGCCATTTCTTGGAGTGGGTCACCTTGGCCAGGGCCCTGTACCAGCAGCCACTTATAGGCTGACAGGTTTAGATGTGTTGGAAAGATATGATCTTTCCCGTTGAGCTTGGCCTATCAAAGTTATTACGCCCTGGGTTGAGTGGTGACCATAGATTAATGAGCCGGACTCGCCGGGACTCGAACCGGAGATATTCGACCTGTGGTGCCAACATGTTAAACACTAGGTCATCGCACCCACGTTTTGTCTTTTTTCTCGATATCCACTCCAAGGCCGGGAGCAGTGCCTAAAATGAACCAACCAACGAACACGTAAGAGCAGAGCTATTACAAGATATAGTACGCAGCAACTGCACTCTGAGCGGAAAAGTTACCAAACGAAACAGATCAACATATTCGTGCATACTTACCAGGATACAAGTTAATAACAACGTAAATCAAATACGTGAATTCGCTTGCAAGAAGACAATTTTTCGCTCCGAATTTTCGAATCCCAATAGTGGTGAAGAAAACCAAGAATATATCGCATGAAATGTACGAAGCAGCCACGGATATGGTACCTGCGAAAATATGTATATTAATTTCAATAGTATTTTAAAAACCTATTTTAAGTCTTTCATCAAGCATGAGTCACTTATGGGATCGTGTCAACGAAGCGAAATCATCATATTACAGAAGTTACGCGGAAGAAAAGTAATTATGTAAACAGGGATTACCTAGTTTACCTGATTTTAATGAAGTTACTTGCTACATAGTTTTGTAAGTGAAACTAAGTTTCTCATGAATACTTTATACTTCACTAAGTTCTGTGATGAATTTGTTTTCATTTGCCTAGTTTAAGAAAAACTTAGGTTGTCATCTCTAAACTCTATATATAGGTAATAGTCACAGTTGCGGGAAGCGCCAATACATATAACACACCAACCAGATCCAGCTCTTCAATTAAGCCTGATTCATTAAATCATGATTTAAATATATAGGGGCACTGGAACAAAGTTAAGGTTGGGTGGTAGCCTCGACAAAAGTTGATAGCAGCACCCAAAATATACAAAGAAAACGAATTAACACCAAAAGCGCCAAAGCATTATATTTCTTTATCTATTAAACTATAACCTTACCCAACCCGTCTTCGATGTTTATACTAGATTGTAAATTCAGGATTGCGCAATATGAAGAAAACGTTAAAAACATTCCAATTAAGTATCCAAAAAATTGATACCGTATTGACCGTAATCCATCAGTTTCATTCTCCATATCTTATATCCGTTTGTGCTGTAACATTGCAGAAACGTAACCGTCATGTGACGTTGCAGTAAACTTCATGCTCATAAATTCGCTGTGTCAGTGTATCTATCTTGTCATTGGATTTGTAAAATTGGTTGCAGTATCTATAGGTCGTATAATACCCCGAATACCCGAACCAAATATATTTACCAAGTCATTATTTTCTTTACATAATATGTTTAAACAAAGAGGCGTGACTGGAATTTGTCCGCATCAAGTACGGGCTACAGTTTTCAATTGGTAGCTTATTTTCTTAAGCACGTGCCACAGATTGGATCGCACCAGCAATGTGCGATCCGTCTGTGGCTCGTGTTTAGGAAAAAACGTATAAGTGGCATGTTTGCCGGACATGTTTTAGAAATATCACAACAAATATTTGGCCTAAACTACATTTATGATTAACTTTGTGTCGCTTTTTGGACATACAACTGCTATCTTTGACCCAGTTCTCGTATTGATAGTAGCTAAAGTTAAATATGAAGGGGGTGAATTTTTCTGCCATAAGTAATAATTGGGGGTTGACGCTGTTAATATTTATATGAAGCCTAGCAATACGCAGTGAAATGTGGGATAGATAATACACCAGTTATGCTGTTCAGCCTGAATTAGCGTTGATAGGTATTGTATTTGTTAAACTGGGTAATATTGGTACCAAGTCATTTTTAAAACTATTTTGAATCTAAAAAATCTTCTAATCCTAAACGTTATTAAACCTATCTCGTGTTCTAATGCACAAAAAACTCTAAGTGGCAACGTGCAGGACATATCAACAAATAAACTCTCAAAGTGAACATAGCTGGATTCGGCGACTGCACCATATAGTAAATTTTAGACCTTTGTTGAAAAAACATTCAGCTTGGATTCGTTGTTCAAATGTGGACTGTTCGACATACCTGCCTCTGTAGGCACGAGATTAGGAATTTCTCAAAGCGTGCTTTCTATATGACGTGAGAATTGACAATGCTTCCCCCGCCAGTTGAATTAGAACATAGAGAACAAAATGCAAACAGAATGTTATAGTGGATTTCTACGGCTTTGATGATAAACTTCATTGAAATGTTAAAATTTATTCATTCATTTATTTTGTATTTATAACTCGATAACAAAGGTTTCAAAGTCTTGCTCTTTTGACTTCAGTACCGTTTGGTTTTCGCTTTCGATGTAAGTATTCAGCGAAACCTGAAATTGAAATAAGAAATTAAATAGCTGCATTTTCACTATTTTATTGTGCACAAGAACTTTTGGGTTTAAAAATGTACGAATTTTGACAATTAGGATGATTATTAGCAAAATTAATTATAGTACCATATCGATAACCTTCATAGCTTAATTTACAACAGAAAAAAATAAATTTCTAAAATGATGTCGAATAGTAAATGCAAATTTTACATTGTTGTCTTCAGCGCGAACTTTTAAATAAAAAAATTACCGTCTATCAAATCTTGTTGAAGCAAAAAATTGCTAATGCATATTCTTAAAGCGTAAACAAAAATTTAGAAAAATTAATCAGAAGTATTAGAATCATCCAGTACGCTCGAAAACGCGCGAAAAAGTTTTATTTTTTTTTTAGTTTTTTTATTGAAATTCACTCTGAGCCAAGCTGGAAGCAGCTCCTAAAGAGAACCAACCAACAACTACTCAATATCAAAGAACTACTAAAAGATGTAGTACGAGCAACTACACTCTAAGCGGAAAACATCCCAAATATATTAAACTCACCATATGTAATTACACCGAATACTAGCATTCCCGCTTGAATATATATTTTAATATACACACATAAACTCGTACTCCAGCCAAACTGTATGGCGTACCCCAAAGTTGACCACAACACCCAACTTGAAATAGCAACATCACGACTTTCTTCGAAATATTCAAGATATAACACTGCAAAAATTGGAGAAAATAAATGTATAGATCATGTCGCAAAATACGAACATAATATGGGTATAGAATGGCCATTTTAATTGAATGCCCTGCTGAATTGAGTTCTGTCTTTGACTGATTACTTTAAACAAAACGAAATAGATATTGAGTAAATTTTTTTACATTAGTATGATAGGAACTTGTTGGAATCTGAAGCTAAGTAAATTAGTGGATGCATGCAGTACAAAATAAATATTGAACTTCGTACCATATTGCCAACTTCGCTTAATTAAAAGGCGCGGTCGACTAGGGCTGCACAATTCGATTCGGTGATTCGAATCGTTTCGAAGTACAGATTATCGAATCAATCTTGAATCGGCCCATAGGAACAAAAACTTGCTAAATGAAATGGAATTTGACCAAAATCTATTGTATTTTGTCGTTAAAATAAAAATCCTCGCTATTGTACTGGGGTGCTATTGGAAATACATCGCTTTAAATCTGTTTAAGCTAAAACTAGTAATCCATAAATATATTTTGCATGATTTCATAATGAAGACATAAATAGTAATAGCGAAAATCGGATGTTTGTAATTGTTTGGAATTAGCGATTCGACCGGATTCGAAAAAATATCCGGAACACATTCGAATTTCAACTATTATAATGTAAATTTGATTGCAAATGCCATGGTTAGAAAATCACATAAGCAAAATAAAAATTGGGCTGTGACATATTCAATACATACCGTTTAACATTGTTTGCCATATGCCATCAGAGACTCCGAAGGCAAGAAATACCAGGAATATTGACCATGACGTCTCGAGATTTGGATCCCAAAATAAGCAATATACGTAGCTGCTGATATCGAAAACCGTAGCTAGAATGAAAAATGGTGTCCTGCCAAGTTTTTGTCCTAGCTTACCAGCAATGTAAGAAAATACAGCATTCGAAAGGCCATAAGTTGCCATGTGTACTCCAACCTACAGGAGAAAAACACGGGCGTAATTTATTCAGTCTATGTCCTATATTTACTAATGGATGTTCATAGATTGCAATTGGATTTTTTTCATTTTGTTCGTTTGTGGTATGTCAATGAGTTTTGTGTCAATTATATACACTACATAAACATTCTTCATAATTTCATTTTGGAAGCATATACGACTCTGATTTAAAAAAATCTGTATTGTGTTAGAATGCTTTTAAATATTGGATAAAATTTCTGCTATGGCTGGTAAATCAGACTCCAATCGATTCGAAGCACAACTTATTCGAGAATCGGACATAGGAACAAAAAGGTATAAAATCAAGTGGATTTATCACGTTGAAAATATGGCAAACCTATATAAGCCTTGAAAAATTAAGACAAATGTTCACATTATTTCCAATCTAGTCTTTATCAGTGAATTCTACTATAGACTTTTTTGGCAGTGAGGGATGAATTGTTAGGGAAAAGCAAAACAGGCTATTTACAGGGAATTATTGATTCGAAACGATTAAAGAAAAATATCAGAATCTGATTTGAATTTTAAATGATTCAATTTTGTCCAGCTCCAGTCTCTGCCTCTACTGACCATTTCCACGCCAACTACGCATGAAGATAATGATCTTGTGAGTTCTGAAAATACGAATGCCTCCATCAGTCCATAGTATAAAGTTATTGGTATTAATAGTATTTGTGTTGGCTTCAACATTTGTTTTCCTAAATCTTTCAACGACGTCAGATAGGCACCATCTTTGTTTTTACACTAAACGAATAGGGAAAACGTTTCATTGAAATATAGTTGTATTTAATAAATTATTACGTAAATTGTGTTTCTTAATAAATAACAGAATTTTTAAGTGGTAAACTAACCAACACAACAAGGTCGCATTTTAAAATCGTCGTGGTAAGAGCTAAATTTCCAAGCTATTTAGGAAAATTTGTGGGGTTTGTTTACTATCTATTTTATTCTTATCACATATTTAATTCGTTTATGTAGTATTTGTTTGTGAAGCTAATGTACCCCCCCCCTCCTGTAGCTTTGTTGGTTAAAGCATTAGGAATTTTGACTAGCTACGCATCTTTAACGCCCTGGGTTCGAATCTAATACAGAGAGGTTATATGCGAAGGGATTGCTAGACCTCTAACTGGTACACGGTCTTTTACGTGACCGATGATACTAGCATCTCCACGAGTGGTCATGGTTCGCCAAATGATTAAGCCGTATACTTGGCTTGACTCTCCTGCAAGTTTAAAAATGAATTCCTATTTCTAACACATCAATGCCCAGTAAGAAACTTTCTTTTGTCAAGCATAAGTCACAGATGACTAAGTGACTCATACTGAATAAAAACAAGTCGTGGTAAAGATTTTATGACTTGGATGTTATCATGATTTTCTGGAGCAATCTGTAACAAGCAATTACTTGCCTTGGCAGTTGACGAAGAATCTAAGGAAGACCGGCAGGTGCTGACCCTTTCTCTGTGTGTTATTTCGTCTTTAACCTCATCACGCTCCGTGTAAGTCTGATTTTTTATCCAACTTGTTTCACCGTTCACGTGTTTCAGAATTCCGTACCCATCCCATTTTTCAGGGTTACCGTTCACATCTGTCTTCACCGTATTTTCCAATACTTCGAAAGTAGGATTTATGTTCCCATTTCCAGGATCTGCATCATACGCTTCAATCACGTCTGAAACACTTATATCGGAAGGGACAAAGTAATAATGACAGATTATTGATGAAAAACATATTCCTGTCAAAATACCGATCAACGTTAACAAAGTGATGTCATTTGTGGGGACATATTGGTTTAAAGAATCATCAACAGTTTCTACGTTCTGACAATCCTGTGATCCACAATATTGAAACTGATCGACTTTTGTGTATGACGTCACCATGATTAACGTTGTAGAAGTGTTTCCAACAATGTGCGAGTCTCCAACATCGGATCCAGTGAACGCATACAAAACTATGTAAGCGACTATGTTGCCGAAGACCTGAACAATAAAAAACACCTATATAGATGCATTATAATAAGTTTGGATGCGTGGGTAACATCCCCAAATCAATGTTGGGGTTGGAAAATGATCAATTTGGAAATTGGAAAAGTTTGAACAGCAGGATTTTTGAATTCAATATAAATGGATGAGTTGTTAGTTTTGTCTTGTGGGATTTTCTTATCCATTACCTTTACTGGTATTATGAAAAAATTTGTAACCAGTAGTTAAGTGTAGGACCTACCACCGGGAGCTTTCCGGGAGATGATCAGCAATACTCTCGTTCACAATCATCCCTCACGTGATTTGGACATTCGTCTCCCGTGCAGAAAGGCCTATGGCGATCCATCAATAACTCCAACTTGACAAAATATGCTTATGCTTATTTTTTGACTGATTTGTCCAGTTACAAAATGCTGACAGTCATCGTTCCAGTGACGCATAAAATGTTTGCCGCGCTGCAACTGCAATTCCCTCAGTGGAAAATGTCCCAATCTCAACTGAACCGCTATAATAGCAGTGTAGAGAGTGTTATCTCCCCTGGAAAATGGCAAAACCATCTACCTTTTCTTAGGCCGCTTTCAGTCTCTTCCTACGAAATGTAGCAAGTACGTTAGACCAATTCTAAGACTCCCGTCGATAGAATGAACTGTGTTTGCTATAACATTAAACAATAGTGAATCTAATTGCTCAACCGGTGATACGCAAACGATATTTTTATATTTTGCTAACGCTGCATGCCAACATACCGTTCGTTAATCGTTTACCTGACAGCTCTGAATGCACGTGAAAAAGTATCCAGAGTATAGATTTACGTAAAACTCGTTCTCTTTATAACTTTCTTTTCTTGTACGTGCATATTGTGTTGCAAAATAATAATTTATTATTGTCATACATGACCATATTGTTGCTTCTCCAATCCCAATCAAGACTGCTGCCGGTATTAACGTGTAAAATTCTAGAAAAATAAATAAAAACACATCACGGGAAAGAGGCATTTAGTATGGCCCCCCCCCCCCCCCCCCCCCCCCCCCCCCCCCCCCCCCCCCCCCCCCCCCCCCCCCCAAACGGACAAACGGATCAAGCTCGTGATATTACATGGAGATGAAATGCTTAAAGGGAGGAAAGCATGACCAGTTAACGACCACAGATTACTCACCACTAATCAGACAACAGACAGCAAACTACCTCTTTTATAGAAACAACCCACGGTTATGTTTATTACACTGTCAATACTATCTAAAAAGTGTGAACAACACCATATTAAACATTTTAATGCATTAAAAACCCCAATAAACTTTGTCAAAATTGACAATTGTTTGACGTATGTTCAGCTAATTGGGAAATATTAATACTCATATAAAGCAATATTGCATTTGCACCATCTTATTTGAGTTTTAAAAAATTTGGTCATATCAAACCATATTTTGTTTTGTATCCTTTTACAAAATACATTAGCACACTTAATTGACCAAAAATGTTTGAACTGCTTCATATTTCGAGTTCGACGAGCCTTCACTCGACAGGTCGCAAACTGCTAGATCACCATAGTCTAAGTATCCGCTCACCAGGATATAGATTCGCAACGATGTATATCATATACGTAACTTCACTTGCAATTAAACATTTTTTTGCCCCGAATTTTCTTAAAAGTATTGTTGTGAAGAGAATCAGGAAAATATTGCAAGTGATGTATGTCACCGATATAGAAATCGTACCTGATGAAGGAAAAACAATTCGTGAGTTTAAAGTATCTCGACCATCGTCCGTAGTTTTGTTTTCGTTGAACCTACGCCAACAGTGCAGATCCAACAAACCAATTTTTGCTTTGTTTTGTGTGGAACAAGTAGACATATGAAAAGAACAGTGCTCGTTCCACGAGGTATCAAAAGGTTTTAAAGTTCATTTAACAAAGAACTGAACAATGGTGGGAACAAGGGTTATTGAAACCCCAATGCCTATTGATTTTCTCACAAAATAAGAAAATGTTGTGATATTGGGAAGTTTTAGACACAATACCTGCTTTACTGATAACTTTGATAAAGACTAATGTTTTTTATAGCTAAATTCAAAAATGACGATTTTTTTCGACGTATCTTACTTCAAATGATTACATTGCGCGATTTTGATGCGCTTTTATAAAGATCAGGTTTAACAACAGTACTTTTGGGATAAGTGACAATTTCTCTTCAAGATTAATCTCATTTTACCGGCTACAAAATAGTCGAAAACATTTTTACAGTTTCTGCATCTAAAGGGCGAAGAATTTGTGTCGATTGGGATTAATCGGAAAAGTATACGATTTTTGTCTACATTAAAAAGCTCTTTGTTATACTAGCTTTTTTCAGGTGCTGCTTCCAACTTTTATTTTTAATAAATTGCAATTCTTTCACCGCAAATGGGTGAAAAATGAACTCATATCGGTTGCTTTGCTGTCCTCTTTCGTATAAAAACACATCTGGTGAAATTTAGACGTCATAATTCGTTTTTTTAACTCCCCCAGATCTTCTCGTCTTTTCAAACAAGAAATAATCATATGGCATGAAAACGCTGTTAAAACGAAATTCTGGTGTTAAATTTGGCAAACAAAAGATAAGCATTTGGAAATTACTCGCCTACTCTACTTATTCACCAATCTAACATATCAAGGGTTCAAGAATTTAAAACTCGAAAAACATAAAAGACTATTCTGACATTTTGCTTTACAATATTGCGTTGCGAATGTTGGATATATGAATAGCTTGTCTTCCAAAGTACTATCGTAGCATCTATCCAAACGATGGAAAACAAGAAGGATGGTTAAACCTAATTATAAATCTTCATTCCTATTAATTTCTGCTTTTGCTGAATATCATATAAATTTCCTCCCCATCTTGTTGGCCATAATTATGAACAATTTAAACAACGAATAATCGAAAATAAACATAATACAAAAAAGCAACTTTATCTGATCGTTTTGCAAGGGCAATTTAATCATTGGGTTTATATTGGTTTCGACATTTGACACGTGCATGCTCACCGAACACTAGAAATAGCAGAAAATGTGTGGTACGTTTCAAACTTCGTGAAATTCACTCATATTCGGATCAAATTGTTTTCATGAGAGACACCCAATTTTGATCGATACAACGTTTTTTTTAAACAATTCTTGAACCACTCCAATGCACGCGGTCCCATTGGTTTGAAAACACGCAAGAAAGCGCCAAAATTTGGAATCATATAACACAGTGGTCGTATCATAATTTGAGAACTCCAACTTACCCAAGCCATCTTCTATGTTTATACTTGATTGAAGGTTCAATATCGCACAGTAAGACGAGTATCTCAGAAATACTCCAAGTAAATACCCTGCGAATTGATTGCGTATGACGCGACTTTTATTTTCCTCGGTTTCTTCTTTATGCATATTCCTTATTATTATGCCCTATCGACAAATCTATGACTTAAATCTGTCAGAGAATATATTCATATCGTGAAAGAATCCGGATTCTTAAACGTCAATAAGGAGCTTAGTTTCTCTGTCCATCAGTTTGATTTACTTATCATCTATGGTGCTTCTCTTTTCCGCAGATCTGAGGAAATACCGGAAAGGAAATATAAAAAAACTGTCGTTTTCCATCCATCCAATGAGAGTATTGACGGCCCTCAACTTAGTTTTTTTTTTAAATCCACGCCAAGTCCTCATGTGAAAGGTGAAAAGGTTGCATGTAGTCAAAATATATTAGGTGAGCTGCATTCCAAATATAGCACAGGGAATAACTAATCACTAATCCCACTTCCAATATTAGCTACATTGATCTCCTTTCTTTGCGGGAACTGTCTTATTTAACACAGAGTGCAGCCAATTATGTCTTTGATTGATTTCCTTTATTGTTTCATAATAAGCATTGATAAAAACAGGTGACAATTCAGTTGCGTCCCTCAACTCAAAAAAATTAACTTAACAACAGTTTACTGGCCTATAATTTCATCTTTTGTTTAAATGCTATGGTCAATAAACTTTACTATGTCGACATAATCGTTTACTTCAAAGTTAAACATTACCAAAAATCAAATATACCACGAACTTTTCATTTAATATGCGCTTGAGCGTAACATTCTGATTAAGCTTTTTATGCAGTAAGAATGACCTACAATCAATACATTCGATGTACGGTATTATCCAGAGGAATGTATGACGTATAAACGTATATTTATAACGAAAAAACGCTGTACTCAAATAAAGCATACATACCTTGGTGACTACTATCCATCCCTATTTTCCAATCAAATTCTCAACTATTTGATTTAAATATTCCTGGGTCTATTTATTCTAGTTTTACGTTGTCTGTCGGATAGCATATTAGCGATTTACTGCTTATGTTATACTTAAATATCCTAGCAAAACTATGAAACAGTGTGACAGGTAATATTACCAAAATTATTATTATTATTTCGTATACACAACATGATTCAAAAATCGGCATTACATAGGTAAGCAATTAGTTCTTGATTCTCGATATCGGTAATGATGCACGGTGTGTTAAAAACTGGGCAACCGTTCAATACGTGGTTTCCTGTTTGAGTATTGTCGCACTTGCAAAACGGTGTGTCCGACAAACCCATTTTGAACATTAGCGACTTGAAGCGTCTATAGCCGCTCCTTAACCTGTTGAGCTGGATCCATGCCTTTCGAGGTAATTTGTGATCTGGAGGTTTTGAAGTAAATTCGCTGATATAAGGTTGTATTCCGAGAGAAGCAGGCGGTACAATATCAGCGAGTCTGCATATCTCTTCCATGTGTGATCGGAGTAACTTCCTTGATTTGAGACGTGTTGGAGCCTTTGTTTTGTAGAGTGTTTGGTTAAGTAAATGAGTAGAAATAGCGGCCTTATTATACAACCTTTGACAGTGAGTTTCTCGCCTAATCTGTGATGGTTCAATACCAGCCAAATATGGAAGAAAGTGAGTCGGTGTAGAGCGTATTCATCCAGTGAGAATCCTCATTGCCTAATTAATTTGGCTATCAATGAGGGTAGTATGAGCACTGCGACACCACACTGGTGAGTAATACTCAGCTGTTGAGTAAACCAGAGCCAAAATTGACGTCCTGAGTACATCGAATGACGCACCCCAGCTTATGTCTGCGAGACGTTTAATCAGCGCAACCCGTGCGGAAACCCTCTTTTTGATTTTCTCCATATGATTCCTAAATGTCAGACTCCGATCCAAGGTCACTCCGAGATATGTTGGATTAGATTCACACTCAAGGATTATTGGAGCTTCACCAAATTCAACGTTGATAGTCTTCCCCGCACAGTAATTTCGAATATGGAGTACCGATGAAACAGTTTTAGAGATAGATAATTTTAATCGCCAGTTCTTGAGATATTTAGCAATGTGGTCCATGTCACTGGATAGTATCGATTTAACTTCCTCATAGGTTCGTGCTGACTATGTTAGGGCCACATTGTCATCGTATGTTATCTGGCAAATTTGGTTTGAGGGACGTCGCTGGTGTAAACGTTGTACAAGATTGGCGCGAGCAGAGAACCTTGTGCTACGCCATACTTAAGTCTATGTGGTTTGCTTGAAGACCCGTCGCTGGTGTAAAGAACAAAATACCTTGATGATAACAAGTTCATTATGAAAGATGAGAGAGGGAGACATTAGAGCATTTTTGTCAGTTTTATTTTCAATCCAGTGTGCCAAACCGTATCATACGCCGCCGTCAAACCGAGAAACACTGCTCCGCACACTTGTCTGTCATCATAGGCTTTTTCAATAGTCGGTGTTAAAAGGCAAACCTGATCAACTGACGATTTTTTTTTGCGAAAACCAGCTTGGTCGTCCGGAAGTAGGGGGTCAATAATTGGATAAGTTCTGTTAAATATAAGTCTTTCCATGAGCTTGAATGATGTGCAAAGTAACGAAATGGAACTGTAGCCGGAAGGACAAGAGTCCAATTTTCCCGACTTCAATAAGGCCGCAATCAAGGACCGGCGCCACATTTTTGGTATATAATGTTACTGATAAATAATGCACTGAAAAATTCGAGCATCCATTCTGTTATGTGCTTCCCCGCGTTAATCAAGAATTCATTATGGATGCCATCTGGTCCAGGAGCCTCTCCTGTTTTCAGTTGCTTCAATGCCACCAACAGTTCTGAGGTAGTAAATGATGACGCCAAATCTGTGTTCTCATCTGTAATGTTTCGGCACAGACTTTTCAAGTCCCTATTTACAATTCTCATAAATTTTTTGTCGGCATTTTCATATGTTTCATTTCTCACAACATGTTTGGCAATATTGGGCTTAATCGGGCAGTTCTTCTTTTTCATTTTGGCATGCTGGAATATAGCTTTTTCGAAAGCCACGAGGTACAGACACTTTTTGCGGAAATTTTTATGCTCAATGTGGAAGACTTGTTTGTATGCAATATTGATATTACTTTTTGTCGGAGTTGGGAGATCTGTTGCTAGCTGTCACAAAGTTCCTTGGAGCGAACCCAATTGCCTTTGCGAAAATTCCACCGTGGTATTGGGGATGAATTGGTCGACACAAGTATGGAGGGTATATGAATTAGTGACTACCAAGGCTGGTTGTACGATACGGTACGGTACGAAGTTCGATACGGTACGATTGAATTTTCCGGTACTATAGTACGGTACGATTTATTTTTCAAATTTCGTACTTGGTATGGTACGCTACGAAGTTCGGTATTTATTCCGTACCGTACCATACTATTTTTCGTACCTTCGCATTACACTTTATTCTTCTCAAATGAATATAAAAAATAATTATTTTTAACATTTATGCCGTTTCATAACGGGGCGCTGATAGTATAAATTGTGTCTATCAAAAATTTTTAAACTAATATGCAATTTATGATGCAAATGATTAAAAGCGGCGCAGGTATGGTAATAAAAATGCCACTGATTCACTTTAGCTGATTAGATGAGCTATGTTGTATATCTAGCTATGTTTTACTGCTGTGGCGCGAAACTTTGTGATTGCGTGGAAATACATATAGGCCGCTGATTTATGACGTCTTAATCTGAATGCATTTTTCTGTAATAACGAAAGTTGTGATAGCCCAATTAAAATCGGCAAGATAAGCAGCATTCATAATACTAAAATTCAGGGTGTAGTTTCTGAATATATCTTCAGCATCGCCAATGTGCTTTGACCTGTTTTTATGTAGGGGGGCACATTTTTTCCACCATGCAAACATACCTTTCAAATTTACAAAAAAATTACCAGCCAGGAAAATGTATCTGCGCGCCGGAAGCCGGCTGAAATTTTTGTAAAAATTCTCACTTTAAAGGCTAAATGCTACGAAATATTGCGCAACGCAGGCGCGCGAAAATTTTATGAAAAAACTTTCTCCCCCTGACCAATTATGCTAAGTTAACCAGGAACAATCACTATTACGTTTTGTTTGCACTCTGACACGAGGAAGTATATTATCAGAGCAGAAACATCAGAATATAAAGATATACTTAGGCTGTTTTTAGTTGAATGTTAGGTGATGCTCATCTCAATTAGAATATATATTTTGTAGAAAGAAATAGCCAAGTAACGATATAGACAACAGGGCATGTCGGATATACGTCTGTCTGGTATGAAAAAATAAATAGCATTATTCAGTAATGTGAATAGAACGTAAATTGCACCAGAAATACCAGATGCAAAAATGTACAATGATAATGTTCTTATAACCATGCCTTCGAATGAGACCGCACGAAATCCATGTGTGGTGCACAGCGAACATTCTTTTGTCAAAAGAGAATTTCTTGTGTCGACACAATGCTGCTAATATGCTAAATAAATATTGCTCCATGCCAGATTTTTTCGCGAAAACTGTGCTCATCATACCATTATTTATCACCACCGGTCTACCATTCTCATATTATGCGCAATGTGAACAATGATATTGGGGTGGTATAGGGTCAGTTACGCCCATGCTTTACTGTCCTGGATTTTAAGCCAGATAGAATAAAACTGCATCACTTTGATGTAAGATGTTGGTGACGTTTCTTGCGGTGGCCAGATCTTACAAATAAAGCGGATTTGGACATTGGTAGTTGGTACGGTACGAAATTGCTGCCTAGCGAATCGTACCTGTTTTCGTACTGATACGAAATTTAGAACGATAAATGAAAAATATTAATCGAACTTAATTTCGTACTGGTACGAAGCTCGGTACAATGTGCAAAAAAAGTAATATCGTACGGTACGGTACGGAAAATTTTCGAAAGGTACGGTACGAAGTTCGGTACGAAATTATTTTGCTGGTTCGAAATACGATAAAAATTTCGTACCGTACTGTACTACCGCCCTTGGTGACGACGTGTGCTGGGATCGTGGAAACCGACCGAACACTTCTCTTTCTGGTGTAATTTCCGGTCCCGAATCGAACGACGATGGTTGTTTAGGGTCATGCAGTATGTGTAGATCGTTGTTGCTGCTCCAATCAGCTAGAAGACTTCCATTTCATTCCAGCCCCATAGATCGAGACGACAATAAAAATCGCCAGAAATAATGTGTTGGGCGGAGATAGCTGGAAGCTTACTCATATTTAAGGTTGAAGGCGGCGGGTGATATATATTGAGAATTGAAACATTGCCTGTCAGTATTGTGCTCCATTGCGTTTGTTTCCTCTCCCTCTCAGCATTTGCAATTTGTTCGAAGTTCACGTTGTTTCGAACAAAAGTGGTTAAGCCGTGGTGCTTACTAGGGATATAGTCGGCGAGGATAACAATGCACGGGTTGCGCTGATCAAACGCCTTGGAGGCATAAGTTGGAGTGCGCCATTTCATGTACTCTGAACGTCAATTTTGGCTAGGGTTTACTCTACAGCTGAGTATTGCTCACCGGTGTAGTGTCGCAGTGCTCATACTACCCTCATTGATAGCCAAATGCAATATCAATTTTTCTGGATTATTTTGATGTGTTTCTTGTATTAATACTACTGAGATATTCAAGTCTTGACAGAGTTTTCGGAGTATATCTCTATTTGCAGATGCCCACCCTTCCACGTTAAGTTGTAGGATTTGGATTTAGTTCGGGTCATCGTCAGAATCCATGGTTCTCGTCCTGAAAAGTTGTGTAGGTTTGCAGGTGCTGCCGCACAATTACAGCTTTCCGACTTGGTATTGTGTTTAATGATTTTCGACAATACCTGGTTTTAGGTCAAGTCTGAACTCGAGTGAATTTGCAACCGAGAACGTGTGTATTTGCAACAGTGTGCACATACATTAGAATCATCTTTCATTTAGATCCAGTAAAGTATTTTTGAACCAGTGAACCAATAGAATTGGTTGCGCCATGCTCCCCTAGCTCACAGAAAAAATCTCAAAATGGCCTCTTGAGGCTTTCAAAGGTTAAAAACCCCCATTTTAGTCATTCACTTGGCTGATTTCAGGCCTTGAATTCACTTTTCTCCAGAGGTATTTGCGATTTTTGGCATATTTTCCAGTAATGTACAATAAAAATGCTATTTTAAGGATAATTTTTGGCGCCCATTATGACGTCATAATTTTACTTCAGAAATTTTTTCGAAATTTTCCGGTAGGCCGTTAAATACCGGCATCTTGCTTTCTAAAATACCGTGACGCGTCAATATCGTAACGCCGGTGTGTCGCGAAGCCGGTATTTACAGCATACCGCCTAAAACCTAATATGATTAACGCAAAAACTTCTACGATTGCTGCAATTCACTGCCTCTTCCACATAGCATGCTCATCTGCCTCGTCTTAACAAACGCTTTGTGACGAAACAATGACCCGCATTGGCTAGGGTTTTCCGAGAACATGCCCGAGCGCGTCTTCGCTCACGATGTTGTAGATTGGAATCCTCTAGCTGCCCCGCTGTTGATTGTTAATTACAGATGAAACAGGTTTGTCTTAACCACTTTGTACCGAGCCACCGGCTAAGCGTAAAGGCTTTGCGCAATTGTTGAAACTGAATGCCTGTATTCCAACCTCTGAAGAACTCGGACCTCGGGATTGTGAAAAAAAAGAGATAAAGCGCACAAAAATGTATGTAGTCCCGATGCCGACCCGCTTGAGTGATGGAGAAATAATCATGGTTCATACAAAATGTTGAGTGGAGTCGAGTCAAGGTCAAGTTTGACTACTGAAAAAGTGAATATGCTCGCTTTTCTTGCAAAAACCTTTAGCTCGGGGTAAATCTGGATTTAGTAGCGCCTGAAAAATGTTGTATGGCCTGTGTATGGCTTACAATCTTACATGAACAAACATTGGAATGGGTATTCAACTTTTATTGGTGTGGTATCGTTTTTTTTTTCATTTTATGCCAGATTTTGGTCCTCTATGCCCCATCTTTGCTCGATGTATTTGTGCGTGTTCATTTCTTAATTCCAGAGTTTCAGTTTTGGCATTAGCCTGCTTTAGTGAAAAGTCAAAGCACGAAAACTCGCGCCGGTGATCATCGATGCTATCTGCGACCCTGGAGTGTATTGAAAAAGTATAATATCGCTTAAGAAGCATTGCGTGCTCTATTTAATTAGGACGTAATGTACTCAAATCTTTTTTCGGCAAAAATACCCTAATAAACCGTCACTACAGGTATTTTGACAGCGGTATACCGGTAAAGAAAAATAACCCACGTCGCCCAGCTCTACCCCACCCCCCTTTTTCGAGGTTCTGGATACGCGACTGAACAAAAGTATAGTGTGCGCCTATAAAGGGCATGGTACGGTACGAAATTTTTATCGTACTTCGAACAGCAAAATTTTTTTCGCAACGCATTGTACGATATTATATTTCCGTACATGGTAACGAAGTACAAAAATAAGTTCGATTAATTATTTACGTTTACCGAACTAGAGTTCGTGCCTGTAGGAAAACAGGTACGATTGCTCAGCACTAACTTCGAACCGAGCCAACTAGACCAGTGGCCAAAAAAGCGTAGTCATGACCAATATCTTAGATATTCGTCACCAATAACAATATTTTAGCGTATTAATCATATAAGGTGGACGAATTAAAATCATTTACTTTTTCAATATCTAAACCGCCTTCAATAACTATTCAAATTTTTCTTCAGTTTAAATGTGTATTTGCGCTCATTGTTTAGTTGTAAAACGGCTCAGACATAAAATGAAATTGCTTTTCAAAATAGTAGGAGCGGGACACGTGGTGACATATGCGGTACGAAGTAAATATCGAACTTCGTACCGTACCAGGAACGAAAATGATCTGCGCCGTACTATCGTACCAGAAAATCTAATAGTATCGTATCGAACTTACTGCCTTACCGCACAGTACTGCCTGCCTTGGCATTCACATAAGTTAAGGAATTTGTTTGAGAACGTGGTGTTTTAAGCAAGTCGTTTAAAACATGTTTTATGTCTGTTCTGCTTTCATTGGAAATTTAAAAATCTTTCTTTTGTATCTAATATACACATATGAACAGACCAAAACACAGAAAAACAGTGCAAAATTATTCAATCTTTTTGAATCTTGACGGTGGTTTGTTTCGCCAAGACAAGGGACAGAATTAGTGCCAAATGTATCTATTAGCATTTTAGTGCTTAATCCCAAAAGAAGTTAATTCAGCATCAAAACATCCATATTTTTATTATATGCCGACGGACTTATTGTCAAGGAATTTTGAAAGAGGGTTGAAATTTCTTGATATAAATCATCTACCTAATTTCCAAACTCTTGTGACCGTGAGGCAAATGTTAATGTTTACTGTCCTACTTAACTCAACTACAATAATTTGGTATTCTCCCTCCCGAAACTTTCCACGTTTTGGTTCCCATCTAGGAAAAGCACACGATTTTAGTTTCATAAATTATAACTCTTTGTGGAGAGACTTTCAAAATTGCTTGGTCATAAATTAAAATTCGAAAATCATCGTTGGGAGTTGTCAGTCAACACGCAGATGGCAATAAATGATGCACGAATGTTTGAGTAATCAACGTCATACAATAAAACTGCACTGGAAAAATAAATAGGTACAATTATCCGTTAAAAGGGCAATTTCGTTTTTTGAATATATTTTTTAAATTGATTTATATTCCGTCATGGTACATGCATGTTCGAAAACCACGTCCGCGAGCGAAATAGACTAATATGGTCAAATGTCAGGACCCACACAGTTTGGTCTGTGGGGCATATACTGGTAAAAAATCAATTTGTTATGTACAAGTACTAGGATTTTATGATGATTGAGGTATAATTATGATAAGATACGTAAGACAGAAAATAGGTAACTTTAATTATCGCAGTTGGGAACATGAAACTCATAGATAGCCCCTCAGTGGTTTTGGGAATTATCTATCATACAGTTCTCGTAACTTTGATTTGACCAACATTTAATGTAAAAAATACTCGTGTTCTTATAAAATTGGCTAAAAGAATGCTGTTATCTCGATCAGTGAAATTGGTCAAGCATGTCCCACTGATGCGCCGAGCCTCCAAGTAAATTAATTTTCTTGTCAAGCATTCGATAACATTACGATATATAGATAAGTAGTGCCTAAAAGGTGCTAATTAACTGCCATCCAAATGGTGAAAAGCTACTACAAGATAAAGTCCCAGAAACTAAGCTCTAGACGTAATGATTTCACATGAAATCTATTGCCAAGTATGCGTCATCGATGAATCGAGGTCGCTCTGTGGCTCTCGCTTAAGAAAATGAAATTGTCGATTGGAATAGTCATATGCTATTCCAAATATTAAAATGCCAAATCAACCATGAAATTCTGTTTTAAATTCAATGGAGTATTGTTAACCTCCATGTAAAATTTGAATAGTGAATATTCTTAAAAGTAGATATAACATGAAATTCCATATTGAATATACTTAATATCTTGATAGTAATATATAACGTCAAAATCTTCTTTAAACTTTTTAAAACTTTTTAATCGTAAAAATATAGCTCAAATTTTCGTGTTTTTTTCGTTACGAGAAACATGTTTACAGTGAATTATTTTTTATCGAAATTAGCTCAGAGTAAGGCTACAAGAAGAAACATGTCATAATTGAAAAGTCTCCTGTAAACAGCAAAGTAAAACGGCTATATGAAATGTAGGGATGGAATTGAGGATGTTCTAGTATCGTAATTTTTGTCTGAACTTGGGAGGACTGTTCCGCTCCAATGACAAAAATCTGCATAAAATGTTGTAACACAACATCACAACAGTGATGGCGACCTAGTTTTTACTTAAACTGGGTAAAGTGAAACGAATTCACCAAAATACTGGGTAAAGTATTACTAAATAACTTAGTTTCACTTTGGGCATCTAAGAAAACAGGTAAACTCGGTAATCGTCGTTCTCCTGCATTTAAGACATTTTCAATTGATTTGAAAATGATTAAAATCACCGGAATGTATATTCCAAGAACAATGAAATTATGATTTACCTATTAGGTAAAATTCACCTATTTAACCTTCTAAATCAACGAGGTAAAACTTCAGGAGGAACACTCGGTAAAAGTTACGATCAGATAACCGTGAAACCACAGATAGAAGTATTTCGAAAATAAAATCGGTAAACTATGTGCTAAATACCACAATGTGTGGTAACTGACCGGCGATGGTAAAACTATAGTAAATTATAAGTAAGCAACGTTAATTTTTTTTTTGCATTTTTGAAGACTGAAATTGGCCAATACTAAAAGCTTATTTTTTATAATAAATATATATGATTTATTAGACGATAATTTGTTTGAACAATTTTACCTAGTAAATAAATTAGGCAAAACTTGAAAAAACTCTGTAAAGGTTGGCTAAATCAGATATCCATGAAATAGGTAAAGTTAGATTAAAAATAAACTAGATACTTCCGCCTAAATTTCCCACCGAGAGGTAGAAAGTTCCTTACTTAAATATTCGAAGGAATGGTCCAAAACAGCCAAAGTTTGATGAACTTGCTCTAAAAGAAATAGTGTGCCTTCAATATAAAATGTTTATGTCCCCATTCGAAGTTCTTCTGGTCATCGATACTCTTTCTCTGTGTTTTTGAAATTTGATTCCTTAATTCAGACAGTTATTATCGTACTGACAGCATTGAGGTATACACGCCTGGTTTTATTGGATGACACATAAAAAAGCAAATATTTCTTGCATTCGCTAGTAAGATACTCTTTCTGGTTTCGAGGGGCATGAATTTTTTTATTATTGGGTAAAATCTTTTTATTTATTGGCAAATCTTGAAAAAATTTCTATGTCAAATTATAACGTCATATTGGGCACCACAGGCAAAAGATTCCCATAAAAACAAACGTTACTGTTGAATATCACAGGAAAACAGCGGAAAAAATCTCATCGGAGAAGCAAAAAAGTTTCCAAAAATAAATGCAAGTGGCGAAGTGGACATTTGATTGTTTCCATGGCGATTAGAATCATTGTGCGAACAGCCCATAACTGTCTTTAACAAATACACACAATCATAATTCCTTTTTGATATTTCATTATTTCATGAGATTTTATAAGATTTTTCGACATAATCTGGGACGCGAGTAGAACATAACTTTGGCAATGAAGTTGTCAACGTCTTCTTCTTTTGACACCAGCATCAATTTGTTTTCGATTTCGATGCAAATATTCAGCAAAACCTGAAAATAAATGAGAAATTAGAATATTACAATTTGTAATCTTGCTCATAGGCTTTCGTTTAATAGACATAATAATAAAGTTTCGTGATACTTATAAACATGGCAATCGGGCAACTTGATTTAACTTTACTTTCTAACAAGCATTTTCAAAATATATAAGTTTTGGCCATTCAGATTGAATATAGGCATGTCATATCCATAACAGCTTTGGCAGAAAAAAATTCAAATTAATGTTAAAGAAAATTTGAATTACTCGTATTCAAAGCGAATTCGGCAAAAGAAAATATTACTAGTTCTTCAACAGGTTTTTAGTTCGAATTTTAGATGCTATAGTTCTAATTTTCCCACTGAGTTTGAAAAAATTCTAAGTCAAAGTCAAATTACGTTCAAACAGATAAAGGGTATTGCATGTTCCCTTAAAAGGCGATAAAACTATCAAAAAATATGAGGAAAGGACGAGGTTTTCTATTTTAAACTCACCATATGCAATTAAACCCAATGCTAGCATAACCGCTTGAATATATATTTTGATATACACACATAAACTCGTGCTCCAGCCAAACTGTATGGCGTACCCCAAAGTTGACCACAACACCCAACTTGTAATAGCAACATCGTGACTTTCTTCGAAATATTCAAGATATAACACTACAAAAAGAAAAAAATATATTCACTTTCCATAGTATAAAATAGTCACGTTATCTGATACAGGCCGATCTAATTATTTTTATTTTAATGTCGTCTTAGATTGAGTTTGACCTTTATGGTTGGACTAAGATAATAATTTTTTTTATACCGGAGAGGAAAACCGAGAATATGGGTATATGTCATGTCTAGGGTCTATTTGAGTCAGTGATTCGAATCGATTCGAAGTACAGATTATTTAAATCAATCGTGAATCGGTATTAGGGAAAAAGCTTGCTAAATGAAGTGAAATTTTCCAATTTTATTGACAAAATGCAATCGATTTTGGTCGAATTTGAGCAAAAAACATCAATTTGAGCGAACTGTAGATTTCTTGATTATCATGATGGAAACAATAACAGTAATAATGGGGTATTTGTTATTTTTATGGAATCAGCGATTCGATCCGATTCAAAAACATTATCGGAATCAGATTCGAATTCTAAATGATTCGGTATTGTTCACCCCTAGCCATGTCATCATCTTTCTGTAGATACCAGTTCTGGGGGAAGAGGTTTTGGCTCAACATTTCATAAATTTTCCTGTGCATTGACATTACCAGCGGTTACGTGCGTCAGCAAGGGCAAACCTCTCACATAAAATTATTCCTCCCAGGATAGGGACCTGTGTTATGACGATCAGAGATGCGTACGTAGCTCAAAGGGTATTCCAAACGCTTTTATTCATTGAGCTAACGGCTAACGAGGCATTTGTCTGATTACCAAACACTGTCACAAAAATGCAGTAAAATTGTTGTTGTTTTCACACTAATCTTTTAATATTTATAGCCGTATAAAAAAAATAAAGCTATGAATTTAATTTTTGCGGTCGATCGAGGAGCGGTTCGCGGACCGATTTTTCTACAATACTGCCAAGTAAAATTACTGTGAAAGACCAGTGATTTTGTTGCATTTTTGTTACAGTGCATGCGGAGGTTGGAATTCC
This sequence comes from Styela plicata, assembly GCA_963675895.2. Taxonomy (NCBI): domain Eukaryota; kingdom Metazoa; phylum Chordata; class Ascidiacea; order Stolidobranchia; family Styelidae; genus Styela; species Styela plicata. The sequence continues at coordinate 6,704,450 of OZ023151.1, read as the reverse complement.
GTTCAACAACATTTTGCAGATTCAATCTTTTTTTATTAGATCAACATTTGACAATTTCTATGTTATTAAACTCGTGTTATGTTACATGTAACTTATAAAAAGTAGTTCAATTTTATGCCGTCTCGTAAACTTTTAAAATTATGAACAATGGAACCTTTAAACTATATAATACTATGCATGTTTAATATATAAGTTTACCTAGAAAAGCTAATTAGTTATGTGATGCCCAGTCAGCTTTTCAAAACATTTTCAGATTATCCTTTTATTAAAGAATAACTAACACTGTGTATTTGATTTAAAAATCACTAAAAAAAAATAAAAAGGTACAAGACAAAGGCAGAAAGTAAAATGTTAACATGTACATACCGTTAAGCATTGTTTGCCATATGCCATCTGAAACTCCGAACGCAAGAAAAATCAGAAATATTGACCATGATGTTTCAAGATTCGGATCCCAAAATAAGAAATATGCATAGCTACTGATATCGAAAGCCGTTGCTATGATAAAGAAGGGAGTTCTGCCAAGTTTTTGTCCAAGTTTACCAACAATGTAAGAAAATATAGCATTCGAAAGACCATATGTTGCCATGTGTATCCCAACCTACAAAGGAAATAACGAGAATTACAAGGGTAGAATATATTACTATGATCTATGGATATCTATACTTAAAGATGATATAAAACGAATGCTCAAAAATTGCATTCACATTTCATTTTAATCACGTGGAGCATAGTTAAAGTACAATGAATTTTCCTCTCAACTCATCTTAATCAAATCTCAATCAAAATAATTTGTTTTCAAAGATCTCTTGTCAAAACCGATGTCACCGATGGATCGTTCCGACCAGGTGCGGTCTATCTGTGACTCATTTTTGACAAAAGATAATTTCTGATTGTGATATACTTCATAAATATTTTTCAAAATTTTTTTTACAAGCATGAATTTTATTGCGAGTTGATTGATTGGAGATGTTATATCGAATTATCAACAAGTATATTGACTCCGATTCCCAAAACTTCTTCATGGATTTTTTAAAAGTAGTACAATATCTCTAATCATGGACTGAACAATTAACTACTAACTATAGATGCAAGTTTCGGATATTTTTTCACGTCGAATTTCCCATGAAACAATTCCGATTTGAATCTTTTCGAATATGATTATAATAATATGATCATAATAATTCCACGATACGATATTAGTTATAAAAACCAAAAAATAATTATTCGTTGTTTCAATTCGTGTGATACTGGGTAAGAACTAAAGCAAATCGGGAATTTTATTCCGTCCGGCATGAGCCACAGATAGATCGCGCCTTGACAGTATTAAATTGTTTGCCTTCGAGAACGACAGAATAGTAAATAAACATCAACAGAATAAAACGTTATTGGAATAGGAGTTATTTTCTATAAAAAGGCTTAGAAGCGATTTGAATTAGGTGTGATTCGATTCGAAGTTTTAAAATTTACATCTCTACTACGAACCATTTCCACGCCCACCACGCATGAAGACAATGATCTTGTGAGTTCTGAAAATATGAATGCTTCCATCAGTCCATAATATAAAGTAATTGGTATTATAAGTAACTGTGTTGACTTCAACATTTGTTTCCCTAGATCTTTCAACGATTTCAAATAGACACCATCTGTTGTATTTGGATACTAAATAAATAGGAAAAGTTTTCTTGAATAAGACCTCGAAATAAGAACGAATAATCAAGCGATATAAAGAACCCGGCAAATTTGCAATACTTGACAGCACAAATTTTAACAGAACTTTCTCGAATTCCGTATACGAATAGTTGTATTCAATAAATCCTGATTTGGATAAAAACTAGATTGCCATCAGTAGTTTTATCATTGTTTGGGGAATACGATTCCGTGAATCGTATTTCGCAATTAATGATAGAACTAATGATGGCAATCTACTTTGATGGTGGCGTACTTTTGGGCTTTGTGGGCATGCAAACTGCAATGCAATGGTAAGACAACTTTTCGTATATTGGGGCCTCAAAGGTACGCGTTCTAAGTTCTATTATTAACATTGCAATACTTCGAGTTCAAACACAATACATCCAAGGAACTCTATTGGTTTTAAGACATGCAAAAAATGCGTCAAGATTTTTGTAACAACTTGCACACAAATGGTTCCAAAATAAATTTAAGACCTCAAACTTACCCAAGCCATCCTCTATGTTGATACTTGATTGTAGGTTCAATATCGTACAGTAAGACGAGTATCTCAGAAATATTCCAAGTAAATACCCAAAGAATTGATTACGTGTGATGTGACTTTGATTTTCCTCAGATCCTTCTTTATGCATATCTGACATTTCAATAAATCTATGGCCTAAATCTGATATATTTCATGGAAAGTTTCGTGCGAGATGACAGTTTAGATCAAATTCGCTCGCAGTCAGAAAAGTTTTGTAAAAATATCTTCTATTAAGCATGACTCGGTACATCTATTAGTCATGCTTGGCAAAATCAAATTTCCCATTGAGGTAAGTTTGATCTACTAACTCAAAACAATAAGACGGAAATTATTGGACTATTTGTTTGAATGCTTCGTACAATTCAACTTTCCCAGTCAAAAATAGTTTCGACCAAACGTGTTTTGTTAAGTATGAGTTACTGATGAATCGTGCCCGGTAGAAACGATCCATCTGTGAATTCCAAATTGGTTTCCTACGTTGCGACATAATCATTCAATGCAAATGTTGTAAATTATTTTGGCCTTTCCAAACAACGTAAATCGTTTTTCGTCGAGAGAATAGCACCGAACTCAGGGCAAGATAATTTGTTAAATGCATAGTTGTATTTTTTAGGATCACGTTTACTAAGTTCGTTTACGTTTTCCAACTCAACCGAACGGTTTGCTATGCTTAAGCTTGATAGCATAGCGTATTATCTAAAACCATATTGACTATCATTTTTATGCTTTGATAATTTTAATTTATTTTATTTCAGTTCTGTGTTGCTTGCCACATGCCTTCGCTATTACCTTCCATTTTATATAATACTCAGAATTTTCATGTGGAACTTTGAAACTAAGCTGTCATTTTCCACAGAGCCTTGTAAATTGATGATACTACATCATACAAATAAAGTACGTTTGCGTGAGGCGCAGTATATCAAATAATTCGGAGGTAAAAATGCAAGCATGGTAACATATTATATTCGTTTGTCGTCGGAGCTAGGCACAGTTTCATAATAGTTCCGATTGGAAAAGACCTGTGAAGGCCGTAAGCAGCGCTTACGTAAATCACCACGAGATGAGGATGTGCCAATGAAACCTCTCGCATATAACCATCCCTTATGGAGTTCAAACCTTTTTCAGGACCACCAGAAATGTGTAGCCCTAAGTGTATAACCGATGCTTTCACTAATTGAGCTAACCAGTTACCCTAGATTGAATATGACGAGAACGGCCGAGTATATTCGCAATCATGCACATTTGCAACGTTGAAAATATGCACACAGTACAATCATACCAGCTTATTTACAACCAGTAAAACGCACCCTGTACATTTAAACTAGTTATTACTTACGCCAACGAAGTTGAGCTGGACAAGTAAGTGGTTGGCATTCGCGTAAGTTTGTACCCATATTTCACCCACACTCATTCGAACCAACATGTGTTTGCACGAATATACAGTTGCACTCGAAATGCCTATCCATGAACCATAGACGCAATGAATGAATTCGGCATATTCTTTGCAAAGTTACGGATACTAGAGTCACACCTTGGTGAGAATATAGCCAGAGTAATCAATCACGTTTTGAAAAACACGTTGTCCGCCGTTGCGAATTTGCTCATCTTGTTTCCTGCTGTGAACTTCGTGTTCAACTACCCAATAATGATGTGTAGGATACAGTAGAAACTATTTTGCTTGCACTGTTGTTGTTGACGGTCCTGTTCATACCGATACTATTCAAGAACTTCGTACCAAGTCTTCTAATATATTTATCGAGAGAGATATTATTATAATCGGTTATAAAATAGAAACACCTCACCCGATCGGCTGAATCTTGCCCTGAAGCACGTTAAAATAATTTGACTCCTACTCGTTATAAATGAAGTTACCTTTAATTAGCAACGCGATATAACCGTGGTAATGTTATATAAAATGGAATGTGGTGAATTTTCCAAGAAATGATTAAAAAAGCGTCGATTTTAGCCAAAAAAGGTGCATTTGATATAATATTACCTAAAGATGATTCTAAGTGGGTGCTTATGAAGTAAGAAGTGGCAAATTGATCTGAAATGTCTGTAGAACAGATCTATCGATCGACACCAACTCGATCAGCGACTCGTAAATGCAAGGCTCGACCTGACTCGCGAATTGAATTGCAACTTAAGGTGAAGTGACTTGTTTCTAACACCGGTTCCTTGTATACAGGCGTTATCCAAAGAATATCAAAGAAGGAGGAACCGAATGATACTTACATAAACGAAGTTATATAGCAAATAAACAAAATCAATTCACAATACCTCGAAAAATGAAATAATTCGAAAAGACCTTAATCATGCAAGAGGAGGAGAAATTTGTATATGTGTGAAACTTGAACAAACATTTCAACAACAAAGCATTCACATACCTAATTCACTAACACAGAAAATAACTATGAACGATTCAACTTTTTTCAATGTCTACAATCCGGGAAATGATATATATGAAGATCATTGCTTAGTTCACAAACACACAATCATATGTGGTGACCTCATAGCGGTAAACGCGTCATGGAACTGGAACTGTGCAAGCACAAACAACAGGGGACAAATTTTAACAATTCATCGATAATCGATAACAACAATTTGCTTATACGAAATGATGACTCATCCACTCGAATTGAAAATAATCTGGATATATTATTGATCTAAGTATATGCACCACGGATATTGCCCACAATTACGCTCAAGTTGTATTACATGAAAACTTAGGAGGTGATCATCATTTAATATGGGTCTGCAGGAATATGACTCAATATAACAATATCAATCAACGCACAAACAAAACAGACTGGAGCAAATTTTACGAAATCCCCAAATCACACATTATTGACGATATAATTAATGAAAATGCAGAACAATTCAACAAAAATCTGATAAAAACCTACAGAAATGTGTTGATTTATCATCCAGTGATTGGTCACCATTAGAATAGGAAAGTAGTGCCAAAAACACAGCACCAGGAAAAGGCCAGATTGAATACCTAGCACTGAAACTACTGAATTCAGATATGGGAAAATGGTGTGTTACCTTAAAGGTGGAAACACTCAGTTGTGCATTCAGACCGCAAAGATCCGCATTAGACCCACAAATCAAATTATAAGATAAAATATATGAAAGTATAAATACTTTTTCATGCGTGCGATCTATAGTTTTTTTCAAAAAATGCATTCTCTCTATGAAAGAATGGAAAATCGGGGATGACCTCAATTTACCAAACGCATCACTTCATCACAAACGTCTCATGGTTTGAAAATATCTCCAAATGGCAAGGTAGGAGGCAGAAATTCGCCTTAGTAAAATAATCAGACTGTAACGTAGGCTATTTAGTACGTAGCGTTAATTTTCATTTAAATTAGATTAATTATAAAGATATTTTCACAAAACTAGGTGTAAGGTATATTATTAGCGTTTGTTTTTATACTAAAAATCAAATAGATGAAATAATTCCTCTTTTTTTCTTTTAGGGCATTTTTAATATGTTTTATCTCATACGTATAGTTTCCCAAATGCAACCTAATTACAAAATGTAAACAAATGTAAATTTATTCTCCCGGAGACTTAGTTAGGAATCATTTGAATTTATCTGTTTTAGCCAAGAAAATTTACCAGGTAAACATCGGACAGAAAAATAAATAAAAATAGAACTGTTACACAGTACTACGAAAGTTTTCGCCTGACTATGATAAACACTGTCATCACTGGACTTTCCATGACTACTCATATATTTTCTGAGAGATATCTTACAGCCCACATATTTCTGGACCGAGATTCTAGTTGACAAACAGAGTTATGCAAAAATCAAATTTCACCTTTCATGATATTAAACCAGCCCATGCATAATACTGCTATAATCCGAAGAAATCACATATACACCATGGAGTGGTGTATCGGTATCAAAGCCCATCTTTAGACTCTTTTTGATCTGTCCAATGATATATGTATGGGTCATGCATGGGACAGATAAAGTTAGGCGCCTTGAGTTTATATTTTTATCTTTCATCCTTTGACTGTGTCAAATCATTATAAAAGCCCACCTTCATATTCTTTTTGATTTACTCGGTGATATATGTATGGGTCATACATGGGACAAACAAGGTATGGTGTCTCGAAATTATATTTGTCTTGTTTATCTCGGGACTTTGTCAAATCAATGTCAAAACCCATTTCTACACTCTTTTTGATCTATCTAATGATATATGTATAGGTGATGCGTGGGACAGAATAGGTATGGTCTCTTGAAATTATTTTGGCGGTATTCAACTCACGACTGTGCCAAATCCCTTTCCTATACCTCTTTTTGATCTATCCAATGATATATGTGAGGCCCATGCATGGGACAGAGAAGGAAGGGAGTCTTAAATTATATTTGAATTATTCATCCAAGGACTGTGTCAAATCACCAGTAAACCCCACCTTTACACTCTTTTCTGTCTATTAAATGATATATGCATGTGCCATGCATGGAACAGACAAGGTATGGTGTTTTGAAATTATATTTGGTTCATTCAATTCAGGACTGTGTCGAATCAACACCAAATACCATATTTGCATCCTTTTTGATCCATCCAATGATATATGTATGGGTCATGCATGTGGCAGACGAGGCATGGTGTTTATATATTATATTTCAGTTATTCACCCCAGGACTATGTCAAATCAGTATATAAACCTATCTTTAAACACTTTTTTATCTATTCAATGATATAAGTATGGGCCATGCATGAAACAGACAATGTTTGGTGTCATGAGATTATTTTTGGTTCATTTATCTCTGAACTGTGTCAAATCAGTATGAAAGTCCATCTTTACACTGTTTTAGATCTACCCAATGATATATGTATGGGCAATACCAGGATGTTGACATAATGAAATTATAGACAAATTTTAGGTGGATGGGTCAAGTATAGAATACCTACTACCAATCGCCTTTAACAAACCTTTTTTCATGTTTTTATGGGTATTCGGAACCCATGTACGGGCCATGCATGATACTGATATGACTACAAATAACTATACTTGAACCCTTTTTGTATCAGAAATGTCGAATCAATCTTAAAATTTAGCCTGACTCGTTTTCAACCAATTTTAGAAATCACGCATGGGCCACACATGATGTCAACATAAAAGCGTGATCTTAAAATTTTTGAATATGGTCCCAAGTTTTTTATAAAGTCACTGAACTTAGTCATACGCCCCAAGTACAGTACATACCATGATACAAAAAGATATTTTATTTCAAATAGCAAAAATAAAACGAATTTAAGATCTGAAATCACATCAGCTCACGCTCCACTGAATATTCTATGTTTGTGCACGAATTGATAGTATTAAAATAGCTTTCATACTGACAAAACTGGCCAATTTGCAGCTCCTGTACCGTAAAAACGGAGGTATAAATCAAGAATCTGTGCCGCAAAACTGGGTTTTGGACCCAACTTGTGACCATCACACACAGAACGCTTTCAAAGCTTCCTTGCCAAAAGTTATTTCGAATTCCAGGAAAAGTTTTTTGATTGAATATTGACGGAAAATGTAGAATTTATGAACAGGGAGATTTAGAAATTTAGGTAACAAATATGGAATAAAAAGTTTTCAGCCATACAGACCTTTTCTCTAAGATTTTCTATCACTAGACCTTGCAGCTTTGATGCTAGAGCCAAAAGATATATGGCAACCAGTACTCCCACAGACCACATGCCCATGACGTCAATCAATGTGATGTTTGGTTGAATTTTGACAGAAAATCCAGAATCCTTGAACAGAGCCCCTTGGAGACTTAGGTAAAAATGCGAAATAATAAGTTTTCAGTTATACAGACCTTTTCACTAAGATTTTAGATCACCGGACCTTGCAGTTTTGATGCTGGAGCCAAAAAGTATCTGGCAATCGCAATCGCACAAACACGTGGCGCCATGGCGTCAATCAATGTGATTTTGACAGACAGTCTATTAGGCCGCTTATGATTATGTCTGAAAATCAGAGCCTTAAGTGCGGAAAATACGCGGCATAAGTTCTTCACTGACTCTTTGACTGTGATTTCACTCATGATTCACATTCCGAAAGCTTGTCCCCGTAAAAGCCTTATGCATTTCATTATCATCACTTTCAGTACTGCATTTCGATGGAAAAATACAAGATCACTGAACAAATACGCTTGAAAGTCTACATTAAAAATATGAAACAAAGAGTTTCCATCCACACGGACCTTTTAACTAAGATTTTAGATCTCTAGATCTTGTAGCTTTGATGCTAGAGCCATCCAGCATAATAATGAATAATAATAATAAAAAAGTAGAATTTCAATAAGACTTTCGCTGTAGCGAAAGCAACAAGACTAACGTATTTTGTGACGTGTATCAGTGGCAGCGACGTGTAACTCTGGAGTACAGCACTTGGGGTCTTGTTTTGCTTCTGTTCCTTTGTAGTTTTTGCGTTTTGTAGTAAAGGATGGATGTACTCATCAAACCTGTTTGTACATACAAACCGAAAAATAGACGTAGGAGATGTGACCTAATAAGTTTTTGAAATTATTCATGAAAATATCAACAAAATAAGCATATTTACGAAAGCTTTGCACATCCGTTGTTAATTTCTCGCAAAACGTAAACTTAAATAAGAAATACGGTCCTGAGTCACAAACCCATCACGTCGACAAGACATCTGACAGGTCAGGAAAATTGCTCAAGAAGAACGTGGTGAAAAGACATACATGGTAGTCGCCGCGCCCTACTAGAACCCGAGTGGTGAGAAATGCTGGACTGCGAATCTTAGCTATATGCTACGAAAACACCCGAATAAAATAGGTACCATACTAGAAAGTTTCCAAAAGGCAAAATTTCATGAAAACCAATCACTACAGAAGGATGATTTCGATATTAATTAATAAAACAGTTAAAAGCTTCAGGATCAAAACCAGGTATTGCTTTACAATACTAGTAGCCCAGAATGCTCAGGAAACCACTTTGCATTAAGGTTTATGCATGGAACAGACCTCAGCTTCCTGGGGTTACCGACGTCATTGTTTTGCAGGTGCAAGGCCTGGTGCAACATCTAGCGAAACATACAGTTATATACTAATTTTAAGCAGGACATTTGAACTTGTAGGAACTACACAGACCCATTAAAGTACGTGTTATGCTTCTTCGTCCGATAATACCGCGGAAAAGTCTGCAAAAATTTTATTTGAAAAAAATCGCGCGTTGGTGTCAAAGTTCTCTACCAAAAATGTAGAATTTTAATTTGTAGAAACGAATAGAGTAAATGCTCAAAAGAGAGAGACCAAGAGATATTGACCCAATGCCCGCACGCTGTGTCCTTTGCCACCACACTATATGCTCAAGTGATGTGTGCAGTTTTAAAACGAGGCCATCTTACTGATATATCAATTCCCATTAGTTCAATTACTAATCGCAATGGCACTAGCTCCAGTTGTTCGGCCTGGCACGGTCGGATAAGCGCCAGAAGTCAGAATAAGTGTTCACTGGTTCGAGTTCAAATGGAATTTCGTCTATAAAGTTTGTCAATTTTTTCAATTAGAGGTGTTGGCTTCTGTAATTTTATGATATCCAAATTAATTTCAGTATGGAAATCAGTTTTGATTTTTTTTAAAAAATATATAAACTTTTCTGTTAATTATTCTGTTACGCGGCATGCCGTGCCTTGAGCCATCGCACCATTTGATCAACTGATACTTACGGATTTAAAACGAGGCTATCTGACTAACATATCAATCTATTTGAAATTAGTTTAATTACTAATTAATGCCGCCATTCTCCCAAATCTGACGTGTCCCGGTCGCATAAGCGTAAGAAGTTTAATTCAATGTTCAATGGTTCGAATCCATAAGTTTCCTGCTCGAGCGTTCAAGACATATTAATTTAATACTTTTTTCAAATTTATTTTTGAAATAGGGAGACATTAAAATTAGTTCGGAAACTAAGTGAAATATAAATTTTACTAATAGTTTAAAGTTCTTGAATGATTTTGGAATAAAAAATACTTCGAACAGGAATTAAATTTTGTTAAACATTATTATTTATTAAATAGTTTTATAAATGGACGGCATTTTTGTGTGGTTTATTCTCAATTCAAAACGTTTATGAGAATTAAAGAAAACAGATTCTTAAATTTCAGAAAGTATACCCTTCATGAATAATGTATAAGTTCCAGGTATTTTTCAAGAACCTGTAGGGGGAATACTATTTGACAACACATATGGGGAAAACCTGGTTAAAATATATAACGCAGAGTGTAAAACATTCCAAAGAAAACGGATTGTTGAAGATTTACTAGAAGTAATTAGTGCTGGGATTTGTATGAATTATGGTCGGCGTGGTGTTGTGAGTGAGGGAATGGTTCCAATATTTTTTGTACAAGAGTCTGTCCTTTTATCTCAGTGCAGAAGGTCACATCAAAATTTGTACCGGAGCCCCACCTTTCAGAATGAAATGATGCAGATTGGTTTGGGCTATATAAAGTTATGGGATTATTAGGGCTAGACCAAATTACTTGCATTTGTATCGCTGTCAGGGTAGCCTTATTTTCACGTCGGCGGGTGATAGACATTAGAAATATTGATATTATAGACTTCTGAGAAGGAAGGTTGTTTGCTGATACTCCCACAGCTTCCAAATTTGGCCATTTCTCGTAGGCAGTTAGTGAAAAATTGTAATAGTGCTTCTTGTTTACTGCTAATTTTGCTAGCCAATAGGCTACCCAGGGTGGGCGTATAGCAGTTTCTACCTCTTTTGAATGCTAATTTAGCATTATCTAGGTTTGATCAGGGTTGGTGCATTCCACCCTAATTCTTTTAAAAAAATTAACTCTAATTTCTGATTTCAAAATAAAACAGAATGGTGAAAACTTTTCAGTTTCAAATTTCGACTTTTTGGATCGAAGATCCGCGATATATCCTCCACGTTTCAAAACATTAGGATGACATTTCCACTTGTCTCCATCAGTTCCGCTGTCAGTGTTCAACAGAGTCTTGTTTTAAAATCCGACTGACATTGAAAAATGCATAACTTTTGGAGAATGAGGTTTTATAAATAAATATTTTTAAACGTCGAAATTTAGTCTATAAATTTTGTCGAATTGTTCAATTAGAGGAGCGAACTTCAAGTTTGCATTTTTTATTTGATGTGATTTTATGATATTCAAAAAAAGTATCAGTAAGAGAGTCAGTTCCTTATCTCAACTTTGCACACTTTCAACAACTCTACCTTACGTGACATGCCCACATGTTTAGTGGAGATTCGAACCCTGACTTGTTGCGCGGCATGCTGCGCCTGAGCCATTGCACCATTTGATCAACCGATACTTACGGATTTTAAACGAGGCTATCTGACTAACATATCAATCTGTTTCAAATTAGTTTAATTACTAATTGATGCAGCATCTCTCGAGTCTCATGTAGCTCGGTCGGATAAGCGTCAGAAGCTTAAATCAACGTTCAATGGTTCGAATCTATAGGACTCCTACTCCAGAGTCCAAGATGTATTCCTTTAATTCTTTTTTTAAATTTATTTTTGAAATAGGTAGACACTGAAAAGTAGTTCGAAAACTGAGTGAAATAAAATTTTATATTTAAGCCACATTGCCCACGTCCTCTCGCGCGGATAAGGAAAGACTTTTCGTTGCGCTGCGACCGATTTTTTTTTACCCTTCTGCGCGACCGGAGAACTTTCGCCTTCCTCAACACTCAGCAAGATTCTAGACACTGGGCGTCTTGTCTGCCGTATGTGCGTACTCCTAAGACGTTCTTCGATCCTGTTCACGTTCTTTTTCCTCGCTTCTCAAACACCGGGTCTAGTCTCTGTATGCACCAACTTAAGGGATCGTTATCTGCTGGTTCGCCCACGTAACTGAACTTCGCTCACTTTTAACAACTATGACGTGTCCACATGTTTGACGAAGATTCGAACCCTGTCTTGTTGCGCGGCATGCTGTGCCCTGAGCCATTGGACCCTTTGATCAGCTGATGCTTACGGATTTTTAAACCAGGCTATCTGACTAACATATCAATCTATTTCAAATTAATTTGATTACTAATTAATGCCGCCATTCTCCCATGTCTGACGTGGCTCTGTCGGATAAGCGTAAGAAGCTTAAATCGGTCTTCGTTGGTTCAAATCTATAGGACTCCTACTCAAGCGTTCAAGACGTATTCCTTTAATTCTTTTTTCATAAATTTAAACGTTTATGAGAAATAAAGAAAAAAAATTCTTAAATACTTTAAATATATACCCTCCATGAATAATGTATAATTTTCAGTTATTATTTTAAGTGCCTGCCGAAACAATACCATTTGACATTACATATGGGAAAGAACTGATTGAAATATCTAACCAGGAACTCTAAGTGTAAAACATCCCAAAGAAAACTGAACTAATCGTGGGTAAGCCAGTCAAAAACGTTATGCTCAAAATTGCATTATCAAGCATGTGTCACTGGTGTGTCGCACCGCGGAGGCACGATCCATCTGTGGCACATGTTTGACAAAGTAAAATTTCTTGAACGGGAAATCGTATCTGGCCAGATCGCAAGAATGAATGTTCTAGTGCTGCAATAATTCAGTATAATTTATATTTATAATTAATACATAATAGTATAATTATATTTATCATGTATATTTCGCAATTCATATTTTTCAAGCTATGCACTATAACAAAAATTTGTCTAAAACGCAGTTCTTCAGCAGTAATTTTACTGTTTGATAATGTATGTATGCAAAAAAGGCAACTTTTTGGCCAATTATGACCTACTGGCGAAAACCGATGCGTTGGCGTAAATTTTATCAACAAGGTAGTTAGGAATTTTGCAGTTATACAATTACACTAAATCACAACGGTCAATTTACGGTGCTCTTGTGGGAGGGTCACTTTGTTACTTTTCGTGAAGTATTTGATCTGGAATTCACGAAAATTCGCCTAAATACCAGATTAAATCTCACGGGACAATAACTATTTTAACAATACTTGAAGCTTTGTTTCCTTTGTAATCAAATTGCATCGATGGTCGTACCATGATCCGGAAGATGCAAAAATAATACTACATGCGGCATGGGAAGCTGCCTGAAATATCTCTTCATTTAGAGGTTATCGTCATACAAATATGACATTAAACAAGTTACTGTGTGATCCAAATCAACGTGACTTTACGTTAAATATAATGGACAATGAATTGGATAAAAATATACCAAAAATTGCGATGTGCGTTGATAATCTAAAATTTTTAACGCGGTAACTATCTAAATCAGGATGGTAAATAGCATTGAAAGAATCGAGAACGATTTTCAAGTCAAAAAATATTGAGCAAACATGCTTTATTAAGCTTTGTTAATGATGTATCGCGCCCTCTAAGCGCAGACCATCTGTGTCTCATGCCTGACAAAAGAAATCTGATTGTTTCACCATAAAAATCATTGCCCAAAGACCTCAAACTACATGAGTGTGTGTCGTTTATCGATTTCATACCAGATTGCATTATATTTCAAGATTATCATTTGTATTCGTCACGATTTTCAAAGATGTTAAGATCGAAGATCATGAAAATAGAGTTTTTATGCTAAAACTGAAGTAGTTATACTCAATAAATAGGAATATGATTGTACAGAATTATTGACTTTGTGTGAAATAAGTTAAAATACATTGTTTAACACCTACTTGGCGTCATATACGATCCATGTATGAAATGTACCTGAAACGTGTTGAATGCTGATCCATGCATTATCAATTGTAATTTTATTCTCGTGATTTTCGGCATTTATTTAATTATTTGATTGGATCGTTACATGATTACCTTATTATTACAGAATTGCGAAATCACCTTGCATGGGATTTAGTTTTGCTTTGTATGGTCCGTCGATAGATCTTATCGCTGAAGCGCGGTCCGAGTGTGACTCATACTCGGCAAAACGATTTTTTTTATCGATTTCGGATAGTCGTTCCTTCGCGCCATTTGTCCATGTGTTGCCATAGGAGAAGGACGTGTTAAGCGGAGCGAACGCTTTAGAACTTAGAATATTTTGTTATTCCAGAAATTTTGAACTAAAGAATCTATGATATGAACGAAGTGCTTCTACTGAAAGCTATTGTCAAACTTTCAAAATTGGTTAACAAAAACATTTACCTCTTTGTTACCGCCAATCCTAGCCAGAGTTTGTCAAAAATAAGTCACTGATTGACCGCGCCTAAGCAGCGGGAATTGGTTGGATGATCAGATTTTGTTAATTTTGGATATTCGCAAAATATGCATAAGCGCAGGGTTTCCCAAAGTGGGGTCCGCAAAGACTGCACAGGGGGTCCCCGACTATGACAAAATGAAGAAAACATGCTTGACATTGTACGATGCCGTACGTCAATTGTCGCAGATGAATGCCGATGTGATTACTTCGTTACTAAAATAAATTATTTAAAGAATGTTAGGCCTTGTCAATCTTAAATATTTAAAATGAATTAGCACGTCTTGGCAGTTGCTCTATCTAAAAAATTGTATTCGGCGTCTGTGACGAAACAATTAATCGTATACCCGGTGCGGTGTATGTTTGTCAGGAATGTTTTCTATATGGTTACAAGACTAAACCAGGGTTTCCCAAAGTGGGGTCCGCGGACCCCTGGGGGTCCGCAAAGACTGCACAGGGGGGTCCCTGACCATATGGAAAAATGGAGAAAACATGCTTTGCATTGTACGGTGTCCGTACGTTCATTGTCGCTGTGGTTCGTTACTAAAATAAATTATCTAAAGAATGTTAGGTCTTGTCAATCTTAAATATTTAAAATGAATTAGCACGTCTTGGTAGTTGCTCAATCTTGAAAATTGTATTCGGCGTCTGAGAGGCAGCAATTAATTATATACGATGTATGTTTGTCAGGAAACTTGAGAACTTGAGCAACTGACAAACATACACCGCACCGGGTATACGATTAATTGTTTCGTCACAGACGCCGAATATAATTTTTAAGATAGAGCAACTGCCAAGACGTGCTAATTCATTTTAAATATTTAAGATTGACAAGACCTAACATTCTTCAGATAATTTATTTTAGTAACGAACCACAGCGACAATGGACGTACGGACACCGTACAATGCAAAGCATGTTTTCTCCATTTTTCCATATGGTCAGGGACCCCCCAATTCCCGCTGCTTAGGCGCGGTCCATCAGTGACTTATTTTTGACAAATTCTTGCTAGGGTTGGCGGTAACAAAGAGATAAATGTTTTTGTTAACCAATTTTGAATGCTTGACGATAGCTTTCAGTACAAGCACTTCGTTCATAGATTCTTTAGATCAAAATTTCTGGAATAACAAAATATTCCATGTTCTAAAGCGTTCGCTCCGCTTAACACGTCCTTCTCCTATGGCAACACAGGGACAAATGGCGCGAAAGAAAAAAAAATCGTTTTGCCGAGTATGAGTCACACTCGGACCGCGCTTCAGCGATAAGATTCTGTAATAATAAGGTAATCATGTAACGATCCAATCAACTAATTAAATAAATGCCGAAAATCACGAGATTAAAATTACAATTGATAATGCATGGATCAGCATTCAACACGTTTCAGGTACATTTCATACATGGATCGTATATGACGCCAAGTAGGTGTTAAACAATGTATTTTAACTTATTTCACGCAAAGTCAATAATTCTGTACAATCTTATTCCTATTTATTGAGTATAACTACTTCAGTTTTAACATAAAAACTTTCTTTTCGTGATCTTCGATCTTGAAATCCTTGAAAATCGCGACGAATACAAATGAAAATCTTGAAATATAATGCAGTCTGGTATGAAATCGATAACCGACACACACTCATGTAGTTTTAGGTCTTTGGGCAATGATTTTTATGGTGAACCAATCAGATTTCTTTTGTCAGGCATGAGACACAGATGGTCTGCGCTTAGAGGGCGCGATACATCATCAACAAAGCTTAATAAAGCATGTTTGCTTTTTTGACTTGATAAATATAATTATACTATTATGTATTAATTATAAATATAAATTATACTAAATTATTGCAGCATTAGAACATTCATTCTTGCGATCTGGCCAGATACAATTTTCCGTTCAAGAAATTTTACTTTGTCAAACATGTGCCACAGATGGATCGTGCCTCCGCGGTGCGACACACCAGTGAAACGTGCTTGATAATGCAATTTTGAGCATAACGTTTTTGACTGGCTTAACCACGATTAGTTCAGTTTTCTTTGGGATGTTTTACACTTAGAGTTCCTGGTTAGATATTTCAATCGGTTCTTTCCCATATGTAATGTCAAATGGTATTTTTTTCGGCAGGCACTTAAAATAATAACTGAAAATTATACATTATTCATGGAGGGTATATATTTAAAGAATTTAAGAAATTTTTTTCTTTATTTCTCATAAACGTTTAAATCTATGAAAAAAAGAATTAAAGGATACGCCTTGAACGCTTGAGTAGGGGTCCTATAGATTCGAACCAACGAAGATCGATTTAAGCTTCTTACGCTTATCCGACCGCGCCACGCCAGACATGCGGAAGAATGGAGGCATTAATTAGTAATCAAACTAATTTGAAATAGATTGATATGTTAGTCAGATAGCCTGGTTTAAAAATCCGTAAGCATCAGTTGATCAAATGGTCCAATGGCTCAGGGCACAGCATGCCGCGCAACAAGACAGGGTTCGAAGCTTTGTCAAACAAACACACTCAGTGTAGGCGAAGGTTCTCCGGTTCCCGGTCGCGCAAAAGGGTAAAAAATCAGTCGCAGGTCAACAAAAAGTCTTTCCTTATCCACGCGATGGCAAAGTGGCTTAAATATTGCGCCCAAACACTTGCAAATTCCAAAATGTTAACACCCATTCATTGCATATTCAATTTTGGGACTTGGAAAGGAATTACTTATTTAATAAAATTGCTTTGAAAATATTAACAAAAAAGTTTACATATTTAAAAAAATCAAAACTGACTCCCATACTGATACTTTATTTGGATATCATAAAATTACATCAAATAAAAAATGTAAACTTAAAGCTGGAACCTCTAATTGAAAAATTCCACAAATTTTATAGACTAAATGTCGACGTTTAAAAATATTAATTCATAAATCTTGTTCTCTAAAAGTTATGCATTTTTATGAGTCAGTTAGATTTTAAAACAAGACTCTGTAGGACACTAGAGGCGGAGATGGTTGGGACAGGTGGAAATGTCATCCTAACGTTTTGAAACGTGGAGGAAGTCCCTAGATTTTTGGATATAGCGCGGATATTCGATTCGAAAAGTCGAAATTTGAAACTGAAAAGTTTCTGCATTCTGTTTTATTTTGAAAACAGAAATTGGAGTTACTTTCTTAAAAGAATTGGGGTGGAATGCAAGAACCTGGCTTAAACCCAGATCATGTTGAATTAGTGTTCTAAAGGGATGGGAACTGCTGTACGTTCATGTCGTCCACCCTGGTTGGCCTATTGGCTAGCAAAATTAGCAGTGAACAAGCAGCACTAATACAAGTTTTCACTAACTGCCTACGAGAAATGGCCAAAGTGGGAAACTGTGGGAGTATCAGCAAGCGACCGTCCTTCTCAGAAGTCAATAATATCAATATTTCTAATGTCTTACCACCCGCCTGCTGAATCTTTGGATATTTCTGAACTTCCTTCTATAACTCGCAATACTAATACTATTATTTCTGGGGATTTCGATTGCCGACATGAAAACTCTGACCCTGACAGCAATACAAATGCAAGTAATTTGGTAGACTGGTCTAGCCTTAATAATCTCATAACTTTATATCGCCCAAACCAACCTGCATCATTTCATTCTGGGAGGTGGGGGGTTCGGTACAAATGTGTGACCTTCTGCACTGAGATAAAGAAACTGACATCTGCACGAAAATATTGGAACAATTTCCTCACTCAACAATACCACACCGACTATCATTCATACAAATCCCAGCACTAATTACTCCGAGCAAATCTTCATCTATCCGTTTGGGGATGTTTTACACTTAGAGTTCCTGGTTATACATTTTAACCAGTTTTTTCCCATATGTGTTGTCAAATAGTATTTTCCCCGCAGGCACATAAAAAATAGCTGGAAGTTATACATTATTCTTAGAAAGTATATTTTATGGAATTTAAGAAACTATTTTCTTTAATCCTCCTAAACGTTATGAATTGAGAATAAACTACACAAAAATGCCCGTCCATTTATAAAACTGTTGAAAAAATAAGAATGTATAATAAAATTTAATTCCTGGTCGAAGTATTTTTTATTCCAAAATCATTAAAGAATTTTAAACTAATAGTGAAAATTTTATTTCACTTAGTTTTCGAACTTCTTCTCAATGTCTACCTATTTCAAAAATAAATTTGAAAAAAGAATTAAAGGAATACATCTTGGACTCTGGAGTAGGAGTCCTATAGATTCGAACCATTGAACATTGATTTAAGCTTCTGACACTTCTCCGACCGAGCTACATGAGACCCGAGAGATGGTGCATTAATTAGTAAATTAAACTAATTTGAAACAGATTGATAAGTTAGTCAGATAGCCTCGTTTAAAATCCTTAAGTATCGGTTGATCAAGTGGTGCAATGGCTCAGAGCACAGCATGCCACGCAACATGTCAGGGTTCGAATCTTCGCTAAACATGTGGGCACGTCACGTAAGGTAGAGTTGTTGAAAGTGTGCAAAGTTGAGTTAGTTCAGTGAACCAGAAGAGTTAGCTAAGCAAACCTTGTCCAGTCGCGCAGGAGCGTTAGTTGGTAAGTTATTTCGTAAAAATCGGTCACAACGAAAACTCTTCCCTTATCCGCGCGAGAGAAGCCCATATGACCGGAAGGTTTAAATATCGGGCGCAAATATTTGCAAATTCCAAAGTGTGAACACCCATCCATTGCATTTATAGTTCTGGGACTTGGAAAGAAATTACTCATTTAATGAATTTGTTTTGAATATATTAACAGAAAAGTTTACATATTTAAAAAAAAAAATCAAAACTGACACTCTTACTGATACTTTTTTTGAACATCATATAATTACATCACATAAAACAATTATTCGACAAAATTTATAGACTAAATTTCGACGTTTAAAAATATTCATTTATAAAACCTCATTCTCCAAAAGTTATGAACCACACGTACAAAACCCACGTAGTTTACAAAATTAGTTTTCACTACGCTGATAAAAACTGCGGCAAAGAAACCTATCCCGAGAGGTGTTAGACAATGTTACGTACCTACTTGGGATGAAACATGTAGACAATTCAATGCAGATTTTTGAAAATCTGAAATAGAAGAAGGGAGTAAAACTTTCGCCAAGCTTCCAACTGAACACCTAAATTCAAGCCGTCAACAACGCTGGGTGGAAACTGTCACAAATACCGACTTCACTCATTTATCCAGAAAAGTTTGGCAAACCATTAACCATTTCACAGGCGGTAGCCTGGCGCAAAAGTCTACCCTATTTCACCCAAAAGACAAGTTGTGATTAATGGAAAATTAAAAAATACGGAGAAAAAGTTTACAAAATTAGTTTTCGCAGAATAGAATAGATCTGATGAAAATGATTTTAATTTTCACCTGCAAGACCAATTCACTACTGGGGAAATACGTACCGCAATTAGGTATATTAAGTATAACTAGAACTGTTACACAGTACTACGAAGGCTTTCGCCTGTCTATGATAAACAATGTCATCACCGGATCTTTCATGAGTACTCATATATTTTCTAAGAGATATCTTACAGCACACAGATTTCTGGACCGAGATTTTAGCTGACAAACAAAGTTATGCAAAAATCAAATTTCACCTTTCATGATATTAAATGAGGCCATGCATACTACCGCTATAATCCGAAGAAATCACATGTACACCATGGGCTGGTGTATCAGTATCAAAGCCTATCTTTACACTCTTTTTGATCTGTTCAATGATATATGTATGAGTCATGCCTAAAGCCTAAAGTGTCTGGCAATGATCACTCACGCACCATGTGGCCATGACGTCATTCAATGTGATTTTGACAGACAGTCCATTAGGCCACTTTTAAGTGATTATATCTGAAAAATAAAGCCTTAAACACGAAAAGTACGCGGCATAAGTTCTTCATTTAATCTTTGATTATGATTTCACACATGGTTCACATTCCGAAAGCTTGCCCTGCAAAAGCTGTATGCATTTCATTATCATCACTTTCAGTACTGCATTTTGATGAAAAATCAAGATCCCGGAACAAAGAGACTTGAAAGTCTACATTAAAAATATGAAACAAAGAGTTTCCATCCACACGGACCTTTTAACTAAGATTTTAGATCTCTAGATCTTGTAGCTTTGATGCTAGAGTCATCTATCATAATAATGAATAATAATAATAAAAAAAAACGTAGAATTTCAATAAGACATTCGCTGTAGCGAAAGCTTTAATTACCCGAAACGAAATGCAACGCATCGCTGAGACAACTTCAAGTGTATTGTGGTCTTTACAGCGGAGAGTGGGGATTTTCCCGCGTAAACTTCAAGTCCTCATTTTATCCAATCAAACAGTTTGACAGAACGGACGAAATGAATAGTTCAAAGTCGCAAATAGATGCAAAATATCTTCACATGGTCATACTTAATTACAGAAACTCAACCATTGGGAAAGAAGGTTCTCCGGCGTAACTTGTAATTGGTCGAAGTTGAAGAGGCAATATTCCTAGAACAACTGAACATTTAAAACCCCGAATTGTAAATCTTAAAGATATTAAATTTTTTTGCAGGGAAAGACGACGAAGACAGAAGTATTATCGCCATAAAGGTGGAAAAGAGTTTCTAGATTTAAAGGGCCGGACCAATCAGATGCCCCATGGAAACCTGCAACTGTAATAGAATGATAGATACAGACAATGACGCCCCTGCTTAATCGAGGCTGAAGAAGGGCGATAGTTCAGCATAAATCGAAGACATTTACTGCGTCAACTGCTTACACAATTTTATGAAGATGACACCCTTGCTCAACAGTCTTGTAAGCTAAATATTCCTGCCTTCCCATAATAATAATGAACATATTCCCATACTTTTAATGACAGACATTGGCGATGTTATTGCGTACGAACAGTAGATAACTCCCAAGTTTATGACAATGGGGTACGTGCCATAAAACTTCCCGGAGCCGTAGTAAATAAGGACATGAGGATACCAATATCTCAAAATATAGCGCGTCTGCGGACGGTTGGTGACCTGATGTTGCAAATGAGTCCAAAGAATGATGCGATTAAATCGAAAGAAATGAAATTCAAATATGCTCAACAAAAATCGCGCGTCATAGGCTCTCGAATGTTACTTTGCTCTATGGCAAAAACAATGAAATATATGGAGTATAATATTACGCGTGCTGAAAATGTTCTCATTTTCAGGATTTTTTCGAAAAATACTGGGGAGACAGTTCCCCACTTTTCAAAACATACCCCTAACCCCTCCTCCGCCGCCGGTGTTTCTATCTAATTTTTACTTATGAACAGATAAAAACAGAGCATAACAGCGCAAATAAAACTATTTTTTTTCAAATGTTAAATATCATCTCATTGAAAATTACACCGTTGCTAACGTTTTCTGATATATGGAAACAAAGTGATAAAATGTGTAACTTTGTACAATAAAAACAGAAATGAATACTGCATGCAATTTTGCAATTTCCAAAACGGACTCAAATAACAAAAATATATCCAACAACAATCAACCTGTATTTATATTCAATTGATTTATAATTTTGGCTTTGTAATTAATATGCCTTTCGCATTGGAAAATGCTCTTGGGTAATATTACTTCCGGGTGATGAAGGTTTATTATTGTAACTAAATATTGCATTGCTATTTGCTAATTTCTTCGAAAAAGCTGCTACAAAATGAATGGAAAATGTCATATTTGTAACACATACACACTCGAATTTCAGTTTTCACAAAAAATGTTTCTAGAATTTTCTAATGTGTAAGAGAGAAGAAGTTTCTAGAGAAGTCACAATTTCACTCACTTAACACAAAGTTGTAACCTGTAAGTACGGGCTATATAATAGTACTAAAGTATTTCCTACTTGTCGTGAGATCGACGCCTGGAAGAAAATGTGGAAGTGGTAGATGGTTTATCCTCGCCCAAGATAGATACCTCTCACTGCACTTTACCATTATGATTCAGTTCCGTATGGGATGTTTTTCGCTTGAGGTGCAGTTGGTAGCATTTTTTCTTGTATTAGCTCCCTGTCATCCGAGTGGCCAATAGTTATCTCACTTTAGGCCCTACTTTTGGCCTAAGAACGAGCTATAAGAAAAAGTCAAAGATTATATGACATTAAGATTGAAATAGTTTATTTTACAATTACCAAAATGCTATATTGATTTGAAAGTATAAGGATATGTAGTCAGGATACAAAAATGCGAGTGTCGTAAATCACTTGTGTTGAAACTCCATCTTTATCAGAAAATACATTTACAATGTGATTTTATAAAGTGTATTGGTAGAAATTTGCATTTCAACTCGAATGTAACTCTTTTTAATTTGGAATTTTTTCACGTCTTCCCTTAACAAGCATGAACATTCTCCATAAAATGCTTTTTTGAAAAAGCCAGATTTTGAGCAGAAAATCGTTGCAGAAATAAAATTTACAAGATTGTGCAGCCCGACTCATGAACCTTAAAAACAAATTTCTCTGCCTTATTTCGCTTGTGTATTACAGTCGGCAGTTACAGGTCAGTAAATTTGTTTATCTTAGGTAAACATCAAATAAAAATATGACCACATATCTTCAATCGAGGAAGCCTTTAATATGTAGGATATATGGATCGGAAATCTAACTGTTTAGCAATCTGTTGTTTTACATGTATTATTTCCTCTTATTTACATAACCGCTTAAACGAGCTACTAGTTCTCGAATTCCCATAATTTCAAATCTTAATGGACGACTCAATCTAGTCAACGTGTAATGTCAAGAGGCGAGGAAGTGGGCAGGAACAAACAAGAATTCTGATTTATTGAGTATGATCCAAATATGATCCGCGCCTTAACGGCGCATCCCATCAGTCCCTCATACTCAACAAAACATAATTTATAGATCTAGATAAAAGTGGGTATAAAATTCAGCGATTGAAAATTGAGAAACATGTTTTTTTCTTTTAAATGCTTTTCGTTGCAACGTTGGCGCATAGAATTTGTAACGTACTTGTAAATTGTTTTTCCGGCTATCCCAATTCGAAATTTATTTTGTCAATCTTGAGCCACAGATGTTCCGTACCTGAGCGACAAGGTTCCCTAGTAACCCAAAACAAACGTGCTCGGTAAACATATTTCTGACTGGGATGCCTTCTCAAAAGGAGTGGAATATTGTTAACTGTGGAATAATAGTAAGTCTTCATCGGTTTGTTTCAGCGCACTTAAAAAGGTCGCGGACCATAGTGTAGACTGTTTTTCTGTTGTCCGTCTCACAGCTGTGCGTTCAGGTAAAGTGTCTTAAATTTTTGGTTTTGGCAAACCGCCTTTTATGCGGGTAACAAGTTTAAAACCTAACGATGTAGATTATAGCGATTTTTTAACATGTCGTGAAAGATCTTTGGAATAGCTTTAGGCAGAAGACAGAGGTTGTTTTCCCCAAGGGAGTGTTTTAGGATGGAGTCCATGACAGACATATAGGTTTCTTCTGTCGAAAACAAGTTTGCGTCTCGGTGACGTGGCCAACCATGTTTAATCACCTTCGAATCCAGAATATTGTATAATATTTTCCAGACTTGATTAAATGAGCGTACATAACGACAGGGCTCAGTTTATTCTACTTATGTAACTTTCGAAATTATGAATGTTATAAAATATGGATAAGTTCTTAATTTGATTTTGTCGTGGCAGGTAATCGATTGAGTGCTAAGAGGTTTTAAACCGAAAAACAGTGAAACATCGGAATTTAGTTATTGATTATCTGGGACTGTTGAAAATGCCAGGGGTAGTAAGAAACAAGAACAGGTGAAATGTGGGCACTGTATATTAGCACAACGTATTTCAGTACAAACGTTCAATAAATCATCCGTTGCGCATTAGTCTTGAGGAATTCACAAAATCTTTTATTATACCTGGTTTTACGTATACAATAGAAGAGTTCTGTCTTAACGTATTCCGCTATTGGCTTAAAATGTGTCGCGTGAGTGCAGTAAGGAAGGTTTTGTATGCGATCCGTTTATTTTTAAGATATTTCGTACAATGACAAATTTATTAGTCGGCTAACAATGAATATTTAGTGTAAATTGGAGGAAAACCTTTGTACGACATATTAATCAAAATTGCGTATATATTTGGAAATTAGAATAAAGGGTTTCATACAGCCCACTCATTTAAAATAAATAACCTTAAAGTAAACTGATTTTGCGGAATAATGTATCGCACTACCAGCATTGGGCCGGAGAATACAAGGAGAAAGATTTTATCGAAATATTTACGACTTATTGCTGAATCGCGGTATTAGCTCAATCTAAACGAGCTAGAATTTCTGACAGTGAAAATGACGGTTACAGGTGACTGATGTCTCTTGTTGCCATATTAAACCAGTACGATCATTGTTGATCAATGCAATGCAAAATTTGTGAATAGCGCTGAGAAATTTCCGACGAACAGAGTATTTAAGAATGTTATTTTCTGGAAGTTGTGAAGTATGAACCATTCATGGTTTACGGTGAAAGAGAAGCACCCTGTAGAAAAGGACATCGACGTCATATCAAAATTCAGAAACCTTTTAACCCATAATTCGCCTCTTACTACAACATGTTAAAATTACGTTATTGCAGACTCTCAGCTTAAATTACCTGCATTCTATAGCTTTAATATATCAGTCACATCGCACATGTGATGCATCACGATGCATTATACAACGACATATGTGCACTTTGATATTTATTTGTCGTCAATCGTTAGAGTGAAATATGATTTTATGTCGCATGGACCAATGATTGAGTACGCTACATACTGCATAGGCGTACAAATTCAACAACATTCTGTACAAGACAAAACATCTTCAAATACACGATTGTGGTCACAATCACTCATAACAGCCAATGAAATATCAATTTCGCAGCATTTATATTACCCCCTCGTTCAAATAGTGATATAATATCATATTGGCTACCGTGCATATTATGGTTGCGAGATTTTATGAGAAGGTTCGTGTACGTAGGACCAACTCGTAAAAAACGTTCTTTATTGTGGTCTGGTCCCGTTAACGAGCCACGGGCGTGTTGAAAGACTGCCGAAATGATCGTAATATATGCCAGGGTAAATATAAAGGTTCTAAACAAAATTTATGAAAATATAAGAATTTTGATCTGACATAAAAGCTTTTTATTTGGCAAAACAGACGGCTAATATTTGTGAAACATAAAATGTAATTGGCTTTTCGTAGTTTTTATGTCATAGTGAATAAGTGAGCATGAGTTAGATAATAAGATAATAAGTGGTAGTAAGAAGGTAAGACGAAGATTTAGATCGGTACGATTATGAGATCTAAATTATTAAAAACGCTGCTTTTAAATGACCAACTAACGAAATTGGGAAATCATCTTATTCGATAATTGATTTGAAATAAATATGTCTGAAAGAAGAAACCTTTTTCGTGGGCATACTCATAACTCAGTGATGATGCTCGGCAAGGTGAGGATTTTTTTACAGCCGCTTTTTCAAGTGACACTCGCTGCTAGTTAAGCCTCACAGAAGAGTCCACGAACAAAGTAATCTTTATTGCAAAGTTGAAAGGCGTGTTTTCAGTTTCAACAATGTCTTTCCCAATCGAAAACTATATTTTGTCAAGCATGAGTGATTGATGGACCGCGCCTTGGCAGCGCAACCCAACAGTAACTCATATTTGTCAAAACATGTTTTGACAAAGTATTTCTGACTGAGACCCATTTTAGTATTCCTTGAGTGATTGCCAAAAGGTGCACTAGCCCACTTACTGGGGTGCTAGATATTTGTTATATGTGAATAGTGTATAAATCAAATCACAAGTTACTCGAATCATTCATGATTGGTTTGTCACGCGACAATACAAGAAATCTGGTAAGATGAATATGGCAAGTAGCAAATTTTTTCTTCAATGTTCGATCGAGCCTGCGGTTTTAATGCGATGTGATATTGTATTTAGTGAACCAAATTCTTGGAATGTCATAGATTATCATAGCAAATGATCTGGAAAATATGATATTTGAAGAAACAATTTGCAAGATCGAACTGCTGTCATAAAACATTTACCTATTTACACAAGTCTATTACAAACAGACTAAAATTGACAGACCAACACAAATGAATGAATATTCCAGCACCAGGAACATATAATCGTTGTAATACAATTCTTATCACTGCTTCATAGCTTATCTTGTTGAATATTATTGCAAGACCGAAATATCATAAAATATATTATAACCCTTGCTAAATATGATGCCCTCATGCTGAATTTTGTAAACAAAACGGATAAAGCAGTATTAGAAGCTCGGCCAAAATTTAATATCAGAAATAAATCGAAATTTTTTTTAATTAAAAAACAAATATTCTAGCCAAGCGTATTATTATCAAAGCATATTATATAGCAAAATATTTAGCATAAACAATATAAAAAATTCTCCTTTTTCTCGATAACACATAGATTTTTACTAACCGAATCGAATATTTCATGATTAGCGGATCACTTATACCAATCTTAGTTTACACGTGACTCACATAGGTGACTGGTTATTTTCTCTTAACCCAAGTACACGATTTCCACACCATCCAACAATGCTTCCATTCCCTGTGCTTTATAAATTTGGGGGAGTGTTTCAAACGACTTGTGTGTATTTGGTAGCATGCTTATTGTTGTGTGGTTATATGAATCTACTACCCGGAAAGATTTCTCAAATATTACGTATAGTAGTTGTTTTGTTCTTCTTGAAAAAATAATAAGCAATGTTTCAAAAATCGAGACATTTTCAATGAATCATCATTTACAATTCACCAAGTGGAATTACTTTACGTCCATCTCTGTCTCGAGCTCAAATCATACCAGCTTAGTGGTGGGGCGATAATTACATCAAATCCAAACCTATCAGTACACTTCTGTCGAAAAAAGTTAAAGGAAAACATAGGCTAAAGATTGAACTATATACCGAGTACGTTAATCGGTTGCAAATGATGTAGTAAATGGTTTGTAGGAAAATCGTCAATTTGTTTGCTGTAGAATAATTTATTATGGATGAATAACTGTGGTGAATTGGTTTCTCAAAAGGAGATATTACTAATGAATTGATCATAATCTTCAGACTACAAAATTGGCCCCTAATCGCCGTATTGACAGATGTCATGTATTCGGGATATAAGCAGCAAGAACTCCATATACTTTGTGACTTGGTAAGGAGCAAGGAAAGCAAAGTAAAGTTTATTTATGATGTTTCTTAGCGCATTCATTCCAAAAATTTTGACCAGTTCCTACAAGTGATAAAGTATTAATTGACTTTGCAAACTATAAACATAATCGAATCTCAGTCGTGATCACGAAGTTGAACTATCGAGTTCAACTTCGTGATCACGACCGATTATGTTTATATTACTATCGAGTCGCTAGTAATATGCAGGAAATGTTCGAGGTATAATTGGCAAAAATTAGTCAATCAGTCAAGTTGTGATGTATTATAGAAAATTTTAAGTGTAACTTTATTTCTCAATATAGATGTTTAAAAACAAGTCCTAAATATCGTTATGAATATTTCAACAACAAATGAAATAAAAAACGTCAGTTGCAACAATAAAGTACTCACTGTACTTCCGGAAACATACAGAATCATCGAAAGTATCTACGTCTTATTCTCTTTATACATCATCATATCGTTCATATTCTTCCTTCTACGGCCATATTTAACAAACTTTAAAGTCTGCGGACAACCACAAAGGAAAGTACCACAACGAAACTCCGATGAGCCAAGTACAACATCGTACGAAGACAAAAACTCGACATGTCGCAAATCCGGGAATTTGCATCGTCAGCACAGATATCAAATGTACGCTCGTGTTGCGATGACGTCACTCACAGTGCTCATGAGTATAATGGTGCTTGTACACGTCACAATGGATCTTTGGGCATATTCTGATAAAAACACCACATCAGCTTATGTTCAATGTGTGCGCCACATCGTCAGTGGATTATTTTATATTATTTGTGCTTTTTGTTTGTATGGATTTTTATGGATACGACAAAGAGCATTCTACGCTCATCCTGTCTTGAAACATCTGGCAAAACCTTGCCTGATTAGATTCAGTTGGTCTGTTCTCGCTACAATCATAATCGCCGTTTCATCGATAACTGTTTTATTTTTCTTACCACAAATTCAAAAAATTCATCAAAAGTATGCAGTCAATAATTCGGTAAGTGTGTGTGGCTGATGACTGTTTCTGGTCTTTGTATTGCTGTAAAAATGCTCAAAAGATACAAGTATTACATTATTGAAGAAAGCTATGAATGGATAGGATTTTAAGCTAGTTCAGCAACTAAACACTATTTATGATTGCTTCCATTGACAGATTACCACGGTATTTGCCCACGCTCAACAAAACATTTTTGTCTAATTTAGAGCGGGAATGTCATTCTCATAGCACATGCTTCTATCAAATGCTGAATGGGGTAAAAATTTATATCCCGTTTCAGGTTCATTTTTACAAAATAATATTAATATTATATTTATGTCCAATTAATATTCACCAGAATGCCTGTTGTATTATTTTTCCGCGTTCGTAGACCCTTGCAGAAGCTATAATTAGCTGATCCTCTGCTAAAATATTTTTTCCTATTTAACCGATAGGATTCTAATGAGCGTTTTAATACGGCGAGTTTTAATTTGAAATGATACCAAGCAATTTCAGCTAAAAGAGTTGTTCATGAAAAATTTAAAATTTGTTTCTCCTCTAGACAGTTCCACTCGACAGCTACGAGATTGATTACGCGGCATATGGCATAGTTCCTCTTGAATGTGGCTTTCAAAGGAAAGATGTTTATCTCGGTTTGCATTTGACAATTACAATTGGATTTTTGTATTTTCAGGTACGTTGCACACAAACGATATAAAAGGCGCAATAGACCGCGCCTGAATGGCCGTATCCACTATCGCATACGTGGCAAAATGACCAGTAATAAAAAGTTTGGTGGAATATATATGTGGAGTGTGAGTCGTTGGTGCTACGTTCAATTTGGATGGCCGACATTTTTGAACTAAATATAATAAAACCGGTCTTACAATTTAGTCAACAATCAAAATCCGTGAATTTTAATTCAAGTACACTAGTATTTTATAACTTAATTGTCGCGCTTGATCCGTTCATAGAAAGTCCAAGGGTCACGCAAAATCCTTTATTTCATATGCTCTTGTGGCTCTGAATACTCTACTCCACTTTAAAATCATCAGAACCACTTTAACAAACTTGAAAATACTCAAGGATTGCTTTTAAAAGTGCAATTGTTAAATAAGTCAAATAATATAATGCTTTAAATAATATATTATTGTGTGGTAAAACATTTGATTCTTGTAAATGTTCGTGCTTCTTCAGCTATCGAAAAAAGTAGCCCAGCCAATGTTTAAAAGGTTGGGTGTCTTCGTCATTGACTGCCCATCACTGAACCTCAGACGACAAAAGCATTCAAATGTCATTTGAATATGATTATGTTTTAAATCTAATATGGCGGTCTTAGCAATAAGTATAATATGCAGCGTTATTCGACTTACTACATGAATCATACCAATAAAATAGTATATAGAAAAAAATAGGAGAATAAAATCTTGAATCTAATGAAGTTCATCCCATGAAAAGAATTTTCTGCCTTAAGTTGCTTACCAACCATTTCATTTAGTATTAATTAATGATTAAATGGTATATGATACCGTCCGAAAAAGTCTGTGGCATTCCTTTGAGCAGACATTTGACGATAGCTGGATGGTGCCAAATAATGTCTAATGTCTTCTGTTCACCAATACTCACGAAATATATTTACTACGCAAAAAAATATAGATATAAAAATGGGAAGAATAATTCTCTGGTTACATTACCTTCAAATCTATTTGCAAAGGAAATCAATTATCCAACAAATTGTGAAAGCGGTTTATTATTATTTTTTAATTAATGTCGTTTTAATGTTTGACCTCTAATGGCGTCATCTTTTAAAAAGCAATCTAAGCAATTATTTTCATATATTATAGATATCTCTGCAGATCTTATTTGCATATCCAATATTTAAACAAAAAAGACAAAGAAAAGAAAAATTAAAATTCAACAAATCATCGAGTTCTAATTTATCTCTAAAAGACGAAAGATTCAGCAATGGATCGCTTGGAAGAACTACAAAATCTTGTATCACGTATGACACTGTGATTGAAGTAGAAAAGACATCAGTACGTCTTTCCTCTGAATCGGGATTAGGATTTCAAACGGATGATATCTGTGAAAGTCCTGTTTTCGTTGAAGACGCAAATTCTGGTTTGACAATGAAGATGTTTCGTTATGAAGGCGACTATGAGCGACCATCGCGTCGTGGTTCGAGCGTCCAAATGGCATCCTTCGTCGTCAGAAAAGAGAGCATAGGAAACTGTATGGACACTTTTATACCCATTAGCGACCGAACAGGACTTACACACGAACACAGAGATTTGCATCATCAGCCCAAATCAACAATGGCTTCTTCCCAATTATCAGATTCAAGTGGGATTTCATCAAATCCTAATAAATTTCAATCGACAATTAGTCAAGCTAAGAACACAACATCGAAAGGAATAAGAAAAGTATCCGCTAAATTTAGTAGTGTACGTTTCAAAGAACTCAGAAGGCGGACAACAAGGCGAACAGTTGTCGAGCGTCGAAGTCGACGTGCACGCGCACATTTACGGGCTTATGTGATCAGATGTCTGTGTGTTTCCATTATATGTTCCGTATCCGACGTCATCGCATTTTTACTTAGTTTTTTTGCACAGTTCCATTATCACGAGGATCTAATAGGAATTCACTCGGGCGTGACCGAATCTTTGGTGACATCACTTGCCTACAACGCCAATGTAATTATTAATCTTCTATGTATGTTGGCTTGCTATAAAGATTGGAGAGCAAGACTCTGTCCATGGTACTATTTATATAAAGATTTCAAAAACGTTGATAAAGCTTGAAAATAAACAGAGTTGCCGCAGAATAACAAAAATTTATTTTTCTTTATGAGTCCAGCACAAAAACTTTGGAGATCTTAAAAAAGCATGGTTTAGGTTTGTTGCAAGTACCCTATCAAAATATTTTGTTGAGCGTGTGTCACCGTTAGATCGCGCCACCAAGGCGTTGTCTATTTGTGGCGCATATGCTCCACAAACTAAAATTTCTGATTAAGTAAGGTCGGATGTAGCTTCTCAGAGTAACTTACAACCACCTATTTTGCAAAATACCATCAACCGCACTCTTAGCGAAAACATTTTAAACAAAACTGAACTGTTATTGCAATCTGCTTCGGGCGATTGTAAAAGACATGGAAATAAATTTAGGAAAAAGATATTTGAAACACTGATATGAATTTGTTAGTGATAAATTTTTCCAAGCGGAAAGCTGAATTTCATACGTAGCTTCTCTCGACATCGTAATTTAAACAATAAAATTTTACTTACTTTGTAATACTGTTTTATACAAAAATGAACGACATCAAAAAATGGACGATTTTAACAAAAATTCAAAATATTCAGAGTATTTAAGTGCACTTCATTAGGTCAGAACTAAATGATCCATAAAAATCATCAATATTGACAAACCATATTGACGAACACTAATAATGAATTACTAATATAATGAAACTGTACCTCACTATAATGTTTACATTTCACGTGATTCATGAAAGGTTCCGATTATAAATGACGTCATTCATCCTCGACTCAAGGTCCTGCATTCTTGAGACAAAGAAATGAAATAAATTCATGACATCAGTAATTTTTATATTCATTGGTTACGTATACCACTTATCTTTTTGAACAAAAATTTTAATAAAATTCAAATCTTTTATGATCCAACATTTCTTTCTAAAGTAAGTACCTATAATAAGAAATTATATTTAGCCAATTGATCTATTATACCTAGTTTAGTTTTAGAATTTCAACTTTGTTCAATCTTGAGTACATTAATTTTTGATTAGCCGTACTTACCCCATTATACAATCGAGAATATACGCGCGTCATACAATTTAATCGAAGCACCGCGGTTCTGAAAGAAAAAACCAAGTCGCCTAAAAATAATGGATATAGTTCTGTGATAATATCACTACACTTTGCCTAGTTTGATCAAAATGTAGATTTCCTTCGTCAAATGATTTCTGCTGTCAATGCCCGATCTGAAAAAACGCTTCGTTAACGATTCGTTGTGACATATGCTTGACAAAATAAAATTTCTGACTTGGAAATCTTGTCGCCCGAAAGATTATTAAATAAATGTACGTATAGTATGTAAAGTGAAAGACAATTTTATATTACAAATACAATGTACAAAATGCCCGATAGAACGCACATTCCTATATTCAGGCAAATTCAATAGTTGCCGATTCTCTACGATGCTGATACGGTACCTTCAACCAGTTATGAATCTTAAACAAAATTAGCATATAGATATTGATACCACTGCGACATTTTTATTGTGTGTTATCACTGTCCAGCATCCAAACCAGGCTCGAGCGCATTGAAATGTCGTGACATTTTTATATGCCCAATTTTCCTCAATTTCGGCTCGATTTTGAAGTTTTTGTTCAAACAATAATCGGTAAAATTGAAAAAATGTTCTCCTGTAAACCTATAGGAAGATGATTTAATATATCAATATTTGATATATATATATATATATTTGCAAATTTAAAAAGGTATACTGGTAGAAGATACGATGGAGCATCTATACTCAACGACGCGCAACATTCGGTCCTCTGTATTAGCAATATTCTGCATTTTGTTGCCATGTTCAAGCTACCTTATTTTGAGGAAAGCATGGCATTGACACAATCGAAGTGCTAACTATATCATAATTTACAGATAATAAAATCAAGTTCAGATTTTTTGAGGGTGAGGAGAGGCTATGGCGGCACGATTCATCAGTAACTCATACTTAACAAAACGTTTTTTTTTGACCGGGAATGACCGCGTTCTGTTTGGTGTTTCAAATGTCCGCGCAATGCCTCGCCGGCCGACCTAGCTTACGAGCCGAGCACCACTTCTTTTCGTGTCAAATCGACTCAATAGCGTCCTTACGCGGATTAAATTGTCGCGAATACGAAATCGCCATGCTAGTGTAGATTTGTTGAGCATATCCTGCTACCGGCGGTTCCTTCCAGGTAATTGAAATGATAGAACTAATTGATCCATAAACACTCTTGTTTTTAATAACAGAACAAAATAAGTAAACTTTTGAAGGATTGACTATAATTCAGCAATATAAATAACTCAACAACTTCAAACTTTTTTTGTGTAAATATTATTTTGTAGTATTGTTTAAAGTGTGAAGTTACGCATGCTTTCGTTTAGCTTCAGAGATAACCAAAAAAGCATAGATTTTTTCAGAAGACAGTGTTGATATCCAAATGAAGCTGTAATTGAATGAATGAATACGTTTGATCGCGATATACAAATTCTTTCCTTCTGTAAATACAGGGATTCTCGTATTCGAGATCCTGATTTTTCACCAGGAGATATTTCATCACTTTTCATTTATTTTTCCGAATACATTTTTTAGTTTAAAATACCCTGCATAAAAATGTTATAATTTCTGCCTACTTTTAGTCCAGTCTGATAAAGAAGACGCTAAAGTGACGTTCAATTAGACGAAAATTATTGCCGCGCTCCCAATCAGTGTATTTTTAATTTTGAAGTTGTGAAAGAATCATTAAACTTTATGATTTAAATCGCCATAAGAATATATCATATCTGTAGGCAACTGTACCGCCATCGGTAAAGGGTATTGATAATTTCGAGTATCGATAATATGGATAAAAGTATACGTATTTAATACTGATAGTGCTACTGGATTAGTTTGATAGGCCTACTTCGAACCTCATCGGACTTACTATTGACATATATAAAATCAACAAAACATCGTATGGAACTTGTATTTAGAAATAAAAAGGAAAAGACTTCAGGCAAAGAAATGAAAAAGTATATCCAAAAACAATAGTCCATAAATAATATTAATAAAAATAGAGATGATTGCTGAATCTTTGGCGTATTATAAACAATACAGAACACCAAATGTATACCGATTTCATATAAAATCTACGATGCTCTAAAATCACTGTAATTCATCACAGGAGGAATGTATGGACCGGATTTTCGTATTTGATCAGACCGATCAATCATAACCCAAATAGCGATAATTAACTTTGTGATGACCTATAAATTAAATGGACACTTCATGTGGCAATAATTGGAGTTTTCATTAAAAAATTCTCGGTAAATCGTTGTCGGTAAATCGTTGAACAAGCCCTTTTTCCCCCTCGTGTCATTCCGCACAATTCTGATTAAAGGTTCATAAAACGGCTAGGCTAAACCAGACCGTGTAATATTCAAACGTGTTTCGTCAATACTGGTCACTGATGGATCATCTAATTGAAAATTCAAATGGGCAGTACACTGGGGTATGATGGTTTGCAATATCAATAATAATTGAATTTATAGGGAGAACGACGACGCGATAACGTGTACACTACCTCTGCGACAGATGCAAAGCGAACGATAATTATATCATATTGACCAAATGATGATATGCATGTTGACCCCTACATATGGAAGATAATTTTAAAAAATATAAGCAAATAAAATTTCAATTCCTGTCCACGACCTCTGATAGCAGATTTTGCGGCGCGATCCATCAGTGACCCAAACTTAACAAGAATATGTCTCACACATCTGTCTGCTTGGGGGAAATCGTACTCTTCGAGTCAGCACACAACTGATCAGTATTTTGCATCATTCACTCTCCTTTAATTCTGTCAGACATCGTTTTTGAATACCGTTGCATAATGCGTTGTTTCCAAATGTCCATATAAAACACGTCCTTGTTTCAAACATCCGGTCATAAAATAGCCCATTCTTGCCTCATTAGTTGACAGTTTTGTTGATAATGTTAATTCGAAATCGGGATTTTCTGCCCGTTGGAATCGACCGGTGATTTTAACACTCTTGTGGCAAAACGACATCTCTGCTTCCGTAGAAAATACTTGAGATCCTCCGACACTATTTTCCGTAACAATACAGAGGTTTTTCCAGAGACTGAAAATAGAAAATAAATTTATAAATACTTTTTTATTACTATCTCTTGATCTGTGAGTCATCGCCAGTAGGGTATCCAAAAATATCCCGCCAATGGGTTCTGCAGGTTTAATTTTCGAGAACCGCGAGATTTATCTCCAGTTCAAGGATTACTGAATCTGAACAACAATTCTACTCACAAAATCGTTTTAAAAATGTTAAAGAAAAATATTTTTTTATTTAATATTTTGGCTTGATTTTCAGAAAAAGCTCCAAATTAACCAATATCAATAAAATGCCGAATCCGGCCTAGACAGCGCATTTCCTAATCACAAAATAAAATTCTTGGCTGCATTATCTCGAAGACATGAAAAAGTAAGGCAAATGTAAAAATATGAAACAGGGCAGAGTCCTTGATTATTGAAAATACCAAAGAGAAATATTGATCTGAATTACCCGCTGAATTTAATTGTCCACCAAACTGTCTTTGCATTCCTTGCCCATTCTTCTTCGGGGTGAAGTTTAACCTTTACTCTGTCACAATCAGAAAATATCGGAAGCTCTTGATCTTGTAAAGTGACATTAGGCGACGTAAATGGAATTAAATCTACCATAGATTCATGTAATTGTAATTTTTCATTAACAAGTTCATTAACAATTTTGATTTCATTTTCTCTCGGCATTGAACCATAATCAGAATCGTTTTCGTATAATTTCAAGTTTTCGAGCTTGTTTTTGTAGTTACGCCTTTTATTACAAATAACATTGTTCTTGTTGCACGGGCTGTCATTATTGAATTCTCTTCTCTTTTTGAAACAATCGACTTCTAATCGGGTAGGTCTGATATCCCGTTGTGTTGGAACTTGAAAACTAAATTCTCCCAGTGCTGACGCCTCGCCGTTTCTCCTCTGAAATAAACTTGAACCAAATATTTTCATCTTTTGTGTTATTGTTCAGCTGTTTTATTGATATTGTGTTACAATTTTTGAAAAGAATAGTCTGCCAAAAATAATAAACAATATAGTTAACGAGAGAGTAATACTCAGTAAAGATATCAAAATGCGTGCTTTGAAATACAAATATTTATTAGTTTCTGCTACACAGTACAGAATCAGAAATTCAGTTTTCTCGGCGCAATGTATCGGTGGCCCGTGGTCAGCAAAAAGATAATTAAGCAACATTTTTCTAACTGGAATTTCAATCTTTATCATGATAAAACGTGCTAATTTCCGCGAGAACACAATTACAGTGCTGGCAATGCGTACTCTGGCGCTTTATTTAGCTGAAACACGATTCTCTTTTACAAGAAATTTTGGGATCCCCACTAGACATTTTTTGTTTTTAGAAATAGAATGATGTGTTGATCGATGTGTTTGTATATAGCTCCGGCTACAGACCACAATATAATAATAAAAATGCAATCGAGTCCTATTGAATATCGTATTAATTTTTATTATTCAATCTTCGAAGTTACAGAAAGCCACAAGAACTCTACAACATTGTGAATCTATATATTTCGGCCTAGCCTACTATTTTAGTTTTTGGTACGCGCTCTTCCTTCGCGGATTTCCAAATACACTACCAGACTATTATATATGTACAGCACAAATTTGAATAAATCTACTTTTTAAAACTCAAACAAACGTCATATATATAACATGCATAACAAAATAGCTGTACTTGACATCATGAACATATACATACTACAAATAAAACACATTCCACCACGTATATAACCATTTACTCTTTGAAACGCCGACTCATACGATAGAGACTAGACATATTCGCAGTAACGCACCACAGTCAAACTCTTTCCAACTGAGCGTTGACGCAGACAACGCCTTTTTTTATTCCCATATCGTCACGAAGAGAAAACTCGACGTAAAATTGCCCCGTTGAGTTATATTACCTGTATTTGCTCATGACACCTTTTTATTTGACTCGTCCCAGTTAGTTCATACTGTTTGCAAACAATGAGTTGTAAAAATAATAATCCTACTGAGTTTTTGTTTCACTAAATGGGACACATCTCGGTCGGGAAAATTTTTGTTCAAATACGTTTTGTCAAACATGGGACACTGATGGATCGTGCCCACGAGGCACGCTCCGTCTATGGCTCATTATTGACAAAGTATATGAATTTTCTAATTGATTTAGTGCGTTAAAACTAGGATTATTGATTATTTAAGTTAGTGACAATTTATAAACATGTATGTGGTTGTTTTAACATGCGATTATCACACTAACGCATTTACAAGTTTTAATGAGATTTATATAATAATACCGAAGCACATTATAGTGACAATAGTACTTGGCAAAACCGAATTATTCGGATATTAATTTCGAATCCGATCGAATCTTGACTTCTCTCCCTGTTTATTATTACAATCCCCCAGTACAACGTCACGAAATCTATTGCTACAAATTCGCTAATAATGATATAAAAAATATTAGAGGTAATGCACTTTCAATCCACACTACTTCACTTGAAGAGCAACAAAATATGATTGAACTTCGTTATTGAAATACTATGTTTACACTATTATATTTGTTCTTATGACCGATTCAAGACTGATTCAAATGATCTGCACAAATAACCGACTTGACTTGCTTAACATAAAGAACCCAAAAAGGAAATTTTAAGTGCAATCCAGAAATTTTATTTTGCCAAGCACGAGTGACAGATGAACCGTTCCTCAGCAGATCAATCCATCAGTTACTTGAACTTAACAAAACAAGTATGGATAAAAATTGCTACTGGGATAGATGGGGATGAGGAGCTAGCATTCCATAATTCGTGATCAACAAAATAAAAATCTTGAGAAAGGAAGCTGGCTTAGAATTATTCACATCGAAGCAGGATTGGGAAATTTAGCATGCTTCAAGATGAAGAACTGGTATTTTTGCTTAAAAATATTGAATTTTTCGCTCATTGTACAATATTTGTCTATAGATGGTTAGTAATCTAACTATTACTTAAATATTCACACTATTTTTTTGTTCCCAAGTTGTCGCCTTATTCCTGTATTGATCTTGAACGAATCGGATGTTTATTTATTGGTTCAGCTAATATATACTTTGATAATTGGTTAACGTTATTTCACACCTTATCCGGTTATCCCGTGAGAAGAACACATGTTGGTTGCTAATAAAATGAATGTGATGAATTTTCGACAATTGCGGAATAGGTTAAATTATGGCGCCTCAGACGAAATGGGATTTCAAGGTCTAAAATAAGTTAAATAAGAGTGCTCATTGGAGTTTTTGTTTGAGATTTCCTATGTTTTCAGCGACTTAAAGGACTATTCTATGATATTTCGGTCGGTGAGGGGGCATGGCACCGTCCCCCAAATCCGCTAGCGGTGTCACCCCCTCCGAACACAAGGTAAATTTCCAACAAATATTCCTAGACAGTATAATAGTCTTGAAAAAAATTATAAAATTGTGGAAACAATTTTAACATTTACAACAGAAAAGAAGGAAGTTTGCGTTGTTAAATTTTCTCCAGCATGACACTTAAAAAGTATTAGTTCAACACAAACTCGGCCATTGGATATGGTGAAATTTTTCATATATTTTGAAAATTTTTACCAATATCTTGAGAAAGTAGATTATTATTGAGAAGTTCATATATTTTCGACGTAAATAAGGTCGGAAACAGCACCTAGAATAAACCAACTAACAGCTACAAAGATCCCATTCGTAAAAAATATATCTGAAAGTGTTAACCTATGTCTATAACTGTCCAACCCAAAATATTCTAATGGCATACAAAGTATTATTTCTCGACAGTATGCCGGGCAACCCTTTAACGGTATCCCTAATTTTCCATCCGTCTCAATTGAAGCGGTTCCACACGATAACCACAAAAGATAATTTTTGAAAATTCAAACAACGGATCTTTCTTGTAGTTTTACTTAATTTTGATAAATTTTATGCAGGAAAATTTGCAAAATATATCAAAGAAGTTGGATTAAACAATTTCCGAACTTGAAAGAATCTCAAGTACTCCAAAAAGAGATTTCAGTCGAAAGGTATCGGCCGAAAATGTGTCGAACTCCGAAGGTAGATAATGTTTTCGTCGTACAGTTTTGTCAACAATCTGGGAGTCGATCTGCGGCGTAAACTTTTAGAGTTTAAAATTTTTAAGTTCGTGACTCCTAAAAATAAGCTACAGCCGAAAACAATCACCCGAATATAGATCACGAATATCGAGTTCAGACGTATATATATGCAGACCTAATTTGACACCATTGTATATCGTTAATAAAGTTTGGCTTCAATCAGCCTTCATTTTTCCGACAACATTCAATTATCTATATATTTAATTAACAAATATAATTCTCCTGTGTCTATT
Organism: Styela plicata; assembly: GCA_963675895.2. NCBI lineage: Eukaryota > Metazoa > Chordata > Ascidiacea > Stolidobranchia > Styelidae > Styela > Styela plicata. The sequence continues at coordinate 6,664,612 of OZ023151.1, read as the reverse complement.
CAAAGATATTTATGAATGCTTCATGTATATTTAGCATGTTTAATTTGGACCGACATTTATATTTTGGTGCCAAGCTACTTTCGTTTGGATAAACAGGCGTCTACACGCCCTTGACCAAATTGATGCTAAATAGATCAAAATATTTTGTTTTGTCAAGCACGGCCCACAGATTAACTGGTCTTATGCGTTGTGCTTTATCTGTGAAATAAACATGATAAAACAAACATAGGTTGGCAGAAGTTTTCAGGACAGCACAAAAATTGTCATCACAGTCAATTGTTTGCCGTTTATTAACGCAATTAAAATTGTATTTTGACAAGCATGGGATACAAATGGATGGCGTCTTGGTGGAGCGTTCCATCAGTGGCCCATGTTTGGCAAAATTTAATTTGTGGATTTTGTCTGTGTGAAAATAAATAGGAAGTAGGACAAACCGAAAATTTGGTGAATCAATTTTCGTTATATTGGTAAAGTTTGTATAAGATTGTCTTTGCTTTTTTAGGCACTTCACGAGAACCCGGGATGCCCTGATTCATCGGTGATCCAAAAATAGATTCATCAATCATCAATTACGTAAGTCTAGAGGGCGCATAAAGCATCAAGCGCGGTTAAAAGAAAAGTAGTGATGTACGCTTTCCGCCAGTGGTCAAAATTGAAACAACGAGGTTTTTCAAATAATCTGATTGTGCGGAGATCACTGAATCACTGTTACCTCGTTTGAAATTCTACCACATGGAAATTATCTTTATAGACTTACTCAGACTCTCAAGAGTAGCCGTATGAAAATCATCGCAATAATTTTTTCAACTATCACAAAAAAATTTGGGGTCTAAATGTACGCCGAATATAAAACCTTCGGATTGTAGTTGTTGAGCAAGACCATTGGTTTGCGAAAATAAACAAAAACTCGTTTTTCGCCAAATCCTCGAACGAGTCCATACACCAGGAACTTCATGGAAAAGCTAAAAACCAATATAAAAGAACACAATTGCTCAAGTACTTACTTATTTCTCACTGAAAAACTCTTCTTAGGAATGCTCGCATATGAATTTTTACAGATAACTTAGATTTTTTACTACAATCTATAAACTTACGAATTGGGATGGACAGAATAGAGTTAGGCTTCCTCGCTGTATAAATGTAGACTGTTCCCCGGTTTCTGCGTCGTTCAGGATGCTGTTTAAAGTCACTCAAACTGTGGCATGTCAGTAAAAACACAAAAAATTCTCACACTTGTGATAAAACCACACACCTCAGTTCCACCACAAAACAACTCCATATATTACAGCTTATTTCATCCTCGAGTACAAACCACAGATGGGCCACACTTGATTATTTTTATGAGCGTGTGGGCCATACTTGACAAAATACTGAAAAGAAAATTTATGGTTGGGAAGAGCGGTTTACCCATATACGTCATAGGATTCTCACAAATTCAATTACCCGTGACACCGGATTGTCATATGCTGATTCATAAAAATGTATACATACCAATACTCGGCCATGCATACTTTAGTAGTATAAACGTGCTTTGTCGAGCATATGCCACAGATGGTCCGCACCAATGAGGTACGGGCCATCTGTGGCTTATACTTGACAAGGTTGAAATTCCTATGGTTTGAATGTCAGTCAGGCATAATTTAACTATTTGTCTTTCGCATGACATTATCTTAACGTTTTCGTAACTGAACTCTCGTACGTAATTATTGGACAGTTTTGGGCGAGGAGTAATTTAAAAGGGTGAGTTATTTGTTATTTGGGGGTGGACTGATATCATATTTTACCAATATGTGTTATATAATTAAACCGATAGGATTTGATTCTTATCCTGTAGAAGTGAAAAGTGGAAGAATCGTACGGCCTAATCACATGGCCTTTTGTGCAGACACATTATTCGAATCGAGAGTGGAGGTGTTGACTACACGCAATTCTCTTTTTTCCTGGAAATGCACCAGGTTTGCGGAGGAGCCGTAAGCAGCGCTTGGATGTTTTTGTCCCTCATTCGGCATGTTTTCGAACAATTCACAATTGATTCGAATGAATTCTGCTTCGAATCGATTCGAATCACCCAATCGAATTTCCCAGCTCTACTCTTGATAAAACCATCAACCACTTCCTTCCAATGAAAAAAAGTTTAGGAAATCCAATAGAAAAATTATTTGAGACATTATTTTGAACATTCTTTGGCTTACACTATTCCTTCGCCATCCGCGAAACATTTATAATGCCACAATCAGAGTTGCTCTTTCTATGGTTATACTTATTTTACTGTCATTTGCTGGTATTTACAAGCCCAATGGGTGGCCTATGTTATCGTCAACAGGACATTCACAATATTCAATGACAAATATTTCCCATCCTTTGATTGAAAAGTGTTGTTATAGAATAAATCAAATGGCGTAGTAATAGCAAACGAGTGCTGCCTCGAAATACTATATGAGTGATTCATAATGCCATGCAGTCAACAACATTTCGCCGAATATATTTTGTGAAATATACACAATGTATTTCAAGTATGAGACGGGCGTCATACCAACCTATAAGTTTGGCCAAACTTAAATCACTGATGGATCGCTCCGTCCAAGCGCGGTCCATCTGTGGCTCATACTTGGCAAAATAAAATACACACACATTTTACACACACACATATGTACACATTTTGCACTCCCTCCGGATCTAAATTCGTTGCTATTACTTTTATCGAGATTGCTTTAATAGTAAATCAAGACGCAAATGTACGGTCCATTTATTCCTCATGCTTTGCAGAGTAAACCTTATGCCAGAGACGCCAAACCGCATATTTTTCTGAATTGTAAAACATTTTTTTAAAATTTTTTACGCCTCATTGCAAGCAGATGTGCGTGATTTAAAGGAGTGTTTATGTTTTGGAAAGACTGTGGAAGTAGGTGGGTGATATCCTTTAAAGAAATTATTGAACCATGCCCAGAAATAACATAACCCCGCCCTCCTATTAATTTGACAAATTTCGAAATACATGAGTCAAATAAAATACCAATTCCCGCACCACGTGTGCCAGAATTATTGAATAATATAACGATTTTTCTCCGCTGATATTGAAATTCCAAACATCTTGACACCCCAAAAATGTTAAAATATAAACCTGCTGCACTGATCTTTTTTTATGACAAAACGATTCCAAAACGATTTGAATTAGTATCGGATTCAAAAGATTGGATTTTTATTTTCGATATTACTCTATACAAAATCTTGGGGAAAATTGCTTGAATACATTTTTTATTTTGAAATTTGAATATAATCTAAACAAAATTGAGATTCGGGAAGGTGCAATTCAAAATGATATGATTCTAAATTCCATTTAATAATAAATAAAGCGAAAGAGTCAATCCTGCTCATAACATCGTACGATCGATGGAATAAGTTTGTAAGTAATATATACGACACAGTATTCTTTAGTTGCAACTTATAGTTACTTCATATATTTGATACAACATGTGAAAGCAAAATTATAGTAAAAAATCCATTCTTAAACATTAAGAGTTTTTATTTATTGATCCATTTTAATACTTTGCTTAATTTTAATTTTACTCTCACCGGCTACATCATTATCACCATTATTTAGAATTATACCTGGTGGCATGCACTATGGTTACTCCATATTAGATAGATCTTGACAGGACGATGTTTGCCAATAATTTATTATTACTGTTGTAGGTAGTGGACAGATTACAAATCCATCCAAAACTCAAAATTTACTTTAATTGAGAAAAGTAAGAGTCACTTAAGGATCGCGCCGGGAAGGCGTGGTCCATCTTTGACTCATACTTTACAAATTGATATTTGTGATTGGTCCAAGTTGAGTTAAACTGTTTATTTTGTTCATCTGTGGCTCATACCCGATAACAATTTTTTATTTGGAATTAGAAACCTGATTAAATTACAATGCTTTACAATGTAATTGAATAAAACTTCAACTCCCAGGTGTCAACAGGTGGCAGTACGTGGTTTGTTGTAGGTGTGTGTGACTATGGGATTAAACGGCATGACAAAAAATGGGATGGGCAAATTTGAGAAATATCGCGGAAAAGAAAACATATTGCCGAAAAATAAAATATTGCCGAATAAGACCGATCGTAACGTTATTATTATTTCTTCCGTGTAGTCTACTAACCCCTTAATACTTAAATTGAAAAGAAAGTACGACATGCGAAAAATTGAATCCTTCAACTCCTGGGGCGTGTCCTGTTGTTGCTACCACGTATTTTGTTGTTGATTTTTGGCAGGAGCGTTAACGATAAATGCATCTCTTATGAAATAGCCTTATTCAGTTATTTTTTTTTTATTTATTACACGCAAAGTGCACTTCGCCATCAAGGGCATTTCGTGCAAAAAATATTTGCAACAAGTACATAAGTAAATAAATTACACACATAAAAATGATTATCGGTATAGCACCTAAACATGTGTGGAAGCAAATGATATTTATTATCAACTCAGTTGTGACCTCAAGTGTTAAACATTTCAAGGATGATAAAATCCAATTTATTGCACGATACACCCCGGTCGCCCATATCAGATAAAGCATAAGCCACAGATAAACCGTGTCTCATCAAGGTGTTTTAGATACTTTTCCGATTGGGGTATGCACGATTTGATGACATCTAACTGTTTGACGTGATTCAGTTTTATCAATATACAATTCAAACAAATAAAAGTTTTTTTTTATTATCTGAATTCGCTCAGAGCAAGGTTTTAAGAGACTTTTAACAATGAGAGCCACCCGAAACCACTCTTGTGCAAAGAGCTACATAAGGGCGGAAACGAAGGCTGAAGAACCTTCATTCCCAAAAGACATTCGAGTTCGAAAGTCGAGTTTTGAAAGCTTGCAAATCCACACGATCGGGAAAGCAATATGAAGGCAATGAATTCCAAATCACAGAAAACTTCTCGCATAGAATTGTCTGCGACACTGTGGAATTTCCACAGTGAATGGATGTGAATGAGTGGTTAATCGAGTTGACCGGTTAAAAATTTTGTTTGGATTAACGAGAGCAGAAAGCTCTTTTGAACAAAAGAAAGCTTTGGACCGATCATGTAAATCACACGTCGCTGAACACGATCGAGCATGTTCAGGACTGCAGCGGCAGCGGAACCCCAAATGTGACCACAATACTACATGCAGGGTCGAAGAGACTTATATAAATGAAGTATAATTTCAGGTGAATGATAACGACGGGTACGATGGCAACATGCGAAAGAACAAAGGGAAACTTCAATATTTTTATTTCAGCCCTCTCTCACTAACAAACACTCTTAAAAGAACTGAAACGCGCTGAAGTAGTTCTCATGTAAAATAATAAACTTTTACTTTAATTCAAATAATTTGTTCAAATGGAAGCGAGATATTTCAGTTCAGAGAGTATTATTCGTTCATTTTCTACATTCAAGTATTATCCCCGGATAACCTCAACAGTTTGAGTCAAACATATTAAATAATCAATTTATTGTAGGATATATAAAAAATGGTGTGAAGTTTTATATTGAAAATAATTCCTGGAGAAAAAAAAAAAAAATAGCTTGAATAAAACAATAATTCATATTGGGGCATTTCGGAGCAACATCAGTTTTCCTGGTTGTAAATGAATATTGTATCTTTTTGAAACTTTGAATATACTTTGAATATACGTTATTCCATCTATTTGACTGTTATTTTAAATAAATTGAAACATTTTATTCCCCCCAAAATAAATGTTACAACAAACATCACACAGAACCTTTTTTCGTTAGACCATTTATCAACCAGTGCATTATGAATCGTTTAAAAATAGTTTCACGAACAGCGCAAAATAAAAAAAAAATCATTTCAATGACACCCATTTTTTTCAAAATAGTAGTTTGAAAAATGTATTGCTGTAATTTTCCTCAGAGTAAACATATTGCGGCACGCGATGTTCAATTTTAGAACACATGACATTTTAATAGCGTTCCATGCACGACCAATGCAAATTTTAGTCTTTTAGAAGCATGCAATACCATCGGGCCATACCCGAAAATAAATTGATTGTGCTTAAACCCTTCTTGAGGAAAATTAAACCCAAAATATCTCCAATTTGACTTTTGACAAAAGCTAGTTTGAAAATAACAACTCACAGACAATAGGCCCCGTGATTTGGGCAACACATCATTATAAAAGCAACCGATGATTTATTAAGAGACGACTTTTTCGACAATGTGATTTTATTTCCAATTTTACATTTCATCAAAGATAGTGTTCCCTGCGATGGTAATTACTACAGTTTCTTTGCGATTCGGGTGGGTAAAGTGGTCATTGTTTTTATGCGAGAGGAGTACTTAAATGTTAAAAATAAAGTTACGTCAAGCATAAATAACAGATGGGCCGCGCTTATATGGAGCGATCCATCTGTGGCTCATGCTCGACAAAGTGTTTTTTATAGAGATCAAACCTCATTGCGTGCAGAAGGAGCCGTATGTATTCTTGAAAACATTTCGTTTGTCTCGGTGCAATGAAGCCACACACACATCATTTTGAAAACAGATCATTTTTCACCGACAGATTGTTCAGACAAACTGTCTGCCACTTCAACTACGAGTGACTTTCCGTGACAAATAATTTAAATCAACTATATGAAAAAATCTTCCAAATAATGGAAAAACTGTGAACATAATCTGGTGATAGTTTGTTACACTAGTTAAAGTTGATATTAACGGTGCTGCTATGCATTAATAGTTGGGCGATTTCCCTTAAATGTTTTTTAATATTTTTCTGGGCTTTGATCGAGATCAAAAATGTAATAATCGATGCTAGATGGGATCACTCACTCGCCAAAAAGTCTACCCCACGTAATAGAAATATTGTGAGAATTTTGACTGTGCTATAAATTACTGAAAGCAATGGGTATGCTCTGCTCTTGGTGCTGTATTTGCGAAACAGCTAAGTTTGAATTAATTGTTAAAAGGGCCTTGGATGCAAAAATATAATATACATTTTGTGAAGTGATAAATTGCCTTTCTCATATCAACTCAACCAAAGTGAGTCCTATCAATAACAATTTATAACAAATCAAAAGAAGAGGATCTCAAAGTATGTGAAATTGGGCTCAAAGATAAAATCGTATAATAAAAAAATATTGTGCCGCCACCCCAGAACACGTGTCCTTCACTCTTTTGACATATTATGCTAAAGCACCTTACTTCATTCAACTGGTCAAAGAAATTCTATTTTTAGATGCGGACGTTTGTTTGTATACAGACACATTGGAGTTGGTACTTATTGTCAACCTTATTTTAGTTGTAAATAAAGCGGTAGACAAAAGTTAAAGACTAATACAATCAAGCATTTTTTATTGCTACTTTTTCGTGACAAAAAGGTCTCACTACAGACCTGAATATTTATGTTAATAAAGAAGAAAAAGTACTGATAAAAAAGTAAACTATATTCTCATTCCACATTTTCAAAATGTGTCACTTGATGTTTTAAATGTGGATCAACGCTCTCTCTCTTATTCAAGAAACTTTGGGACCAAGGTTACATACGTTTGCACAAGGATGGTGTAACATAGGATAGGCCGTTTGTCATTCGACCGATCCCCCGAAACATATCTAAGCTGCTAAAACGAACAAGTGCAGTGAATTATCAATTGAGGGAAAAGTCATTTTTGCAGCCACTCGTTCTGACGAGGATTACTCTGACTAAAGCCTGTACCAGCGGCCACTTGTGGACGGACAGGGTTAGTGCTTCTGTAAAGATAAGATATTCCTGGTTCGGCCTAGCCTACTCAAGTTAATACACCCTTGGTCTATGAGTGGTGGGCATGGATTTAAGAGGGGACTTGTCGGGATTCGAACCCGACATTTTCAACGTACGATGACAACATGATAACCACTTGGCATTTAAAACCTTATAAGCGCATTTCGCACAGTAAATAAATTGCGGATTCTCAAGTAATGACCCTCTGCTGTTTTGTGTACAGAATTAATGCGTAGAAATGGTAACTAATCGAGTTAATTGCAAATGAAAGACACGAAAAATTGTGTCCTATAGTCAGCACCGTTTATTAGCAGTAAATGTCAGTTATTTGTCTAATATGTTTTGCGCTGAGGGTGTAGTTTTTGGTACTATATTTTGTAGTAACTCTTTGCCATTCAAGTTGTTTCCTTATAAGCGCTTCTTCGATCTTGCTTAGAGTGAATTTCGATGAAATAAACAAAGATCCGTTTGCATATGTCTGGATGAAAATACAGATCGTATCATCTGATACAGATGGAAAGCAACTTTGTGACAGATTTTAATACGAGTTTCTTTCATGTCTTTTAAGTAGGTCGTTCAGCTTGCTAATCCAATGACCATAGAAATTTCAAAACAAACCATGAAAGTCGAAAATAAAAGAAAATTTCCTAAACCCATTTGGTTTAATAGGATTAAATGATTTTGAGAAGATTTTAATGCCTATTTTTGAAGAGAGCCAAAATTGATCGTGCCTGGGCAAGTTCCATCATTGATAACCGGATCAAAAGACATAAAGGATTTGATTTTGTCAAAAATGTGTCAGAGATGGACATCACTTTGATCACAAGATCCATCACCGATTGGTGGTGGGCAAAGTATGTTTCAAGAATTTATCGCACATTGTAAGAAATGCCATGTTCACTGGTTACACCGCGATTTTTGTCGGTCATCGTCTGTGAAAAGATTCTATTTATTTAACCCTTAAAATGTCATGCTTTTTTCATTTGTAATCTTAGCATTGGTGGTCAAACCAATTGAATTGGAATCATTTTTATGATTAAATCCACCTCTACCACTCAACATGTCATGCATTATATTTGAGTATAGTTTTGCCCAAACCGGAAAAATTTGTCTTGCCATTATCAGTAGATGCGTTTCTTATCTTAGAAAATAAAGACGTTTTTCTAAGTAGGGTAAAGCGTTTCTTTCTTGTCAGTATGAGGACAAGAAATAGCTTTCATATTAATTTTCATAATGCATTTTCCGCTTTAGGAAGCTTCGGCGTGAAAAAGCTAGCAAGATACGTAAAATAGCTTTGTTATTGTTTCATAACTGTTACTTCCGGCGAGGGTTCAAAACGCTTCTTTAACTATCGCCTTGATCACTTTCGTCGCTAGACAGGTGTTTTGCATCACAATTAAAGTGACGTGCGATTGCACTACAATGACAAAAGGCAATTGCATCACGTGATGGAATATTCCCCGCCGACACGATTCGATAAACGGCGTGAAAATAAGATTTGTCATGCCACGCGCAGAGGGAAATAAAAATGTCTATTTAATCAAACTGAGATCGCAAAACTCTTTAGACTCAAAGTAAGTTTTGTTGAATATGAGTTACTGATGGATCGCGCTGACAAGGCGGGGTCCATCTGTAACTTATGTTTTACAAAAGTGGTTTCTTGGATCTGAGAAATATGAATCAAAAGAACGAATCATAGTTGTAACGCAATATAAATATATTCAGCAACAAAGTAAAGTGGTATATTATGTTGTAATCCTATAATAGGACAGAATCTCACTTGCTAAAATGGTCTTAAATAGGGATAAGTAATCTAATTGCCAGAGTCCTTGAGTATCAAACGTGGAGTAAGTACGGTATGCATGTTCTGGTTATGAACGCATCAGCCAAACTACATCGAAATGTTTTTAGTTATGTAAAACAAACGAACGTATGTATAGGTTCAGTAGTTCGTATTATTAACAAGTTCACAGGTGATGAATATAGCATGAAGAACATACTCCAAGTATGCTAGGCTTATCAAGTCGCACTAATAACATAATACCCCATATCGCCAGGCAAATTATCACATACAGTACTGATATAGACTTTGAAACCTCCAACATCAGGCTTAAATCACATGTGATACAACACTGCTAAAATTTATCTGTCAAGCATTGGCCCTAGATGTATTGCACCTCAAAGGTGAAAACCCATGTGTGGCACATGCTTGGCAGAGATGTGCATTCTTGAACTCATAAAGATGGGGATTAAACACAGGGTCATTAACACACTTTTTCATAATAAAAGTCGAGATTTAATGATCGCAGGTGTGGAGAGTGCTCTATCCAGCTATTACGAGTTCATTGAGTCAGAATAAGCGGACTTGAACAGCAGAATTTAACGCAGAAAGTTACTTTGCAGTTAAAATAAAGTAGTAACTTTTGCCCACATGGTAAATAGCAAGCAGGTGCATAAAGTTTAGAGAAATTAATAGTAATGGGTTTTGTGTGCTGTTAGCAGTAAATATTTTCATGGAGATTGCGGATTAGAAACTCTATAAAAACATGACGTGGATTTTGCTGTTTTGTGTACAGAATTGTTGCGTAGAAATGAGTTTAACTAGATCGAGTTCAAGTGCAAATGAAAGACACAAAAAGAAAAATATTATTGATCACCATGCAAACGGAATCTGCTTTACCGTTTATTTCCAGTAAATGTATATTTCGCTTATTTGATACTATCTAGTATTTGAGATTTATCATAGTCTGCTGATGGACCGCACCTCGGCCGTGCATTACGTAAACAGCCTATAATCGACCGAAAGAAATATTTTGTAGTATTTTTTTCAATATAATTGGGTGAAATTATTACCTAAGTGCGGCGACTCCACTGCATTGTTATAAAAGTGCTGAAGTTTTACTTTATCCTCTGTTATAATCTGGATCAATAGAAATTGTGCAATTTAAGCAATTTCCAAGTATTCTGTTTTTCAATTCACTCACTCACGCTAATCTTGAAAAGTTTGAATATTCATCATATAAAAATATCATCCACAACGTCTTCAGACAAGATGAAAGTAAACATTTTAATACAACCAAATAAGGCAAGGAAATTATCATATATTGGACTTCAAATTCGATCCATCTGTTACTTTCGTTCCATAAAAATATTCTTGGATTTGCGAAACATGAAACAAGAGAACGAATCATAGCTAAACCGTGATATGGAGATTGTCAGCAAAACTATATAGTCATAAATATCATATTGTAAAACATGATCTTGCTTTTGTAATCGTTTTTTGTAGACGAGGTATCAAATTATCAGAGTCCTAGAGTGGTGATTCTAGATGAGTCAGTGGAAAGTATACAAAAAAAAATGTTAAAAAGTGTTAAAAAGTATATTAAAAATACCAAGGCTGAGATAAACTCATATATCATTTACAGGAAAATAATTTAGCCTGGATATTCTATTGTCTATCCGTTTGTTACATTGTTAAGTGTAGTAATGATGATATAATACCCGCTAACGCCAAGCAAATTATCACCTATTCTGATATAGGTTTTGCAACGTTGGTTTGTGTACTTCTTTTGTGGACCACGTTAAAACTTTTGTTTGTCAAGCATGAGCTATGGATGGACTGTGCCCTGATGGCACACCCCATTTGTGGCACATGCATGACAAAAGTATGATATTGGTATCTCCTAAAGATAGGGATTAACCGCACATTTTTCATAATAAAAGTCGAGATTTAATGATCGCATATGTGAAGAGTGCTCTATCTAGCTATTATGAGTTCATTAAGTCAGAATAAGCTGACTTGAACAACCGAATTTAACGCAGAAAGTTATTTGTCAGATTAAAATAAAGTAGCGATTGCCTAGTGAGAAAAATATTGACCAAGCCTGTGTCACTGATGGATTGCGCCGCCGAGGCGCGGTCCATCTGTGGCTCATGCTTGACAAAATAAAACTTCTGATTGGGATTGCGTTTACGTACATGGTGAATAGCATACAGGTGTCAGTCTAAAGTGCTGATCAGGAAGGTTCTTATACGCTGTTAGCAGTAAATATTTTCAAGTAGATTGTGGATTAGAAATCAGAAATCTCAAGTACAAATACAACAGAGGAAAAATACGATCCAGTGTGACTTATTTTCTAGTTTAACAGTTTTAGTGTATTTTGGGCCTTCAATCTGGCTTGTTAGAATTTACAAAAGAGTTGCAGGCTTAATTTAAGGTAATATGCTCCGAGTATATAACTTCAGTCGTACGTGCACAGAGAGTATATATTTTTCTCTTCGCTTCGTAGTTGCATTTAACAAAGTGGAACAGGCAAATGACTGCTCAATTATGTGGTATAGATTAATATATGGGTTGAAAAACTTAAGCAAACCTACTCACGGATGGGAATACTTAGTAAAGCTTATAATTCTCGAAGTTTTCGATGCCATTAGGGATGTACTTCAAGCCATGTTTGCAGGTTATGACCATGTGGTTTGTATTCGATAAAATATACAGTAGTAAGACATTTCGGAGAACGCAAAATCAAAAACATTACAGGGTGAACGTGTGCGATGCTATTCGATTAATTCGCTATCTGGATTTGAAGCTGAATAATCCCAAATGGAAATTTTATTTTGCTAAGCATGATTTACAGATGGACCGTGCCTAAGCGACACGATCTCATACCTAACAAAACGTTCTTGGTGGGGATATTTCATCACTTAGCCCTATGGTTTAATTTTACTTCTTTATGATTTACAGGTAAAAAAAACTGTCCAAACATGCTTTTTTTAGCCTCGGTCGGTTGGTCTATCTGTAACTCAGGTAAAACAAAACTGGACTGGGACTGGGATATTACTTTAGAAAGCATCTGCACTTTAGTTTGAAAATTAAAACTAAGAGAAGGCTTTCCTGACAACGTGAATTGGGTACTTTGACCTGACATTTTTTGGCCCATTTCCTTTGCGGAAAATTACGCCCTGAAATAACCATACAATCTATAGCGTCGCAAAACTGTTTTCCTATTTACTATTATGTAGTACTAAAAATATTTGAACCTTCATAAAAGTTGACTCAGGAAATTAACTCAGTCGAGCTCACCCCTACCGTTGATATATGGATTAATGATAGATCGCGCGACCCAATTGAAAATAGTGATAGGAACATCTTTTATCAAGTGTGAGACACTTATGGATCACGCCAATAAGGCGCGGCCCATCAGTGTCGAGGCCATCTGTGCCATAAACTTGATAAAATTTTCGAAATCGGTGTCACGTAAGACATTAACTGTTTTTCTAATTTTATTAAAGTAATCTTTAATTTCCGCTACTTGTCTTAGCGTGACCTATTATGTTTTACATAAACTCATAAAACATATTGGTGTGCTAGATTTATTGCTTTTCGCGTTACGTTTGGCATGCATGGAATTTTTATAACATTTCATTTTATTTGAAATTATAGTATTTTGCCATTATGATACGTTTTGATTAAATTGTACAAAGCAAACGTTTTGACAGTGCACTTGAGGTCAAAACGTTGCATGTATACGTGTATATATAGAAAGAAAATTATTTTAAATGAATAATTATTTGTTGGTTGACAGCAGCTATAGACCAAACAATGTTAACCTTAATATACAAAGGTCCGATACAAAGGTGGTGGTATACCAGTGGTATAAAGGTGTATGCGTTGTGTCAATAACGAATAATTCCCACTTTGCGAGGCGTCGCAACATATCATAATGTTGTGTACGGTGGTAGCTAGCGTTTGTTGGTGATAAAACTCCAGCCACATGAAAGTTGTTTAGTGAATATTATTTCGAACTTATACATAAGATGACATACGTCTGAAAAATTCTGATTTTATTTCATTTTACAAATCGCGGCTAGATATTCTGTGCACTCAGAGTGACTTGATATAAAGTTCAAAGGTGGAGTTGATAAATATTAATATTGGCAACTCTTGTATTTTTCTCTTTACATCCTTCACGGATAAACAAAAACATCTTGTGCCAACGTCCCAATTAAAATGAGGTTTTGTTTGATTTACTTTTGTTTATACTATAATCGGTTGTTTATATTGTTCTTATGTTTGTGTTGTTCGTTTTATGCGCTGACGCAGCTTGTTTAGAAAACACGACAGGTTGAACTAATAATCTAATTACCCAATTGTGTCAAAACTTTAAACTAAAAGTACAAATGTATGGGTCATTGAAACGATACAAAGGTAAAACGTCAAAATAAAGATTTTTTAGTTGTTGTAGGATCTACTTAAACTATATTTTAGTAAAAAATAAGCAACTAAGTCGAATTGAAAAATTCATCGAACAATGTTTCAAAAGTAATGAAAAATAACCCTTAAATAATAATTGTTGTTGGGTAAAGTTATATCATAATATAAGGGCTACAGACAATTGTTCGGAGAATGAGTTAAACTATGGAGGTGCGATCGATCTATTACTCAATCAATCTGACTGATGGAACTTCCATCACCGTCCCGTCCCTTCTTAATGTAGAATTTGCAATGTTAACATAGCATTCTATAATTGCGGATGTGTTTTCTGTTTATAATGAAATCAACTTAATCCCCAAGTGTTTTTCTCAACCTTGTCTCGATATTTCGGATTATGTATACGATTCATTTTGAGTTTATCATATTCACTATTTATCATTTTCAGTTTCTCAATTATCCTCCCAAATCCCTCAGCCGACCCAATTTTGTCGATTGAAGTGTATAACTAACTATTAATCATCTTCAATGAATAATTTTCAACCCCAGACACAAATCTTGTTGATGTTAACCACTTAAAAGCAATCTGGATATTCTTTGTAGAAACCAAACCGCTTTTATCTGCAATTTACGTCTTAAACCACCCAAGATGTTGTATTAAAAGTACCCACATTAATCCCAGAGATGTGTTTTTCTTTCATTCTAAAGTCCACGATCAAAATACGTTGTATAATTCGTGTTTCTGACGAATTTTACATTGGGTTATCGTGTTTTTATTTGTTTGCCCAGTGGTTCAATAAGCAATTTTAATCAAGTTATGGATTTAGGTTTAGGTGGTCGCGTACTGTTATCCATCTTGTGTGTTTCTAATAGGATTACTGTGGTATATTTGCGTCATCCTTGATCATGAATGGGCCATCAGTGAATCCCGCTTTGTAGCGGGATTTACTGATGACGCATTCATGATCGAATGTGGTTAATAAAGAAAGTGTAATAGATATATAGTGTTACATGTTTTATTAAAGTCTTGTAAGCTGCGGCATCGTTTTTGTAACAGATGTTTAACAAGGCTAATTGAGTTATTTTGAATCGTTGCGGAGGGTCTCCCCTATTAAAGGTACATTTACGTGTTATTTTGCCTTTGGAAGGATAAAACAGCAATTCAGTAGCGTATAGTTAACTGACGAAATTTGTCAAAATAACGTAAAAGAAACTGAAAAATGCTTTTCGCATTCATTAAGATAATATGAGAGTTACTAGTCACGTAATTGCGTGAGGTCTGGTCGTTCTGCCATATAAATCAACTTTATCGCCGTTTTGAGCGGCTGAATAAAAAGTAATTTTCGGTTGATGAAACACAGAAATTTTGTTTACTGTTTGTATCAGATTTATTATTGCAGATCAAAAGGATATTTTGTTTGATGAAAGTGCTTATTATACCGCAAAATTCGCTCGTTCGTCAATTTTTATCCACAAAGCACTCCGAATTGCCGAATTTCAACTTTTATTAAATGCATTCAAATGTAGAACTACGAAACTTTGATTTTGTTAAGTAGAAGGCTTGGCAAAATTCCGCGGAAACGCTGAAAGAAGTTAAAAATATTGTGCTTGAATGCTGATTTAACAATTTAGCTGTTTATCTATATTGTGATAGTTTGCAACGAAAAACAAAAAGTGATCAACAAACATGCTGTGCCTTCACAATTCGCTAATACTACGTCAAAAATTTTTTGTTAAATATGGTCCTTGCCTATCATTGTCGCTGGCCACTGCTTGGACGCTGTCCATACCTGGCTAATAATTTTCAAACTTTACTCGAATATTGTATTTCCCCATTTCAGTCTTTCAGTGGAGTAGTAAATGTTGATCGATATAACGGTAATTTTTCTTCAAACCATGGAATAAAAAAGCGACGCAAAACTTATATCGAAAAATTATAATAAGGCTCACTCCTCAAAAAAGTTGATTTTGTTATTTTTTCAATTTTTAAAACGGACGAATTTTTTTTGTTTTTCAACACTGTTTAATTTAAATTTAGTAAAATATTTCTCATACTGATTATATGAGGAGATATTATTTCAACATATCAGATATTGCAATAAAATTACTCAGGGGCGCGATGCATCAGTTACCCATAATTGCAAATTAAACCATATTTCAAGAATATTGTCATTGGGTTGCAATATATTTCTGCATTGGATATTTCAAAAATATCTGAACCCGCGTGGCCTTTTTGCTCAGTCAAGTCTGTAATTATTTGTTGAATAAAATCGATATGTCTAATACCAGAAATCAATTTTCAATAATTACTAGACGAAGACAAGACGGCGCACCTTTTGCTTATTCAGTTTCTTCTCTAAATAAGAAAGATGTTTTGACATGCATGGACCACCGATGGATTGCGTCGACGAGACGCGATTCATCAGTGGTCCATATATGTCAATGACGTGTAGATTGTCAATACTTCGTTAAGTGAGACTTGTATAATATATATATATATATATCCTTCGTGTACATAAATAACTAATGTCCTAAATAAACCATGTCATTCCCTGCGTGCGTATGCAGATAGGTTATGAGTCTCCTGGGTCACAATGCTAGATGGTGGACTAGATGGTGATGTGTTGAAATTCTCAATTCGATTTGGGATTCGAGATAATTAGATCTGAAATGCTATTAGAAATTCAATTTTGAGGGCGAAATTCGATTCTGAAGTCGAGTTTCGAATTTTTGATACTTGAAAGTGTCTTGCATAGGTACGGGCTTCAGAATAGTTTTAACGTATTTCCTACGTGTTGTAAAAATAGATTCAGAGGGAACAAATATGTGGTAAAAGGAATTACCATGTTCCACATCAGACACCACGTACTACAGTTCCTTTGGCGTTTCAGTTCGGTTCGATTGAGTGGTGAGCATGGATAAGCGAGCCGGACTCGCCGGGACTCGATGCCGAGGTCTTCAACCTGCGATGCCAACATGTTTTACCCTAGGCCATCGCGCCCACGAATTAGAGAATATCTTGACATTCGGGTAAAGTTTTTGTGCCTTTCCGACGCTTGAATGAAATATATATGAATATTGGATCTTATTGAAGTAGTATTGCTAGTATCAATGAAAGTTATGCGGTTTCGCATATACTTTAGCTTTTCTCATGATTTTATATGCAGTGTTGCTGGTTTTGCACGTTTGCAGCTCTTTAAAACGTGAATGGTTGTCAGTTGGTGTGTAATGAAGGCTGTTTTTGACTATGCGTAGTTCGAACTTACTATAAAAAATATGAGGAATCGATATAGAAATATATCATACGCTTACCACTTGAAAAAAGCAAAATTTGAAAAAAAATTCAGATTTGTCACAATATTGATCTATTTTTTCGGTATTGAAATTTGCTGTTCCGGTCGATTAATTCTCAAACATCGCTTCGTCTGAATTGAAGTCTTCTGCAAGTATCTTCCAAGCTTGGACGTGTTAATACTTTCTTTAAAAGTGCAAAGACCATCCCTGATCTAAGCTTGAATATTAAATCTATTTTTTGTTTCTAATTTGTCGTATCGTTCCGGAAGAGAAAGAACACGTGGTACGGGCCCCCAAGAGATTTGATAACTACATTATAGGCTGAATTTTAAATTCGAATGTTCTGCGATCCAAATTGAATCTGACTTATATGCTAATATTCCTCTTGTCGTATTTCGACCGCGCAACGATTAGGTATTTTACACTGATCATGTGGCACAGATGGACTGCGCCATCCATCAGTACCCCATACTCAGCAAAAACCATAAGTAAAAGAAATTGTTTCAATAACGTATTCATATTTAGATAATATGATAGATGTCTTAGAACATTTTTAAATCTAATTGATATGTGTGTTTTTCATGGAAATTTTTTCCAGACACATTTTTCATATCATGTTTGGTTCTTCTATTCTCAATCCTTCGAGTCCAGGATGAAAAACGATACTGCTACTTCTTACCATTTTCGCCAAAGTTTGACTTTGAAGTACAAGATATTTTTGGAACACAGAACTATACTTCGGTTACGCATGGGTCACAATTGGACAGTGACACATTTACGCTGTTCATTTGTTGCCCATACTTAGGCGATATATTTTTTGCCATTCCTCTCATTTTGACTCCAGGCAAATTTAGAAATCAATATTTGGCTAGCAGGTAAATTCTCTTCTTAATTAAAATGTTTTTCGTATTCCCTGTGTGTTGGAATGTTTAATTACGACAATCAATTTTTTATTCTCGAGGGACCAATAAGACAGATCTTACAATTTATTAGAGAAGTTGTTAAAATAAAAGACTTGTGTGAGAAAGTCGTAGCAAAATTAGTTTGCAGCGAAATGCAAATACTCTGCAAATGGTAGTTTAACGTTAACTCAAATGATTTTTTTTTTTTTAATTTCTGGAAAGATAATTTTATTTACTATAAAATTTCGACATGAAGTCGAATTTTTCTTTTTTTCATACCCAAA
This sequence comes from Styela plicata, assembly GCA_963675895.2. Lineage (NCBI taxonomy): Eukaryota > Metazoa > Chordata > Ascidiacea > Stolidobranchia > Styelidae > Styela > Styela plicata. The sequence goes on along the minus strand of OZ023151.1, from coordinate 6,646,174 downwards.
TCAGAAATTTTAAGTTATTACGTATGAGCCCAGATGAATCGCGCACAGGCAGCGCGATCCATGAGGGACTCATACTTGACAAAAAATGTTTGAAAAAAAAATCAGACTGGGACATTGTGGAAACTTCTTCGTCTAGTAATTTTGTTTCGTCGTGCACAGATCACGTATACCAATCCGAAATTTTATTTTGTCAAGAATGAGTCACAGATGGACTGCGTCTACTCGACGCGATCCACAAGCGACCCATACTTAACAAAACATGCTTAAACGGTCTTTTCCTGATTACGTGCGCTCAACTAAGTACCATTAAGCAGGTTCATCTGTGACCAACGCTTGCCAATAATATCAGATGTTGTCGTTGTGGTGTCAGTATGGGAGATCTGCAAGCTTTTAAAACTCGAGTCAATAAGTGTCTTTTGAGAATGAAGGTTCTTTAGCCTTTGCTTCTGTCCTTATGTAGCTCTTTGCACATCAGTCCGGGTCGTTAATCCATTTCCACCACTCAACCCATAATAATTTAATAATGTGTAATAACTTGGGCAGACTATGCCGAACAGAAAAGATCATATCTTTCCAACAACTCTAACCCTGTCCGTCTATTAGTGGCCGCTGCTGCAGGGCCTTGGGAAGGGTGACCCACTCCAAGAAGTGGCTTTAAAAAATGCGTTTTGGGTTACTCTTATTATGGAAATGTCTCTTGAAACCTTGCTCTGAATGAATTCAGATAAGAAAAAATCATCTTTAACCTTCCTCCTTGTGTTCTCGGATGCGGTTAATATTAACAACAATTTATTATTTTTGTGTAGGTGATGAGGAAAATTTTGCAAAATTGTGTAAGTACACAAAAATAAGCTAATATTCCGATATATTCAAGCGGAAATTATAAATAAACACTTACCATATTTACCAAATTAACATAACCTAAATCGATTTTTTGCGGCATTCTTTTAATATTCATGTGGGAGCAATAATAATATTTCACCAAAAGATGGAAAAGCAAAAAAAATATTCTTTTTTGCATATCAAATATTTAAGCAATGTTACTTTTTCGTGCACGGGTCATAAACGAATCACGCCAAATTGGTACGATTTATCTGGTTGAATTTACTATTTGTAAAGGTTTTTTCTGAAGCTGAAGAGAGAGAATATTCTTCTTTATCGTTGAGGTAGAACGAGAGAAATAAAAATCGATTTTTTCTTCTTTTGTGTTTATTTTGGGATTTTTGCGATTCGTTTGAATCAGGACAAGTGTCAGTCTTTGAGATAGTCTTCTGATTTAAGGTAGTCGTGGAAGTGCGGGGTATAATATAGAAACTTTATTTAGTAGAATTTTTCAGAAGCTTTTATGTCAGTCTGAAGTTTCGTTATGTCAAGCATGGGTTACAGATGAACCGCACCACAGCGGCGTGATCCATCAGTGACACATACTTGACAAAGCAAACTTTTATGTTTTTTTCAATAAACATATTTTCGACTGCATCCTATTCGAATTTCAATTATTTGTTTTTGTCGGACTTTAGGTAGGTTCATATCCACACAGAATAGAAATAAATAGAAATTGCGTATTTCTGGAAATGTTACTGATTTTCCCGAAGAAAAAAAGTATTTTTAGATGCGCATTTTGTAGTAAAACGTGGTTATGTTAACATCATATTTTCGCATAGTTTTTTTAAATTTAAATTTAATTAACAAAATATTAGCATTTATGGTTTCCAACTTATGGTGGTGACTTTCAAATATTCTTTATTCGTAATGTGTTGCTTTAGAAAATGTTGCTTTTGTTCAACGAAGTATCAAAATACATCCTTTTCCTTTCTTCATTCTATAGTTTTATTTTTATCGATACTGTTAGTTAATTTATTTTGCATTGGACAAGACAGTTATAGCCCGAACGACAGTACAATGGGAGTATTCGATCACATCTCACACCGCATATCAAGACGTTATGGAGAAACATCCGCTCTTGATGAATTCAGTTACCACGTGCCAGAGCATTGTGACGTCAGACACGCAAGATTGGAAGTAGATTGTTTCAAAAAGAAAAAGGAATATCGAAAAACGAAAATAAACAATTTTCATTGTCATAAAAATAGCCTGGAAAGTCTAAAATCAGAAAGTGATTCTGAATATCATCACTCATCCGTCCAAGAAATCGACCTTTGTCTTGCAACGGTGCATTACGACTTGGGGTTAGCGGAAACGGAAGACGTCGAAAATGTGGACAATTTCTACCCAACCCCATATGATAACAATAGAGACTTATTTAAAAGCACATATGAACAATACTGCTCAGAAAACGAAAGATGTAACACAATACTCAGTGGTTCAAAATGTACCACCGCAAAAGTGTTATTATACCCCGAAGAAGAGTGGGCGAAAAACGCGAAAACAGTGCAGTGGACAATAAAATTGAATAGGTAAGAGTATGGAGAATTTTCATTTTTAACGTATAAAAAATGGCCGGAAATATTGATCCATACCTGACAGTAATCAACGTGGAAATCGATGTTTCTAATGACTAGAATAAATAATACCTTGTCTCAAAAAAGAACTAAATCGCCGCTATAGGTTTTGGATACTATGTGGCATTGATGAACCGCGCCTACAAGGCGCGGTTTATCTATGGCTCATGCTTGACAAAGCCAAATTTATGATTATGAAACATAAATTGTAATTTTACGTCCACAAGGTCATATAATTTCAATACTTCCCAAGTGACCGAAAACGGCGCCAGCGTACCCACTTAATAGGTGTGTTCAATATATAACACATATATATAACATATATATTTATACATACATATATATATTAGAAAATGAAAGTTATCTATCAAAATTCACTTTACGCAATATGCCAGCTGTATGGAAAATATGTTAGGTGTATAAAATTTAGTTACACAATATGGACGAAAAGTTTGCTAGCGAACCCGCGATTCCAACTTCAAAAAAATGTAAGGCCGAAAAATTGACTAAATGTATTTCTTGAATTTGTGCGAAAAATATGTTATTTATTACCTCTATGTTTCTGTTATTACAGAACGTTTCCGTTTGTTTTAGAGATGAATATCTCTTTAATTATATTTTCGTATATCGGTAGTTGTTTTTAATTCACCAGTCCCACAGCACAAAGATGAGATACAGAACAACGTTTTGATTTGGTGTTTTGTTATTTTTTTCAGTATTTTTCTTTTAAACATGTTTCTACGCAAATATTTTTATTTACAATGCACTTATTTTTATTCCAGATGGTGGAAACGATACTGTACAGTCGTTGAAAGCAGCGTCGGAGGATCCCAGAGTCATTCCGCCGTCGCCAGAATCTGTCAAAACCGGGACGGAACTTTAACAATCACCGGTCGTTTTAAAAGAATGGACACACCTGATTTTAAACTTCATTTATCCGCCCGAATATCACAAAGCGACGTGCAAAACGGTTATATAATGACTGGCGCGTTACAACAAGGAGACATTAAAAGAAATATTGGAATGGAAATCACACATTTTGCTGTTATTCCGAAACATTTAAACTAAACTTCTTGCTAACATTTGACATTCCAAACCCAAAAAATCACTAAACAATATTTTTATGAGCGTTTGCCAAGCATAAACCACTAATGGATCACCTCCTTGTGCAAGAGAATCATGACAAAACGAAAATTTTACGGCGTGAAAATGTTGCAAGTTGTACGATCCCCAAAAGAGAACATTAAAGTAAACGTGGGAAGCATTCTGGAATATGAGAAAATTACTATCACAGTATTGTACCAGTTGAACATCAACTACATGAAGATTTCGAATGTGATTGATAAGTCCTTCTTGTAATTTCAATGCCAAAACTATACGATTTGTTTGCAAAACAGTATAAAACCAAATCCAGAATTCTGTTACCTTTTTGTGTTACTTTCAATTTACTTCATATATTTTTGAGTTCCATTAATTTTATTCTTTTATCGTTTTCTTCTTTTTTCCTATTATCCGAGTATCAGCATTTCTTGTTGTGTATTAGTAGTGCGAACGTATATCGACATTGTAGCAATGCATGATCCTGATTTCTGTTTGTTGATGTAATCAACTATTTAGCAATGTATAATATTCAAAACTGGCAAAACGTTGTACCTTAACTGGTAAGAAAAAATATACGGTAGTAGTAAATCTATGACAAACTTCAGATTGAAGTATCTGTATTTCCCTATCAAAAAAAAACATGTTCCGTTAGGCATGGGACACTGATGGCTCGCGTCTACAAGGAGCAAGCCATCTGTGGCCCGTGCGTAATAAGATGAAATTTTTGATTGGGTTGGCGGTGGAGGCATCTCCAGTTAATGTAATAATAACTATGACAGAATCCGTTCTCAACCAAATAAACGTCTTTCGAGTCTTGTCTCTGAAAAGTTTATACATAAAAGTATGGTACATTAATGAAATTCGCCCACAAGGCGCGCTCAATCAATGTTTCAGATTCGATAAGTATTTAATTTGGCCATACCTATAAAATGGTCTTGAGGGAAGCAAATTAGCACATTTCTAATATTTTATATTTAGTAGTTTTTAGAGTTAGCAACAATATTATCGAAACAAGACGAACGTTTTGTAAAAACGTGTTACAATTTGACTTGAAACAAAGTCAATTCTCACTCTATTGCACTAATTATTTTATTTCCTCTTCTTTTGCTTTGTTTTATGTTGTCACGCAAGCCATTTATTTGTCAAATAAACTTTAGAAACTGAATAGTTTTTCATTATATTTTTTTCTAGAACAATTTTCTGGGTAGGAATTATGGAAAAATTTTGGTAAATATTCATACAATATTAGAAAGAGCTTTGCGTTACAACAGATAAAGATGACAACTCCATTTTTAAAACACACACTAAACACGAAGTAAACTTCCTAAAAAGATACCACCTACCAAAAGAAACCACTTAAACACGACAGGCCATACGCTCAGCTTATTATATTTAGTACCAAAAGTCAAATATATGCAGGATAATATGCAGCTGTCCGAGCAATAGTAGGGAGCTCCCAATCATTCCTTGGGGTACCGGTACTTTCTCAATTATTCAAGGAAAAAATACAAAAGTAGAGAAAAAGGTACCTAATGAAATCCCTTCCGTAAGAGATAAAATATTACTTTAGACCGGAATAAATGAGCAATTCTCATATTTTAACCAGAACGACTCATGTACGATTAATTTAAAAATAATCTTTTAAAAACGATGTCTTTGCATCTAATACCAGACAAATTTCAGATAAAATGTAGATTGGATTTATTCTAGATAAAACAAGCGCTATGATTGGATTATTAGAACTATGGGATTTCCCGTTTAGAAAAGAGCGGGAAATATATTTTTAACTGAAATACACACAATCCAAGGTTTCGAGCAGCACTTGAAGTAACCTACCCGAACCACTAATATGACACACGCATACATGAAACAACAAATAACCCACCATTGAACCAAGCAATAAACTTTATAAAAATAAAACAACGTTAGGCAGACATAAAAAAATAAAAAGTTCTAATTTTACTTTTTCGTATCCATGCTTCTGTTTACAAATCACCCGTATGGTACGAAAATGAAAAAAAAATGCTGTTTTTGAGTAGTCTGACTGTGACGTCAACTATTGCACTAGATCAGCTGCTGCGTGCAAAATAGAAGACCCAACAATCGCATTCAGTTGGAAAGAAAATCGAAGAGTTTAGATAAAATGTCTGGCAGACCTTTATTCGTTGAATAATTTATAGTTTTTGCTCGATAAACTTTTTGTCTCTTCCAATCGATTTGATAGAAATGTTCATTATTGGCATTAAAAGACAAGAAATTAGTTTTAAAACACAATTAAATCAGCAAAGAACATTCAATATATGGCTAAAAGTGCGTTGAAAACATTAGAAAAACTGCCACGTTCCGAAGCTTTTAAGACGCCATTTAAAAATTTTCCGACTTTGTTGAGTACCACAGCCTGTCAAGTCGCGCCTACCATCTGTGACCCATACTTCGCAAATGAATTCTCTAATTGGGAAACTAAGTATTAACTGTAAAATTAATTTGGAATTATTAATAACTGATATTTACGTATATTTTTCTCGATATAGAACGCAATTTTGAAGATAGATGAGCACCAACCAATATATCGTCACCAGTTCAGCAATCTCAATAATATTTTAGCAAAAATCTGGAACACGATCAGCATCATTTGATATGGCGCTGATCGGTAATTTGGTCCAAAAGCTTCTTAAATAATATGATTAAGTATGGATCGCACGGCCGAGGCACGGTCCATACGTGACTCCTTTCCGACAAAACGAATGCCAAGTTCCCAATATTCATATCCGGACTACTCAAACATCACGACCAAACGAAACAATCGACTGAAAACCCATCGTGACCAATAATTCCACTACATATTGTCGAACTTGCCCCACTGATCGATCGCGCCGATGAGGTGCGGTCCATCTGTAGGCCATGCTTGACGAAACAGTATTTTGGTTATATATATTTACCCACACCCCAAAATTAACTGTTTCAGTTCACGCTAAACACACAAACATCAAAGATATGGATCATTACTCACAACACACGAGATATTTTTACTTGTCAAAAATGTTCAAAAGCAGCTTTATGGGTATAGTGGGTCAAAACAAGGTCTGTTTCCCGTCTAGAACATCCATAACATTAAAATCAACTTTTTTGAATTACAACTTATTTTCGAAGGCACGTATGCATGTCGAAATAAGTTTTCATGTAAGCTTTTTACGGAATGTTGACGAAGGGGGGTGTGCTTCATTCTTTATGAAATATAATTATTGATAAATGGTACAGAGATTAACCCGTGAGATGATTTTCACTGCATGTCGCAAAGCTTTTTGCTTTTGAATCGAGGAGGGGGTGATTGATTTAATCAGGTTTTATACTACTTTTTAATTCCTACCCCACTAACCCACTTCAAAACTTGTAGTCATTTCCTATTTAAAAGTGTCTCTCATCAAAAAAATTCAATTTAAAGTTTTAGAATACGCCTCAATTTCAAAATTTTCTCAGCGCAGAACGCAATGTTTTTCAATTAATAAAGTTGCACTTTTGTCAATTGGGCTCATTGGTCTTTATCGTGTTAGCATAGTGAGGTATATATATCTCGAGTCCGAGGTTCGTTGAATTCCAGCTAATGAAATCATCCAACCCGGTTTTTAATTAGTTGGCCGTACTGAAAAATTCACGTTTTGTCAACATCCTTATTCCTTCTCAGTGATACACTTACGACAGGCCTTGGTGATGATCCTTGAAAAAATCATTATAATATGTTTTGTCAGTATGAACCACTAGGTCGGGACAATTCAATTCGGTCATTCGAATCGATTGGAAGCACAGATTATTCGAATCAATTGTAAATCGGTCATAAGCACAAAAACTTGCTAAATGAAGCGGAATTTTTCCTTTTTAACCACAAAATACAATAGATTTTGGTCAAATTTCCAACGGAGGTATGAAAATAAGGAAAACTCACTGTTAAGAATCATACAAGTTGAATAGAATTGAAGCATTCCCTAAATTTTTGTTGCGGAGCATATTGTTTCAGTATTGCAGTGATAAACATTCAATACAGCTTTCGGGCTAGAATAATTTCTCTCTATCACCTTGAAATATTCTGAGACACGAGTCGAAATAAGATATATCGTTCGAGTTAATTCAAGTACAGATATATGATACTATGTTTATGACTTTTCAGGTTCCATCCGCCATATCGAGTAATGTCAATATAAAGCATCAAATTTCAACCTTTTGTCTTCCGAGGAATTTTTTTGGGGTTGTGAATGACGAAGTTTAAGGTCGAAATCAGTCAACCACGGAAGAGGGAAGATTTTTGCTGCTGAAAATGAGGTACAACGGATAACGGATTAAAGGATAAGATTGTGTTACTTGAATCGATGGCGAGGTTGTTTTGGATATTCTTGTAAATCTTTATTTCAACGCAAAATAAGCCGAATATTTTCAAAAACAGTTATTTCGATTTACCAAAAATAATTTGAAACAATAATCTATATACTCAAATTAATTTATTTTAATATCCCTGAAGATCTTCTATTAGCTTCTATTCACAGTCGAAATCATCACGTACTTCTTCAATTCAAAGCATTGTGGTGTGCTATTCTTAAAAGTCTTCATATCATTAATAAATGACAGTCTATGCATGGTTTTGAAAATCGGTTAATTGAACAATATAGCAAGAGGAAAATATTTATACTTTATTTTGTTGCGGATCGTTCTCCAGAATTCACGAAAAAACTCTAAGGTACTCAAAAATGAATTTTTTGTTTAGGTTGTTATTTCGGAATTTTGTCTAATTGCTCGTGCTTGTGTATTCAGAAATTATTTTATTTGTTAACATTTCAAACTAAATTTCCAAATTATGCGACACATTTTTTTCCTAAAATATCGTCAATTCGGATTCGACTCTTTGATATTTATCCAAAACATCGGATCATATTGTTTTCACAAAGCAATGTATAAACGTTACAAATCGCCAGGAAAAACCACAAAAATGAAAATAATGAATATCAGAGAGTATCAAAGAACTTTTGGAATTTTGTCGTGTTTTCATTTTGCACGTTTAATGAACCAGATAAAAACATAACGAAAACTAATTTCCTGATATACTTTTGATATTTCAGATAGCTTGTGGGGTCAAACAAACGGATGGAACGGAGGAAAACTTTTGACACACTAAGCAATGAGGATTGTATATTATTAAAATAATAAGATTGATTGGTTGCAAACCTACTTTCTTGAACGGAAATGACTTTCAATTGCGCGCCGAGAAAGCGAGGGCTTTAGAATTGTCCTAAAACATTTAAGAGGCGTAAATAAATTCTACCCGCGTAGAAAGAAGTTGCTACATTCAAATTATATGTATCTTTTTGTCCTAATTAGTCTTAATGTTTTTATCGTTAAATGATCTCTTTTGGATACTTCTGTTTACTTTTCTGAGTGAATTCATAATAAAAAAATTTAATTATGAGGATTTGATATTTAATCTGCGCAATTTTTTTGTCCGATATAGTTATATGTTTGTCGGAAATATGTAAAAGCTGTTATAATAATTTATCTTGTATTGTACATTTTGAAATTCAAAACAATGATGCTTTTATGAAAGCTCAATTTTTATCCTGTTCAAATTAGTATGCCAAATATTACTAAATATCGCGTTAAACTGTAACATAAAACTTGTATGGCTTTTCAAGTTTCATCCGCCGTAACGACAAATGTCAATATGCATGGTCGGATTTCATCTCACATTTTAGTTGGAGAATCAGCCAATAATTCGAAACCCAATATATTCCCTTCACAAATGTAATTTTTGTTTAAGTATGAGACACAGATGCCTCTATCAGTGACGCATACTTGACAACATTTAAGTTTGCAAAATATTTGTGATTAGGAGTACGTTTAACAATAGGCTCTTCACGTTCGGTATTAACTGCTAAAAAAAACAGAAGATGCAAAAATAACGAAAAAAGCAATAATCTTGAAGGCATAAAGATGAAACAAAGAATTATGGTATGGCCCTTAGGACAAGACACTGTAACACACTTGTGACATTGCTTGCGGTCAATAGTACCAATGAAGTAGTCAAAAGAATATCATATTTTAAAGCCATATTACATTTAAAATGTTTCAGAATTTGAACTATTGAGATGAGTTTTATATATATTTATTTTTACATTAGAAAATGCATATTCGAATGCATTGTCCCTAATTGTTTGGAAAATAGGACGGCATAGGACATTACACCACTTTTCTCAAAAAGGGATATGAGAGGTGATTGAGAAGTAAGATAGAAACACTGTTAAAATCTCTGAGATTTTCCCATTTTCTTCCCCTTTCATCACTTCTGATCCCGGTACCCCATCGCAGATTTTAAAGAGTTGAATACTTTGCCTGATACCATCATATATTATACCACACACATTAAAATATTTGAGTTAAGTGTAGCACAGAAATGCATATGCACCGACATGAATTTGAATCTACCAATTTTTACAAATATCTGTTGCGATTTGTTATGAAACACTGGTAAATCATATTCCCAAGCGCGATGCATTTGTTGTGTATATTCCAAGAAACAATATAAAATTTCTATAGATATATAGATAAAACAAAATAATAGTGAGAGGCAAAACATGCAATTTATCAGCTTTAATTATCTTTAACATAATGACATGTCAGTCGTTTCGAAAACAAAAATGTTAAATGTTGCATTTTTTCACACGCAATTGAGTTCAATTCATAAAGCATGTGCAGTATATTTGGATGAAAAAAGCACGCTGTTCGTATGACATCTTGTGGTAAATGACGAAAATTATATCCGAGGCAGCGCCTCTCGGGTCTCTGTCTGAATACTCCCCATGTAGGAAAATACCGTCCAAACTTGTTCGTTAGGCATGCGTTGCTGAGGGCACTCAGGCGCGGTTCATCTAATCATATTAAATGAAATTGATATAAGTTGTCAGTCAAGAAATTAAAATCGATGGGTGGTCAATATATCGGATCCAGCGATGATTTCAAATATTTCAATCGACTACCAAAATCATTCGGTATTGTCGTTTAGTTAATGCATCGAGAAATCGTGGTCCATATGAGTACACATGATCGGCGAAATAGAGGAGTGATTTAAAATGAGGGGAAAATAGTTGTATAGATTTAGATTGTCACTTATGTGTCAACTTTCTGTTGTTACTTAAATGCTGAAAAGAAAAAGATTTGATTTCATTTTCATTCATTCATGAATAAAAGGGTCAATCTGCTGAGCAAGAAAAGGGGTATTAGCGTCAAATAATATGAAAAAAATAAATGAATGAAATAATAATTTGTGTGTGAATAATGGAAAACGAAAAGATATAGAAGCTCTCCGCATCCCATTTCAAGAGGATTTTTAGAATCACACGAGGCTCTCTACTAATGGCCACTTTTAGACGAACAGGTCTAGTGTTGTTCGAAAGATGTGATCTTTCCGATTTTGCCGAACCTACTCAATTTACATACTTGGTTCTGATCCCGAGATTTCCAACCTGCGATGCCAGTATAATAATCACTAGGCCATTACAGGTCGTACCAGCTAAATAATCTCGTTGTAACAAAATACCCAACAATGCCTTTTTAGCCTTTTCCCATATTAATCCAGACCTATTACGACTAATTTTGTGGGAATTAAGTGAATAAAACCAGTCACTAAACACACCTGCTGGATGATCGACTTTGTCCGATTGTAACTACCGCTTTCGAAATACCGTTTATCGTCGTCAATTCTTGTCATTCATAAATGTCTTGTAATATTTAATATTCTTTATTGTTGCTTTTTATTGCCTTGTTTAAAGATATAATGACTGCATAACGTTAATCGAGAGGGTAGTATGTAAGAACAACCTCACTATGATTAACGTCAGTCAGCTTTGCAATGGCGGCTCTTCCTGTGTTTTGGAATTGGTTGGGTAAGATGACTAGAGTTATTCATGGTCTTTGGCATGCCAGCACTTACTTCTACGCAAACAGGCATAGATCTGAAATCTTGTTTACAAATTTAACCGAACTCGGCAGACATACCTAAGCAAACAAGTATAGTTAATTTGGAAACTTGTTTACAAATTGTATCAATTTCGGACGAGATATTTTATATTTTTTGTTAATAATTATAGAGATGACTTGACCAGTACATTAGACTCACGCACCTCGAAAACATGTTTTTACTCCGTGAAGTATTGGAATCCGGACGCTGCAAGACTCAAGAAAATGGCAACAGGAAATCTTTGCCCATCAGCTCCTCTGTGTTTATATTTTACTGTGGGATGTTACGGACTATCATGAAGTACGTTGACTCTCTGCATGTGCCTGGGAAACGTATTCTTTGTTATGTACCTGACTTATCGTCCCGTACATCAGAACTTTCTATATTAGTGTGTCTTTCACTTTTTAAATGTTACCTTGTTTTTAACAAACCAATATACACGTTTTGTTAAGTATGGATAACTGAAGATAGTTCATCAGACACACGTGCATTAGTTCCATGTTTCATCTTCAAAATCCCAAAATTTCAGATTACAAATTTAAAAACAAAGTACAATGTTTTTGTTAAGTACATACTTAAAAGTTGAAAAGATAATTTTTTGAGGCACATTGGCGGCGCGTTCCATCAGTGGCCTATGCTTGACAAAAGTTGTTTGACTAGAACTTCTGATTGGGCATGGTTTCCTATACGGGAAAAGAGGACTTCCTGTTATTTATTTTGTATTCATTTGATTATCTTGTATATATATCGTATATTATAATATAAAGTGATTAAATTTGACAGAATCGGGTACGATCTTAGAGCTATAAGTCTATGTAGAGATAAACACTCGCTATTTGTTTAAAATATTCAGAAGAGGAACGTTTCACAGTGCGCATTATGCAACAAAAGCAAATTACTTCAAAGTTTTCTTTTATTCAAAGCTACTGGAATATTGTTTGGAAGGTTTTTCTATTGATGATAATTTTGTCGTATTTTGTATACTTTTATGACACCAAATATGTTAGATACGACAAGAATCTACAATCAAGGACAACGCTTATTAGAACAAATGGCAATTCACATGCTTCAACGAATGATCCAAACAAAATCAAATTACTAAACTCTGTCTGGATCCAGTTATTTCCATATCTTATGCACATGGTCGTAAATATTGGTAATTTCACACCAGAGCAAATGACAAGTGCCAGATATACTTCAGTAATATTTTCCAACGAAAAAACGCTGAAATTTAATGAGGTATTTTGTGCGACAATAATTGCTCGTGACGAATTGAGATCTCGTAAAAAATATGGGGGAGATTTTTTTATTGCTACACTGAGAAGACCGGGCTACAAAGAGGACGGAATATCTTGCGACGTTTTCGATAATATGGATGGATCTTATAACGTAACATGTATTCCCGTATGGTCCGGAAAAGCAATGCTAAAAATAATTCTTCTGCATCCGAGTGAGAGCATATATCAAATCATGAAGACGTTTTCTTCAGAAAAGGAATGGGGCGCTGAAATGCAAGCGAGGATGAAAAACTCAAGAAACGTTGAAGAATTTACTTATTGCTCAATTGGATACCCAAAGAGAAGGTTTGTGAACTCATTTTCTGTAGAATATACCCGACTTTTATATATAAAAAATAACAAATCATATAAAATCTACCACGCACTAAGTAACTAAATACTTAAGCTCAACAAAACCTCTTTATTCGTCAGGAGAAGTTAAATCAAGAGCAATGAGATCTTTTACACATTTGAATAATTTTCCAAACTAAGCCTTGTGAATTTGAATCAAAAATGTCGTTTACCTAATTCTTTCAAGCTGGATTCGAAAAATCTCATGGAACTATTGAATTGCGTTGTAATTTATTTTAATACACAAAAATAATATCGCAGGTCTCATGAACTGTGTGATAACTCGAACTCTATACATGGTGAGAAGTGGACATGTTTGAAGCCTGAGTCCGGCGAATGTTCCAACATCACATGGATGGAAAATATTAACAACAAGACAAACATGCCATTTTGGGGAACACTGCATTTCCGCAAAGGAATAAATTCATATGTTGAAATAAATGGTTCTAGAACTACTTTTATAGTTGATGAGTCAACTAATTCACAAAATTTCCTTGAAACCAATAACGTTAATGTGAATTTAGTCAAGCCTAATGGTTGGATTTGGAATTCACAATGGACCTTTTTTGCAAAAGAAAATCCTCCATATAGCAACAAAAGGTTGCGAAAATGTGTGGCAAATCGAAATTTCTATTTTGTTGGGGATTCAACACTGAGGTATTGGTTTAAGCACTTTGTCCAAGCTTTGAATATAAAACAAGAACCTCCAAGCGACCCGCGGTTGTATTCGCGACCCCAAGACGAATTTACAAATATCTACAATACTTCAATTCACTACAGAGCGCACGGACCACCAATGCATAATCCTGGTCCAGTCTGGGTGCGACCATACATCAGTGACACTCTAAATTCTATCGAAGTGGCCGTTGCGGAAACTTATGTTATTATAACATTGGGACTACATTTCGAACTTTATGACCCTGATGTTTATTTGGAAAGATTAAAAATTATTAAAAGCGCTATCAAAGCCTTGCTATCCCGATTGCCCAATATAAAAATATTTTTCAAAGGTTTCCACTATCACGATCCCACGCCACTGTGTCCTACTGCATGGATCGCCTATCGTTATGACGTCATGCTGCGTCACGAATTTCGGGACATTGCTGAGGTTGTGTTTTTACCAATGTGGGAATACTCTATATTAGTAGATAATAAAGATATTCATCCGCAAGGTGAGATATTTAGAAGACAAATAGGAATGTTTTTAACGAATATTTGCTGAAAATATTTTTCAATAAATAGAGTAACAAAATTTTGAGAATATTTTTAAAGAAAGTAATAAATAAAAGGGACAATGGGATCTTGTAGTTGAATCTCTTTTGCGTGTAATATATTCAACATACAGAGCCAACAGGGTCAGCTTTCACGCAGTGTTTACTTATATTGTTGGTGCGCGTACGTCATCCTTTACCAGTCAGAAATCATTTTTCTTAATGTTTTTTAAGTATGGGTCACTGATTGATCGGGCTGCCAAAATGCGGTCCATCCGTGACGCATGCTTTACAAAAATAAATTTTACGTTGGAAGACTCTTCCTGAAACTGTTTGGCGCAAGACTTGCCAACAACTTTCAAACACTGGTGGGGTCATTTTTCAATCTAATCAATTGCAAACTATTTCCTTGTCATTGGAACAGTTCGACACAAAACTCTAAACGTCTCTCCAGCACCGGGAAAACCAGTCGATAGTACACGGCGGGTATACTACAGATATGAAGTCACTCAACGTCACCACGTAGTGATATAGTCGAACGACTGAATTTCGACAACCTATTATTCATTCCGACAATTAGGGATGTAAGTTTTTGAATTACGAATCGAATCGATTCGAATCAATATTAATTTGAATCGATTTTAAGCACTTCGTTGTAATTCTAATATATTACCGTTGCGCCGCGTATGTGAATTTCTGTCACTTTAATACCGTGAAAGCAAACATTTTATAATTATTTGGCTATTTAGTAGTGATTTTTTGTGATAACTTTTTGCCAGGTTCAGTGTGCCTAGTCGTAAAATCAATCCACAGATATTTTGTTCTTGTTCAGTGTTGGTCGAATTTGAACATGGAATGCGGCGTTTTTTTTTTTTTTTTAAATTAACTAACATAGTACGGTAACTAAAATAGTTTGGAATGAGTTTTAATGAAAAGAATCATATACGAAAAGATTGGATTCCAAATTATTATATTAGATATTCGATTCGAAAAAAAAGAAATATTCGAACTTGCATCTCTACGGCCGAAACACTCCGTACTTGCAGTTGTGATTGGGTGCTTTAGCTGTACTCTGTGTATTGAAATGGATACATAGCTATTTAAGCGTTTTAATTTTATTAAAGTACGTAATTTGTTCCCACTTGATGTTTTCACTCTAAGATTCGATTAGGAGGATTCGGATATTCGATCGGGGATTGTATGTGCTTCTACAAAGGTTTGGAGCAGAAACTACGTTTCTTTTGGTTGCGATTTATTTATACTTCGAAAAATTTTGCTAATATAATAAAATAATTAGTCGTTTATAATTTTTATATTTTTTTCTGTTAAATTTTATGATTAATTTATTTAATTATATTTTATGATTTTGTTATTTATTTTGAGAATTTTCGATTCTAAATGTATACTTCTATATTAGAATCGAATATCGATGTATCTGAAAGTGAATTTAGCGGACGGGTCGGATTTGAATATACCAAACCCACGTCCCATGCGTGTCCTGAGAATAAATAAGGCGACTTCGCAGTGCTACCATCAATCTCCATTTCTCCGTATATCTGAACTCAAATCCGTTGATTAGATAGAGGTTTATTTTCGTAGATTTATTTGATATTGATACCTTGATTTGGCTGTTAAAAATATACAAATGCAAAATTGCTCTGCGCCATCCAGGCTAGGTTTTAACCTTCGCTCAGGTGCACATCCTGTCTTTTTTAGCGTTTATGTGCAACTGGTAAGACGACTCGAGACCAAGTGAATAATCGAATGTTTCCAGTGCTGAGAGATGACGGATTTGACATAGAAAATGATTTCCTTCACAAGGCGTTAAAGCGTGTTTCATTGAGAGCATATACCATTCGTATTTGCAATCACGAGCAGACGTGGTAAAAATATTTGTAGCAAGTACAGTGGCAAGCACATTCCATCCTTATTTTTCATATTTGAAAATTTTAATCGGTTCCTTGGAATTATGGTTATATCAGTGCTTTGTGAAATTTAGATTCCAAGCGGAATTTCTGTCAAACAAGAGGCACAGAGGGACAGCGCTTTGTCGGCGCGATCCATCAGTGACTCAAACTTAACAAAAACATACTTGTACAAAACGTTTCCGATCGGGATGCAGGTTCCAGCATTAAGGAGAGTCTTGAGCTGTCTAGTATATTTATTTGTAATCTACTGTATTATCATGGTTCTGCAATTGTTCAGTAAATTCTCACCGATATCCGAACTTCAAATGTAATTTTCCAAATGCGGCAATTGCATTGCTTAATTCACCCTAAACTTTCTAACCAGAAAAATTAAGATGGAACATGTTTATCAAGTATGGGCCACAGATGGATAGCGCCGCCAAGGCTGTGCCCCTACTCGACGAAATGAAATATTTAATTGGTTTAGTATTTATCAACTGTTTGCTCGTTTTTTGAATTACGTCATCCTGTGCCATCAGCCATCCGTGTCCTATATGACTTCCTATATGCATAACCAACTCCTACCACGTATTATTTCAAAATGTCCTGCGGCAAATAAAAGTGAGGCTATACATAAGTATGTGGTTAGGTCAAAACTACTTTAGTTAAGCTTCCAAATTGCCGGGATATTAGTATTTAGCTTCCAAATCTGAAAACTTTGAAATATACGGAAACTCAGGCGTTAATTTTTGGGAGATATTCTTAGTGGGAAACTACTACAGCTATACTTAAATTTCAAACTCCTTCCAGATGACCAACTCAAAGTAAAGTAGGAAATTATTTGGCGAGACCTGTTACGTAAGTGTGGGTCACTGATGGATCGCGCTGCTAAGGTGCGATCCATCGGTGGCCCATGCTTGACAAAACAAAATATGTAATTGATTTGTAAATGACTATAAAACGAGAACAATTTTAACTGAATCATTATTGTGCTTAATTGACAATCATATTGTGTTAAACGAGTAATGTAAACGTCATATCACGCTAATGTACTCTGATCAGAGATGAGTAACAACCAGAAACACCAGCATATCAATTCCAGAAATAGGCTACTGAAGTGTCTTTTTCAAAGAGGAAGTGGAAGTGCAAGCTATGGGTTAGTGCTTAGAGTGCCAGGATGCGAATCGATTCGAATACGTGTCCGAATCAAATGCTCTATTCTGTGATTCGGTAAGATTCGAAAAAGTACAATACGCACCTTTTCAAAAGCATAATGCTGTTGGACAAAAAAGAATATTATTGTATTTTTTATTAAAATTCGCTCAGAGCAAGGCCACAGGAGACAGATCATACTTGAAAATTCTCCTAAAGCCACTAAAGTGCAAAGAGCTATATAAAATGCAGGATTAGGAACTAAGGAACCACCATCCCTGATAGATGTCTATTAATACGAGTTTTGAAGCCTTGTAGATCAGCATGATCAGAAAAGCAGCGAGAAGGCAAGGAATTTCAAAGTTTAAAGATTCTTGGAAAACAGCTCTCTTGAACAAAGACCATTATAATATCTGTAAAATAAACAGGGTGTGGCAAAGTTGCGGCGGTGTGGCAAACTTTGCAGATCGGGAGAAAGTTTAGGGCCAATCATATTGATCACACGCCATTGAATACGGTCGAGCACGCCAAGAGCAGTTATGTGACAGCCAAATGTGAGAGCCAAACTCTATGCAGGGTCAAATCAGTGATTTGTTCAGATGGAGAATGATTTCGGGAGTTAGATAATGGCGAACTCGATATAGAGAACGGACTTCATTGAGGCTTGTTCAGCAATGCTAGTGACATATTTATTCCAACGAGAAATTGAACTTTTATATATAATTCGAAATCTTTTGTCAACCTGTTCCAAATTTTGATCATTGATTTGAATATTTCCATAAGTTTATAAAATAGAATCCGATTCGGAAATATTCGATTCGAAATGATATAGGCCGCGCTGGCGTGATGGGGCCGACAATACCTGACTAAAGTAACACCTAATGAATGACACAGGTTCGAACCAGACAAAGTTATGCAAAAGATTGGTGAATGAAAAAGGCTTAATACAGCAAAATGTGCGAGTTTCCTCTTGCCCCTGGTTTTGCAATGTAACCCACAGCCAAAGTAAAATATATTTCAAACTTTTAGCCGAATTTACGCTTCCCCAATCAAATATTCATTTTTGCCAAGCATAAGTCACAGATGGATCGCGCCTTCCACTTGACAAAACAAATTTTTTCCGATTTGGCACAAATTCTGGTAATTCAAATCTAGTCAAATCTATACGCAAAGAAAAGTCCAAAAATCCTTCATTTCAAATTCTATGAATACTTGCTGGGACGTACTTGTTGTTAGTTAATTACCCAATCATAATTAATACCTTATCAAGCATGGGTCTTGCATGCTTAATTATTGTGCTTGTTTCATGCATTGAAATTGTGTGCGATTGATTTTGGCCAGACACAAATTATATCTGGTAACGTTTATCCAAATTTGTTTGCCCAAAATATTTGTTTTTTTTATAATTTTTTACCGATAATTTACAAAATATTAAGACCTCGGAAAAGACACTTATGTGCTTGGATTACCAGCATTTTTTATCAAGTATAAGATGGAAGGCATGCAATATAGCAGCAATGTTTGGATAGCTTGGATTACTGCAGAGTCTATTTATATTTTTTGCACGACTGCCCAACGAGACATGTTATTTCGTCAAACATGCGTCACAGATGGACCGCGCCTCGACGCCGCGATCCATCAGTGACTCATACTTAACAAGCCATGTTTGAAGCATATTTGTCGATTGGGTGTACATTAAAAGTGTAGCAGCGTGTGTGTAGGCGTACAATGACATTCGCGTATCATATGCATTTGTTTATTTAATGATTTCTGACTTATAATGACACACTGACGTATAGCATGGAATATAAAAAGATAAAAATATTTGTCTTTCAATTATTAAAGATTAACCTATTCAATAACTCAATAATGATACAAAATTCATTAACATAGTATCTTTGGCACATGCTCGGATGTTTTGTGATTTGACTATTAGACACTAAACTAGCTGGCGATAGAATGGCGGGAGTGACTTATTGTTATGCTTCGCCTTTTTGCGATTTAGAGCCTAGATACAGAGAATATTATTATGTGGAATTTGAAATGTCATGAACAAAATATTGGGAATCGGAAATCGATTCAAAATGAAATGGTGAAGTTCTATCTGTGCGTCAAAATATCTCTGATAAAAATATTTTAGTTATTACTTTAATGAAAATGTAATAGTGTCTGCTCAGACAGAAAAAAGAATGTGTAGCGTGTGTATACTGCTTTGGACGTTTCTTTAAGGTAAAGATTGTAATTTTTGCAAATTCCCATAATATTACTAAAATAGTAAATGAACCTTGCAGTGTACAACATTTTGAATAAATTTGGTCATATTTTTTTATTTGTTCCTATTTATTTGTTCAAACATTTATCAAAATCAGGAGCAAATACTATAAATGCTACGATTGGCTGTGCCTATAGGACATGATGCATTCTTGGTTTAGCATAAGGCGTCGATAAGTTACGACGCCAAAGGTCTATCCATATGTAACTCATATTTAACAGAAACCCATTCGTCGCTACCATGAGACCATCTGACGCAATCCATAATTGACCAAAGCTATATTCAGAGTAAAAATCCTTTTATCAAGTAGAAGCCACAGATTCATCGCTTCAGCGGCACTGTCCATCTGTGACCCATACAGAATGAAAGTTGCTCAGAGACGACAGGTTTTGCAAATTATGTTTGTTTAGTTAGCAGTAATACACAGTGAATAAAATTAAAAATCATTTAACAATAGAGTTTACTGCAAACTTTTGGCTATACGAATCATTTTAATGCGTCTGGTATTGCAGCTGTTAAATTTTTCACAATTATTTTTTCCCATTTTAGCTCATTTATATTGGCAAAAATGTAAGGTTGAGTTGGCATTAGCGGAGGATAAAAATAGCGTTTGAGATTGGTAAATTTTAAAGGAATACTTGAATCGTTTCGGATATTAAACAGATCGAATAGGTCCGGGTGGATTTTCCGAATCGCCACCATATAGGTAGGGCTGGCCAATTCGATTCGGTGATTCGAGAGCAAAAATTGTTTGTAGATTTACTATATTCCACGGCGACAAATTTATATTTACCTTGGTGATGGGTTATTGACTCTACGGACCCGTGCTTTACATTAATATTAGTGAATTTCTAGCTACAGATATTTTATTATTTTTATAATAGGGATTCATTGCAAGGATAAAAGCTTAGCATTGTCATTTATGTGGAATTCGATCCGACCCGAAAAAATGTATTCGGATCAGATTCGAATTTCTAACGATTCGTATTCGGTTAATTGGTTTGGTTAACTCAGCAAAATAACAAAATCCGTTTTGTCGGGTTTAAACGACTGATCGATCACAACGCCAAGGCGCGCCCCATTCTTAATACAATAATAATCTGTTGCAATCCCTATCAAAATTTCAATTGTTAAGTATGAATCACAGATGGATTGCGCCTTAGCGGCGCGATCCATCTGTGACTCATATTTAACAAAGCATGGATTGACTAATTTTTTAGGATAGAACACTACCAACCTCATAGATGTTCCTGTATTTCCCACACAGCACGAACTGAACCTCATTCGCATTATAGTATAATGGTTAGATACAAGATACTGCAACCTTCGCTTGTGCGATTCACAGCCGAGATGATACTGAGCCATTTCGATAACGGAATAAACTGCAACAAAACTCTGGAAAAAATAACAAAAGGAGACATAAATCCTGAAAATATTGCACCGATTATGGTTTTTAATTTAAAAGGAATATATTACACGTGCGACAACAGACGTTTATACGTTTTTCGAGCACTCCAATATCTCGGTGCTTTGGACTATATTTCAGTCATCGTGGTCAGTCCATGCGACTTTGACTTGTCCATAATAAAACCTGGCCGGGAAGGCAAAATTGTGAAATTCGAAAACAAGGATAATATTTTTCCACATTGGAGAGAAACATGGACTCTTTCTCCAAAACTTGAACGGAAAGCAATACAAAAAAATTCTTCATTGTCAACGAAAGCTAAAGTTAACGAATATACTTCTGTCCAACAGCATTATCCTTTGGAAAAGGTGCGTATTATACTTAATATACAATGTAGTAAAAATGCAGTAAAACCGCCGTTTTTGATAGCAATTCTACTCGATGATATTAAGGTGATAGATTCTTTTCCTATTACCCAGGGCAGATATGACTCACTGCACTTTACCATAACAATTCATTGCCGTTTGTAATGTTTACCAATTAGAGTGCAGTTGTTGGTACTACATCTTTTAGTAGCTCTTTGCTATTAAGTGGCCGTTAGTTGATTCCTTTTAAGCAATGTGTTTGGTCTTGCTCAGAGTGAATTTTAATATAAATGACTGTTGACTGTTTCGGCCAATGATAGAGCTGTTCAGAGATTGCGCTACCCAAGTCGAGGTATCAAGCCGCGGCTTAATTTTGTAGACAAAATAACATTTCTAACCTGGATAAGGTTAAACACCTCGATTCATCTCGCGACGTAACAGCAATTTTAATGTCCATGTACGCTTTGAAAACTGAATCCTTCTTTACGGCTACACTGTACTTTTAATACAGTAGAATCGCCGCTCTTTCAGAGTAATTTTTCTTTGGCTATATCGATTGGAACTATAAAATCGACATTTTCAGTCAAAAATTGGCTGTTGATGGAACGCACCGGCGAGGTGCGGTCCATCAACAGCCTATAAATTGTCATACATGTTATCAAAAATGCATTTTCAAATCATGGCAATATGAAATTACTGTAAAAGAACTTGAATTTTTCTGCGCTTTTTTCACCGTGTACCGTATCATGGGTCGGTCGAACAAAGTACAGTAGGTTACCATGTTCCCAAATGTGATATAAAGTGTATTATAATGTGTAGAACATTCTTATCCTAACTAGAATATTCTGTTCTTTAGGCGTCCTCTTTATAGCTGGGATTAATTTACGTGAACTGAAAGAAGTGTGGCCCCCCCCCCCCCCCCACCGGTTGATTTCTAGTATTTACCCTGCTGTGTTCTAACTATTTCAATATTTTCAGCAAAATTCCCAAGACGAGAAAAGCTTATTGGATTCTACATCAAAAAAGTCATTTCGTCAATGTTGCGTCAATTATTTTTGCTGTACTACCCAATCATTTGCCAGCGACAATCCTACGTGACGAGACCTATTTTTTCGTGTATTATGTCTATTGGACTTATCATTCTTGAAGTTGCAACGCTCAACCGGTGAAATGCACACGATGTTTATTTCGAATGTCCATAACTTTTTTTACAGTACAATTCGTTCTTCGTGTTTAACAGTCTATACAACTATCTCTAAAGAGTGTTCGTTATAATGAAGATCACTTTCTTACCTTTTTGATCCATGCATTCGTTATTTGTTTCCATTTCCTGTTTCAAATGAAGTTGATTCGTTGGGTGTAATGCACAGATCAACCGCGCGTTCGACAACGCTGCCAATCAACTGCACATGTTCGGCAAAATGTCAATTCTACAAATATTTCAAGAGGGAGGGTACTAATTCTAAGGGTTGGCAATCCTAAGTAAAAGCATCGAGTTTACCTAGTATACCTGGTTTACAGAGTTTATTTTCAAAGTACTTTTACCTAGTTCCATGAATAACTGAGTTACCTGGTTTAACTATTACCGAGTTTGCTGTTTTACCTAGTTAATCCACTGAAAGATTAGGTATGTTTACCTAATTTTGAACTAGGTACCGGATTCGAAACGGTAGGTAGCTAGTAGGAAAAACTAGGTAATGTTTTACGTTGCCCAGTTTAAGGAAATTTGTCTGTCATCACTAGAGGACACTAATCCACGGTTATGGAAATCTGATGTACGTATACTGTAGGTAATATTAGATTGAACTAATGATGGATAAAATTCGCACGAGATCACACACCAGTTATGTGGGACAAATAATTTGGTATCGTAGCCTCCTCTTCATTATTACAATAGGGCCTTGTTCGGGATGATCAGTTCAATGGAGTGTTTGTATAATATATGAAAATATGAACACTAACAAAGGCGACCAAATATTATTGTTTGATATTGAAGGCATGGATTACTTTAATATTTGAGAAATCTTTTGGAATTGAGCTCTGGTTTTCCAATTCACATAGCTTCATTCAAAGGATTTCCGTTTTGAAACCACCCCGAAATGCAATCGTGTATAAGCGTATTTCCGAAGGATTTCTTATATGATCCTACCATAATGCAGTAATATGTCATTCTATGAAGATAGGCAAGTATATCTAATAAAAAATAGATTTTGAATGCTGTGATGACAGTATGGACGATAAAACTTTCTTTTCCCTTTCATTTTAGAATTCATATTATGATAAATAAATGGTATATCACTTTCGGTTTGCAACAAATAATCAAACTACATCAAGTATATCCCCAATCAGAATTTTTATTTTGTGACGCATGCGCCGCAGATGGATCGAATCGATAAGACTTAAAAGAAGATGCTGTTAAAAAAAAATTTTTCCGATTGGTTCAATATCAATTATGACTCAACCCTGCAGGAGCGTATTTCAGCATTGCCCTAATGTACTTCCTTTTAGTTGCAAAAGGCTACTAAAAAGCATCAACAAAACAGATATAGATTCTACCATCACACTGGGCATAAACCACTTACTGTGCTTTACTACTGTACCTGCGAGTGCGATTACTGGTAGAAATGTACCGCTATATTGGTATCGCTATTGGCGAGTATCGGCAGTGTCAAGAGTGGCGGTATCTTTCGCAGAATGGCCGATATCACCGATACTTTTGCATTTTTAGCAATTAACTTTAACGAAGGCCTGAGACAGTTCCAAGAATAAAACTAACGACAATGACAAAAATAAAAACTATTGACAATGAGCTGCTACTAAATGTAGTGTCAGCAACTACACTCTAAGAGAAAAACATTCAAAACTGAACTGCACCATTTCACTATACTGATTGTTTTATTTATAGTTATGAGTATTCAGGCGAAATCGTTATCACGATTTTTTCTTCAAATTTCAAAGTTAAAAAAAATAAGATTTTTAATCAGAATTTTTGCTCGCAAGCGTTAGCCAATTAAATACAAAGTAAAATTTCCCTTGACTTAGGTCTTCAATCTTTTTGCATATATTGTAACTAGTTTAGAAACTAAAGCATTCAAACTGTGGGGTCATTTCTCTTGATAAAAACAAACTTCTTATCCTTATTTGCTTCGACATTCGTAGTGAAGTTGCGATTTGAGATGTAAAATCATTTACGGTGTGGCCCATATGGCGCAAAGTTTTTAGTAAAACAAAGTAAGTTTATGCAAAAAAAGTGAAAATTGTTCATTGATTATTCTACAGTTATTTTAATGATCTATGTTCAAAGAAGCATTCTGCTCTGTTAACCCCCAAAACATATTCAACTTCTTAAAAATATTACATACCCATTCGACACTCTGAAATATTGACATACGCAAGCATAGGTATAAATTTTACGAAGTATCTCTTGTTGAGTATTAGCCACTGCTTGATCGGGTCGATGAGACGGGGTACATCTGTGACACATAGTTGACAAATATGGATCTGGATATAAATATATATATATGGATATTCTAACTGGATATAACTTCGCATTAAATCTACCTCTTTACTCTTATTTATTATTTGAGGTGAATCTACCTCATATAAAATCGTGAAAGCTACTCAGCCGAGAAAAGCACGTGAGTAAATTCGCGCCAAAAAGCAAAAAAAATTCTGGGGGGGGATATTATTTTAAGTTTCAACTGGTATGGTAGTGATATGAATATTAGAAATCAGTCTATTTTGAATCATTTGAACGTTGCCAATGTTAATTATTTAATTAATGTAATAATTAATGTAATAATAATTAATTAATTATGTTTATGAATTCTTCTATGATTTTAATACACTTTTCAGTTTTTAAAGACTGGAAGAATGTACTGGGATACTGAAATTATTTGTATTCACTATTAAGGATATCACAATCTGAAAAGTACGTGTTATTTTGTCATAAGCCACAAACAGAATGCGCCTCTTTGACGACGCGATCTATCTGTGACTCATACTTACCAAATTATGATGGATAAAAAAAATCAGATATGGGAGATAGAAACAACGGAAATAATATATTATGAAAAGCAACAACAGAAACATTGGATGAATCGTCGGAAGCGACTTTTCTTTCTCTGTTGAGTTTGACGAACTGAGACTTCGCTGACTGCTGGTGTACTCCGCTCTGTTGACGTCTAGAAATAAACATAACAAGAACAAAATATTCCAGGAGGCAATATCCGCCACGGCATTGATGCATAATTATCAGCCACTATATATTGATGATGGACTATATTCATGAAGTTAAATGAACAACTTGAATCATTTTTGAACTTTTGGATCAAATTCGCACTAGATTACACACCAGTTATGTGAAGCAAATAATTTAGCTTACTCAGCACAATTACAATAGGGGCCTGCTCGGGATGATCAATTCAAATGGGAAATAGTATATAGGAAAATATGAACAATAACTTGGGTGGCTAAATATATTTGGTTTAATATTGAAAGCGCCGGATCGCGCTATTGACTGTACGCAATGGTTTGCAAAACAAATATTTTGATATTGATATACGAATTTGGCTTTTAAAATACATATATATGTATATATATATACTCATTCCATGCTATTAAACTCTTTGAATCTTGATCCTCATTATCGACAACCCCGCAGTACGCACAGTACTGCTCAAATTAGGCTCAAATTGGAGAGAACATTCGATAAGGTTGCAGCAAAAAACTGAATCGTGAATAAGAAAGAAATATTACTCACTGAGGGCTGCAGTTTTGGAGAATATGTGCTCGTGGTGACGATTTTATTAGCATCCCGAGCGGAAGATTTACCGCTAGATGATGATGATTTTATCGAAGACGGAGTTGATGTTCGACGCGTTTTGTGGCTTTTTGGCAACATTGTGGGTGAATTGCTATGGCTGGAAAGCGATACTGAATCATCATATTTCGTTATTGTATTAATATAGTTTGATATAACAATAGGTTGAATATCTGGTACCGTGTTTAAGCTTCCAGATGTGTCGACTTGCCGATTTTTGAATGTGACAGGAGAGTAAGTTCTATAGGTAGCTGGAAGGTTCTTGTTCCCTCTTTCAACCAGCTCTTGTAACCAATCATTTCTGTAATGTTGTTTTGTTCCGCCTTGTCGAACGTAAATTTCAATGCCGTCATTTTCTGTCGTAAATCGATCTTCTCTAAGTCGCCATGATTCTACTATTTGTACCGGAATTTCATTTATGATTCCACGATATTCAGCCACTCTGAATATATACAGTCTGCGGTTGTCGAAGCTATATAGTTTTCCATTTTTCCAAACTACTCTGATGATTGGAAATTTTTCTGGAAGTAGCTTTCCGTTTTCAAGTTCGTTAATAGCGGTATTCAAAATATATCCATCTTTAAATCTCCCCGCAATAGAATCTTGTGTAAATCGTATTTCCGAAGGTTTCTTATATGATCTTACCATTATGTAGTATTATGCTATGAGGAGAGACAAGTATATAATACAGAATTGATTACGAACGCTGCCCCAATCAGAAATTTTTTATTGTCAAGCATGAGCGCCTAGGTAGCGCGACCCACCACTACTGACTCATACTTAACAAAACATGAATGACATTATGAACAATGAAACTTTCTATTCCCTTTCATTTAAGAATTCATATCTGATAAATGCCTGATATATCATGTTCGGTTTGCAGCAAATAGTCAAACCACAAATCAAGTATGACTCAAAAGTGAGAACCATCAGTTGGCTTGCACGTTAGATTTTTAATTGGGAAAGTCTTCTTGGCCTTTTTAATATTTTCCGCCTTACTTTATTCTAACTCTTTTGTTACTAATGTGAAATCGCCAGTCTACGTTTTTTGTCCGCATACACCACTTCTGACTTAGATTTAATCAAAAGTTAACTGATACCTGTTTTAAATAATTTCTAATAAGGAAGTTTCCAACCATGGATCAACAAAAAAAGAGTGAGACGAAGCGGCACGATCCCAAATTTATTACGTTAAATGGCTTAATCAATTACAAGCAAAGGAGTTTCACCGTGCTATATTTCAACATGCGAGCAAATAATACCTAAAAATGATGTAGCAAATACGTTCCCTTAAAGATAAACGCTGTACTGTAATAGGCTGGTATCGTAAATTTGAGTATCGGTATCGTATCCTCAATTTTATTGTAAAAGGGCGACTTAGAGGTATTAACAAAGAGGATATAGATTCCACCATCACATAGGGAATCTGGGATCTTTTTTGCTGAGAGCGTAGTTAGCGGCGTTGTATTTTGTTGTAATTTTTTGCTAGTGAGTTAGTTCTTTTTTGGCGCTGTTTCCAGCTTTGCTTAGAGGGTGCTTCAGTAAAAAATGAAGAAAACGAAAAAATAAATGTCAGTAACACATAATTTTTTCGTAGCTTTAGACGAATAATCACGTTACATTTCCCCAAGTTCGCAGATTTTCCATTTGCCTCTGGCATGAATTCCGCTTGCCTGCAAAGTACTTTTTCTCAGCTTTTACATCCGAAACCCATTATATCTACCTGTTCTGCCACACAATATCGCTGCAATATGAATCTAATACAGAATAATAATTTAATATTTGTCAAAAATGGGACAGGGATAAACCTAGGCGATGTATTGATGGCCTTCGGTCGCGTCGCCATACCAATTATGAAAGAAAACAAGTGAATGTAGCGACTGTTGAATCTGTAAACTATTTGTCTGAATGAAAGCCCCAGCCTTTTGAATCTTACAATCATAATTTCATTTTGTCAAACACCTTGGCAACGCGATTGATGGCCCATACTTAACAAAACATGATCGGTAGAGTCTGTCTGAGACGCGGGGCCGTAGACCCTGACGAAACGTCACAGACGAGAGTTTGGTATCTGTTTACCCACTCTCAATTTGTCAAATGTCGATATCAATGGCGCGAGAAAAGATGTATTCAAGTATTACAATCAACCAATTTGTCAACCATGTAGCTTAACGTCTGTCTTGATACACAACAGATTTCTCTACACTGAAAGCAAGGTTGAGCAAAATATTAAAAACATGATCACTTTTTTACGTAATAACGAGCACTGCATGCCAAAATTCTCTGACTAATATACGCTTTTCTATCGCCATTCAAGTTTTAAAAGAACTACAAAAAGAGACATTGTATCGAAAATTTTGCATTTTTCTCGGCAAATTAGGTTAAAACGAGAGTTCATACTTTAGTTATTTTGAACGGCATTCAAAATTCACCTTATAAATAGACTACTTTTTCAAATTCTTGCAAAAAAAGTTCTTATCATATTTGCCAATATTTTCCCATTCGCAGCTCAGCTGTTGCTCATACCTATTAAAGCGCTTACTATTTGGGTGTCCAGTTAGCTACTTCGATAAAAGTGATGGGGATACGCTTCGAGCCACACATCTGATCGTCATGACGCGACTACGAATCCCGTCAGAGATGATGATTATATGTGAGAGGTCCGCTGGACGCCTGACCGGTGCACGGTGGTTCACGTAAGCACTGCTTACAGCTTCCTCCACCAACCAAGTCCACGAACAGGAAAAATGAGACAAATGGCAAAATGACACCCCAGATTCGAAACTAGGATCTGCACGAGAGGTCGTGGTTCGCAAAACGAAAAAAAATAAATCCTCGGCTTCCCTCTTCCGCGGGATAAAATTGAAATCCTAATCCTTATCAACAGGCCATATATTCCAATCAACAAGCATAGCGGTGAAAGGAGTCGCGGCGTACCTGACAGGTCTTACCCATCACTTTTAAATAGCAAAATTGCGTCTACAAAACAGGTTGATTCCCTTGTTTGACTCTGAAATATTGATATACACACAGTCCTCCCTCAATGGAAATCAGTATTTTGTTGAGTGTGGACCACTGATGGATCGCGTCGAAAGACGCGGTCCATCTGTGACTCATACTTGACAAATAATTTTTTTTGACCGGACATCACCTTGCATTGAAATAATCTCCATCTCTTTATTTTTATTAATAATCTCGGATCCAAGAAGTAAATATTTCTAGGGGGAAACGGTATTATTTTAAGTTTCAACAGATATGGTAGTGATATTAATAATAGAGTTCGACCTTCTTTGAATCTGTTGTCGGTTGTCAATGTTAACTATTTAAATTTTCTGTAATTCTCGTACATTTTTCTGTTTTTAAAGCCTGGTGGAGAAATGTATTTCCAAATCCGAACCTGCCGAAAAGTTTTTTCTGTAGACGAGATACTGCAGTCGCTTTCAAATCATCGCATTTTTCAACAGCACTCTGCGTGTGTTCTCGATTTTTATAACAGCAATATTTCAACGCGATCTCGCACCCCCATCCTTATTTAGAAACATTTTTTAAGCAACTGTTCCAATAAATGAAATTACCAATTTTGTGATCTTTTTGCACCACTCCATATAATGGCATGTGCCATCGTCATGAGTCATTGTCCGAATGTAGATATACTTATCCGTGACATCTAATTAGGTGGCCCAAGTTCACTGCTTTATCGGGAGCTTGTTATTTGTGTTTGTTTTCTTTTCGTATGGTGAGCGATCGCATATCACAATATCATGTTTTAAACTTTTTTATAGGTTTCAACCGTTCTCCTGAATCTATAATATATGTTTTATTAGTTTGATTTTGTTTTGTGCTGTTTTGTTTAGTAGATTCAAAATACACTATGACTATGATTATACGTTTTACTGAGCAATACGATTCTGTGGCTCAGGGTGATGTTTATAGAGCCAAATATTTTATTTGGAGTAAACTTCTGTGCAAAAACCATTTTGAAATTAAATCACGATGCAAAATTTAACGCCAAGTTTGGAAATTTGTCATAGATTGTGCTTCTAAACAGAAAAGAATGCTTTTGATAAACAGGCGATTTAAACTGATATGCCATCTACATTAAATTCTCTCAGTAACCCTAGATATATAGTTTATTTTATTTAATTATCAAAAGTGAGAAAATGTGTTTATAAAACAGTATCGGTATCCGCAGCAATGTCAGCAGCAATTTTAATTATGGGCAGCATCGGCATTGTTCACTTTGTAGTATCATGATCGTAAAATCGGCGATGCTTGATCGTGAAATATGAGGGAGTATATTCACGAAATAAATCAATTTGCTTCCCGGACGAAAATTCGTCTCTGATGAACGGCATCACATCGACGCGATCTATCAGTGACCCATGCTTAATAAAAATACTTTGACCAAATTTTGGATTGGATTGGATTATGGCACATAAAAAGCCTATATTAACGTCATTTTAAACATGCTTCCCAACTCAGCAAAGGCTATAAATGCTGCTCTCGTGTGCTGGATTGAGGACACCTGGAGTTATGCTTCAGGGACGGCCCTGTTTGTCTTCTCAGGATATATCAATATCCACGAAAATGTACAATAGTGTCCCCCAAAACACAAGTACAAACATTTTACATTTGCAATGATAATTATGCACATGAACAAAACAAAAACATAAACAGAACTTATTGCAATTCAAACAATGAAATAAATGAATATTAGTATGGAAAGTTTGTTTCCATCAAATTATGATTTGACATAAAAAGTTCAGAGTCGGATAGGAGTCTTTGACATTTTTTTCCGTGTTGTCTTCTGACCAGATTGCTTCTCAGAGAAAGCCGTTCTGATGATAGTGGTGACGACATAGCTCTTCTTCTCATTCGACGAATGCATTTTTCATTCCGGCTTGGAAATTTAAGTTTTGAGAAAACTGGCGCAGTGTTTTCTTACCGAAAGGTGAAATATTTGTTATCATTCAGGTTTAATTTTATATGTTTGTTTTCGTCGCTGAAAACACAGGAGTTTTCCTTATCGACAGATGATGGAAGGTTGTTGTTTGAATAAGATTTTTTGTTTCTCTCATTTTCTGATCTAACTTCTCTCTTAGCGTGGGTTTCACTCAAACGTCTTCTGTTCCTTACATCTATCTTTGGTTTTTGTTGTTTCGGATTGGTATTTTCATCGAGCACAAGCAATTCTTTTAAACTCTGAGATAAAAAAATATTAAACATATTAGGAAACTCGAGATAGGAAAGGTTTGGCTAATAGCGAGAAGACTTGCGTTACGTTTTCGCCTGCTACCTTATTTATGCGCACTCGCGGTGTAAACACTATTCCAGGCTGCTGTTAATATTCCGAGACAGATTGCCGTATTTCGTATTTTCGTTGACGCAAAATGTACAACCTACTGTTATCGATTCGTCAGTAAGTCAGAAACCTTAGTCTTGTGAGATATTGCTTGGTGAAATGGGGTTAAGCGGAATCACGCCGATGAATAAATCGATAACAGTGAAAATAAAAAGAGTATTTCATATAAAATTAATGTCAAAAATATGATTCATATCGCGACACGACTGATACTAAGCTATTCCTGATATGTTGGAAAATATTAAACACATTGGGTATATTTTATAGGACGACCCTGGTATGTATGTTCGCCAAAGACGTTGCAAAATGACGTATCAGGGGTTCAAAATAGGTTAAGATAAATTGTTTGGCATGGCTTCGACGCGTGATGTCCTATTCCGGGGGAGAATATTAATTTTTACCATTAAAATGAATCTTCGACGTAAACTGACGACGATGCCGATAGGTGAGCTATGAGGGACCAAATTTTTGGAAAAATGGGAAAATACTCTCCTGATATTCGAAGTTTAATTTATATGAAAATATCGTGAAAATTTTTCGCTTGTTTGGCGCGAAATAACATTTCCCATAGTTTATTTTAATACTGTGGGTTAGAAAACAGTGAATTTTTCTGATCATTTTGGCTTTGTTTAGAAAAATCATTTCCATCTTCCCCAAAATTTGCAACCTACCGTCGTCTCCGTTAGTGTACAATATGAGACCATGAAGAGATGATTTCATTTCTTGGTGACAGTTCAAAGCACCTTAATTGGCTCGACATAAATATAGAAAATTTTTATGCAGACCATTCTACTGTTATGCTAACCATTGCCAATAACTTTTCAACCGAATAGCTGCTCACTTTATTATTGTTGTTGCTGGTGGTAGACATGATTCCAAACATTAAATTATAAGCAATGAACAGAATGAAATGATATTACTGAGTGAATGAACGTACTTCTAAACGTCAAGTTTTTATATGAATATCGGTATTAAAAAAATCAAGCCCGTTGATACGAAATTTAACGAAACACTATCAAAAACATAAATATTCACGAAATGATAATTCTTTTGTTTTGCTTGTGAAAAGATTAATTATACGCGCTTATCAGTTCGATTTCTTTTGTTTTTCTTATCAATATCTTTTCGTTCTGTTATCACGATTGGACAAGAATAACTCTTTCTACCTTATCTACCTGATACATTGGGCAACAGTAACATGTCCACGCAGTCGATCCTAGAAGTTAACGAAACGCCGAAAAACGATATCTTCCAAACACATTAATTGAGTAGCAATCCTAGATCCAATCTTTCTAAGCCAATTTATTTACTTTTTATTCTATATTTTATTCAATATAACGTGCTTCCTTTGTTCACGTGCTTGCTACAAGATAACATAAAAAATTACCTAATTACAGAAAATCCCAGTACTAAAAGCATCAACAAAGATGATATAGATTCTACCATCACACTGGGCATAAACCACTTACTGTGCTTCGCTACTGTACCTGTGAGTGCGATTACTGGTAGAAATGTACGAATATATTGGTATCGCTATTGGCGAGTATCGGCAGTGTCAAGAGTGGCGGTATCTTTCGCAGAATGGCCGATATCACCGATACTTTTGCATTTTTAGAAATTAACTTTAACGAAGGCCTGAAACAGTTCCAAGAATAAAACTAACGACAATGACAAAAATAAAAACTATTGACAATGAGCTGCTACTAAATGTAGTGTCAGCAACTACACTCTAAGAGAAAAACATTCAAAACTGAACTGCACCATTTCACTATACTGATTGTTTTATCTATAGTTATGAGTCTTTAGGCCAAATCGTTATCACGATTTTTTTCTTCAAATTTCAAGGTTAAAAAAAAATAAGATTTTTAATCTGAATTTTTGCTCGCAAGCGTTAGCCAATTAAATACAAAGTAAAATTTCCCTTGACTTAGGTCTTCAATCTTTTTGCATATATTGTAACTGGTTTAGAAACTACAGCATTTAAACTGTGGGTTCATTTCTCTTGATAAAAACAAACTTCTTATCCTTATTTGCTTCGACATCCGTAGTGAAGTTGCGATTTCAGATGTAAAATCATTTACGGTGTGGCCCATATGGCGCAAAGTTTTTAGTAAAACAAAGTAAGTTTATGCAAAAAAAAAGTGAAAATTGTTTTGCTAAATTATGGTATGAAGCTAATATGGTATGGTATAAACCTAACTACCTGTAGCATTGATTATTCCACAGTTATTTTTATGATCTATGTTCAAAGAAGTATTCTGCTCTGGTAACCCCCAAAACATATTCAACTTCTTAAAAATATTATATACCCATTCGACACTCTGAAATATTGACATACGCAAGCATAGGTATAAATTTTACGAAGTATCTCTTGTTGAGTATTAGCCACTGCTTGATCGGGTCGATGAGACGGGGTACATCTGTGACACATAGTTGACAAATATGGATCTGGATATAAATATATATATATATATGGATATTCTAACTGGATATAACTTCGCATTAAATCTACCTCTTTATTCTTATTTATTATATGAGGTGAATCTACCTCATATAAACTCGTGATCGCTACTCAGCCGAGAAAAGCACGTGAGTAAATTCGCGCCATAAAGCAAAAAAAAATTCTGGGGGGAATATTATTTTAAGTTTCAACTGGTATGGTAGTGATATGAATATTAGAGATCAGTCTATTTTGAATCATTTGAACGTTGCCAATGTTAATTATTTAATTAATGTAATAATAATTAATTAATTATGTTTATGAATTCTTCTATGATTTTAATACACTTTTCAGTTTTTAAAGACTGGAAGAATGTACTGGGATTCTGAAATTATTTGTATTCACTATTAAGAATATCATAATCAGAAAAGTACGTGTTATTTTGTCATAAGCCACAAATAGAATGCGCCTCTTTGACGACGCGATCTATCTGTGACTCATACTTAACAAATTATGATGGATAAAAAAATCAGATATGGGAAATAGAAACAACGGAAATAATATATTATGAAAAGCAACAACAGAAACATTGGATGAATCGTCGGAAGCGACTTTTCTTTCTCTGTTGAGTTTGACGAACTGAGACTTCGCTGACTGCTGGTGTACTCCGCTCTGTTGACGCCTAGAAATAAACATAATAAGAACAAAATATTCCAGGAGGCAATATCCGCCCCGGCATTGATGCATAATTATCAGCCACTATATATTGATGATGGACTATATTCATGAAGTTAAATGAACAACTTGAATCATTTTTGAACTTTTGGTTCAAGTTCGCACTAGATTACACACCAGTTATGTGAAATATATTGATGATGGACTATATTCGTGAAGTTAAATGAACAACTTGAATCATTTTTGAACTTTTGGATCAAGTTCGCACTAGATTACACACCAGTTATGTGAAGCAAATAATTTAGCTTACTCAGCACAATTACAATAGGGACCTGCTCGGGATGATCAATTCAAATGAGAAATAGTATATATGAAAATATGAACAATAACATAGGTGGCTAAATATATTTTGTTTAATATTGAAAGCGCCGGATCGCGCTATTGACTGTACGCAATGGTTTGCAAAACAAATATTTTGATATTGATATACGAATTTGGCTTTTGAAATATATATATGCTATTAAGCTCTTTGAATCTTGATCCTCATTATTAACAACCCCGCAGTACGCACAGTACTGCTCAAATTAGGCTCAAATTAGAGAGAACATTCGATAAGGTTGCAGAAAAAAACCTGAATCGTGAATAAGAAAGAAATATTACTCACTGAGGGCTGCAGTTTTGGAGAATATGTGCTCGTGGTGACGATTTTATTAGCATCCCGAGCGGAAGATTTACGGCTAGATGATGATGATTTTATCGAAGACGGAGTTGATGTTCGGCGCGTTTTGTGGCTTTTTGGCAACATTGTTGGTGAATTGCTATGGCTGGAAAGCGATACTGAATCATCATATTTCGTTATTGTATTAATATAGTTTGATATAACAATAGGTTGAATATCTGGTACCGTGTTTAAGCTTCCAGATGTGTCGACTTGCCGATTGTTGAATGTGAGAGGAGAGTAAGTGCTATAGGTAGCTGGAAGATTCATGTTCCCTCTTTCAACCAGCTCTTGTAACCAATCATTCCTGTAATGTTCTTTTGTTCCGCCTTGTCGAACGTAAATTTCAACGCCGTCATTTTCTGTCGTAAATCGATCTTCTCTAAGTCGCCATGATTCTACTATTTGTACCGGAATTTCATTTATGATTCCACGATATTCAGCCACTCTGAATATATACAGTCTGCGGTTGTCGAAGCTATATAGTTTTCCATTTTTCCAAACTACACTGATGCTTGGAAAATCCTCTGGAACTAGCCTTCCGTTTTCAAGTTCGTTAATAGCGGTATTCAAAATATATCCATTTTGAAATCTCCCCGCAATAGAATCTTGTGTAAATCGTATTTCCGAAGGTTTCTTATATGATTTTACCATTATGTAGTATTATGCCATTCTATGAGGAGAGACAAGTATATAATACAGAATTGATTACGAACGCCGCCCCAATCAGAAATTTTTTTTGTCAAGCATGAGCGCCTAGGTAGCGCGACCCACCACTGACTCATACTTAACAAAACATGAATGACATTATGAACAATGAAACTTTCTATTCCCTTTCATATCTGATAAATGCCTGATATATCATGTTCGGTTTGCAGCAAATAGTCAAACCACAAATCAAGTATGACTCAAAAGTGAGAACCATCAGTTGGCTTGCACGTGAGATTTTCAATTGGGAAAGTATTCTTGGCCTTTTTAATATTTTCCGCCTTACTTTATTCAAACTCTTTTGTTACTAATATGAAATCGCCAGTCTGCGTTTTTTGTCCGCAAACACCACTTCTGACTTAGATTTAACCAAAAGCTAACTGTTACCTGTTGTTTTAATTATTTTCTAATAAGGAAGTTTCCAACCATGGATCAACAAAAAAAGAGTGAGACGAAGCGGCACGATCCCAAATTTATTACGTTAAATGGCTTAATCAATTACAAGCGAAGGAGTTTCACCGTGCTATATTTCAGCATGCGAGCAAATAATACCTAAAAATGATGTAGCAAATACGTTCCCTTAAAGATAAACGCTGTACTGTAATAGGCTGGTATCGTAAATTTGAGTATCGGTAACGTATCCTCAATTTTATTGTAAAAGGGCGACTTGGAGGTATTAACAAAGAGGATATAGATTCCACCATCACATAGGGAATCTGGGATCTTTTTTGCTGAGAGCGTAGTTAGCGGCGCTGTATTTTGTTGAAATTTTTTGGTAGTGAGTTGGTTCTTTTTTGGCGCTGGTTCCGGCCTTGCTTAGAGGGTGCTTCAGTAAAAAAGGAAGAAAATGAAAAAATAAAGGTCAGTAAAACGTAATTTTTTGTAGCTTGAGACGAATAATCACGTTCCCCAAGTTGGCATATTTTCTATCTGCCTCTGGCACTAATGTCCGTTTGCCTGCAAAGTACTTTTTCTCAGCTTTTACATCCTAAACCCATGATATCTACCTGTTCTGCCACACAATATCGCTGCAATATGAATCTAATACAGAATAATAATTTTATATTTGTCAAAAATGGGACAGGGATAAACCACACCACCTAGGCGATGGGTTAAAGGCTTTCGGTCGCCATAACAATTATGAAAGCAAACAAGCGAATGTAGCGACTGTTGAATCTGTAAACTATTTGTCTGAATGAAAGCCCCAGCCTTTTGAATCCTACAATCATAATTTCATTTTTTCAAAGACCTTGATAACGCGATTGACGACTCATACTTAACAAAACATAATCGTGTCTGAGACGCGGGGCCGTAGACCCTGACGAAACGTCACAGACGAGAGTTTAGTATCTGTTTACCCACTCTTAAGTATCTGTTTACCCACTCTTAATTTGTCCAATGTTAATATCAATGGCGCGAGAAAAGATGTATTCAAGTATCACAACCAATCAATTTGTCAACCATGTAGCTTAACATCTGTCTTGACTTTTTTACGTAATAACGAGCACTGCAGGCCAAAATTCTCTGACTAATACACGCTTTTCTATCGCCATTCAAGTTCTAAAAGAACTACAAAAAGAGACATTGTATCGAAAATTTTGCATTTTTCTCGGTAAATTAGGTTAAAACGAGAGTCTATACTTTAGTTATTTTGAACGGCATTCAAAATTCACCTTATAAATAGACTACTTTTTCAAATTCTTGCAAAAAAAGTTCTTATCATATTTGACAATATTTTCCCATTCGCAGCTCAGCTGTTGCTCATACCTATTAAAGCGCTTACTATTTGGGTGCCCAGTTAGCTACTTCGATAAAAGTGTTGGGATACGCTTCGAGCCACGCATCTGATCGTCATGACGCGACTACGAATCCCGTCAGAGATGATGATTATATGTGAGAGGTCCGCTGGGCGCCTGACCGGTGCACGGTGGTTCACGTAAGCACTGCTTACAGCTTCCTTCACCCACCAAGTCCACGAACAAGAAAAATGAGACAAATGGCAAAATGACACCCCCGATTCGAAACTAGGATCTGCTCGCAAAACGAAAAAAATAAATCCTCGGCTTCCCTCTTCCGCGGGATAAAATTGAAATCCTAATCCTTATCAACAGGCCATATATTCCAATCAACAAGCATAGCGGTGGAAGGAGTCGCGGCGTACCTGACAGGTCTTACCCATCACTTTTAAATGGCAAAATTGCGTCTACAAAACAGGTTGATTCCCTTGTTTGACTCTGAAATATTGATATACACACAGTCCTCCCTCAATAGAACTCAGTATTTTGTTGAGTGTGGGCCACTGATGGATCGCGTCGAAAGACGCGGTTCATCTGTGACTCATACTTGACAAATAATTTTTTTGACCGGACATCACCTTGCATTGAAATAATCTCCATCTCTTTATTTTTATTAATAATCTCGGATCCAAGAAGTAAATATTTCTAGGGGGAAACGGTATTATTTTAAGTTTCAACAGATATGGTAGTGATATTAATAATAGAGTTCGACCTTCTTTGAATCTGTTGTCGGTTGTCAATGTTAACTATTTAAATTTTCTGTAATTCTCGTACATTTTTCTGTTTTTAAAGCCTGGTGGGGGAATGTATTTCCAAATCCGAGCCTGCCGCAAAGTTTTTTCCGTAGACGAGATACTGCAGTCGCTTTCAAATCATCGCATTTTTCAACAGCACTCTGCGTGTGTTCTCGATTTTTATAACAGTAATATTTCAACGCGATCTCGCACCCCCATCCTTATTTAGAAACATTTTTTAAGCAACTGTTCCAATAAATGAAGTTACCAATTTTGTGATCTTTTTGTACCACTCCATATAATGGCATGTGCCATCGTCATGATTCATTGTCCGAATGTAGATATACTTATCCGTGACATCTAATTAGGTGGCCCAAGTTTACTGCTTTATCGGGAGCTTGTTATTTGTGTTTGTTTTCTTTTCGTATGGTGAGCGATCGCATATCACAATATCATGTTTTAAACTTTTTTATAGGTTTCAACCGTTCTCCTGAATCTATAATATATGTTTTATTAGTTTGATTTTGTTTTGTGCTGTTTTGTTTAGTAGATTCAAAATACACTATGACTATGATTTTTCGTTTTACTGAGCAATACAATTCTGATTCTGCTGAGGGTGATGTTTATAGAGCCAAATATTTTATTTGGAGTAAACTTTTGTGCAAAAACCATTTTGAAACTAAATCACGATGCAAAATTTAACGCCAAGTTTGGAAATTTGTCATAGATTGTGCTTCTAAACAGAAAAGAATGCTTTTGATAACAGGCGATTTAAACTGATATGTCATCTACATTAAATTCTCTCAGTAACCCTAGATATATATAGCTTATTTTATTTAATTATCAAAAGTGAGAAAATGTGTTTATAAAACAGTATCGGTATGCGCAGCAATGTCAGCAGTAATTTTAATTACGGGCAGCATCGGCATTGTTTCACTCTGTAGTATCATGATCGTAAAATTTGCGATGCTTGATCGTGAAATATGAAGGAATATATTCACGAAATATATCAATTTGCTTCCCGGACGAAGATTCGTCTCTGATGAACTGCATCACATCGACGCGATCTATCAGTGACCCATGCTTAATAAAAATACTTTGACCAAATTTTGGATTGGATTGGATTATGCCACATAAAAAGCCTATATTAACGTCATTTTAAACGTGCTTCCAAACTCAGCAAAGGCTATAAATGCTGCTTTCGGGTGCTGGATTGAGGACACCTGGAGTTATGCTTCAGGGACGGCCCTGTTTGTCTTCTGAGGATATATCAATATCCACGAAAATGTACAATAGTGTCCCCCAAAACACAAGTACAAACATTTTACATTTGCAAGGATAATTATGCACATGAACAAAACAAAAACATAAAAGGAACTTATTGCAATTCAAACACTGAAATAAATGAATATTAGTATGGAAAGTTTGTTTCCATCAAATTATGATTTGACATAAAAAGTTCAGAGTCGGATAGGAGTCTTTGACATTTTTTTCCATGTTGTCTTCTGATCACATTGCTTCTCAGTGAAAGCCGTTCTGATGATAGTGGTGACGACATAGCTCTTCTTCTCATTCGACGAATGCATTTTTCATTCTGGCTTGGAGATTTAAGTTTTGAGAAAACTGGCGCAGTGTTTTCTTTCCGAAAGGTGAAATATTTGTTATTATTCAGGTTCAATTTTATATGTTTGTTTTCGTCGCTGAAAACACAGGAGTTTTCCTTATCGACAGATGATGGAAGGTTGTTGTTTGAATAAGATTTTTTGTTTCTCTCATTTTCTGATCTAACTTCTCTCTTAGCGTGGGTTTCACTCAAACGTCTTCTGTTCCTTACATCTATCTTTGGTTTTTGTTGTTTCGGATTGGTATTTTCATCGAGCACAAGCAATTCTTTTAAACTCTGAGATAAAAAAAAATATTAAACAGATTAGGAAACTCGAGATAGTCCTATTCCGGGGGAGAATATTAATTTTTACCATTAAAATGAATCTTTGGCGTAAACTGACGACGATACCGATAGGTATGAGCTATAAGGGACCAAATTTTTGGAAAAATGGGAAAATACTCTCCTGATATTCGAAGTTTAATTTATATGAAAATATCGTGAAAATTTTTCGCTTGTTTGGCGCGAAATAACATTTCCCATAGTTTATTTTAATAATGTGGGTTTGAAAACAGTGAATTTTTCTGAACAATGATCATTCTGGCTTTGTTTAGGAAAATCATTTCCATCTTCCTCAAAATTTGCAACCTACCGTCGTCTCCGTTAGTGTACAATATGAAACCATAAAGAGATGATTTCATTTCTTGGTGACAGTTCGAAGCACCTTAATTAGCTCGACATAAATATAGAAAATTTCTATGCAGACATTCTACTGTTATGCTTACCATTGCCAATAACTTTTCAACCGAATAGCTGCTCACTTTATTATTGTTGTTGCTGGTGGTAGACATGATTCCAAACATTAAATTATAAGCAATGAACAGAATGAAATGATATTACTGAGTGAATGAATGTACTTCTAAACGTCAAGTTTTTATATGAATATCGGTATTAAAAAAATCAAGCCCGTTGATACGAAATTTAACGAAACACTATCAAAAACATAAAAACAATTTCTTTGTGCGGGTACTCACGAAATGATAATTCTTTTGTTTTGTTTGTGAAAAGATAAATTATACGCGCTTATCAGTTCGATTTCTTTTGTTTTTCTTATCAATATTTTTTCGTCCTGTTATCACGATTGGACAAGAATAACTTTTTCTACCTTATCTACCTGATACACTGGGCCACAGTAACATGTCCACGGAGTCGATCCTAGAAGTTAACGAAACGCCGAAAAACGATATCTTCCAAACATATTAATTGAGTAGCAATCTAAGATTTAGACCCAATCTTTCTAAGCCCATTTATTTACTTTTTATTCTATATTTTATTCAATATAACGTGCTTCCTACAAGATACATAATAAATGACATAAAAAATAACCTAAGTACAGAAAATCCCAGTACCATAAATTAAATACAGAATGATCTGATCGTCAAGACGCAAGTTTGCAACACAAGATAGGTATGTGCAAGAGATTTGCTGGGCGCCTCGCTGGTGCACGGTGGTTCGCGGAGGCATTGCTCACGGCGTCCTCCACCAACTAAGTTCGCGCGCAGGAAAAATGAGAAATAATATGATAAGGAAAAATAATTCACCCCGATTCGGAACTGATATCTGCCAGCGAGGCCGTGCTTCGCCACCCGATTAAGCTGTATTCTCGTCTTTCCTCACCCGCATGATAAAAAATAAATCCTGCCCTGAATACACATTTTAATGTTTCAAATTTTATAGCGCTTGATACATACACGGACAAATTTTGTGATCGCGATGGCCTGGTGGTTATTTTGTTGGCATAGCAGGTCGAAAATATCGGGTTCGAGTACAGGCAAGTCCGTCTAATTCAACCATACCCATCACCTTTCACCCAACTAAAAATTCTAAAAAGTACCGCGGTAGCCTACCGGGCACACTGCCGAAGGGCGATCCACCTGTACAATGCTTGATAAAATACGATTTCTGGTTTAAGTTTATTCGACAGAGATCGAAGGTTAAACGAACCGCATATTGGCAGGTACAAAAAGTCGCTGTGGTAACAATTGGAGACAGTGGTGACGCAGAGATTTTGGGAAAGAGAGATCAGACACAGGGATTTCGAAAGAAATCTAACTATTAAATAGGAAACATTTCAAATCCGCATACGCAAATATTTTCAATTACACCAGTACCCTAAAAAGTACACAATATCTTCTTGTATTCGCAGTGTCAATACAAAGCATTTTTTTCCAAAAATTATATACCTATAGTGCAAATAGTATTTCATAAATAATTTTAACGGTCTTTACTTTTAGGAAATATCTTCCCTAGCAGCGACTGCAATAGGAGACCTTGATAGACACAGATTTTAGGGTGAGAGAGTTTGGACAAACTTCTACTCGATGATCAAATAATGCACAGACTCTTTCGAGACGGGAATTCAGTCTTCAGTGCGTATTTGTTATTTCCAATATTTTTACATCCCGTTTCACCCACGAGAACCTCATTTTCGAAATTGAAAATGTCATCTCCGAATCCCGCGCCGTTCAATTTTTGGATATCATACAATGAAAAATGTACATTTCAGTTGAATGTACCCATCAAAAGCGTTATCAGCCTACTTCAGAGTTTCGAGATACACCACTGGTCACAAACTTTCGTTGCGAAGGTCATTTTTTTACGAGACCATCTGCGCACCATGATCCACAATATGAAATGCCCTATTGCCTTAATCGTGAAGTATACACCAAGAACTACGCATCTCTAATCAACCTGGGTTCGAACCCGTGCAGGACGATAACGTACCGAAGGATTTTTGGACACATCCCCGACACACAGTGGTTCAAATAACAACTGGATACGTGTTTACTTTACCACACAACATCGATGAATTTTTTCTAAGAGTAATCTAGATTGACAGCAAAACTAGCTTGACAGAGAATTCTTAATTGTATTCCTATCTGTTCAAGTTAAAAGCCAACAGTATTTAAAGGAATAATCGGACTCATTCAAGAACGTACATATTACGAGGAGGAAAACTGTTTCCCCCGAGAGTAAATTATCAATAAATATGGTATCGATTGAAAATAACAACAAAAAGGACAATATTTAGGAAAAATTTACGATACAAGATAAAAATAAAAACCACATACAAATATTTTTCAATTACAAACATAAAATGTATTGTAATCGATATGACCAAGACAGTGTTTGCCCCTAGCATTATTGCAGCAAATGAACCATGTATACTTTATCAGTTATGTGCGAACTCTTATAAAAATCGGGTAGTAGCTCTTCAAGATATGTGTGGTTGATGGTCTGCTCCTTTTGGCATACATCCCAACCTTACTACGAGTATCCTCCATTTAAAAAAAATGCAGTCTATTACTTAGCAAGGGTGACCATCGTGTGTCATACCTTTCGCTACGAGTTCTATCAACAGACAAAACTAGACATAAAAATTATTAAAAACGAATTTACAATTTTGGAATCTACAATTACTGCAAGTTGAGGGTAAATTTACTGTACTAGTGGTACAACCTATCTATGGCACAAGTTCAACAGACTAAAATGTTTCAAGTTTGTTTAAAGTGAGAATTCATGACATTTCTGTGAAATTAAGTTATTGTAGTACTCGAAGTTGAGAACCGTAAAATATATTTATACACATAGAATTTAAAAGGCTTTGCCAGTCAGTAAAAATTTTGTGTCATAAGGGCTTTTATCAAGTATGAGTCACTGACGGATTGCGCCATAGAGGCGCGGTCCATCTGTGACACATGCTTGACAAAATTGAATTACTGACAGGGTTTTGCCAAAAACAGTCTAATGATAGATTTTAATAGTGTAGACGTCCACAAACTAAAATACTTGTTGTTCGAAGTTTATTTTCACATAGTGGAGTTGTTAGCTAATTGGAGGTTAATAATCACTGAATATTCTTCAGTGATTCTTTCTAGAATGAAAATGGTTGGACAATGGTTAGTGGAGAAGTTCCTTAACGTAAAATAACATTGCAACAAAGATATATTCATCATGTACCAGTACGCCATACACGAATCACTGATCTGCAATTAGTGCTTCCAATTCCATAACATTTTTTCAATTTGAATGCACTGGGTGTCCTCACATAGTACTCGTGTGTACTGCTTTATAAGCATATCTATGAAATCATGCTTGTAAATACAATATACAGTTTTTTAAACACAAATATGATTATTTTAAACAACCCAAGCAATAATACTGCTAATTGAAGGGCAGATTATCCCAATCATAAATAATTTACCAAACATGGAAAATATAGACCAAACATGTTTTGTTAAGCGAGAGTCACTGATGGACCATGCCGCCGAGGCATGGTTCATCTGTGGCACATGCTCGACAAAATAAAATGGGATCTGAGAGAAGGATTCACAGAGGCCAATATTTCCCTCTGTGTGCCGTGTTCCTCTGGGTGCTTGAAAGTTTTTGAAATGTTTTTCAGTAACTATGAAGTTTTTCGGTTTTGTTTGGATTTATTCATTCAACAAC
Source organism: Styela plicata (assembly GCA_963675895.2). Taxonomy (NCBI): domain Eukaryota; kingdom Metazoa; phylum Chordata; class Ascidiacea; order Stolidobranchia; family Styelidae; genus Styela; species Styela plicata. The sequence continues at coordinate 6,601,308 of OZ023151.1, read as the reverse complement.
TTCTTATCAATAAGGTCGTACATTAAAAATATATCATTTAGTGAATGTTTGAATGCTATCAAAAACACATGTAATGGGTTAAATTGAGTTAAAATATAATTTTGATGCCCCAATATTACATGTTATTTATCACAAAACAATTTTGCAGATATATCTTCTTCTAATGACGGTCATTTTCTTTGGATCTGTTAAACTATGTGCTATTAAGACACACTCAAAGCAAAAAAAACATGACATATAAATCTAACAAATACATATCGGTAAATCTTTTCTTTAAAATGTGTGAGAGTAATTGAAAAAATTCACAAAAACAGCATTTGTTAGCAATGGTACTGTGTATGTATGGCTATATAATAGCAGGGTTATTATTTATAATTTTCCAAATGTCATAAATTTTCTTAACCCACAAATGAAAGCAAAACTATACTGCCAAGTAGCTAGAATTCTGCCAATCCAAAACTATGCAAGTGAGAGCTATTGTATGAAAATAAATATAAACCAGAATGACTAGAGATGAAGACTTCTAGATTCAAGAAGTAAATACTTGACAGAATTGGATGATTTAAACACTCCTTGCTGTGATGCGGGTTTTGAGGAATAATTGCTTTGGATATGTTGAAACTTTATATATACTTTGAAATTCACCATATTAAAAAATTTTTGCCATTTATCGAAAGTTTTCATAATTTTCTAAAATAGAATGATATTCGTGAAAATTTGATTAAAAAGTAAATGCATCTGGAAGTAGCAACCTTAACAATGGCCATTAAACATGAAGCAACAATGATTTTATTACGATTTTTGTTACAAAAATATGTTGCCGATATTATATTATCTATATTTGAACTACCAATAAACACTTTCAACGTACCAGGATATAAGTGCAATTTCGAAGAATTGATAATCTCAATCGAAAATGTTTAGACAGGCTTAGGACATTGATGAAGCATACCAGAGGATGTTGATCCTCAGTCTCAATCTTGGCACAAGTATAACTTATAATGATATGATAAACACTCTGAATGCAGGATATGGGAGCAGTAGCCCTAATATCCTGCAAGTATCCCCAAATTGACTGGCAGAAAGCCAATTACTTTGGTACTCAGACACCCAAAGAAAATGAGTCACATCAGAAGAAAATTAGCAAACGGGCAATATTTTATGATATACTTCTTGATGGAAGATAAAAAATGTCTCTTTTCGAGAGTCTGGTAGCAACAAAACTGTAGAAAAAACTTTGATAAGATTATCAATACTGCCATGAGACTTTTTGTCAATCCAAGGTAAACGACATGAACATTTCGGACAGTCGAAACAAAAAAGATTCTGTCACCCTGTTTTGTTTCTAAAGACCTTACAAACAGAAACCCAACAGAAAGGTTTTATTATGCCTTGTAGTATAGGCCGCAGATGGCTTGCGCCGAACAGGTACGGTTTATCTGTGGCTTATACCTATCATGATAAAAATTCTGGTTGGAAACAACTATATAAACATTGAGTGTTGATAGGGCAATTTATAGGAACGAATACGGGTGGATTCGAATCTAAGAGTATCTGATACAAATGATATTTTGAATCGGATAACATTATTCAATTGCAAACTCATATCTGCAGAGCACATGCAGACAGCAGACAATCGAAAACACTCCGAACAAGTGTTCAACGAACAAGTTCGATTGCAGTGAGCAATTGTGAAAATGCAGTTTGTCTCAAAAGTAATTTGATTAAGAGACATGTACACAACCACCCCAAACACCGCTGAGCCAGGAAGGAGAACACTTCTCCCTACTTGACGTTTTCTCACAATATTAAATGACGAATGATGGTATGTAGAAACAGGATAGGGTATTTTGGATTTGATTTTAATATATCAGAATGATGAAGTCTTCTGCATTGCCAACCCTTAGCTGTTGAATATTTTAACTTTGTGAGTATTGTAGTAGTGGGTAATAAACTACACTAAATCACAGAATGAATAATGTCTCGTCTTTTTATTCAACGCTCAACATTGTTTCTTCATTTTGTGGCTGCCGCAAAATAAGTCGAAAGAGGAAATACTTTAGAAAAATGTCAAGCAGAAATATACATGAAATTTAAATTGAGTAAAATACAAAAAAAAACATGAAATTGAGTTAGAATCGCAAAAAATCACTGGATCCGGACATGAATCTAGGATTAAATTGAAGTCACAATCCTTATCCTTCATCGCTTGGACGGATAGCGGCATAGTTCAGTTCCTCGTTCCATCGAATATTTACTATGTGGAGCAAAGGGTAAAATTCATTGTTAAGCTGTCCCGTAAAGTTCTTGCAAACGTTCACAACTCGGCGTTTCCATTTTTTCGGCTTTTTTAATATAGTCCCCATTTGAAAAATACATTCCTTTTCTTCTTAAATTTTCTTCTGTAAAAAAGGATTGAGCGTTAGTTGTTACCTAGTTCAGAGATGACAGATGCATGTAGGACATAAAAATTGACCATATAAAACTGAATTAACGAAAAATACTACAAGTAAAAAAAATTACTACAAGTCTACAATGCAAAAGTGAATTCTTCCGAATTGCTGATCGCTACAAATACTAACAACATATTCATATTCCTTATTTTGAAATAGACTCTGGGCAAGGCTCGAAGTGGTGCAGAGAAAAAACTGATGGCCACTTAATAGCAAAGAGCTACTACGAGATGTAGTCCCAGCAACTGCACTCTAAGCAGAAAACATACCAAACAGAAATGAACTGCTATGGAAAGAAGAAGTGGTAGATGGTTGTACCATCACCCAGGACAGATACCGCTCACTGTACTTTACCATGGCAGTCCAGTTCCGTCGAAAATGTTTTCTATTTAGAGTGCAATTGCTGGTGCTAGATCTTTTAGTAGCACTTTGCTATTGAGTGGCCTTCGGTTGGTTACCTCTGGGAGCTGATTCCGGCCTTGCTTAGGAGTGAATTTCAATAAGAAAAACTGCAGGGGGTGGTGGAACCAGCCACATGTTCTTTTGATTTGATAAGAATTAGTCATCGAGTGATCTCGCCATATATGCATGGTTCATTTGTTGTACATGAATGGCAAAAAAAATAATTTCCCACAAAGATTGTGAAACAACTTGATGATATTTGATAATCTAATTTTTAGATCAATGAATACAGCTGTTATTGCTGTTAGATTATTTTTAATCTGCTAATTTTAATTAACACTAAGAATAAACATTCTCAAATGCAGCAGATGACCCTAATCCTTTGCATACAATTGGCAGTCGGTTAAAACTGATTTCGGAATTCATTACCAGGAGTTGAAGGTTTCACTGAGAAACTTTGGCTAGATCAATTAAAATCCAGGCAGAATTTAACATCTGGAATTTTTGTATTGATTTCCTGTCAGCAAGCGCGAATTAAAATCTGAATTATTGGGTTGTGATAAATATAACACTGCTTTTATATATCAGAAAAACTTCATTTTAGTAACTTAGGTTAAGTAAGGGCCATTGATCAACCCTGCTGCAAAGACAAAAATTCTTTTTGTACCTCATGCTTTGACAGCATAGGATTTTTAATTTAGTTGTGGATGCTTAAATTATTAACAGTCATTGGTGAAATGTGGTATGCATAATTCTACCATAGAGATTTTAACCATGATATCCATCAGTGTTGGGAAGACTAAAAACAGAAGTGGCATTGGGGTCATGTGACTTAACAACTGGGCTCGACGATTTTGAATCATATTATCAAAATAACCATAATCCGATCCGAACTGAGATGCAGATGTGACTTGACTTGGGAACTGATATTAATTCGACTTGATAGTCTATTATTAAAAAATCTTAGAATCTTTTTAAGAACTGATCGGATGCTGCTGATGAATTTCCTTGTAATGCAGTAAATTCTATGTCCCTAAACCTGATTATGTATCTAATCTGACAGAGTCTCTTTTATTGAAATTTAAAGTGCAGAAAGTGGTATCTGCCCTGGGCGATGGTAAAACCATCTAAAACTTCTTAAAAGAATTAGTACTGTTAGAAGTGCCAAGTTAAGACTGTTCATAGACTTGGACTCATATAGTGTGAATCAATCCAATTCCTACTCACTTTGTACTCTTTCTTGATAACAGTTTCCTCTTAAATAATCAACATAGTCTTGTTCTATATTTCGTTCTAATTTTCTTAAATCAGAACCTTTATATTCTTGATCAAAATTATGTTTGACGTAATAATTTACTTTGAGTTTTGTAGTAGTTCTTGTATATGCATAGTCACTGAAATGAAAAAAATAAGTTGATAATTATCTATTATTATCAACAAGTTGTCAGTCATTGGTCACTGTGGATAAACGATAGTAGGTATTCCTGTGCAAAAACTTGGTCACTGCAACATCATTAAGCAGTCACTGATGTATTACACTGCCGAGGTGTGATATTTATCTGCGATGAAATTACCGTAGTGATTAAAGAAAGATTTTTTTTTCAATCAAGGCCCCCAATGTATGCAAGTTACAACCTATGAAGTTTATTACAAATAAAAGCATAGGCTTTAGCAGAAAGGCAGAATGCTTGCTACTCTGCCACTAAGATGTTTGAATAAAATTTAGCAAATGGGCAATAATTCATGATATATATATTTTCAGAGGATAAAAAAACATATCTATTTTTGAGTGTCTGATAACCCTCAAATATGTAGAAAAAGATTCAAAATCATCAATACTGCTATCGAATTGCAGTGTTTATGGTTTGGAGCCTTTTTACCCATCCGATAAAGAAAGATGACCATTCCAGACAGCCAAAGAAAAATGATATTGTGTAACCCTGGGTTCGAGCTTTGTAGTGATATATCCAAGTGAATACTCACAAATTCTACATCTTGTTCAATGGAAATGTGTTGTATATCACTAATCATTTTCAATTGATCTTCCCTATCACTAATTCAATGTAATGCATCTTATAAATGAAATATTTTTTTAATAGGCTCATTTTAGACAAATGAATTTGCCAAATAGAATTTTGCAATGCAGCAGAAAGACGAAACAGTCATACCGACTACCTTTAGATAAATATTTTACAATTCTGAACACAAACCAGGAAATTAAACATAAAAAAGTAAGCAAAAAGACACATTTCAAGGTAAAATGCCCAGACCCCCTGAACATGATATGATTTGAGTAGTTGATGAAAAATAAATATAAGATTTTTACCCGTGGGGATATAAACTGTAAGGATTGTCCCTGACAATCACATTGCTGAACAAAGTAAGAACAAGAAGAACAAGAACTGGCATGAACTGCATCCACGCTGCAACTTGCTGTGAAATATGCATGAAAAAATGGTTTATATAAGCAACTTTCACGCTTAAGCAACATAATCTGTCAGTTATACTAGCAAAATGTCAACCATGTGGCTTTTCAGAAACTCAAAGAAAATACCTGCAATCACAGAAAAAATTTATTTGAATCAAAAGTAACATCCATAATCTTCCAATTGCCCTAAGATCCAAATGTTTGTATTGTGTGTGGGAAAGCACATAAGAAAGTTGCCCAAAATGCTTCATAATTATTAACACTGCTATAAAATAGCAGTGTCGATGACTATGAAGCATTTTGATTCACCTCAAGAGAATTATGTAAAAACCTCAGACACCCAATGAAAAATAGGATGAATAATGCCAATTTAGTAACATAGATATTTAAATAAGTCGATAAATAACTTTGTTCTGTGATAGCAAATTGTGAAAAAGAAAGAATACTTGAAAATGTGTAATCAATATATTGGGAAATCACACAGTCATACACTAGAAGAAAATTCTCTCAAAACTTCATCAAGTGTGTCACTGATGGGTCGTGTCGCCAGCCCACATGCAGTGTGATAAAACGGTATTGAATTTTTATAGTACTTCCGACCAGAAAATAATTTCGTACCAATACAAGAATAAGTCTGATAAATATATTTCATTTATCGAAATATATTTCGTACCAGTATTAAAATAGGTACGAAAAATATTTCATTTATCGAAATAAATTTCGTGCCAGTAATAAAACAGGTACAATTAGCTAGGCAACAAATTCAAACAGTAGCAATTACCAATATTCATTAAAAATATGCAGTCTTATAGTTTCTGGTTTTGAATTATTCTTGTTAATCCGATGAAAATGATGTGCACACAATATTTTATCATCCTGCTTCAAATTTATAACAAAATAGAGTATTTTTCCATCACAATTGAGAATACTGCACTTGGTTAACTTACATTGCCTTGTACATGTTCATCCTGATCTCTTTGTCCCCTGCTATTATATGAATAGAATGTGTTTCCTCTTCGAAAAACCCTGACATTTCCTGAATTTTGCAAAATAGCATTAGTCTGTGAATGCTAAAATTAAGCTTAGAATAAAGTAAGATTTTCCTATTTACCTTGCGGGAGAGGAGAGCTGAGAATACAGCCTAACCATAACATGCACCAGTTCCGAATAGAGGGTGAAAATTTTGGCTTTGCCCAATATGGCCAATATAAAAAATCTAAATTTCATAAAATTATTCTGAACCATACAAAGCGTGCCATGGAACAGGTACTAAGTGTAAATTTATATATTTATATATATCTATCTAAATAGATTCAATAAATTTTTTTAGCAAAATACCAAATGTACATGATATTTATTAATTAATTACTGAATAAGTTGTGGAAAAAGGTAAGATAAGATATAATCATGTTGAATAAAAAATCCACCTGACGGAAATCCTCCACCAAAAAACATGTTAAAAATTTCATCGGGATCGACATCATCATAATGATGTCTTCTCTGTGAGTATCTTTGTCGTGTTCTTGATGATGTTTCTTCTTCAGGTCCATATAAATCATACTCTCGTCTTTTCTCTGCATCACTCAGAACTCCAAATGCCCTTCCAACAGCTAAAAGTAAAATGTGAAGTTACAGGGTTCACCTAAACTAATTCTTTCTATTCTGGATTAGCTGGATTCTTAGCTCAGCTTATAAATATACCGTTGCCAGAATATTGCTTCTCTTTTGTGCCACATGATCGAAAATCTGAAGTGGTTGAGGTAGCACTAGTCGAACAATTTACAACTACGGATCATGATTCAGATACACGTTGTACTATCGAATGTGTACTATCTGCGTAATGTTGGCAAATGAGAATTAACAAATGAATCCTATTATCCAATTCAAATATACAAGACCAGAATCCAGTCAGATACACTATTTTGAATTGCCCATCCATGTGGCATGTCATATTCAAAAAATTATCTTGGTGATGTTATGCAACATGCTTGACATAAATTTTCCAGATAAAAATATTCCATTTTTCAAGAATGCACGAGCACAGATTGTTCACAACGATGAGTCTCATTCCATCTCTGCCTCATGCTTGACCAAAATGGGTGAGCCCACAATTTATTGAATATTTTTTCACTTCACATACATATTTATATAGAAAAAATGGTCATTTAGTAAATCTTATTCAACTTATCTATATTTGAAAAGAGAGCTTTCATAATTCCTATTAATTTTAAAAACAAATTGTATTTGAAAGTAACATGCATATTTACAGGGGTACAACTATAGGGTTACAGGGGTACAACTTTAACCATCAAAAATCAGTAAAGATTATGAATTACGTAAATATTGATGTATTGTTTCAACAAACATATCATATATTGAATCTGTTTATTAAAGGACTATTAATAATAATAACTAATATACAAGCCAAATAACATTACATTAATAGACAAATATTTAGGCGAATCTCAAAACAGAATTAAACTTTGTTCATTAATATGTTGGAAAAGTATATTGCTTTTGATCATAGCAACATTAATACCTTTAAAAGCGTCTGTAGCTCCTGGGGCTTTATTTTTATCGGGATGCAGTTGCAATGCAAGTTTTCTATATGCTTTCTTCAATTCAGAGCTTGAAGCTTCTTTGTCAACCCCAAGAACTGCGTAATAATCTTTATTTTTCTTCACTCTGATAAAAAACCAAATATCAACTGTGTATGACAACAATCAGGGCTAAATCAAAACTGGCAAAACATTTTTGATATTTCAATGTTTGTACAACTGAGTAGATAGACTCCCATCTCCCATTAGAAGAAAACAGCAAAACATATATTTCACGATAGATCAGATACTAATATAAAGCAGTTTATTTACTCAAGTGTTTGACCAAAATTATTTGATTTAGACACATGATCATGTGTTTCTGCCTATGATCAAATGAAGCTACATTAATTAAAAGGTAGCTATAGTGATATATAATATAATGAATCCTTCAAAACTGAAGGAAGATTTCAAACCCAACTATAAATTTAGCTTCATTTCGTGCTTTTGTACGTTTCAAGCATTTTTTTTAAAAATTGGAATCAGTTAGTTTACACACGATCAAAAACAAGAGGAAACGTTGACTAAGTGGATATTTTTAAGTTAAATCATCAACATCTAAATTTCAAAAAAAAAATGGCAATGTTTTCTAATAAAGAGACATCATTATTTTTCCTATTCATAGGAAATCTACCTTTTCACAGCCTCATATTGTTCAGATGTGTATTCCTCTTTTGGTTTAACATTTCCAGAAGACGTCTGGGTTCTGTCATTAGTATTTTGTTGTTGTTGTTGTGCAAAAGTTCCATATCCGTTAGCTGTTCCATTCGTCTTTTGATGTTCTTTTCTTTTAGATTCTTGTTCTATTTCAAGTTTCTTCAGTATTTCTGAAAAGAAAAAATATCCTTGACTAATCTGACAGAATGTTCACTATTCAGACAGAAGAATGGATTCCAAAGAAAACCAGTCATATGCCGATAAATTTTTGGAGCACAAGCCACTGATGGATCGCACTTCCAAGACATCAGTGCCTCCAGCTTAATTAACACAATACTATTGTTATCAAATTTTTCGGACTAGAATAGGAACACAAAATAGAAAGAAAGGGTTCTAAATCTGAATATTTTGATGATCGAGCAAATATCATAATGAAAAAAAATTCGGCATTTGTTATTTAAACGAAATTAGCGATTCTATCAGATTCGAAAAAATTATTCGAATCATATTCAAATTGCAAATGATTCCATATTGCCCATCCCTATCCATGATAAATCACACACAAAATATAAAAATGCTACCTCCATGATCAAGTTAGATCAATCAGTAAAAACTTTAGGAATGCGCTTAAGAGAAACCATAGCATCTCAAATCATACCGCACAGGTATAAATCAAATGAGATATGATTAATGCGAGACAATTGTTGGACACTTTGCCAATACCTGGTGGTACGAACAAACACTGATTACAGCTTCTTCCACCAACCATGTTCACGAACAGAAAATTTCAGTGAAATGAATTGGATGTGTCAGACATGATCTCCTAATCCTAGACTATGTAAACATATTTATATTCTCTTTTTTTTAAGTAACTAATTGGGTGTTAGTTGATTTTGTAACTCTGACATCAGGGTGACAGAATATTGTTTCTCTTTGAGTGTCCAAAATGTTCATATCAATTTTTTTTATGAACAAATAGGATTCAAACCATTAACACTGCTACTTCATAGCAGTATTGGTGATTTTGAACTTTTTCTATTCGATTTTGTTGCTATCAGACACTCAGAAAAAGATATTCTTTTTTTCTAGCATAAGATATATCATAAAATATTGATCATTTGGTCAATTTTCTTTTGATAGAACCCATTTACTTTGGGGTCTAATAAAGTAATATAGCAGCTGGTATCAAGTCAATCAGATTTAGATATTCACAAAATTTTCATCCGCTGTAAAGAAATTGTATAATAAGACTAACCATTCGCTTCTTTTGTAGGATAAAGTTGAATTGATTTTTTCAAAAACTTTATTGCCTTTTCTTTGTTCCCAACGGTCAATGACTTGGTAGCAATTCTAATACACTTCAAAGCATCATCTTTATTTCCATCCATAATAATTAGGCAATTTATTAATCTGGTCATTAACAAATATATATTAAACAACCAATCAGATTGACAGAATTTTTTCTGGTGTTTAAAACATATATGCTATTTTTCAGATTTAAAATAACTTTGTATTCATCAGCAATGCTGCTATTTCATGAGAGTATTGATGTTTTTTCTAGAGTTTGGTTGTTACCAGAAACTCAAAGATTTACTTCTTCTACCAAGAGATATATCATGCAAAGCTACCCATTTGCTAAAAAATTCTTTTGATGGAACCCATTGTGCTCCGGTGTCTGGGTAGCAGAGTAACTGGTATTCTGCCAGTCTGGTCCAATTCATATCAATATTTTTTCAACCGAACCAATTATTTTGATATATAAATTATAACTAAGGACATCAGCATACAAACCTCTTGAATTAAAAGTAGAAGAACAACTAATGTTTACTTTCTTCAACCAGTATTGCTGGCCATATTTTGATATTTTTGATGCCCGACAACTGATGATATCGGGAAACAAAGCATAACATTCCACAAGCAAGGAATAACACAATATATTGAGAAGCCTGATTTCAATCAGAGCTGAGTGCAAACCAATAATTTTGATGGAAATTGTGAAGTGGCATACTTTTTTACAATGGTGTATCTCCAATATAATACACCATTTTCGGACCTGTCGAAATATTGTTGGAAGAAAATATTTGGCCAATATATATAGTGTCACCAATTTCCCAGTGTCATGTGGGAAAGGTTGAATAAAAAATAATGAAAAAGCTGGTTCTCATCAGAACAAATCATTAATTTGATGAAAATATATGCAAATAAATCTTTTGCCCACCGATGTAGATAGATCGCAGAATTTAAATTTTCATACAACTCTGGTCCTGTACTATCTCAAGTAGCCAAGAATTTTGGCATACCTTGGGCACAAAATCACATATTATATTAAATCATATAGTTTTGCCGTCAAGAATGGTGTATTTTCTCAGTGAAGGTTGAAAATTTTTGCTCATCTTCACTTCAACTATAATTTTTGTTTACAAACACACGAGACACAGAGTGTTGGTGTTGAGCAAAAATTAAGCTTGATGAAATCAGTTTTTTCTGTTGCAAATTTTTCCGATTTCACAGTGATAAGCTATAGCTTAGTCCACCCAAAACCCCACAATCAATCATTAATTCAATGTGCAAAAAAATCTAGAAATAGGTTTACAACTGAAGCATAACTGGTGTAACAGATTTAGACTAAAATTGTCATTGGGAAAATATTTATTTTTTAATCAGAATCAGAACTTGTAATGGTAGGGTAAATTTCTGCAGTTAAATATACCGCATTATGAAATTCCCGAAATGAAGAAAAACAACAAAAAAATAAACATGGAAAGTTTGTACATCTGGAAATGATTAAAATCCAACGTCAAAATGAAGTTTATAAACATGACATGACAAAACATAACATTCAGTTAAATACATACATTGTCTGTATAAGAAATAAAAAATATATTTCCTTCTAATAGAAAGTAAATCAACGGTAGTTTGACGCTAAATAAACTTATAGGTTGGCCGATGAGAAATGATAGAGAGAGACAACTCTAATAGGTTTGCCCATGAGAAATGAAAGTGAGGTGGGACATCTTGGCTAGGTTGCTCAATGAGAAAGGAAAAAGAGAGATACAGGAGATGGGAGGACTCGGCTAGGCTGATCAATGAGAAATGACTAATGTAAAATACAAAACTAAAACCAAAACACAGAACCGGGTTACCGGTATGAATGTCATATTCATGTCATCAAGGTGCCGAAAGGCACATACTGTAAGAAAAGGATGTGCAGGCAGAGTACAGGCAGTTACGGTACCTGTACCGGTATGTTTATTTAGCATCAAACTGCCGATGATTTACTTTCTATTAGCTTCATTTCTTATATATAATTCATATTCACAATTATCATTTAATTAATCAACTCGCGTCAAAAGCTCTTAAATAAGCAAAAAACCTGGAACGGGATATCTCGGTTAGTTTTTTACCTAACCAAGTTGTCCCTGACCCAAGATGCCTGTCAGCCTCCATGCCTGATGACCTACCGATACAGGGTATACTGTATAAAAAGTAACTAACCTACATTTACAGTTTAGCAGGACAAATTGGATAAAGTTAGCCAAAAATGTTTTTTCTGTGATGGTAATAAATTTCACTAGGCATAGACTCTATTGATACCGGCACAGTGTTTTTCATCAATACAGAATACAGAATAGGTTACGATACTAATGCGGTACCGGTAGGCAGTAAGTGCCCAGTTGGGAATACTGAATACGCTTCGAGCTACGCATCTCTGATCGTCTTAACACAGATTCGAAGGGTCTAGTGAAGTTTAGTACCAATATTCCCGAATGTCACCAAAATAAAAACTGGCAGAATATTCTCATCCTAACTAGGAGGCGCCAATGCTGCAAGTATCTGGCATTGTCTCATGGGTTAGGATAAGTCGTTTCCAACATGGGAAATTTTTATGATAATCGGATATATGGTACGGTACTAAACTTCATGGGACCCGATTCGAATCCTCAGTCCTGTGAGAAATGATGATTATATGCGAAAGGTCTGCTGGATGCCTCGACGATGCACGGTGGTTCACGTAAGCGCCTCTCACGGCTTCCTCTACCAACTACAGACTAGGTCAATGCACAGGAAAAAATGAGAAATACGATAACCCAAAACCTTCATCTCGATTCGGAACTGGTATCTTCACGAGAGTTTGAGGTTCGTCATATGGTTTAGCTTTGCTCTCGGCTTCCCTCTCCCGCAGGATAAAAATGAGATCCTATGAGCCCATTGACCGGTACCGGTACGTACCGGTACTGAGTTAAAGGAAATATCACAGAATATATACGGTACCATAATAACAACGAGATTTAACTGGTCTAGTGAAGTTTAGTACCGGTACCGTAACATATTCCCGAATGTCATTAAAATAAAAACTGGCAGAATATTCTCATCCTAACTAGGGGGCGATAATTATTATGATAATCGGATATATGCTGTATGGTACCAAACTTCATGAGACCCGATTTAACTACACTGTAATTACATATTCTATATTTACGATACAAAGTACCGGTAATATAACATAACATACAGTATACAAGTCTCAAAAACGATTTCCATTGTATAACGTAACGTCCATCCACAGTTCACCACCAATACCAAATGCAGAACAGCCTGCGGACCGCGGCGACGACTCAGGACTACATTCAGCATTACATGATAGATAAACTGTAAAGCCGAATGGCGAGAAATATTGATGAGCCAGCATTCCGGATCCGGCAACCAAATTAGACAAACCGGATCGAATCAGGATTGCGAATTTATTCCATCAACCGGATTATGCTAGTCAAAAAAATAAACATAAAACAAATCATAATCGTAGTCTGTGTACAAGTTTACACAAATATTTTATGTTTATTCAATTATTTTTCATTTTTTGCGACTCATTCCACCGTAAACAACTGCTTATTTGAGATATTCAATACAGAGTCTTGTCTAGTTGAGAGGTAATTTCTCTGTCCCCTTTGAAATAGAATGTTGTACTTATGCCAATAGCCAAATGAAGTAGGTCCGATTAGACGGGGATTTTCAAACGTTGGAGTATGTAGAGTCTGCTGACAAACTATAATTTAACATGACTATAATAAATGAGCTGTTCATAGGTTAAAATTTCAAGAAATCACAATCTTCCAACATTTAAAACTACATATTCTGTTATTGGTCCATGTTGCTCATTTTTTATACTCAGTTTTGTAGCATAGACATAGTTTATTTCGACACCTCTGCTGACACAAAAGGCGATACAAATGAAAATATAACATTACAGAGGTATTAGGAAAGCAAATAAACCCGAAAGAAAGTTTAAAAACGTGCCATAGAATACGTTACAAGGAAATATGAGAAGAAAGTAACACGCGTTTGCTTACCGCATCTCCAGTATTTTGTGTGTTTTCAGACATAGGCCAGTATCAGGTACTGGTGCATCCTGCATCTATATTACAGTATTAATATTCCTGAGACCCAATCAATCCGGGTTGTGAAATTGAGAAATTTTTGGACGGATTCGGATTCTGATAGTTGTGGATCCGGCCAGCATTATTGGGAGTGCCATTTATTTTACCACCAGGAGTCAAACAGAAATGGCTTTTGGACGTGGACTTCAATCGAAGTATACTAAAACAAAAAACAGGACGTGTATTCCTGAAACTTTTGCATCTTTCGGATACGGTGCTTGTATACGCAATTTGGGATTCAGGATCGGATCTAAATTAGAAAATTCCTGACTAGCAAGATCTCTAATACCTCATTAACAATTGAAAATGTTTGACTGAATATTTTTATAATATCATCGACTTTTGCCGCCTAAGTCTACCCAAATCAGATTTTAAGCAAAAATGGTCTCAAAAAATACATTTTAGACATCCCTGCAGTCTGTTATTCACGTTTTACACCTGGCCTGTTCTGGCAAATTCTGTCTCGATTTATGTATTTCACGGTGAAACTAAAGTCGAAGCAATAAAATGATTAGATCATTGTAAATCGACTTAATTTATATATCTTTAAATGATGTACAAACAAAAACCCACAAAATATTTTTCCATATACTTGAACGACGACCTGTAGTACAGGAGTATTATAATAAACAAACAAGAGAGCGCTCAGAAATTGGTGAATAAATAAATTTGATACTTATTTTCGATAAAAGTTTTTGGATCTCTTGGTTTTGAAACACTGAATAATCGATTAATTTGGATTTTTATGATGAAGTAACAATGTAAATTTATAATCTCGCTCAAACAGATTTTTCGCTGAGGCATATTTTCAAGCTGCTATGTAAACATGCCGTCGTTGTAGTATTTTGATATAATTTTTGTGGGTATTTGTTTGTAAATTATTTTAATATGAATGAACCAAGATAATTTACAGTGATTTTCTAATTAATGGTTTTACCGTGAAATCCTGTAAATCGAGGGGAAATTACCATATTAGACTAGGTGTAATAGTAAATAACAGAATGTGGCGAAATGCTTAAATTTAGTTGTTTTTCCAGTTCAATTTTCTGCTCAAAATCTGATTCGCCCAGACTCGCCCAGCAAAACTCGGTAATATTCTTAAAATACGCCGCCACGCTCCCCAATGTAAGGTATAGACTAGAAAAGTAGGGGTCAAAAGTCTGGGAAAGATCCATATAAGTCATAGTTCTGTAGTGTACAAAATTTGAGAGGTCTTTAATCGATCAGAAAAAACTACACAAGTACAATGAATTGATATAAAAAAGAATGCGAGACAAGATAGATAGCTCCTATTCTTGCATTACATGCAGCTCTTTGCACTTTAGTGGAATTTTCAAGTATGATTTGTCTCCCGTGGCATTGCTCTGAGCAAATTTTAGTAAAAATATATATATAGACTTTTCTAGACAATAACAGCAATAACAGAAAACCATCCATAATAAGATTCAAAGAAAAAAGAAGAAAATGACCGATTTCATTTACATAAAAAAGTCAAATGCGAAAGACCTGTACATCAGGGTGACAGACTGACAGTTGTTTTTTTAGGGTGTCCAAAATGTTCCTTTCATTTTGGTGCTCAAAAAGCTAACAAGACGGGTATTTCATAGCGGGCGACATTTTAGCAAGATCATAATTCAGACGGACGACGGGATATATTTTTCTTGTTCTTGTTGGAGCAAAAACCCGAGAATACGGCCGAATTCTACAGCAAAACTGGGTATACGGGATGTATTGATTGCACGGAAATTTTTGCGCAAATTATCTTTTGAAGCATAGCAAATTGAAATAACAGTTGAGAACTCTGGAATATTGATTCCTAACACTGCAACAAAAATGCAGTAAAATGGCCGTTCTTCGATAGTAATGCTAATCGATAATATTAAAATCCGCATTCAATAATTTGTCATCCACGAGGCGACTACAATTTTGAAACATTAAATTAATGCAGGTGAACGGTAGATTCCTTTCGTTTTTATCAGAGTGCGGTTAATTAAATATGGTGGGTCTTGGATTGCAGTTAATGATTTTCAACGAGTTGAGCTGTACCCTTGTTATATTAAACCCAAGACAATTTCACCCACAGCGTATAACACACACATTTGATTACACCCTGACGGATTGCCGTTAATAGGATTGCACCGGGTAAAATTGCACCCTCTCTCATGATTGCAGAATAATATCGCCCAGCAATTGTGCCCAGGGGAATACAAGCAATAGAATTGCACCTTGTAAAATATATGTACGGCATGCACGTGATGTACGGAACGCACTGGATGTACGTGATTCTCGATATGTACCTCCTGTACATCCACTAGTTCCCCTACATCCTGTACGCGAAACTCTTTGGCAGGGGTTCCTAACCTTCGATTACGGAGTCAACTGCGCGCCGTTGAGAGATGCCAAGAAAACTTCTTGCATTCAATCATGCCGCACAGGATTTAAAACCAGTCCTAATGGATATACATAGCATATAGGTATTTTTAGCGCTTTTACCGGCTGACCTAACCGTGCTACTTGAAATATAACATCAAAATGTCTATGACCTAATACTTTTTATTTATTTTTTATGTGAAGTATGCAGTTTCTACATACCCGATAATCGTAAATCATACGCCTCTCCTTTTCTGGTGAACCGACATTGATCCATGCCAGAGAGACCAAAAATGTACTTGTTTTGCTTTGAAAGGGATAACTTCCGATCAATCATTAATCAGTTTATTTTGAATATTTGCTTTTGCTTTTTTAATGTGACCTGACCATTTTGCATTTAATATACCGTGTAATATTTTTTATATACTATAGTCCGCGCTGTGTTTCCTCCAATTTCAATCCATTTTCGGTTTTCATTGGCTACTATGAAACGCATTTTTCACACACCTCCTGTATTCGCTTCTTACCAAAAATACTGCGGGGCAAAACCGAATCACCAGATGCCAAACATGAATCGAATATTTTTTCGCATCGGTTTGAATCATTAATTTTACATGAATTTTACATGCGTTTCACCGCTTTAATCTGCCCCCATTACCAAAAATCTTTGGTTATGATTGACAAGTAATAACAAATAGATTTCATAAAAATTCTTATATTCTAAGTTATATTTTGTGTCTTAAATGTGATTATTGTACTTCGTTTTACAAAATTTTCGATTGCCATTCAAAGGGAGTCGATTAACTTGCGTCTGAATTGATTCGCATCTCCGGATTGACTTGCTCAGTCCTAACGTTAGCAGCCCTAAATGTAAAAAAGTTGAAATTGGATGATCACTTTTCCGGTTTTACAGATTCAAGTTTTTGCTACAAGTACGAGTGAGATTCGACATAAATAAAACTCATTGTAAGTTTCAAAGAATTACACTCAAATTTACCTTTATTCAAAATGCAACGTATTGTATATCGCGTTACGAAGTTGACGGCGGTTATATTATGCAGAGTTTTAAAAACCATCACAATTACCCCGAGGCAATAAATAAAATGGAATACGGCCAAATTCACATTTAAAAACTTTATGCGTACAATGCCAAACCAGTAGTTGGTATTTACTAATCTTTTAGCGTTTCATTATGCGAATAGTGAGGCTAGCAAAATTTCTTTTAGGTATTTTAGGTTTAGTATTCGTCGTTGAGTTTTTCATTATTTCAAACACCAAGATTAATCTTATGGATAGAATCAAACAAGGATATGCTCGAAAATTTTCAAACAGTTCTAACAATATTACAATTGTAATATTGTACGCTAATCAACGGACCGGATCAAGTTTTGCCGGCGAAATATTCAACCAAAATCCCCAGACTTTTTATTTGTTTGAACCATTGCTGCCATTCACGACATACTGCACAATACTGAAGAAAGAAAGAGCCACATTTCTCAGGGAGTTGGTGGAATGTAATTTTCAAAATCTACACAATACTTACAAACGGGCGTTCGCCAGTACGGGATACAGAAATGAAAATTGCTTAGAAAATAATATATGCTTTTATTTGGACCATATACCACTGTTACATAAATATGCAACCAAGTGTAACGGCAACAAAATGATGCAAAAATTTGACGTAAATGCAACAAAGTGTGGTTTCCCCTTGCAACCAACATATATGAGTGAAATATGCAAAGAATCTAGTTTGCGAGTTTTCAAGATACTGAGGATATGCTCGCTCAAAACAATTGATGAAATTTATTATTACCTGAAGAAGCATGGATACGATATATACATCGTCCATCTTGTACGTGATCCGCGAGCGATTATGGCATCGAGATTGCTTGCAGATTTAGACAACATAACGGATAGTGATTTAAGTCCGCGAACTAAGGAACTTTGTGATCGTTACAAGACTAATATAGAATATGTAGATCATTTGAATACAGGTATGCTACTATACAAACGCAATATTTTTTGCGCATGTGAAAGCTGCGACATTTTGACCCAAGCCCGTAATATTTTCCGCGAATCCTGAGACCAATTCATTGATATTAAATTTAGTATTGAGCTTATTTTCTCCAAATTATGTTTTGGAACAAAACAAGATATATGTCAAATTGGAATTGAACGTTTTTTACATTTCTTTATGTTTTTATCGTAAACTTTGAAATAATACAAATTTTTAGTTTTTGGGGATGTCACAAGCGGTGCAATACTCGGTTCGGTCTATAGTACCGAGTATTTGGGAAAAATCGGCAGAAACAAGTAGCTCGGCCTTTCCCTCAAAATATGAGAATTCTTCTATTTATCACGTCAACATGAAAAATAACGAAACAAAGAACTCATCGGTAACTCAAACCTGATGACTGTTACACCAGATTGATGTAATCACGATTTTGCTCTAGGTCTAGTTGGTAACCGCAAAATTGCATTTTAATATAAATTTTTAACTTATTAAGACATATCAAAAAACATTAATTCTTTTTATTGGTAAAATAATTCCAAAATGTTCAAGAATAGAAAGTGGAAAAATCATTGCAAACGTGCGCATAAATTATCGGCATATTCAAATCAACTCTTGGTTTAAATTCCCTATATATACGAAAACATAGAATCTAGATATATTGATTGACAATAGGACTGGTTCAAAAGTTCATGCCCTGTTGGATAACTAGTAGCCCCGCAACCAATGTTTGTGACGTCACAAACATGAGGTTCGGCGCCAAATAATCATTCAAATCAAATTAGTCTCTCTAAAAGTAAACTCGTTGGATCCAAATTATATGTCTCTAATGAGATGCAGAAAATTCAAATTTTAGTGTATCAGAATTTATAGCTCAGTTTGTCGCTCGGGAATTGGATGGTCAATTAATTTAGAAATGCGAAATTCCATCGGTAATTAAAAATACTGAATCATTCTTGAATTGAACCAAAACCACTTTTTAGAAAATTCACCTCATTCAACAAGTGCTATCAATGATAATCGGTATTTGAGAATTAGATATGAAGATTTCGCCAAGAATCCAATTGAATATTCTGAAAAAATTTACAGGTAAAACTAAATTATTATATAAAACTACAAGTATGGATTTTTGTATACTTACGCTATACCGCTTTGGTTTTTGCAATACTGAGGGCAATCTTTGAATACCTCAAAAACATTCCATCAGAATATAGAGAACGCTAACTCTAGGCTGCATGCAGACATCGGTGATACGATCCATCATTGACCCATGTTTAACAAAGAATGTTTGGGCGAGATTCGGATTTTGCTTACAAGTGCTTTAAAACATAGGAAAACTATTACATGCGGAAGAAAATACTACACTTATTTTGCCCGTCGATTTTATGTTTGCATTGTAGTAAAATACAATGGAATCGCCGTTATGACGTCATAATTTCCAAACTAGAAATTTAAAAAAAACCCACCTCCCCTTATATGGCCTTTGACAATGGATGTTTATAATCACACATTGATTTTATGTTTGCATTGTAGTAATATACAATGAAATCGCTATTATGACGCCATAATTTAAACCTATATTTAAACCTATTTTTCAATATTGCCCCTCTTCCCTTTTATTGCCTTTGATTAGGGATGGTATGATATCATGTCTAATTAGAATTTTTCGAAGCATATATTTTCACGTATAATACATCCAAGGATCGTACTACCTGGTTCCGTACCACCTGTGACTTCAACAAAGATTATAATTTATCTTTTTAGTTTTATTGGCAAAGGTAAAACATTGCCACCCGAAGTAATGAAGATGTTGAAGGAATCGGTTGTGGATTTAGATCAACTTATTATGGAAGTACGATCAAAAGTATTCCAAATGGTTCAAAATAATAAGGTATCATGTTACACCTGAACAAATTTTTATGTCATTTCAAAAACTTGTCTGCTATATCAAATAGCTTTTTTGCAAATTTGAATTCCGTGGGATCCGTTTCGACGGCGCGTTATTTCGTCAGCGGAAATTCACCACCTCGAGGTACATACAGGTACAGCATTTATTATTTAAATGTCTGTCACAATAAAAAGCAAATTGACTTTTTTTTTTATACACCGACCAAACGAAAGTTGCCATTAATAAATTTTATATACATTCATACTGATAAATATCTATATACTATTTATTCATAAATAAAACTATATTTTCAGTCACTTATAGTCACTTATATGAATATATTTTGTTCAGATTGACACGGGTTACCGAGGATTTAACGACGTGTTTAGAAGTCAACATGATCCGTATTCTACTGTTCGAGACCCTAAAAAGGTTGTGAAAAAATGGCGAAATAAATTATCATTCGAACAAGTCCAAACCATTCAAAAGCATTGCACAGTACCTATGGAAAAATTTAATTATAGAATGTTAACAGCAGAGTCTGATTTGTTAAACTTTAATTTGCAATTTCACTGATAAGAGAAAAATCGAAGCCCAGTGAAGATTTTTTCCGAATATTTTGGGGATTATACACTGTGACAAAAATACAGTAATTTACAGATTATTTGCAGTAATTACATATTCCCAAAGTTTGAATCCGCTATGTTGATGCAATTTATGTCAAGTATGAGTTGTTAATGGACCGTGCTCAGCCCATAATTGGCGGAGCACAGTTGCTTAGATTTAGTCGTCAATCGCTCATAAAAACGAAATTTCACCGGAAATCGGAAGAACCAAATATGTTATTCAACAGGTACAAATGCAAGAGAAATATGTACACGCCACCACACTTAATAAAAACGCCAAAAATATTTCAAAGTCACATTGAAAAGCACGTTTAAGTATTTATTTTCTTTGTTGTGTAGTTATTCATTTATTATTTATTCAAAATCGAAACATTAATACATACATCATCCTTATCAAACTTTCGGTTGACGTTTTATGTACCTAAACAAGCTGCCTAAAGCAGTATTTTCAGGATAATTTACACTTTTTACTATATCAATTTCTCCCGCAAATATCGTTACAGAAAAGGATCTATTCATTGTCTATCCATGGGTGATGATATTCTAAAATTATGAGTTGAAAATATTTTGATAAAGAACTCGGAAAAAATAAAAATAACACATCAGTAATGGGTCATTTCATGGATAATACTAAACGTTTGGTCGTAAACAATGCTGCAGCAATGTCATTGATTTCAAATACATCGCCTGAATATCCATTCTTTATCCTACATTCCAACGACGGATTGCGTCGCGAGACACGATCCACCTGAGGCGTAAACACGACAAAACTAATTTTAACTGTCATGCATATATTTTACGATCTTTCCAACCAATTTGAAATAAATTTATTACCATAATGGTTTTTCTTTTATAACTGCTATATCTTTTTTTGCATTTTACTCGTGCAGTGTTGTTCTTGATGTTCACTGTGGATCTCATATACTTAGTGCTCATAGAATTTAATCTACCGCAGGTCATGGTTTGACTTTGTTGTTGAAGGTTGTCGCTTTCGAATAAATTCATTTTTGAATCAAAAGTCAAATCGAATTATCATTTGAAAAAGGTACTGATTAAATTTATTTATTGTCGAAAATTTTCAAATTAAATGGAAAATCGCAACGTATCCCTTGAGTTTTTTGCATGCATATTTTTGTAAACCTTGAGTCGTTAATAGATCGTGTCGCTGAGCTGCGGTACATATTTTATGTTTTATTTTAGCAGAATAAACTTTTCTGATCCTTTGTAAAATAACAAAACTGCCTGTTCATATTACTCGAACCCGAATCGCTCAAATCTTGAATCTGAAAGTGCCATTCCTAATCATAAGTCATGTAGTTACGGGCTTTAGAAATTCCTAAAATAGTGCATTAGTGGCCGTTATTTGGTTCCTCTTAGACATTGGTTCCGGCTTCGCTCAGAGTATATTTCAATAAAAAAGAGGCCGTACTCATATAGAACCCATATTTTCACATTCCAACGTACATCATGAACATAGACATCAAATCAGTGAATCATGATTAATTTGTATTAATGTTTGCTACATTTATGTTGTTTTGTAAAAAATAAAACATAATTTGGAAATAATTAGTATTCTACTTAACTGAAAAAGCTTGTAGTTCAAGACGAGGAAACGTGCGCCGGTTGGCCGGTTGCTTGATATTAGCCAGGTAAAACACCAAATAGCAAGCTTCTTCTAGTACCCTATCAGAAATGTTATTTTGTCTAGCCTGAGTCACAGATGAACCGCGTCTGGTCGACCCATACTTAACGAAATAGGCTTAGAAAAACTTTTTTGATTTTTTCATTCGACTGGGATGATAATAATGATTAAGATTGATATCGCTGCATCCGATAACATATTCAACTAGAGTATCATCGACCAGAAGAAGCGATGCAGCTAATAGGCAATCTGGAATGGCGAGAGGTAAATCGGGAAAATGCGGTATGACCATGATCGATTGGGGATGCCTGCACGTATTCTAGTTTGATTTATCTTAGATTATTGAACATGCCGGTGGCTGCAGCTAAACTCAGTCAATCTTCGCCTAAGGCAATTTTACACTTGTTCTTAATTAGATATCTGTCTGAGCTGAAGTTAAGCTTGTAAAAGTCGAATGTCCACATTTTAGAAGCTTTAGCAAAGGTAAATTCAGAGCGGTTGGAAAGTAAACAGACAGTTCAGAGCAAAGATAAGAAAAAAATAAACATGACTTTTTGTCGGTGCAAATGGTGCCGTATTTCAGTGTAGTGGTTTCTAATCGTCATCTATAATGTTAGATTTGACTTAATTATTTGTCGTTAATATTATTTATGTTTTATCATAGGGATAACTAATGCGTTAACAAGCTGCGAGTGTTTTCATCTCTTATAAGGCCATGAAATGTAATACAAAAAGAATAGTACATTGGGAAATATGGAGAAGTAAACGTCTTCTCTATGTTTTTGCCGCTGCTCTAATTATATGTATAACCTTCAGAAACATGACAAAAGACACTGTGCAAAATTCGGAGATGGACATATCAAATCAGGGAAGTATAAGAGAGGTGACCACAAAACCAATGATTTATAAATCTATACAGAAGAAAATAAGAAAAACTGTCGTTTTGTTAGTAGCAAATCAGCGATCTGGATCGACCTTTGTTGGAGAAATGTTCAATCAAAATCCAAACGCCTTTTACCTCTTTGAACCGTTGTTTCCATTCAGCAAACACTGTGAAGATTTGGAAATGGAGCGAGTGGCATTGATCAACGATTTGCTACAATGTAATTTTGACAGCATGAAAAAATCGTACGTACATGCTTTTCAAACTACAAAATTTACTGATAAAGATGCGGAATGCTTGAAAAATAATATTTGTTTTGAAACAAGTCATCAACCATTACTCCAAAAATACGCACAAATCTGCGTAACTGGTGACGAAAACAACCATAAACCTGAGCAGATCAAATTTGATCCGGAATCAAAAAGATGCGGGTTTCCCCTAAATGTAACTTATCTTGAAATACTTTGCAAAGCAAGTGATATTATCGCATACAAAGTTATTCGTTTATGTTCACTCAAAAATATTGAATTGATCTATCAAAAGTTGAAAAATCGAGGGATTGATCTATTTGTGATACATTTGGTTCGAGATCCAAGAGCTGTATTATCATCAAGAGTTAGCTTAAAAGTCGACGGTATTCGACTGCACAATGCTACTTCTGAAACAAATGAAATATGTGAAAGATACAGCAGGAATATTAAATATATAACAAAACTTGAAGCAGGTAAGTAAAAAAAAGCACTAGGGCACATTTTAACAAAAGCGCTCTAAAATCGTTGTTCTGTGAGTGTATTTATTTGGGGATATGAAATGGAAGCTATAAAATTGAATGCCGGCAAAGTACGGGCTGTTGATTAGCCATGGTTGAAAGCGGGCTTCAGAATTGCCTTAACGTATTTCCCGCATGTTGTAAGATACGACTAATAGGATACAAAACTGTATTAGATGGTCACTCACTGCGCTTTATCTTAATGGTTCACTATTCTCTGGATGTTCCACACAGAGTGCAGTTGCTTGCACTACCCTACTTTGCTATTAAGTACCAGTTATAGTTGGTAGCGTACAGGAGCTGCTTCCGTCTTTGCGTTGAGCGAACTTCGAAAACGGGGCGCCGACTGCCAACAGCCACGTACTTGAATGGCATAAATCTCACCAAAAAGGCAGTTTCAAATTTTAGAAAAATACCATTACTGTGAATGAACAGTAAATTGACTGGAATTTTAAACTTGAAACTTTGTTAAATCGACTTCAATTTAAGTTTTCTTTTCATTCTTTGTGTATTGTTATTTTCAGATCACACACCAAATATTATTTCTGATGGAAGATATTTGAGGGTGAGACATGAAGATTTCACTGTGGATCCATATGAGTCTGCAAATGAAATATACAAGTAATTAATATCAATATTTTGGTATTTTTCTATATTGGCCTATTGGGAGTAGGAATACTATTTTTGGCTGAGAAGATATATCAATACAATATCGAATGCACCAGTGTAGGAGGATGTTTTTACCTCCCCATTCACCCTACAAAAATATTTGGAATTCTTGTTGTTTTATTTAATTTATACATTAACGCACAAAAATCTGTTCAAATTTTGCGATATAGTGCTAAATATATTCTTAAAGCTGCAAATTCTTAAATTAGGCTATTCGGTCAAGTTTAATACTAGCAACTTGACACAAGCAAGTGAAACAAAATGAGATATAAATTTCATAAAGATATGCCCAGCTCGATCTTTTCTATATTACTTCCTTCAAGTGCAGAACCGTGATTCATCACAGGCCCTAATCCGTTAATAGATTCAACTTTTATTAAATTGAAAAAACGTTGGATAAATTATAATGTTTTTCTTTATTGTTTTTAAATCATAATGTAGGTTCATTGGAAAGCAACTGAGTATAGAAGTTCGACATTTTATTTCGAAATCTCACCAAAGTATGGATCGAATTCTAGACAGGATAAGAAGAGAAGATGAAAAAGCAATACGAGAAAAAGTAAGAAAAATAGGAAAGATGTCTTGTCGCTTTTAATATTTGGCCGAGTCTTCCGAGAGTAATTGGCTTCGGCATGGCGTGCAATAACTTAGAATTTTCTTGTATTATATACGAAAATATAATACATTATATTGCGCAGAGATTTCAAGCAATTTTAATATCCTAATTATTCGAAATCTCCCGTTTTTGCAAAAGAATTTCAGTGAAATAGAAATAGGAAATAGATGAGGTGCAGAATTTTTAAATCTTCATTGACGCGAAACTTGTTCCATTTGCATTTCTTTTATTTATAAATATATATATAAAAAACAATCATTGGCAGAAAGAAATTCAAAACTACACAAAAAGTAAAGAAATTTTACATCAGATGAATAATCCGTTTGGAACAACAAGAGACGAAAAAGAAGTTCTTACAAAATGGAGAACAATTCTACCATTTTCAGTCGTTCAGCTTGTACAGGATAAATGCAAAGAAATATTCGGAAAACTTGGATATAAAATGTTCAATTCAAAACTCGATATGATTAATTTGACATTGTCGTATTTTTGATGTTGAAAATAAATAAAGAGACATTCTTGTATTTTGTTCTGGTTAGGGTGAAGAAAAAACCTTGAAATAAATTCGTAAGGAAATCATGTTAGAAACGCACATTTTTATTCGAATTATGCTAATTTGATTTATTATATTCTCGGCTCACTGCAGCAAGGCACTGCACGGGTCAATAAAACGTATTATAGATGGAGTTAGTTAGGGTAACTAACTATTCATTCGGAAATTACCGTTTGTTTAGTCGACTAACTCTCGCGACCTTAGTTGTCAATTTGCATTGATGTCTAAGCTACGAATGAGTATGAAGTGGGCAACCACCAAGTATTTTATTTAGCCCGTCATCCCTGAAACTACAAAGTGGCGGTGGGACTATATTTCACTGCCTTAGCCGTAATGGTACTTTATAAGTAATCTGCATTGTTATCACATAAAGGCTGGGCATTGTTATCTAACAATTGGTCCTAAATTACCAAAAATTAGAAAATTAAAAATATTCAAAGAAAAAATCATTCATTCCATGTAATCTATGGAAAGTGCTTTTCGAATTTACTTGAATTCTGAAAATCGAATTATTTCTACTTCTGATCATGGCTAGCGAGGTGTTATCAGCGAAAATCAAGTCTAAGAGACGTGAATTCGCGCAAGAGCGTAAGCCAACGAGATCTGTCAAGAAAGCTTTGAAGAATATTTTGCGATTCTTCGCGAATAACAAGAGAGAAAATGAGAAGATGGTATGTTGCATTTTCATTCACTATATCGTTTAATACATATTAATGGAACAGAATGGGCTGGGTGCGGCTTTTTTACCGACGTAACGTTAACTGACTCAAATTAAAGGATTCAATTTTGATAAACATATTTCGACCTTTGCGAAAGTCTCGTTTAATTCTTTTTACATATGACGTCATAATCTAAAAGAGTTCAGCTGTTCTACGCTCAGTCGATTCGAGTTTCGTATAGTAAAACTGCCTCTGTGGATCTTCAAAGTGGAAGACGGTCTAGCTCAGCGGTTCTCAACCAGCGGGCCATGGAAACATTTTGAAGTGGGCCACAGACCAATTTAAAAAGGCTAGGAAAAAGTGAAGAATTTAGTTTCATTTGAGCAACTATACTCAATTTTACAGAAATAATGGCTTGGGGAGAAATTGAGATTAATTGATTTAATTAGAACATAGTGTAGATCCTTGTGCACACGAAGGCGACCGGGATTCCACAGCATGCATGCGACCTGCAATTGCGATTCTTGCGATAAATCGTGCTGTACACCACGATTTTTTACAATGCGACTTTTCAGTCTGTGACCGTGGCGATATTTTATAGGTTCTTGCTTTCATAAATATTTATTGAGGCACACAAATTTTGGTGCAACTGCAAGTATTTCAGTGTCGATGCCGTAACGTTAGTTTATTAGGCCTTATTTAAAACAAACTTATTACAAGTAGATTAAAATGAAAAACCGACATTGTAGGCAATGTGAGACTTCCTTTGATTACTGCAGGATCCATCACGAGCAAAACGATTCGTATTAAAGGTTGGAAGCTTTTACAAACGTTCAAGGGATCAATGCAGAAAGGTCTGTTTGAATTTTTAATTCTTAATCACCGAGAAATACCATTTTATTCATTATTTAATGCATTAGCTTATAACCCATACTGTTCTATCTGCAACAACATTAGGTTAGTTAAGAGGCTACGTAGTCTTAATGCCGTAACCGAATGAAAAATTGTATTTTGGCAAGTATGAGCCACGGATAGATCACGGCTTGGCAGCGCGATCCATCAGTAAGCCATACTCGACGAAACATGTTTTGTTAAAGGGTTTTTGACTCTGAACCATTGAAATTGCCCCCTACGCTCGTCAAAACTTACATACCGCAACCTTCAAAAATTGTTTTAAGATTTTCTGTTGTTGCCAAGAGGCTGTGCGGGACCAGGATAGTTTTGATTCGATTTCTGATCCATATTATGATGTGTACGTTCCATCTCCTTCTGCATACAGTGGAAAAAATAATTACATTTCTGTTTATTGCCCTGGACGATGTCACAATCCTATTTGTATGGCCGAGGAAGAGGTTAGTGGAATCAAATTCTTTGATACATTTATAATGTCAAAGGTCAATAAAATAGTACAGAATTGTGTCGGAATATTTGTGAAAATATGCCATATCAGGGATAGTGCTCCTTCGTGAGAGTAAAACATTTGAATTCGACTTCATTACAAGGCGGGAACCTCAATTTCTGATGAGTTAAAGTCAGATGCTAGACCAGCGGTTCCCAAACTTTTCAAAAAAATTTTACCTGGTGGACCCTTTGCAATTTTTTCGATATTTCGCGGCCCTATGAAAATCAAAGAACGCTATAGGAAAAATTAAAACATCACAATTAAAGAAATCAACACTAAACAAACCAATGAATAAAAAAGCAAAAAACTGTCAAATACGGTAAGAAGTTTTATGAGATGCGTGCACTTTTGTGCAATTGGGTCATCAATGTTTGGTTTGGTTTGGTATTGCGCAAGTGTCTCCTCAACTTGCACGACTTTAGTGGAGAGCTTGTCAGCACATTATGGCACAAGACGCAATGCGGTTTTTCTTTTCCACCAGAGTTTATCACGATAAACCAAAATCGGATAAATGAATCGTGATATCTGAATTTCTTTCTTAGGAGGCATTTGAAATAATATTTTTACGATAAAATATAATTTACTGAAAAACGTTTATAGTAACTGATAAATAGCTCTAAATTTAAAAGCTTAATGAATTACCGATAACCGTGTCTTTCTAGCGACCAAGCCGTACTGACCGTATAAACAATAGTTGACTGTAGTAAAGCAAGTGGTATTCTAATCATAACGATTGTGAAAACATTACAAACCCGAGAAAGCTTTATTATTGAATCACGATTACTAAGAAAATAATTCTATTTCGCGGACCCGCTGAAACTGCTGTACGGACCCCAGTTGGTCCGCGGACTCCAGTTTGGGAACCACTGTGCCAGACTGTCTGTGCGTGAAGTCATTTAATGAAAACAAAACTGATGCTTGAATTTTCACTGTTGGGATTTCCACTTCTACTATATTTATATATAATCGTCAAAGAATATGTCGTTGAATATGATTCATTTTATGCATCTCAACCTATGTGTTCATTATTTATATATATATATATATCATTTTCTTTATTTCAGGATGAATGGGCGCCTATTCCCTCTCCGTTACCGAAACCATTCGCAAACCTTATGGAACGACAATCTTGGGAGTGGTGTAAAAGGGTAAGAAGATATAAATATATTTTGGTTATTTATAAATCTTCGTCCAAAAACCTTGAAAATTGGATTTTTTGTCTAATACAACCCACAAGATTATGAGAAAAATGTTCTATTTTCGTAGTTGAGTTACAATAGTGTTTGTTACCAATATACGATGTCGATACATATACGATAAATTCATCCTCGGATCAACTCGCAAAAATAACATTAAAGAAAATTTCGCTTCGTTGTCAAAAGATTCGGAATCACAGAAATGAGTATTCGAATGATCTGAATCGACTGGAATCAGAAATCTGGAAGTTGCATTTGTACAATCAGCTGTTGCATTTTTATTCGATACTTGGGATATATTATCGTTGTTTTCATTAAAATAAATATTTATTTTTAGATGGAAAGTCAGGCCAGAGGAAAAGAAAGCGAATGGGTAAGCGATAATAATAAATTTATTTTATCGTGTTATACTTTAATTATTACAATAATACTTCAATTTGTTTATTTTATAAGACGTAATACCTAATGTTCATTTGAGAATCGCCAATTCTAAATATGTTATTTAAGAATGACTTCGGTGATCATATCTGATTTTCGGACATAAATTTTGCGTCTTACACAATGTTACAAATAACTCTTCCCAGCAATGTTCAAAACCAAAATCAGTTTCGGGAAGATCCGAAATGACATGATTTGATATTCGATTCGAAGAGATAATTCCTAAATCTGAAAGACATAGTGTTCAATACTTAGGACAACCATTACGAATTGGTATAACCAAATGAGTTTTTGTTGTTGCTGTCATTAAAGTGAAACATTGGTGACGCTGATAAACGTATAGATATATAGACAAAATTCAATACGGGTAATTTTAAAATATCTATAAAATATATCAATATTATAGATTGAAAAGAATAATTACACAATTTTGTTATTATTCATTTTTAGGAAGAAAAGTGGGGTGTTCCATTTTATGGAGACGGAGATTTATGTTTACGTCGTGATATAGTAAGAACTTTTGGATTCTTTTTTTTTCAAACTTTTTAGACTGAAAACCAAATCAATGATCTTTGTTGGTATTCCCCATGTAATATGGCATCAGAGTTCTGAAATGGGTCACTGATGAATCGCCCCGCCTAATCAAGTTCTATCAGATCAAGATCTAATCACAAATGTGATGAAATATAAGCAATTTTGTTTATCTGAAATGTTTAAGCCGAACAGGAAAAGATCATATCTTTCCAGTAATTGTAACCCTGTCCGCCTATAAGTGGCCGCTGTTACAGGGCCTTGTACAGGGTGACCCACTCAAAGAAGTGGCTATAAAAAAAAAAAAACCTATTAGTTTCTATCACTTCGTCTTTATGATGACATGTTTTATAGGATTTCATCAATTCAGAACATTTTAGCCCGCAAATCTAAGAGGCAACCTATAATTTAATCATTGTTTTTCAGCAAAGAGAAATGGTTGCATTCTGGACTTCTCTCGATGTTAAGTTGGAATCCGCGGATGTAATTTGTACGGAGATTCCTCGATTCGCACTTGTACGTATAATTCTATCACGCGCTAAATATTCAATTTAAAGAAGTGAAAAGGAAAAAAAAGCTTGAAATTTACGTTATCCGACTAATATATTTGGCGCGTTTAGCATTTGTCAGCTTGTTAGACTAAGAGAGAATGCTCATTTAATTTATATTTCCAGAAATATGGTTCGATTGCATTCTGGTGTCCCCTCGGTGTTACCTTGGCTACATCAAGTGAATTTCATCCACAGATACAAAGATTTGGACGAGTAAGTGTAATTCTGTCTGTTTTTATAAATATGAAAAGCAATTCTTCAAATTTCTGTAAGTGATAAAATTACTTTGATACCATTTCGGACATCCACTCTGTGTCCTATTTCCTGCAAATAGATATTTTTTCTTCAAGTCTGAACAAATGAACAGAACACAGGACGTGATCTGAAACATGGTTGAGTGGTATCCACCTGTTAATATCCAAAGTGTAGCCGACTTGTTGTTGCCGAGTCAATTTAAATTGCAGTTCTTCTAAAGATTTTCGCTGCGATCGCTAAATTGAATAATAGAATCCAATATTCGGCTAGATTTCGGGAAGGAGCAGCAAGAGAAACAAGCCTCCAAGGTTCGATGCATCAGTGACTTACACTTAACAAACAATGCCGGACTGATCCCATTTTCGGAACTCCTGTTTGTCAATGAGTGGCCCCGAACCTGATTGGTCGACATATTAGATGCGTTTAATATTTAACGGTTCATAAGAATTAAAATGAGTAAGATTGCTTATTTAATTTATATTTCCAGAAATATGGTTCGATTGCATTCTGGTGCCCACTTGGGGTTGCCTTGGATACAGCAAGTGTATTTCGCCCAGCGATTCCTAGATTTGAACAAGTAAGTGTTCTCCCATTTCTTATGAAAATCGAGAGCAAAGGTTCAAACTTCAAGTGGTAAAATTACGCCTACGAGATGACTTCATTTTAGACATGAGTAAATAATGGATCGGGCCGACGAGACCTGAAGTAAATCATGATAACGTTTCCTGGAGCCCTGGAGGGTAACTAATAATACTTAATAATACTAATAATAATATTTCTCAAGTGACAGGATCTGTAGCATGTTTAAAACATCCAACATACTATATCAAAAAACATCAAAGATACGTACAAATATTGGTGTTTTTTTATTTCTCAAAAATTGAGAACCACTATCCCAGGTGTATCTTATGAAGACGTAAGGTTCAATATAATAATGTCTAGTGTTGAAATTTACACGTCTACATTTTTATTTATGAATTACCGTGATTCTTCGTATGGTTGGGCCCGACTTTTGTCCATTTTTTTTCTTGTATCCTAACTTGAGTTCTTGTCATTTTTTATTATTCAGATTGCCAAACCTACCATTACCAAAAAGGCACTTGCATTTTGGTGCCCACTTGATACTACTTCGGACTCTTCAGATGAATTATGTTGGGAAATTCCCACATTCCAATAAGTGAGTTTTTTGTTATTATATTTGGTGGTGTTACTCTAAATTATTCAACAATCGTTCCTATGCTTATGTAAAAAAGAAAAAAAAAAGACGCGTAAAACATGATTGGAAGTTTTAGTTTCTTTTTGAAAGTTCGATTATCAGTTATAGTATAGTATAGTATAAGTATATTATAATCTTGATAGTGAGCAAAAAAGATTCTATATGTAGTCGAATCACGAATGGTATTAAAATGCTTGGTCAAGTAGGCAAATTTAGGCTTAAATTGACATGTATTCTGAAAAATTCCTGTTAGTCGGTTTTATGGCACAATTGTGTCCCCGTAACTCATTGTGCACTTCGCCCATGCTGAAACCGCGGGAGCGCTATATATTCCGGGTCTGGTGAATGTTAAGTGTAAGACCCTTGAATTACCAATATCGATGTACAGTTTTTATTTTGTTTGTTTGTTTATAATATTTGTTTGATTTAGATGTTCAGCAGAAAATACCTTATACCACCAGAGTCAGCAGAGAGCAACGCTTGTCTGCGGCCAAAACGGTTAGTTAAATTTGTGATAAGTTTTATCCTAACGGTTCCTGACATAATTCAAAAATTGGCAGAGAGGAGGGTTTGTAAACGTCTTCCACCTTTTGGCCGTGACTTTATATAAAAAAAACTGCACGTCTTGATGAATTTTTGTGGCCGGATTCAAAAATTCACTTAGTCGGAAAAAATATGTGAAACATGTTTTTATCAAGCATTGCTTTAAGTTTTATGTTTTAAGTCGTTATCTACTAGTAGGTACCGGTAACTAGCTGGAAAAATATTTTTGTTCATTCTGAATCAAATCTGAAATGTTGTTGTTGCGTTTCAATAAATAACAAGGCCCAGAATGAAATTGTAAAAATGAAAAGAATAAAATTGTATATACTCTTCAAGTTGAAACTTTTCATTTCACCATATAATTTCATTGTGTTGATTTCTATAACTTTTATCCTTTTGGTATGGAGTAATGAAAATAACTTTGTTGATTTCAGGCACGCTGGATTGCTGGGGGAAATATATATATATAATACATTGAAATGAAAATTCGAAGAATCAATCGCTTGTTGTATTCAGAGAGTAAAGACGCAGGAGGCTGAATGATAATGAAACAACAAAAAAAAGGCAATTCAGTCGTTGATGGATCACGCCGCCGAGGCGCGGACGATCCCTAACTTATACTTCACGATAAAACATTTCGATTGGGTAATCGAAGACTGGACAGCGCATTAATGCATATGACTTAATGTTTTTTAGATCGTGTTTGGAAGAATTTTCTCGCCAAAAAACCTGACTTCAACAAGGGTTGTTCTTTCAGAAACATTTACTTTCTAATCGAAACAAATTTGTACAAATCCGGATTCTGTTTCAAATAGCAAGGGGAAGATTTGACAAATGCTTAGTTTTTCATTTATCATGGTGACAATTTTCAAAATGCAGGCTATTGAAATAAAGCATATCAATGAAATATTTGATCAAACTAAACAAAAAATATGTTGTGCACACTCGTTTTTATTTGTGTGCCTAATGCTTGGCAAAAAATAATTTCTGATTGTAAAAACCTTTATCGAATCATATCTAATCTCAGTCCATATACAATCACAGCATTTGAATTCTACATACATCCTAATCGCGTCGAATCCAAAAGTGGCATCGCTACCTTCAGTACAATGCAATTCGAGAATAGGATAATATCTTGGTTATAATTGTTGTTTTTGTCAGTTAATGGTCACTATGTGGTCCATACTTATCAACTTGACACTTTTGTACCTTTTTCTGAGTTTTGCTGCATGCTTTTGCTTGTTGTAACTTTTATCTCTTCTGTGTAAATAAAATATAATTTTGTCGGACACAAACTAAGTTTATAATATTCTTTCTGCCCTAAGAAGCGGTATAATTTTTGCGGATACGTTTTCTAGAAGAAGCTCTAGGCACGAGCATTGATGAGGTCGAGGAACCCTCAAAACCCACGGAACCCACGTTTTGGTTGCGGATTTCTAGCTTCATTTTTTTATTGCACCTACTGTGATTTATCACTACCACATACTCAACAATACATTATAATTTCATTTCTATGCGATTTACCGCGACTATTTTGTTGAGCTCGTTTGTTTTCATCAAACATAATATGTAATTCGTTTTCAATTTGTTAAAAAATACATTTAACACGTTGTTTGTACGAAAGATTACAATCCACCTTTAATAGAAACTTAAGCATAATCAGTCAGGATTGTGAATCGGAGTTATGAACTGAAACTGCCACTGAAACAATTGTTTCTGGCAAAATAGCTCTTCTGGTAAGGCCGTTACCAAAAATTTGCTAGTCCGACTGAATTTTGAGTGGTTACAAGGGTATTAATAACTGACTTGGTAAGCAATCCCGGTATATTGAATCAACAAAAAGTAAGAAAACTTCAACTTTACGCCAAACACTTGATCAGGGCTTGGATTGCGTTAATCGTAGTCACATGCCTACAAAGTACAACGCACGCAATGAAACGAGCACTTTCTGTTAGCTTGCATAGCAAACCGTGCGATTGCGTTAGAAAACGCAAGGAACTGCATACAGAGCATTGCGCAAGAGTAAAATAAAACAAACAATAAAGAGATTTTCCTTGCATCCAAATTAAACAATGATGCTACATTGAAATCCCCCAACCGCATGCGAAGCATCTTATATTCCATAAAGGACCGAATTGTAAAAAAGATAACTTTAATCAACTATGGTACTGAGTATATAAAATGGAAAAAACATTTTAATAGTGGGCCAGATTTAAAATAAGCGTGATATTTTTGTTCTTTCGGCTAATCGTTACAACAATAGGGAAGTCATAGCAGTCTGACATCAGGAAGTTCCTATATATCGGTTATAGCTATCTGCCAGTCAGAAGGGTATATTTTTTTATAAAGTAGTGGAATAAAATAAACCATAAACAGGGAATATTATAGAGATTATATTTTTTGATTATGAAAATCTTTACTACACAGTCTCAAAAAAAAAAAAAATAAAAAATGGTTCGTCAGGCAATATTTTCATATTACGTAAACTAGTCTAACACCGCCTAATCACTGAAGAATAGCCATGAAACAATCAAATATTACGACAACTTAGTAGAATTTTAAAATTCTGAGCGATGAAATACAAAAACTAAGAGCAGTGCATTGTCGATGAGAGAAATATTTGCGGTTGTGAGAGTATACCGTATGCAGTTGCTTTGCTGAAATCAGCATATAATTTTGTATCAATATTATTGAAACACTAGCTATCAAAAACACTGAGTGGTATCCGTCCTTGGCGACGACGGTAAAACCATATAACAACTCACAGGGCAAAATTATCTATGACGGTATGACTGATGATTGAATCTTCCAATTTCTAAATATGGTTGCAACGTAATTGGACAGCAGATTTTAGAAATAAGATATTTTGGCATTTTTCTATATTGGCCTATTGGGAGTAGGAATACTATTTTTGTCTGAGAAGATATATCAATACAATATCGAATGCACCAGTGTAGGAGGATGTTCTTACCTCCCCATTCACCTTACAGAAATATTTGGAATTCTTGTTGTTTCATTGAATTTATACATTACCGCACAAAAATCTGTGCAAATTTTGCGATACAGTGCTGAATATATTCTTAAAGCAGCAAATTCTTAAATTAGGCTATTCGGTCAAGTTTAATACCAGCAACTTGACACAAGCAAGTGAAACAAAATGAGATATAAATTTCATAAAGATATGCCCAGCTCGATCTTTTCTATATTACTTCCTTCAAGTGCAGAACCGTAATTCATCACAGGCCCTAATCCGTTAATGGATTTAACTTTTATTAAATTGAAAAAACGTTGGATAAATTATAATGTTTTTCTTTATTGTTTTCAAATCATAATGTAGGTTCATTGGAAAGCAACTGAGTATAGAAGTTCGACATTTTATTTCGAAATCTCACCAAAGTATGGATCGAATTCTAGACAGGATAAGAAGAGAAGATGAAAAAGCAATACGAGAAAAAGTAAGAAAAATAGGAAAGATGTCTTGTCGCTTTTAATATTTGTCCGAGTCTTCCGAGAGTAATTGGCTTCGGCATGGTGTGCAATAACTTAGAATTTTCTTGTATTATATACGAAAATATAATACATTATATTGCGCAGAGAAGCTTAAATAACATCTGAGCGTTTTTTAGGAATATTTCAAGCAATTTTAATATCCTAATTATTCGAAATCTCCCGTTTTTGCAAAAGAATTACAGTGAAATAGAAATAGA
This sequence comes from Styela plicata, assembly GCA_963675895.2. NCBI lineage: Eukaryota > Metazoa > Chordata > Ascidiacea > Stolidobranchia > Styelidae > Styela > Styela plicata. The sequence goes on along the minus strand of OZ023151.1, from coordinate 6,564,811 downwards.
TGAGGTGCAGAATTTTTAAATCTTCATTGACGCGAAACTTGTTCCATTTGCATTTCTTTTATTTATAAATATATATATAAAAAACAATCATTGGCAGAAAGAAATTCAAAACTACACAAAAAGTAAAGAAATTTTACATCAGATGAATAATCCGTTTGGAACAACAAGAGACGAAAAAGAAGTTCTTACAAAATGGAGAACAATTCTACCATTTTCAGTCGTTCAGCTTGTACAGGATAAATGCAAAGAAATATTCGGAAAACTTGGATATAAAATGTTCAATTCAAAACTCGATATGATTAATTTGACATTGTCGTATTTTTGATGTTGAAAATAAATAAAGAGATATTTTTGTATTTTGTTCTGGTTATGTTGAAGAAAAAACCCTGAAATAAATTCGTAAGGGAATTCTGTTAGAAACGCACATTTTTATTCGAATTATGTTAATTCGATTTATTATATTCTCGGCTCACTGCAGCAAGGCACTACACGGGTCCATAAAACGTATGGTAGATGGAGTTAGTTAGGCTAACTAACTATTCATTCGGAAATTACCGTTTGTTTAGTCGACTAACTCTCGCGACCTTAGTTGTCAATTTGCATCGATGTCTAAGCTACGAATGAGTATGAAGTGGGCAACCACCAAGTATTTTATTTAGCCCATCATCCCTGAAACTACAAAGTGGCGGTGGGACTATATTTCACTGCCGTAGCCGTAATGGTAATTTATAAGTAATTTGCATTGTTATCACATAAAGGCTGGGCATTGTTATCAAACAATTGGTCCTAAATTACCAAAAATTAGAAAATTAAAAATATTCAAAGAAAAAATCATTCATTCCATGTAATCTATGGAAAGTGCTTTTCGAATTTACTTGAATTCTGAAAATCGAATTATTTCTACTTCTGATCATGGCTAGCGAGGTGTTATCAGCGAAAATCAAGTCTAAGAGACGTGAATTAGCGCAAGAGCGTAAGCCAACGAGATCTGTCAAGAAAGCTTTGAAGAATATTTTGCGATTCTTTGCGAAAGACAAGAGAGAAAATGAGAAGATGGTATGTTGCATTTTCATTCACTATATCGTTTAATACATATTAATGGAACAGAATGGGCTGGGTGCGGCTTTTTTACCGACGTAACTGACTCAAATTAAAGGATTCAATTTTGATAAACATATTTCGACCTTTGCGAAAGTCTCGTTTAATTCTTTTTACCTATGACGTCATAATGTAAAAGAGTTCAGCTGTTCTACGCTCAGTCGATTCGAGTTTCGTATAGTAAAACTGCCTCTGTGGATCTTCAAAGTGGAAGACGGTCTAGCTCAGCGGTTCTCAACCAGCGGGCCATGGAAACATTTTGAAGTGGGCCACAGACCAATTTAAAAAGGCTTGGAAAAATTGAAGAATTTAGTTTCATTTGAGCAACTATACTCAATTTTACAGAAATAATGGCTTGGGGAGAAATTGAGATTAATTGATTTAATTGGAACATAGTGTAGATCCTTGTGCACACGAAGGCGACCGGGATTCCACAGCATGCATGCGACCTGCAATTGCGATTCTTGCGATAAATCGTGCTGTACACTACGATTTTTTACAATGCGACTTTTCAGTCTGTGACCGTGGCGATATTTTATAGGTTCTTGCTTTCATAAAAATTTATTGAGGCACACAAATTTTGGTGCAACGAAAATGGGCCACGGAAAGAAAAAAGTTGAGAACTGGTCTAGCCAAATTCAGGAGAAACATGTAGTGTGCCAGGTTTTGCAAGTTTATTTTCATAGAATGTTGTCTGGTTTGCGGTTTCGGTAGCTAAAAGTATTTCAGTGTCGATGCCGTAACGTTAGTTTATTAAGCCTTATTTAAAACAAACTTATTACAAGTAGATTAAAATGAAAAACCGACATTGTAGGCAATGTGAGACTTCCTTTGATTACTGCAGGATCCATCACGAGCAAAACGATTCGTGTTAAAGGTTGGAAGCTTTTACAAACGTTCAAGGGATCAATGCAGAAAGGTCTGTTTGAATTTTTAATTCTTAATCACCGAGAAATACCATTTTATTCATTATTTAATGCATTAGCTTATAACCCATACTGTTCTATCTGCAACAACATTAGGTTAGTTAAGAGGCTACGTAGTCTTAATGCCGTAACCCAATGAAAAATTGTATTTTGGCAAGTATGAGCCACGGATTGATCACGGCTTGGCAGCGCGATCCATCAGTAAGCCATACTCGACGAAACATGTTTTGTTAAAGGGTTTTTGACTCTGAACCATTGAAATTGCCCCATGCGCATGTCAAAACTTATATACCTCAACCTTCAAATATTGTTTTAAGATTTTCTGTTGTTGTCGAGAGGCTGTGAGGGACCAGGATAGTTTTGATTCGATTTCTGATCCATATTATGATGTGTACGTTCCATCACCTTCTGCATACAGTGGAGAAAATAATTACATTTCTGTTTATTGTCCTGGACGATGTCCCAATCCTATTTGTATGGCCGAGGAAGAGGTTAGTGGAATCAAATTCTTTGATACATTTATAATGTCAAAAGTCAATAAAATAGTACTGAATTGTGTCGGAATATTTGTGAAAATATGCCATATCAGGGATAGTGCTCCTTCGAAAGAGTAAAACATTTGAATTCGACTTCATTACAAGGCGGGAACCTCAATTTCTGATGAGGTAAAGTCAGATGCTAGAATGTCTGTGTGTGAAGTTATTTAATGAAAACAAGACTGATGCTCGAATTTTCACTGTTGGGATTTCCACTCCTATTATATTTATATATAATCGTCAAAGAATATGTCGTTGAATATGATTCATTTTATGCATCTCAACCTACGTGTTCATTATTTATATATATATATATATATATATCATTTTCTTTATTTCAGGACGAATGGGCGCCTATTCCCTCTCCGTTACCGAAACCATTCGCAAACCTTATGGAACGACAATCTTGGGAGTGGTGTAAAAGGGTAAGAAGATATAAATAAATTTTGGTTATTTATAAATCTTCGTCCAAAAACCTTGAAAATTGGATTTTTTGTCTAATACAACCCATAAGATTATGAGAAAAATGTTCTATTTTCGTAGTTGTGTTACAATTGTGTTACCAATATACGATGTCGATACATATACGATTCATCCTCGGATCAACTCGCAAAAATAAAATTAAAGAAAATTTCGTTTCGTTGTCCAACGATTCGGAATCACAGAAATGAGTATTCGAATGATCTGAATCGACTGAATCTGGAATCTGGAAGTTGCATTTGTACAATCAGCTGTTGCATTTTATTCGATACTTGGGATATATTATCGTTGTTTTCATTAAAATAAATATTTATTTTTAGATGGAAAGTCAGGCCAGAGGAAAAGAAAGCGAATGGGTTGGTGATAATAATAAATTTATTTTATCGTGTTATACTTCAATTATTTCAATAATACTTCAATTCGTTTATTTTATAAGACTTAATACTTACTGTTCATTTGAGTATCGCCAATTCTAAATATAATATTTAGGAATGACTTCGGTGATCATATCTGATTTTCGGACATAAATTTTGCATCTTACACAATCTCACAAATAACTCTTCCCAGCAATGTTCAAAACCAAAATCAGTTTTGGGAAGATCCGAAATGACATGATTTGATATTCGATTCGAAAAGATAATTTCTAAATCTGAAACACATAGTGTTCAATACTTAGGACAACCATTGCGAATTGGTATAACCAAATGAGTTTTTGTTGTTGCTGTCATAAAAGTGAAACATTGATGACGCTAATAAAGATATAGATATATGGACAAAATTTAATACCGGTAATTTTAAAATATCTATAAAATATATAAATGTTATAGATTGAAAAGAATAATTACACAATGTTGTTATTATTCATTTTTAGGAAGAAAAATGGGGTGTTCCATTTTATGGAGACGGAGATTTATGTTTACGTCGTGATATAGTAAGAACTTTTGGATTCTTTTTTTTTTGTTTTAGACTGAAAACCAAATCAATGATCTTTGTTGGTATTCCCCATGTAATACGGCATCAGGGTTCTGAAATGGGTCACTGATGAATCGCCCCGCCTAATCAAGATCTATCAGTGGCACACGCTTGAGAAAGCTAAATTTCCGATTTTGCAGTGGTTTAGCACATCCCTTCTACTAACGGTAATCTACTGATGCTAGTGGTAGAATGAGTTATTTTCTGATGCACATCTATATCAATCAAACAAAATGACCAAACAAATAAAAATTGTACATCTAGACTGATAATTCAGGGGTGTTATATTTACGTTTACTTTTACACGAAAAAAACCAATTGCAATGGCAAGTGTTGTTGATCTTACTTTCCGAACACGTAAAAATCCAGTTCTCTTATCAAGAAGTTGCGGAAAATATTAAATTTCAATACTTCGTTCTTGAATTCATTTTGCAGTGAAATCATGCCAAACCTCGACTTTACTGCAAAATGGGACAAATGTGATTAAATATAAGCAATTTTGTTTATCTGAAATGTTTAAACGTTATTCTATTTAATAATAATTTTGAAATTAAAAAAAAAACTATATTTTGGTTAATTAAACTAAACCACAAGAGAACCAGATTTCAGAAACAAGAAATAAAAAAAATGTGTGTCTCTTGAAAACCTATTGGTTTCTATCACTTCGTTCTTATTATGACATGTTTTATAGGATTTCATCAATTCAGAACATTTTAGCCCGCAAATCTAAGCGGCAACCTATAATTTAATCATTGTTTTTCAGCAAAGAGAATCGGTTGCATTCTGGAGTTCTCTCGATGTTAAGTTGGAATCCGCGGATGTAATTTGTACGGAGATTCCTCAATTCGAACTTGTACGTATAATTCTATCACGTGCTAAATATTCAATTTAAAAAAGTGAAAAGAAAAAAAGCTTGAAATTTACGTTATCCGACTAATATATTTGGCGCGTTTAGCATTTGTCAGCTTGTTAGACTAAGAGAGAATGCTCATTTAATTTATATTTCCAGAAATATGGTTCGATTGCATTCTGGTGTCCCCTCGGTGTTACCTTGGCTACATCAAGTGAATTTCATCCACAGATACAAAGATTTGGACGAGTAAGTGTAATTCTGTCTGTTTTTATAAATATGAAAAGCAATTCTTCAAATTTCTGTAAGTGATAAAATTACTTTGATACCATTTCGGACATCCACTCTGTGTCCTATTTCCTGCAAATAGATATTCTTTCTTCAAGTCTGAACAAATGAACAGAACACAGGACGTGATCTGAAACAGGGTTGAGTGGTATCCACCTGTTAATATCCAATGTGTAGCCGACTTGTTGTTGCCGAGTCAATTTAAATTGCCCTTCTTCTAAAGATTTTCGCTGCGATCGCTAAATTGAATAATAGAATCCAATATTCGGCTAGATTTCGGGTAGGAGCAGCAAGAGAAACAAGCCTCCAAGGTTCGATCCATCAGTGACTTACACTTAACAAACAATGCCGGACTGATCCCATTTTTGGAACTCCTGTTTGTCAATGAGTGGCCCCGAACCTCATTGGTGAACATATTAGATGCGTTTAATATTTAACGGTTCATAAGAATTAAAAATGGGTAAGATTGCTTATTTAATTTATATTTTCAGAAATGGGGTTCGATTGCATTCTGGTGCCCACTTGGGGTTGCCTTGGATACAGCAAGTGTATTTCGCCCAGCGATTCCTAGATTTGAACAAGTAAGTGTTCTCCCATCTCTTATGAAAATCGAGAGCAAAGGTTCAAACTTCAAGTGGTAAAATTACGCTGACGAGATGACTTCATTTTAGACATGAGTGAATAATGGATCGGGCCGACGAGACCTGAAGTAAATCATGATAACGTTTCCTGGAGCCCTGGAGGGTAAATAATAATACTTGTCAAGTGACAGGATCTGTAGCACGTTTAAAACATCCAACATAATATATCAATAGACATCGAAGATGCGTACAAATATTGGTGTTTTTTTATTTCTCAAAAATTGAGAACCACTATCCCAGGTGTATCTTATGAAGACGTAAGGTTCAATATAATAATGTCTAGTGTTGATATTTACACATCTACATTTTATTTATGAATTACCGTGATTCTTCGTATGGTTGGGCCCGACTTTTGTCCATTCTTTTTCTTGTATCCTAACTTGAGTTCTTGTCATTTTTTATTATTCAGATTGCCAAACCTACCGTTACCAAAAAGGCACTTGCATTTTGGTGCCCACTTGATACTACTTCGGACTCTTCAGATGAATTATGTTGGGAAATTCCCACATTCCAATAAGTGAGTTTTTTGTTATTATATTTGGTGGTGTTATTTTAAATTATTCAACAATCATTCCTATGCCTATGTAAAAAAGAAAAAAAAGACGCGTAAAACATGATTGGAAGTTTTAGTTTCTTTTTGAAAGTTCGATTATCAGTTTGACACGTTTGTCCTGATATTAATGTCTATTCCTGTATAGTATAAGTATATTATAATCTTGATAGTGAGCAAAAAAGATTCTATATGTAGTCGAATCACGAATGGTATTAAAATGCTTGGTCAAGTAGGCAAATTTAGGCTTAAATTGACATGTATTCTGAAAAATTCCTGTTAGTCGGTTTTATGGCACAATTGTGTCCCCGTAACTCATTGTGCACTTCGCCCATGCTGAAACCGCGGGAGTGCTATATATTCCGGGTCTGGTGAATGTTAAGTGTAAGACCCTTGAATTACCAATATCGATGTACAGTTTTTATTTTGTTTGTTTGTTTATATTATTTGTTTGATTTAGATGTTCAGCAGAAAATACCTTATACCACCAGAGTCAGCAGAGAGCAACGCTTGTCTGCGGCCAATAACGGTTAGTTAAATTTGTGATAAGTTTTATCCTAACGGTTCCTGACATAATTCAAAAATTGGCAGAGAGGAGGGTTTGTAAACGTCTTCCACCTTTTGGCCGTGACTTTATATAAAAAAAACTGCACGTCTTGATAAATTTTTGTGGCCGGATTCAAAAATTCACTTAGTCGGAAAAAATATGTGAAACATGTTTTTATCAAGCATTGCTTTAAGTTTTATGTTTTAAGTCGTTATCTACTAGTAGGTAACTAGCTGGAAAAATATTTTTGTTCATTCTGAATCAAATCTGAAATGTTGTTGTTGCGTTTCAATAAATAACAAGGCCCAGAATGAAATTGTAAAAAATGAAAAGAATAAAATTGTATATACTCTTCAAGTTGAAACTTTTCATTTCACCATATAATTTCATTGTGTTGATTTCTATAACTTTTATCCTTTTGGTATGGAGTAATGAAAATAACTTTGTTGATTTCAGGCAGATTGCTGGGGGAAATATATATATATATAATACATTGAAATGAAAATTCGAAGAATCGCTTGTTGTATTCAGAGAGTAAAGACGCAGGAGGCTGAATGATAATGAAACAACAAAAAAAGGCAATTCAGTCGCTGATGGATCACGCCGCCGAGGCGCGGACGATCCCTAACTTATACTTCACGATAAAACATTTCGATTGGGTAATCGAAGACTGGACAGCGCATTAATGCATATGACTTAATGTTTTTTAGATCGTGTTTGGAAGAATTTTCTCGCCAAAAAACCTGACTTCAACAAGGGTTGTTCTTTCAGAAACATTTACTTTCTAATCGAAACAAATTTGTACAAATCCGGATTCTGTTTCATATAGCAAGGGGAAGATTTGACAAATGCTTAGTTTTTCATTTATCATGGTGACAATTTTCAAAATGCAGGCTATTGAAATAAAGCATATCAATGAAATATTTGATCAAACTAAACAAAAATATGTTGCGCACACTCGTTTTTATTTGTGTGCCTAATGCTTGGCAAAAAATAATTTCTGATTGTAAAAACCTTTATCGAATCATATCTAATCTCAGTCCATATACAATCACAGCATTTGAATTCTACATACATCCTAATCGCGTCGAATCCAAAAGTGGCATCGCTACCTTCAGGACAATGCAATTCGAGAATAGGATAATATCTTGGTTATAATTGTTGTTTTTGTCAGTTGATGGTCACTATGTGGTCCATACTTATCAACTTGACACTTTTGTACTTTTTTCTGAGTTTTGCTGCATGCTTTTGCTTGTTGTAACTTTTATCTCTTTTGTGTAAATAAAATATAATTTTGTCGGACACAAACTAAGTTTATAATATTCTTTCTGCCCTAAGAAGCGGTATAATTTTTGCGGATACGTTTTCTAGAAGAAGCTCTAGGCACGAGCATTGATGAGGTCGAGGAACCCTCAAAATTATCGCACACCTCTGGCGAGCACGTTTTGGTTGCGGATTTCTAGCTTCATTTTTTTATTGCACCTACTGTGATTTATCACTACCACATACTCAACAATACATTATAATTTCATTTCTATGCGATTTACCGCGACTATTTTGTTGAGCTCGTTTGTTTTCATCAAACACAATATGTAATTCGTTTTCAATTTGTTAAAAAATACATTTAACACATTGTTTGTACGAAAGATTACAATCCACCTTCAATAGAAACTTAAGCATAATCAGTCAGGATTGTGAATCGGAGTTATGAACTGAAACTGCCACTGAAACAATTGTTTCTGGCAAAATAGCTTTGCTAGTCCGACTGAATTTTGAGTGGTTACAAGGGTATTAATAACTGACTTGGTAAGCAATCCCGGTATATTGAATCAACAAAAAGTAAGAAAACTTTAACTTTACGCCAAACACTTGATCAGGGCTTGGATGGTAATGTTTCATGCAGTTAAACGTTACTTACAAAAATACTATTTTATTTGGATTTCTTAAACATCATAGTTTCGCAAGCAGAAATTTTCTTTTGCAACTCATGAGCTGCTGATGGACCGTGCCTCTTCGAAACGATCCATCAGTAACTAATACTTACAAAGCCTACTTTGAACAAAGCCTACCGCACTGCATTGCGTTAATCGTAGTCACATGCCTACAAAGTACAACGCACGCAATGAAACGAGCACTTTCTGTTAGCTTGCATAGCAAACCGTGCGATTGCGTTAGAAAACGCAAGGAACTGCATACAGAGCATTGCGCAAGAGTAAAATAAAACAAACAATAAAGAGATTCTCCTTGCATCCAAATTAAACAATGATGCTACATTGAAATCCCCCAACCGCATGCGAAGCATCGTATATTCCATAAAGGACCGAATTGTAAAAAAGATAACTTTAATCAACTATGGTACTGAGTATATAAAATGGAAAAAACATTTTAATAGTGGGCCAGATTTAAAATAAGCGTGATATTTTTGTTCTTTCGGCTAATCGTTACAACAATAGGGAAGTCATAGCAGCCTGACATCAGGAAGTTCCTATATATCGGTTATAGCTATCTGCCAGTCAGAATGGTATATTTTTTTATGAAGTAGTGGAATAAAATAAACCATAAACAGGGAATATTATAGAGAGTGCAAATTTAAATTCTCAAAACTATATTTGTATTCAATGCTCAAATTTTTTTTTTGTCTGATTTCCAGTTATAAAAATGTTAGCAAAATTTTGTTCTTGCATATATGTTATTAGCGATATGAGTTACGGATGGATCGCCCCTTACCTCTCATCTAAAACATCAAAGCATGTTTTGTAGAATATGAGGAAATTAAATTAAGATTGAGTAAAGGTGTAACATGGAAACCTCTTCAAATTGTTTTCATGTTTCTAACATTCATATTCAAGCATGAATGTGGTGATCATTCAATTGATATAGTATATTGATCCTATATTGATATCCGAAAACTTCTAATTCTATGTTCATAAACAAGTGTAAGTTGTATTTAGTGAAAACCTGAATCCCTAATGGATCGCACTGACCAGTCTTTTTATTCACTTTGAGCATCTCGGTGATTTCAGGATTGGAGACCTCTCTCAAAAATGAGGATGAATGCTTAAATTAGTCAGTCAACTTTCCAGTAAATATGTATTTTTATCCTCGTTGGGCTGTAGAGGCAACGAGTGACCCAAGCGCGGTCCTTGGAAATATAAATACGCTTGTCTGTACGTGACACGGCAAAACTTCTATCTCGATACGTCAAGGGAAATTGACAGTGTCTCTTGAGGAGCGCGGTGTGCTAATGCGTTTATATTGACCGGCACGTTTCTTTTAGTAATATGATCTCACATTAATAAATGACAAGAAGAGGCTTCTTGAATGCTTCTTTGATTACTTGCCAGAACGTTATTGACGTGCTAATCATAACATTATGAAAAGATTATATAGATTTTACTTTCGAACGGCGCGTGAAAGCCAACGGTTAGTCATCAGGGGTAGAGAATTAGTTATCAGAGACAGCTTATAAAATTTTGATGGAGAAAAATTCACCATACTAAGTTCAGGTAACCGCTCCCTGCACGCGCGATCCATCTACAAACCTTAAATGGGCAATAACAGCAATGTAGTTAAATTAATAAAATGTTACTTCACTTGCATCAAAGTGTTTAGCGCCCATGTCGGCTGCATTTATGTATTTCTCATAGAGAAAGAATTAATATTAGTTATGGTTGCCACTTATAGAATCAATGATCGAATCGATTCGGATGATTCGAACTCTCATATCTGTGATTCTGTATGATTCCACCAAGAAACTAATGTATCGATTTGTTAAAATATTCGATATGTCTCAAATTTTCACCAATATGTTTGAATTACAATGTAGTGTATTGAAATTATTCTATAAGTTTTTTATATAGAATCGGATTCGAAAATATTTGATTCGAAATGACATTCGAGATTCTTTTCGAAAACGAATGTTTCTGAAAATGGCAACTTGAATATCTTTACTTCTCGATCTGTATATCAACCGTAGCATGGTCGTATAACTTTTTTGTCAAATATGTACAATTGAATAAAATCGTGTTTTAAGTCAAACAAATGCCCCGATTTCAACAATATTATTTTATCAATATTAAATTGATGTTTGCGAAAAAGCTTTTGAGCCATTTCTTGTCGATATTTGGGATTAATAAATCCCCAGATCAAAGTGAATGACCGAAGGATTAGTTTCGTATATTGTCTGGGCTGCGCGATGCTAACCAAATCAAAATTTTAATTTGTCGAGCATGACCCACAGATGTTCCACGCCTTGGTGGCGTAATTCATCAGTGGCCCACGCTAAAAAAAAGTTGAATAACTGAGATTTTATTGAATATTGAATGAGAGAAAATAAAGGCCAAACTAGCAATTTGCATAATATTTGGATCGTTTTGTAAAGCATGTACTACAGATGGGCCGCGACTCATCTCATGCTTGGCAAAACCTGTTTTGACAAAAAAAATTCGATTGAGTATAAGGAAACACATTAGAATCGTAAAAAAAGAATGAGGCTAAATATCGAAATTTTAACAAACCAGGATATCACGGCATCGTTATACCTCCTATTGCAGAAGATGTTCCTCTCTCTTTTGAAGTAAGAGTAAAAAACAACCTACATTTAAGTTTTTTTATATTTAAGCTTAACGAGGTGAAAAATTTTTGCTGCAAAATATAGATAAATTAATCTCAGTTTTAGAACTGGTTAGACAGTGTTTTACTAGGATAAACCAGACAAGCCTTAGAATTGCCCTAATGTAATTTCTGCTTGTCGTAACAAACAGGACTTGACCGTTTTAACGAAGTGTACTGTGGGTGTGTGACATCTGTTCTAAGTGGAAATTCTACTTTTAGTGTTACGATTCGAATCGATGTGAATACATGTTCGGTATCGGAATGTCTCGACGAAAGGTTTAAGGCAAACATTTCATTGGATGTGACAAAGTTTTGAACATATTACAAAAAAATCATTAATTGAAAAAAAGAAGTTACAATTTATTGAAAATTTTGTTAATTTTATCTTCGAAAGGTTGTGCAATTCAAAAGCTTCTCTAGAATGTCTTAAGATCGCAGCGTACTTATGGCTTGTTTGCATGAAAGGAAGTGGGGGTGGGGGTTGTGTTAAAGCTTCGTAATTGATAACAAATCATTATATTTTCTCGCATTATGTCAATTAATTGGAACTATGAAATCATGGAAATTGACTAAATTCTCCCAAAATCTTTTCCTATGAATCGAAAATGTCCAAACATTGAAAGCCTTCGGTAGTGTTGGAAACATCTGTACAATGTTCATAGTCTTCAAAGCTAGTTTCGATTTACCCGAACCTCGTAAAGACGTTGAACGATTGCGATAATGGCAGACTTCTTCATTTGCATTTTGCAAAAAGCGTGAGTTAGCCTTCGAAGTAATAAAACCTTGATTGATGGATATTGTCTGTTTTACTTTGGCACCGCATGACCTTATTTGCTCGATCGCGACGTTTTGGATTAATGTAGCACTGAAGATAAAGTCTAATCTGAAATCATATTTTGTCAAGCATGGATCGCGCCTACACGACGCTGTCCATCCATGGCCCGTGCTTGAAAAATATACACATTGTGGCGAGAATAAATGAAAGGTAGATAGATGGATTTTACCTCAAAATTGATTCGAGCTAAAAGCGGAATTTATTGTCACAATTTCAGGCAAGGTTTTATTTTTTCACGACGTAAAATAATTAATTTCTTCTGCAAGCAGGCAATAGAGTAGACAGCTGAAAAAGAAAATTGAGGTCGATTCGCGAGATATTTTAGGAAGACTCAGGTATATTCAGTATTCTTTGTAATGTTTGTTAAGATTTAACGATTTCTTTGAAAAAAAAAATGATTATGACTAAGCGAAATTATGCCGTACTTAATCAAGCCAATAATACATATGTTGCAAAACAACATTAAAATAGATGATTGGCGAAATCTTTCAATTTTTTTTTCTAACAAATCGGCTATTGGACAATTTTTGGTCGGAATACCGCCCATCATAAATTATTACATATAAATATAACATTGTGTCAAGTGCGAGATTCAAATCTACAACTCACACAGACTGCGTAACCCATCGGTTGTTCAAGCTTACTATATCGGGAAACATTATGTATTTCCCGGTGCAAATCAGCAATTAAAAATTTTAAAATCGAAAAAAGATAATCTATAATTTGCTAATTAGATATATTTCATTCCGCATATGGACCACAGATTTCACGTTGCAGCTCGTGTGTGATACATGTAAGACAGAATAGAATTTCTTTCTAACTACACTGTAACATGAATGCAACAAAATTATTGGTCTTTAACAGTAATTTTACTTAGCGGTATTGAAAAAATCGAAAATTGACTTTTTTGGCCAAATATGGGGCGCTGATGGAACGCACCTTCGCGGTGCGGTCCTTCAAAAGCCCATAATTGGCATAAAACTCATCAACATGGCGTTTTTTCAACTTTGGAAATATGCAATTACTGCAAATGACCAGTAAATTTACGGTGCTTTTGTTACAGTGTAGTGAAAGCAAACATGCCAATACAGTTTCGGTTATAATATTAGTCATTAAAAGATCATTAAAATTTAATTGAATTTTACGAACGTTAGAGTGTGTTATTTTAACAACGCAAGAGTGTGGTTTTCAATCATTGTTTTGAGTGATATTGAGAAATCGACGAATTCAAAGCAAGTGCGTTTTGTGGTTTTTGTCAAGGGTTGTAACAATGGATTTCTACTTTCATGTTGATATAGGAAAAAGCAAACTCCCGTCTATTTTAGTATTTTAGACTAGTATCTGAGGTCACAACGAACCTTTGGGTTATTTGCAGAAAGGGGAAAAAGAAGGCAGGTAAACAATGTAAGGCTCGAGCGGAAATGCGGTATTTTTAATTCTAGCGAATTTGAACTGTTAAATACAAAGACTGGATTAACCATCCATGTTTCGCTTCCTTCGACCTGGCAAATGCCGAACCGTTCGTATTTTGCGAAGGCGTCGTAGTTTCTGTAGCTTCCGCCTTAATTTTTGTAGCTTCAAGTGATTTTACATGAAACCAGTAAGTCCCTTTCTAAAGCTATAAAAAATGTCGGATAGCTCGCGTATGTATGTATATATGTTTTGTTTCAAAAACATCAAGTAAATTTACTGCCGAAGAACGGTGATTCATTTTGTAGCAATGTAGTTTTTAAATCGTATGTTCGATTTCTTTATAAGAAGAAGATTAAGTATACCGAAGTGCGGATTTGCAAAAATTAATGTGAATGATTGAAAACAATTATACATTGCGCATTTTATAGCAACACTCGAATTTTTTACTAGATTTGAAACACCTGTTCAGATTGAGTTGATAAAATCAAAATTATATCTAAGTATTAAATGCAAAACCTCGAATATGAAATTACCTACCTGAAATCATTTTAAATTGATGGTTTATTGGGTAAAAAGCACTAATGGATCAGGCCGCCCAGGCGTGGTCTATTTGTTCTTTGTGACCCTTGAATAGTTATGTTAAGTTTCAAAAAAAGTTATACACGCAGTGTTTTACAGCTTTATATTGATACAGGGAGGATTATGAACATTTCTTGAAATCAGCCCACTAAGATAAGGTTTAACCCAACAGTGATCTAAACTCGGCAAGAATTGAATTTAGGGTCGAAAAAAAGTGAAATAATAATAAAATTTCTCTCATGCTTTTTTGTGATCACAGTTACGTGATCAGTGCCATTAATCAATTTAACGAGCAACATTACAGAAAGTCGTGCACTAATATGAAATATCTTCATATTATACTGATTAGATCATAACATTCAACATTTTCAGCCTTCTATCCTGCGACAAAGAAAAGTAAACGGAGTGGGGAGATTGGTATAGAAGACTATATATACTATAAATCGTTGTCCAGGCGCAGGCGTGGATACATCCCGCCATCAGTCTCTACATTTCCCAAAAGGCATTAGAATAACATGCATTTTTGCATATTTTCTCAATTTGGCAGTAAAAGTGCACATTTCAATCAGAAATTTGTTGCCTGCGGCACATATTATGACGTAAAACAATTTGGCAATAATTTAAGCCATCTACTAACCTATCTATATGTAAATTTGGAGTTTGTAGTACTGGTTTATCAATTCACATTTATCAAACCGGAGTCAACTTTTTTTTTTGTTAACTACACGAATCCATCGAATGAATATCACGATTTCTGTTCAACAACTCACGACGTGTCATACATGGTGTTGTGGTATGGTTTACACAACTCATGACTTTTTTATTCAATTTTTTATTCAATCAATTGAATTCATCAAATATCGATTTCTTTAGTATTCTCAATGATAATTTTACTACGTCAAACATATCCGCAGATAGAGCGCCAAAAAGTTGTGGACTAGAATTGAAGCCCAAGCTTGAAATAAAATTGGGCTTAATAAACATGAAGTATCGTTTTCTAATATATTTTGCTAAGTATAATTTACTGGTGCGCCATGAACTGAAAAATATTTCTTGATTTGACAGGCATCAGTCCAGGTTAACAGTATTCCCAGTCGGAAATATCTCATATATAAACATATGTTGTCAATTATGGGTCACCGACGGATCGCGCCGACAAGGCGCGGTCCATTTATGACTCATGTTCGACAAAATAAATTTTCCGATTGGGCTAAGCTACAGCACACAAAGCAGAATGATCATGGTTAACATACGAAGCAAGGTTTGTTTTACACATATTTCGAAATTTCAAATCAATGCATTAAAAAAGCTTGTCATTCATTCAATTTTTCCTTAAATTTCTTAGACTGGATCAGATGCGGAACGATTTGATTCGAAAATAAATTTATCTAGAAATGGCAACCGCAGTTGAAGACGTTTGGTATTTTTAGTCAGGCCGGGTAACTAACGGGCGAACTGAATGGAATCCTTGCTAATTCCCACAATAACTTACATTTATATTTCTCGTTCAGCAGAGTAGCATACCACAAGTATGACTGCCAAAACATGTACGAAAAGAAAAATATTTATTCTTGGAGTGCTGACACCTATGCTGTTTTATGCATTCAGTGGAATGAAGTACCAAAGACTTGGAGTAAAACAATATTTTTCTGAAGCCACGCAGACACGAAAACTAATGTCGGTTTCGAACGAAAATAAAACGTCAAAAGATTGTTATATTGTATAGTAATCAAAGATCTGGATCCACATTCATGGGTGAAATATTCAACAAAAATAAAAACGCTTTCTACCTCTACGAGCCACTGTTTCCATTCACACCACGATGTGACTTCTTGAATCAAGAGAGACTTGACTTGTTGTCGAAAATGCTGAATTGCCAATTTGCAAACGTGGCAAAATCTTTTCGCTTTGCAATAAACGTAACAAAAACGAGGGATTTCGCTTTTCATTGTGTTGTAAACAATGTATGCTTCTCTTCGCGGTCAGATGCTCTCAGCACACGATACGAATCTTTTTGTAACAACTCGCCCTTTTTATCAAACGTGGGAAACTGTGGGCTACCGCTACGAGCAGATGTTATATCGCAGCTGTGCGGCAGCTCTAATATTGTTGCTTTCAAAGTGCTCCGCATTTGTTCTTTAGAGCAGATTGAAAAACTTTACAAAGAATTCAAAAGTCAGGGAAAAGATGTATACGTCATTCATCTTTTACGAGATCCTCGGGCTATTATTTCTTCAAAATTGAAGTTACAATTAAAAGAACCCGATGCCTTACAACGAGCTGGGGAACTGTGTCGTCGAATACAAAGAAACTTGGAATATTTAAATACTACAAAAGGTAATAATGAAATTCAAAATTTATAAAATAATTAATACTTTTATAAAATTTTAGAATCACACTTGGGGCTCATATATTTCACAAAAGAGCTCGCTTTTCGCGCTCTACTGAACGCCTATCTTTCATGAAAAGTGCACAAGGTCACTTTTCGCATATGCGCTATAAATGACGCCACATAGTATTTCCTTGAATTCATTTTTTGATTATCTATCTGAAAAAAATATAGCGAACATATAAATAACCTTATACCATCCGAATTCGTTGAATATCCATTAGTTTCATTGCAAAACAATGAGACAATACACAAAACACCTATAAATGCAATATAGTATTGCTGATATAGGAAAAAAATCAACTTATTTGTGACTACTATACAGTTGATTGATTGTAGCAATCGAAATATTGTGCAAAGGCAATATTATTAGGGCGAATTACGTTATAAATTTGAAAGGATAATATGGGCAAAAAGTAAAATGATATTTTGACTTATTGAAGATAAAATATATATAAAGGAGGATCTCTAACAGTTAGTACTATATATATGAAAATTTTATTGAAACTTATAATCCCATGATTTCAAAGTCAATCATGAGTCAAAGACGAATGGCGCTTCAAAATCGCAATTCATATGTGAACCATGCTCAACGACATTCAGGGCAGATTTTGTCGACGAGATTGCGCGTAGAACGATTATTTAGATTTGAATAAGTAATTTCGTGCGCGTTTCAGTCAGAACCCCGTATCGATCCGCACATGCACAGAAGTTAATTTCATCTTGGGATGAATGAAAGCGTGTCAAATGTATTTGATGTAACCACTAATTGACTTGAACGGGACAGTCAGGTTCAAACCCGTGGAGGATAGTTAATTGAGTGCGGGGGAGTTTAATTCTCGACATCGTCGCAATAAGTTTAAGTGGCGACTTCTTCCTCCTCCATCAACCATGCTTTAATCATGGGAATTAACAGTTATATCCGAGTTATCTGCTAGGGTCGTATTCTAGGCTTTATTCTCTGACAGGATAAAAATCTTATCCTAAACTATCCTTTTCAACAAATGTCATAATGAAATTAATGACGATAAAAAATTGTTTGGGATAATTTGCTATTGCCATGAGTTTATTATGTTTTGACAAGGATCTCGTTGATGGAATACACTCTGTTACCCACAAGTGAGATTGTTCAATATTATATTATTATACTTTTTTGTTTAGATTTGTCATCTCTAATTCAAGATAAGAAATATTTGAGGATTCGATACGAAGATGCAGCAATGCAACCAATATCAACAGCGACCCAGATTTACAGGTTGGACATTGGTCAATATAATATAAAAGTTTCACAGTAAAAATATCATAGGTAGCGAAATTCTTTCTGGAGACAAATTCATAATTCACTTTATTTTCGAGCCACCGAGGTGCGTTTAATCAGTAATTCTCGACGATTGCTCGAGAATAAATGGACGAATTAATCATTGTGACGCTGAAATATAGAAATAAATTTCTATGATGGATATATACAGATATATATATATATATAAGTGTATCATTGTGTACACTCAAAAAAGAGAAAATATTTAAATTTACAAGCTTTGAATCTGAAAACATTTTCCTTCTTAACAAAAAATACTATACTCAGATTCAAATATGATGACGTTTCAAAAGCAGGGATTCAAATGGCATTTCTATAATAAGAAAAAGAATAGTAAACCAAACTTTTATACCTATTTATATAGTGAGTCACCATATATAATAGCAACCAACGTGCAGTTGCCAAGTCGAACTGCTTTGTTTGTAAGAGAACCCCTGAGATTACTCAAATGACGATAATGCATGAAGTAGCGGAAACACGTTAAATTAAAGTGGCTCCGAAATCTGCTGGAAATATTATTTGCAACATCAATTTATAGCACTATTTTTGTTCATTTGTATCCCCGATATGTATGTACACCCAGTCTCTGAAATGGTTTATTCAAGAATAGTGAATTTTCCAACAAAAAACGACGATCTTTTCGCGTCTTTCACGCTCAAGATTTAATTGTAACATTTTTGCTTTGTTTTATGGCACACTGTCTTGACTCGACCTCACCCAACCTCGATGCTGCGTCACATCGAGATACCAAGCTGCTCGAAAAAAGACTGCAAAAACTGTACTGTACTCTTAGAAAAGTTTATTTCACACTACCACTTTCATATATATATATACATCCATCAATGTTTAGTTAAAATATTTACAGGACCACCTCCTGAGAGTGGGGACTTTTACAAACCCAATTGAAGGGGCTAGGACTCAACGAAGTAAAATCCCTGTCATTTTTTTTTTCAAAAAGCATCTTCCATTGATAGGTTCGAGCAAAATAGGCATTATTAATGAATTGAATTATATGTTTTGGGCATTTTAATCGATTTTCCGTACCTCATATTCCCGTGGGGTCATTTACCCGATTTGACTTTTTCTGATAAAAAATATAAATACCATTTCAATTGAATTATAAAACAGTTTAACAACATAGTTTAATAATGTATATGGTTGTATGTCCATTTCCCTTCCTTAATACGTCCCATAACTCAAACAATAGAAAAAAAAAAGTAAGAATATGATAATATAATAAGTTCATTTCTGAGTCAAGCATTGTCTCGACGATACGCCATTTTATCATGCAATGAGTTGCATCGATTTAGAGTTTGGGATTGTAAAATATATTCAGCCTTGCTATATACATGCACAAGGCAATGTCTTATTAAAAAAATAGCATTTGCAAGTATGTTTCAAATGGACTGCGCCTAAAGGGCATGATACACCAGTGACTTGTAATACGTAATAAATCATGTGTCACAAAAGAGCAAGCTGTTTTCTCAAGCAAAAAATGGTCATTTTGATTGCAAATGAAAGTTTCCTCGGCATATTGAGTAAAAATAAAATATGTAATACCCCAATCTGAAAATTATTTTGTCAAGCATAAGCCATAGATGGACCCGTAAATACAAAAGATGCTTCAACGATTTTCTTTATAGAGGGCAATGGAAGTGTATTACTCCAAAAAAATTTTGCAATAGCTCTCTGTCACCCAAGTTACCATTAGTTGGTTGCTTTGAGGAACTGCACTGCTTTGCTCAGAGTGAATTACAAACAATTAAAATCTTATTTCAACGTGAGGTTTGGTTATACTATTTTAATGCTAAGTCAACTTCACTAACGAAATCGCTCTTCCAAATTTACGACAACTGCAAAATCAAAAACGTCTCAAATCAGACTGAAATATGGTACAAATTAATCGCTTTATTAAATTATTCAACGAGAACGGAGAGCCAAAATTCAATTATCTTTGTTCCCTGGGGTTTACAAAAAGAATAACACAGCTTTCTGTCTATTTTGGACAAAAACCTCTGAAAATTGTGATATAACAAACCGCAGTATAATTACTAGAATTTGGAAAATAATATATGAAGTTGTTCAGCATCATTTACGAGCGACAATAATATTTTGTTGAATTTTGTATGTGTAAAAGATATATATAATTTTTGACTCTTTGAAAAAAGTCTTTGAAATCAAACATCTATCGAATTAGAATCATAATTTTGTTGCACGGATTGCCTATAAGTCACAAGTATCACTTTCTAAAAATGGACCACAGTTGCCGTAACCAGCCTTGCAAACCCAATCTATCGTTTGCGCCGTCGAAGTGCGATCCATCGGCGACTTATGCTTGACAAAATCAAATTTGATTGGGCTATAATCGAAAGCATACATTGAAAGAATATTTATCGCAATAAAGTTATTTAAAATTAAGTAAACTCGTTGAACTCAATTTTTCCTTTTTTTCATAAGATTTCTTGGGCTGGATTTACCGAGTGACGTCAGAAACTGGTTGGACATCTCAACTATACAACCTCACAAGAAACTGGTAAAAATACAGAAGCAGTTGAAGATGCAAAATTCAGTATGTTATTAACCCACTGCTGGCGAAGATAATTAAGAAAATTTCGATTAGCTCATTTTTGTCCTTGGCAATTCCAACCTCGTTAACGTAGTGATAAGTTAAATACTTTTACGAGACAAGCCCTTGGAAGCTTGGGTCGTAGCGATACATATCGTACGTAGTGATCCTTGACAGTGACAAATGGGGGTCGCATGGCTAAAGCCTCTGAATGGCTCTGTTGAAATGGACGATTTGTAGATTTTGACAGCCTTTTGAGAGAAAATTATAATGAACATTCTGTCACACCTAAAATTGATATCGATATTGTTTGGGAAGAATTGGGCCAATATTGTAAACAACCATCTCATTGTCATTTTCCTGCTAAAATTGATGATTTCCCAAATTTAGTGCAATATATGGTATGCATAGTGGTTTATATAGTATGCGGATCCACTCAGTAGAAGTAGTTACGCCCATATAAGCCCGACAAAGAGCATGCTTAGAACCTCTTGGGTTTTAAAAATGAAGTACTCTGTAGACGATCATGGGATCCACAGGTTTTTGGTTTACAAACAATATTGTCTTTTCTCTTAACTGGATTGAAAAATTCAAAAACGCGTAAAAAATCTCACAGGTCTCAGTTCAATAGTTCTATGTCCCAACACTGTGATATCATTCCTCCAGGAAAATATATACTTTATACTCTGTTCTTTCTCTATCATTTTATTTTTCACTTTCAGAATAAGGACTCGGTATTAAGAAACTATATATCGCTCGAGAAGCAACTACATAGCCCGTACGGGACCATAAGAGACCCATCTATGATCGTACAAAAATGGAGAACTTTACTACCAATTCAAACTGTATTCGGGCTTCAGAAAACATGCGAATACGTTTTAAACGAACTCGACTACAAAATTATTGACTCTGTGGAAGAATTATTGGACATGAGCAGAAAACTATGGTGAAAAAGTGTTTTCAATAATGATCCAGATATTCTCTCTGATCGTCATGACGCAGGTTCGAATCCCGTGAGGGATGGTGATTATATGCGAGAAGTCTGCTGGACGCCTCGCCGGCGCACGGTGGTTCACATAACCAACGCTTACGGCTTCCTCAACCAACCAGGTCCATGCACTGGAAAAATGAGGAATATGGTAACACAAAAACCTTCACCCCGATTCGGAACTGAGATTGTGGTTCTTTATATGATTAAGCTGTATTCTCGGCTTTCCTACCCAGCAGGTTAAAAATGATATCCTATCCTTCAAATATCAGGACTGGCATTCATGCCACCAACATATTCAACGTGTTGTTTGACAGTCCAAACCATCGAGATAATATACCTATGAAACTGTACTGCCCAGTTAGCTCAGTCGGTGATGCATTGGGAATACGCTTAGAGCTACGCATCTCTGATCGTCAAGACGAAGGTTCGAATCATGTGAGAGATGATGATTATATGCGAGAGGTCTGCTGGACGACTCCCTGGTGCACGATGGTTCCCGTAAGCGCCGCTTATACGATAATCAAGCACCTTCACCCAGATTCGGAAATGGTATCTGCACG
Source organism: Styela plicata (assembly GCA_963675895.2). Classification (NCBI taxonomy): domain Eukaryota; kingdom Metazoa; phylum Chordata; class Ascidiacea; order Stolidobranchia; family Styelidae; genus Styela; species Styela plicata. The sequence continues at coordinate 6,542,658 of OZ023151.1, read as the reverse complement.
AAGGTCGTGGTAAAAGCTGTATTTCTGGCTTTCCCCTCCCGCAGGATAAAAATAATATCCTATCCTTTGTACTGTAGGCCTACTATACTTTTGAAATGCTACGCACACTCAGTTTCAAACCCACGCATTCGATACGTCCTTTTACTCGCATAGATCCACTGTATTTTCTTAACGCTCATCTATTCCCATGTGAATTTTTACTTATTTTTGAATTTCCAGACTTCAGTTTTTTTGCACATGGAGATCCAGCGTACATTTCGCTGTTGATACTCTGATTCATTCATTTTTTTCAATGGTTTCTTTTCATGAAGGTTCTGCTGAAATACATTTTTCAACATGCGACATTCAATATTAAATGTGTTTAAAACAAAAAGATGTCCTATTTCTCATTTCTGAAAGTTGGCTGAGTAAAGTCCCAAAGATTTTGGGAAGATTCCAAGGAGCACTATTGTACTCACACAAAATCGGGTTCGTGCGTTAGCAAATTATAGAAAGATATTTATTGACAAACAAGTTGGAAGATCTTTCAACCAGGAATTATTAAGCTTTTTGGCGATAGGACGTCATTTTATCCTGTAGGAAAGGAAAGTCGAGAATTCAGGTAATCATATGGTGAAACACGACCTGCAGTTCCGAATCAGGGTGAACGTTTCTGACTTGAACTTGGCTAATGGCACAGCCATGTTGCATTATTTCTTGGTAATTAGTCATTTATCTGGTTACAATTAGTGAAAACTTAACAGAATTTGTCATTTTCTGAAAAAAGATTTGAGTAAATCAACTACGCCCAATTTAAGAAAAAGGTAGTTAAAATACAATCCGCCAAAACTAATTAGTTTAGATGACTTACTGGCATAAGGTGATTTACGATTTCATCATAATCTTTTATCTTGAGCTACAAATGGAATGCGCCTCATGGGCTCAATCCCTACTTAACGCAATATTTTTAGACTGGGATACATGCTAAAGCAAATTAGACATGATGACAATCTACAAGGTTAATTCCTCAATTTTACATGAAATTTCCTCAGTCACGTCGAGTGCTTGCGACAATGACTGTTGTGTTTCATCATCTTCTTCCTGCATAACCAACCTTGCAGCTTCCTCCAGCTCAACCAGATCTAGTCCAAGATCACTTTTCTTAGTTTTGATTTGTTTTATCGCTTCTGACAATGATTCTATCGTATCAGATTTCGCCCTTTGTATCCAAATGCAATAATCTCTAATATAGAGATCATTGAGAATATAATAAGGATCACTGTTTGCGAACAAGTCATAAATTTCCAACAAAATCTTTAAAATATATTTTTTGCCTTTTGACAAAATTTTCACCACATCTGTATGACAGGTTTTTGTCAATCTCCAGTTTCTGTATAAAGGAAATATCAGACACCTCCTATAAGAGTTTATTAACGTTGTATGTAGGTCTGAAAATGTATCACACCATGCAAGTGTGCAGCTCATAGTTCTTATATTCCAAGGTGATTCTACACCATTTTCACCCTCTGAACATCTCCAATTATACGCATAGCTGAACAGGATATCAACAAGGCACATGTAAACTGATTGTGTTTGAGCCTTATCAAGAAGATATTCTTTATTGGGAAAATTTTTCAAAGTAAATTTATGTTTTTCAGTAAAATCTTTTACATCTGTTTCTGGAAATTTCCATGGAGGAGACAATTCAATCAAATTATCAACACATGTATCTTCAAATAAATCCGCTAAATAATGCTCTGGATCGAACTTTTCATTCTCAAATTTCACCCGTTCCATAAACCTTGTTTCTGCAGATGATTGTTCAAGATTTTTAACTTGTACAACATCATGTATGTCTTCCTGTAATTTTGTGAAGATTCCGGATTTCAAATTGGCAAATCCATAGCCTCCTCCAATAGAACAAGATTCTAGTGATTCATGACAGGGTAATGATTGAGGAAAACTCCAGTCAAATTCTTCAACATCTTCAGCATCATCCTCATTTTCCTTATTTCCATCATCAATAACTTCTATTAGAGGTTGCTTAATCTGTAATTTGAATAAACAACACTCAGATTTGTCGAAATTACAATTTCTCAAACACTGATGAAAAGGCAAATAATATTTTCACGATTAATTGACATGAAGGGATGCTAGATTGGCTGAATTGAAGATGATCCATCACCCATACTTTCAAAGAAATTGGCCTATTAAATAATTTGCTTAGGAGAAAATATTCTATGACTGATTGAACAACTGCCTAATCATTGCAGAGCGGGATACTGGGATTGGATTCGTGACTTTTTTGAGAAATGCTTACGATATTTACGAAACACCTAAGATTTGAACCCATCTGGATTAAAATTATAATACCGCTATTCCTACAAAGGCATTTCCCTCATATTTATTTCTGTATATTTAATTCAATGAAATATATGATTCCAAAGTAAAAAAATTCAATTTCAATTCATTTTTTACAAATTACATTAATTTGGCCTAATTTTCTCCCTTGTCCACAGAAAAACAACACCATTAAAATATAATTAAAAAACGAGTATTCATTTTAATTACCTGTCGTTCTCCTTTAGGAGTCAACAACTTTGTCAACATATCCAAATCTTCAAAATGTGTTCTGGGTTCTGCTTTTGCAATTTTTAGTTTGTATTCACCACTTTCAACGTCATAAGAACAACTTGACCTGTCATCCTCAAGTAAGGGAGCAGAGAAACTCAATCGCAGAAAATAAGGCTTTGCATAAAATTTAAAATTCACATCTTCAATAAATATGTCTGCTTCTGAGACTTTTGAATAAGGTGCTTTGATGACAATATACAAAAATATTTCATCTTGCGTGACTTCAAATAATGGAGTTATCATAATACCACACTTATGTTAAACTTCTAGATAAGGATATATACAATAAATGGTCAAGAATATAAAAGAGAAAGTAACAATAAAAATGAATTGCAAAAAGAGTAATTCATATTATTATACGGGATTCATAAAAAAACATTCACTTACCGGTAAATTATCTGATTCAGTTAGAGTTTTAGATATTGAAAAAATACTGTAAAGAATCTATCACACAGTTAAATTTGTTCAGCTGATATAGACTATGCCAGAGTGATTGAATTTAGTTTTCTTTCACGTATTTAAAAGATACATCAATTTTTCAAAAATGGCTTCAAAACCTTGAGCAAAGTAATGTTCAAATATTCTGGTGTCCAAATGAATGATTTGTTATGACAAAAAGTCTTTTCTATGGAATTTTGGTTGTCTGAGTTGCAGAGCTGCCCCCATTATTTTTTTTCTTATTTGAATTGACTCTATTAGCGGTAAAATCATGATTCGAATTTTTTTATATAGGTTATTATTTTGCTGCACAATAGATCAAATCAAATACACTCAACAAGTACTAATTCTGATTGGAAACAGGGAAAACAACATAAATATATCAAATACATTGGGAATCAAATATCGGGTATATAATCAACCATCTCTAACATATACTCTGTAGATAATAGCCCACACATCTGAATGATTGCAAATTGGGTTTCCCGTTTGCAGATGAATCCAATTCATCAATGGTTTATTACAATATTTCACAAGCATACTTGCTGGTACTTTGTATGCATTGTAGAAACATACTAATGACTCTTTGATTAACTGTTCAACAGTTAATGTTACCCAATCAGCAAAAATGAAAATGCAGCCAAATTTCCCAGATCAGGCATAAGTGCATAGTTAGGGGACCATTGTGTCATGCTGACCAAAAAAATGATATAACACAGAATCTCCATTTTCAAATGATTTGAATGTAGTGAAAATCTTGAAATTATTTGCCAGTCATACCCAACCGGGTATGCCACTACATAGGTGGCGTTCATCCGTTCCACTGTATGCATGACAGTGAAAGAATCTGGAAATGCAAGACGGTGCAATGAAACATGTTCACCATTCCAAATTTACTATTATCATATACTAACATCACTCTCTTTATCATTATCTTGATCGCCATCGAAAAATTCGTTATCAGCTTCAATCCTTTGTTCTTGCTGAGAAATAGGATCTCGGACATCAAAATCATTATTTTCTTCATAGTTTTCAAAAGTCAGAAGATCAGGTGGAACTTCATGCATTTGTACACTGGGTGCATGAGCAATTGTTCTCAAGTTATCCATTACAGTTTGTTTGAGAATATCAAGATATTGCTTAGTGTTTTGATTCTCAACCCTTTGGCTTGTGTCCGGGCGTAAAACATAATCCGGACCAAAGAATTCAAAATATTCATTATAGGGCAATTCGTCATTTATTTCTTGGCCTGTTATGATTGAAGTTTCATATGTCCAACATCTTGCCACATTTCTCACAGTATAACCTCCACCACCAAGAAACATTACAGGCACACCAAATTCTTTCATGAATTTCACACTTTCACCATGCCCATCAATAGTTAAGTTGAAGCACCCAAGTCTGTCGCATCCTAATGAATCTGCCCCGCACTGCATCACAACACAAGTTGGACGATATGACTCCATGACAGAACGCATTATCGGTTTGAACAGCTGATGATATGTTTGATCATTGATTCCATCTTTTAATGGAACATTGAGAGAATAGTAACGCCCACTCTCAGCACCACATTCATACATATCACCAGTTCCAGGAAAGAAATAATTACCATATTTATGAAACGATACCGTCATTACTCTATCAGTAAGATAAAAGGCTTCTTGTACCCCATCACCGTGATGAACATCAATATCAAGATATAAAACACGAGGATGGTATTTTAAAAGTTCAAGAATTGCTATTACAATATCATTAACATAGCAAAACCCAGATGCTTCATATTTTTTCGCATGATGAAGTCCACCTGACCAGTTTATGGCAATATCACATTTGTTATTATTGAGCATAGTTGCAGCTTGTAATGATGCACCAGTATACATTGAACAAAAGTCATACAGTCCTGGAAATACTGGACAATCATCACCAACATTAAACATTTGTAAATTTTTAGTAAAACCAGGCAAGTTCATCGGTGTAACCCTTTGCAAGAAGTTGATATATTCTTCTGAATGGAATCTGCACATATCATGCTGTGTTGCTCTGTAAGGCTTATACATCTGCATTTTATTTTGTAAACCATAGTGCAGCACAAGACTATGTGTGAGAGCCAGCCTGTGAGGTTTCATCGGATGTCCCGGTCCATAGTGAAAGTGCGATACGTCCATGTCATAAAAATATGCAACTTCACGATTTTTCCCTTCAGTAGACATGATTGCTACTTCACAATGCAGCAACAACGTAAGTTACAAATATTGTATAAATACTTCTAGAACAATGACAATGGTGTAATAGTAACAAAAGATAAAAATGATCTAGAGCCTAACATAAATTGTCAAGTTGTTGGATCCTGAAAAAATACTTTTATTAAAGAACATATCCTGTATCATTCGCACATGGACAGATGTACTGCTGTGCACCAGCAGTGGGCAGAAAAATAAAAAAATCATTGCCTCGGGGGGGGGGGGGTGGAACAGAAGATATGCAGGCACCTTTTTTAAAGATTTTTGCTTTTGTACCAGTATCACCCAACATAAGATAGGATATCATTTTTATCCTGCGAAAGAAAAAAATCAAGATAATGGCTTACTCATACGGCAAACCATGACATCTCTTGCAAACACCAGTTCCAAATCAGGGCGAAGGTTTTTGGCTCAACATACTTCTCATTTTTTCTGTGCATGAACCTGGTTAGTGAAGGGAGTCACAAGTAGAGCTCGAACGATATATCCAGTATCAGTAAACCAGTTGTTTGCCTGCATGCTGTTTGTCAATATATCGGAAGATCACAAAAGCATTAGTGCAGTGTTTGCAGGCGCTTTGTTTGTTTTTTGAGCAAGAAGACGGGAAAGTGCTATGCCAGGATGCATTTTTTAGGTAGTCATTTTTTCGAGGTAAGTTTACTGTAAATTTCATATTATCCATTTGCCTTTCTTATGCAATAGACATGCTCTTCGATTTACTGCTTTTCTTTGATGTTCAAGTTTAATATAAGATGAAATATCAATGACTGGTGGCCAAAAATGTCAGAATATTAGTATCGATATCAGTTGCAAAAAAGTTGGTTTCAGTGATAAGACTGAAAAAGTGCTCATCTTATCATTGCAGATTTAATAAATGTTATCGAAAATAGCGATAAATGATATGATAATGAATCTGTAATCTTATCAGGTCTGAAAGTCGCAGCTAATGCAGAATGAGTACCCCTAGAAAGAGCCACATTACTTCATTTTTGAAGAATAAAAAAGCAATCACAACTATTTTTTTTACAAACTCGTAAGCATGGAGTAATTATTGCTACGGAGCAGAAATTAACCGTTTAGCGAAAAAATATTTTCAGCCTTTTCTGTTGGCCCGTAACTCTGAAATGGAAATAAGCAGATGAGTAAATTGCCAAGTTGCTCACTTTTATAGTTTAGGTATGGTACCTACCGGTACCATAGCATCTAATGGGGGACATAAAATTCTTTTGTACCGGTACAGTAGGAAACACAACTCAAATTTTTTCAACCCCTTTGTTGAAAAATATGTAACGTTACAGTGTAAGTTAGGCTTATTTTGTGGACAAACACTACCGTACCAGTACTGAATACCGTACAGCGTAAGTTCAAGTTACACATCCCTCATATAGGCTTAGGGATAGGAAAGATAAATTTGAATTTGAAAGTAGTCCACCGGTACAGGGAACTTTTTTTGTCAAAGAAAAATTCAAGAAGCCAAAACAGAACTTTCGTAACTTACGTCCGATTCTTTTCACGAAACGTCTGCGAAAACCGATAAACACTAAACAGCAAATGCACCGGGTAGTGGCAGAAGGAGTCTTAAAATAATCAAATGTTCACAAAAATTAATTAGCATGCAGTAAAACAACTCTTCATAAACTATTACCGACTCCCAGTTATGAAAAAGTGAACATTATGATGCGCCAAAAACGCCAATATTCTTTAAAAACGGATTTAACATTTTCTACCTAGTGCCAAAATATGCCAATTCATACATAAAGCCGGTAATGCGGGCCAACGGGAAGGTGAAAATTATTCTCGGTTTATCTTCGATTAAGCCAATATTTGGCTAATTATGGAATTTGAGTTGCGTTTGTGATCATTTCAAAAATATACCATAAGCAACAAACCATGGTGACAACTATCCTCGATTTATCTTCGGTTATGTTCGATTTTGACTAAAATGCCAGGATTATTTGGCATATCAACAATACCCCAGTTCTGGGATTTTTATTAAAGTACTTTGCTTTTTTACAAGTACGGTACAAATTTATACAATATGCAGCAAAATCATGGCATATTGAAGAATTTAATTTTTAAAAATTGACACAGATCCTGATACTGTTGCGCAATAAACACAATATGGTTAAAAATATTATTTCCTAATATAATAATTATTGTAATCTCGTGGATTTTCTCTGTACCACATTTTCAATTTCAAATATCGTTTAAATATCCTTCTACGATCATGACCATTATCTATAACTTACGAATTCCTGTTCACCAATTGTGAGCTTTTCTTCACGGCTGTTTTTGTGTAAGGATGTGCGAAATAAGATCAGATTGTTTTAAAAAATGATCTTAGCTACAACGCATCAAAAATATGGCACAATAATTTTGCCACAAAAAAAACTTTATGAATATATCTTTTGGTTCGCATCAATAACTGCACGGGCGGAGATGAGTGAAGGATGATCATTTGTAGCACAGTTTGGTGGGCGATTGGCGATGAATGTCGTAATACGTTATCACAATCGGCAAAGTGAAATAATAAACCACCTACCGGATGGACTTGAAAAATAAAAATAGTGTCAACTCTTTTTTTTATAGCCACTTCTTTTTTTTGAGTGGATCACCCTGTCCAAGGCCCTGTAACAGCGGCCACCTATAGACGGACAGGGTTACAATTACTGGAAAGCTATGATCTTTTCCTGTTCGGCTTAACCTACCCAATTTATTAACAGATATAAATCATCTCTCATCTTATCATTTGTTTTTTTTCTACGTTGCTAATGTTAAATTTTTGGCCAATTTGAATTTAAGCTTATCGTCGTCAGCTGAATTTATATTTTGTCGCAGAAGTATATCCCGATGCAACTATTTTTGACGAACGATTCAAAACGACAAAGGACAAACGTTGCATGGCAACGTCATTTTTACCCAAATACTTGAGGATTATTCCCCTACAGCAACAGGTTTTCATTATACATAATTTAAGCCGGTGATGATGCTGCGCTTGTAATGATAAAGTGGAAAGCAGATCGACGACAAGTCAAGTATTTGGATATAAATCGCGTTTTTTTTTCCCTCTACAGCTCCTTGCATAGTATAATCAGTCACGATATTTTATTCACCAGATGGTAGCACCACATCATTATTAGATTATTGGAGAAGTGGGATATCTGGGCTGGAATCAGATATGTTTGTGTACATACATTCTGTACATTCTTACGGAAGATTACGAAACGAAGTAAAAAAAAGAAGATTTGATTACCTTGGTGTTTCTGATGCACCCTAATGAACATAGTATATAGCGAACATAGTTAAGTTTTCAACAACGATGAACAGGATCAAATCATAAATTTGAAATGCGAGCGGAATCTGTTTCTGAGACAAATAAACATACATTTCCTTCTGCTGTTCACATGACTTCTTCGTGTACTTTTCGATGTTTATCAGAACCGCCATCGACAATGTTCGTGTTCCTACGTTGCTAAATCCTTGTTAACTCCGATGAAAACTAAATTCCAATTACAATAAAACAATTCAGATTGTATAAATAATATAAACTGTTAGAAATTTGGCCTCGAAAAATAGACTATAATGACCTCCGAAATAGGGCCGGATAAACAGTGGTGAAAGTAGAAAATTTTTCTTACCGGTACTATGCATGCCAAAAGCTCATAACAGTGGTGGAGGTAAAAAAAATCAAAAGAGGCAAATCGGTCTTAGACATCCACTTATACAGTCACGAAATCCTAAACGCCTTAAAAACGTCCCACAGTCGGTGTTACTTGGTGAAAGGGTATCAACGGCCACCATCAACTTATTTGGCCAGGGATGCTTCTACCTTAAATGCTTGCCTTAAATTCAATATACGAAAGAAGAGTTTGTTGCTTGTTGAGACGAAGGGTGCCACATAAACTTTTCTCTCCATCTTCTCCAAAACGAGGATTTTCATGATCAATCTTTCGTGGATCTAACACAGGGTTTCCCAAAGTGGGGGGCCCGCGAGGGTCCGCAAAGACTGCACAGGAAATCCCTGACCATATGACAAAACGGAGAAAACATGCTTGACATTGTACTGTGCCGTACGCCAATTGTCGCAGATGAATGCCGCTGTGATTCGTTACTAAAATAAATTATTTAAAGAATGTTAGGCCTTGTCAATCTTAAATATTTAAAATGAATTAGCACGTCTTGGCAGTTGCTCTATCTTAAAAATTGTATTCGGCGTCTGTGACGCAAACAATTAATCGTATACGGCATATGTTGTCAGGAACGTTTTCTATATAGTTACAAGGCTAAACTGTTTACCGGTTTGCGACCTGTAAGTCTATGTAGTCCGAGCATTAAAATAGATAACCCAATAGGTGATCAGGTTATGGAGTTCTGAAGTTTTAATTTTTGTACGAATTGGCCCTAGGCCTGGCTTAATAAGCGGCTAAAACGATAGCCTGTTGCAAAAGGTTGTGCAGAAATAAATTTGTCAAACGTTTACCGGTAGTCAGCTGCAGTGCCACCTTTGCGATTTTTTCTAATATCCATACTGACATGGATATTTTTTTCAAATATGAAGACAAAATACCGGTCCAGACTTTTCATAGACTTTGAATGGCGAGTTTGCTTGTCAACTCCTAGAATTGACAAGTTGTGCAGTAAGAAGCAACCCCATCCATCCCATTGATGTTGTCATTTCGATTAATAAACATGATTCAGTGTTACTTTATTTTTATTTGTATTAACTTTTATCGCTGGTTAGGCGGAAAATTAATGCGACATAAGATTGGGGTCCGCGAATCACTACATTGACAAATAGGGGTCCATTGCCTAAAAAGTTTGGGAAACCCTGAATTCTAACACATCAATTTGACCGACCAATTCGAGTTGCATGAACGCTAAGCTGTGCTCTGCTTGATGCAGTCGTGAAGAGCCTTTCTTTCATGTTGTCAACTATAGCCCGAATAAATTGAGCCTGATTTATTACTGGGCTTCTTCCTTCTCTCAGTTCTACTTGTTGGAATGACATTGCTCTCCATGGAATGTTCCTCCGGGGAAGCAATAGGGCTTTCTATACGTTTTGTATACACATTGTGTAAAGTGTGGGGTTTTGGCAGCGTGATATTTCGGCTTTTCAGTGTCTCTTATCCGCCATCCCCGCTAAATTTTTAACAAAATTTGGACAGTATGCCTCGAAATCTGGAAATCATCTGAAGCTTTGTCAAAATGTTGCGCCAAAGCTGGGAAAGAATGTCAGACCGCTGATACTTCCCTGAAGGATGAAGCGACCCAGCGAATAGTAAACACCTTGCCGATTCTTTTGAGGGTCGCTTGCAAATCACGGGAACACAGGTGAAGTTCACGCTTGTTCTTTGGTGACAGGCTGTACAGCGAATATAAATGTTCAAGAGATGACTGAAAGTCAATCGTACCACCGATAATTTCTAGTACATTATCTACAGCAAGCTCAAGTCTGTGATTAGGACAATGCCACAATATTATATCAGGAAATTTGTATTTAAGCGACTTTCCGACTCCTGACTTTGTCCCCAGCATCACGCTAGCTCCATCACCGCAAAATCCGATGATTACATCTTTGAGCAGCTCGATGGAGTAGCCGTTTTTGAGCAAACAGTCCACAATTTTGTCGGCAATATGAGAAGCGCACAGACTTTCCAATTCTACTAAATCTAGCGGAAAGTTAATAGGCACCGCTTTGCCATCAATACTAGCTCTTAGAAACACAATTAATGCCGATTGTTTTACTCCTTAGGCTGGAAATATCCCTAAAAATTAAACTTAAAATATAATACTTGCTACCTGTTTTATCGTTTATTTGATATTCGTTTAACGGGAATCGAAAACTTGAAATCCATAAAAATCTAAAACAATTTCTGTCAGTAGAACACTCACTACTAAACTGTTGTCTCCACAACACTGCTTTCTATTTTAGTCGAATCTGAGCTCAATCATTCCCGATGACTTGAGACTTACCGTACGTACACTTGATACGGTAACTTCCATTCTTTTACCGGTACGTCGTTCCGGCAGCAAATCTTTTACCGGAACGGCGCACCGGACCGTTCCGGCTTACTTTCACCACTGCGGATAAATGAACAGTATCCGAGCAGGGAATCCGTTTCAAATCTCTGGGAACTGAAATTTTTCCTATTCATATATAGAAACTGATAATTCATGTTCCCCGACTCAGACCTTTTTTGTTTTCGAAAATTTTAAGACGATTCCGCTTTATAGTTCTCGGAACCTCGTGCGTGCGTCACAGTGAGAATAGCACAGCCTGTGCGTATGATAGATATTCAGATACTACAATCTTACATCTTGGTACATTCTTATTGGGACACCAGGGAATGCATTAACGGTTCTATGGTGTCCTATTATGTATTCTGTGCTTTTCACGTTTGAAAACACGAGAACGTGCAAGAAGCTTTGGCAGTGAGTAGAACCATGCACAGTTGTTCATGTAGAAGTGCATTTGCCTGCTATCTTGATGGGATGGCTTGTGTTAGGTACTGATTTGCCTCGGACAGGCATGTGGTTTTAATCAAATTTAAAAAAAAAAACAATTTATTGGGGCGCTTTAAAAACCTTGCTAGTACGAAGGCAGATTTAACGGCACGTTTCGACCTGGGTACGTACGTACTCGTTATTTGTGACCTAGGACAGGATATCATTTTTATCTTGCGGGAGAGGAAAGCCAAGAATACAGCTTAACCATATGGCGAACCACGACCTCTCGTGCAGATATAAGTTCCAAATCGGGGTATTTTTCCATTATCGTATTTCTCATTTTTACTGTGCATGGACCTACCCAATGGATACCTTGCAGTTATCAAAAACAAGCAAAATTAGAAGCACAACAAAGCAAACAAAATTACTAGCACAACAAAAACAACTGGACTGAAATTTGGAACGAAGCCCATAAAGTTCAAACATGTAGACTGAGAAGTACAACATGGACATTCTTTTCGATTATGCAAACCATAGACATAGTTTATTTACCTCTGTCAGACACAAAAGGCGACACAAATAAAGATACAATATTACAGAGTTATCGGGAAAACAAACAAAATCTAAAAGAAAGTTTAAAAACGTGCCACGGAATAAGTTTCAAGGAAACATTAAAAGAAAGTAACACGCATTTGCTTACCTCAAAAAATTATATTTTAAATTCGATCAAACAAATCATACGGGGACCCCCCCCTCCCTCACAAAACAAAAAAATACTGAAGGGGCGCCAAACACACGCACTCACACTAAGTCAAAACACAAGCGAAAACCACGCACAGGAACAAGAAAAAAAAAAAGTTCACGATGGGACACTCAGATGGTCGTTGATCTTGGATCTTATTATCGAACAATCGTATTCTGGTTTACGCCAAAATCAGGTGTAAACAAAAAAGGGGACTCTGGCCAAAAGCTATGATCTTAACTTGTGATTAGGCGCAGTCTTAAATATTTCCAAAATAGAGCCAAATAGACATGAATGTGCAATATGAGAAAATGATAGCAAAAACAGCGAATCACCTAATATACAGTATTGTAAACAATTATCGCGGTAACGTTTACTACGAAGGTCTACAACGAAATGCAGTTCCACCAACTGTATATTAATACAACCAGCTTACCTCTAAAATCATTGATCATCTTTCACAAGGTGATAACCTTAACAGTTAGACTCTGGTACACCAACTTCCTATCAGAATTCAATAAGAACTCTTCACTGTACGTCAACATACAGACGTTTGACAATTAGTATATATATATTGTTTTTGCGTCTATTTATCAAAAGGTAAGCACCAAAGAAAAATAGATGATCAGGTGTAATTTAGCAAACCTGAATATCATGGTATCATCTGAATTGACTGCATTCAAGTGGCGCAGCGAGCACAGCCATCCTCTCACATACAATTATGTGTTTTCGAGGAATGTGAAGAAATTCATGGAAGAATCTACGATTTAGAAACTTGCCACTGATAGAAACATGCTCATAGTCGGGGACAATGTTTTGCAATTTATACCTTTGAAAAGGATAATATACCCTACTATACGATAATACTATACAATATTCTGAAGCGTTGAAACAATTTTTGATGTTATTCCCTCTTATATTTGGGTTTTAAATATGTTCTTCTTGCAGGAGAACCATCAGGACTTCTCGCTTTATCTACCCATTCAATAGGATATCCGGTGCGGTCAACCAATATTGAATAACCAAGTTTTAGCCACGACCATATAACACCCACAGCACACAGTGTTGATGTCATCATTAGAGGGAGAAACTCAAGTTTAGCCGAAAATGGCATAAATCTGTAGAAAGAACAGAATATTTAATTCTCAAATATTAAATTTCAAACATATTATAAGTCAAAATTACATGCAGCCTTCAACAAATCACAGCCCCTCTAGAGAAGTTGGTGTACAGAGGCATAAAACTATTACATAATATTCAATTGCCGAGGATTACAAAAATGAACAGCTAGTAGTAATACCCACTACATTACATACAGATACAGAGTTGTTGCATTATTCTCATTATAAAATCTGATTTTTTCTTAACACCAAATAGATGTAAGTGAAGGGTGCTAATTTTATGATTTCAAGATTTGAGTAGATACATCGATAAATACATGCAAAATTCCATTCATTAAAGCAATTTCTAAAATTATGTACAACTCTACAAAAGTTCAATCAAACGTAAAATTTGTTACTATAATGAAAATAAAACAGACTTAATAATAAATCCCACCCCCCCAATATTAGGAAACAAATCAAGATTCAAAAAGTTCCAATCGAATCGGTGCAGCATACAGTGATATCACAATTGGTCAATTTGACAAGGTTATAGCTACACCTATTGGATGTTGTTTAAAATTGTGAATATCAGATACATATAGGAAAACCTAAAATTTAATAGATGTTGAATACCACACCGATTCAAATCACTATTATTATAAAAAATAAATTCTCAGAGATCTGTTAAAACACCAAAAATATACGTTTATTTTCTGAAATTGTATACTTTTTTGAATATTTTGACTTCGAATCACTGGGAAAATGGAATAATTTATGATTCGAGAATCACAAATCGAATATTTTGGTCAGCCCTAGTTAGATAAGCGACAAAATAAATAAGCATAACCATAAACCTGAATATTAAATTTTGTTGTCTCTAATAACATCACTAAAGCTTTAAGTACACTCTTATGTGAATTGAAAAACTTTTCAATTTATTATTATTCAATTACGCAAGTTGAGACAAATATATTACAAAAACTTTTTGCCAGGCATGAAGACCAGCAATTAACAATTTGTCATAAAAAACTAAAGCTATCAGGTTAAGTCCGGCTCATCAATCCAACCCCAACTCTGTGTGTAATGACTACTTTGTCGTACTAGAAAGACAAAGTTTTCCTAACATCTAAACTGATCGAATTTACTATAAGTGACTCCATGTATATGGCCTTGTATGATATTTCAATCAGATGAGTTATTTTGAATAAAAAATTACACAAACCTGTGAACAACACTGCAGTATACTTCATTGATAACCAGTGAGTAAAGATATATTGTTTCAATTGAACCCAACAATGGTAAATGCCAACTTCTATTTTCTTTTATATTACTAAATAATATAAGAAATTAAAGTACATTAACATGGAAATGCAATACCCTTTTTCAAATTGGAAGGAATATAATTGCAATAAAACTGAAATAAATATATAACCATATTTCATAGAGGGACAATGTAAATAATGACCAATTTGGACAGTTTTATCACATTTATAGAAAAGAGGCAGAAAATTTGCCTTAAAATTGAAGAAGTAATTTTAGACTTGCGGAGCACCAAAGAATAGAATTCACTTGAAAATGAAGTGGAACCTTAAAATGTAGTTAGCTGTTGTTATTTTCGCTATTATAGTCAGATCTGAATTTAGCAACGAACTAGACTAGAGCTGCATTTGGACACTTCTCCGAGAAGACTTTCAAATACAAAGAAATGCCAATTGGTAAATCGAGGATTAGGTATACAGTTTGAGAAACACTACAGTAAAGTAATATAAATTTACCTCTGTTTAAGTTTGTGCATAAACTCAAATGTAAGGATACTATACAGTAGTACGATGCAAATCTTTGTAACAGTTTCTGAAAACACACAAATATTTTGCTTAATAGATATCTCAGTGTTAGTAATTATTAGAAAAGTAACAATAATACTAACCAAAAGGTGTAAAAAGTAGTGGAAACAATGAATAATGGCCAACTGCTTGTAGAAAAACAAAAATTTCCGCATCTTTTCTGAAAGGAATGGAAAAACTTAATAATGCACAGAATGTTTGAAATCTTTTTGTCTAGAGATTGAATTGGCACATCACTAATTGCCCATTTCGATCAATCGGTAAAGCGATAGAAATATGCGGTCAAGCCACACATTTCTGATCGTCACGGGTGCCGGTTTGAATCCTGAGAGGGCAACATTGACTTGAAAAGATTTAAATGATTATATATCTTATTATACTACCTACAATACATTGAGCAGTGGAGAAGTATTCAGAAACATCTGAAGAAAGAGCAAAAATTTGAGGTATTCTTCTGGTTAAATTAACACATAATAATGAAAAGTTTCAGGTAAAAAATTTTGACCAAAACTTGCATTCTTACAGAAGTTAGAGTAGAACATGTTCAAACAATTAAAACCTTGACAATTAACAAAAAATTACTTTTGTATAAAATCTAGATCAATCATGTCACCCACAGAAAAACAATCATTAGGTGCAAGCATTTGACATAAAAGTTAGCAAATGCATATGAACTTGACATACATACCTCGTCCCACGAACAGCGAGAAGTGCAAGTGGCAATATTGCCATTAATATTGCTTTTTCATGTACATGCCAACCAAACATAAATGATGTTAATGATGTAAAAACAACGCTTCTGAGAAATTGATTTCCGAGATATTTTTCAGTTAATGCTCTTGGCCAAAACCATAAATCAACCAAACAAGGCTGAATAAGATAAAAGTGGTATCAGTTATAAATTCAAATTGAATAAATTGGGTGTAAAAACAGTCAATAAGAGACAATAAAAAACAAGATATCTATGATGTATCATTATTTTACTCAATCATCAATTTTTTTGGACAAGAGGTACATCACTGATTCATGGTGCTACTGAAACTAGCGTTCATTCCTAGTGTCTAATTTCCATGCTTGATAAACTGGAGTCTCTAACTGGATTTCAATTAATAAAATTAAGTAAAATACAATTTCAATTAATCATTATGGCTGTCATTTATATGTCCACACTATGTGCAAATGCAGTGAGAATGAATTTAATGGAAAAAACCTATGGAAGTGTGAATCGATGTTGGTTTCCATTCATCTCAATATGAGAATTAGGACATAAAAATTTAAAATATTAGTATCAGTTTTCGACCACTATCCACTAATTATGACAATATTTTTAGTATTCAAGAATTAGAATAAATCATATGTAGAAAATAAAAATACCACAGTTCAGGGTTACAGAATCTTGCCTTTCTTCCGGTGTCTGAAGCATGGACAAAAGAAGCTTCGAAACCATCAACACCGCTATTTCATAGCAGTATTAATGTTTTTGAAACGTTTTTACAGTTTGTTTGCTGTCAGACACCCGAAAAGAGACATTTTCATCCTTATGCAAAATTTTTTCACGAAATATTGTCCATTTGATAAATTTTCTCCTAATAATATTCGTTTTCTTCGGGTGTCTCGGCAGCAGAATAGATATATGCTGCCATAGTTATTAAGAAAAGGAATATTCCAGAACATACCATAATAAAAACTAAAGTCAGAATAACTGTGATCAGAGGAGTGATAGATGGAAGAAAAGCATGCTCGGCTTCTTCTACTAGACCTTTTGAAAATGATGTCGTTCTCAGCGTTTCAGGATTTATAAACTTGAACTTCACACCTGAAATTTATATAAATTTTCAGATTAGCAAATAATGAAATATAATATTTTGGTTTTGGGCATAATTCAAAATTATCGAGGATCGTGATAAAAAACATTTCACTATTCTGAATATGGAATATGAAACAAATTCTGAATTTACCAATGTTTATGACCTAAAAATGCCTCTTTTTCAAGTAAAAATCGTTGACTACAAAATTCAACTTTCTTATCGATTTATTAAATTTAATATTCGTAGATGGCATATTCATCAAAAGCTACTATTCTGTCTACAATCAAAATTGAAATTAGGGTCCAACCAGTATATCGGGGAACCGATATATCGACCTAATTTTGTTGTTTACCAATGTGTCGGCAGGTCGCAAAAGTAACCAATAAAATCGAATTGAAATACACTTACGGACATGCCCAATTCTTTTGAGATGTGCTTTTCATTCAAATGGCAATATTGCGCAATACATATCACTATTTTTATGGATGTTACTTGCGTGAAATAAAATTTTATTCCACCCTCCATTCGCAAAAAAATTGACTAGTATCGCATCAAAACGTTAGTGTTTTGGGGAGGGAATAAAAAAGTAACAGCAATTTGGCCAGTTGGGTGTGACAAATAAGCTTTTGAACAGTTGCTAGACTTGGAATGCTCAAATTGCCCAGTGCCAAATAATGCAGTTGCAGCGTTGTTTGCAGGTGCTTCGTTTGACGGTTTTGTAGAGCTCGAGAGGGCATACTTGGCAGATGGCTTCAAAAGAAATTGCCAGAAATAAAAGGAAGGTTAGGGAATTTTTTGAGAAAGAAAATGAAAATGGCAATGCAGACTGCAAACCTTTTTGTTGTCATATTTTTCAGTACCATAAATTTCTTTCATATTCATTTGCTTTTCTTATGCAATAGGCATTATATTTTTTAATTTATTGCTTCTCTTTGGGAGATTTTCACGTAAGATGAAATATCGGTGATCAAAAATGTCGAAATATTGATATCGGTTGTAAAAATGTGATATCTATCAGGCTCTACATGAAATATATTCTCTTTGGAATGTATTCAAGTATTTGATTCATTTTCGCCATCCTTACCATCCTTTAACCATAATATAATATAAATAACTATTCTATATAATGCTAAATGATTTTTTTCTGGTTGACATGGGGTGGTTGATATTAATCAAACTCTGATGATAATCATTTTGTAAGACTCTCATGTCACCAATTCTTTGACATCTTCTGAACTAGAAAGGTTTATTGTAAAAAAGCAAGAAATCTCACCTAAAATGCTGATGACTTTGTCCAGAAAATTATACAAGGCCCAAAAATTTGGAGCCCAATATGCATGAGTTAATCCCCTCTTGAAAGGAAACAACCTTGATAGAACTTGTGGTAGATGATCCTGATAAGAAAAATAAACAGGTTTTAGTTTTTTTTTAGATCTATCTTTTAAATGTCCAGCTAAAATTCACAACCTAAACTGTAAATGTTTAAATATTTGACGGGTGACAGTGGATGGTGATGAACAATATCATCATGATATCTTATCCGACTTTATGTATATCTTAAAATAATTATATGACTATTAAATGGGGTTCAAAAGAAATCCGAATAGACTAATAATTTATGAATATCCCAAAGTTAGCATCAAAAGGAACGTGCACCCACTCTACAGTTCCACTTGGTGATTACAATTGTACACCCTACAAAACTAATGAAATTTAACCCATATTCTACTACCCTGGATTAATCACTTAAAAAAAAACAATACTTAATCAAAGGGCTAGCAAGCAAATACTCGACATTCTCAAGGTTATCATTCTGAAAAATGCAAATTCATAAACACATATTCTCAAGCCTTACCTTGAATGGTACAAATGATGATGTAAAAACAAGAACAACAATGATTGCAAGTTGAATTAATCTTAGTGGACTGAATGATAAAATTGAAGAAAATCCCTCTGTAAAATTAAAAGTAGATTGTCATTCAAAAATAAATGAAGATTCCGACATCATCAAGGCCAGCAGTGTTGTTGGAGCTTTTGACCGTGGCTATAGCACAGACTTTTGAAGATATTGTTTTTATTGTTTTGTGTATGATATATTCGAATCAGAAATTTTCTTTTTTGACAAGAATAAGTCACTGATAGGTCGTGCCGCTTCTGCTGCACGATCATATTAGCAACTCATACTCAACAAAAGATGGTTGGGTTGGTCCATATTTTTTACTGGGATCTTCTTCTCGAAAACTTACTTAGAGCATCGGAGCCGTAAACTGACATACATTTTATCAGTCTGCTGGACAATACTGGAGATATCTTTAGTAAAATATATATCAGAGAAATACTTACTTTTCTTAGGATTCATGCAATAAGTACGGAATAAGAATATTCCGAAAGCAGGAGCCATGTACAAGAAGATGTGCTTGAAATTGAGTAATGTTGCAAACCATAATGCTCCCCACAGGATATTTCCTCCCAAAATATTATACAACGATAGAAATAACATTCCGGTTAAAAATCCATTATATTGAAAATGAATATCTTTTTTGAAAGTCTCATTAAGGACAAATGTATTTTATACTGTGACAATCGAACCTTATTTTTCCATTTGACCTGTTAAACACTAAAAAAATTATTCCTTTTTATCAGTATATATGATTAGAACGTTGCTGTCTGTGTGCATTATTTGACCAAAATTGAAATCTTTGAAATATAAAATTAGTAGGTATTATTCTCAATTTGTGGCAATTATCACAATCAAAAGGATACGATCGACAAGAAGTAGTCCCGCATTAAATATGATGAGTATTGAAAGTATTCTGGGTTCTGATTTTGCTTGAAGTGCTTTGTTTGAATGTTCACGAGATGTTTGAAGATTCTGGCTACATCTGAAAATAAAATAGCATGTCAGAAAACTTTCTACCACAAATTATTTTTGATTGAAACAATAAAGGTATCAAAACTAATTTAATTTTTTTCCTGAATAGTAATTCCCAGCTCATCATACCCTTTTGCACATGCTTCAATTCAGATTGTGCCCAGTCGGAAAAACATTTGAGTAAGCAAGTTTCGTTAAGTACTAGTCACTAATGGATCGCGCCAAGGCACGGTCCATATGTGACTCATGCTTGACAAGACAAAATTTTCTGATTGGGTACTGGTCAAACACTGAATATGACTTGGTTACTTGAAACAAACTTGGGAGAACCCAGATTGGTATGAGCTGTGTGTTTGATTACGCGACAGAGACAAAGTAATCAGGCTAAAAACTGTAGTATGCAAATGATAATGTTTAGACAAACAAATACACTTGTATTTATACTAAAATTAATTCACCTGTATGTTGCGTATATCAACAAAAAGTCAGCAAATATAACCGAAAGCTTTTGAAATAAGACAGTCTGGTAAGAATCATAGTTTAGATTAGTCACATCCAACATTTTCTCATCAAAATACTTTGCAAACTGTGAAAAACATGAAATTTATCAAATTAGTTGTTGGCATTTAGGAATGACGCTGTCTCATCTTGTGTTTCTATAGATTCTCCCGTTTCTATAGACACTGCAGGTTGAAGATCACAAAATCGAATCCTAGCCAGTTTGGCTCGTTACTTCATGCTCAACACTTAACCCAGGGTGTAATAATTTGGGCTAGTGGTTGAACATGTTGGCATCAAAGGTTGAAGATCTCGGGCTGGAGGTCCAGCGAGTCCGGCTCACTTATCCATGCCCACCACTCCACCCAGGGTGTAATAACTTGGGTAGGCTGAGCCGAACAGGAAAAGATCGCATCTTTCCAGCAATTATAACCCTGTCTGTCTTCAAGTTGCCGCCGTTACAAGGCCTTGAACAGGGTGATCCACTCTAAGAAGTGGCTATAAAAAAAAGTTCATAACTTTCCAATATTAACCCTGTTCACCTATAAGTGTTAGTAGTACAGGGCCTTGACTCGGGTGATTCACTCAGATGAGCGACTATGAAAAGGTAAGAATATTTTAGATAAGTAGTTTAGCAAACAAAGTCAAGATCAAAGTTAAAAAGTAATACCTGAGACAAACAATATTCGAACCAAGCAAAAAACGGTGGGTAATCCAAAGTCCATTCCGATGTATTTTCATAATACCACTTATGATGCGATAAATTGTTTGTGAGCGCTAACCAATTTCGATGAACTTCGAAATCTGTTGATCTGCTAAAAGACAAAAAAAAAATTTTCTTACTTTTGTACTTCCAAACTTTCAATCTTCCTTATTAAATTCATACTTGACAAAAGTTGTTTTGGCAAAATATTTCTGATTGAGATAAGGCAAATTTGTCACTACTATCTGTCAATAAGCTACGGTAGCACAAAATCAGTTGATAACATTTATAAAACATTGCTGGCTCTGAACGAAAATAATACAAAAGAATGAATGTGTGAACAACAAGATCATTTTGATGTTGGGAATATGCCTTTAAAAACTAATCTAAACTTTGAAATTCAGGGAAATAAAAACAGATTGATGAACTTTCAGATGCCTGAAAAAAGGGGTTTCAGCGTCACAAAAAGGGCAGAAATAAATAGCAGTGTTGAAGATTGGATTCTTTTTAATTCAGGACACTCAAACAAATCAATGATTTAGTTTGAAAAGACTTTGCATTGATGTTTCCAGCCTTGTTTGTGAACAATTTATTTTTACAGTACTTCATTATCCATTTTGCAGTTTACTACATACAATATTTGAATATTATTGGATGAATTGATCTAACTCAGTATAGAATGTATATGATCCTTTCAAGACAATACACAAATCTTATTAATGGTCTAAGTTCAGAAGAAGGGAGGAAGAAAACATTTCTCCATCAACCAGAAAATAAAAAAATATTTAACAATATTAATCTGTCAATATTAATCACGACATTTTTCTCGGTAAAGACTTTGAGATGGTGACTATGACCACTCGCATGGGCAATGCATAATTGCAACATAAAAACAGTCATATCCATCAAATGCTTTTAACCTTAAAGGATTTATAACCTCTCTGTCTGCTCATATACCACTTTTTACGCTTTTCTTAAAAAATTGTGGTATGGTAAAAGTGAATAGTTAAGAAAAATCATGTGAACCTCGTAAAAGTTTTACAGGTACTTTGTTCTCATAAATCCGAAATTAAACATTTGAAAATACTTACTACGATGACAAAACAGCAGTTTCAGCAACGAAACGGCAACTGCAGCAACCACAATAAAAGACATTTTAACAAGCAAAATTAAAATCGTTGCAAATCACTGCAATAAACATGAAACTAAATCGACCTTTCGAAAAAAATACGACTTTCCGAACTTCGTTGCAACATGTTTATGTGGCAAAAAGTCAGGGGAATCCCCAGCACTCCGGGCCGCCTGGTGGAGCTTCTGGAATATGAATAGGATTTAATTTTTGTCCTGTGGGAGAGGAAAGCCGAGAATACAGCAATTCATATGGCAAACCACGATCTCTCATACCTACTCCGAATAGGGGTGAAATATTTTAGTTTATCATATTTTCTGTGTGTGGACCTGGTTGGTTCTGCTGCTGCTGTTGTTTGAGAAGGATATGCTGCGGGAGAGGAAAGACGGGTTGATCATACGGCGACCCACGGCCTCTCGTCCAGACGCCAATCGGATGAAGGTTTTTGTCGTATCATGGCTGTGCCTGGACACGATTGTTTGGAGAAGCCGTAAGCAGTGCTTAAGTGGACCACTAGACCTCGGGATCGGCAGACCTATAGCATATTCATCATCCCTCACGGGATCCGAACTTACGCCAGGGCCAGGGCCGTTACCGGTACCTAAATATTATAGGAAATAGACTACCGTATACCCGATTATTCACGACCCAAGAAAATTATCACCTCTTCAGGTTATTTTGTTTCGTAGCGTCCCAGAAGATTTTTTATATATGAACATTTCCCCTACCTAAGCAAGAAACGACATATAGCTTGCTTGTACCCAGTTTGTTCAATCATGCCTCATGCGTTGGAACTGCACAGAGCTGATAGCTAGACGCCCGGCAAGAAAGGGATGGCAATATGCAGGGGTTATGAGACACCTCACCTGCGTGGGTCGCTCGCCTCCCAAAAGGAAAAAATGAGAACACTTCCTAAATGCAATTATGCATGATCATCACCACACCTGGCCTGACGTATACCTACAAAATGAACACAAAACAACTTGCAAAAAGATTGGGTGTAGTAAGGGCAAGAACTGAGTGATGAAAATAGAACTTTGTTCAAAATATACAAGCAACATCTATCAAAAGATTAAATATGATTGGGATTAGAAGTACAGCCCATAGGTGATTTTATATCTGACAGAAACAAGAATAGATATATTTTCAGATCGTATTACAGATATCATGAACAACCAGGGCTGCAAACTGCTGCAACTTTTCTGCAAACTAAATTGGATGAATTTCACCAATCTTTAAATCTTAAATTGAATGAATTATTTGTTAGGTGGATTGTGAAATCTCACATTGTGTTGCCACAGTGTCTCGAGCTCGACACAACTTATGACTTTGAACTCCAACTCTTGAAAAATTGATCAAGTTCATTATTTGAAGAAACAAATATTGAAAAAATGCAATCCCATTTGAAATCCAGTGTCAATCTTAAAATCTGTTTGAACACGGCCGTCTTTTTATGAATATTGCAGTCAGTTACTTATTAACAGCATGTTACATGTAAGGAGCCCATCCAATGTACATTTGACATAACTTCTCTTCATCAGTTGCTTCCTGAAAAATAGTAATAAAACATGTTTGTCAGTTCCAATCAAGAGCAGGATTCTCTTAAAATGACACTTATTTCATTGTTTTTCAAAAATCTAGAATCTCTTTACAAGTTTGAAATCACGACTCATAGGGAATACAACATGAAATAAATCTTTCAGGCAGAATTGGTATGACAGCATAATTATATATTTGATAAATGTGTACTGTTTTTGAATATTCAATAGCATTAACATTTGGAAAGCATAGCGAGATGCAGACTCTGAAAAGGTATGCTCTTCTGCCAGTCGAACAACAATCAGAGAAAATAACATAAAACACACAAGATTGGACACCCAAGATTCTTCTCCTTACACAAATATCAGAATAAAAGTATTATTCTATTTCCATTCTCAAGGTTAAAAATATTTTGCAATCATAAAAACCCTTATGCTAATGTAGAGTGAGATTGAAAACTTGCTGCTTTGTTTCTTATTTTTCCAACTTGTATATAAAAAATAATCTTTGTTAAAACAATTTATTAGATAAAAACTGCAGTTTGTGTTTGCAGTCTCAAACATAAAACACAAAAACAAATCTTCCACCAACCTGTATTAAATAATGTACATGTCCTTCCACAGACAATGGCAAACCTTTGTTTTTAGCTGCAATACCTCGCAAACGTTTATCAATGTCGCTAACATGAGATAATGCTTTTTCATTCAATATTTCTCCTGACTCATTTGTGACGCCGGAGCGACTACGCTTACTCCATTCAACGAGTGGATCGTATATGAAAGTTTTTAACACACTATAAAATAAAAGAAAACTAATAAGTCTTTACATCTAGCAATAACATAATGATACAAACAAGGCCCACTGAAACCAAATATTTCACACTTTCGAATATATTCTGAAAAAATAAATTCAGTCATTTTTTTATGAAAAGCCACATCTCAACAGTTCTTAGAATATTAACAGCAAAATCTACAAAACTATGGACATATTCCGTAATTTCCTTTATTTCATGCAACTATATCAACTTGTAGAGCAAAATGGATATTCCTGGTAATTATGTCTGGATTTATGTGATGAAAATGACATGTATTTTTAACCCACTATTTTGAAATAACCTACTGTAATCTGAAAGGTTTTACTGTATCGTTTGTTTATTTTGGAAATTATTCAAATATTTTATTCGTTTTTGATATCCCTGATTACATCCCTGTAATGTCAGAAAAAGGTAACTAGTTATTGGCATATTGGTCGAAAGGAGATAGTACTACAAATAATAATGTATATTTTCAAATACGAATACAAAATACAATGCCTGATTTAACATTTTAATTAGCACTTGAACGCTGTAGTATGCGAACGTTTTAATTCCCCATTGGTATCAGAAAGGAAACCAAGAGGGACGTTCCAGTAATTTGTAAAAAAATCAGTCACTAGAAAGTTTGCATCCCTGATGGATGGTCCATCTGTGGCTCATGCTCAACCAAAAAGAAACTTTCTGATCGGGTTACCTCAACAAGGGTTCTCTCTGTTGTCGGAGCAATCTCATAACAGTCTCACAGGCACATCTGAAGAAACCTTCATGTCTCATCGGTCCCATAGCATCAGTCATGTTGTGAGTTAATCGAAATGGAACAATTTCTGGAACATCTAATGACAGCCCCTGGAAAAGTGAAAATTAGATGAATAACAATAATAAAATAATTTCCACACAAAGTACAGTGTTATAACAAACTGTACATTAAAATACCATGAGTCATGATAGTAAATGCTTGAACAACTTGAAACTAAGAATAGATATATTTTCAAGAATTCAGCAATTCACATTTCTATTTTTATTTTTTTCATAAACTAAGCATTTTGTATGAAATCGTAATATTTGGCAAAAATCACTAAATTAATGCACAATACTGTATATACAACATACAACATGGATGGATTGGATATCATCACTTGCGTAGCAAAATCAAATTTTTCATATAAGCTGCATGGTAAAACAGCAATTATTTCACTGTATTCACCTAAACATCCCCAAGAGTCTGAAACATGTACTAAAATTTGACCTAGAGATAGTAAATATTATATTGGTAAATACCGTATTTTGCGGCGTATAAGCACCTCCGTGGTAATGGTCGCAAAGGGTCATTTTTCTAAAATTTTGCTATTTTGCACACAGATTTGATGCAGCACCGTAATAGTCGCAAAGTGTCTGTGAACCACTCCTCAAAAACGGAAACACACGCTGCCAAACGCTAAAGTAATAACGTACAGTAATTCATTAACTCAGACGAATGGAACGAGCGCAGTATCGTTTTTGTCCAGGTGTGCAATGTCCTTTCGTCCAGGTGTGCAATGTCGTTTCGGCCAGGTGTGCAATGTCTTTCGGCCAGGTGTGCAATGTCGTTTCGGCCGATGACCGTAAAACATCGTTTTTCTCCCTTCAAAGTGTCGCGGTGGATTGTTGAAGCATGGGAACAAGTGAGCCCGGAGTGTGTAGTGAATGGTTTTAAGAAAGCTGGTATATTTTACTCCCTTTCAGACAAAATTGAAGTGCCTGCTTCTAAGCCCATCGTTATAAACCAATCACCTTTGTATGATCTGTTTTCCTCGGACACCGAAGATGAAGAATTTGAAGGGTTCTGATTTAATTTCGCCATTTCTTGTTGTTGTAATTATTGTTTATCGAGATACACATTTTGCATTTTAATACATTGCCTACCAAGACGTCATGTCGTGAACATAAACAAAACATACTTAACGGAAGCAGTTTCTACAATAGTACAAAACATTATCACAGACAGTGTGAAAATGTACAATTGTGGAACTTGCTTGATTGATTGATTTTGTTGATTAAAGTGTGCCGTCGATTGCGTCATTGTCAAAACGTCAAAGTAATTCGCGCCGAACCTTCCGAGTTTAAATTCCTTAGGGGGGTATTTCAAACAATATATTATTGGCGATAAAATAATTTATTTTTTTTTTATAAATCAGGCTTTTAAATACCAAAATATATTTTTCGATGTCACAATTGTAGATTTTTCCTTGTTTCGTTAATTTGAAGGGTTAATTTAAAGGCTGGCGTCGATTGCGTCATCGTCAAAACGTCAAAGTAATTCTCGTCGAACTTGCTAAGTTTAAATTCCTTGTTTCGTCAATTTAGATGCTGGCGTGGATTACCAACTACATACATTTCCTATTGCGCCGTTTTGCAATGAATGATATAATACTGGCTGTTCCGATTGATGATCACACATGATCGGATCGTCATCAAATTAAATCGCATGTATGACGATGTATGACATGTATGTACCAATGAAAATTCACTAATGTCTGCAAGCAAAAAGATGAGCATGTGCTAGGTACAGGGTAAATTTGGGTGCAGCCTATTATCAATTTAATTCAAATCTCTCTACAATTTGACGTTTCTTGAAAGTACATGCGCTCGCCACGTCATCTATATATAACTTTTATATGCTGTGATGTAAAACGCTTCACCACAATTCGCTGTGGGCCGGGAAAAAACAATACACAGGTCGCAGCAACCTATAAGTCTCCGAAACAAAAGTTTTGGAAAAAAGTAGCGACTTATCGGCCGCAAAATACGGTAATTCCTGTCAGACAATTTAAAGTCTGCTTTTGTTATTAGATATTGAATTATGTTTCATGTTTTTTTATTGGCAGTATGTAAAAATCAGAGACATAGGATTAGCAAATATTATTAAATCACAATGAGTGCCGTGAAGAAATATTGACAAACCTTGTTGAAGAGACAGTTAAAATCAACATGTACAGCTTCACCAGTCATTGAATCAAACAATATATTTTCGCCATGGCGATCTCCAAGACCAAGTATATATCCGACCTGAATTACAGAACTATTTGTGAATATATCTATGGAGGATAAAAACACCAACTTTCAGTGCTTTCCACTAAATAGAGAATTTATTAAGCATCCACCAAAAAACATAAAAACAAGTATAACTAGCCATAACAAAATATCTTTTTGGTACAGACTGAGGGTAGTGATAATTTGTGAAAATAATATTACAAATTCAAAGACATGCATCAAGTCAGTGTCAATACACAATATGAGTTTAAAAATGAGAATGCAGCTCAATCTGAATCAAAGATTAACCTGTGATCAAATTCAACAAATGGCTTTATCAACCGCCTGAAAATTCCATAGAGATTTACATACCATGGACATAACAGCAGTTGATCTTGCATATGCCAATCTTGCACTATACCAAGATGTAGGGTCAGGAAATGTTGTCAGAAACCAATCACCAAATACAGCAGGATGCCGAGGTAGAAGCTTGTTTTTGAATACATCCAGTTTTTTCCTGTACATTTTTGAACATATAAATCTGTATCGCATATTGAATACCGAACGATACAACGTACCGTAGTCCCACATTGTTAAGCATAGACCACTTGCTTGCTTAGACCACAGCTTGGGTCAAGGATCACATTGCCAAGGTGTGATACATCTGTGGCTCATGCTTGACAAAATCATTTTTTCAACTGGGAGAAGTAGAATATGGAGGTAACCACAGATGAGAGGTTGAGATCTTGGATTTTCAAGTGTTTGTAATGGTGATGTCACAATTCAGATCACAGCATATTATCTCAAAACAGATTCTCGACCCGACATATTTTGTTTGAATAAATGAATAATCATAGCGATTATTCGAAAAAATCAGTCACGACTCGCAAAAACCGTGCAATGTCTCAATCAGGAATTCTATTATGTCAAACTTAATGCATAGATGGACCGTTCCTCGGCAGCGCGATCCATCAGTGCCTCAAGCTTAACAGAACCATGTGTGCAAAAACATTCTTGATTTGAGTACAACATAAAACTTTTCCAATAACATATTAGGTGTAAACAGGTTAAATATGAAAACATGCGAGGAAAACAGAAAAAATGTGCTGTGAAACTCACTCCAGCGGTGCAGAATACGGCAACTGTAGTGATTTTAAAACTTTTCCAGAAGTATACATGTTTCTGGTTCGATATATTTTCAATAAAATATGTCGAAGTCCGTGAGTGTTTGGAACCCATTCTATCAAACCACATTCTTCATTTAATGGTACAACAGCCTGTTTTGGCGAAAGGAAAAATATATGAACTGTCATTGTTTTTATATAAATATCACATACGGACATACCCAGTATATTAATTTCTAGTACTGGGTTTCAAAAAAAAAACAGTAATTTTTTCAGATAGTGAATAACCTAATACAGCATATAGAAGCCACAATGAGAAATAAAAACCACACTCCTGTATAAGATTACCAATTTCGGATGCAATTTCAACAACACAAATCACCGCTGTATCATGAAAGACAAACTTGAAAAATACCTAGAATTTTTAAGAGTCAGACATATGTTGTTAAAAATGATTCACTGATGGATCGAATGTCCAAGGTGTGATCAATCCATGGCTCAATTTTCACAAAATAAATTTACATGTGCAGATTTTTTTTTTTGGAAAGAAACAGCACTGCAAAACACAATCACAAAACGCAATCATTAGTATCACTGAACAGTGAGTGCGGTGTCAAAGCCTACTGTAATGGAGCTGTTTTCTGCACAATATAGGTCACAAGTTCCCTGTTTGTACAGTGACTTCCCATCTGTTTATATCTTGATATTAAAATATGACGAAAACCTCTGGTATGAGGAACCCATTCAATCAATCCACATTCTTCATTGAGAGGTATAACAGCCTGTTAGCAATATTCAAATATATTGTTTCCTATGCGTCAATGATGGGGTATTCTAGAATTTAGACTAAAAAGTAATTTCGTTTCCATAATATTCTTAAATTGATTCACTTTGCAGTGAAATCATGATGGTATACCCCAAATTTTATGTGGTTTAAATCAACAATATATTAGCAATCGACTTTATCTTAACTGCTGATTTATATTTATTTGTACAGTGATTTTTAAAAGCCTTTCAAAGTAAATTAAAAGAACAACTATGCCAATGACCTAAATAAAGAAACAATAGTAATATCATTACTGGAAATCTTAAAACACAATTATATTGAAACTCGACTAAACTTTAAAGTAATTTTCTTTCATTCATGCATGTGATCTCCACAAACTTACATAGGTTCTTATTTTCAGTTGCCTTTTTCGTGTTTCCGAGTCAAGTTTTAGACATTTGTTAACAATTGTATTAAATTCCATCAGCCTTGCATCTTTTCTCAAATCATCCTTGGGTTTACACAAGAACAAGTATGATCGGCCATCACTTGCACGAATACTAACTTTCTTCGGTCGTTGAAGAGATGGCAAAACTTCAACCTGAAAACAATAAATATTTAAACCATCTGCTGGTGAGGAAAATCGGTTTTAGAAAATTGAACTCTGGCCATTAGGATTAGAAAATACCCAAATATATTGCACTTGTCAAAAAATGCCCTAATAGAGTTATAAAGTTGCACAAAATATCACATACAATTGAATAAATTTTAAGCTAATTGTAAGTCAGCTCAATCTGTTAAAGCATTAGGAATGTGATTTGAGCTGTGCCTCTTTATTCCACCCATGCACAGGATCAAATCTAGTAGATGATTATAAGCGAGAAGGATCCTGTGCACGATAATTCACTTAACACCTAGTTAGTTACGACTTCCTCCACCAACCATGTCCATGTACAAGAAAAAAAAACTAGTTAAATCATTAGGCATAAACCTCCTACACTCATAATTGAAACTTGACATCTTGATTCAACAAGATCCCTATTCAATAGAAAAGTTATTCAGGCAATAATAAATTCATTGTAGCAAATATGCTGAACCAATGAAAAACAAACGATGCTGTTTTACTAAACAATATTGTTTGTATTTAAGCTGTTGAAAATATCTCATACAACTACAGAGTTTATCAGGCGCAGTTGCTCACTAAATAATTCAATAATCCCAGCCAAGACACTTGACTTAACTGTACAAACAGACTTGTGACCGATAACGACACCGCACCCATCGTTCACTGTTATTATGATTCCGTTTCATGATTATGTTTTGCAGGGCTTTAGTGGTTCTTTGCCATTTTAAAAAAAATCTGCATATATACTTTTATTTTGTCAAAATTAACACCTTAGAGGTTCGATCCATCAGTGACTAATTTTTAACAAAATATGTCCAGCAAATAAAGTTCAGACTTGCAGAGCCATAAAAATCTACTTACTGTATCTTCAAATCCCACAATATGAATAGCGTGCTCAGGAAACGGATCATGACTTCTTGTAGGAGCATTAGATGATGATTGTTTTGAAGATGATTGATCTTGTGTTGACGAATTTATTGTGTCACCTTGAGGCAGTGTTACAGTCATGAATCGTTGCAATGGCAGTAGTATCTGCAATGTAAAAAAATATACATACTATAGCAAACCAATGTTGAGAACTTTGTTATACATATACTGAAGACAATTTGATTGAACGGATCATATTAAACTTGCAAATTGTTTTTAATTCCTCGAATTTCAGCAATTCCCACAAGCATTCTGGATGGTAATTGTACAAAAGTCAAAAGGAAGGAAAATATCACAATGTATTTGCCTTGTAATAAAGTGGGATCAATGGTGGCATGAGGCAATCTACATTTGCACATTTTGTCATCCAAAACGAAGGTTTAGAACCTCCCCGAGCGCAATACAGTCCAACAATTAACAATTCATGAACTGATTCTGTTATCAGCAACTAGAAGTGGGGTTATTTAAATTTATATTATTAGCATTTGTTTCAAGTGTCTAGCCCTAGAAACGATAAAAGTGTGAGGTTTTTACATAAACAACCAAACAGTTTTACAGTCTGGTAAGAATACCAAAATGGATGGAAAAATCCAATATATTTTGCCCTTAGATCAGATCGAATCATAACATGCAAAAAATAATGGAATCAAAAGCTCAAAAATAAACAATAAAAAAATGTTAAACCGAATTTGCATTTATTTTCTTGAAATATGACGTTCTTGATTTGGAGAGAATCATATCATATAATTTAATGATGATAATATAATGATTTATGAAGCACAAATGGAATCAAACATTCTGAATAGGCTCAACTATGAAACAAATTCGAATTTACTTTGTATAAGCATAGAACAATGATTGATCACAACTCAGCAGCACAAACCACCTACCAATGCTTAAATAAATAACGTTAAAAATAATGATGTTAAATAAATAATAAAACTATTTCTCACCTCACTGAACGAGTTTTCCTCAACAAGTCTTTTAAGAGGTTTGAAATGAGTAGAAATACTGAGTGATTGTATTGCAGATGACGGTTTATTGCATAATTCAAGTAACTTTTCTGTTAGTCTTTAAAAACAAAAGTAAAACTGCTATTAAAAACCATCCACCTCCTTTTAAATGGTTTCAATAAATGAAAGAAATTGAACAATGACAAGGTCATGTTGGACTAAGATCGACCAGAAGAGAACATCAAGCATTTGGCAAAAGATTTTTGTATTCAAACATGGATAATTAGATACATTAAGATGATGAAAATGCAAGTCCCATGTAGTTTTAGCTTGGTCACCTAAAATGTTTAGGATACAAATACACATGCATAAAGGCTTCTGAACCACTTGTTCAATGCAGTTTAGATAGAGATAATAAAATAATCTCCATCAGGCAGCTGCGGTAGCAAAAACTTGTTAAACACCCTACCATCAATGCGGGACCATAAAATTTTGCCAGTTTTGGTATGACTGAAAATATTTTGTATGTTTGTAATCAGTTCTCTATATCAGTATGATTATATTAAATTTAGATTGTATGTTTTACCCATAACTAATAGGAAAATTCCAACCTTGTAGCATCGGACAATAGTTTTCCAAGTTTCTTATCTCTCGCCTCAGCAACATCAAATATTTCTTTGCATCTTTGTGCTCGTTGTGGGAACGATGATTTTGATATCGCCATCATTGTCCATAATGCTTGTTGTGGATAAGCACATATAACTTTTGCCACTACCTGTTTCAGTTCCTCAAACGTTGGTCTGCATGATGATATATCGCATTGAGACAGCCTTATCACAAATTTGTCATGATGTTGTTTTGGAATTTATCAAGAAGGAAACATACTTGAAAAATTATTTAAAATTCATATATATATCATTAATCGTGCAAAACTAAATCCGCCATTAAACACAAGGTGCCACAAGGATGTTCTATATGTCCATTATTTTCTCCTTATAGATTAATGATTTTCTCAGATGTTTAAAATTTTTCAAACTCATCATAAATCCCCATGATAGCAATTTCATCATTTTGCATAAAGATGAAAAAATGAAGATACTTCAAATATATATGTAAACTGTACGCAATTAGATGTGTGCTTACAATTTATCTCTCAATATATCAAAAACCAAATTTATGATGTTCTTGACAAATCAGATATTTTTTAGTTTTGTTCAATTAAATTTCTTAAATATCACTACTGTATTTAACAATGACTTCCAATATTGCTCCCACCTCAGGACAGGGGAAATAAATAAGTAGACATACATCAAAATAAAACGATGATCAATAAAACAAAATAAATGAATGAAATATTAACTTACAAATGTTGATGACATATTCTAGAGACAAGTTGAGAGAAAGCAGTGAGAAATATATAAGCTGGTAATCGACTTCTCAAATCAGCAATAACATTGATGAGTTTCTGTGCATCATCTTTGCTCTGAAGATGTTTGATAAGGGAAATAGAATAAAAGATTAACGAAAATTAATGCCTTGTCATATGACTTGTTGTCATCTCAAGGTGAATTTTATGATTTCACCATGTAGTCTCGTACTCAATCAGATATACAATTTTTGTCACATTTACACCACAAATAAGCCATATCTATCCATCAGTAATTCATAATCTATATAATTCTAAGTTTTTCATTCTCCAAAAATAAAAAAATGTCAATTTCAATAAATTAGTTTCCAACAAGATGTCTTTATTTGTCAATAAAATTTTTGAATCATCATAAAATAAATATACTCAATTTTATTATTTCCATAATGTTATGAAAATCAGACATGCGAAGGGTAAAGCGCAAAAAGTCAAGTTAACTTCAGGGTTAAAAATTTAAACTCTTGTCAAAGGATTTTTGTTTAATTTCAGGTGTTCCTAGTTTTTCGCAAATTTTAGTAAATGGGAACATGCCGTACAGAATTTTGGAATGTTTTGATGATGATGATGTCATGATGAAAAATGGTTCATATATATATCTGATATAAAAATCAAATAAGCAAAAGGCCATCAAGCTATAGATCAGAATATTTACCGCATGAGATATTTTTAAGTTGATGAATACCTTTTTATATCATGTCAAGGGAACTTAAAAGAATGTTAAAAAAGCTTTGATTTTTTTTTGGGGTATTCGATGAGACAAAAGTTTCAAAGTCATAACATTACCTGTAAAAAAAAAATAAACTATATATCAAATATCTTACATATGGTTTGTTAGCCTTCTGTAATTTTGCAACATTAGCTTCATAATCCAACCATACAGTCAATAATTTGGTCAATGATTCATATATATGAGATGTTCCATAACATAAAGATAATCCATAGTGATGCATGATGTAATACAAATGACTGGGTAAAGAATATAAAAATACGATTTTCAATCTTCAAGGTTACTTTAACCTTCCAACCACCTGAAGCTTTGCCACTATCTACTTAAGCAGAGTTAATTGTCTGAAAACTTGATCTATTCTGCTGACATCAATAGAGACATTTTTAGATTCTTCACTAGAATTTTTGGACATTGAGTAAAAGCAGTAACGATAGTGTCACTGTTTAACTTTTTACGTTGTTTAAAAATAACTTTATTAATTAGAAAGTGCTTATGTGGCGAGGCAGACCTTTCTCATATAATCATCATAGCTATGAAAAAAACAAGCCAGCAGACAAATACCGGTATGTGATAGAAAGTTGATAAAGCAAACGTACTTAGCCTTCCCAGAACCTCGGTTATCGCCCATAAAAGCTGTCATTAATTTATCATAATATTTAGCAGCATGGAAATGTGAATCTTCCCATTCATTCATATAAACAACAACCTGGAAAGAGAGAAAAAAAATATACTTTATCAACATCAGGAAATTCTGACCATTATTAAGTTTTCAAAGACCATTGAATAGCTAGCTACTGGTACTCAAAAGTTTTGAAAAAATGTCTAACTATTACTCTGCGTATTACCAAGTTGACAGAATCTTTTTCTTCGGATGCCTAAAATGTTCACAGAATTTTCTTCAGATAGAAATATAAAGCTTCAAAACCATCAACACTGCTATTTCATAGCAGTATTGATGATTTTGGACTTTTTTTCTATGTTTTTTTGCTACCATACAGTCAAAAACAGACAATATCACATTCTAATATTGTCTTGTTAATTTTCATCTGATGGCATCCATTTTCTTTGGTCGCTTAAGTACTAGAGTAGCTGACATACTACGGGTCTGGCTATTCGTATATTGCTTATTGCCTGGTATGAACAAGAAAAACATATTGTTGCCTACATTTTTGATCAACTATTGTTAGGGTAGGGGCACTTTGAATCTAATTTGCTTATGGTAATGAAATATGTCAGTTCAGATGCTCTTTTTATCTACAGCACATCTGTGGTTTGACAATATATAGGCGGTGCTGCCAATCAATAACTTGCAAACTAAGTATCAAATATGTCCACTACAAAAAGTATTATCGAACCTCTCTAAACTGTTTCAACACAGTATTGCTATCGAAACTTGATGATTCTTCCATCAATCTCGCAACGAGTAACATTGCTTTTGCTTTTGACATTCTTTCATTTGTTGACAATCCAGTCGGACCGCCAGCACTATCAGGAAAATGATCTGCAACACCTTTCTGTAATGTGAGCAATGCTTGATGGCTTTCACCCTGCAAATTAAGACCAATACAAGTCAGTAACATACAGTTTCCGTAATACTTGGGTAGGCTAAGCCGAACAAGAAAAGATTATATCTTTCCACAGCAATTCTAAGCCTATTTGATAAGCCTATAAGTGGCTGCTAGTACAGGGCCTTGGACAGGTAGATCCACTTCAAAAAGGGGCTATAAAAATAAAAATAAAATTTCGGAACCGACCACCACTCGGCTGTGACTGGTCCTTTGTTCGTTTGCCGGTAGTGTCCCCACAATCATTGGATGGGATATTTCATATGACTTAACAATAAAATGTACCATTTTTATGATGACGGACAGATTAGCTAGGTTTACGACAAACACAATTGCAGGGCTATGTTATTCAGAGTAAACGAGAAAGAGTCATTGAACTTCTTTTAATTAAACATCACTGCGGGCTCAATAATTTGAATTTACGTAAGTCTGCATTTGATATCATAATCGCAGATGGCTTACTTGATTTCCTAAATGTTGTGTAATTCTAGGCATCGCTATGTTAATTTTTTTCAATGTCACTCAATAAAGTGAAGCTTTCTGAGCAAGGCCTCATAACAGTCCCATTGTCAAAAAAAAGGAAATAATCATAGATTATTTGGATGAAGGAAAATCAAAAAAAAATGTTTCAAAGAATTTCAACTCTGGATAAAATCATTCTATACAGCCTGTTATTATACATGTTTATTCTACGCTTCGTTTTGCTTCCTCCCTTGCCCTTTATATAAAAATCCATATTTTCTACTGTTATTGTGGACTCTAAATAGCAAATTAAATATATAGATACACATTGACCATACATTTATAACACACTCATTCAAGCAAAATAAACCATATTAAAGAAACGGCAAAAAAGGTAATTTAAATCAAACCTTATTCCAAAGCCATTTAGCATGTTCGATACAAAACTCTGGTAAGTCAAGATCTTGTGCATTGATAAGAGCATTATAAGCAGTCTGTAGATATCCAGCTTTCCTCGCTTGTTTTGCACTTTCCAACCATAATTTTCCAACAAGTTTTCGAACTACAGATTCACTTTGAGACAGCTTTTCATTTTTCTTGTTAGCAGTTCTGGTAGATTGAAAGTTAATTACATAAGACATATCCACTTTTTTTATTAAAACGAGTTCGAGTTTTGAAACAATAGTAAACAATATTTAATACAAGGACGCAGTGGTTATCATGTTGGCATCGTAGATTAAAGATCTCGGGTTCGCATCTGGCTTGTTAGTCCATGTCCACTACTCGACCCTGTTTGTCTATCAATAGTTGTTGGTACAGGGCCTTGGTCAAGGTGATTCATCCTCAAGGAGTGGCTATAAAAAACCATGCTTTGTTGAGTCATGTCAGTCGTTTTTTTGATTTATGATCGGCATCATCAATGTGCGGTTCATTCCCAGTCAGAAAAAATTGGTAAAAACACGTTTTGTTAAACAGGAGTCACGGATGGATCTGTGAGTTACTGATCCACCACTCAAATGACAAAGAGCTTATACAAGAAGAAGTGCCAGCAGTTGTACTCCAAGTGGAAAACATCCCATACTTAACTAAACCACCATGGCAGAGTGCCCTGGGCGATGTTAAAACCATCTACCATTTCTTTGTTTCCTTTTAGTCGCCATTACGGTGTGCAGGGAATATGTTAGGATAGAATTATTTTAAAGCATGTACCTACAAGGCTACAGATTTGAGTTATCCTCATTGAAAAAACATGATGGGTCACAAGTAATTGAAATAGTGATGTGATGAAGGCAAAAAAAATTGGTACACTCACAGATTCAACAGCTCCAACATAGTCCTTTGCAGAGCAAGAACTGGTTCTCTAGGTTTGAATGAAGTTTGTAGTGGTCGCATTCTTTCTTGCCATAAAATATAGCATTGATTTGATATCGCTTTCATATTAATATGTCCGTCAGTATTAATCTGGTTGGCGAATGTCTCCAACTCCGTGAGCATATGAAGACGAAGTATGGATTTGTAGCTGAAAAAACATAAGAAATAGATAAATATATTATTAACAATAAAATATTTTGAAAGTTAACATAAAAAGGGATCATGGCATACGAGATGTTTTCACGCAAATACTCCTGTATTCGAAATTTTTGATTAAACTCAGTTTCATTTTTGGAATATTTCAAACCAAGAGTTCTGCTGTGCACTTCCTCTTTCACTAGTGAAGTTCCAGTCTAAGCAAAGTCAGAAGCAAT
The DNA here is from genome assembly GCA_963675895.2 of Styela plicata. NCBI lineage: Eukaryota > Metazoa > Chordata > Ascidiacea > Stolidobranchia > Styelidae > Styela > Styela plicata. The sequence goes on along the minus strand of OZ023151.1, from coordinate 6,504,539 downwards.
AGGCAGAAGAAACCTACTAACGGCAACTTATACAGTAAAGAGATATTATAGAATATATCCCCAACAACTGCACTTTATTAAGCAAAAAAAAACATCATAAACAGAATTACGCTGTTATATAAAAACGTAGTGGTATCTGCCCAAGCAATAGCAAGACCATCATCCACTTCTTTGTTTTACTTTGGTCAACTCTTACGACATGCAGAAGACATGTTAGATCAATTCTAAAAACAAACATACCCTCTTTGATAAGATCCACTTTCCATACTGGCAGCTGATAATGGTCCTGTCTGATCGAGATATATTTCCTGTCCACAAAAATGCCATGATTAAAAAAAATCAAAAGATTCGCATAAAACTAAATTCCGACAGCATTGAAAATCATGACTGATATCGATAAAAAATGTATCGGATATAAAAGCTGATGAGGCCAAACTGAAACCTGGGCGATTTTTAAAATAAATAAAAATATTGATAACAAAAAATCGTCACTTAATGATTGAGAATAACAGTTCTTAGGTCAGTGGTTCCAAAAATGATTCGTAAAGGGTCAAAAATGGTGATTACACCAGAGAGATCAAGATATGTCAAAGTCATGTTTCAACGACAGTGCCAGTAGTGCAAGCAATTAATTTTGACAAAAACATCTTTTTAAATTGATTTGGGGCCCTTTAAAAACTTCAACATGGTCGATTTTCGCAAAAAACCGTGTCGTTAAAAATGTCCACATGAAAATGTTATTGAATATTATTAAAAAAACTCATTTTTATAAGAGCGATGATAAATGAAAGACATCTGGACATTAAGCCTGGGGTCTTGAGGCTGTGAGATATTCAGCAAAGTACAGGTCACTAATAAGAAATTTTATATTTGTCAAGCATGCGCCACTGATGGACCATGTCTCAACCCCGCGACCCATCAGTGACTCATATTTAACAAAAGATGTTTTGAGAAAATTTTTTTGATTGGGCAATATGTTAACATAAAAGCTGATACTGATTATCTATCAGTAATAGCATGACATCAACCCAATAGAGCAACAACTTCATATTGAATGGGTAAAACAATTTAGTATTACAAAAAGTGTTGGGATTTTACAGCAATATGTACTTTATCACAGTCAAGTAAAATCATTTTGCCGCAGAGCATGCAATGACTGAATCCTTAATTCCCATCTGTATTGATCTTTTGCATTTCAAACAATGTTTCTGTTAAATTCTCTAGCATCCTTACATCGAGAAGATTTCGAAATTGATCCCATTTATTGTCTTTTACAACAAGTAAAAGTTCTCCAAGTCTTGTATTCCAATCATGTGATCTACGTGTGACATCGACACTGGTATCTGACGGAAAATCTAGATATTCTTCTAATGTTTCCCATCTGCCTAATCTCCATGCTGCTTCAATTCGATAAGAATTTAATTCATTCTACAACAAAGACATGAGAATAAAAAATTCAAAAATCCATGTGATATCTGAAAAACACCACTCTATTTGTAATTTGCAGAGCCTATTCTTTTCAATTTAACGCTCACTGAGGCAAGAAATGATTTTTAATTTATTTCAGCCATTCTCTTTCAAAAGTTGCTAATGATCGACAACTATTCCAAATATCATCATTTTTTCTCATTGGTTGCAGAAAGTGTGATTACAAAGAGCCAAGTCAAATTTGAAGACATCTTCCAATATTCCTTCATGATAAGAGAGGGCTATTGGAAGAAATCAGTTTTAATGATGTCTCGAATTCAACATTTTCAGATATGTTCAATTTTTTTTTTAAAATTCTAGAATATAAACTATTACTATACATAAATTATCGTTAGCAACTGACATAACAGTCATTGGCAACAATCCGATTAAAAACTCGGTCAATCACTAATTTAAAAAAGAAATTGACCGAATATATGGATCATGGATTTTCGCACATTTATTGGACATCGATATATGCATAACATTCGGCAAGACATGAGATAAAAATAACTATAAGGAGATCCTTAAAATTTGAACAATTTTTGTGCGAGGGAATAATACAAGTGCTGCATCAAATATATAATGATTCCTGTGTAAATCAGTTTTGTATCATGAACATCTTCGTAAAAATTTTAACCTCTTTCGATGCACTCAGATCCAGAGTGAAAGAATCTTAGTTTTCTTAAAATTTCCTAAATGTTGCTGTCCTTCCAGATAGACAAAAAAGCTTTAAAACCATTAACCATGCCTATTTTTATCAGTGAGAAACACTTCAATCTTCTGGAAAAAGATTTAGTATGAAAAATTGCCTGTTTGCTAAATTTACTCCAGATGGCAGTCATTTGCTTCTGGTGTCTGAGCAGCAGAATAGCTGGCATTTTGCCAATCTACTCTGATCTATGTTTAATCACCAATTAGATTGACAAACATCCCTTCGACTTCGACCCGATCAACAAAATTGTGATTGTGCCAGTATCAGTGCTCACCCTCCAAGAACCTTGTTTTGATAAAGTACCATCAATGACGCAAGTAGCTGTGGAAAGTTGTCCGAGGTCCATCAAACATTTAACGTAATCTTTTCTTCTGTGAAGATCATCAGGCTTCAATTGTATTGCATGTTCATAACAAGTACAAGCATCCTGAAATATAAAAATTGATGTTGTCAAACATGCGACAATGATGCGCTTCAGCAGCGCGGTCCATCAGTGACTCACGCTCAACAAAAGCTGCGTTGAAAAAAAGTTTTAGATTGGGGACCACTTTTACCATAGGCACAGGAATTTCAGAATAGCTCATCAGGGGGATTCGGAATAGTAAACCATCCAAATCCAAAACTCCAGGACTTGTATCTGGTGGAAATGATTCCTTCAAATGTGTGGGTGGTTGGCGTACTCTCAGTGCAAACAGCTCAGAAACTAACTTTGGAGCCCTCTTCTCGATTCTCTCTCCTTTTACCCTAGAAGATAAACAGATATATTTTTACCTGCAATTTCCCAGTGCTTTCGAGTTGTTTTATTTGAATATTTAAAGTTGCTTTTCCCTAATCTAACAGCAGCAATCCCTGCAACGCCGTCAGGTTCATCCATTTCTACGAATAATTGTTGAAGAAAATCTATTCCGTGTTCATCCTAAACAGAGAAAAATCAGATAGTTAGAGTGACATAGTTATAGAGAATCGTGGTAAAAAACATATTTCTGACTCTAACCATTTTGTTGCCTGAGCCTAGACAAAATGAATTTGCTCGACAATGGTAAAGTGTGACGGCTTTACTTAGTCTGTGAATTTTTGCAAAAACATCGCGCCGCCGATTTGCACTCACCACAGTATATCCTTCCCCCTGTGAAGAATTGCCTCGCGTTCCTCGCAGATGAGCCTCGTAGTGTAATAGTGCTCTTCTGTATGCACGGCATCTGAATGAAGCTTGAGCCAAAGATAATTGAGGAATTTCTTCCAGGAAACTTTTCACTGCTGATATATGAAGAGCATTCTGGCCACTTCTCGATGAGCTAAAACAATGAAAATGGTAACCGATAAGAATGTGGGTATTTTTTATCTGTCTTGAATTCCTCAGTATTATCAAAATGTAATCAATTTCAACGCCAAGTTAACCTCTCACAAATAATTATCCGCTTGTATATTCACAAAATTATTTTCAACACATTACCAATTGAGTTAACCAGGCTTTCTTATCATACCTTGAAGCTTTTGTTTTAGCATCAGTAGCTCCAATTTCAGCTCGTCTTAACCATCGAGTAATATGATCAAGTGCTGAAAAAATTGCCTGGGCACTCAATTGGAGTAGATGCGACCCTCTGGCATGTTGTGCATTGAGTAGGTTTGCTGAGTTTTCTTGAGAAGGCAGTTGATCAATTCCTGAGCTACTCCGAATATTACTCGAATCATTCTCCAAATCGATACTCGTTCGATCTGTGAGTTGCTCTGTGTGCTCAAGAATAGCCAAGATCTGTTAACATGACATAAGTTATTGAAAAAAAAAGAAATTAGTAATGAAGTGCTTGCTAATCTCAAATGCTTGAACAGCAGAGATTATCCATATATATCGAATGGTCATTATCCATATCGAATACTCATGTTTTAAAGAATTCTGTTTAAAGATATTTTTATTTATATCTCCTAAATTGACTCACTCAAGATGATATTCACAAAACAGGCGGAAAGTCCTGATGGTGTCAGTTTACAAGAATCAGCAGCGATTTAAAATTATATTTTGTTTTTCAAATATTTTGCATTCAGTTATCCATATAAATATGAATTTCACTGTAAAGAGAATGCTTAATTATTATGATCCCATAAACTTTCCTCAAAATTCCAACCCTCGGCACTGAAAAATTTTGGTGGAAAAACGTAAATTCGAACTTACTTCTTGAATAATGAAATCAGCGTGATTCGTAAGTAACAAACATTGCAATGTTGTATGTGGAAGTAGAAATAAAGCAACATTGACATCATTTCTTGCTACGGCTGAACAGGATTGAAATACTTTGCTTGCTGTTGAACTATCACTGGTTTCATAAACCTAAGCAGCAAAAACATAGAAATTATGATAAAATCAAGTTTAAAATTAAATATCACAAACTGCCTAAAAATAGTAGCATTAAAATAGTAATTAGGTTTGGGACCAAAGCATAAAAAGTATTTGATATAAACAAAAATTTGCTTGGCAATTGTGAGATTTGATGCTTGTTCCAATTGCTAAAAGAAACAAGAAACACTTGTCACAATCTTACCATCTGCATTCAAAACTGCACAAAAGCTTCCAGCCCAATCCCTGAAAGTCATGTTTGATTTTCTGAACAAGACCGGTTGTTTCAGGTTGGCTAATGGAATTTCTGACTTTTTCAACAAATACCTAGACAGAAATATCAAATACAAGTACATTCAATAACATAAATTTGCTGATAAATACTGAACAACTAAATTATTCAACGCTATATAAAGATATCATTATTGCAAAAGGATTAGGATAAAATTATAGACAAACAAAACAGCATTGATTTTATAGTTTTCACGTTAACACCACAAGGTATATGTTTGAAATTGACCCAGAGTAAAAGTCCAGTTGCAACTATGCCAATCAAATAACTTCAAAGTATAAAGACCTGGTCAGGCTCGCTCGTAATGATACAAACTGTCCAACAAAACTCTGCAAGACAAAGATTTTGTTGATGTAAAGATTTGTTCAAGTTCTGCTTTTTCATTCCAATTCTACATGCTTATCTACCTAATTGGTATTGCTTTGAAGAGTAAGTATTGAAAATTTTTGTGAAAGTAAACAGAAGAATTTATGTTTCTGGACCAACACTACAGCTTGTGAGATATATCAAATTATTATATCCAAAATAAAATATCCTATATTAACATTTTACTCATGGTGTTTGGCAGCAGAAATATTTTCTTAATAAAAAAAAATACCTGGAGGTATGGTGGGGTTCCAAAACCTCTTGAACATTCTCTGAAAATTTTCGCCATAATCGACGTCCTGAACATATATAAATATTGTGATACAATGTAAAAATATAAAAGTATGTTTTAATAATGAGAGTCTTATAAACAACATTTGTTTGATTCGAAAATGATAAAATTTAATATTTTCACAAGTTTGGTTTGGCTGAGAATTTTCATGTTCAATCGTCATTTGAATTGCCTCCACTATGTTATGGGGCTTCTCAGACTTATAGAGAGCAGATATGGTTTATTTTAGTACTTATATATGCTTCATCCATAATTTATTTTTAAAAAAAAAATGATGGACAAATAACTAACGTATCGTATATACTACGACATATATTAACCAATCATAAGCTAACTTTTTTAACAAGTGCGAAATGCTAAATGCTTGTAATACGAAATAATAGTACAAACACATTGAAAACATCCACATAATCATTTTTGCTAGCTGAATTATCCTTTCTCAGGATATTTGCACCCCAGTCGTATTATAATTTTACTTTATCTCACCATGGGTGTCTTTCAGACCATCCTTACAATCATATATCTTTAGTAATTCTTGAATCGCATAAGCAGATATATCTTGGTGAGTTGGTTTCGCAGCAAGAAATGCTTTCACAAGTTCGGATATAAGATTGAATGCAAAATTAGGATCGTCGATTGTAAAAAAATCTGAAATATTTGTAGATGTACCAGGAAGACTTAAAACGAGCCTGAAATTCGAACGATAATTAATTTTAGACTTCCCAATTCTAAGTCCTGAACACGGCCAATGCTACTCACAACAGCAGAGGGTAAAATGGGTTTAAAAGAAAAAATTTATTTCATGATGGATTTGTGGTAGCAATATTTAAATGTCTCTTTTTGCGTGCCTGGTAGAAACCGAACTGTAAAGGTTCTATATCATCAACACTGCTATGAAATAGCAGTGTTGATGGTTTTGAAGCTTTTTTTTGTCCAATCGAAGAAAATGGAGTGAACATTTTGGACACCCTGAAAAAACCAAGATTCTTCCACCCCATTCCAGTACCAAGACTAAAAGCCTTCATTCACCGAATATTATCTAATAAATTTGATTTAATTTTATATATTGATATAAACACACTAATATAGAAAGATATCTGTTGTAAAAAGCAGGGTATAGTATGGTTAAAAAAGGCTACAGTGAAGTATTTTATACCATCAATCAGGTGTGAGGAGAGTAGCAGAGCAGCTGACATTCTGCTAATCTGTTTCATCCCAAGCAAATAACTAATATCAAAACATGCTTTTTAGTAAGCTTGAGTCACTGATGGATCACGTCGTCGATATACGATACATCTGTGCATCTTCCTTCCGAAATAAAATTTCTGAATTGGACCCAACATTCTGACTATAATAGACCTGTCACGAAATCCAACTCATCATACCTGTCAGGATCAATGGCACCAATCAGTCCCAAACACTGGCCACATAATAACCGGATCTTTTTGTTGTTATCACGGCAACCAAACAACAAGGTAGACACAAGTCGTGACATCATAGCATCAGTAACATCACGACCGCTGGATAGATGATGTTGTTGTACGTCTTTTTGTTTCTCTTTCAATGTGTGTCTCAGTCTAGTCAAGGCTTGCACCCTCACCTCTGAACTCTCGTGCGACATTAGCTGAACTGCCTGTAATGGGAAAAAAGGGTGCCCTTCAACCTAATCCTATTATCGAATAGTGCCCTTCCTCAAAATTTGGAAGCAAAATCACATTTTATAACATGGTATTGTTATAGAAAAATCATGAATAAAAATAGGGCATATTATGATATCTGGTAGCAGAATCCTGTTTTCTCCGGTTATTCGATACGTTGATGTCATTTTAATCGGATGACCAGAAAGCTTTAAAATCATCAACACTGCTATTATATAGCAAGAAATGTATCTCTAATATTATTAATTGCTAAAATTCCTACTGATGTAACCCATTTACTTGGGGTGTTTGAGTAGTAGAGCAGCTGACATTATGCCTGGTGGTTAAATTTTGATTAAATTAAATCTCTGCAATTACATGGAAAGCATTGATATGCCCTGATGAGGTATAGAGACTAAATTTCGAGACTAATGCACTCTATCCTATTCTTTGTCCCTCCTTGGTTAACATGTTAAATTTAAAGGTAAATACTATTGAATATTACTTGGTCAAAGAGAAATCAGAAATTGTATGTATATTTATTGTATAAGGTAAAGGAAACCTGTTCCAAATAAGTCAGAAGATCATCCTTATGTCTTCTGCTGATTTCATCTTGTACTTTCCTGTATACGTTGTCCAATGCAGAATGTTCAGGTAAAAAATATAATTCATGCAGATTGTCTTTTGTATGTGATAACTTGTCAATAACCAGATAAGATAAAATTGTTGAAACCTAAAATGGAAAGAGTAAAATATATGGATATGTTTCTTATAACAGATTTTTTTGAAATTCATTTTAAGTAGGGACGGAAGCAGTATCTAAAAGGTACCAACTAACCGGCCATTTCCATCGAAGAGCTACTACACGATATTTTACTAGTAACTGCACGGAAAACATCCCTAACTGGACTGAATCGTTATGGCAAAGTGCAGTGAATGGTATCTGTCCTGGGCCATCTCACTTCTTTGTTTCTTTTTAGTCGCCTTTTACAACACGCTCATTCCCACTGAGTATATTAGATATAGGTTTTGATCTTAAGGGTTGGGGAAAAAATGGAATGTTTTGTCAGGTGAAGTTGACACTTTCAAGTGCCTTTATGAACCTTATCACATCACAAAAAATGGTTGAAAAAAGGGGCAAATTTAAGCACCACTCACAATATTCGTTTTCATAAAAATAAATAATACTGATGATATGTACTACTCCATCCTTATCAAAATAATCCTGCCAAACATGTTTTTGTTAAGTATGAGTCCCTGATGAAGCGCGCCGCCGAGACGAGGTCAATCTGTGGCTTATGCTTGACAAAATAAAATTTCATGCGGCCTAAATAGGCCAAAAGTCACACTTGGGAATAAAGGTTAATACCGAACAGGCTTACCTGTGTAGGCAATGTTTCAAGTAAAGGGAGCAATGTGACAGTGATTTGACTCAATAAAGATCCCAGACAGGAAGGTTCAATACGTCGAACAAACGTATCCCATGCTTCACAACATGTTGTGTACCAGGTCCTGGAAATATAAATAACGTTTTTTAAAGCAGAAACTTGTTGAATAAAAAATGAATACTATAGTGAAAGAAATCTTAATCAATGATTCACAAATTTTCATCATTATTAAACTTATGTTGTTATACTTTATCAAGCGTGAGACTGAGCGAATTTAACGAAACAAAATTTCGTTGAGTAAACAGCTTGTTATGCTCACAGAAAGCTCTCATACTAGTTTTCAGACCTGTGTTCTTTAAAGGGCTACGCATGTGGCAGAAATGTTCATGTCATTTTCTTCAGGTGATAAATAAGCTTCTAAACCATCAACATTGCTATTTCATAGCAGTATTGATGATTTATAACTTTACTATACAGACGATCAAAAAGATACATTTAAATCTTCCAGATAAATCATAAATCTTGCCTATTTGTTAAATTTTCTTTGGGTGTCTGCCAGTTTGGATAGGCACATGACGGAAAAATTTAAACCATGTAGTTCTGCTGCTCGTTGTAATGGATGTTTGCCATGATACTGACAGAAACCTGGTTGCAGATAAATGCTGCATCACTTCAAAGTTTCACTTCTCACATACCCACACAGGCTTATCCACTCAATATGAAGTGATAAAATAATAAACTGTTAGATATCCAAGACATATTTGAAAATGAACTAAAAATTCCTCCCTTGTCACATTCTTTAACAGCTGTTTAAAAGACCAAAAGCACACACTTTCCATTGCAGACATAAGTGTTCCAAGTATCGTAATACTTTTTTATAGGCACTCAGCCGAGTGAATTCCCCTGATCAAGGCCATGTGCCAACAGCCACTCATAGGCAAACGGGATTAGTTATATTGAAAAGTTTCCAACTTTCCTGTTTGGCCAAGCCTACCCAAGTTATTGCACCTCGACAGGGTTGAGTAGGGGGCATGGGTTAATGTGCCGGACTCGCCGAGACTCGAAACAAAGATATTCAACCTCGGATGCCAACATGATCACCAATAGGCCATTATACATCAGTTTGCTAATTATTCAGCTGATTTAGTGTGTCAGAATTAGATATATATTATGTATTAGTTATACTATATTTTGTAGGTAACTCAGTACACCAATAACTAGAACTGGGTGGTTTTGTTCATTTTTTGTACAGACAAAATCAGCTGAATTATTAGGAAATAGAAATGAGTATCGATATACTTACAAATGTTTAAACAATTGTTGAGCAAGACATAGTGTATTGATGATTTTAACTCTGACTGATGTTACTTCCCGAACATCCATTAACTTCAACAAACAAGTCAGACTTTCAATTATCTGAAGAAATTGTTTTTGATATTTACTATTCCACAAATGAAATTTGTCCTATCAAAGCATAAATCCAGGATTTTCAAGAGGAAAGAGACTAGAGAGGAGAGACTAGAATTTTTTCTGTCTTAACTATTGTCTTAACTATCTCTAAGTCATCCACTCCACAATTAGAATCTTGATTTACTTAGGGTGTCCGAAATGTTCATGTCATTTTCTTCGGGTGACCCAAAAGCTTCAAAGCCATCATCTATTGCTGATTTTGAACCTGTTTATGCATTTTCTTGGGGTGTCTGAGTAGCAGAGTTGTTGGCATTCTGCCAGTCTGTCCACATTATTCTATGTACTTCGTAAATTGTCTCATTTTAAAATATGAGATTGTTAAGTATCAAATAGTATTTTTGCCAGAAACAGCTAAATAATTAATATTCTGAAATTATATTTTACAGGGTAAAAATTAACATGTGAAGCAGACTGGCGGAATTTCAGCTATTTAATCATTGAGACAACCAAAGAAAAAAACTTTCATCAGGAGAAAAGTTAGCAGAATGCTAACCTGACAGAAAACTGTTTAACCAATTTTTTATTTGATGTGTTTGAAGAAATTATGCTTATGTTTATCATGTAATCGACATAACTGCCTTATGAAAATATTTAGTTGAGTGGAATATACTTGAAAAATTCGATTCATGTCAGAATTAGCAGGGCGAAATCTACCTTATAAACACATTTTTTCTTGAAAATCTGTACTCCAGACACTATCTCTTACAATTTGAATGTGTTTACTTTCACAAATATTTTCAATACTTTCCCTTCAAAGCAAAACCAATTAGGTACAAAAGCCTGTAGAATTGTAATGAAAAAGCAGAACTTGAGCAAATCCTCACATCAACAAAGTCTTTGTTGTGCGGAGTTTTGTTAGACGGTTTTTATCATTTCAAACAAGCCTGTCCAAGTCTTCATGCTTTGAGTCGTTTGATTGAGATAGTTACGACTGGGCTTTTACTCTGGCTTAATTTCAAACATTTACCTTGTGGTGTCAGCATGAAAACTATAAAATCTGTGCTTGTTTGGCTATAATTTTGTCCTAATCCTTTTGCAACAACAAGAATTTACACACAGCTTCACAATCCAAACTATTTTGACAAGCATGAACCACTGATATACAGCATCTCAACGACACTATTCATCAGTGACCAAAAATGTTCTTTGACAATGTTTTTTTTTCAATTTGGCCAATTAAATATAACATTCAGTACCCTTTTTTTCTCGGTTGCAGCAACAGAAGACGATCTCAACTGACAATTGAAGAAGGTTAATATTCCAAGAAAATGAGGTTGAAGTAGTTCTGATAATTCAATTGCTGGCTTGATCTTTGTTACCTAGTACATTATGTTACAACAGTACAAGTAATTGTAATATTGATTAATAATAATGGAGGGAAATCTTCAAATAATCATATGATACCATTTTCAATTATTCAGGTTCAGTAAAATTTTGAAATGGGCAAACTTCCCTTTCAATTGTTCAACGTTTGAGTTAATTAAGTACAGAACAGAGAATACAATGGCACCTAAAGTTTTATACGTTTCGTTATGCAGAGTCACAGATGAACTCCTGCCTTGTTTGCAAGATCCATCTGTGACAAATACTCAGCAAATCAAGGCTAGAAAGACTTGTCTCACTTTCTTAAGAAAGTATAGATAGTTTTTTTTTTTTTTTTATTGAAATTCGCTCAGAGCAAGGACACAGAAGAAGAATCAAACTTGAAAATTTTCCTGGAGCCACTAAAGTGTAAAGAGCTACATAAAATGCAGGAGCAGGAACTAAAGAACCCCCATCCCTGATAGATGTCTATTAACGCGAGTTTTAAAGCCTTGTAGATCAACACGATCAGGAAAACAGCAAGAAGGCAAGGAATTCCAAAGTTTTGATGTTCTTGGAAAAAAAGCGTCTTGCATAAAACTGTTGGTGACATTGTGGAACCTCCACAGTGAATAGGTGCGAATTGGTAGCCAATCGTGTTGATCGATTAAAAATTTTGTTCTGAGGAACGAGAGCAGAAAGCTCCTTTTGAACAAAGACCATTATAATATCTGTAAAATAAACATAGTGAGGCAACGTTGCGGCGGTGTGTCAAACTTTGCAGACAGCAGGAAAGTTTAGGACCAATCATATTGACCACACACCGTTGAATACGATCAAGCATGCTAAGAACAGTGACGGCGGCACTGCCCCAAATGTGACAGCAATACTCCATACAAGGTCGAATCACTGATTTGTACAAATGGAGAATGATTTCAGGAGTGAGATAATGGCAAGCTCGATATAGAGAACCGACTTTCATCGAGGCTTGTTTAGCAATACAATGACATATTCATTCCAACTCATGTCCTTAGACAGTGCGAGTCCAACAAGACGAATATTTAAGGATTCCTCCAGAACAGTACCAGATAATCACATATCAAATTATCGGGCAGGTCATTAATATATATCAAGAACAAAGTTGGACCAAGGATTGACCCCTGAAGGACACCGGATGAAATGGAATAATTACCTGAACGTTGTCCATCCAAAACAACATTAATCTTACGATTGGATAAGAAAGATTTTACAATTGAAAAAACTTGTCCAGAAATCCCATACGATTGAATTTTCTGCAACAGACCTTGGTGCCAAACTCTGTCAAATGCTTTAGAAATGTCTAGAGCAATCGACTTTGCCTCCCCACAACGATCAAGGGCACGAAATATTCGTTCAGTTATTACTGTCAACAAGTCCAAGTCAGCAGTAGAGTGAGAACGACGAAAACCATACTGCTTGTCAGAGATGAGACAAAGCGACTCAAGGTGTCCAGAAATTTTATTATTAATAATTGATTGAAAAATTTTACTTATAATTGGTAAGAGACTAATTGGACCATATTTTTTTTGGATCAGTTCGGTCGCCACAGTTTTTGAATGCCGGCACAATCGTTGCACATTTCCATGTATTTGGGAAGGTACATTCTTTTAGGTATTTATTTAAAAGTTTGGCCAAAATAGAGGACAACTCAGGTGAAAGAATCTTCAGAATCACAGATGGAATGCAGTCAGAACCAGGAGATATGTTCGAATCGAGTTTGGCAATCATTCTAGAGACAAGTAGCGGAGTTACTGACATGTTCTCCAATGTAACGTCGGTTCGATTTTGAGTTACTGAGGCACCATTTAACTATGTATGTGTGTAAATATATTCATACTCATCATGATCATACTTACTTTCTTAGCAGATGAATTCTTTACATCAGATATAACTGTGAGAGCATTATGAACACTATCAGCATTAACACTGATATGTGATACCAAGTGATGCAGGAGACCTCCAAAATTCAACCTGTGAAATATTACAAATTATACATCCAGTACTGCTTGTAAGTCTTGCACTGACTTGCTGACTCTCGATATTGTGAGGCGCGAGGGCCTAGTGGTTAAACATGTCCATGTCTACGCCTATCTATGCCCACCACTCAACCCAGGGTGTAATAACTTGGGTAGGCTCACCAAACGAGAAAAGATGATATCTTTCCTGTAATTGTAACCCTGTCCGTCTACAAGTGGCCGCTGTTACAGGGCCTTGGACAGGGTGATCCACTCTAAGAAGTGGCTATAAAAAAAAAAAAAAGACACTCGAATAAACACAAACAAACATCTCATTGTCACCCAGGTCAATCAAAACTATATGGGTAATGTTCCATGGCATATCTCTTGCTAGAAGATTAAAATGCATTTTTTTGAATCTCTGATGGCAACAGTGGTTTAGTGGTCTGTGGTATCTTCAAAAAAATGACCTTATTTTGAAAACATTTTTTTGAAGAAATGGAAACCATTAGAAGAATATAATATAATTTGTTGGCTTTCTTACAATAATAAAGATTCTTTCTTGATCCTTGTCTCCCTTTCGAGAAATTCGAATAAATTTTGCAGATTATATCCAGTTACAACAGCATGGCATACTATATGTTTGAAGTTTTGCATCAAGATATCAACTTTACTTGTTCCAGTGAATTCACTGAACTAAAATATAAATCAAGGTAATCAAGTGAACAGCAAAAAATTATTAAAACTCTTATTAAAAATTCAATTCTTTTGTTGTTTAACTCTAGACCTAATCTTCAGTCAAGTAAGTGGCCTTGGTCTCACACATGGATCCACCTTCAAAAGAAAGTGGAACAGAGGATAAGAAAGTTTAATGCACAACATATGACGCATCTTTTTAAAACAAGTTCCATATTTATCAAACATTTCCCTTGTAATTCCTAGGCAGCAACTTTTCCCCCAAGTCTAAAGATTACATTCAAGTCCCTATGAAATTTAGTTCTATTCAAGAATGCTATATTAGGTATTCTACACAGATGGGTCGCGATGCTAAGATGCTGTTTAGTGGTATCTCAAGATTGAAGAATTAAAATTGGTCGAAAAATGGAAAATTTGAATAGGGCAAATTAAACTGCATATTTAACAAAGTCATAATAATATTATTAAAATTATATTTAGAAATATATCCTAAAAGAGTATGGGATACTGATTTATAACTTGGATACCCAAAAAACTACATTTTATGTAGGTTTTTGTGAGTGGTGCTTCTGATGGAGGTTGGAAAGGTTACATTCTGCCAGTCAATACCATGGAATGAATCCTTCGGTGAACGAAACACAAAATATATTTAGTAATCATTCCAATATAAATCATATGATCCAATGTTGTGAGCATAAAAGCATGATATAATGCTCTTGAAGAGATTGTCATTTTGTCCCTTACTAAATCAAGAAATAAACAGTACTATGACTAACAAGCATATATTACCACTTTGAGCAGAAATTCACATTTATCCGAAGTGGTGATAACTGGTAGTATTGTTGACATATTGTGTTGTAGAAACTCATCAGTAGCAGATGAAAATATATTTGCAATGTCTTCCTAATATTTCAGCAACAGGCCTCTTGCCAGCATATGGATTGTTACCAATCAAACTTTGCGCAAAAGAAGAACAAATTTCCAGACTATAAAATAAATCAAATATTAGGGCCAGACTGGTAGAATCTCAGCTACTCCGTGATACTCGAACAAAAATGGGTTTCATCAGAAGAAAATTTAGCAAATGGACATATAATCATAGTATATATTTTGCGGGAAGATTAAAATGTCTCTTTTTGTGTGCCCGGTAGTAAACTGCAGGCAAAGGTTCAAAATCATCAATACTGCTATGAACAGCGGTGTTGATGATCAAGAAGCTTTTGGTTCATTAGAAGAAAATAACATAAACATTTTAAACACCAGAAGAAAAACAAAATTCTGTCACCCTGACTTGTGTTTCTGGATCATAACATGAATACTAATAATAACATTACCAATAGTTGGTAGGAAGTGGTTGTACATGCATTCAAACAAATCTGATACATTTAAATAGATGCTGTCAACAATCTGAATTGGAAAGTAAAAGTGTTAGTCCTATAGCTGTGGTGGCGAACCTTTTCTGTCAAATGTGCAGAACATAAAATACTAGATTACTTACCAGTGTTTTTGAATATAATCAGTGGAAGATATATTACTAAGTTGTAAATAAGCATTAGATTGTATGATAACAAGTGAAGATGATAGTTGCGTGCAGAGATGAGCAAGAGACCATATAAATATTTTAGAACATGTCAAATCGGTGGTGGATTCCTTCAAACACAATTTTAACATTGAACCTATCACTTTAATCATATGAAGACGAGATCTGATGTCTTTTTTCTTGTGTGAATCTCTAAAAAATAAAAAAGATTGTTTTCCAAGTGAAATTAGATTATTGCAAATTATGTGATCAAGGAATTTTCTATGATAATTTGTATTTTGATATTTGAAAAATTTAAGTTTCATTCAGATAAAAGCTCATCAGAAATGCTGATTTTGGGGATATTTGACCCACTGCATGGCAAAATTAGTTTGTGAAAATTTGGCATATACCTGTAGTTTTTTGGCAATCTAAAACTTTTAGGGTGAACGAAAACCAGGATATAATCAAATGTAAATAGTTGTATAAACCAAAATAATGACTTATACATACCGTATATTGGGATAATATCGGAGGAAGTCTTACCTTGGTTAGACAAGCGTTATAAAAAAACTTTGTGAGTATGTGTGTAAAAAGACCCTTGAACCTTTGACAGCCTATTCCAACAGTTTCACATACTCAACTTAATATATTTTTGATCATATTTTTTTCATTGAAATTTACTGAGAAAGGCCAAAAGCAAAAGGAACCAGCCACCGGCCACAATAGCAAAGAGCTACTAAAGAGATTTAGTACCAGCAACTGCACTCTAAATTGAAAACATTTCAAACGGAACTAAACCATCATTTTAAAGTGAAGTGAGTGGCATCTGCTCTAGGCGATGGTTAAACCAGCTACCACTTCCAGGCTTCCTTTCTTGATTAGATTGTTGAAAATGGAGATGGATGGATAGCCAACACTGTGTTTGTTACTCACATTAACATCTCATCAACGAGTGTCATAATATCATTCGAACATGTATTTTCTTTCATCACTTCACTTAGAATGACATCAAAATCTGTCTCCGAATTAAATTTCAGATCCAAAATCCATTGCTTCAGAATCCTATTTACATCTTCTTGTGTATATGATTGGCTTGTTCGACATATTCATAAACTTCGCTGCAACTCTCAGGTACATATTACGAACAGAAGAGTAACAATGCTGTTCAACATTGGATATTTCATCTAACAAATGATTGACAAGACAATTTTGTGTTGATAAAATAATTGCAACAACAATGCCACAAATTTCTTTATTTATGGATGTTGTGGAACGATTTTCCTCAACAAGTTCAAATGAATATAATGATTCAATATGAGATTGAAAACTTGCACATGAAGAACAAAACTCAATATCACTATTTCTGTGAGTAATTACAATCTTACAACTTCCATTCATCAGTTTTAATAGGTTATTAAGTAAAGTTAACATCACAAGCCAGTTGGTATGAGAAAATTTTTTTTGTAAATCTTTGCACGATGTTTTCAGATGACTTAATATTCCTTTAAATGCCCCAGTACCATGTAGACAATTTTGAATGAAGAATGGAAGTACAACAAGGGAAGTGTTTGAAATTTCATGGCATTTTCCTATTGACCATTTAAAAAGAATGGATGATCGCCAACGTTGATACTTTGGTTCGTAAGCAATAGCTAGTACTTTCAAGCAATCACATATGACCTCTTTTGCATCAGAGTCCAATCTATCAATATTTGAAACATCGAGACCAACTTTTTTCAAGCCTTGAGAAACAGTAGTGAAGTGAGATTGTTGCAAACCAGTATCTGACAAATCTTTGACAAAATCCTCCAACTTCATTGAATTCACCCATGGCAAAGATACTAGTGATAAAAAAGGTATAGAAGTTGCTTTGGAGAATGCTTCAATCGCTGCTCGCTCTATGTCAGAGCAGTTCTGTCTTGATGAATGGAGTATCAAATAATACATTTGAACAAATTTCACACAAACCCCATAAAATTTCATAAAAGCTGCAAAACTTTCAGAATTGATGTTGTCAATAGTATCTTTCAAATTATTCAAAAATCCTTGCATTAAAGCTGCAACTTTATTCCGTACCAGTACATTGTTCAAGAATTTGTTCATCCAAGCAACAAGTCTGATATTTGAAGGATCATAGCAATGTTTGACAGATATTGTTACATTGATAAGAATTTTTAAGTAATCACAATAGGTGCAAATTTTGTCATTGCATTTAGGAAGATCTTCAAGTTTTGCATTACAAAGAACCAGAATCTCATCATGTTGCTGTGAGAGAACCTCTACAAAGCTTTCCAACATTGTAAAATTCAATACTGCAGACTGATCATGATCAGTTTCATTCACTAAATAATAAGACAATTCACAAACAATACTTTCAGATAAGAACTCAATGGTATTCAATAGATAATCATTATTTAGGACCAAGTTGTATAAACAATTGATGTTCTTCAATCTCGACCTCGATATTTTTGCATGCGCAACGTCTAGATCTTGACGTGTAACAGAGACTACATAATGCAAACAAGTCATCAATGATGCTAAAAAAATTTTATTCATCCCATCATCGAAAGGCTTCATAGATTTTAATTCTGGCAGTTCCCCCATGAGGCAATGACATATAGTTGTTAAATGATCAGACCGAATATAATGCTTGACAATCATCGATGAAGCAATATGATTTTTAAATGTGTTATTGCTACGCCCCTCTTTATTATCGTCTTTATTACACTTTACAGGACACTTTTTCAAATCGATTTCTCTCAGGGCAAATAATTCAGTCATAAAATATGATAAACTTTTCATAAAAGATATCCATGCGTCATCAGATTTCAAAGATATGTCATCGTCTTTCAACAAAGAAATTGCAAATTCAACAGATGAAACGAAACAGAATATCAGGTATTGAAGAATCTTGAAAATAAGAATGATATTGCTAAAATATACTACATAAATATGCTATCACCTAAATATACTAAAATTGGTTCGACTACAAAAAATTTAGCTACTGGATAATGTTACAAGATGTCTTTGATTTGGAGATTTAAATGGGACTCAAACCCGAGATCTTCAACCTGGGATGCCAATATGTTTAAATACTAGGCCACCGCGCCCACGAAGCTTCCTGAAGGTTTTTTATCTATCTGAAGAAAATAACAGAAGCATTTTGGACACCCAAAGCAAAACGAGATTCTGCCACCATAGCATAGTATCATATTTACTATTACTATAAAATTAGCCAATGTTTTGTAATGTTTGAAAAATATGAATTGTGAATGAAAATAATAGGTTTGATGTTAAAGATTCACACGCTTCCTTAATATTACAGTCACACAATAATGTATGATTGGTTTCACACATTATCAAGATATTTCCACTTGTTATCGAAGCTTGACTCATGAATATTAATCAAAAACAATGAAGTGTCATCGTATTTTCAAATCAGATTCAAAAAGATTAAATTTGAAAATATACCGTTTCATGGCTAGATTTCTAATGTTCTGTTCTGCGATTACATTTGAAAAAGAATGCAACTCCACATACAGAACTCTAACGATACTTCAGCATTTTTTTGGCTTGCTAACATGATGATAAAAGATAACATTGAACTATTATCAGTAAAAAAGTATTGATAGTGATACCTGATTTTGAGGGAGACCAGATATATCCAGAAGTGAAGTCAATGATGAGAGAGACGAAGATTTAAGACCGAAATCACCATGTTCCAATTGAAATAACAAAACATACCATACCATGTCCAACTTATCACCAGCAAATTGGAAAATATCATGTATAAATGGCTGTCAGAAAAACAGTAAATTTAGTTGTAATGTATACCCATAATTAATGCAGAATCTTGTTATTAGTATAAAGGAAGCATTATTGAACACTACCCATTTCGTAATATAATAGTGGAACAGGGCAGCAGAATCTTGATTTTCTTCAGGTGTGTGAAAGGTCCATATTATTTTTTCGAATGGACAAAAAGTCTCTAAACCATCAACATCGTTATTTCATAGCAGTATTGATGATTTTGAATCTTTGTCTACAGTTTGGTTGCTATCAGACATCAGTTGTCTACCATTCTGTAGTGTAAAATATGTAAGCTGAATCTTTTCTTACAATAAATACATAATACAAGTTAATGCAAAAAAGACTATATTGGACTCAAACCTGTGCTTGCTTCATAGAATGTGATCGGAATAAAATTGGCTTAATTTGGGCATATTAGTGATCATTCGCTGATCAGGAAACATATGAATTGCATGGGAAATGACCGAAAACTAGCTGCAACAAGATCCCTTTCAAAAAGTTTAGGTCGTATCATGGCATATTCAGCCAAATATTTGTTTTCCCATACACAAATGGATACCATTTAATGAATTTAGATCAATAATTAATAGCCAAATTTGAAATCGAATTTCCTATAACATAAACTCAATAAGAATAATTCATAAAATATTTAAACAATGTTTTTGACATTTATTCATAACACGTACCTGTATCAATTCATTACAATTCTTTCTAAGGCTATCCAAAGAATCAAATGAATTGATTTTCAGGAAAATGTTCTCATCACCATTAACAACACTAAAACTTTTCAAAATTTTATTAAAGTTGTCAAAACATTCTTCTTCCACGTCCACATTTTCTTCAAATATATGATTCAATTCTAAACATCGAATTATGTAGAATTTTATTATTATTAAAAATTATAAAGAACATGATAAATAAATATTCAAATTTTATAAGTATATTTTGTCTATATCCTTAGTGAAAGAATTGTTGGAGTTAAGGGTGATTAGGTTTAGGTTAATGCATGACAGCCAATTTTCACCAATGGTAAACAAGCCTAATAGTCAAATATTCATCAGCCACATAGGAAAAAGAAATCGTTTGCATTGGAGCCTGACCGATATTGTTTTTTTGCAACAGGTGCCGATACTGATATTTTGACATTTTTAACCATTGATAACCAATATTTTTTCTTACGCGAAACTCAGTGAATTATCTCCCACAGAAAAGCAATAAATTGAAATACATATTGGAAAGAACATGTCTATTGCATAAGAAATGTGTTACTATGTAATTTTTGAAGAGGGAAGACCTGTATTTCGGTTGGCCGATATTATCGACATATTGGCAGTCAGGCTTCAGTTTGCATGTAGTATGTTATTACGAAACTGAATCCAGCTGAAAAAGTCTTTGTGATACAATCTCTCTTGAATGAATGAAGGTTTTATGCATGAAAGATGTACATAGTTGGAGGAGCAAAGTTGAAATGAGGTAATGTGAAGTGAACCATTATTTATTCGGTCCTCACAAAAGTCAAACATATGCAGGACCATCAGTGATATATCACTTCTTTATGATTATTAAAGAGCAGTAAAGTTATCTCATCATATATCGTTAGCAAACGCATGCTTCGTGGTCCAAAATTGTCCTCTTTTGTGGGTTAAAACACCAAGTCCAGTTTATAAAATTATGCACAACAGCAATAAAGGTATTTCCCATGATGACATAGATAGTGGGTACCAAATTCAGATACCAATCAGGTATAATTCCTTGTGTGTAGCAACTAGGGAAAGTAGACCAGAAACAAAAAAAGTTATCTTGGTCGAGGCAGCTCACCCAAATGAACAAAAAACAGACAGTTTACCTGCACCAAGTTGAATTATTTCAGTTACTAACAATCGAAACATTGGGACATTTTTTGTTTTCACAAGTTCCAATAATGCAATAAATAATTTGCAGATTTCTTGATGTATTCTCTCTAAATCTGATACTGACAGTAGACGAAATAGAGAATTGCACATCCAGATTATTAAATCTAAAAAAAATGTTTGAATCAGAATGAATCAAATAAATATTATCCCAACATTAAAATTTATCTGATCAATATTCTGGAATCTTTTTGAATCAAATAATTGAATCCAAATGAATCAAATAAATATTATCCCAACATTAAAATTTATCCGACCAATATTCTGGGAATTTTTTGAACTATTCCGATACAAATAAAGACATCATCGCTCTCATTACCTTTATATTCAGAAAAATTGATTTTCCTTTGAATCTCCGTAAATAATTGAAACTGAGCAGACGAAGGTGCGAACACAGGATGTGGGAATTGACTAATCAAATGATGAAGAAAATTTAGCACCATCTCGGTCTGGAAAAGAAAAATAATACTTTGACAAAATTGCATAATATACAATGGCTGCAATCAGAAGAAAAATCTGAAGAAAAACGAATCGTGAGTGAAAAGTATAAGCCTTTTTTTCTTAAATGAACTACAAAAGATTTGTAGTATTTAGTAATAACATTTATCACCTCTACTATGATGTATATGTGACTCTGGATACAATCATCACATGTATATAACGAATGCAATGATTATAATTGGATATTTACTGATTGTATAACTTTATTCTTATATTTCCTTTATGTATATATCAAAAAAAAGCAAATCGTAAAAAATAAATAGAAAAATGTTCCTTCTTGTTATGATTTGGGATTAAATGGGAAATAGTTCGAACACACGTCAGTCTCAGATTTCTTTTCCCCTTCAAGAAGTTCAGGTGACAATGGTAGAAAACGAGAAGACTTCCCAAGACCATGTTTTATAGCAACAAATATTTGAAATTTTTTTTTCTGGAGACCAATCATAATCTAATCTTATTTTTTTTAATTGGTGATAACAAGAAACTCCTTAAAAAATTTATAACAAGTCATCGAATCATTTTTTCTCCAGGTGCCTGAAATGGTCATGTCATTTTCTTCAGCTGGGCCAAGAGCTTCAGAACCATCAGCAGTGCTATTTCACAGCAGTATTGATGATTTTGAACCTTTTTTCAGGCAAGACAGTCAAACAAACATTTTATTTTTCCAGCAAAAGAGATGTCATGAAATATTGTCCATTTGTTGGATCTTCCTCTGATGGAGTCCCTTTCTTTCGGATGTCTGAGTAACGGAGTGGTCTGGCATTCTGCCAGTCTGTTTTGCCCCAAAATCTTAGGTATAGGTTTGAACTTCAGTTTGGTATTTACAAACACAGGTGTGATATGCTTTCATGTGATGACTAACAATGCAGCTCTGAATTTAGGTCGCAACCTTCCAGCTACCTGTAGACAGTGTTTATTATTAAAACTTTACAGTTTATATGAATCAAAACTTAGAGCTATCATCATTAATAATAGAAGCAGCTTGTGAAAAGTTCAAAAACTTACTAAGATAAAAATCAATGCTTGGTGTGTGAAACAAACCTGTGATGTTTTTCCTTTTGCTTTCTCAATTTCCTTCATCAATAGATTAACATCAGTCAAATGATGACTAATGATCATCTTCAAATTAGTTCGAATCTTCACACATTTTTTGACAAGGTCTTCAGGTGAAAGACTATGACAAATATAATTATTAGTGGCAGGTATGAGTATGTAGTACAGAGTATCAGTATTTGATAAATAGGTACAGGCTTTAGAATAGTCCTAACATATTTCCTGCGTGTTGTCAGGAGCGCCGAAATGAAGCAAACAAGTGGTACATGGTTTTACCATCACCCAGGGCAGATACCCCTCACTGCACATCACCACGTCCATTTAGTGTTGTTTGGGATGTTTTCCGTTTAGAGTGCGGTTGCTGGTACTGCATCTTTTAGCACTTATTGCTATTGAGTGGCGGTTGGTTGGTTCCCTATGGTAACTGCTCATTGCTTCCCCCCTTTCAATAAAAATATCTGTTAGGAATAGACCGAGTGCTCAGTTGGATTATTTCTGTCATACTCAAGTACACCCATACACCAAGTATCAAGAAGCTATGGACTAAATTAAATAATAATCGCTCGAATGCAGCGGCGCAGCCAAGGAGAGGTTTTGACATGTTGCCATTTTTTTTGCTTAATTTAACTTGTGCTCACATGATTGGTGAATAAATTCCGTCTGTCTGTCTGAGGGTCGAGTGTAGCGACTGCACAGTGCAAAGAATATTAAACCAACCAACCTTGAAATATTTTCGTAGTCTGTGACAATGCTGCTAAGTAACTCTCCGATAGCCGTCATTATTTTTATGCTTGGTGCTCACATGAGCATATAATCATATAGGGAAAACTAAGAACGACGGAACTAAGAACGAAAGAACCGTCCATCCAACTGTAACTACTTTTTCTTCAGGTCAGACCATGGAACGCTTGGAAAACAAAGTACCGCCACGTAACGCATGAGATATTTCATTTGTAAACATGATATATGCTGTATGTCACGTGGTGGTAGATTTGGGGCAAAATTTAACCGTGTCATGTCTTCGGCTTTACAATCCAGCAAGAAAATAATGATATCCTATTCTATATTCAGATGATTTTGCAAAATATATCAAAATTATGAGGCCTCTAATGGACTGAAATATATACAGCAAATAATCAGTAGTGACAAAAGCGGAGTACGGACGATCCGGATACACACAATAAACAACACAAGATGAATGTTTACACCTCCGTTGTGTAGAATGGTTGTAGAGAATTTTCACAGACGGAATGCGAGAAACTGCAAAGAAAATCATTTTAAAAGGCTTAAATACGGAACAGATTGTGAATATTGCTGTTCGCCCTTAAAGTTCCGTTGAAGTTACTTGTGGTAAGCGATCAGATATATACTGCCATGTAGTCTTCGCCAGTCTAATGCCATTTCATGATGACATACGTGAAGTAGTATGTAGTAAGTGTAAACCAAACAGAATATTACGCCTCAATGCTGCACGGAATTCAGAAAATTCTTTATAGCACGTGGCCATCGGCTGAATGTAACCGATGCAGAGAAGTAGTGCTTGTATCGTTAAGACAATATTGCATTCATAATATTATATTGAACACATAACAGTTACTTTGCGCGAATTCATAGACATATTTCTATGGCGTTATATAATTAACAGACCATAAGCTACGGCGCAAAGTGCTTATAAATTAATTGGAGTCTCGGAGTTTAAGAAGTAAACCGCTTGTTCTAATTCTCATTAAAAGCTGTCCTTCCAATATATTATGTTGTATTTATGAACAACTGATTGATCGTGTGTTCATGGTGGAGTCTCCATGTGTCCTGACAGATTAATACAATACCGCAACGTAACACTGCGTATTTCACCAAGCTGAGGGGAATTTTTAAAAAAAGTCAAACATGAAGTCTTTAAATGCCATATGTGTTCTGATATGTACACAGAGTGTATTAAAGATAGATAAGAATAACAATATCAAATTTGTGTCAATAAACTCAAATGGGTTGCGGGATTATAATAAAAGGAGGCAAATGTTTCAAATATTTAAACGTAAAAAGTTTCAAGTTGTATTAATCCAAGAGGCACATTGCACAAAAGAAGTTCAAAGGCAATGGTTACAGGAACGGGTGTGTTCAATCATGGTTCGTTCAATACTCGGGGAGTTGCAATATTATTCAGCGATTGCTTAACATTCGAATTACATAATTATATCGAAAGTGATTCTGGACTATTTATTGTGTTATATATTACGATTGAAAACGAAAGAAATATATACTATTAAATTTGTGCGGACCCAACATTTATAACCCTTCAGTATTTGAAGACATTTTTTCATTGGTTGTGTTTCGGCAATGATGTGTTGGAATAAGCACTTATGATTGATTTATTCAACAATTCACAGTTACACATGGTATACTTTGGGCACTTTAAGCACATACCAACTAAGGCGACATACTAACAAACTTAAAACAAGGTACCAATCGCTTCTCGACTTTTTAGCTAAGGTCGATCAAGAAGACCAACAAAAGAAGCTCGTCGTCATCTACATCTACACGTCCGATTTCTTCACGTTCGATATTCAGAGCAATTTGTCGTCGTCATTGTTGTGATGGTTCTGGTTCTCAATATTGCCATCCTGAGCTGGGTCGATCTACGTTGGCTCCCTGGCTTTGTTAGTGGCCGAGGTGTTGGCCCTCCGCAACGCTCCCTGGTTTTACCAGTGTTGGGGTCGTTGACTCCCTGCATCGTTCCCTGGCTATGCCATTGGCGGGGTTTGAAGGCTCCCTGCACCACTCCCTGGTTATTCTTTGACCGTGAATGATTTTTCATCCGCCTGCTGCGCTCCTGGTTATTCTTATGACTAACGCAGGGTCTGTGATGAGGATTTTCGCTTTGTATGCATGAGGGTCTGCGATGAGGATTTTCGCTTTGTATGCATTTTGTGTTTTACGACTGTGAGTGGGTGGACTTAGGACGATTATTATTGCAGTTCGTTGCTGTTCGTACTCCATATTTTATAGAACTAATATTCAATCTTGGAATACAGTTTGCCGGTTTACTTCTACACAATGGCTTCGTTTCAAATAATATAATTAAATCTGATGGTCGTACAATTTGTCCCGATTCTTCAGTGCAATACTAACGAATGACTGTGATCGAAGTGAAGCAATCGATAATTCACGTTATGCGCAAGCTTATACAATTTTACACAATGATTTTACGACGCTTATGCCAGTTGAAGATAATCAATCTAAAGTTGTTTAACAATATCAGATAATATGCGATCATTTACATGACTGGAAAACTTGTTTGGACACTTATATTTTACACTTATGGTCCTGATTCACACATAGCTAAACTACATTGTATTCAAGTTGAAGATAACATGAAATCAAGTACAAAGTTTTATAGGGAATTTGTAGACAGTTGTGCTGCCCAGCCTCAAACACGCTCTGTTTCTCAAAAATCTAAATCCTGTTTGTCAAACTCTTGTTCGTCAAAACATCGTTCAGTCTCACTCCTCAAAATCACCGATGTCGTCCAGCAGGATGTTGGAAAAGTCAAAATTGCTGAAACTTCGGGCATTACAGGAAAAACAATTAGCCGCACACAAGGCTGAGCCAGAAAGACAATCGGCGACACACGCTGCTGAAAAGAAAAGACAGCTGACTGAGTTGAAAGATAATTTCAAAGAACAACGGGCTCAACTTCTTGACAAAATGGTAAGTGACAGATATTCAGTATCATCAAAATCTCTTTTCATCGATGACGACACTGTGACTTCAAAACCGATCAGTTTACATGACTTTTACTTCTACTATCACAAAGATCGAGTTCAGTTCTTCCTGTGGCAACTTATAATACGGAAAATCAAGGTATCGATAACGGCTTGTTACCTAATTCGTCATTTAATGTTTGTGTACTATTCCCTTTCGTGAAGATCATCCTCCACATCTACCACATCCTCCACACTGAGTCAATTTCAATACAAGCGAAGCCACAGATGTTTTGCATTTTCCACCACAACAAGCTAGTAATGTTCCAGATTCGAATCTACGATCTGTTCCAAATGTTTCACAAGTATCGAATAAGTGCAGGTATTTTGCTAATAATTTTTATGATTGTTTACCCAGTAATATTGTTAACACTGCTGCGATTGTTAGCCCTGGTCGGTCTATGGGGCCGGTACAAAATAGTTCTATGATTTCAATTCCACAACAGCTGCTATGACTATGGGGGCTCATTTGCAACCAGTTAACTCACATTCAAGTATGAATGTTGTTCAGTCAAGCATGGCCCATAGCACTGAGATTTCTCATTCCTCCCCCATACATAATATAGGAAACTATCACGATAACGGACATGTTTTTCTTCGTGACGGTTTAGCTAGTATATGTCCAAATGTTTGTTATCAGAATCAACCTATGTATTCACACACGCAGCAGCAGGTCACATCAATCATTCCACCAACCAGACCTTATTATTCTGAAATTTCACAACCTAACATTTCCAGCGCTTTACACACTTTGTAAATTGTCTTCTTAAATGAGAAATTGCGCTATCGTATTTCATGATTGGGATGCAGGGAGCTTGCCTGATGCTCCAGATTATCTTACTGCTATTTTTGAATGTTTGCCGCCTAATATGCGTACTGACTATGTTTTGAATGGCTCGTGGACATCCTTCATTATTCCTTCATTTACTCAAATTCAATGAATCAATAGCACATATGTATAATACTTTTTATGGTCGTGCATTGGCTGATTTATCTTCATGACGCGTGGGTCGAAACACGCAACACAACAGGCGTATTTCTAAATTTTCTACATATGCATCATTCAATATGTCGAAGCAAAATAACGTTTCGAGTAAGCAGAATTATCATAAACATGTACCATTTAACAAGAATAGTAACTCTATCGTGACCTGTTATCTTTGCAAGGGCAACCACATGCATTGCTCAAAGTTTAGAGAAGAAATTTTGATTGACAGGCGACTGTTTGTTAAGGAACAGTCAATTTGCTTCAATTGTATGTCTTCAAAGAAACACTATGCTAGTGGTTGTCCTTCAGGGAAAAGATGTGTGATTGAAAGGTGATGAGGCAAGCGACTAAACCGCCTGCATTAAATACTTCGCGTTCTAAGTAACCACAGACACCTAAATTTGATGCGGCAACTCCTGTTACTTCTATGTCTATCTTTGATCCTTATGTCCAGCGAAGCTAATGGTCGTCGAAATAAGTCGACCGGATAATGCAGGCAAAAGGACAACTACTGCTTTCCTAGATTTAGGATCACAGAGATCTCTCTGCTCTATAGAATTAGCAAAATCCCTCGGGTTTTCTGGTAAGCCAGAAAATGCCGTTGTATGGTGCGCTCTACAAATGGCGTCAGTATTCACACTGGAGAAAGAATTTCATTTCACTTTAATGGCATTTATAATACTGACATTGTTGAGGTACAGAATGCTTTGACTTTTGACAAAATTCCTGATGTTAGAGACCCACTGCCAAAACCTGACATAATTCACAAATATCCACATTTACGTGGTGTGGAAATCCCAAATGTAGACGGGGAAGTCGAACTCTTAATTGATGCTGATGCTCTGGGTGGCTGTCCGTTTATTGACTCTAGAGTTGGTCCGCCTGGCACTCCAGGGGCTCTTCTCACATATCTTGGATGGTGTCATTATGGCAGAGATTCTTCAATGGCTACAACAAATAATTTGACAAACTATATTGAAGCTTCAGTGCCAATGATCTCGGATGACGTAGATTTGATTCACAAAGTGATGTTGCTGTTAACTTCATTCTACTACCTTTCCAATTTTTGTCTCACGTCTTTTGTGTGATGATTGTGTTTTCCCACTTACCGATGATTTGTCGCAAGATTACAATTTACATGATGAAAATAGTTTACAAGATACAGAAGATTCAACGGAAGAATTTGAAAACCCTTGTATACGTTATTATGATATTAATGTTAATGATTTTTACTTAAATAAATTTACTCATGAAAATGTTTCTGATTTCTCCTTTGTATGCTCTGCTATGTTTGACGCTCTTGAAGATGAAAGTATAGAACCTGAAATATTTATCTGTCAAATTTGTTGAAATGAGTTTCTGATTTCTTCTTTGTATGCTCTGTTATGTTTGACGTTCTTGAAGATGAAAGTATTGAACCTGAAATATTTATCTGTCGAATTTGTTGAAATGACTTTCCTGATTTCAATAAAGATCCATTTACTACTCAACCTTCACTCGATGATGAAAGAGCGACTAGGATTATGAACGACACTCTAAAGCGTGTCAATGGCTGTTTACAAATTGGTTTGCTGTAGAAGTTTGACGATAGCAAATTGCCTTACAATTATGTTATGGCTGTGCGCCGCTTATTGTCAGTCAAACATAGAATGGAGAAGGATGTTGAGTTTGCCTCTATAAATTCATCGAAAAAAAATGGATTAGTACATAAGAAATGGCTATGCAGAATTAATACCCGATAATGAATTGGCACCGACAGATAGAACGTGGCTTTAACCGCATCATGCTACACGACAGTCGAAATTCTGTATTGTCTTTGACAGTTCAGCGGAGTTTGATGGGACGTCTTTGAACAAGAATTTATTAACTGGGCCTTTGTCGGAGTTTTGTTCCGTTTTTGCCTGAATCCCATTGCCGTTTCATGTGACATACGTCAAATGTTTCATATGATGCGTGTAAAAACAGAAGATACGGAGTCATTACGATTCTTACGGTACCCATCACGTGATATTGCTCAATTTAGAATGCTCCCTCATGCATTTGGGACTTCTTGTTTTCCGTCAATTGCCTCGTTGCTATTAGGCAAGTCGCAAGAGACAATTTATGAATTTCTGACCCTGAAACCGTTCAATGTATATTTTATAATTTCTACAGTGTCCGAAGCTTCCGTTTTAGTACAACCGACAATGGAATTGCTTGCTACAGGAGGTTTCCATTTAACTAAATTTCTGAGCAATGAATCACAAGTTCTGGAGTCTGTTCCGAATAAGGCTCCCGTGACACATGGAATGAATTGGAATGCAACTACTGATCAATTTATTGTAATAGTCAGTATCAGTGAACGACTGCCTACTCGTAGTGGTATACTTTCTATGATGTCTCAAATATTCGACCCTCTTGGTTATGTTCAACCATTTGTGCTGATTGCCGGGAGGATATTACAAGATACGTGTTATGAAGAATTTCACTGGTATGATTTAATTGTTGGACCTCTCAAACAGAAATTGGGGGATTGGATCTCAAGTCTACCAGATTTGAATGGACTTTCAATATCACGTTGCTATAGACCTGTTGAATTCGTTCCTACATCTTACCAATTGCATGTTTTCTGTGACGCAAGTTCATCTGCGCACAGCACTTGTGCTTACTGAAGGATGATTGATAATACAGGAAATGTAAATGTAACGTTTGTGAAAGATTCGTCAAAAGTAGAGCCAAGGAAAGTTATCACAATTCCACGTTTAGAACTTACTGCTGCTGTTTCTGCAACAGAGTTGGCTCGATGCAGGAAATTGGAATTACCTGATAAGCATGATAAGTGATGTGTTCCTCTATACGGATTCGATGACAGGCATGGGGATGATTATTACCAGATCAGAGCGTTTTAAAACTTTTGTAGTGAATCGCCTAAATACTATTCGCGTGTTTTTCTGGACCAAGTCAGTGGTATAACGTAGACACTACTCCAGTGTTTTGTGTTGTTAATTCTGGCAACGTTTGTTGTGTTGTTTATAACACTGTTAATTGTGACGTGTCCATCGCACCACGTGCTTGTTGTTGATTGTTTAATAAACGTCAGTCTGGACTGGACCTCGAAGGGGTTGTTTGTGGTTCTGTTGTCTGCTTGGGAATGGGGAGTCTTGGCTATTTACTGGCGCGGTGGCAGCAGATACGAACTTCACGTCATACTGTGGTAAACTGGAGCTATTCAAGTAAATATTTCAGGTTTAGACAAAGTAAGTTGAGGGCCAAGGTGGCAGCCTACAAAGCACTCAAACAATGGCCTCACAAAAAGAGTGAAACATTCACCACTTCCGAAACCTGGCGAAGGAATTCACTATATGGCTCTAGACAACAGTTACAAAGGAAAAACCAAACTGATGATGCCTTGAATGACATCATGTTAAATTAGCGTTTTTTGAGCGCCAAGACGGCCGGCCAAACAGCCTAGGAATGGACCCTATTGGAATGTGAACAAATCGCATTACTTTAACTCTGTCAAGTATATGTTTGTCATCTGTTCTTCATTAGTAGTGTGTTGTGTAACAGTTAACTATTCATTCCTGTATAATTTCGTAATTCCGTTGTCATAGATAAAGTTGAATTGTTAAACCCGTTGAGCGACGGAATCAACGGCTTTTTCAACTTCCTGTAGCCAAATTCACGTTTTTATGGGATGACGTGGCTGTCGTACTGATCAACAGTGACGTAGACTTTTACTGGATGTTTTTTAATGAAACCTTATTCCTCGGGATTTCGATTTCCTATGTCACATACAGACAGATTGTAACCCACTGAGCAAATCATGGACTTTTCTGGCCCTCTATGATGGTATGGCCAAATAATATCGTATCTATAACCCTGAGCTAATCAGTGTTTGTGCGGAAGAGATTTTTTATATTACATGCTGCATGGGGGAATTTCAATGAAAAGCTACCAGTTGTCATATTTAAATATATCCAATCTAAATTGCCATAACACCCAATACCTTTTTAGCAACGGACCCTTCTTCTAGACTCATAATTTTATTTAGCTGAATGCTGGTTAAGACCTTGAAGGATACTAACGCTTTGTGTTTTAAGAACGGATTTATCACTCATTTTAACATTGAATCAGATTTGTCGCAACTGTTTTGTCATTCCAAATTGTACGTTAGTTTTGGTACTTCTTTTAATTAAGTCGATTTCAGAGTGACATTACGTTTATTTTGTTCATAAATTTCCGGATGTATTCGTACTGAATGTTTCTCATTTTCAGTAGGTGTATATATCGTGTCATGTTTCTATAGTATCATACATATTTTTTGAACAACTAACTCATCCCATGGTATCTCTTGTAGTAGACATAAGTATAATACCACCTGTCGTATTCCCTTGCATCTGCCTTAATTTTGCTCGCCACTTTCAACTTTTTGCGAAACATGCTTGATGGCAAACCTCTAACTCTTTATTCACCTTGGTTCTTTTTGACTGGAGTGGAATCTATGTTAAATGATAGGCCTCTTACTTGCATTAGTACCGGTGAGGTCCCAGAGACCTTCACACCCTTCCCCTAACTCTATCCTGATAAGTAAACTAGACCCTGACCTTTCCCCTGATGTTTTCCTGCGTGTTGATGAATGCAGACAGGGTTATAGGCATGTCCAGAGTATGTTACTGTTATCTCGTATCTCTAAAATATAATTTACATAGATCTTGAATTATCTGGGGCCGGAATATTAGATATAAAATCGCCGTACTACTTTAGTGGAATCTATCTTAAATGAAAGGCCTATTACTCGCATTGGTTTCGATCTCAGAAACCTTCACACCTTTTCCCCT
This sequence comes from Styela plicata, assembly GCA_963675895.2. Lineage (NCBI taxonomy): Eukaryota > Metazoa > Chordata > Ascidiacea > Stolidobranchia > Styelidae > Styela > Styela plicata. Next base: position 6,472,223 of record OZ023151.1, on the reverse strand, counting down.
AACTCCATTCTGAAAAGTAAACTAGACCCTGACCTTTCCCCTGATGTTTTCCTGTGTGCTGATGAATACAGACAAGGTTATAGACATGTCTAGCGTATGTTATCGTTTATCTCTTATCTCTAAGATAATTTACCTAGATCTTAAATTTTCTGGTGCCGGAATATTAGATATAAACTCTCCATCCTACTTTAATGAACTTTAATTTAGCGTTTCTTTATAATATGCGCCGGGAGATAACTCTCCCTTTTATCCTGACGTAAACATGACCAGACATGTTTATGTGAATTTTTGCGCCATAGTTTTTGTATTTTCCCTGTGTTGTGCGATAAGGATTTTCGCTTTGTAGGCATTTTGTGTTTTACGTACAATATGGCTTGTACAAACTCAACAACCCGAGAAAAAATTAATGCTCTCATTTATTCTAACCGATGAATCGAATGTTTTTTGATTGGAGCTAATATTGTCTTATCAATTACAAATTTAACTACAAATCCATCTGAAACTGACCAACGGAGCTCTAAAACAACATCATATACTTGTTCTCCTACGTCACTGAATCCATGAAGTGGAGGAGGTTCCGTAGCATCTTGACATCTCGTACTTCTCGAGATATTGAAATCTTCGATATGAGAGAGATTAAAAATAGACTTTGCCCTTCAAGGGCTGCATGAGGTGTTATCTCTTCGTCTCAGTCAAGTTTTCGTTCCCACAGGTTTTGTATTGCAATCTTAAGTTTCATAATTACCACGATAAGAATACCCATTGGATCCCAAATTTTGGCAATATGACTCAAAATTTTACGTTTTGTAACAGAAAATTCGCGATGTGTCGATTTCAGTGATAAACGATGGATTTTGACGTATGCCCCGGAACATTAGCGAATTTTCTGCTGATAAATGATCAAGTTCTGACATATTTGAATGCCACCCTTTTACTACAAAACATCTTCCACCTAATATTTGTCGATTGATTCATGTAATTGCGATTTCTGAACACGAACACATGTTGTCTTTAAACTCTCTTCAGCCCGATGAACCTAAACTTGATCACAACATGTCCTGTGACCCCGAACTTGAACTCTGTGAAAATAGGACAAGTTATCCTACAAGAGTGCTAAAATTAACGCCCAGCTTAAGAGTTAAGTATGCCCATGATCCGATTCACAAGAGTGCTAAAATTAAAGCCCAGCTTAAGAGTTAAGTATGCCCATGATCCGATTCGCGACGCCACCGCGAGAATCTGCAAATTTCATCATTAAACGAATTACGGTTTAAAATGCAAAAATGAACAGTTTTAATTGCACGTCAAAGGGTTTCGGTACTGTTTCGTCATTTAATTTCCAGTTCCCCCTATATACTGGTTACTGGGGATTTGTTCAAAATAAATTGTTGTTGAACATGTTTATATATATTATTTAGAGTAAAATTTAATGCAATAAATTGCACTAAATAAATGTCACCACATCTAATACACCGACAGGGGTGTATCGTACTGAAAACTGAATATCCTCCAAATAAGTAACACGTGATGTAACAACTGAGTTGCTGATAAATATCATAGGTTGCAATGCATTGATCGTTCACGCTTCTTACAAAACAATTGGGGAAATTTCACCCCAAAACATTCATATATTTAATATATCGTGACGGACTTTGTTAATATCGTTGAGAATTTTGGAGGATAAATCACTGCAATGTGTCGGTTCAAATAGCATATCAAATCGATTTAAATCTTTGTTTTTTTTTTATTTTTATTTAAGTTCTCTCTGAGCAAGGCCAGAAGTAATGCCTAGAAAGAACTGACTCACGGTCACTCAATAGCAAAGAACTACAGAAAGACGTAGTACGAGCAACTGCACTCTAAACAGAAAACATCCCAAACGGAACTGAATAGCCGGACAAAACGCAGTGAGTGGTATCTGCCCTTGGCGATACTCCAGGTATTCCCCTGCTATTTCATCACATATAGGGTCACACCTTATTGGCTTCGTAGTTTCGTACAAGCCTTTGAGAGCGCTTGGTCATCTGCAAGCGTGAAAAATTGTTACAAAAATACATTTAACCATGATTTAAAACAGCCCAAGTCTCAAATCAAGATGATTTTCCCACAATTATAAAAAGAAGTTGCTGAAACGTCAATATGATTAAAAAGAAAGTGTTAAAAGTTGTGATTACCTCAAAAATTCGGTTGTTTTTGTGCTGCATCTGTTTTCATTCATTCCTGGGCAAACTAAAATAAATAAAAACAGCAAATGAGAAATGTTTCAAACATTTCACTTTTGCCAAAGTTTACCTCAAGTCTTACTTCGGGAACATCTCTGTGGCTTGCTCCAATGGACTTAAATTTGATGAGTATTTTTTTCACCTACAGCTCGTTTCATGCCTTTCTTAGTACTTGAATGTTGTGTATTTGAATCTAATATATCGCCTCAAGGCCTGCAAAAATGGCGAAAATATAAACTAACAGATTAGAATTTTAGTTTATAAAACTGTGTATTGACTCAAAATGATATCATTGCAATTAGTATTAATACAGCCCCAGGGCACATTTGGGCTTTTAATTTAATTTTTTATAAAGTGAAATAGTAATTGGGAGGGGGTGGCCACCGGATGGAGGATGTATGAACGAAGTCATGCCTTCAAAATTTTCCTTAAAATAGGCAAAATTTTCGCGCGCCGGACCAATACTGCTTTTTGTCCCAAAATGATAACTACTTTGCAAAAAATCGCAATTTTTCCTAGAAAAGATGTGAAAAATTTCTATATCGATTTTTTATGTCCCCACGAGATATGAGACTTTCCGCCGGTGCTGCTATCGAATATAGAGCTAATTTATTATTTGTCAACACGACCACTGAACAGTATTTTCATAGTTGAATGAGCGCCTTAATTTGCAGGTTTGCAAATGGTAACTATAAACATTTATTGCATAAAGAACGATCGACAAAGATGAAGTAAACAAAACTTTCACAGGAAACGTCTGTCATATTGAAATATAGCTTGATGTATAACGATACTTCAACTGTTGAAAGCAGATAATACTATAAGCAGCTTTATCTTAAATTCAGTTGTCGTCTGGTAGGAGAAAACGTCTCGAGGTATTGGCACAATGGATATATCAGAAAATACAAAAAAGTATTTTGGAGCAGCGGACTCCGCCGTCTTCGCGCGTAAGTAACAAGTTCATAATTTATTGTAAAAATTAACCATATCTAAAATAATTCAATAATGAGCAATATTGTTTTGTGCTCTTCTGCTTATATTTCAATAGGTAAAAGTAAGTCAACACACTAACCGAAGGGTTAGCTTCTAAAAACTAGTATCTTTTGCAACCAAAGCAGATAAAATAACAAACTTATTCGTTGTTTTAAGATTGGGGCTTTGAATGACTTGGAGCGAGCTCCATAAAAAAATTTCGTCGAAACGTCTTTGGTTGTCGAGACACGGCGATTGGGGGGCTCTCCCCGCAATTTTCGGTTGGTCGGCGGGGAAGAGCGACATGCAGGACCAATCCACTGCCATAATTCACAATATATCTCTCGTTTAAAAAGTCAGAATCACCGCTATGCCAAACTCTTGATGGTATCGATATGAAATAAAATACCTGCTGCTATCGAACACACAAATTGGTGTTCTATCGGAAATGAGAAATTAACTGTCGGAAATTCAGTAAATTACAAAACTTGAAATAAAGGTACGTACGCGCTAAGAGTGCTGTGAATAATAATGAAATTGACTAAACAAATGCTTCAAACAGTATTTTGAACAAAAGCAAGATTTTGGATAAAATTATTTGGTTGTTCATCAAATCTATATGACGTCATAATGTAATGCAAGGTTATTATTTGTTAAGAAGGCTACGAAACTTTAATTATACGATTGTTTCGTGCGGAAAGCGCACGAAAATTTTTCGATTTTACCATTCAGGTAAACGCCGCGAAATGTAGCTAGAATATTATTCCGCGCCGCAGAGTCGCCAAAATTTTGAAATATTTGGGTCCGAATCAAGCTATATTTACTATGCTTTCGGGAAGTATGTAAAAAACCTGGTGGGGAAGATGAAATTGCCCCAATTGGATTACACGCTGTTGCACACAATGATACTATACGCCCACATAAAATTAATGTGAATTGCATTCAATGAATGTGTTATATCCAACTTCATGGCATCCAGTAGAAGTGCACCCAAGAAAATGCATTTATTGAGATTGCACCCAAATGAATGTCACTCAATTCACCCAGTGAAATTCCTCTTTAGGCGATTGCACTGAATCCACCCGACGACCAGTTAGACAATCAAGCTGGTGATTGTACTGTGCATGATGCTTTCTAAAATGCCCCACCCATTTCAGAAATTTGATTTTGTCAGGCATAAGTCACAAACTGACTCATACTTAACAAAACATACATAGGCAGAAATCATCTGAGGGTATAACGCATATTGAGCTTACAAAACAAAATAATAAAATTCCAATAAAGTTTTACAATTTTAACGTCACCTAGCAATTTAACATGTATTTGTTATCTTCGTATATATTAACGTGTCCACGCTAATTAATTTCTTCACACATTTACAATAGGTTATTTTTTTATTGTTTATTGTTTCGTTAACATTTACGCCTGGCCAAATGCAAAGTGTTTACTTACTTTACTGACCTGTGATTAAAAACACTAAGAATTTGCGGCACATAAACCATTAATAAGGTAATAATCCTTTTATCGCGATCTGAAAAATTTTGTGAAGATACCTTTTGGTAAACACGAGTCACCAATGGATCGTGTCGTGCGGATCGTGATCATATGGGTCAGTGCTTGAGAAAATGAAGTTTCTGATCGATTCGTAGATTCGCATGCGAATACGCAATTCAGAGATTCTCATGCTCTTTCCTATGAGTTGACTGAGATTTTCCATTCAGAAATTGTTTTTCAAGCATGGGACACAGATAGACGGTGGTGTCAGCTATCGGTCAGGTGCCGTACAGAATATTAAGCGACAACGTTAAACGACAAAGCAGCGAACTATTGATCGTTCGCAATTTAACCGATACTCCAAACCCATGTGATTTTTATGCTGATGAGGATGTATACGTCGTTCGCTTTTTATGGCCAATTTCCGATTGGTTTACATAGTTAAAAATTCGATGTAATTCGTAGTTAATAATGCGATATAAAATAAATTTCGACTTCGTTACACGTTTATAAGAAACTTATGCTCAAGCAATTCGAAAATCAATCAGCTGGGGTTGAAGAATATAAATTTTTGTTTTAAAAATAATTCCTACTATGCCCGTGGATATATATATATGTACGTTACATAAATACCATCATAGGCTACGACGTTAATAAGTAAGTTTTACAATGGATTTGTTAAATCAATCAACTATATGAAGAAAAACTGTTGGATGTGAAAAATTTTTGCCAGCATACCAACAGCAATTTGAAGTGGTTTAGTGCAATCATAATATGCTGATTATCTAAATGCGTGAAAATCCGTGCACAAATAATTTTGGTTATTTTTAGGAACAATTTGCGAACATAAACAGATTTTAATTTACAAACTAACGCATTCATGAATATTTATTTCAGTTTTTCTCACCCTGTCGTCTCTGGTCGGCATTTTCTTCGCATTCAAAGATAGAAAGAATAACACAACTTCAAACTATTACTTTGCTGGGAAAAACTCAAATCCGGTATGAAATAATAGTTGTATCGTTATTACGAATGTATATTTCTTAACACTATGTTCTTCACGTATTTTCGAATATTTAGAAATTACTAAACACTAAGAAAAGCAATATATAGGATGTTTGGAATGTCTCCAAATATGTTACGATATGAGAAGTTACTTTCCCCAATCTGCAAATGTACCTCGATTAGACTGGGCATCCATCGGTTGATGTCTAATATATTATATTTGATTACATTTTATTGCGAGAATGGTCATTCTAATATGAGATGACCGTGATTCGAAAAGTACGAATAAATTCATATTCGATTATAAAATTTGAAATTAAATGAACTTTATTTCACATTATGCAACTAACCATGTTTGCAACATTAATCGAATGTGGAACCAACCAGTAAGGTTTCTGGCATTGAGCGGCACATGGCAGTTGATACTGTGCTCTGAGTCACGCCCTCAGCGGCGTGATCCATCAGTAACTCATACTCAACAAAAGACGTTTGGACAAACTTTTTTTGGTTGGGTATGCATACAGACAGTTGAAGGTATTCCTTTCGCAGTCCTTATAAATTTCACTTTAAAAATTATATACTCCTGGAAATATAACTTAGATAAAAAAATTATATTTTTCATAGATTATAGTGGGACTCTCCATGTCCGTCACCTATATGTCATCATTTTCATTAGTCGGGATACCAGCGGAAGTTTACGTTGCTGGGACGGCACACATTCTAATCGTCCCTGGTGTTATGTTGGCTGCAATATTTGCGATAATATACCTCATTCCTGTGTATCATCGACTTCAGCTCCAATCTATATTTGAAGTGAGTTTTGTTGATTTTTATTTTATTGTTCCCGGATTTCTTATCCGTTTTCTGAAATATTAGTATTGCAGTATAATTTGAAAATGAGAATTTTAACTTTGTCCTAGTAGCTATTATGTTGGTATTGCAGGTTGAAGATCTCAGGTTCGAGGCACGGCAAGTCGGGCTTGCTAATCCATGCCCAACACTAAGCACAGGGCGTAGTAACTTGGGTAGGCTTGTCCGAACCGGAAAATTCATATCTTAGCCTGTCTGCCTATAAGTGGATCAGGGTGATCAACTCAAATGGCTAAAACTCAAATGGTTAAAAAAACGTTTGCGAGCATTTGGCGCGCGGATTGGTATAGCTGAGAATATTGACAAAAAACGTAGTACCTTCAAAAATATTTTCTAGATACGTCAACCACTGTATTTTAAATCTCAGCACATGTTTTCACATATATATATGTAAACTTTTCAAGCAAGACTTTTTGATACCCTCGTCTAAGTTGATCTGTTTCGGGGCGGCGGAATTTTTTTTTTTTTTCGGGCGTTCAAAATATTCATTTCATTTTGTTCCATAGACAAAAACGCGGTCATGCTAAATATTAAAAACAGCGCAGCGCAGAGTCCACAGCAAGACTAAGACAGAATCATTAATACATTTTCCATGAATTGTGATACACATATCTCCCTTTAGATTTAGAGCAAAATTTCAAAACAGCACAAAAAAGTGGAAAATACAGTGAAATAGAACAAAGTCAACTACTATCGACATTTCGGACCTTTCGCCTTTCATATTCAACTAGATTTTAAAAAAATATTATTATATCTCCGTTTAGAACCCGTGCAAAATTTCAAAGAATTCGGTTATATTTTTTTTATTTTTTTTATTCGGAAAAATCCTGTAAAGATATGCTTTGAGACTGATATGACTCAATCCCGACATGAATGAATCAAATATAATTTCAATACTCAAGGTCGTGTCTGTCCCATGCATGGTCCTGACATATACCATTGGATTGATCAAAAAGCGTTAAAAGATATGGTTTGAGACTGATTTGACACATTTCTGACATGTATGATGCAATTATATTTTCAAGACTTCACATAGATGAAAAATAGCCCCTCCTCTAACACCCCTTGATATCAATAAATTGAGTGCAAAAGGTTTGAGTAACTCATCTAATAGAGTACCGCGAGAAGATAATCAATAATTTCGAATGTTCAAATAATTTGATCTTGGTATAGTAGTTGATTTTGCTCTGTTTGCGGCGTTTTGCATTATTTGCGCTGTTTTAGCTGAATATGAAAATTACTTGAAATTTTGCAGGGGATCCGAAATGAACTATGCCAATTACAATTCACGAAAAGTGTTTAAATAATCTAACCTTGGTTTCATAGTGGTTGATTTTGCTCTGTTTTACTGTGTTTCCTCTTTTTGTGCTATTTCCCTCTGTTCGCGGTATTTTAGCCGAATATGAAAGTTTCTTGAAATTTTGCTCTGTTTGCGGTGTTTTGCTCGTATATCGTGCTCAAGCCCGAACCATGCCTGACTTTCTGACAATATCCTAGTGGAAGGAGAATCAAGTCTAACTCATAAACAGGTTGAATACAGCTCTATTCGGCATAACCCGCACGGTCAAAGCAAGAGTAGTCGATAATTCAACTCTTGTTTTGCCAAGCGTAATCATGTTTGGATCGTGCATTATAAACAAACGTGCAAAAGTCACTAGCATTTCGCTACAGTTTACAAGAATAAATTGGACCAAGAAGTTGAGCAACTTAATAAAGTGGACAGTTAGGGATATGTTTCAGCTTCATGGTACAAATACAAGTCATCTAAACCAAATTCAACCATTTCCCTAACATTGTGTAACCAACATAAAGCGACACCCCTCAAATCCACCTAAACCTCAACGCTACCGACTTTTTTTCTACACCACGGGGAAGGTTGAAAATGAAAATATTTTTTTAAGATAAAATGAGAGAAAAATTAAACAAAAATTCATTATAATCAAATCATAATTTCTTATATTTACCATTTTTATATTTTTCCATGTTTCAATCAAATGTTCAGTTTATATTCCAATGTTCCATTTCTCTTTTATCCATATGTGCATATGTTGAAGTTGTTACTATGATGAATATTTGTTTAAAAATTGAAAAGAGAAAAGAAGAAGATATTTCATTAGTTATGAACAATTAAATTTATAAAACTAGGAAAATTATTAGATTAGATTAGTCACATATAAAATATAATAACGATGAACATAGTAATCAATATAAGTAACAATTATGTAAAACAATCGAAGGTTTTTAACTTCCTTTGCTCTCTCATTTAGCAAAGGTAGCCAAATTGATTTTATGAATTATTACAAATAATTTCAAATTCATTAAAATGTTTTCTTTTTTCCTAATTTTTCTATATTTCTTTTGGAAAAAAAATCTATCATTGAACAAGTTTTGTAATCTATTGAGATACGACATAGGCAAACATAGGCAAAATCAGGTGTTTAACAAATCTAAAAATGTTTTCAGTGAATGAATAATGGCAAAACAAATGTGACATAAATTCAGAATCATTACTTGTACATAATACACAATGCTCATTTCCTGTTACCCTTCTAATGCTGGACTTGGTTTTTAATGGCAGTAAATCTCACATAACTTTAAAATAAAACCTTTTACATATTAGGAAGTATGTCATTATTTTTACCGAGAAATGATTTTTTTTAATTGACAGGACGTAATGGGACAATATTTTTCCATGTAATAAAGAGGATAGAACCTTTTTATACAAATGTCTATGGCCACTATCATTAAAGTCTTGAAAAGTCAACCGGTACATCTTAACAAAATCAGTTATATGCTTATAATATCTATTCGAAGTAAAGCTATATGCTACGTTATTATTTGGTCTAATTCGACAAAAATTACTAAATTGTTGTCCGACGTTATATTCAAGAAAATTAAATTTATATTTCTCCCAATTTCCCCATACCTAGTCTTCATAAACCCAATAATTAGTTAAATGCACATACATGATGAAAAATAGAAATATTCATTATATCATAACCACCAAGAAGATTCGGTCTACACAAAGGTGACACAGTCATATCATGGTGCTTTCCATCAAAAACAAATTTCTCAACAAGCTTGTCTATTTTTCTGTAACTGGGAATACTGTACTTAAATATAAAAATTGAGGCGATATTTAAAGTTTTACCAAATATATTATCCCTCCAAAGTTACCTTTGTCTTCATCAAATCATTGATGACTCCGCCTGCATTGTTTAGACATTCTTCCCAATTCTGATCTGCTGTATCATGGTTACTAAAAGTTGTTCCTAATATTTTCATTCCGGCCTATTCTGAGGAACCTGTGTATTTAGATTTATTGCTCGGAGTTTCTAATTTCATTAGTTTTGTTTTGGCCTTGTTCAATTTCAATCCTGTGACTAGTCCATGATTTTGTAGTATTTCTGTGGCTCTCTGCAGATACTCTCTCTGTAGATACTTGATTCCTAATGGTAAGTGAGATGTCCTCTGCTAAACCAAACGTCTTGACCTCTCCATTCCCAGGTGTAATTATTCCTTGGATAGTTTTAGTATTGTTTATACATTTTATTAAAGGTTCTGTGGCAATTAGGAACATAAAAGGGCTAAATGGATATCCTTGAACACCACGTTGTAATAGAACTTTTTTACTCAAATATCCATTAAGTAAAATTCTTGCTTCTGCTCCTCCATATAACATTTTAAAAAAATTGATTATCCTCATCTTCATCCCAAAGATTTCTAATACTTTATACAAATAATCTAAATCTATGGAATCAAACGCTTTCTCAAAGTCTAATGATAAAATAGCTGATTCTCCTCTATTGGTACATTCCTAATTATCTCTAATCATAATTAATGTGTGTTGAATTTTTCGGCTGGAAAGTGCTGTTTGGTGTGAACCTATCATCTTTGGAAGTACCGTTTTCAATCTAGATGCTAGTATTTTTGTGAGTCTTTTGTAATCAGTGTTGAGCAATGTAATTGGCCGATAGTTTTATATTTTATTTGTGTCTTCTTTTTTAATTAATCAAAGTGATGTATCCCAATTTGAAATGGTTTGATAAATTTTCCGATGTGAAACCATTCGAAATTATTTCATGGAAATCCTCAGGGATTATTTTCTAACACTTTTTACAAAATTCAATAATGAGGCCGTCTGGTCCAGGGGTCTTGTTTTCATTCATGCTATTTATTGTATCAATAATTTCGTGTTTTCTTATATCTTCTTTAAGTAGTTCAGCTTCAGATTCCTCAATTATATTTTCAAGTAAAATTAGGTTTAAAAAAGGTGTTTGTTAACGATTCTTTGTTATGAAATTACAGTCATACTCCGGTTAGGTCACAGTTTATACTTTATCTGAAAAAAAAAAAAACAAGACGGTGAAAAATACAGCACAATCTCTCGTACAGGCACCAGTTCCAAATTGGTTTGACTCAACATATTTTTACTCGTGGCATGGTTGGTGGAAGAAGCACTAAGCAGCACTTACGTGAACCACCGTTCACCGGCGCGGCATATAAAGGCATATAATATTGTCATACCGCGCCTGGGCGCTATCCATCAGGAACCCACGCCTAACAAAACGTGTTTGGTCAGGATATTACTTACCGGGTAACCAATGGGGTCGAATGACTAATTCCATTATAATCAGCAAATGTTACCTTTTCACTACAATCTGCAGCTATGAATTGACAAATAATGCTATAAATTAACTATCAACAATGTATTTTTAATTCTCCAAAAACTCTGGAGGCACAAAGGAATTCAAAGTTTTTATTCCAAAGACCCATTTACAATTGATTGAAATCATTTGTACTTCGAATCGGTTAGAACCACCAAATCCAATTCTCTACGACTAGTACTCAAGTAAGCAAGGGTATATAGGAAATTAGTGACTACAGTTCACTTCACGACACCTATGATCTTTGACCATGAATTGACAAAAAGTGAATTTCGAAAACTTTTAACAGGGTTGCTGTAAAAACCAACCAAATCAACTTCTTTTATCACCGATTTTATATATTAAAAACTGCATCCAAATAATCCGCATGATATTTTTAACGGCAAAAATACGATGGAAACTGGTTATCCCATGTCATATCTCCGAACAACAGATCGTCTACATTACCTTCATTTCTTCAAAGAAAAATAGATTGACATGTATTATTATCTTGATTGATTATTTTATCCTCACATTTCAGTATTTGGAAATGCGATTCAATACAACAACAAGACGAGTGTGTTCTGTTCTTGCCAGTTTGATGATGGTAAAACCTATGTATATGTATATCTTTTTGTTTCGTATAGGTTCGATAAAACTACATTTTCAAAACATCTGTCAATAGTCCAGACATCATCGGGTGTAGGCTAGAATTTCAATCAACAATAAATCCGTCAAATATCCCATCCAGCAAACAGCTTTAGGTGCAATTATGTAATTAGCTTTCACAAAATAGTGGAAATTGTCCCTACCCTAGAAATCAACTGGAGGCGTGCAGATTAGAGGTTTGCTGAGTTCCCTTTATTAAGCTGACGAAATGTTTGCGATATGGTCTGTCCGTGAAACCACCCGGAGGCTTATACCCAACAACCGTTAGGCAAAGATATTTTTAGTGAGTGCGTTACTTACTTGCATTTCACCCGCACTATTTAGACTACTTTCGTTACTAATACCATCTTTTGGTCGTCAGCAAATAATGAATTATGATAAAAAACTATACTATATTTAGGGCTGTTCCAATGGATTGGTTTATATTCGAAATTTACTATATAAATAAAAAAATGTTTTTACACTTCAGATAAAAGAAATTTAAAATATTCGACCATTTTTGTCCTTCTTGCAGAAAATTCATGATTTACGTCATGGCATGACATGTATCATGATTTCAGTGCAAAATGAAACAATATGAAAATAATTGAGAAACAAAATTGTTTTTAATGGGAATTCTAGAACACCTGACGCTTTGCATAAGGACGCCCCCAGCCACATTGACTTTAAATATAGAAGTGGTAAATAGTTTTACTTTCTTCCAGGGCAGATATCACTGACTGTACTTTACCATAGTGGTTCTGTTGCGTTTGGGATGTTGGGAGTGCAGTTGCTGGGCTATATCTTGTACTAGCTTCTTTGCGATTGAGTGGCTGTTAGTTGGTTCATTTATAGCACTGCTTCCGGCCTTGTAGGGAGTTAATTTCAATAAAAATAACGATATTTAATATATTCATATTCTGCAGATTTTCTACATGGGACTGAATGTTTATCTTCCCGCCTTGTCCGTCAGTGCCGTTGCTCCAATTTCATTAATGTGGAGCATTGTGATAACTGCTGTGATATGTACTTTCTATACCGCTGTCGTAAGTATGGTAATTTAGAGTGACATGAAGTGTAGGCAAAATCCAATCTTCGGAAATTTGAATCTAATTAAAAAAAATTCAAATATTTTCGAATCGGATCAGATCACTAATTCCACATAAATGGTAAACACTCAGTGTTACCATTAAAATTACTTCACATTATCAAAATTAAAAAATCTTCCTTGTGAAATCGTTGATATTTCTTAAAACAAACTCAATATAATGGTTACACATATTTTATTCCAGGGGGGCATGAAAGCTGTTCTCTGGACTGATGTTATTCAGGCAGTTGTGATGTCAATGGGGGCGCTGTCATTGTTCATACGTGGTTTAATTACAATTGGTGGCTTTGGGAATCTCCTTGACGCCTTGGAACGCGGACAACGCCATACTGTAGCCAAGTATAATAAGCTAATATTTCAAACTCACATTAGATACAGTGGTAAAGTTAGGGGAACCCTACAATTTCAAATTTCCTTTATCTAGCAAATTAAGAACCTCCATGAAAATGTAGGAACAAAGCTCCGACAATCAAGACATTCTTATCTGGCTTTGATGTCAACATTGGTTGCTTCTTCGTCATTTAAGCTGTAAATAGTGGCTGTGTAGGGTGTCAAATTTTGGGCGAGAGGGACATCAGAAAAATAAGCTCAAAAATGTGAAGATTTGGCATTTTGGCAAAAAAACAATAAAATTTATAACACTTACATTTTTCCCTTTCTTTCGTGAACTGATGCTATAGGACATATAGTTTTAAGTTATTTTTCTCATATTTTTAGACACGATTTTGACATGACTTCACGAACTTCACCTCTCGCTATTTTTACTGGTGGTTGGTTGATATTCACCTATTTTCTCGGATTTACTCAACCGATGATTCAAAGATTCCAATCTTGTAGAACTGTAGCTCAAGCTCGATGGTGAGAAAAATCAGAAAGATTTTTTTTATTGTGCTTCACTGATGACGAAACGCGCCCCCAATGGCGCGATCCTTCTGTGACTCGAGCTTGAGCAAATAAAATTGCAGATTAGAATAGACACAAACATAAAATGCCATTTTTCTGTTCTCGTAGAGGAAAGCTGAGGGAAAGGAAAAATACTGACGAAGAGCACGTTTATCTCTATGCAATGTTCACATGCATGCAGATAGGGCTGGGCAACACCGAATAGTTTTGAATTCAAATCTGATTCGTATATTTTTTTCAAATCGGATCGAATCACTGATTCAATATAAACAGCAAATGTTGTTGTTGTTTTAAATTATAATTTGCTTCCATTAGAAAAAATACTTTTGTATATGCAAATATCGTAACATTGATATGAACTGTTAAAGAAAATGTATTTTCAATGAACATTTTATTACGGAAAGCACAAGTGAATTTAATAACAGAAATTGAAAATATATTTGTTCTATTTTATCGATAAAATGGTTTATTTTACAGTGCGTTTTTAGTCCTGTAGTCGATTTACGACGAATTCGATTCGAAGTACCAAATAATTGCCCATCCCTATACATCAAGTTGCGGGGAATTAAGGGTTAGCATCCTACCTCTCCTTCTTTTCGACCGAAAGAGTATATCTGACATGACTTTCTTATAGCTTCTTGGACGCAATTATGCAGAATTTTCTACACGTCTGATCTTTCCCCAGTCAAAAATATTTTCTGGACGCATGTTTTTGTCAAGTTTTATATGGTTTGCCACCACCCAGGGAAGATACAACTCACTGCACTTTATTGTAGCGGACTTGCCGGGACTCGAGACCGAGATCTCCAACCTGTGATACCAACAGGATAACCAATAGCTAGAGATAAAAGTTCTGGAATTTCGAATCGACTCGATTCAATGTTATTCAACGTTGTGACTCTAACGAATTCCTGTTGCGACGCGTAGGTGAAGTCCTATCGTTGTATGTATGACCTTGAAAGCAAATTTTGGAAATTATTTGGCTACTTAGTGATATTTTATGATAACTTTCTGGCGATTTCGTTGTTCCCAGTTATAAAATCGATTCCCAGTCATTTCGTTCCTGTTCAGTGTCCATTGAATTTGAACAACGGATGTGTTTTTTGGTTTTGTGAACTAATATAGTATCTTAAAACGGTTGGTAATGACTCATTTTTAAATAGAATCAAATTCGATTCGAAATATTTTATTATAGACTCAATTCAAGAAAAATATTTATTCTAAACTTGCATCCCTAGCCGTAGTGTTCATTAATTATATATTTCTTTTGCTGTTTCAGCTCTATGTTGATTTTTTTACCCCCGACATTATTGATGTGTACTCTTGCTGTTGCTAATGGATCCGTTATGTATGCATTCTTCGAGGGATGTGATCCAGTCAAGTCAGGGCTGCTGAAATCAGTTGACCAGGGAATTCCGTACATAACATTAGAAATTTTACACGATTTACCCGGAATGTCAGGACTCTTTGTAGCCGCGATTTTTAGTGCTAGTCTGAGGTAAGTAAAAAAGAATATAAATAACAAGCGAACACGTGGGAAGGATGCCACATTTAGATTCAAGATTCGAATCTGTTCGGACGTCTGTCTGATTAGGATATGCGATCACTCATGACTCGAATACTTATTTTTGTGATTCGATGTAAATTAACGAAGGTTTTCCCAAACCGATTTTGAATTAAATTTGAGAAGTATGTTATGTAAAACATTTATATATCATGTGGAGAGTCAATCTCTTATATTAACCAGAATAGCAAATTGACACCATCTGTAACATACATTGAGATGTTAACAAAGTATTCGACAATTGGACAATTTATAAGTGAAATTAAATATTCGAATCCGAAGCCTCTATAAAATGAAAGAAATTTCCATAAAATTGTCAGTCAAAATTGACATATAATTTATAAAAATATGTGAATTTTTTTTTTGTTGTTTCAAATCGGTGTAAATATGTAATTGAATTCTTTGCGAAAGAAAAGAACAACAGTTTAAACGGCGCTTTGATCCCAATGAAAAATTTTATTTGGTGAAAAATGAGCCAGGATGACAATATTTTCTGATTGAGATATATCTACGAGACGTATTTTGGAATTTCAACTTATTGTAAAATCCTTTTGTTATAAAAAGTGTGCCCAATCAGATTCTTTATTTTCTCAAACATGAATCACAGATGGACCGCGTCTCGTGGACGCGATCCATCAGTGACCCATGCTCAACAAAGCATATTTTTCTGGCTGGGTGAAGTTGCCTTTACTCATTCAAATGCATTTTCTAATATTCTCAGCACTGTATCTTCAAATATTAATTCACTCTCGATAATAATTGTACAAGATTTTATTTCTGCGAAATGGCCAAAATTGAGCGAACGAAGAAAATTACTAATCGGAAAGATAACTGGTGAGTAGCGATATCCAAACAGTAAGACTTCAAGATCACTTTTTAGTTATCGTCGCCTTTGTAACTGTATTCTTTCTTGCATTGAACGTACACAAACAGCATTGCGAATAATGTCCTAGGAACAAAAAGAAATGGATTTACAACATTTTAATAGCAAAATGCAACCAAAATATTTCCGACTTCAAATCGCAACTACACATTTCTTGATTTTTATAATGGATTCAAACGGAATATTGAAATTGATATGGAATTTAAAGAATCCGACGATGAGAAATAATTATACGAATCAAATTCGAATTCTGGTGGTTCTACTTTGCTCAACTTTACAAATAAAATTTTCGACTGAGAAATAATATCTTTAATCACATCGAAGCAGGAAATTGAGTTTCCGATTCGAACATAAATCCCAATATCTAGTTACTGGTATCGATATGTTACTAAATCTGGGCAAACCGGTTCATTTGAAATTTAACTCTTATTCGGATATTTTTTCCGAATCGGAACTTCTGCAGAAAAGACAGTGCCGCTTTTTACACCCCCCCCCCCTCAATTCGCGACTGATTCGAAGTAGTTTATGCTTCGACAGAATTTGAATTTCCGAATTTAAATACCCATCCTTACAAATATGCAACGTTTTTTAGTTGATCTCTCCCTCGCTCACTATATCAGATAATTTATTTTTAGTCGCCGTTCTCGGACTTCTTCTTTTGCTTGTTGCATACGGTTATTCTGTTCTAAAATCTACGGTTGTCAAACTATTTATGAGTTTGCTTGGGGCAATCAACGGTCCCATGCTGGGAATATTTATACTCGGATTATTCTTCCCTTGGAGCAATGCTGCGGTAAGTTAATTTGAATACAATATAAAATGAGAAAACTTTAATATTGTTTTAGGATTTTTTAGCATATACGTCACAGTTTTCGTCATTTATCGCTTATACTTGTTTTTTAAGT
The DNA here is from genome assembly GCA_963675895.2 of Styela plicata. Classification (NCBI taxonomy): domain Eukaryota; kingdom Metazoa; phylum Chordata; class Ascidiacea; order Stolidobranchia; family Styelidae; genus Styela; species Styela plicata. Next base: position 6,455,003 of record OZ023151.1, on the reverse strand, counting down.
ATGAGTCACTGATGGGTTGCACCGAAGAGACAAAAATACAGTAAATTTACGGTTCATTTTCAGTAATTCATTATTTTTTGGATTTCAAACCGCCTTTTTGATGAGATTTATGCAAGATATAGGTCGCTGTTTAACCACACCCTGGTGGTGCGTTTCATCCACAGCTCATAATTAGTAAAAAGCCAATTTTATAGTTTTATTTTAATACCTTCGAATAAAATTACCTTTAAAAAGTACCGAGTTTACCTAGTATACCTAGTTACCGAGTTTACTTTGAAAATACTTTTACCTAGTTCCACTAATATCTTTTTTTCTTATTTCTTACTTTTACCGAGTTTTCCATTTTAAGGTTTACCTAGTAAATCACTAGGGAAAATTAGGTGAATTTATCTCATTTTCATCTAGGTAACTAGTTCATAAAACTAGGGTACTGCTATAAAAAAAACAGGTAAATTTTATTTTCGACAGAAAAAATCCTTCAAAAGGGTCTATATGAAAATTTTCACCTTAAAATATATTAATTGCAGCAAAAAAATAATTACCTTGTTTGCCTAGTTTTAAACAAAGTACCACTTAGTTTTGTGAGTAAAACTGGATTAACCCAGTAATACTTTACCTTGTTTTGTTGTAAATTTGTTTTACTCTACCTTGTAAGAAAAAAGCTAGATTACCATCAATAGTCGATACCACCGATATCTTCTAGATGCGTTTTGCGCAGTGTCTTCGTCGTTTACCTTGGTTATATATTGTTTTCTATTTTCACTGTATTCACAGGGAGCAATAACAGGAGGGCTATTCAGTTTGATGGTTACAGTCTGGATGACAATTGGGAGCTTATTTTTAAAAACTGTTCCTTCGCGTGTAATACTTCCACCAACATATACAAATGAATGCCCAGTCGATAACTCCACGTTAATTAGTTACAATTTAAACGCAACGGAATTTTTAACAACGGAAAATATCACGACGCCAGATACTGAAATCTCACATGAGTAAGTTTTTCACGAAAATATACAGTTTTCAGGAAATATAAGACACCGCTTCTGAAAAAATGAAATTAAGGAAATGCGATACCATGCCCATGCTGACCAGCCTTTCAAAAGTCTCAACTTGAAAATCCGGCCAAATAATCCATACCAAACACTCAACCCATAAATTGGCTGACTGAACAGGAAACAACATTCGGCAGCACGAGCTCGTGTCACCTCAGTAGTCGCTGCTATAATGCCTTGCCCAAAGTGACATTAGCAAATTTGTGATATTTCTTTTGTGGAGGCACAAGTTGATATCTGCATTGTGATTCACATTTGAAGCATTCTTAATGTTTGGCAACATCTTGTACGAATTTAACGAGCATGAAAATAAATTAGGTGAGACATTGCAGACATAAAGAACATTATCGTAGCGTCCATTATCCTCATCGGCGCTATTTATTAATGGCCAATACTAGGCAAAAGAATAAGTCTTATTGAGATTTGAGGTATAAACGTAAATTCGAATTCTTACATTTTCCTATTATGATCATATCTTGCGCAAGACGCATATTATCGTAACGATTGATACAAAATATAAACTAATTTCATTAATACTTTTCAGATATACCTTTGATCAACTGATGTACAATATCTCATTCCATTACTATATTTTTCTGTCGTCTTTCGGAACCGTAATTATTGGAATGCTAGTATCTCTCGCTACAGGTTGGTAAAAGTTTTAAAACTAATTTGTAGTTTGGTATAAACTTTTAAGTTTAATATTTCGAATTTATTAGGCAAATATAGAAAATGTACCTCAAATATTCCATTTTGGGTGTTTCAAATAGATGAATTTTAGTCCAAAAATGCGGAAATCCTGATTTAAATTGCTGTTTTATTACTATTTTTTACACAAAAAAATAAAGTTGCTTGTTTGGATATTCAAAGATATTCAAATACCCTTTGCACAGTATTCAAATATAACTTTTTTCCTGAAAGATATATAGCGATCCGCGATGAACCAGGCAATTAGTTTTAGCTTTTCTAAATTTTCTAATGTTTGGACAAAGTTTTTCAGTCTCCATCTAAATGTCCATTTGTTCATCGTAGGGCTGGGCAAAACCAAATCATTTGAAATCCGAATCTGATTCGGATATTTTTTCGGATTGAATAATTAATTTCATAAAAATAACGAATGTCTCGTTTTTACTACTTTCTCCAGTATAAAAATCAAGAAATTTACAGTTACGTATTACTAATATTAAAGATAATGTATTATCAAATCATACTCCAAGTTTAGAAGCAAGATTCATATTTTAACGACATAATGCAATCGATTTTGGTCAAATTTGACCAAAATCAATTACAGTTTGTCGTTAAAAATTCCACTCCATTCAGCAAGTATGAGTGATCCAAAATTCGATTTTCGTCTTAAAACCAATCGGAAAATTTTCGCATAAACATTCTTTATTAAATATGACGCACGGTTCACCTTTGGTTTATTCTGCTCTATTCTATTCTATTTCTGGTCCAAGCAATGTCCAAGAATCAACTAATGACCGCTTATACAACAGATAACTACATAAAATTGTAATACAAAGGTGTTCATATATTAGCGTTTCTTTATTTATTATTTATTTTAGGGAGGAATCGTCCACATTTACTTGACCCGAAGTTGTTTATACCGATCGTGGAATCAACTCTGCTCCCCGTAAAGGTTCGAAAATTTTTCCGTTTTGGAGTTCAAGAATTAAATGAACTCAAAACTGAAAATGCGCTGATTGATGATACCCCACTTTAACTTGATGACATTCAATTCGATAAAACCTTATAACGGGGCTTTTTGTGCAACAGTCGGTTTACCCCAAGCCGCTGCGCCCCTAAATAGCAAGCCGAATATTTTGCCGAATGCCTGAATATGAACATCAAATATTCAAATATTAACAGAATTCTTTCCCTTTTGGTAGAACTAACCAATGACCATGACCAATATAAATATTTACATAGCTTGACTCGGTGGTTTAATCGATAAGGTATGATCGTATTGTCCGGAAAGCCGATAGTTCGATGCTTTACCGTTTCATCGCCGAGCGTGCCTCCGGCGAGACATTTCCCAGGTAGCTGTAACACGCAATACCTTCACAGCCGCTACAAAAGTCTGTGTCCAGCGGTGTTGAGTATAAGCACACCCAACCACCCCCAACCGATAGATTCACGGACGAGTCATAACATATAATTTTAAAAGAAGTATGTATGTATGTCTAAATCGCGTATTTGTTAACTCATAACCAAAGAAGAAATTCTATTTTGTCAAGCATGAGCCAGTGATGAACCGCTTCGTGAAGGAGCAGTCCATCGTTGGTTCATGCCCATGCCATCAGATAAGATAATAATTGGCGGAATTTTTTTCGGTGGGTTAACGTAAGTCACGACAGACGGATGGTGTTTGTTGTCACAGCTAATCAATGGCGCAATATCAGAAATTATGTAAAAATGTTCTATAACAACGCAGGCTAACTTGCTTTAGAGCACTTAACAGAAATACCAAAACTTCCCATTTTTCCCCAAGCGTCCATAAGAAAGTAGATTATATCAGGCATTAGCCGAAGATGAATAGCCCTTTGGCGGCGCGATCCATTAGCAGCTTGTGCAAAACTTGACATCAAGAACGAAGCTTCTACGCTTTCAATTATCACATATTATTACAGCATATCACAAAACATGTATGCTTCTTCGGGTCCTCACGACCGCGACTAACAAGTGGATGCTAATTTTTTTCGGATATGTATTCACAGTGCCATTTTGCCAATAGTCAGTTTATCCGATTTTGTATTTTTACTTGGTTTATATATAACCTTAATCACGATATTATACTAGACATAACAACAGTATTTTTGTTTTGTTTTAGCCAAATACAAATAAAATACGATTTTGTATTTTTATTCGGTTTTCATATAACCCTGATCAAGATAATACTATTATTTACCATATTAAACTATACAAGATAACAGCATTTTTGTTTCGTTTTAACCAAATACAACTTACAACTAAAAAGTAAAGCACATAAGTTATTTTTATTTCAAATATTTCATATTTTTTGCGGGGGGGGGGGGGGGGGGGATTTATATGTGTTTATCGCAAACAGCCCCAAAGTAACGAGCATTGGCGCTCTGTTAGCGTGGATCGGTTGCTGTCATGCGGCGCCGTCTAGCGGACTCTGCTTACACTTCACCCACACGTCGACGGTGCTTCCTATCAGCAACCAATAAATAGGGCAAGAAAGTCGATTCTCAACAGTTTATTTCAATATAACCAACTCTCAAAGCGCGGCGACGTTAATGCATTTATGCTACAGTGTATTTTTTTATTGTATTTTACTCTGATTATTTCGTGATAAAATAGCCATAAGTGAGCAATGCTTTACACGATTCTTTATTCAGTATAATCAAAGCGTGCATATGAACTAATAGATACTATATTTATTAAGCATCCAGCAAAAACATTAAATTTTATTTGATATTAAATTCAATATAGAGACTTACAATGTTTCTAGCTCTATGCATAAATCACTCTGGTCCGCAATACTTCAATCAATTAATATCATTATTTTGAGAATGAGCCACACGTGGACTGTACTAAAGCGGTGCGATCCATCAGTGACACATACTTGACAACAGTGACGTATTCAGAACGTTAAAAAGGAGGAGGCTCAAATTTGAGAAAATGACATCATAATGGACGCCGCATGCGATTTTTTCTTCTAAAAAGTAACAGTCTCATTGAGTGAAAGGAAGTAGAACAAATAAGAGACGTGGAAATTGAATTTAAAAAAATACTATTTATGAATTCTCTATAATTCTATTTATCGCTCTAAATCGTAAACAATCTTCATTGTCCTATAACCCTCCAGAAATTTGGCTAAAATTTCTGGTTTTGTGTAACATTTTTGAATCGTTTCATCTTTGACCACTTCTTTCAACCATCGCTCTAGGTTGGGGAAATAACCAGTTCCTAGAACACCGTCGATGCCATGAGGTCCTGAATAGAAATTAGTGAACTAAATTAACATTTTTTTATTATCAACTTTTGTACATTGATGATTTTTGATGATGATTACCAGTTCTTATTAATACGAAATCAGCGATTCGATCAGATTCGAATTTTAATTGCTTTTGGTTTTGCCCAGCCCCAGTTGTGTTACAGTCTATTTTTCATGCTTACCAATTGTTCTCAGCCATGGCCAGATCATATAGTCAGCATATCCAATTTGTTCTCCACTGAAAAACTTCTCTTTTCCCAGTATTTGTTCTAGTTCACCGACATGCTTATCGAAGGCTTCTTTGCAGTTTTCTCTCTTCCCAAGGCATTGATAAGTTGCAGTTATTGCCTGAAATGAATCAATTAAAACAATAGGTTACGAGAACATTATTTTAGAATAGTTTTTTTTATTCAGGGTTTGGAGAACAATATTTAAAAAAATTCTCTCCCACATTCCGCTTACCGGCGTTGTTTGAACGGGTTTTTTATATCCAGAGTACGCATTTAGTTTCGGAAGGCGACATTAGTGTTCGTGTTAATAACCATACACTACAATTTTCTTGCACAAAATGTGAATCATAAGGTCATTTACCACAAAAGAACTTGCCTTTCAATGCATGGGTGTGGTATGCGGACAAAGTTTTACCCACAATCCGCATTTATATACCAAATCATGGGCATGGGCATGGAAACAAAAGTTAATTTTTTTCTAAGTATACTTGAGCGGCGAAGGCGCAAAAATATTTGATGTTTTTGTTGGGGAAATTCGCTATTTTAGGGGCAAAAAACTAAGTACTTGTGACTGCACGTCCGAGGCGCCCTAAAATCTGGCCATATTTTGTGAATGTATTTACATTTAAATACAAAATCTTAGGAAGGACCGACCTTCCTATTAAAACTTAGAGGAGGGGTATGAATACCTTCGAAAACTTGTCGTCAATCAACATTTTGACTCTTGCTTTTTCATAAGGATCTTGTGGAATAGTTCGTTGTCCAGGCTTTGAATAGACTTCATCAATATACTCAGCAATTACAAGCGATCCTCCTAATAGTTTATCATCAAGTTCAATAACAGGGACAGTTCCAACTGGGTATTTTTCCAAAAACCATGCTGGTTTGTCTCGCAAATGAATGTTGATGACTTCATGGCTGAAAAGAATGTTTATGAAATAAATGATCAACGAGCCATTGCACAAAACATTCCTTTAAATCTTATGAAAAGGGCCCACAGAAAAAATTATGTCAATGCTTATATGATTCCATCTGTGGCTTATGCTTATAAAGTTACATTCGAACTGGGGTGTGCAAAGCATCCTATTTCTTAAATCGTTCTACTTATATTTTAAAAAAGGCGTTGGCGTTCCTTAATCGAAGTTGCTAACATATGAAACAAAACATTCCATATAAGGAACTATTTTGAGTATACACATTTTATGAAGCTGCGATCATGCAAAAATTGTAGAATCATTTGCTTCTTGGGGGTATATTAGAGATACTTATACTTACTCAACATTTTTCTTTGCCAGCATCAATCGGGCTCTTAGTGCATATGGGCAATATTGCATGCTATAGATACGTAATTTTTTTGGTGTCGTCTTTGGAAATTCATCAGCTGTTATAAACATTTGAATAAAAATCTACTTACGAACGTTGTATTATCTGTAACGTTGCAATGTAATCTATTCAAATTGATAAAATTTATACTCGAATATCTTGAAATCTTTTGTTACACAAGTCTCTATCATATTTCAAGATATGTTTGGTGCTAAAACTTTAGGTGCTATGATTATATGGATCTCTGCCATGAAAACTCTAACGACCATGAAAATTGCTTTGCAGTGCCCAATCAGAAATTTTCTTTCGTCAAACATGAGTCACGTGTTGATTGCACCGCCAATCCAAACTTATAAAAAACACGTTTTAATAAGATTTTTTTGACTGTCCAGTCAAAGCTTTTATCATGTCAAGTGTGAACTATAGATGGACCGAACCCTTGCGGCGCGATCTATCAGTGGCCAATTCTTGATGAAACATTCAAACAGAAATATTTCTGACTGGGTAGGAGGTACCGCGTTGATAATGTCGATCAAAATAAAAGAATCTTACCACTTGTCATGTGTCGCGGAGGAACCATTTTCTTCTATTTGGTAACGTATATAGTTGCACAAAAGACTTCAAATTCCGAATTATTTCTAAAAAATGTTATTTAAGTAATGTTCTTAATATAAGAATGAATATTTCTTATTAATAGATTATATTATCAAGCATATAAATACATATTACTAGATTCTGGCTAATTAGTGATGCCATATTAGGTTCAGAATTCGAAGTGATTCAGTGGTTCAGTGATTCGAAGACTACTCTGCCAAGCGGTCCGTCCGTGATTCACGCTTCACAAAAATATGCGCGAAAAATATTTCTGACTAGATTTATGTGCCAGGATATGTTGCAATTTGCACCTCTATTTTCCAGGTTCTAAATACCCACCGGGTATAATTCATTATTTTTTTGATCAAAGAATATTTTTATTTTACCAAAGCAATATTCGGATTTCTTCATTGCATTTTTATTTTGCTATATTTGTGTAATTGTGCAAAACTGTTAAGTTGCGTTGGTTGAATTTACTTTCATGCTGAATATCTCACTCAAGGCGCGCTACATGATCGCATCCATATAAATAAGTTCTGATTAAATTGACCAAATACGATAATTGTATTTTATTCTCATTCTTATTTTCCCGCAAAATTGAGGACTTAGTCCTTGGTCTACCCCGTTGGGCAGTTGGTAAATTTTTTTTGAGAAACGCAAACAGTGGTTTCGTCAGCAAAAATTAAGGGAAAAAGCTTTCACGGGCGTCGAATATGTTGCAATCACAACATATCTTATTAAACAATTTTTAGAAAATGCGAAATTACATTATCGAATTTTTGATAATCGAATTGATGTTGTCTAACTAAACAGTGCAGTGAGTTATCAAACCTTGTATAGCAATCAACATTATTACTATTCGTAGACAAATAAATAGTAAGTCTAATTAATACTGTTCAAACTGACTCTTTCGATGCATTGTAATAGTTTTGAACTGTTTTCTCGCTTTTATATCCTTTGCTGAGAAGCAATTAAAAATTATTTCTTTTTGACGCAAACGGTCTCTTATAATACAAAAATTCTGCATTGTCATCATGTCAAGGAAATGCACTGTAATCCACTCTCTATTCTTCCGTTTGTGCGGTCCATTAGCTTCGTCACGCCGTCTAGCAAACTCTGTTTACACTGCGACCGCACCTCGACGGTGCTTCCTATCAGAAACCCATATTTGGCCAAAAAGTGTATTCTACACTTTATTTCGATATCACCAAGTATGATGACTGTCAAAGAGCGGCGACATTAATGCATTTGTTCCACAGTGTACTTTTTGATTGTATTGTATTCTGATTATTTCGTGATAAAACAACCAGTCAGCAGAGCTCTACACAATTCTTTATTCGGTATAATCGAAGCACGTATATGAACCAATAGATACTATATCAGTTGGGCATCCAGCAAAAACATTAAATTTTATTTGATATTACATTCAATTTAGGAATTTGCAATGTTCCGAACTCTATGTATAAATCACTCTGGCCCGCAAATCTTCAACCAGTAATATTATTTCGTCAAGCATGAGCCACAGGTGAATTGTGCCAAAGCGGTACAATCCACCAGGAACACACACATACTTGACAACAGTGACGTATTTAGAACGTTGAAAAGGGGGTGGCTCAAATTTGAGAAAATTACGTCATAGTGGACGATGTATGCAGTTTCTTCTTCTACAAATTAGCAGTCTAATCGAATGTAAGGAAGTACAACGAATAAAAGTGGGAAAATTGAACTGAAAAACTGCTATTTATGAATTCTCCATAATTCTATTTATCGCTCCAAATCGAAAACAAACTTCATTGTTGTTCATTGTTTGATGTTGTCTAACTAAATAGTGCAGTGAATCATCAAACCTTGTATAGCAAGCAACATTATTACTATTCGTAGACAAATAAATGCTAAGTCTAATTACGACTGTTCAAACTGACTCTTGCGATGCATTGTAATAATTTTGGACTGTTTTCTCGCCTCTATATCCTTTGCTGAAAGGCAGTTATAAATCATATCTTTTTGACGTGAACGATCTTTTATAATACAAAAATTCTTCACAGTCATCGTGTCAAGGAAATGCACTGTAATCGACTCTCTTTTTTTCCGTTTGTACGGTCCATTAGCTGCGTCACACCGTCTAGCAAACTCTGTCTCCGCACATCGACGGTGCTTCCTATCAGAAACCCATATTCCAACAAAAAGTCGATTCTACACTGACTGTTAAAGCGCGGCGGCTTTAATGTATTTGTTCTACAGTGTACTTATTTGATTGTATTGTACTCTGATTATTTCGTGATAAAATAACCCTAAGTCAGCAGTGCTCTACACCGGTGTTTCTTAATCGGGTGAATGGTTCACCCCAGGGTGAATAAAATTTTTGGGGTGAACCAACCAAAAGGGGTGGATGAGGGTGAACCGTCAGAAATGGATGATAGATTGTGAGCAGGGCGAATATTCCGGGTGTTCAACCTGTTCAGTGAACATGTGAAAATTTCCAAAAACAAAATCAATTCTAAGTTTTTTTTTATTTTTTGATCAAAACTAATCTATAAATATATATAAAAGAGAGAACGTTTGTGTGCGTGTGTGTGAGTGTGTGTTACAATTTCTTGACGCCCATACGTTTCCGCAGTTCTTGACCGATTAGTTTCTCACTGAAGTGTACTTTGGAATAATTTGCTGCTTTAGAACAGTGTGTGTTTGTTTTATGTGGAACAACCACTATAAATCGAAAGTTGAGATAAAAAAACAGCAATATGCCCAGGAAATATGTTCAGAAAATACTTAATTTTGGTGCATGCAGTAATTCGCAAAAACAATCTCTCAAACTTTCCGAATTTGGAAAACTATATGAAAGAATGCAACTGGGAAGATAAGGTACCAGAGCTTGAAAATAGGATAACAACTATAATACTGAACCATTTGCAACTCCTAAGTAAAAATTTTGAAATGTATTTTCCCTCAAAACTGCATCAAAATCGTTTTATTGCTGATCGATCACTTGTCCCAAGCAAATCTTGGAGACATGACGGAAACAATGTCCGAGTTACAAAATGTTTTTTCTTAAAAATCGTTCTTCAAAACACATCCCTATTATGGCGATTATTGGGTCAGATTGCTAGAATCCCATGAGTATAAGACGATTACTTTAAAAGCCTTGCGAAAATTGGTTCTTATGTCACTACTTACTTGTCAGAAAAAGGATTTTCGTGCCTAGTGGAACTGAAAACTAAAGAGAGAAATGCACTGAAATGTGTGGACTCATCGATGAGAGTGGCATTAGAAGGACTGATTCCTTAACGATTTGAAAAACTAGTTGCGAAAGTTTAGGAGCATCCTAGTCACTGGTAAACAATTTTCTGCAGTAAATCAACTACTGAACTGTTGTTTTTTGGTGTTTTTTGCTTATTGTGATAGTGAAGTTCGTTTGCACTGAGTGTATAAGTACAAAAATTTGGTGACTGTGTTTTGTGCTTTTGTAGCTTTATATCTCTGGACTCGAGAAATTGAAGATTTGCAATGGTAAAACATAGCTTGAGTTGATCTTAACAAAAATCGAAACAACCTAAGTCATTTTGTGCTGTTATATATAGACGAGATAGTTTTATTATATCATGAGACAAGGGTGAATGAAATCTGGAGATAGATGAAGGGGTGAACAAAACTAAAAAAGTTTAAGAAGCACTGCTCTACACAATTCTTTATTCGGTATAATCAAAGCATGTATATGAACCAATAGATACTATATCAGTTAGGCATCCAGCAAAAACATTAAATTTTATTTGATATTACATTCAATATAGGAATTTGCAATCGAATGTAAGGAAGTACAGCAAATAAAAGCGGGAAAATTGAACTGAAAAACTACTATTTATGAATTCTCCATAATTCTATTTATCGCTCCAAATCGAAAACAAACTTCATTGTGCTATAACACTCCAGAAATTTAGCTAAAATTTCTGGTTTTGTGTAACATTTTTGAATCGTATCATCTTTGACCACTTCTTTCAACCATCGCTCTAGGTTGGGGAAATGACCAGTGCCTAGAACACCGTCGATGCCATGAGGACCTGAGAAGAAAATAGTGAGCTAAATGAACATTTTTTTTTGTTATCAACTTTTGTACATTGATGATTATTTGTCAATGACAAATTCTGCCAAACAACATTTATTAATACGAAATCAGCAATTCGATCAGATTCGAATTTCAATTGCTTTTGGTTTTGCCCAGCCCCAGTTGTGTTACAGTCTATTTTTCACGCTTACCAATTGTTCTCAGCCATGGCCAGATCATATAGTCAGCATATCCAATTTGTTCTCCACTGAAAAACTTCTCTTTTCCCAGTATTTGTTCTAGTTCACCGACATGCTTATCGAAGGCTTCTTTACAGTTTTCTTTTTTTCCAAGGCATTGATAAGTTGCAGTTATTGCCTGAAATGAATCAATTAAAACAATAGGATACGAGAACATTATTTTAGAATAGTTTTTTATTTTTACCTTTCAATGTATGGGCTTGGTAAGCGGAAAAATATTTGATCCCTTTTGTTGGGAAAATTTTCAATTTTTGGGGGAAAAAACTTGGGGAGTGTTTGTGATTGCATGTTCAAGGCGCGCTAAAAATTTGCCCATATTGTAAGAATGCATTTACATTTGATTACAAAATTTTAGGAAGGACTGACCTCAGCCCCAATGAATGATTTTGCGAATTGAGGATGAAATTGCATATTTTCCCAAAACGGATGTTTAAAAAATTGCAAATTTAATATACCTTTGAAAACTTGTCATCAATCAACATTTTGACTCTTGCTTTTTCATAAGGATCTTGTGGAATAGTTCGTTGTCCAGGCTTTGAATAGACTTCATCAATATACTCAGCAACCACAAGCGATCCTCCTAATAGTTTATCATCAAGTTCAATAACAGGGACAGTTCCAACTGGGTATTTTTCCAAAAACCATGCTGGTTTGTCTCTCAAATGAATGTTGATAACTTCGTGGCTGAAAAAGATCTTTTATGATATTACGTGCTCAACTATTGCACAAAACATTCCTTTAAACCTTTTAATAAAGCGGCTCAGGCTTTCCCTGTCAACAACAAGACTGCCAATGCATATTTTATCAAGTATGAGTCACTGGTGGATCGCACCATAAGCGCCAAATACGAAACAAACAGTAGAGAGTGAAAATTCCTTATCTTTTTTTTTATTAAAATTCACTCTGACCCAGCTATTAAAACATGTGGTACCAGCAACGGCACTCTATACAGAAAAAATCCCAAACGGAACTGAACCGCGATGGTAAAGTGCACTGAGTGGTATAAAATACAATTTCGAGTATACACATTTTGAGGAGTGTCATGCAAAAATGTGTTGAATGAATTGCTTCTAGGGGGGTATTAGAGATACTTATACTTACTCAACATTTTTCTTTGCCAGCATCAATCGAGCTCTTAGTGCATATGGACAATATTGCATGCTATAGATACGTAATTTTTTTGGTGTCGTTTTTGGAAATTCATCAGCTGTAATAAAATTTTGAATGAAGATCTACTTACGAAAGTTGTAATATCAATTCTAATTACTTGAATAAAAACATGGGCTAAATATCGTTACTTTTTTGTTCAAGAAAAAAGAAATACGACAATATGTTTTACACTACAAATTGATAAAATTTATACTCGAATATCTTGAAATCTTTTGTTACACAAGTTTCTATCATATTTCAAGATATGTTTGAGTGCTATGATTATATGGATCTCTGCCATGAACATTTTAACGACCATGATCCAAACTTATCTAAACACGTTTTAATAATATTTTTCCGACTGTCAAGTCGAAGATTCTATCAATAAGTGTAAACTATAGATGAATCACGCCTTTGCGACGCGATCTGTCCGATCTGTCAATGGCCAATACTTGATGAAGCATATTCAGACAGGAATCTTCCAGACACGGTAAAAGGTACCGCGTTGATGATGTCGATCCCAATAAAAGAATCTTACCACTTGTCATGTGTCGCGGAGGAACCATTTTCTTCTATTCGGTGATGTATTTTGTTGCACAAAAGACTTCCAAAATATTTCTACAATATAATATTTATGCAACGTTCCTAATAAAAATGAATATTTCTTATCAATGGATTATGTTATCAAGACACAGATAACCCCACTACCCTCCGGTAACTAGCCAAATTTCCCGCACTAGATTCTTACGGAGTAGGGATGCCATATTTGGTTCAGGATTCGTTGATTCGAAGACTCATCTGCCGCGCGATAATTCACGCTTCACAAAAATATGCGCGAAAAATATTTCTGAGTGCATTTAGGTGCCATGATATGTTGCAATTTTACGTTCAGTTTGAAGATATTCAGCCAAGTGCTGCTACCGGTCTTCTTTTTAGTGAAAATTCATGTGAATGGCAATTTTTAAATCTTAGCGTTTATAGAATAAGATTCAGGAGAATTCGATATTCGAATTGAAAATAAATGAGCAAGTGACAAAATGATGAAAACTTTCTGTGTGTGGCACGCAATATATTTGCAATTTTTAGAATTTTAACATTACACTGTAAAAAAAGTACAGTAAATTCACTGCAGTCATTTGCAGTAATTGCCTATTTCCAAAGTCAAAAAACGCTACATCGACCAGATCTATGTCAATTATCGGCTATTGATAAACCTCACCTTCGCGCACCATTAACACCCCATATTTGGCCAAAAAAATCAATTTGAAATTGTTTCAGTACCGCCAAGGAAATTTACTGTCAAAGACCAGTCATTTTGTTGTATTTTTTGTTACAATGTAACCTGCAAGCTCACCCAGTCGGACATTTGATTTTGTCCAATACCAAATTCCAATAATATTTGCGAAGTGATTGTGTGCATAATAGGTTTATTGTAGAATAATATAATGCGTATTTGCGAAGATTGGCAATTCACTCCGTCTTTTTATTTCGATTGTGATCAGAATGTTAATATTTAATGTGGTCGACAAAGTAAACTGACTCTTTATACCCATTGAAAAAATGTGTTTAATCATTCAATGGATTGCAAGACACGGACAACCAACGAAGTAGCGGAGCATAGAGGGTTCCAAGTCAATTTTTGTTTAAGAGCGTAAGTAATCGTAAGTAATACTTGCTTGTATTAGAGGCACCATGCCCTCCCCTTTGCCTACCGGCGTGCAACAGTAATTGCATCTCCTTTTTTAGCTTTAAAATCCCACCGTTAAAAAATTTAAGCGCCTTCGATACAATTTCTCGACAATTTTTCTTATGGTGATGTAAAACTCTATTTTTCATGATATTTTTACCTGCGGCGGTTACTATAACGTCATAATTTAACTTAACTAAAATTTTCAAAGATTTGCACCCCTATTTTCACGGTTCTAAATACCCACCGAGTATAATTTATTATCTTTCTGAACAAAGAAAAGTTTTAGTTAACCAAAGCAATATTCGGATTTCCCCATTGCTTCTTTATTTTGCTATATTTGTGTTATTGAACAAAACTGTAAATTTGCATTGGTTGAATTTACTTTAATGCTGAATATTTCACTCGAAGCGCTACATGATCGAATCCATATAAATAAGTTCTGATTAAATTGACTAAATGCGATATTTGTATTTTATTCTCATTCTTATTTTCCCGCAAAATTGAGGACTTAGTCCTTGTTCTAGCCCGTTGTGCAATTGCACCATTTTTTTTTTTGAGCAAACACAAACAGTGGTTTCGTCAACAAAATTATGTAAAAAACCTTTCACCGGCATCGAATATGCTGCAATCACAACATATATTATTAAATAATTTTTAAGAAATGCGAAGTTACATTATCACACTTTTTAAAAACCTAATTGATGTTGTCGAACTAAACAGTGCAGTGAGGCAACAAACATTGTATAGCAATCAACATTATTACTATCCATATAACAAAAAATGCTCAATCTAATAACGACCGTTCACACTGAGTCTTTCGATGCATTGTAATATTTTGTAATCTCGCTTTTATATCCTGCGCTGAATAGCAACTTTATAAGTTATTTTTTCCGAATTCAAAACAGAAGAGACGCGAACGGTCTCTTATAATGCCATAATTCTGCACAGTCATCGCTTCAAAGAACTGCCCTGTAATCCACTCTCTTTTCTTCTATTTGTACGGTCGATTAGCTGCGTCACGCGAATAGGTGTGCTTAGTCATCATGGATATTGAAGATGATCATTTTAATAAGGTTGATGTTTGTTGTATTCAGTCGCTTAATTCAAAATACTTATAAAACTATGATTAGGGATGTCCAATAATCATGTACACTGTTATAAAAATGCAAAAATCGATGATTTCTGACAGTGATTATACTTATATACAAAGGAATAGGACTATAAAATCGACATTTTCGGCTAATTATAGGCTGTTAATGAAACTCACCGACTAGGTGCGGTAAATTAACAGCCCATACATTCCAAGAATAGTATTAACAACGCTATTTGGAATTTTCCAAATATACAATTACTGCATATACACAGTAAATCCACCGCACTTTTATCATAGTGTATTCTAGAACTCCCTCTTGAAATATAATTTCGTTTTCAATAATTCTTAGACTGAATCATTTTGCAATGAAATCACGGCTTATGTCAAAGTTTACGCTGTAAAATTTGATATAAATCATGACTTTGCTGCAAAATTGGCAAAGTGTGGTCAATATCGGTAATTTCGTTGATCTAAAATGTTGTGATTTCTATTATATTTCGAATACCTTTAAAACTAAATTATAAGAACATGTCTAATCATCACTAGGACTTTAAACTATGAATCGAACAAAAGTTATAGAAAAATAAATTAACATCTCTATCTTTGCATACACCGCTGAGGTATAGGACACTTTAGGCGTCGTGGTCCATCCATGGTTTACAATCGACGAAACCCCTTCTCGATATCTAACACTATTTTCGAAACAGACACACATTGTTGTTGGCAATAAATAATTATTCAAATGAATTTGAAAAAAATGTTTTAAAGTTTAACAAGTAAATTTCGTATTCGCGTTGGATTCGGTGACGTTTTTTTCGAATATAATCTAATCACAAATTCTACAAAAATACTATGTTATTACCATTGAAATAAGCCCACATTATGAAAATCAAGTAAGTATATTAAGAAAACATATTAGACGTTCCGAGTCAAAAAAATTTATTTGATCCATCGTTGGCCGATACTCAACAAAAGATATCAAGTTACACGAACTTATCTACATTATATGTGAGAAAGACAAGTCAAAAAAATGTTTTTGCCGAGTCACGATTTAATTCACTGGTATCATTTTCACCACAGTTCCATTATTAATCATTTCAACCATAAATACGTTTGGAGTCTATCGTTCAAAATCAAATACTTTTGTGTAGATCCGTGTACTTAGTACAGGTCACTGATGGATCGTACTTCGAGGGAAAAAGACAAACATATTCAAGTAAATTTTTTCTCGTGCTAGTTTACTTTACTCAAAAAAGCGCCGATGAACAATACATTTGAGTTAGCATCCAGAACCGTGAAACAAAATTGCGATGCACCTGGTGGTTATCATGTTGCCATCGCAGGCTGAGGGTTGAAGTCCCGTCGATTCCGGCTCCCTAATTCGCATGCCCACTACTCAAACCGAGGTGTAATGACTTGGGTAGGCTCCTCCAAACAGAAAAGTTCTTGACTTTCCAATATAACTAACCCTGTTCGCCTATAGGATAATTGACCGCTGGTACTAAGTCTTGATCAAGGTGATTCACTCAGATGAGTGGCTATTGTTGCTGTAGATAACAAAGCATAACTATTATTACGCAGTAATGTCAAGTGGTAATATTTTGCTTTTGCAAAATGACAACACATATAAAAGTTGTTTTAAAATATTACTAAAGTAATTGTTCAAATAAGATCAGGAAATAAACAAACCGTAAGTTGTTACAGATTATTATATGCTTTTAAGCTATCCAAGAAAGAAAACATCGTTTGTCTAGTATTACTGATGGATCGCGCTCCCAGATGCAGTCAGTCTGTTGTTCATGCTAGATGAAATTAAATTTCCGACTCTCGATTCGCACTACTGTTCTATTCATCTCAACGATTACAAATATTATTTACCAAAATTGAAGACGAATTCATTGCATTTTTGTTAAAATGCTACAATACCTACACCATTTTGCAAGTTTTTGCTCCTATCCAAACCACCAAATCAAGTTACCCAACCTTATGTACACACAGCCCTCACAATCATATTTACCTAATTTCAAATCATAGACATACTATCGTGATGAAGGAGTGTCACATAATGTTTTTTGAAAAATAAATATTTTTTCACCCAAGTTCTATTAATATTTATCACTCTCATTCTGCAAACCAGTCACCGTGACGTGGAAAAAGGTGTAACTAAAATCTAAATCCTCGATTCCAAACATACGATTGATTTTTCAGTTTATCATCATTAGTTTCTTATCGAGCCATTTTTTTTTATATAAGTGTGCTCTCTGAGCAAGGCCGAAGCAGTGCCTAAAAGGTTTTGTCAAAATAGTGAGTCATAGTAGCGAGATTACCTTAATTCGTATTCGAATCGATTGGAAGCACAAATTATCGGAATCAGTTGAACAAAATGGGATAGCAATTTTGGCAAACCTATTTGTACCCTGAAAGCGATCAAGCGTGAATTCGCTGTATTGAGTATTTGAGACAATGCTCACATTGTCTCTTATGATCATTATCAGTGAATCCACTGTTATGGACTTCTTAGTGTTGTTAATGGGGGCGGATCGTAAATGAAAAAGCAAGAATGTTATCTAGAGGTAATTATTAAGTCGATTCGAGAAAAATATTCGAATCAGATTCGCAATTCAAATGAGTTGATTTAGCCCAGCCCCAAATTTGCCTTACACCAAAATAAACGGCCAACACAAAAAGCGGTAAAATTTTTTCCATCGTGAGATTAGTGGATACAAGTTGTAATAGCAAACATGAAGATTCTACGAACCATAAAAATATCTGCAACTCAGTACCGTGAATAAAAATCCAGTATTTAATGATGTTTAATCTATATAGGGTTATTCTTATAGTTGACTTTAAACGGTATTCAGAACTGAACACAACGAATACAAGCTGTAGATGTAAAAAGTCACCATATAGATATAATAAATCTTCAACCTTTAAATTAAACAAAATTTTTGATATATAACTGTATTTTGCCCATTTTGTCGCAAATTCATTATGCACGTCAAATTTTACAAGGTTTAATACTTGAACAAAATCATTAATAAGCATTATTAATTGCAAGCGCTAAAATTTTGCTTTTACAAATTTGTAGTACATATAAAAGTTGTTTGAAACGTTGCAGCGACAATTGTTTAAAGTGACTTGTTAAAATTTCCCCGTTGTGAAATACCCTCTCATACTTCTATTTTGTCAAGCATGAGCCACGGATGGACAATAAGTTACTCAAGATTGACAAACCCTTTGTCAAGCTGTCGACATTTTGCCATTTTTAGACGTTATCATCGCTAAATTAACTAGATCCGACAAAACGCCGTCTATTTGTGACTCATGCTTGACAAAATAAAGTTTTTGATTGGGACTAAGCAGAAACTTTTCTAATATTATACGAAGCATTGGATTTTAATATTCAAATGTATGTGCTTCAATATAGATAAGTCAAAATACAAATTATTACATGGATTGTTTTTCGAAAAAGCGTGCCACGGTAACAATGTATTCAGATTTCAAAGGTTCAAAACCTCGCAAGATCAAATTTACATACATCAATGACATTTTATTCAAGCTACAAAAGATCTCGTCTGAATATCATTGATCATACGCTGGAACACCGGATTTCACTGAATCCCTGTATCTTGCTATACTCTCAGGCGACACTCGACATTTTTGTATCGTTTCATCCGCCAACATCACTGCTTTCCACCTTTCTATATTCGTATACCTTCCTGTGCCAACCACTCCATCGATGACAAGGGGATCTGTAAATAGCTCAAAATAGCATACTAGAAAACTTTCAAACGTGTTAGTCCTTGGGAATAATTTACAATATACTTTTTTTATAATCAGTCATGAGTCAGTAATGGATTACACCTTCAAAGCATGATCTTTCGTGGCCCAAATAAAATTCATGATTATGAGAAAGGAAAAAATGCGTGGAGATCACGTCAATTGATGTAGCAAAGAAATACACAACAAAATTGATTTCCATATTGATTTTAGAAAAGCGTGACATCTTAACAAAAGTTGCATTAAAAAATGATCACGTAAACATTGATTTTGTGGTGCCTCAAATCTCGCCAATCGTGTTTAATCTCGGCTAAAATCTTGCGGCGTTGAATAATCGGAACATCACATTGAATCTCTGCTTTGCGACAATCAATCAGAAATTAAATTTTGTCAAGCGTAAGCCACAGACGGACGCGCTTCGGCAGCGAGATGAATCAGTGACTCATACTTGACAAAAGTTACTTTGGCAAAAACTGTCAGAAAAATGGCATAACACAATCCATGATTGAACAAATTTCGTCTGGCTCAGAAATATTTGTTATAAATATAAGCACGTTTACGTTGGTAGCGATTATTTCAAGTTAATTCAACAAAGTTAAAGTGCTCATTTTTTGTGAAGTTTGCGCTTCGCAAGCCTAATCCCCCCATTCTCGAAAAGGTCGTCTGCAACGCAAAGCACTGCAGAAGTGTATTGCCGTTTTCTTTCGTCACCTGAAACGCAACAAAAGTTTCATTTTGAGTGTGTTTGTCCTCACATAAACATGTTTGGACAATTTTTAGACACCGCAGAGAGTATACATCTACAGTTCCCACCATCCCCCGTAGTTTCCTGTACCACTATCTGCATCCAAAATTAATATTTACCAAGATATCTTATCCATGGCCATATCATGTAATCAGCATATCCCAGAAGTTCTCCACTAAAAAATGTTTGTGATTCTAGAATGCTTTCTAATTTTGCAATGGCTTTGTCAAAATTTTCTTCATTTACTTCTTTCCGGTAAAAACGCTCCATAATCGGACCAACTGCCTGAAATAAATTGTCAATGAGGGTTTGATGGAAATATCAAGATAATACTTTTAATTTTCTTCCTGCTCTAATTACCACTGAACCTCCGACAGATCGATCGGTCAGTTTTTGGGTCATCTTTGACGAAATATTAGTTTTTTACTTGATTTAAAAAATATAAAATTAAATATTCATAGTAACAGGGTTTTGAAAGTGTACAGCACCTAAACCAGCGAGGTATCACACAAGTTTCATTTACCTTGGATAAGTGATCATCAATCATCATTTTGATTCTCGATCTTTCATAAGAATCTTGTGGAATTGTTTTATCGCCCGCTTTGGAGTAAACTTCGTCAATATATTCAGTGAGTACCAACGATCCAGCTATTAGTTTGTCATCCAGTTCGAACACTGGTACAGAACCAATCGGATATTTTTCCAAAAACCATGCGGGTTTCTTCTTTAAATTGATATTGACATATTCAAATCTAGAATATCACACGTGTAAACTGAAGGGCTTCCTGTTAGTATTAACAGCTCGCAGGGTTTTTCGCGAATTGTTTTTATCCAACAAATAATTTTCACTATTTAATTCATTGAATAACTAAAATTATTGTTATTAATGTTGACATATTCAAATCTAGAATATCACACATGTAAACTGAAGGGCTTCCTGTGAATATTAACAGCTCGCAGGGTTTTTCGCGAATTGTTTTTATCCAACAAATAATTTTCACTATTTAATTCATTGAATAACTAAAATTATTGTTATTAATGTTGACATATTCAAATCTAGAATATCACACATGTAAACTGAAGGGCCTCCTGTGAATATTAACAGCTCGCAAGGTTTTTCGTGAATTGTCTTTACACAAATAATTTTGACAATTTGATTCATTAAATAACTGAAATTATTAAAAAAAAACAGCCAAACCTTTCTCGACACGACGTGCATTTAACATACTACTATTTTATATCAAGCTTTTTATTAGAAAAAAACCCCGTACCAACTGCATAGATGTAAATCCATCTCGAGATAATTCCCAACTACAATGCAACCAACTTAGCCCTTACATTAGTAAGATGAAATTGTAAGTACTGTCGAATAAATTAATAATTTTTTTTTAGTTTGTAGATATTAAATTTTAATGAAATCTCACTCGAGTGCCTTCTTGGCCATCATCAGTCGGACTCTCATTGAAAACGGACAAAATTGCATGCTATAGAGTCGAATTTTCCCAGGTGTTTTCTCTGGAAAGGCATCCTCTAAAATCAAAGATGAATATTATTTTGATTGCCTTTTGCTCCAAGATTGAAAAAAATAACGGGAAAAAAACAAACTGATAAAAAACAAATCAAAGCAGATAATATTGTATTGTTGTGAATTCTTATCCTTTGTAAAGTGTACATTTCACAGCATCTTAATTCTTACCTGTTGTCATATGTCTTGGTATAGCCATATTCTGTGCGTATTTATTTTAAAGTCTAATATTATGAAGTCTGTAATTATTAGGTATATAAACGACAGTTACAGTTACATTGTTACAGTTTCATGAAATATTTTATTCTTTTTTCAGATTGTTTGAAAGTTTAAGGTAAATATGTTGAACAAGGATTGAACTTCGACATAGTTGTCTACATTTTTCATTGTTAGCAATTCGCGTCAATTCCTGAAGCATATTTGTAAGGTAATAATTTATAAGGTTAACAACGACATTAATTGCATTGCATTTTAGGGGGAAAACATATGAATGGGAACAGTATTTTCCAATAGGAAGACATCCAAGGCTTTGTTATTTGTTGTTCTATAAATACATTGGGGCAACCAAAAGCTGGTATTGTGATGTTGCAATCGAAATTTATCCACAACAAGATGCATTAGGGCAAAAGTTTGATGATATTCATTCTATTATGGCTTCATTCACATTTCATTTTTTAACTTCGATTCGCCTTTAAATATAAACGTTACATTTAATTGGAAGGGGTAGGACGGAAACATTTGCGTTTTGACTAAAACGGACACTTATTTTAGAGCCATTGTACACTTTTGTTGAAATAATAGGCACTCAAAGTATTCACCTATTTAATAAATATTCCAAGCGGGAAAAACTGAAGATTTTACCTTCGTAAACGCTTGTTACAATTATCTTCCACCAGCCATGATTAATTTCATTGTAAATTACCTCCAAGGAAAATCGGAATTACCTTCAAGGAAGTAACGAACTGCACCAATATGACAATATGCTACGTTAAAAATAAAATGAGCAAATTCGCTCTACGAGTAATTTCCAAACTCAACCCCGTCCTGAGTGACGGTAAAACTGTTGGAAACCATAATTCTCACCGAACTTTTTTGTATAGCGCCGGATCGCTGTTGAAAAATATAACGCTGTGTCAGTGAAATATACTTTAACGCCCCGTAAAAGAATCATTTACTATATATAAAGCCCGCCATTTCGTAGTTCTCAAAACATTGTATTATTCCCCTGTTCTCGAATTGCCTTAATTGCCAGCCACAAAATAGAATTGCCGATAATTTTACCAAAACAGACGTAAACCCTAGGCGGAACAAAGATATTTTTTATTGGTATAACTTTGACAATGAAATCAATATATAAATATCTTACAAGAAATCTATACAAAAAACATACTAATACATCATTTCAATTCGTGAACTGGTTAGAGTTCAGATATATAACGTAGACAAACAGTAGCATGAAATCAGAAATTTTATATTGCCAAGCATAAGCCACTGATGGACCGGACCCGACTCGCATGGGTCGAGTGTATCCGATCATCAAGTGTATTCTGTCCGCTACAAAACTGCTAGTACCCTCTCTTAAATGCAAGATTTGCTACAATGAATAAAATTCATGCACATCTGCTCAAGGACAACTATTTCTAACACCTCAAAACTTGAAACATAATTTTATGACCTGATTGTAATGTCGAATACCATGTAAACTAAATTAAACAACTACAAACAACAATTAGAAACTGACGAAGAATAGATCTAATAGGTCATGAAAATCTCTGTGATCGATTGTGTATAAATAGTGTTAAGATCGATCTTGTTTCGCAAATTAATGAATAAATTCCAATTGGTACATTCGTTTCAGTCCATCCCTGTCAGTTGGTCAAAATAGCAGTTCTTTGAAGACAAGTGGTGCTGTCAATCAAGCGTCAGTAAAACAAATCTTTAATTGATGTGGTTGAACTAGAATTCCAAATGATTCCCATGAAAGTTTTCCAAAACACAGGAATGGTCTATGAATACCTTCTCCCACTGGCGACGGAACAGGGGGATACATCCTCATCAAATTTTGAGAATGGGACTCGGATTTTGTAATTCAAAAAAAAAAATCTTCAGAATAGGCAAAAAAAATTGCGTCTTCGGCGCACTATGGGTTATTCTACATATTTCTGTGATTTTCACTCCAGGATTGTGCATTTTTTAAACAAAAGGCCCAGAAAATTTTCCCAAGCCCGCAGCGTCCAACTTTTGGTTGTAGATATTTTCGCCTCCTTTTTATGTTCTATTTAAAATCAGATACCTTTCGTTAGCACTGCTCGCTTGGGCCGGCTAATGAACTATTGTTGCCAAACGAGAACTAATTATGGGCTCTGTTGAGCGCAGGGTCTCAAGTAAAACATTTTGTGCGCATCTGTGACGTCACAATGTGGGAATTGGATAACTAATTTAATACCATAGGCGGCAGCGTGTTTGAAACTTTGGGTGGGACCAAAATTCGATGCATTATTATTTATATGCAAAATTATTGTATTTATGTTAAAATAGTATAAAAATCGCGGTGGTGACAGATTTTTTAAACAAAGCGCATCATTGTCTAAATAGGTATATTTTCTACTACATATTTTGCATTACATTATATTTATAGCATTTCCCTCGCTTGAAACCACGTAAAAGGCCAATCATTTAGTTGGCGGGGGAAGCTATAGTGCCAGCTAGTATGAAATTTGATTTCGTCATACATAAGCCACAAATAGACCGCGTCTTGGCGGCTCTACTAGTGACTCATACTTGTAACATGTGCTCGACCCGAATTCGCTCGTGGTCATAAGGTCTGAATGCTTTCTGATTTCTGAAGTCAAACATCTGTTGGGAATTCCCCTTTTTCGGAACGCCCGACTGGTCAACTCTTGACCTCGACCTCGCAGTTTACTCATATGAACGGTTGATATCTTGCAATCTTTTTCCGCGGTAACGTTCCTTTTTTTGTTATTGGTTGTATTTTTTTATATTACACCATTCGGGTGTTGCTGAATCGATGACGTTCACTTCCTTCCCAAACCATTACATATATCATGTTAATGTTTCTATAAAATACAGTAAAATGAACTTGACTACGCCATAGTGCCGGCGCTGAACTTCCATCAAAAAGGTTGAAAATAATCACCACTCGTCCCAATCGCTTTTGGTAAATTAAATACATTTCCATCACTTTATCAAGGATAAGTTTTTCATTTTACCCTGCAGTAGAGAAAAGCCGAGAATGCAGCTTAATCATATGGCGAACCACGATCTTGGTTGGAGAATGCAGCTTAATCATATGGCGAACCACGATCTTGGTTGGAGAATGAAGCCTATGCAGTGCTTTTGTGAACCATCGTGCCCCACGGGATTCGAACTTGTGTCTTCACGATCAAACGTGCATAGATCGAAGCGTATTCCAATCGTTTTAATTATTGATCAAGCTAACCAGGAACGCTCCCTAGTACCCGGTACATGAAATTTAGACGAAGCCCACAGCCTTCCAGAAATAATGCACACAGGCTATGTATTTTTCATTTGCTATAGAACATCTATGAAATTTTTTCTATTAAAAACACTGCAAACTCATTTCTAAATAAAAATGCTTCAAAATACAATTTGCTGGGGAGCTTTGAATAAACACTAAGTAAAAAGTATTTTTCATTAAACAAGAGCCAATGATGGATCAGCGGCAGATCTAGAAAGTAATTTTATTACGGGGGAGGGCACCATTTATTTGATCCCGTTCAAATGCTAGAGGCTGACCTATGAGCCTTGCAACATTTTTCAAAATAAAGCAAAAAATCTCAAATTCGTGGACAAATTTTAAACCTACAAAACTGGTCATTAAAAAGTGACTAAATGCAAACCAAAAATTTTTTTTCTATTTTTTATGATTTCTCTTGAATCTTTATTCAAAATTGACATCTTTTTTATTGTTATACTTATACTTACTCATAAAATATTCGATTTGCGATATTCAGATTATAATTAAATATTCGATTCGATCTCAGCAACAATTCAAAATTGACGAAAAAATAATTAAATAAGTGCGCATTGTTACATAACTTATAAGCTGATAAAAGAATGTCTTTGTTTGTTTATTACATTAAGCACGGATTCGAACATTCGATTAGATTTGGGAAAAAATTGAATTTTAGCCAACCCTTGTAATACATTTTTTGGGGGTCACATGACCAGGTAACAAATCCTGATTCTGTGTGCAAGATGGGTCATCCATAATAGCTCATACTAGATAACTTTACCTACAATGACAATCAAAACCACTGATAGGTAAGGAACTTGAATATTTGTCCAATATACATGCATATACAAAAGGTGACAAGCCTGAAGGGTTTATTATTCTACAAATTTGGTTTGAATTATTCATTTTTTTTAATATTTCACATAGACTTATTTTACAGTAAAATCATGATATATGCCAATGTAAAATTTGATATAGATAAATATTTCGCTGCACAATGACTAGAATTAACGGAAAAATCAATAATTTCCATTGTGGTAGCTGGTATTTTGGAACCCAATTTTGTAAAATGGAATTTCAAGTGTTTCTTTAAAATGAATTCCATCTTGAGAAAGGAATGCACAATGTAAATGTTCTGACAAGAACTAGCCCATTCAGTTTTTATATGTCAAGAAAGCTTCACAGATCTATCAGTGACACATACTTAACAAAAGATGTTTTAACAAAATTTGTCAGGTTGGGAGTAAACCCAAATTGATCTCTCAATTTAAATTGACACCATTTGATGGCGAACTGAGTGGCATCACAATGTCATATGAGCACACTTATGCAGTTAGCTCAGAAATGAGTCTATTAGCTCATGTACAAATAATTAAACCTATTATAAAAGTTGGATGGAGAATAAATAAATACAGTGAAATTGGGAAGCTTGGGGTCGAAATGAGGTAAATGCATAAAACTACTAGTATTATGAAAAAAAATATGAGACATGGTCAACAGGTGAAATAAGAATGATGTAATTTGCCAATGTTGCAAACATAGAGCCACACCAATATTGCTTTTTTGCAAATAATATCGATACCGATATTTCGACATTTTTAACTAATGATTGACGCAAATAACATCTGCTGGGGATTTCTCTAAATGGAAGCAAAAAATATTGTGCAATTTTTTCTATTTGAAAATATCACATTTTGAAAGAATTACGCATGCTCGTTTGTGCATTTTGGTTGGCTGATATTATCAGACGTTTTTGTGATTAGGCCGATTGAAATTAGGCCGATATAGCAGTTCACCGATATATCAGTCGGGCTTTAATGTCTATTTAGACAAGCTCCATCACAGCATTTTTCACCGGTTGGGAACATTCCATAGAAGTGTTGTGGATATGTTGTACATGTATTTCTATACGGAAAACAGTTGCAGAAACTGAACAAAACAAAAAATTAATCACAAAATACAAAAGCATTTATTCAATTCAAAAACAGTAAAAATTTATAACACTCCAACCATGAATAAATTCACATTACTGATAATCAAGGCATCATGCAAAGACAAGAAATAAATAGGCTCCAGAGGCTTTATTATCAATAGTTTTTCCCCTAGTGGATCAAAGATGTAAAAATATGGTCAAAAAATTGAGTCAGAGTTCAAAACTGAGATGACAACCTGATTTATACACAATTAGATTAAATCTTAGAAAAATATGAGGAAATTATTTGACATAAAAAATAGAAAGAACACAGAGCTTCACAATTAAAAAAAGTATGGACTGAAGATGGATGGGCAAGTCTGCATAAAACCCGAACCATTTGGAATTCGAATCTGGTTCGGGTAATTTTTCCAAATTGGATCGCATTACAAATTTCATATAAATAACAAATACTCATCATAAATATCAAGAATTCACAATCTATGTAAAGAAGCAAAAATTCATTTTCTAACGACAAAATACAATGATTTTGACCAAAATCTTTTCGCATTTTGTTGTTAAATTGTTTCTATGAACGATTCATGATTAATTCAAATAATTTGCGTTTCAAATCGATTCTAATCACTGAATCAAATTGCCCAGCCCTACAAATAATACATGGAATATTGTTAAAAGAATTTGATTCAAACCTGCATCCATACTTCTTAACATACTGGCAGAACTACTACTACTTAGACACCCGATAATGGGTTTCATCAGAAGGAAATGGACAATATATTAGCAGATTTAAATGGTCTCTTTTTGAGTGTGTCTGGTAATCAATCAAACTGTGTAGAATAGTTCACAATGATCAATACTGATTTGAAATAGCTATTTTTGTTCATTCGAGGAAAATGAGACGACAATCAGACACCTGAAGGAAACCATGATTCTGCCACCCTGCATCTAATTATAGACAAACAGTTTCACAACATAAAATAAAAATTTTTCAGGCTGAAGGATTTAAACAAAAGTTATGAAACAAAGCTAATACAATTGCATAATATTATCAAAATAACGAGAAAATTTACCCTTCGAAAGTCAGTTGCTGCTCTAGTAATACCGTTAATAGAATATCAAAAATACAAATATCTAATAAAAGACTGATGAAATACAATATGCAAAATTGAGTGAGAAATCAGTACCATTTAAGCTTGTATGCAAAAAATATAATCAAATTCATAATTTTGAAGGCTTTCAACTTATAATCGTGAAATTTCAATCATAATTGATGGTTTGATTAACTAATTTTTTTAGTGCTGTCAAAATTTTAATTAGATTTTAATTAGTTTAAATATAAACATCCCACTGAAGTAAAGTAGCCCTGTAAATATGACAAAAAGCTTCTTTTTTACAAAAGATATATCATTTAATTGATTTCACAACCAATTTAATTATTATTTAAAAAAACACTCAAAATTAAAATGCATATCTTATGAAAAATAAAAAATCTGGTGATTATGGATAATGGAGAATTATTAGTTCAAATACTTCAATCAAGTTCATTACCCTAAAAAAAATGTTTTCTGTGCAAAACCTAGGCTATAACTATTTATTAATAAATTGCGATTTTATGAGAAATTTAATCATAATATAAAAACACCCACAGAAAATAAAAAAGCATCGTTTCAAAAACAACAAAAAAAAAATCATTATTAATACGCAGCGTCAGAGATTTACTAACACAACTATGAAAACAGATTATACGTAACATGACGGCTGATTTAAATATATACTGATTCACAACACTGCATACTTAATTTTCTAATATAGAGGAATATTTCAGTATGATCACGAAAATCACTTTAAAACGGTCTGAGCGAAAATATGAAAACAATTCTTCTGCCTGTCAATAAAAAAATGTACCAATTTATTTTAAATTTTGTTTAAAAGAAATTTGATTTACAATGATTATTTCCAGCAATTCCATGCATTAAGCGCCATTTTCAGATGACTTTCATTGTGCCAAGCCCAAAGATCTTATTTAGACTGCAACTAGAAACCGAAGTTTTATAAAAAGTCATAAAATCTCTCTTTCCAGTCAGGACAATATTGACATGACATGTTTTGTTCAACGTTGGTCGCTGAAGGGTCGCGACGCTGAGGCGCGGTCCATCTACGACTCATGCTTGACAAAAACAAATTTCTGATTGGAATGCAAATACCAAAAACATGGCTTTAATTTTATACTCATATCACCTATTTATGAATTATGTCTGGCAAGATGGAATAATAAAATGAAATCGAAGTAGAACGGGTTATTTAAAAATTATGCAAAATAGCAAGAATTAGGGACGCTATTAGATTCAGAACTCGAATGCACGGATATGATTTGGGCATTTCAATAAATACTTCTTCATAACATATTTTATCAGTGCTTATACGTAATAACAATAATTTTATGAATAGAAAGAAATAAAAAGTTCAAAGTTACTGATCGATTGAGATTCGTTTATACTTTTCAACTTCATCAATCTCTTTGGTCAGAAGTAAGCTTTTTTAAACAAAGGTATTGTAGAAGGCGTCTCTGCATGTAATTATGCATTTTCTAACTACAATAATACAGTTAAATACAATACATGGAACCAAGCTTTTATAAATGCCCAACCCTGGTTAGGTAGTGTTGATTAAAGAGTTATTCACTTCCTTATTAAAATAGCCAAAGGCTTTGAATTAAAGATTTTTGTACGAGTGAAACTGTTTTTAATACTCAGTTAAATACAAGAAGCACAATCTTGACTAGGGGTAGAAATTACGAAGTTAATGCTTTTGAAGCATAACCTAGTGCTTTGTGAAAATTGAGTCTGCAAAAAGCTCTACTTAAGAGGTAAGCAAAATTCTTGAATCAATAAAACAATTATTTTGCTACATGGTCAACCAATTACACTCAATCAAACTGTACGAAACAGAATTTTAAATTGGAAAAGAGAAATACTTTGAATTTTATTCAAATAAGTAATTTTTCATAAATCATTACTAAAAACTAGGGGATTTGAATAATTTAGAAAAAATTGCAAAAAAATAACTCTCAACAGTATATTTTTAATGTATTATTCTAGGGTTCAGTAACTAATATTGCCTGCATTACAAGAAATCATATTTTATTCTACTGATTGAATTTTTCAAAGCAATTTCCTTCTATTCTGAACTAATTTATTTAGTTTTCTTCTGATCAATGTGATTATCATCAATGTCTTCATCATCAGATAACTCTTCAGTATCACTGCGATCATCTTTCTCAACCTATCAAAAATAAATCAAAATTCTTCAAAAATAACAAAATAGCTAGAAGATAGATGGTGAGAGCAGACCAGCGGAAATTTGGATTCATCAGAAGAAAATTTAGCAAATGGAAAATAATTCACGATATATTTTGTTGAAAGATAAACTTCCAGAGTTCTGGTACTTCACTTCCCGAGTGTCTGGTAGCAATGGTTCAAAGTCATCTATGAAAGGGCAGTGATGGTAGTTTTGAAGTACTTTTCGTCAATCCGAAAAAAGGATATGAACAATTTGGACATTCCATCATATTGGCTTAACCACACAGCAAACGATTTGTTGGCTAGATAGTAGTTTCAAGTGAGGAATTTTAACTTTTATCATACAACTACTTTTTACACAAAGGGCACGACTGGTGGGGTGAAGCATCACAGTTCCTCACATGTAAATTTTAAATTAAGCAGTCACTGACAAGACAGACCATCCCTCGACAGTGTCAGTCAATGCAAAGAAATTCAGATAATAACAGCTAACCCAATAGGATGATAACCCATCACCGCAATCCATCAGTAACAAATACTCGATACCAAAGCGTATGTTCTGAAAAAAAAAAAACTTCTGATTGGGGAACGGAACAACATATGTTACAACAATATGTCAAATCCCCCCCCCCCCCCAATATGCAACTTACCTCTCCTTTTGCGACCATTTTTAAAGCCATTTTCACAATAATGGATCCCCAGAACATGTGAAGGCCGAGCAGTATCAGTAGGAGGAAATTGAAGAAGAAATATACAAAACATAAAGGCAAAGCATCCAAACTTTTAACTGCGGATGTGTGAATAATCCTGAAACAATAAACCAGTGTTTGAGGTTGTATCGATTATGATAGGTTGATTTTCAAACAAGTATACTTTCAACAGCTTCAAACAAAAAGCAATCTTGGAATCAAAAATAATTTTGTTTTTGATTACCGTACTCCCAAATTGATTTATTTTACAATGAAATCATGATACATGTCAAATTTTACAGTGTAAAATTCTAGAATAAATCATATTTCATAACTTTGCAGCAAAATGGGCAAAATACGGACAAATATCAGCATTTCATTTATCTAGAATGTTGAAATATTATTCTATTTCAACCATATAGTGCATTAAGAATAATGTTTAAACTAAAATATAAGGACAACCACAATCCTCATCCGAACGTGATATTAACTCCAACTTCGAATTTTATATGTTGAATTCTAATCAGCTATTATTATTATTATTATTACACAATGGAGGGGTTTTGGTGCTTTAAACTAATAATTCAGTTTAATTGATATAACAAAGTTTCAAAATTTTACGTATGATTTATAATCAGACTGATTTTTGATTACATCCCGCCCTTTTGGAACAAAAAAACAACTTTGTGTCAAATTTTACATTGTAAAACTTCATCCATATTTAATAACTATGATGGGAGTACCCAATCAGCAATTTCATTGTGCTAAAGATAAGTTGCAGATGGGCCGTGCCTAAGAGGCACAACCCATCAGTGACTAATGCTTAACAAAACATGTTTGGTCAAAATATTTCTGATTTGGATATATTACGATATTTGAATATAATATTCTTTTTAGAATACTAATGAAAAAGGAGATAATCTTCAATAGGAAATTAGAAACACTATACTGAAGTTTAGAGAAAAGAACATCCCTAGTAATATATTACAAACAAAATGATTAGGAAAAGATTTACCAAAATGGATATATGACCAGTCTTGATACGAGAAACACAACCGAAAAAACAACGAAACCTGCATCTGCAATTGTTCGTTGTTTTGTGTAATGAAAACATTTGGCAAGCTCGAGAAATATGTCAGAAATATCATGCACAGCCATAACCAGTGTTCCAATACGTACAAAAGTTATCATATACGAGAAAACAATGAGGAACAACGTAGCAGCATGGTGAATAATTTGTTCAAGGAAATCCTGTGCGCAAGCAAAATAAAAAAAAATGAGAAAATTTGAATTATGATTAAAAATACCATAATATCTAACTATTCTGATAGAACAGGTTGCAAACTTAAGTCAATATGATGATTGAATCATGCATACTAATGATATTTTTTTTTTATATAACGTAACTTTCTTAACAATCATGCAAAATTTCATCTAGGTTTAGTATGCCTGATACAAAGCCATGCATTATTAAAATTTTAATGAGGGATGATATTTTCCAAATTTAGACAGTTATATCAGACTACAACTGATATATTGATTGAGTGTTATTAGATGAATTTAAACATGAGTAAAATGAAGATTCCAATCAATCAAAATAATTTAATCACAATATACAAGTTCAACTTAACAACATGGTTCAATCATATATTTACATTTCATATTTGAGGACAAACACGGAAAAACATTCATTTAACGAAAATATGAATATTTGATTATTAACCCAAACCAGCAGAATGTCATAAATTCCCCTAATCAGACAGCCGAAGAAGATACCTTTCATCATAGCAAAATTTACCAAGAAGGCAAATTTTGTAATAAATCGTTTCAATCATTCACATTTCGTCGTATTGGTCTTTTATGCAGGGTAACAGAAGGATAATTTTCTTCGGGTGTCCGATATAATCACGTTATTTTCTTAGGATGGACAAAATGTCTTCAAAACGATCAGCACTGCTATTACATACTTCATAGCACTTGAAAATCAAAGGTAAAAATCTACTACAAAATGTAGGGGCAGCAACTGCCATATAAGCGAAAAACATCCTCTGTAGGACTGAGCCAATATGGGAAAAAACAGTGAGTGGTATCTTCCCTGGGCAATGATAAAATCATCCAACACTTCTTATACCTAAAGGTCAGCAAAAGCACCAGCAGCAGCAGTTTTAAGAGTGACATTTTACACTCACAATATATACTATGAAACACTTACCTTTCTTTTTATATCAGTCATGATAGAAATTAACAATGACAAATAAAAACTACATTCCAGCATATAATAAACATATGATCGAAAGTCTAATACTTGTCGACCAATATTTTCCCAACATAACTTGTTGTCCCAGAACCATGGAGACTGAAAAGAATATATATACATGATTATTCCCTTTTGTAGTCTAACAGCGAGAGCGTACTATTGTGCTTTTCGTTATTATTATAGATGACCTTACTTCTTTACTACATATTATAAATTAATACAGCTACAGAGAGAAATTTAGCTGGCACGTCTAACTTTAATTTAAATACTTTTGGTCAAGATCCTCGGTCATTTGGTCAAAAAAATTCACACTTTGGGGGTCATGAGATGATAATAGAATGAGTAAGACAATGCCACTAACACAAAATAAAAAAATATTTCTGTTATTCAAATGTTTTGACGACATTTTCTGAGCTCATTGGACACAGAACAAATTTTCCAGCAACGATATAAGACTCTAGATGATACCTAACTATACAGGAATCTGAGTTTGAGCCAATATAAATATTATTGATAATAGAACATCTTCATTCTCTCTCTCTTTCTCTTGAGTAAATATTTTTATTTTATTTAATCTATAGCAATTTTGACAAAGTTAAAAATTCGATATCCAACAACCGCTAGCGTAATTAGGGGGGCCAAAGTTTTGACCTCGGCACCCAATTATGATGCCACTTTAGAAAAATTCGAAAATTTTGAACGCCCCGAGGTTCTGAAAATGCGAATCATAACAACCATGGGTTTTTTCTCTGAAATTCATATCGTCTTTCTAATGCTGTACTTTTGTAATCACAAATAGAAAAAAATATATTTTATTATTATTTGCAATGTTACATATCAATAATAAAATAGTATGCCTTGTCAGATAAGATTATTTAATTCCGAAGTTGGTCATTTAAAACAATATTCATCACAGGAAGTCAAGATATATTGTCAAAATAGCGATTTATCAATTCAAGATCACTAAAAAAATCAGTCATTGTTAAGTTTTTTAATTTTCCATACGGTTCGTTCTTTAAAGACAATTCTTTATTTTATAGCAGCAGTTTTTCACCGATATCTACAGCAGGTTTAATAGTACTGAAACTAAAAGTAGAAAGAAATCAACAAACCTGCCAAAGCGTGAACATTCCATAGGTAAACAAGAACAAATAGAATAAAAATCTCCAGCTGAAACAAAATAGAAAAATTATATAAAATAGAAAAAGTTCAAGGCCAAATTCACAAATATTATTAAATATTAGGTTATTTTTAATGTATGTAATGATTAAACCAAAAGTATATTACCTATATGCTTTGTCCTAGCAGTAATGACACAGAACCCACAATGATACCTAACTAAATAATAATCTTAGTTTCAGCTAATATAAATATTACTGATAATAGAACATCTTTACCCACCCTCTTGAGCAAATCTTTTTATTTATTCACTCTATTGCAATTTAGACGAAGTTAAATTCAACATCCAACAAACATTAGCGTAGCCTTGTCATGGTACTGATAGGAAGGAGCCTACTGTGATTGTCTCATGATCAGTCCAGGATAGGTTAAATTATTGATAATGAGAACTTTGTTTAACTGACATATTTGAGTTGGGTTTCAATTGTTTTCTAGTATACAGTGGAGAAATGATAACAAATAAAAAATACATTCAAACCTGGCTTCGCAGAATTTCTTCTGTTCAGTCGGCCGATTCCAATTTCTCTTTCTTCTGAACCACGTTCTTATTGAAGAAAGTGACATGTTTGTTTGTTTTGACAGACCCTCAAGTTGTTCCTGAAATTAGAGGTACAAACTTTATGTAATTTATCTACCGAAGAAGGTGGCCAACAGATTGAAAAGTTTCAGTTTTTTTTAGTATCTGCATTTGAAAAATTTCGTGATTGATATCGACAATACTTTCAAACTATAATCGTGATATCGACTAATATGCCAAGCATTTGAACCCACGCATGTTTATACTCTCATTAAGACAAATGTGCATTAGTGTAAACATAAGAGGGTGGAAATGATTTTGCAAATGAGACTAATATGCCAAGCATTTGAACCCACGCATGTTTATACTCTCATTAAGACAAATGTGCATTAGTGTAAACATAAGAGGGTGGAAATGATTTTGCAAATGAAAGGTCAAAACACTTATGCGTGCAAAGCTACTGCCATATTTTTTTTTATCTGAATTCACTTAGAGCAAGGTTTTAAGAGACTTCTAATAATAAGAGTCACCCAAAACCACTATTGTGCATAGAGCTACATGGGGCAGAAACAAAAAGCTATGAACCTTCTTCCCAAAATATACTTATATACTTCTTAACTCGAGTTTTGAAAGCTTGCAGATCAACACGATTGGGAAAGCAGTGTGAAGGCAATGAATTCCAAATCACAGTAGTTTACTGGAAAAAACTTCTCGCATAAAAGTCTGACTCTGCGAGCAGAAAGTTCCTTTGAACAGAGGCCAGTATAATATCTACAAAATATTGACAGACCAGAAGAAAGTTTTGGACCAAACATGTAAATCATATGTCGCTGAACACAATACATATGGTACCAAGTTGGAAATTGGTTATAATAAATTATGAATGTGGTATAGGTAATTGTATCGGAAGAAATTTTTGTTAGCACCCTGTCGCTCATAACTAGCACCACTACCACTAGACCATATTATCCTTTATTTTAAATCATCTTGTTAATGTTATGGAATCCCTATTTTGTAAATCTCATCAACACAGCAGCAAACATTCTTCCAGCCGTAGAAATAGGAATAAAGAAAATAAACCAATGCAAAACAATTACGTTTGATGGATGCTTGGTTTGTTTGTCGAAAAAAGTAGCCAATATTTCATTGTGAGAGGCTTGCTTTCTTTCTCTTCCATCAGATAATTTCCATAATTTGCATAAGGGAACGGCAATAAACCTAGGAAGAAAATCATGAAATGATTAGGATTTTAATTCCTAACATGCTATATATCACTTCAGAAAATGTTGCGTTGAAAATGTTACCTCATTCATCTTTGAATTGCCGGTTCACCGCACCGATATGGGGATTTCGCTGCATAGCGCCTAAAATGGTCACAGATTGATGCAATATCGCACCAACTAGAAACAAAAGAAGGTACTATCATCAGCTTATATGCTTTATATGAACTTTTAAAATGCCATGAAATAGCAATTAAGATAAAAATCTGAATAGTTAAGATATACTTGAATTCTGATAAAAGTCTTTTTCATTTTCGATTATTCCTAAATTTATCCATTTTGCAGTGAACTGAAATCCTAATAATATATTCCAAATTTTACATTGTAAAATTCAACTTAAATCATAACTTTCCTGCAAAATCTGCAAATTCTGCATTATTGAGACCAAAGAGAGCACTAATGCATAAATGAAAACAGTACTAAAACAAATCGTAAACATTTTTTATTTTGCATCAGGAGTTTGAGCCCCCATTGAAGGCTGAATATTGATGCCTCTAATAAAGATAAATTTATTTGTGTAAAAAATCAAATTGCTTTACTACCGCAACAAATTCGTTCTTTTTACATTACCTGATAGCAGGTAAGTCTAATTGAAATTCCCGTTGCTTTTTAACTAATTTTTATGCCCAAAAGACTTACAACACTTTTATCTCAGTGGTTCTTAATCTTTTTCAAAGCAATCCAAACTCAGTTTGGTGAATATCTTGTGACTCAAGCATAAAATATACACAGGAAAAACGGTTTGGTTAATTTGTCTCACTAAAAATTAGATATCCCACCATTTTTCAGGACAAACCATGTTTTTGGTGAACAATATAAATTGCTGGAGAAATTCGCCGTTTTCCCTATGTAGCCTATTAATCATTTGAACTTTCAGATAAAATAAGACAGAATACAATAATAATAAAATCTGCATCGCCATTTCAGAAGCAACACAAAGGGGCACCATCTTGTGCAGATTGAGGCTGGGAATAACTGCGCATGTGTTTCCAATATCTCTGAGCAAGCCATGTTAATTTAGACTGTTTGAACTTGAACAAATCCCCGATGATGAGATAATTAGCAATTTTTCGAGCCTTGGGGTCTTCTGGGGATTTTCAAGTAATTTCTCACCGCTTATCCTGTAAACCTGTCAGGCAAGACAGATTTCTATTTGAAGATTTCCTAAATTGTCAAAACAGTAATGTTAATGAGTCAAATACAGTTGCCCTATCCTATGTCGTTACAACTTACTTTTCATAAAGAATCCTTAAGAAAAAAATGCCGACACTCAGAAGTGGAAGTAACTTTATGTCATTCAACCTCTGCTGTAGTTCATCCCTATTATCAACACCAATATCATGCTCACTATTGTTGAGAAACAATTGCGTACCATCCCACACTGCATCCCATATATTGCCCAAGTTCAGTTTTTCCATCATGGAAATCCAAACGCGCAGACAACAAATCCCAGAGAAAAAATTGAGAAAATTAGCCCCACTGCACTGGCACAACGAACAGAGCGCCCGGAAGCGAATAACGGAGATCACCGAATACTGAAATCCGATACCAACTGATTTTCGCAGACAAGGTGTGTGGCGGGTGTGTCCTGGCGTGACGTCGCTATGGTGCCATGTGCTTCTTGTCAAGCATGTCTCGTCGGCGCAATCTATCTGCGACTCATGCCGAACAAAATATCATTCTGATGGGCTTGCAGTTATGTGCATTTTTTTGGCTGCTAGGTTGCAATGTTTTTCATTCTTTCCATTGGTGAGCCACTCATAAGCCGTATCGTTGATCTATTGACGCGTCCCACTCTAAACTCTTCAATTACCAGCAATCGAAGCACGTCTAAAACTCGATAAAATAAGTGGAATAACCACCACGTGGCAAAGGCCATTCCGCCATATTTCTTCGTCATCATCATTACTTTTGTGTGCCAGTACATATGGCGATGCACAAAATTTTGCCCAAAATTCATTTTACCATGCATTAGAAATGCGAATGCTTCGATCACTAGCTAAAACATTTTGCTAGAATAACAGGCAGATACCATTTTCAAAAATACCCATTTCTCATGCATGCAACCATTACTAATGCATTAACTACATATAGTAAAACGAGAATTAATCCACAGATTTGATTAAAATTATAACTCTGGTTTTCGGTTGGTGTTAATTATTGTGATGCTCACAATTCTTGAAATTCGCTGCTTCACCACTAAAGGCACATATATGCATAGAACATTAGGAAATAGAAATCAAAATCCAATAGATATTGATAGTAATAAAATGTGACAATATATCTCAGATCTAACCCCTGGCTGGCATCCTGGCTTTCCCGGTCAAAAATTCAGTTGGATGTTAGAAATGCACCAAAAGTTGGAGATTGCAGTACAATTATCTTCACGTGTTTAGAAACAAATGCCTAATTCATCTTGTTTAAAGCATAGGTTTGACCAAATTAGTTTCAACATCTGTTCACACATAGCTACATATCAAAAATATATGTAAACTGAATTCGCTGTCATACCTCATTTTACTAAACAAATCAGAGAATTTGATACAGTAAGACA
This sequence comes from Styela plicata, assembly GCA_963675895.2. Taxonomy (NCBI): domain Eukaryota; kingdom Metazoa; phylum Chordata; class Ascidiacea; order Stolidobranchia; family Styelidae; genus Styela; species Styela plicata. Next base: position 6,416,358 of record OZ023151.1, on the reverse strand, counting down.
TTTTTTATTATAAGTTATAACAAATTATCATATTTATATGGCATTAATCTTTCACAGTGATTATTACAAAAAATTATGCAAATTAAAACTAGCCAATTTCAAAGTATGTATCAGCTGATGCAGCTCTTTCCGTTTCTTCAAGTGAACTACGAGATAAATTAGCAGCAGTAATATTTATTTCAATTGCAGATTCAGCTTTTGTCAGAGGCAGACAATTATCAATAGAGTTCGTAGAAACATTTTCGTCGTTTTGCAATTCCAATAACATTGGAGTGTTTGAAGTTTCACCATAACTTACAGTTTCATAAACTTCATCAACCGCGTTGTTTGCATTGTGAAGTAAATCACGAAATATATCCGACGTAACGCTGACCCCGGTTGATGCTTTTCTTGGTGATAAGTTAGTCCCATTCGTAACATCCTGTTCCAGTCCCTGGGTCGAGTTATCATCAGTAAGTTTGAATTCTCGTTTATCGCTCTCACTGAAACTAATACCACCAACGCTATCACATCGAGGAGGAGTTGGAGGTGCTGGATCCTTAAATTTAGTATAAAGTTCATCAGCTATTGCTTCATCATGAGCAGATTGGGATTCAAAAGCATGTGGTGACGCAGAACGATCTGGAGTAACTAGAGTTTCGTTGGTAGGTGGAGTAGCGCTGTGAGGAGATATCCCAATAAATGATGATGTTGGTGTTAATACTTCTTCAGAGGTAGATGCAGATAGTAGTCAAACTTTTTATTACAGGATCCTGCAAACAGAACAATTTTAAAAATTTTCTAGTTTTCTGACGTGACAACATCATTAAAATAGATTGGGAAGGGACACTAGATCGTAAGTCAAGTTTGAGCTAGAAATACTGGTACAATGGTGCATTCCACATTTCCCATAATCAAGACCAAGCTTTTAAAAAAATCAAAAAACATAACTTAATCAGATCAATGTGTTATCTTAAAAATATTTTCATGTTACACACATACCTTGTTAGCAAAATCAATTGGAGTTTGTTCATCATTATTTTTATAATAAACTAATCCACCATGATCAAGTAAAAGTTTGATGACATCTTCATTCTTCCATTTAACCGCCATATGTAAAGGTGTATCTCCATTTCTGTTCCTAATATTAACAGATGCATGGTGCTGGAAAATTGAAATATTAGTTGTCAAGTAATTTCAGATCAGTTAATTTCAAATCGAATCTTGAATCTAATCGATTTGAATCAAGTCTTTTCAGACTCTGTTCAAGAAATTTATTGAAAAATCAGAGAGTGGCCAATTTATTGCTTTCCATCAAATCTTTTGTTGTTGTGATGTATGAGCCGATTAACAAAAAAAAAATGCATGTTGGCTCAAATTTTTTTTCATAGGAAATTTGACTATTTTATGCTAAATCAATTTTTGAATGATATCGAATGACCTCGCTATAAATGATAAGAATGAACTCATATGTAAACGTGACCTACCTTTTGTTAAGTGAATCAATTAATAGATATAAATTTTATTATCTAGACTGGCAGCCTACAATCTATATATAGGACATGGTAAAATGTAGTAGAACATAATGTTTACAGTTGGATAACCCAACGTCGGGTAGAAAAAATAAAAAAATTTTTGTTCAAAATTTATATAAGCAAACAAGGCGATCTTTCCCAAAAAATGAATTAGAATTACTTTGGTCCATACTAACAGGTAGGTCAGTCAAGAAGTTTGAATACAAAATGAATTATGGTACTAGAATTATTTTTATGAAGTACAAACAAATTGAAATATATTATGATTTCCACCTCATCACCAAGCTTTAAAATTTCACTGAACCTATTAGGCGATTATTCAATGGTCTTCAACCCAACATTAGGACCAATATAGGTCCAACCCAATATAGGATTTAAAAAACCCTACAATTAGAATTTGCACATAACTGTAATACCAAGCAACAATCTTAATAAACACTTCTCATTTAGAAGAATTTTAACAAAGCATGAATTTTTAGGGTTAGGTGTCACTCTTAGAGCATATCAGCGAGATTCGGTATCTATGGCACATGCTTAACAAAATAAAATTTCTGATTGGATTACCTTTAGAAGTAATACAGCACAATCCAGATGATTATGCAATGCACACATATACATAGGAGTGCTACCAAATATATCTCTTATATCAGCTTTCGCACCTTCTTCAGATAGTATCGCTTCTGCAACCTATAAAAATCCGCACATTAACCAATTAGGATAGCAATAACATGTTTTGGGGGATTACAATCCTGTTTATTAAAGAGTTTTTACATTATGCGAAAACCAGGTCGACGATACTACTGTCTCTTTGAGCCAACAAAAATTCGCCGTGCCTGTGGCGTAAATTGGCTTGAAAAGTTGCAGGGAAGACGCACAAAAATTTTTGCCTACAGGTAAGGTTATCTGTTCATTATGGTTCGATTTAAATGACATTCGAAAATTTAATATAAAAATGGAAATGTTTCAACATTAAAGATAAACAAAATCGCTGATAGTTGACCATACTTTGCACATTTTTCAGTAAAATAATTTTAAAACTTGACATTTGGTATATATCTTACTTTCATGGCAAAACAAATTAATTCAAGAAAATAGAATTCTAGAACACCTTAAATTGGATAAGAACACCGTATATAACGTTTTTTTCTAAAAAAACCTATTTTTTGTTACTTCTACTGTTGAACTGTTGAATGAGCCAATTGATGCTCCCAGCCCATAGAAGCTGAGCATGCGAAGCAAAGTTCCATTTATCATTTGTATTGGGATAACAATGAACCAATTTAAAAAAATCCTAACAAAAAAATTGATTCTCGAAAAAATTCAGAAATTTCAACGGATGAGGAAGAAGAAGCAGGTTGAGAAGGATTTTGAAATTTTTATTAACCTACCCCTGGCTTTCCATTTTCACATGCAAAATGCAGAGGAGAATATTCATGTCTTTTTGTTTTGGCGTTAATACTTGCTCCTTGTTCTATGAATAATTTTGCCATCTCTACATATCCATATTTCGCAGCCAACATTAATCCAGTGTATTTTTCTTGGTTTAATGAGTTAGCATGAAGAACATGTTCCTAAATAGAAAATGATGGATTTTGAATATCCGTGATTAAGTCACTCACGAGCTAGCCATACGCTAGTTTTTTTTAATTTTTTTTTTAGAAGCTCTGAGCAAGGCCAAAAGCAGTGCTTGAAAGAGCTACAAGATAAAATAAATGGCGTGCAACGTGCATGAAGTGTTATCTGATAAGATTTTTGATTGGATTTGATTAGTATTTTTTGATTAATTTAACCAAATCTAAAATAAAATTCAAACTGCCTGAGATCATTTGAAAATTGAACAACCCCAATTCTAAGCTGTAATAAATTTGATCGCAATGGTCATCCACTGCATACTTTATTTTATGACAACATGATCGTGTATTAGGGTTCTTGAAAAATTTCATAAAAACATTGAACTTACATGAGAAAGAGGATTGCATTTGGGACATTGGCATAATGGATCACAAGAGGGATTTTCATCAATTTTTAATTTCTCTTTGTCGTCATTGTTGTCGATATCGTTATTCTGCCATCCACATAAAAACCTCACCATGTTTATATCATTGTCAGTAACAGCCCGGAATAATTTCTCAACCTTGAAATAACAAGTTTAAAAAGTGGAATAAGCTTTTCTGGAACATGAACATTTTCTTTAATATATGCCACAAATTCTTCTACTTGTGCATTTGCATTTCAATAAAACACAAAATTTTTTATTTTACATGGATAGGTGTAAAAACATAAATTGATAGTCAAACAATTGTCATTAAATCAAGTTAACATTCTGCACACCCGGACATTTTTTCAGACTAATGAACCATGGTATAGTCAGCAAAATAGTCTAAGATTTTATCACAGGAAAAAAAAACATATAATTAATATGCTTGCCTGCTTTGTGACATAAGCATTATCAATTGTATTCTGAAGTTCCTTAGGTGTGATTGTACGAGGCCTTGTTTTCTTTTCCTTCAATTTACTGTTTGGAGAATGCTCGATGGAGTCATGCTATGAGAAAAAAATTTGTAAGTGTTTCTGTAACTAGCTAACTCTGACACACAAACAATGTCAGACTTCTTTTTAGATTGAATAATTTCAAAGAAATGCATTCGTCCAAACTTGCATAATGTCAGCTACCAGGCTACTCAGACACCCGCAGAAGATTGGTTTCTCGTTTGGGAGCAATATTCTGTCAACTTTATATAATTGCTAATGATCAATTGGAAAATTCTCTGTAATTTCTAATGATTAACAGACTAGCGTACCTGAGGTTTCTGTAAATGCTTCAGAGTTCGAACAATCCTGATTGCTTGAATTGCTGCAGTTTTTATCGTTGATGAAACCTTCGAATTCAAACTAACATCGATAGGATTCTCTCTCCTTTTATTTGTTGCTTTCGGATTTGCACCACATTCCAGAAGAGCAGATACAATTCCACCTATTAAAAAAAAATGTCACTTAAATACACGAACCATACAATATGGCCTTTACAAATTTTTAACAATTCAATTTTATTTGATCATGTATAGAACAGTAATATGCTGGACACAAAAACGAATTTTATTATTTATCTACTTCATCCCATATATTTAATATGAGCGGTAGTCTCAACTATTGATCCCATTATTTTTCGCTATGTGACAGGTAGCTTCATAAGCTTGATCGTCGAAAGATTTAAGACTTTCGTTGCTTGAGAAGAGTTTAGGGTCATACCGGCAATAGATTTTTCGACTGAATCGGACCGCAGTTTATCAGTGAACTTAACGCAATATTTCTCGTTCAATACTTGAATATGTTTACTCGATATTTAAATTGCATTTGGTGATGATTAAAAAAATTATGATTGCATGAATATAATGTAATGATTGAGGCAAATAGGGTCCACTGTTATGATATGCGAATGTTTGATTACATTATTAGATATATTATTATTGTAAAACCGCCACAGACCCATGAAAATCAAAGCACAATACTCGCATGTTGCTGAGCAAATGAGGCGCGACAGAATGTCCTGTTTATATATGAGTGAACGAATTTGTCAACAAAAGGAGAGAAATGCGCATTGTCAACGGCAAGGTTGACATCAGACTGGCATAAGAATGCCAGCTACTCTGCTACTCAGACAACCGAAGGAAATAAGTTCCATCAGAAGGAAATTTTTGCAAATGCTAAATATATCATTATATATTTCTTGGGAAAGGTTGGGTCTAGTAGCAACAAATCAGTAGAAAAATCTTGGAATCATCAATACTGCTCTGAAAGAGCAGTTGATGATTCTGAAGCCAGGGTGCAACATAATGAGAAAGGAAGTGAATGCTTAAAATATATTACCAAGCTGCTAAATGAAGCTAAAATTTTGTTGATCTTAATTTGCTGAAATCAGTTCAAAATCAGCGAAAGAGTTCTCAAATTTTTCACCCTCAATATAAAAAAACTATTCTATACAAAAAATGAAGTTGGAAAATTAACGAAATACCAAAACACATACTGTATCCCCATTTTGACGCAACATGCAGTGGTCTGTCGCCTTCATCATTAGGAACATCGATAGAAGAAACCACAGTCGTCGGATCAAAATAAAGAAATGCTTTTGCACACTGAAAATATTATAAATGTTCATTACACTTGTTTTGGAAGAATTTATTGCAAAATCTATTGTAGATGGATAGATGTATATATATATATGGACCACTGTTCAAATTGTTTCAAGATGCTATCTAAGTTACCTCTTCCAAATAACTACTGTTTGTATTTTCTTTAAAAATCATTCTTTCAATATGGGTGTTAATGGATCGCTGTACTGCTGATATAAAATCAATCTGGAATTCTCAGAGACTGATGAAAAATAACTTACCATATGTGTGAACAGACTGACAGAATCTAAGTTCTAGTCTCGGACATCTGACGAATATGGGTTTCATCATAATGAAATATAACAAATAGGCAACATTTCATGATATATAGGTGTTTTAAATGTCTCATCTTGAGTGTTTGGTAGTAATCGAATTGTTAAAAAAGGTTCAAAATCATCAATACTGCTATAAAATAGCAGTGTTGATGGTTTTGAAGTTTTTTTGTCCATTAGATAAAATGAAGTACAAAATATTTTTCTGATTTAGAATAGAATACATACTGCTTCATGTCCACGTTGACAACATAGATGCAATGGAGTATTACTGTTATTATCTCTTGCATTAGGATTCGCTCCATGATGAAGTAGAAGGAACTGAAATGGGTTAGATGAGAAATTTCATATGCTAAGATCAAACTCCGTCCATCAAGAAAGAAAATGGGAATTTGTTATAGACATTCTTGCTTTTCAACTTGTTAAAATATTGAAAGACATACTGTATGCGTTAGAGTTTTCATACAGGTTATTTTACCAAATAAATGTTAACCTCTGGTCACAGTAGATATACCAAATTTTGTCAGGAGTCAGGACAGGGCTATAAGCAGACAGTTAATTTATAGCTCTGTGTTTCAAAGTTTCATTCCATTTGCATCTTTGTCAGAATTTTAAGGACTTAGCACCAATTTTTCAGTCAAATTTGGTTTGTTAGCATGAATCAAAATAATTTGATCCAGAGCATGCTAAAATTAACTCGTTCACTATGCAGCGAAACCGATTGAGTGAGATTTTACAAGATAAAATATTGTAGAATTTTATATAAATGACATCGCTGGAAGAAACTATTTGAGAAAAAAATCTTTTGTATGAAAGACTAACAAAAATAATCTAAATTTTTACTTACAACAACACTTTGTGATCCAGATAATGCAGCACAATGCAGTGGAGTTGATCCATGATAATCGGTTGCATTTAATTCTGCACCATATTGATCAACTAATGAGTCCACCAATTCATGATGACCTGAGGAAATCAACACAATGAGTTAATAAAATTTCAATAATTCTTGCTTTATAGTCCATATACTTAAAAATGGATAACATCCCCGAACTATTCACCATCCTTTGACTTTAAAATCAAATTGAATAATCTTTGAATAATTGGGTAGTTGACTTTTGACTTGTAGCTTTGTGGGTGTGATGGCCCAGTGGCTATCATGTTGGCATCACAGGTTGAATAGATTGGGTTTGAGTCCCGGCTTGTTAATTCATGCCTGCCATTCTACCCATGGTGTAATAACTAGGGTAGGCTAAGCCAAGCCGGAAAGATCATACCTTTCCAACAAATCTAACCCTGTTCATATACAAGTGGTAATCATACAGGGCATTATACAGTTGATCTATGAAAAAGGAGTGGGTATAAAAAATAGAAGTCGTTCCAGAATACATTTTGAGAAAATTTATACACATTCCAATATCTTATGATTTCAAGAATCACAAAATTGAATCGAATATTATTGACAGCTGTAATTGGTACCAAAAGGTGTATCAAATAACAATTATAGTACTTCTCATGCACAAAATGCTGTAATTACTATGTCTGGTATTAGAGAAATGTTTCACACATTCCTTCCAGGGCAATTTAATTCGCTATTCTCAAGCATGAAGTATTGATTCACTAAATAAAATGAACCCTGCTAGCAAGCAGGGAAGGATGAAAACGGCAGATAATACCCCTTACCGGCATTAGAGGCAATGTGAAGAGCAGTCTGCCCTTTATCATTTCTTGTTTGTACTGTTAACAGACTACTTGATATTGTAGCTGACCTGAATACAAAGATTAAATCTACGTCAAGTATGAAGAATAAAGAAGTAGTCACAAGATAATCTTATTCATTGATTAGGAAGGAGCTTAGCAAACAGGCATGTTTCGAAATAAAATAAATGTACGAAAGAACTCACAAATTTGCAACATGACAAAGTTCAGGACTAATGCCAATGCATGACAAGATGATATCATATTCTTACAAAGTGCAGGTGCAGGGTATTTTTTGTCTTTTTTTAGAATAATCGGTGGTAACTGACTCAGATAACCCAAACGTCATATTGTTACCATTTAGTCGGTACCAAAACATTTTTGTCTCTACACTTATATGTTATCTGGTTGACTTTTACCATGATGGTTTAAGTCTGTTTTTCACTTGTAAAAAAGTTCCTGCCTTCAAGTAGAGCTGGGCGGCATGGGGTATTTTTTGTACCGGTATACCGCTGTCAAAATACCAGTATTGCCGGTATATTAGGATATTTTTTGCCGAAAAGGAATTTAGTAAATTAGGTCCGAATTGAATAGAGCACGTCGTGCGATAATATTAAGCGATATTAGACTCTTTCAATACACTCCGGGGACACACATTTTTTTCATATTGTTTATTAGTAAAATGCTAATCGAATCGCCGATAACGCCCGTCTTTCCACTCTCGTACTTTGCTAATTATCAAGTCTTGTTGCAAAATATTGTCGCCACAAAGCAGGCTAATGCCAAAACTAAATTTCTGGAATAAAATAAAGAAGTATCAAGAACAAACACACCGAGCCAAGACAAAACTGGGGCATTAATAACCCAAGTTCGGCATAAAATAAAAAAAGAGAACAAAACCAAACGAATAAAGGTTGAATACCCATTCCAATGTTTGTTCATGTAAGCCATGCACAGGTCATGCTTAAGACGGCACCCTACAACATTTTTCATGTGCAACTGAATCCAGATTGACCCTGAGCTAAAGGTTTTTTGCAAGAAAAGTGAGAATATTCACTTTTTCAGTAGTCAAACATGACCTTTTTGTCGTCATGACTGCTAAAAAGTCTTTCACTAGAGCAACTTGTTGCTTGTACGTACAAATAATTTTCCACAAGTCGACGCAACATTCTGTATGAACCATATTTATTTCTCCATCACTCAAGCAGGTCGGCCTCGAGTTCTATACCGGGTACATTTTGTTTGCATATCTCCTCTTTTGCTAAATCCCGAGGTCAGAGTTCTTCAGAAGTTGAAATACTGGCATTTAGTTTTAGCAATTGCCCAAAGCTTTTTTAGCCGGTGGCTTGGTACAAGGTGTCTAAGCCAAACCTGTTTCAACGGTATACAATAATCAGCAGGCCAGCCAGCAGACTACAATCTGCAACATCGTGAGCGAAGACACACTCGGGCATGTTCTCGGAAACGCCTCGCGTTTGTTAAGACGAGGCAGATAAGCATGCGTGGGTGTGGGAGAGGCGATGAATTGCAGCAATCGTCAAAGTTTTTGCGTCAATCATATTAGGTTTCAGGCGGTATGCTGGAAATACCGGCTTCGCGACACACCGGCATTGCGATTGTTGACACAGAACGGTATTTTAGAAAGAAAGATGCCGGTATTTACCGGCCTACTGATATGTCGCCCAGCTCTACCTTCAAGATTATATATAAAACGCAGAAATTATATCAATACCATACCTTCTTTTCATCTGTGTACATTTATCACATTCACACAATGGATGACATCTATTTTGTTCTCTCATTCGCTTTTCAATTGCACTTTTTGACAATAAATCTTTCACAGCAGTTAAATCTCCATTTTGAACATCCTGTAGATAGAAGGATGATATGAATACCCACTTACCCTCTATAGTGGAATACAAAGGTTGCAGCATTTAAAATGAAAACGGAAATAGGCAAAATCATTCATGGACATTCAGAATAATCTCAAACTCAAATAAAAACAATAATAAATCAGAAAATTAATTTTCTCTACTACTATCCACATATTTAAATACCTTTGAAAAAAAAAATTAATTAGCATATATGAAACCTCAGGTTTAAGTTTTGTTTTGTATGAACACTAAAGAGACAAACGAGTGGGTGGCTCATTCTTCAAAAAAATAATACTATTATAATCGAAGTCTTTGAGTTGGGTCATATCATCTCATTCAGAAAAATTTTATTTTGCCCAAGCATCTTTTTTTAAGTATGTGTCACTGATCGATCGCGTCGAGGAGACGCGATCTATCTGTGTCACTGATCGATCGCGTCGAGGAGACGCGATCTATCTGTGTCACACACTTGACAAAATAAAATTTCTAATTGGTATTTGTACAAAAGTACGTAAATTCAAAGTTCATTAAAAAATATCAGTGAAAAAAAATGATTACACCCTTGGAATCATATTTTTTCGTTTTTTGTGCATCTGAAAATTGCAATGTATAATTTTTATTGCAAAGTCACTTAAATATTTTACATCCATTCAACAGCATCAACTCATTCAAATAACATATCCATTCAATCTCAACTCAAAGGAAGGATATTGCAGATTGAAAATACTTTGCAACCCAAGAATCAATTTTATATAATTGTTCACCTAAAACAAATGATTTCTTTAGCATAATACAGAAAAGTTTATAATTGTTATACCTTGAAATACCTCTGAACAGCAGAGAGTTCAATTTCAGAATTCTTTGCAACCTAAAAAGTATTTTATTAACATATTAGAATGATAAAATCATGCCAATCAGTTAAAAGTTGGGGAAACCATGTCTAGAAGTGATTATTTGATATCATACATACTAGAGTGACAGAAAGTCACATATTCGGATTAAAAATGGCTCCTATTGGAAGAAAGTTTCATAAGAACATCATGCACGTAACTATATAAATATTACCTTCAAGCATTTTGTGAGAATAACACTACCAAATGCCAAAGTTGGTGATGTCGGAGATTTTGGAGTCAATGCAAGAAAAATACATTGGTTTGTATATGAAAAAAAAATTATTTGAAAACGATTCTACCCAGTTCACTAGATCTTTAATATTATTCAAGTTACATTACCATTCCTGGTTTCTGGTCCTATTTTCTAATATGACCAAGAAATAAAACTTTTTTCTTTCATACTTACATTCTTGAATATTATCACTCCTCCTCTTTTAATATGTTCAACAGCTGCTTCCATTGTTGTAAGATAGAAACTGTTAAACAATAAACAGATGGATAATTCTAAAATTTGGGATTATAATTGAGGCAAGCACATAGTATAACACTGCTATTTCATAGTAGAGATAATGACCTGGAAGTCATATGCACTTTTTTTATTTTTATCAGAAATTCCAAAATATACACTCTATAGTGAGTATTTTTTCATGGAATATCATTCTTTCATTGAACTTCTTGTTTGATGGAATATATTCTGAACTGCTATCTAAGTAGCCGAGTAGCTGACATTCCATGTCAGAATAAAAGTCTAAATCAGATCGGCAGGATGTCAGCTAATCTCCAACTCTTACTCATCAATATTTCATATTATATCTGAGGCTAGAAGAGGTGAATGCCTTTTTTCGAGTGTCTGGTAACAACTGAACTGTATATATACAAAAGTTCAAAAACACCAATACTGTGATGAAATATATAAAAGCTTTTTTGTCTATCTGCACAATATGACATGAAAATTTTGGACAACCAAAGCAAAACGAGATTCTGGTCCAAATATACTTTGTTTAAAGTGAGTCACTGGCAGGGCACAGTCCATCCGTGGCTCATGATTGACATAGAAAAATTTCTGATCGATTCTGCCAGCTTTATTAAGAGTACCATATAAACCAAGGAGTATAAATTATTGTAAGGATATACACACATATTCAACTCACTTTAATTGTTCAGCTTGTACTGGAACTATTCGAAAATGTTGAAGATATATCAAATTTGTTATCCAATTTGGAATATTACATTTGATTATAAGATATATCAAAATTGGAAGTAAATCATCTGAACCAAGAGCTGCATTTTCTAAAAAGAGAAAATTGGAATAATTCTGAAAACATACGTATATCTAGTCGAAAGATAAAGTACACTTTGTCTGTAGTGAGAAATACTCCGTACTCTTGAATTTGACTGTTAGGAAGAAAATAACTTATCAGAGGACAGTGAAAATGATAAATGATGGGAGGCAAATATCAGCAATTTAGTCTATAGTTATATATAAGCAATTTGATGTTGAGACATTTATCTATCTATATAGTAACTTCAAATACCATTTAAACTATAAAGACCAGCCTAATCATATTGACAGCTATATGGATAGGAACTTAATGCATGACTACCCAGAAATAGGAATCCCCAAACTTGTAGAAACCTGCATAATTTCTCAAACTGTATGTATACTCATGGATAAACTTTAACTCTGAACAACTTTACATACTATGATATTCAAGGGCAATGAGCATACATATAGAAAACCTTTCAACTAAAACTAATGTAGAATGATAACTGACTGTCAGTTACATCAATTATCACCTTTTACAGAAATCATGGCCTGGTCTTGACCAAATTACACAAGTCTGGCATTGAAGTGTTAAGTACGCGACTAGGAAGTAATAAAGCAATAATCTAGACTTAGAGCATGGCCAGATACAGATAGACTAGTGAGACTAAAAAGTAAAAACCACTGTAAGCTTGTCAAATGTGATGCCAAATTTAAATTTAACAAGAGACAGTGGATTCAAAATTTCCAACAAATATTGATTTACATATTAACATTGCAGTGTATTGAATATGAATAATAAGTTGATTGTTCTGAATCGCAAGTAGAATCCCCAAATAGTGGAGCCCATCAAAAGAAAATTTACAAGAGAACAATATTTCATATTATTAAATCATTCAGAAGAATAATGAAATGCCTCTTATTTTAGTAACACATCGCAAAAAAATAACATTTTGTCACCCTGTTGGGAAGTTTGCAAGACTTTAAACCATTTGTTTTCACGGAGGTTGTATATCCTACAAATGGGTGTGTTTGGTATTCAAATCTTCATAGACATTACTGAATGATTTAATCATATACCTTGTTTTGCAGTTATGCACAAGACAGTACGTTGAATACATGACAGTTTATCATGAGGTGTGCAACATTTGTTAATCCGTGATAAATGTCTTCTGGATCTAGGTAACGACAACCTGACAAAATTCACAAGTTGTTTTAATGAATTACAAATACCTATACTTTTATTTAAAAGACCATGTTGTTTTTGACTTTAATATTATCTCATTCAAGCATCCTTGGGACAACGGTCACATATGGATACGAGTATACAAGTACTGACGGTTCACTGCATGGCAGCCTAAAATTTTCTTGTTTTATCAGTGGCCTAATTTTACAGTGCCTATTCGTGATTTCATTAGATCTGTTCGAATTGGGAAAACAAAGTACGAAGTTCATAATATTTAAAACATATTTAGTATGGAAAGATTATGACTGAAATAAAAAATATAGCCCGAATGATATGTTCATTTCACAATTAAAACTGATATGTTTAACTTTTCGATCATGAATCACTGTAAATAGCTTACTTCAAATAACTTCACTCTAGAATTTAGCTAAATTATAAGACATAATAAGAAACTAATAATAAAGTTTTTTTTTTGTATTGAAACGATAGAACAAACCATGTAAATGGTGATATAATCTTCAAGTCGAATATGTCAAAACCAGTACCTACTGCTTTGTTGAAGACTTGGTAAATCGTGTGTACAAGCTATCTACGATATATTAGACAGACAGACAGACAGGCACATTTAATATATACAAAATATAACCGTTTAAAAAACATAACAGCCAAACTGGATAAACACAATACTGACAAATAACCATGTTTTGCAAACCAGGTTATTCATAGACAAATAGTAACAGCAATTTATTACAATCGAGTATCTTTCAATAAAGAATAATAAATATTGCAGAAGATTTTTAAAAAATAAATAGTAAACACAAACCAGTATTTCTTGTCAATTTCCAAATCAGCTGGTTGAATATCATACAAATTGCAAATAATTTTATTGAATGCAGCCTCCTGTGAAAATGAAGTGAATATTTAACTCTGGTGAAAAGAATCCCCACTATGTTCATTAAAATATGTTCTAGCAAAAGCAGAGTCGTGTGTCGATATAATTGGCTATTGGCTGTAATTACGAGTCAGCTCCAGTATCCCAATCAGAATTTTAATTTTGTCAGGCAAAAGACACAGATGGACTGTGCCTGGGTGGTGCAACCCATCAGTCGCCCACTTAACCAAACATGAAATTTGAAATGTGATCTTACTGAATTGACAGACCCAAACCAGACATATTTATCCTACAATGCCAACACAGTAAACAGATATACTTTACAATAATGTATTAAAGAAAGTAAATATTTTGAAAATATTTACGAACCTGAACAGCAACCACGTAACTGATTTGTCGAAACACATTCCTATAAATCTCTTGTAAAACGTAGTTCTGTATACAAAAGTAATGCTTACTAACTACTATTATCTGTTTACTCAACGAGTCATCGTAATGGTACCAGGGATGACCAATACAGAAGGTTTCTGTATTTCGAGTATATTATGAAAAAATAATATCGAATGGTCAATATCCAATTTTTTAAAAGTTAATTATATTTTTGATGAATAGCAGCATTCCAATATCTCCATGGTAGAAGATTAATTTCAAAAATTAAAAGTAACAAAAAAAAAATATAGGCCATAATTTCTTAATGTTTCAAAAACTACATCAATTTGGACAGCAAAAAATTTCTTGCATTGAATTGGAACCTATTTATGCAAACATATCTCTGTTAGTCACTATTCTGAAGTACCAGTATAATAAAAATAAAAAATTTATATATATATCGAATATGAAAATTTGGGAAAATAGGTTTTGTTGCATCACAGAAGTTTTGGTGTTTGGGTGTGGTGAAATAAGCATTTACAAATTTTCTCTGAGCAAATACAATGAAATCGTATTCCTAATTTTCTGACAACATATAAAACATATTATTACATAAACATCATACCTCAAGTTGAACTTTGGTTGTATCTGCCAAGTTATTTTCTGCCTCTTTTTTCTGTAATAATAATTAAAATTGAATGAAAAAGAATAATTTACTTGAAACAATATGGTTCAAATTATTATATTAAATAAAGATTAAGATACTCACAATTTTTGAATCTTTCATGACAACCTGAAGACACTGATTGAACAAATTCTGAACTGAAGTCTGAAAAGTATGATGTAATGTTATTGAAAATAAAAAAAAGTCCTGTAGCAACATCGCATTTTAGATGAAACGTATAAATGTATCAAAACATTTTTATGTCAATATCAGTAGAAAGTCAAAGTCAGTCAAAAATGTGTAAACACGTTCCGTTGGCCATCTTGTCACAGAGGCTTCCTCATATGTTTAGTTTGAGCGGTATTCGAAATTCACTACATAAATTGAATAATGTTTCAACACTTTAGGTAAGGAAAATCATATTTGCTCTATATTTGACAATATTTTGCCCATTAAGCAGCAAAGTAATGATGTCATGATTTATGTCAAATTTTACAAAATTTGGTATATCATGATTTCACTACAAAGTGAATCAATTTGAGAATAACTGAAAAACAAAAATACTTTTGATCATCATTTCAAACGACGATTCAGAATTTCAGATAACGACATCCCTAAGTGCCACCGATAAGATTGTCTCTTCCCATATTGGAATATTTCCATGGTAGAATGTTTTATCAAGTGTGACTCACTGATGATGGATCGCTTACTCTGTGGTCCCCATGATGAATATTTTTTTTATTAAGCATAAGTCACTGATGGATTGCAAAGACACAGCCCATCAGTGCACCATGCTAGTCAAAAAAAAACTTATTGCAGCTAGACTCGGCCGTCGTATTACACAGAAAAACCTTCATTAACCAATTCCCACCAATGCAAATACAGTTCATAGCAACAAGGCAAATCTGACCATTTCAATCATCAAATTATTTGTTTGCAAAATCAATTAAGATATTATGTCATCAACCTTATGAGAGTTACAACATTGCATCACAGCATGTTTGATTGAATGATCACTCGAGATAAAATATTAAAATAAAAAATGACAGCGTAAATAGTACCTAGTCATTGCATTATAATCAAGACAGTGACTTATCAATATAGCGAAATGACTACAAAATTTCGCCTTTCGCAACTAGATACCCCGAATCAGACTGACAGAATGCCAGCTAGTCTATTACTACCCAAATGAAATGGATCCGACCAGATAAAAAGTTCTGAAAATAGGAACATTTTGGAGTGTCTAGTAGCGGTCAAACGGTACAACAAGTTGCAAAACCATCACTACTGCTATGAAACAGCAGGGTTGAGAGTTTAGAAGTTTTTTGTTCACTCAAAGAAAATGATATAAATGTAATGACAATCCAAGGAAGAACGAGATTCTGACAGCCTGCCCGAGATATTAGAAAACATTGGCAAAGTTATTATTAAAAAATCTACAGGTCAAAAAAAAATCAGTATAAAACATTCCACCGACCAAACCTTAGCCTAACATAAATTTTATTTTGTTTATCATAAAATACAAATGTAATACATCTCAACAACAAAAATATGCTTCATTGAAAAGAATTTGAAATAATATTCTGATTCCAAATATAGTTTAGACTTCATTTTACCTCACATGCTTTTATTCCAGACATTTCATCCATTTCCATCGATTGGATAACATTAACTGTTGGTGATGTTGGCTCCTTAATATTCCTTCCCGA
Source organism: Styela plicata (assembly GCA_963675895.2). Classification (NCBI taxonomy): domain Eukaryota; kingdom Metazoa; phylum Chordata; class Ascidiacea; order Stolidobranchia; family Styelidae; genus Styela; species Styela plicata. The sequence continues at coordinate 6,399,854 of OZ023151.1, read as the reverse complement.
TCCATGACTTTTTATATACACATTGATTCTTGAATCAACATTAGTTTTCAACTTTTGACCATTGTTTGCTCGTCTCCACAATAATTGACCTCTCAATTTTTCTGACATGAATTTAAAATCACCGGCTAAAGGAGACAGTGGACTTTCTTCTGTACCTATAACAATTAAAATGAAACGTTTCAAATAGAATGAAATTACTATAATTGCATAAATATTAACTGAGCCCTATAGGTAGGGATGTATAAACTTCAGAATGAGGACTAACATATTGTCTGCATGTCATAAGAGACTAAATAAAGAAGTGGTAGATGGTTTTTTCAGCACCTAAGGCCGATATCACTCATAACAATTTACTATGGCGGTTCAGTTCAAATTGGGATGTTTTACGCCTATGGTGAACTTGCTGGCACATTTCGTAGTAGCTTTTCACAATTTGTGTGGTCATTAGTTGGTGTGGTCATCTATGAATAGTTTTTGGCCTTGCTTAGACGAACGAAAAAAGTCAACAATAGAAGAACAAATCACAACATAACGAGAAACAATTGAAATCGATAAACCTAACCCAGGAATGCTGTATTACAATGCTATTTACCCATTTCTTGTCCAGATACCAGATGAAGCTCAAGCGGACGTGATATACAAAGCATTTTATAACTCTGATCATTAGCATTGAAATATGTTTCTTCAAATAATATTCTGGATGAATGTTTTAAACCACTTGCTGGAAGATCCAATTGACCACTTCTACTATCAAATGATGTAGCAACCTCTTCAAACCCAGATCCACATGACATTTTTGATCCTTCAACAAGGATAGTCTAGAAGCGAAAAATATAAAAACTTCAGATGGGCCAATACAATGTAATTCAAATAATTAGGTATTCCAAGAATTTCAATGCTTTGTTGCAAACTAGGCAAAACATTATCAATTTCATTTAGTTGAAACGTTGAAGCATTATTCTATTTATATAATATTTCGTGAATTTTTAATATCATTCAAAATGTGGGTTGCCCAGTAAGATGCGAGAGGTCTGCTGGACGCCCCACGGTGGACAAGAACAACCCCAATTTTGATATGCCATAATTACATGTTGGAATTCAGAAGACAAAAGGTTTGTTACAGTATGGGAATTTTTGAATAAAAATGTGTAACACCCAACATAGAACACACAGAGCTAAAAAGCAAACCACAAGTGCTTCTCCTTTCATTGCCCAGAATCCAAACTACAACACAGTAGTTAAATGCCCAAGTGACCAAAACTTATTGCCAGCAGAATAATATTGACTCAAAAGGTTTTTTCAATGCATATCCTCCATGCCACAGAAGACTAAAAATAAACAAAAAAGATGGTAGATGGTTTTGCCATCGTCCATGGAATGTTATCAACTGAAGCGCAGTTGCTGATGCTACATGTTGCAGTAGCCCTTTGCCACCACTTTTGGTCACTTGCTGGTAATGTTTTCGGCCCTGCTTAGAGTGAATTTCATCAAAGAAAATCCTTTGTTATGGATAAATACATTTCTTTAGTTGGAAGCTAGTGATCACCTTTCCATTATAAGTGACATATTTATTAATATGTTTGAGATTAGTTGCCTGGTCGTTGCCATCTTCATTTTTAGCATGTTGAGGTTCTTCACTATCAAATTTTATACAATGCGATTCAAAATATGATGAACTGAATATTTTGGGAGCTTCGGATCCACCTTTCCATGATTCAGATCGAGGGATACAAACCTAACAAGAAAGAAAATTATAACAATTTCAAAAAATGGAATATATTACATAAAAAAAAGAATGGTCATTGCAAACATTTACATGCACGATCCTGGAATTCGCTAAAAATTAATATCAACAAAATCTTATATTCAGTTTTGAAAGACGGGGTTTACAGGTTTAGTCCAATTGCAACAGATTTATCTTCCTTAGAGAAAGTATTTTCCTCATTCTGCAACCCAAATCGAAGAGCTTTATTTTACAGCTTACATGCATTATTTCAACAGTCCTAAGTCAAGCAATTTTAAGCTAACGTTACAATCAGAAATAGAAGTTTTGAAGTAAAACAAATCCCGGTTGCCTAAACTTTGTTAGTGAACAAATTAAACAGTTTAATCTGGCAAATCAGGATTTATACACCCACTTTATACAGTTATATACCGTAAAGTACCTACATGAGTACAGGCTCAGTTAGACTACCGGTAGCCTACTCAGTACTGTAACTTATTATTATTATCAAGCTTCAAGTGCAAAACCAATCAACTGAACTGCTCTGTGCTGGTAAAAATGCTGAATAGGTATATAAACACTGAATATAGTCAACTCACAATCCACCTTCCATTTGTTGCTTGAAGAAATAATTTATTGTGATTATGAGCAAATGACAAAAACCAAGAATTCTCACTCAAATCTTCGTCATAGTCTTCCATCATTATCTTACAGTTTTTGACTTACAGTACTAAGTACCGTACCGGTACTGCAAAACGCAAGCACAATAACAGATAAGGTCGTCTTGTAACCATACGGCATACGATCTTTTGTACTTCGAGTAATCTTAACAGACACCTATCTTCTGCTGTCTGTAGGCAGACTATCTACTGATCTACGAACGGCAAACTCATTTTTTGCCAAATAAAATCCAATGCCAAAGTGGATACGATGAAGGGATAACCTATAACGGGAATTAAACAAAAATGGGAACGGGAACAGATATAAATGCACTAAAATGCAGGAATGATGGGAGATACACTAAAACAGAAAATGCGGGAAATACTCTAAAATGCGGGGATAACGGGAAATATACAAAAATGTGAACGGGAACAGGGATAAATGTACTGAAATGTGGGAATGACAGGAGATGGATACCTAAAATGCGGGAATTACGGGGATGCTTTCAAATGTGGGGAAGACGGGAATTAAACAAATATGCGAACGAGAACAGGAAGAAATGCACTAAAATACGGGCAATACGGGAAACACACTAAAATGCGGGATTAATAGGAAATACACTAAAATGTGTGGATGACGGGAAATATACTAAAATGCAGAATTTTGCAGATTATATTCCACTCTGAGCAAGCAGTGCCCAAAAGGAACCACCTAAGGCCACCCAATAGCAAAGAGCTACTAAAAATGTACTACCAACAACTGCACTACAATTGAAACATCCTGAGCGGAACTAAACCACTATCGTAAAGTGTAGTGAGTGACATCTGCCCTGGGCGATGGTTGAACCATCTACCACTTCTTTAATCACGGAGAAATACCAAATGCGAACGAGAACAGGTTGCACCGCTGAGTTATTTTTTCCATTCTTTATAATATATTATTTTAATGCACGTCCAAGATCCACTGCCAAGTTTTTATTCATACACGAGAGGGCGTGCAGCCCCGTAGTGGGCCCTCGAATAGCACTAACGTATTTACTATGTGCCATAAGATGCAACTAAAAAGAACCAGAAACATCACAGATGATTTTCTGTTTGCTAAAACTTTGCTAATACTTTGTTAAAGCACTATTAGCAAATGTAACATGTATAATCTACCAAAGCAAATAAAGAATAAATCCAAAATATAATGCATTTATACCTGTTCCCGTTCTCATTTTTATTTACTTCCGTCGACCCCACATTTTAAAATATTTCCCGCATATTAGAGTATCTCCAAGCATTAACGCAATTTAGCGCGTTTCTCGTAATTCTCGCATTTTGGTGCATTTATCCCTGTTCGCGTTCGCATTTTTATATAATTCCCGCGTTTTAGTGTATTTATCTGTTCCCCTTCGTATTTTGTTTAATTCCCGTCATCCCGTCCCATCTAACCGCATTCCCGCATTTTAGGGTATCTCTCGTCATTCCCGCATTTTAGTCATTTATCTTTGTTCCCGTTCGCATTTTCTAATAATTCCCGTCATCCACACATTTTAGAATATTTCCCGCAACCCCGCATTATAGTGTGTTCTCCCGTAATTCCCGCGTTTAAGTGTATTTATCTGTTCCCGTTCGTATTTTGTTTGATTACCGTCATCCCGTCCCATCCCACCGTCATTCCCGCATTTTAGGGCATCTCTCGTCATTCCCACATTTTAGTCATTTATTCCTTTTCCCGTTCGCCTGTTCGAATATTTCCCGCCCTTCCCTCATTAAAGTGTGTTTCCCGTAATTCCCGCGTTTTAGTTTATTTATTCGTTCCCGTTCATATTTTGTTTAATTCCCGTCATCCCCACATCATAGAATATTTCCCGCATTTTAGTGTGTTTCCCGTAATTCCCACATTTTGGTGCATTAATCCCTGTTCCCGTTCGCATTTTTGTGTAATTCCCGTCATCCCGACATTTTAAATTCCCCCCCCGTAATTCCCGCATTTTAGCTCTCTCTCGCCCACACACCCACCCTCTCTCTCGCTCACACACCCACACTCTCTCTCGCTCACACAACTACACACCCACACTCTTTCTCGCTCACACACCCACACTCTCTCTCGCTCCCACACCGACCTTTTCTCTCGCTCACACACCCACACACTCACACTCTCTCTCACACACCCACACTCTCTCGCTCACATACACCCACGCACTCTCTCTCTCTCGCTCACACACACCCACACACCCTCTCTCTCGCTCACACACACCCACACACACTCTCTCTCTTTCTCGCTCACACACCAACACACTCTCTCGCTCCCACACATACACACACCCACACACTCTCTCTCTTTCTCTCACACACACACACCCACATACTCTCTCTCTCGCTCACACAAACATACCCACACACTCTCCTGCTCACACACACACACACACACACTTTCGCGCGCTCACACACACACACACACTCTCTCTCTCTCACACACACACACTCTCTTTCTCGCTCACACACACCCACACACTCTCTCTCTCATTCACACACACACACACACACACTCTCTCTCTCTCTCGCTTACACACTCTCAAAATACTTGAAAAATAAAAGAAGGCAGTAACAGTAGCGGGCGCGGGTTGAGTCAGGAGGGCAGAGAGAAGAGCTCAGAGGCAGGCGGGGAAACCCAGGGAAGAGTGAGAGAAGCGGGCATGGATTAAGCTGGGAAAGCGTGGGACATCCCGGAAAAATAACAGAAAGTGGTGCAGGAACGAGAGTTTTAGAGAGCAAAAGAAGCCGGGATGTGGCTATCATTTTGTTGTGAAATTAGCTGCAGACTAGTTGTAAACCGCCAACTTACGGGAAACCACTATTTTTTCAGTTCAATTTTTTGTTTAAAATCTCAATTCCTCACCTATCTTTATTTTATATGCAGCAAAACTCTGTAGTATTCTCAAAATACCTTGTCCAATTAGGTTAAGATTTGTTGGGGTCAAAGATTGGGGAAAGGTCGAATAAAGGGATCAAACGTTATTGAAAATACGGAACCTTTTCTATTATATGCAATTAGAAGTATTGTTCAATTCGAATTCTCAATAATTTGCTTCTAAACAGCCCTAATTAATTGTGGCATATCTCGGGTCTCATCTGCGTCCCAAAATTTTTTGTTGCTCTAGAGACAAGGCAGAATTGTTTGCAAAAATGTTTTCCACTAACTGCAACCTTGAGCTAAGAGCCAATAAATATTTAGCTAATTTTCCTAATTTCCTAATTAAAATTGTGACAATCAATTGAGAATACATAAACTAGATTTATAAAAAAAATGTTATGTTTTCACAAATTTTGTAGTACGTTATTAATTTGTTTATACGTTTTAATTTATCCATTAAGCTCTGCCCTTACCCACCTTTTGAAAACTTCGTTCTAGCTCTCCACTCTCCGTATTAACCCTTCACGCTTTGTCGAAGCTCTTCACGTTACGTCGTAGTCAAACACATTATGTGTGAGAGGAGCAGTGGTTAACACTAGGTAAAATTTCTACCCCCAATTTCAAATAACGGACTCTCCAATTTTTTAAAAATAGTTTTTGTATGTAATTCCTTTGCAAAATTAAATATTAGAATTCGAAAATAAAAAGTTATCATCACTTTTCAGAACAAAGGTAGCAAAGAAGGACTCGAACTAGCGAACATTAACTGAATGAATCATACGGGCCTTGTCCGACTGAGCTACGAATGCCGCTTCCATTTAGGGATAATGGTTAGCAATTAAGCTAATTAGACAGAAATTGACGCATTAGTTTGAATCCGTCCGTTGTCAGTTCAGCGTCTAGTGTAATGGTGAAGAGCGTGGATTGTCACGCAAAGGGTTCGGAGGTCTTGTCCTCTCAAGCTGCGGTGACTTGACAGAAAAAGTAGACTGTACAAACTTCTCGTACGCAAAAGGGAGGATAGAGTCAGGGGGCCGGATATCAGCGCGAAGTGGATAGGAATGGTACTCGGGTGGAACGTAGGAACGGAGCGGAGTCTCGAGAAGTCAGACGGTGAAATCACCCGAAAGGCGGGACCCACTTAGCGTGAGTGGGGGAGGCAAAGGAGAGCCGGATTCCAGCTGGCTGGCGTGCAACGAGAGGGTAGGGATAGGGTTAAGGTGCGCCGCGGAGGATAGAAAAAGCGGGCATACGGCGAGGCATTCAATGTGAGTCCAAGGAAGGATGCAGGAAAATGCGCAAGGGCCCAGAAGCAGGCTGAAGAAGGAAAGAAAACGTCAGGGAATGGATAAGCGATAAGGGCGCGTGCGAGGAAAGCGCCGCGAAAAATAGAAATATCTGGCGGAAGTTATGGCATTCAACGGGAGAGTGGGGATAGGAGCAAGGCAAAGGCACAGTGGGCCCGCCCAAAGACGCGAGTGGCCTTGGGACACGCAAGGCATAGAGAGAGGCGGGAGAAGGGAAGAAACCTCAGGGAAGGGAGAAGCGAGAGGGCGCCGATGGAGAGGCGGAAGAAGGAAAGAAACCTTCAAGGAAGAGAGAAGCGGGAGGGCGCGGATGAAGCTACGGCACTTAGAAAAGGCTAGTGTGGCTTTGCATAGAGTGAATTTCCGATTAAAAATGTTTGTCGATATTTTATTTAGTGGTGTTTCCTGGCTCGTGATTTTCGCCTGGACTATTTTTACCATCGTCCATGACAGATAACGTAAATTGCACTCTACTGTATCAATTACGGACTCGGGAAGACTAAGCCGAACGGGACCAGATCATATCTTCCCAGCAAATGTAACCCTGTCTGTCTAGGCCAGTGTTAACTTTGTTTTTGCTAAGAGTGAATCTCCGATAAAAGAATGCTTGAGATTTTTTTTTGGTAATGTTTAAACAACTAGTTTTCTGGCTCATGATTTTGGACAGGACTATTTTACTTTACCATTGTCCAGGGCAGATAACGTACATTGCACTCTACTGTAGGAATTAGGGCTCGAGTAGGCTAAGCCGAACGGGAACAGATCATCTCCTTCCAGCAAATGTAACCCTGTCCGTCTATAAGTGACCGCTGTTACAGGGCCTTGAACAGGGTGATTCACTTCAAGAAGTGGCTATAACAAAAATTTCTAGTTTTTCCCTTTTTGTTCATCAATGATCGCTAGTTTGAGCTTTAATGTGTCCTTTTTTATTGCAAGTATCATCAAATTAAATTCAGTTCCCGATTTTGTTTCAGTACTTGAGATAGAAACATTGGTATGTCTAACTTACAATCATAAAAAATTTACAATATACGATTCATTAATTTTTAGTTCACTCCTTACAATTTATGTTTGTTATCGGAGTTTGACTTGCGTGCTTTCCCAATCAGAAACTTCATTTTGTCAATCATGAGCCACAGATGAACCGCGATCCATCGGTGACTCATACTTAACCAAACGATGTTTGGACAAAATTCTTCTCGGACGGGGTTACCTCGCTATTGAGATTGGTTCCTGATTTAACTTGTTTATCCGAGGAATGAAATTATCGTAAGAGTTCGGTGAAGTTTAAGCACTTGTTTTCACGTTTAGTTTGTTATTGTATGTGAGGTAATTCTTATCGCTGCCAGTGAACTGATTTGTGTTCGTGAGTTGAATTCGAGAGTTTACCTGCAAATTTGTTGGATTGTTGTTGGTTGTGTAGTCGAATGGATTGTTATTTCCGTTTGCTTTTATAGGATGCGTAGTTTTTCAATTACAGCTCTGAGTGAGGATGGAAGCAGTGTCCAAAAGGAACCATTCAAATGCAGGGAGATACAAAAAATATAGTACCGGAAACTGCACTCTAAGCGGAAAACATCCCAAACGGAACTGAACCGCCGCGGTAGAGTGTTGTGACTTGCACCTGTCCTAAGACATGGGAATAGCATTTACTGCCTCCTCGTTTTCCTTTGTTCTCAAGGCACACAGGACTGTTGATATTATTATAACGTTCGGAATATGCTTCAAGCTACACCTCTCGGCCAGGGATGGTTCACGTCACTGGTTGCGCTTTCCTTCACCAACCATGTCGATGTACAGAGCAAAATGTTAGCCATAATCTCCATCCCCGACTAGGAACTGATATCTGCACGTGAGATTAATGTTTCGTCATAGTATGTTTAAACCCTATTCTCGACTTTGCCGCTTCTGCAGGATAAAATTAAATCATATTTCCTATCGACTCAGCAAAATTCAAACCAAGCATATTCAGGAATAATATCTTGCGCATGTTCTTCCTATATCAATTCCAAATTCATTTTGAACTAACTGATTTCACTTTGTCGGCACCGGCTGCCATTCTCTACAAATGTTAAAACGATATTCGTGAAGTTGTCGTAACTATACTACGTCTACAATTAGGTGAAACCACTGCCGGCCAAGCTCAATAGGCCTGCCCCACTCGATAGAGATCAACTCCATCGGGAATTCCCACACTTATGATGAGTTTTACGCGTTATGAACTTTATCAAATCATTGGAGCCTTGAGGTTGTTTGAAGTAGACAGTTGAAAATTACAGCTTTTGTAGTGCATGTCGTTTTGAGATACGCAAGCAAAGTTTAATGACAACATTGATAAAGCATAGCTTGATATGATCGTCTAAAACGGAAGCGCCAAATAACGACCTTGACTTCACAGTCGTCGGTATTGGCTGGTTTTGGTGTTATCGCTATCAGGTCGATTTGAGAGTGCGGTATCCTATCGGTAGAACTACACCCGTCATGTTTGTATTTCATTAAAGAATATTTTAAAGCTGTGATTGCAAATGGTCAGGAATATATTTTGATTTCAGTCCAATATAATACAAACTAAAAAAGAGGATCTGAAGTCATGAGAAGAGGAAAAGTAGAATATTTTTATAGTACTGATTGGGCGGAAAATTTGTAGTTTCGCACACGAATTGTGCTGAAATTGTAACCTCTTATAATAAATTCTTCATTTTCAATTAAAAAATCTGAAGTAGTTTTGATAAACGCCATATTGCCGAGTTTTATACTTTGCGTTTGAACAGTATTTGCTATTTATTCGTAACTATATTTATTAAGATGACTATCGTGAGCTAAGCGCAGCTCGCAGCGATGAGCTACTCACTATGCTTTGGAAGGCCTCAATCCGGTACAAGACACGCTGGGGATGAATGGATATATCAACATGTAAGTGTCCAATCTACTTCAACAGGGCGATGGCTTGCAATAAATGGAGAACGAGTTCGAATGGAAACATTGAATGCTCCTCAGCATTGGCAAAAGATCACAAACTCCGACACAAATCATTTCTTGCTGGGAATTGAAATTGGGAACAACTTGTATTATCTCACTCACGACCGCCGAAGGCGACTGGTATTAACTAAAAGTAGCTGGAAATCTAAATTGTACACAATAATACACGACGAAAAACAAGGGAAACATCTCATGCAACACGTTGAGTATAATATCCTCGGAATTTTCAAAAATAAATTTTATGTTCAGATTACGGACAATGGCGGTTTAAGATTAATTAAAAGACCACGAAACGCTCACGACTTTTACATCAGCGCACGTTCATCGTCATGAAGGAATTACCTTCAAAGCATCGTACACACATTTCTTGAATAATTGCACCGCACAGTAGTCTATATTTGTTCTTGATCCGTTTTCTCCTCCATGTTTTGTCATATTTGAGGAGATTGGTTCTATATATGTTTATGATTGAGTTTTAGCCAAGGTAAACAAACCATTGATTCCCACTTCAATACATCTGTTGTATTCTTCCCAAAATAAGCCATTAGCCGCATTCTCGGTCTTCGTATAAGCTTATTTTATTTTCATCGTTGTCGGTTATTGTATTGGCAGATGAAGAAATAAGTATGTATATGTAGTCGTTGTCTGTGTTTCCAATCAATTCCATTTAGAAACTATATTCTCGTTTTAATTGCTCACTTTAACGGTACCTCAGAAATGTACAGGTACGAGTGATTCATACAAAAATTAGTGGTGCAAATGCTACTTGCACCGCTCGAACCACTTGTTTTTGTGTACACCAATCGTATTTGAGTGCATCTCTTGCAACGCTCGCGCCCTTAGTACCACTCGTCTTTGTGTGCACCACTCGTTTTCGTGAGTACCATTTCCACTATATATATCACTCGTTTTTGTGTGCACCACTTGCACCAACCGTCGTTGTGTGTGACACCTGCACCAATCGAATCACTTGCATCTGTATATTTTAAAGCTTCAAAAACGCGACATCAGCTGAACATGGTCAGTCCGAGCCACAAAGCCTGGTTCAGCATAAGTCACAGATGGATTGCATCGTCGTGGCGCGGTCTGTCTGTGCCGCATACTTGACAAAATTATAGTTTCTAATAGAGGCATAACATAGTTAATGTGACAGAAAATCAGAAATGCGCTTGTCGAAAAGAACAGATTCTAGACACATTATATCTTTGCTTATCAAATTAAGGCGTTCACGGGTATGGGCTTACCATACTACAGCAGGTTGCCGCTCATTGCGTTTTTTTGTTTGTTTTCTGCTTAAATTACAGTGATTGATGGTCTATTCAGTGAATAAAGATTACAACTTGCTTAGAGTAAGTCCACTGCTGAAGTTAGTTTTGACTGTCGAATGAAAAAGTCTAGAAACTAGAAAAGCGCTACAAAAATATCATACATAAATAGCTGTGTATTTGGTGAAAAACTGGTTGGCGATGTTTATAATTCCACCGCAAAGGGACTTGATGATCAGACCACGAAAATGAGTTACTGAGTATTAGCAGCAATTCTCCTGACAAACGCAGCATGTTGTGATCTTGTGGCGTCCGAGAGCAAATATCGTAATTAACGCGTATCGTAATTCCAAACGCGAGATGAGATCATCAGATCATAACAGACACCATAGGCCAAAATTTGGTAAAAAAAACACAGAATATTTCTCGTAAATCTTGGAGCAACAGCCCGAAATTCGCGATAAATTTTTTTTATTGGAATTCACTTTTTATATAAAGTAGTAGTCGCGCTTTGAAGGAACCAATTAATGCCCACTTATATAGCAAAAAATTATTTCAAATGTTTGTCATCAACTGTACCCTTGCAGGGGAGGTGGGATTAAGCCGGACGCTTGGTTGAAAGGGACAGTCAAGTATTTTACAAAAACGGCGTGTTTAGGCGGACATGTTGCTCCTTTTTAGGTGGGAAGGTTCCGAGTTTGTGATGTTTAGAAGTTGCGCGGGCGCAAAAATCAATTTTAAGTCGGCTTCATATTATTTAATGACAATATCGTCGCTTCGAAGTAGTGACGAGAATCACGAGATCATTTAGTTCAGATAGATCGTGACGAAGCTTACTCAACTAGTCATCCATCAGAGTAAAATATTTCAGCAGGCTGAACTTTAAAAATACTACTGATCAGAGATTACAATGCTAGTAAAATGGGAATTCTCATTTGGGACAAAATGGGACATTTCCCGGTTTCCTCCGGTATTTGAAATGTAGGCATTTACCCTGCATATGGTACAAAAATAGTGCAGAAAAAGGGTGAAGGAAATTGGGGGTACCGTCAGTTTATTTTGGGCAATAGCCACCTTCAGAAGTACGGAAGTAAACTTTGCATTAGAAAAGCCTTCTCAATTACATGATGTAGCCTACCGAAACCGATAGGACAGAAACATGTTAGCATGCCAGGACAAACTATAGGCTTATTGGTTCCAGACCCGCGGGTATTGATGAATGATAGAACGAGTAGATACAGTATATAGCACATCATTACATTTTCGATACGTAGTTTCAGCATAAAACTAGGAATGCAAAAATGAGCTTATATGCTATGATGTTCCTAAGATACAAACTTGCTAAAAATTCTTTGTATTTCTAGCGTGCTTGCTTTACAAAAGTAGAATATCTTATGACAAATAATGGAAGAAATTTGTGAAAAAAAATTCGTATTGCTAAGCCTTCATCTGAACTCAATCAAGAACGTGAAGAAGTTATATGATGAATCTCCGGTCAAAGATCTATGCTGAGTGTCTCATTCCGATGAACGTATGCTGCTGATTGCCAAAAGTTGAAGCAGCTTCTAGAAAACGGAAGGCAAAAATTTGAAATTCCTATCAGTTCATTACGACAGCTGCTTTCAAAGAACAGCAAACATTTGAGGTTTTGATTGTTTTTTGTGTGATGGAAAATACTCCTTGATAACCGGAATTGGACCAATGGAAATTGTTATGAGTACGACGGTTATTCGAATTTTTTCTCCAGATATGTGTCTTAAACTAATTATTTCAGATTTTTTCCTTTTTCGGTGGCATCGTCAAGTAAAAATAGAATAAATCTGAAATATAATATATCAATAATGTTGTATCGCTACACGAAAAATTAAAAAGCGGTAAAACCTCTCACTCTAAGCGGAAATATCGCAAACGTGCAGTAAGTGGTATTTGCAATGGACGATAGTAGAACCATATACTACTTCTTTGTTTCCCTCTAAGTTGAACCTTAAAAGCAGCAAGTAATTTAATTTAAGGCAATTGGAAAGTCCGCGTTCTCAGGGCGATGAATGGGTGTTAAACATTTGTTGATCACCAGTTGGACTTTATAAGACATCGTCTCTTTGGTTCATTATTTGAAATTATGTTTTTGATAAGTGGTCTGAATTTATTTCCCCTTTTCTTTGATAGTTTGTTATCTGGCTCACAAAATAGCCTACTCACTGAATTAATGCTACTGCTGTAGTATGAAAATGAACAAAGTTTACTTAATTTTATTTTGTCATTTGGAATCAAAACGGTGGGAAACATAAAAGACGTCGAAATAATATATTGCTCAATCACTGGCTATAGGAATGCGGATATTATAAATGCAGGAAATAGTTCATGTTTTATTTAAATTGATACATAAACATGAAATAAATTGTTGTTTAGTACAGTTTGATTATGTAACAAAATTGATATCGATTTTAAATATCAAATAAATTTTATCAATTTGAAACGAGATCTTGAGATACGAGACGAAGAAAATCGTTCTTGTTATAAAATAGTTGGTTGTATACCGGGGAAATGGTCTGCTATTTCAGAAAAAAAAATTGTATATGTATGACAGCATATAATAGAATGATCACAATCATGCCACAGTGATTATAGTTTGGCGCGATGGTTAACATGTTGGCATCGCAGGTTGAATATCTTGGGTTAGAGTCCCGGCGAGTCGGCTCGGTAATCCATGCCCAGCTGAACGGGAAAGGTCATATCTTTCCAACAACTCTAACCCTGTCCGTCTATAGGTCGTCGCTGGTACAGGGCCTTGGCCAGGGTGATCCACTCCAAGAAGCTATGAAAAAAATTACAAAAGAGTTAAGCTATGGATATGGATGTGTCCATGTAGACTGTAGAGCAAGTTGACTACAAATAGAGCGGCCGGAAAGAGGGAAATTAGTTTGATATTTTATAATTGGGCGAACCAAGACGACTGTCCTTTTTATCAAATAAATATGTTCAAATTTATCATCAAATCAAATTTATGTTATGGAAAATAGAAAACATTCAATCAAATATATTTCCAAATATTTTCGCTAGAGAGACACATAAATCGACATAGACAAACGCAAAAATATATACAAATAAACACTAGATCACAATCAAGATGAAGACAAAACACGAAAAAATAGAGAGCGGGGCACTGCTTCAATGATTTACATATAATATTGATTATTTCCTGCCAAATGAAATTTCTCAATATAAATTCAAGGATCAAGTGGAAAATTTCTACATTATGGGAGCGAATTATGTAAAATATCGAATAATGCCCCAGGAGGAGGAACACCCATACATGGGATTACTGCTTTGTCGTGGCGGATGGGCTTATTACCTTTGCAATCTATAGCGCTATACTAATTGGAGATATTCTCTCCTTATCAGTACGTTCTACAGACAGAAGGCAAACGAAACGTAATCCTAATCTCAAGAAGTGGTAGAGCCATTCAACGATGGCAATTCAGTTCCTTTGGAATGTTTCTTGCTCAGCGTGCAGTTGCTGGTTTTTTCACATATTATGACGCGTCCAAATAAAGAAAATGGCCCCCAGTCCAGTGCACCCCGTAATAGGGAGGGGAGTGCTAAGAACTTCACGGTCAACGATTTTTCAATCTGTTTTTCTAACGTTCGTGGGTTGAGAGGAAACTTCGCCTCTGTGAAATCATTCCTTGCGAGGAATAGTCCAGACGTCTTTGCACTCTACGAGACCAACCTTAATCCTGGAATCTCATCTTCTGATTTCGGGGTCGAGGTTTATTTGTCGCTCATACGCAAAGATTCTCCAAGGCATATGCACGGACTAGCTATCTACGTTTGTAGCAATCTGCCTGCAGCCCGTGCATTTGCCTTTGAGTCTACATCACCTTCGTATCTGTGCCTGGGCATGTCGCTTCTGACATCGACATCGTTCCTATTCTTTATATACCGATCTCCCTCAACCCAAGATTGTTCTGTCCTGAACGACATATCTTTGCAGATGGACAAGATTTTGATGTCTTGTCCATCTGCCAACTTTTTGTAATGGGAGATTTTAATGCCCATCACGATACCTGGTTGAATTCAGCTGCAACTGACCTGGCCGGAATTAAACCTCATAATTTCGCCATTACTGAGTCACTGACACAGATGGTGGAATTTATGACTAGGATCTTCGACAACCCAGCTCACGCTCCTTCCCGACTGAATCTTTGTTTCGTCTCAGATCCAGGTGATGTATTCTCCCTGGTTCCCCAGCCCCCACTTGGTACTTCCGACCACGTCAATTTCCAGCTGAGATTAAAAAATCCGACTCACATAAGTAAAAAGTCTCCCTTTTACCGCACTTCTTATAACTACAAGGGCGGCGACTTGGATTCTTTTCGGGATTTTCTTCGCGATGTGCCGTAGAGTGATGTTTTCTTGTTGCCTGCTGGTGAGTGTGCGGTGGAAGTCGCAGATTGGATACGCCATGGAATTGATGAATTCATTCCTTGCCGAAGATTCCAAGTGAAGCCCACTCTGCCCCATGGTTTTCACTCAAATGCTCGGCGGCAATGGAGACGAGGAATTATCGTTTCCATCGCTATCGTCGACATTCCAACAGCAATAATAGACGACTTCATAGAAAGGCTCGGAATGATTGTAAAAGAATTTTCAGAATAGCTAAAACACGATACATGGAATCCACCAAATCCAAAATTTCACAGCAAAAATTGGGTTTCAAAGATTTTTGGAAAATAATAAATAATGTAATGAACAGGGGTAAATCTAGTATCCCTGATCCCAATAAATATCGTCCAATTATTCTCTTACCTATTATCAGTAAAATTTTTGAATCAATTATTAATATTAGAATTTCTGGACACCTGTAGTCGCTTTGTCTCCTTACTGACAAACAGTATGGTTTTCGTCGTTCTCGCTCAACTGCTGACTTGTTGACAGTAATAACCGAACGAATATTTCGTGCCCTTGATCATTGTGGGGAGGCAAAGTCGGCTGCTTTAGACATTTCTGAAGCATTCGACAGAGTTTGGCACCAAGGGCTGTTGCAGAAAATTCAATCGTGTGGTATTTCTGGTCAAGTTTTTTCAATCTTTCTTATCCAATCGCAAGATTAATGTTGTTTTGGACGGACTACATTCCGAAAATTATTATTTCATCCGCTGTCCCTCAGGGGTCGATTCTTGGTCCAACTTTGTTTTTGACAAATATTAATGACCTACCCGATAAGTTGATCTTTGATTTGGTAATTTACGCTGATGATACAACTCTATATTCTTGTCTCAACGAAAAATCCCTCCCGGAACAACGTCTAGCCCTGGCAAAATTGCTTGAGTGTGATTTGGCCACAGTATCTAATTGGGATAACACTTGGCAGGTAACTCTTAACTCGGAGAAGACCAAAGTTTTATCAAGTAATCGTTACACTTATACGAATGCAACTCAAATTTATCTAGTACTGTTCTAGAGGAATCCTCAAATATTTGTCTCGTTGTACTCACACTGTCTAAGGACATGAGTTGGAATGAATATGCCACTATTATTTCTAAACAAGCCTCGATGAAAGCTGGTTATTTATATCAGGCTCGCCATTATCTCACTCCCGAAATCATTCTCCATTTGTATGAATGTGTATGGAGCATTTGTATGGAGAATCTCTAAACCCTGGAATTTCTTGCCTTCTTGCTGCTTTCCTGATCGTGTTGATCTACAAGGCTTTAAAACTACTTCGGGAGAATTTTCAAGTTTGATTTTTCTCTTGCGGCCTGAGCTGAATCTCTTCTTCTCCTGTGGTCTGAGCGAATTTCAATAAAAAAAAAAAAAAAAAAAATTAAAAAAAAAACGATTTTGTGTGTGGGTACAATGAGTTCTAATTCTTTAGTACGTTTAAATCGCTCGAGACTAAAATAATAGAAACCAGTAGTCGGTTTTTAGATTGAAATTCCCCTCCCCCCTTTAAAATCTGATTTGCAAAACTCGGCAACACTCGTTATTAGATGCACTGATCTAAAATAGGTCAAAGGTCGGATTAAAGTTCAAGGCAAACTCATCATCTTCACGCTTGAATCATCTTGACGTCATAATGCGTGGAGAATGGGAGTAAATTTGGCGAGCTTAGCAGTCAGGATAATCAGTGCCGTTAATACGTACCCCCTTTCTGATGTGTGATATGCGCCTGGGCGTTGTATATTTTTCTTTTTTTATATTCCTGCTATACATTTAAAATTGTAAAATTTGTTTTTCATCTAAGAATGAATACAGAACAGGAAAGGATTTCATTTTTATCCTGCGGGAGAGGAAAGCGACAATGCTTAATCCCCCTTTCTGCTCTTGCAGCTTGTGCAGATACCAGCAGACCAGTTCCGAATCGGGGTGAAGGTTTTTTTGGCTTGCATGTTTCTCATTTTCCTCTGCGTGGGCCTGGTTGGTGGAGGAAGCTGTAGGCAGTGCTTACGTGAACCGCTCGTACAGCAGACTGGCAGACCTCTCGCTTATAATCAGTAATCCTGCAACTCACGTCATGACGATCTGATCAGAGATGAGTAGCTCGAAGCGAATTCCCAACATAGGCATGGTGGGCTAGGCCTACGGTATCTAACTCCAGCAGGTAGTCTTAGAACTCAGAACTTTACTTCTGAGAAAAATAACTTGGAGCTGTCAACTGATCAAGAACCAAACATAATTTTTTACCAAACGTATCTTTTCTCATCTACAGTTTCTCCAGTACTGAGTCCAATTTCTTTTTTGCTTGTGTTTTAATTTTTAGTGTGAGTGTTTGGCGACCCTTTATTTTTTGTGAGGGAGGGGTCCCGTACAGCGTATGATGTGTACCGTATGCTGTATGGTTGAATTTAAAAATATATATATTTTTTTTTGAGGTAAGCAAACTCGTGTTACTTTCTTCTAATGTTTCCTTGAAACCTAATTCGTGGCTCGTGTTTTAACTTTCTTTTAGGTTTTGTTTGCTTTTCTGATAACTCTATAATGTTATATCTTTATTTGTATCGCCTTTTGTGTCGACAGAGGTGTCGAAATAAACTTTGACTATGTTTATTTACCGTACAGTATGACAGTAGCTTATATCCTACAGTAATTCATATGGCCTAAGTTCAGACAAATCATGCCCATGCTCAAAAATCTCTGGAACTATATTTTCATTTTATTCATTTAATTTCATATTATTGATGTAGGTACTGTTATTGTTTTCGATGGACAAATTGTGCTGATTATGTTATGTTATGTTTTCTGTTATGAAACTGACTTGTTTGTCATAGCCTATCTTATGTGTTTTGTATGGATCTGAGTTATCTATTGATACCATTCCCAACGGTCACACCAGAAATGTGTCAAGTTGAAATTCCATATTTGAATTCACTGCAAAACAAAATGTCGAATAGTCCAGATTGCGATTGTATTTTTGAACGAATCATAAGAAAGACTTGATAAAGTAATGGCTTTTTACACTGTACAGATATTAGTCTCTCTTCGATATGAGATGTTGGGTCATAGATATATGTGAAAAAGGCAAAATAAAAAAAAACTATGAAAAAGCGTTGGTATAGGTAGATAAATTTATTTCGACCTTCCCCACCATGCAATAAAGTGTCACACCAAGTGGAATACCTATAGCCAGATAATGTACAATTCTTTTCTGCCATTACAGTTGCCATTTGATAGAATACGCTATAAACAATGTCAAGTCCATATCATAATGATATGAACAATTTGAGATCAAGTGCGACTGGTAATCCTAATGGTAAGTTTTAAGTACTTTTTTCTTCCAACTTGAAAAAATGCTTTTTATCAGTTTATTCACAACTGCATGAGCTTGAAATCGTAATATATTCTATGATTTTATGTTGTAAACATTCAAAATCTACAAGCTATCCTGTACTATACATTTTTATTTGTCCATGATACAGCTATTAAAGCTGTTGCAGGGGCGTTGTAATCTTGATATTTAATTTTTTTGAATGGATTATGTCCTATTTTAATACGTAAAATTTACCATATATTCTCATTTCACACACACTTCAAAATGAAGAAATGTAAAAATAATTGTGAAACGAAAGTAACTTTGAAGACTTGAGGTTAGATTTTCCTCCCTAACTTGTTGTTTATTTATATGTATCGTTATGTCATATTTGTTATGTATGCTAAATTTTTTGTTTTGTAACAATGTTCAATTTTCGAAAACTTAAGGAGTGTGAAACAATGAATCAAACCTATTGAACAATTGACCAAAAGAGAATTTAATTTGTTTTTCTAAAATCTGTTTTTAACATTCTCAGGTCCGATGAAGCAACCGCCTCCACCCCATTTCACATCTCGGAATATGACTGGTGGAAGTAACGCACCCCCTCCTCATGCTCCGTCGCCGCATGGACATGTGTCACCACCATCGGGATATCAATATGATCATACACAGCATCAAAATCCATCCACAAATGCTTGGCAGATGCCTTATCACCAGGGGCTTCATCAAACTCCTTCTGGGACGGATCTGCCGCCTGCAACAAGTGGATATAATGTTAACGGTTTGCCTCCGACATCTGGAACACGGAACTCTCCTTCACAATTTGGTCCTCCTAATCTACATCATAATATGAATCCACCAAATCGTTTGCCAAATGTTCAAAATTATTCCCCAAGCATGACACCACCACCACCACCACCGCCTAATGGTCACCAACCACCCTTGAGCCAAAGTTCAGGAATCAATCCAGGTTTTTCTCATTCGAGTCAACCCCCACTTGGTTCAAATGCTTACACACCGACTTCCCAACCACCATTAGCACCTCCTCCAATGTCCAACACTTTATCATATCCTACATCAAATAAAGTTCAGACAAACATGCCTTATCCACCAAGCACCATACCTTACTCTTCTTCGAATAATCAAGGTTTCGCACCGCCACCAATGCCTTCTACATCAGGTAAAGTCTGATTTATTATTCATAATATGGATATGGATTTCGAATAACATTTCGAATCTTTCCAAATATTATTCTGAAAGCACCATGTTGAAAATCCGAACAAAAGGAAAAATTGCTAATTTGATAGGCAAAAACTTCCACACCCTCGACCTTTAAGAACTGGTAATGGTATTCTCCTGAGGGCTCATGGTAGGCCATATGGTTCAACTGGATTGTCAGCTTTCCTCTCTAGCAAAACAAAATTGAGATTCTGCCCGGGCCCTATATTGTGATAAATTTTGTGTCTAAATTCTTTTTTAAATTTACATATATACTAGTTATATGCCAAAAAGCCTCTTTTTCATCACTTTTTTTTCGTTTTTTTACAGGCACTTATTCACAACCGCAACCAAATCAAATACCTTTGGTTCATCCACAGGGTGATGTTAACCGCATGCAACCACCGCCCATGATGCAGAATCAGGTAATACCAATTTTACTCCTGTCAATCTGCGCTTCATGCTTGACAAACCCATCTTCAATCATAATCTCTGGTACCAGTATTGTTATTAATTTCAAGGTTTAATAAACTTTAGAACTTTTGTGTGGTACGGATAATCAGATTAAAAAGTATTAGCTCTACTAATTAAGATTTCCACAGGAATAGAGTTACACAGCAAATAAAACTCCATCTTTTGTTATGCTGGATCCTATTGTAGCAAGGGCTGTCCAAACGATTTGGTTCCACATTTTTCACATAGTTTATTCAATTCAAATTTGAAGTGAGCTTGAAGAAAATGATTTGAATTATTAACATGATCAACAATACTTTGTTCTTTCAAAAGAAATATATTTTGAATACCTTAATTGATTGATATGGAAGGTTACTTCACTGTCATAATAAGACTGCGGAGATGGGTTTGATTTGGTGGTTTAATAAAGGTTTTAAGTAAACCCCAACATCATAAATTCAAATCTTTCATATTAATATATATAGTAATTTATATATAGTTTATATATATATATATATATAGTTTAAACCCTAGTGCCAATGAAATTTACTAATACAGCAAAATGACTCTGATTATCTATTAACCTGGTGCAGACTGGTAGAATGCGGGCTCTGCTACTCAGACACTTGGGGAAAATGGGTTCGATCAAAAGAAATTTAGCAAATTGGGAGTAATTCATGCTAATATGTCTTTTGCTAGAAGAATAAAATCTCCCTATTTTAGTCTCTTGTAGTAACCAAACTGTTAAAAATTTTCTCAAAATCATTAATACTGCTATGAAATAGCAGTGTTGAT
The DNA here is from genome assembly GCA_963675895.2 of Styela plicata. Lineage (NCBI taxonomy): Eukaryota > Metazoa > Chordata > Ascidiacea > Stolidobranchia > Styelidae > Styela > Styela plicata. Next base: position 6,378,803 of record OZ023151.1, on the reverse strand, counting down.
GGTTTTGAAGGTTTTTTGGTAAAGTGATGGGTACAGATACAATAGTGTTTATTTTTGTTTTTGGCAGCTACCACCAACAAACGAACAAATTCGAGGACAAATGCATCATTATCCTGGGCAACACACACCACAACCTCCACATCTTCTCCCTCCTGCTCCAGGTGATTGTTGTTAATCCCTCGCAAATGTAAAAAAATTTCAATTTGGGTTGATTTTACTTAATAAAGCCACTAATGAATGATTTTGGGCATATTGGAATGATTCTTCTTCAAAAATGTTCAACCAAACATGTTTTGTTAAATATGTGTCACTGATGCAACGTGCCGCCGAGACGCAGTCCATCTGTGGCACATGCTTGGCTAAATATGATTTCTGCTTCTAAGGGTTTAAATACTCATTTCTGTTACTTTGTATGATTCGTTGTATGTCTTATGCAAAAAGCTCTTTTGTTGATTTGATATTTGATTTCTGGATATCTGGAAGTGCTCAATCAGATATTGTTTCTCCCAACGTTGCATCAACTTTACATGTACCGTCTTTTTCAATATATTCAATTAAATACAGTATATCTTTGGAGCAATTTATTATATTTCTCTACCATTAACTATTCTTTGACCGGTTGCCTTGTAATATGTTTCGTTTATAACTCTGATTTTGAATACATGTTTTGTTGTACTTTGAACTGTGTAGATCAAAGTTCAATTCTTTGTATTGTGATGCCCATGTCCGAACCGTTCACAATCAATTTTTCGTTTTTGTCAAGATTTAGCCATGCACCGCACCTCATGCTTATCTATCATTGGTTATTAGTTCATAGTTAAAATGTTGGATTAATTCCAGTCTGCCTGGATTACCCAATCAGACTTTTTATTTTGCCAAGCATGCACCAAAGATGGACTGCATCTGCGTGTCATCGACACGATTCATCAGTGCTTACACAATTTTACATACTTAAAAATATTTTGACAAAATTATTGAGGAATTGTTTAGGCTTTCAAGATTTATGATGTATGTCAAGGATGTACCATATTGGCTCTATCTGTCAGTGACTTATACTTAACAAAAATGTTCATCCATTTTATTCTATCTGGGATGAAGGCATTCAAGAATTAGGACACTGGTCTGTGCAGAATTGGCATGAAATCATAATTTTGCTTAATAAATTATATCGTTTGCTAAATCCATGATTATGCTTACATATTGAGAACCTTTGAATTGTCAATCGTATCCCAGTCAGGAAATTTATTTTGTCAGCATCAGCCACAGATGGACTGCACCTCGGCCACGCAATCCATCAGTGACAAAAAATCAACATTTTATTGACTGGGATTTATGTTTTTTGTTGAATCAGGACCAGGAATGCCACCTAATATGCCAGGACCTGGACAGTATCCTTACTCTCCTGCAATGGGTTTAACACATGGAATGAGTAATATGGGAATTGATGACAAACATCGTCCTATCAATATAATGCTGGTAGGAAGTGACTTATTGATGATGATTTATTGTCAGTTTGACAAAGATATTGAAAACATTGTTTTGTATGAACTAAGTAATTTCTCATATTTCGTCATGATATGTAGGTATGAGTATTAAAAATTGATTATTCAATCCTGTACCAGAGACCGCTGACTACTTTTCACACTAGTAAAAAATTGGTTCTTGAATAATTCCTGTTATATGAAACTTATTCTGTGGGTCAAATTATCCCCTCAATTTGTGGTTTAGGGGCAGGGTGCTTTGATATCGTAAATTGTCGATGACGTTTACTTTGGTTGGTTTTCTAAAATTTTAGTTTAAAAATTTCTTTTGCATGATACATCAACTAACCAAAGATAGAATATTCAACATTTTGCTGGTCTATTTCCTGATGAATTTTGATAAGAATATATTCTATGCTTAAATTTTCCCCAAGACACTACAGAAATCTCTGCCGACAGTCTCTTTTTAATTCTATTGATTTGAATTTTTTCCACCACATGTAAATAAATGGGTTATCTGGGCTCAATTGGTAAAAGCGTTATGAGTATGCTGTGAGCTACTTATCTGTGATCGAACTGAAAAAGGTTAGAATCTTGTTAAGAATGATTAAGTTCGAGAGCTATGCTGGACAGTTCAGCTTTCTCCACCAACCATGTCTATGTCTATGCACAGGAAAAATCAGTGCACTTTCTATTTGGAAATAAAAAGTAATGAGAATGGATGTATTTCATTATGGCAGATAATCTCTGTTCATTGATCATTTGGACGTTTGGATTATTATAACCGATATCCTGTTTGTTGTAGGAGAGACGACTTCTACCAATGAAAAAGCATAAGCAAAAACCATTACAATTTGAAGCTTCACCAGGTGATAGAGGTTTGATACCACCCAAGAGAAAGAACTGTAGCCCAGAGTAAGTTGAAAGATGTTTAAATTGCTGGTTGTTATATGCTAAATTGATCTTGACCAATATGATTTCATCTAACATTCCAATATTTTTGTCAATCACTAACACTGATACTACTATACCATGAATCTAAAAGCAAAACCTAGAATATACAGTGCATAACTAAAGATAATGAAAAATACAAATTCTCACTTGAAAAAATGAATTCAGTTTTCTGAAAATCATGTTTTGGAATTACCAATATTATCGAGATCCTGAATTTTTAGCACTGTAATTTATCATTTTTTATGACTAAGATCTTGTTGTTTTTGTTCATTTTCATTGTGCGATACATGATGTACAGATAAATATTAAAAGTTTGATTTTTCATGTAATGTAGTAACACATTAATAACATATTCATTTTAATAATAGTTAAACGTTTCCTTTCCTTAGCTGACCCTACTTTTGAATTATCTATATGGGTTGTAGAACTTGGGTATTGGTGTATTATTTCTTTCTAGCTTTTTAGATTTTGTCTGATGTTTATAAAATATTATATATTGGAGGATGAATAAATAACAACTAAATACTGCAGTTGTAAAAATTCAAATTGATAAATTTATCATATCAGGGGTGGAAGTGCTAAGCCCCATATACATAATTCCAGGTCTCTAAAATACTGCATCTTGCTATAATTTCTTTTTATTGATAGGGGATGTACACATAATTCACTTTGAACGAACGTTGTTTGACTTGTTAAATAGAGGTTATTAGATTCAAAGATTTCGGACAATTGAACTGTCTGTTTCAATTAAAGCACTTCACTTCTGTTGAGTGAGTGACATAATCTTTTTTTTTGGGGCGTCCGAAATGTTAATGTCATTTTCTTCGACTGATGAAAAAAGCTCCAATCCATCAACACCGCTATTTCATAGCAGCACCTTGTAATATTGTTCATCAAGAAAATCTTTATGGGATTTCAAACTTATAGAATCCATTTTATAATTCAAATACCTTCAGCAGTGTTTAGAGTCCTAGTAAGCCTATAAAACTTAAATTTCAAAATTGTGTATTTATATATAAAAATAACATTTCCTTATTTTGCAGTGTATTCCGCTGCACACTCAATGCAATTCCGAGCACTCAAGCACTTCTAAACAAGGTCAAATTACCGCTTGGTTTAATAATTCATCCGTTCAAGGATCTAAGCTCACTACCTGTAATATCAGCTGGTGAGTTGACTAATGATTGTATAAAGTTTCAGCTTGAAAAAATAGGGACTATTTGAATGAAAATTCAATATAATTATGGGAACGATAGGATACCAACTGTACATAAATATGTTTTTCTGTGAATTGCATGAAATTTATTTTAGTGCAGGTACTAATGACGGTAGCAGTACTGATGATTTTTAATCTTGTTCTATAGTTTTGCTGCTACCGGACACTTAAAAAGGGACTAAATTTTTTTCCGATGGAACCTATTTTCTTCAGTGTACCGAGTAGCTGACATTCTGCCCACCAGGATTCGAGTTCCTAGAAATTCCTTGAAACCATACATTGCAGTAGTAGTAGAATTGGAATAAAACTTTTTTATAGTCACTTCTTGACCAGATCATCTTGACCAAGGCCCTCCACCAGTGGACACTTGAGTTGATAGAAAGATAATGAGCTTTATGGTTCGGCTCAGACTACTGAAGTTATTACACCCTTGGTTGAGTGGTGAACTCTTCGACTTGCGATGCCAATATGATAACTACCAGGCCAGCGCTTAAACTGAATGGAAATTTCCAATACCAGTATCAGCTCGAAGTTTCAACTTCGAATACACCATAAAAGGGTGTTCCTTAACCATGATGATAAATTTAATTTCTATAATCCAGTCTATAAATGCAGCGAAGCAGTGATCTCTTTTTAAACATACTTTCCTACGTATAGCATGACTATGACACGTCTTTTACTACACTTCATGGTATGCTGTGGGCAGCGTCATGGCTGGTTTCTCTAAGATCCTGTTGTCGTTCATAATATTATAGATTGAATTGTTTAAGCTCACTTTTTTCACCATTGTGTTATATTATTATTCTGAATATTGAATAACAGTACTTTTAATGAAAAAAAAAGAAAGTTCTGAACTCCCAATTAATACAGGTAGAAGATGATGATTTGAAAAATTGGCAAATAACTTGTACTACACCCAGTAGTGATACCTGGTGTCAGACTGGAAAGAACATCAGGTACTCAGACACCCAGTAAAAAAAACTTCCATCATAAGAAAATTTAGTAAATGAGCAATATTTTATTATATTGGTATAGGCTGGCTCTAGAATTGTTTTACATAATTCCTGTGTGTTGCATGAGGCGACTAAAAAGAAGTAGGGATGTCACAAGCGTTGCAGTACCATACTCAGTTCGGACGAAACTAAGCAGCTCGCTTCCCTTTGAACATATTTTGGTATTTTTTCATTTTTATTCATATAAACAAAAAAAATAAAGAAATAATGTACACATCAGTGACTTGACCCAATGATTTTTAAACCATAGTGATGTCATCAAGAATTTGCTCTAGGTGGTAATCGCAGATATATATTTCAGTGAAAATTTCTAGCTTTTTATTTGTAAAATAAGGCACAAATTTTTAAGAATAGCATAAAATGTGCTGCCTCCAGCCAATAAGACAAAAAATATCTCTTTCCACAAGATTAAAGTGCTGTTTTCGGGTGGCTGAGAGCAACTAAACTGGAAAAAAGTTTCGAAGTCATGGACACATGAACAAGAACAGATATCCACCATCTTTCTTGATGCACCGGTACTACAGTCAAAAAACTCAATTTTTCACTTGCCCAAAATTACATTATCCCTATTTTTGAGTGGCATTCATTTGTTGCACAACATTAATATAATTCATTTTTTATTCTATTATTTTAGGAACAATTGTACGTTGCAAACGTTGTCGAACATACATCAATCCATTTGTTAATTTTTTGGATGAGCGAAGTTGGCGATGTAATTTGTGTTTTGTTGTTAACGAAGTACCTGAAGAATTTTTACATCATCCTGTCACTAAAACTTACGGCGAACCTCATACAAGACCAGAATGTACCAACGCTACCTTGGAATTTATTGGTAAGGAATATCAAGCAATTTATGGAATGTTGCTATTTTTGAATACGGTATGGAATCATCATTTTGAATCAAATTTTTCGGGAAATTTATATACTTATAAATTATAGTTATAAATATACTTGCAAAATTCAACTGGAAGATTCAAATAATAGTAGGGTTACGACACGATCCGACCTCTGATTCATGCATGAATTCGTTCTACTTTTGTTGCTCGGACTAGTCGCAAGTCCTCCCTAATTTTAGCTGTATACATATCACATATTTAAATTGCTATTCACTTCGCAAACACGTTGTTGATGCCCATGTGAAGCAAAGTTGTTTCAGTCTATTGCATCGTTTACAAAAACATACTACAATTTCCCTGCTATTATTGCATAAAACCATAATAAACGAACGCATTGTGACTTATTTTAGTACATATATTTTCACCAATAAGATGTTGTAGGGCAACACACAGCAACAAGGCAGGAATTTGCATACACAAACGAGATTGTCTGAATCTGACCAAGTACTCATCAAGGCTGCTGTTTTTGTTAGTATTGCTGTCCAATGGACATAGTATAGAAGATCATATTAACAAACATAATGGTATTGCATAGACGCCAATTTAGCTTGTTTGTACAATCATTTGTCATATCGCTCTTAATCTATAAAATTCCAATCATGATCTATTGATAAATTTTGTCATGTGCTCGAGACGGAAAAACCAACCTATGGAACACATTCACCGAACCGATTACATTCCTTCCTACAAAATGTTCTATTTCGTATTCCGGAATAATATTTGTCACAATAACATTATTTAGCATTGTACGGAATATTATAAATGAAGTAAAAATAGCGAGGCAGTTATGGTAATATGCGAAAAGTCAAAAGAAATGATTCTCTGAGCGAGGTATATTTGAAATTATTATAAAAAATAAACCCAAATCTGTGCTAACATTTTTATCATGTTCACTACTATGTCGAGTCTTTGTTGTGCCTCCACGTTGATGTTTTTAATCACAAAGTGCTGAGGTCGTACGTAAGAGGACATTTGCTGACGAAATATTTCATTGGAAGGCCACGATGTGATCAGTCTTGTATGATTGTGAATATGAGAGACAAACAATTAATGTTAATACTCAACCACCAAAGATATACAATACGATACGAAAAATAGAAAGCTAAATTTGTTTTCCATCCTACCCACACTTTGTTGAGAAAAAAATATGCAATGAATATCTGCATAATATGCAATGCAGCGGTTTTTGAAAGTGACATATAAAAATTTAGTGACATTTTTATTAATATGCAGAAAGTCAAAGAATTTATGTACTATAACAATTATGTCATCACAAATACAGTCGGAATGCGGCATTTAATGTTTTTCAATCAAATTATCTCTCAACCATTCTGCGCCTAGACATACGCAGATTTTTGCTGCCGAAGTCTTGGCAGGCATATTAAACACAAGCAAGCACATATAATTATAAAAATTTACATATATATGCAGAAATGGAAAATTAAGAATGAAGAGTAAAATCTTGTTTTGCATACTCACACAATGCTAGAGAGAAAAATACGTTGATTAAGCATTTCAATCATGTCTTTAATCGAATATTGTCGAGGTTCAAACTTGTGTAATGAAGCGACTTGGTATTATTATCATTTTATGTCACGTAAAATCGGCATAAATTTTGGTCATTAATAGAGACAATATTGAATTGAGTAAAGTTATCTGGTACCAATAAAATGTTGTTTGGAATAGGAGCTTATGTTTGACAAAAATTTAATGACAAAAAGAATATTAAGCGACTTCCACATGGACTCCGACATGAATTAAAATACAAGGATTAAACTATCTGGCTCAGGGAGAATTCCTGAGCTGACAAATGCATCTTTCAAGAACAAAAAATTAGTGACATTACCCGGTGGCATGACCAAATAAACCAAAGTCTGCCATTGCGATATTATAAGATTAAAAGTAAAACAGTTATACAAACCTTGAACAAGTAAAGAAAAGACTTACAATTGACACCCTGATGTGCCGTAGCGCGGTCGAAGATCTGAGGTGTGTGACAGTCTGCGAAGTAGATGCACCAAATATTTATGGTTGAAATCTGTACGCTACAAACTCAGGACTAGAGGCTTTTTGGGATTTGACGCATCGCTAATTAATAGCCAATTTTATTTATAATTATGTTGGAAATGTTCGAAATATATGCCAAATTACAATGTATCGAATAAAATTCTTGCTCACCCCAGTGAGAAATATTTTGTGCACATATTTTGTTGTTAATCTTGAGCTTTGATGGACTGCGTCATAGTCACAATTGTTTATTCCTCACAGCTCCACAAGAATACATGGTTCGACCACCGCAACCAGCGGTATATATGTTTTTATTTGATGTTTCTCATGCTGCTATTGAAACTGGATATTTGCAAGTTGTATGTGATGTAAGTGTTACTTTTGCACCTTATTTGTTATTATGAAGGCTTCCTGCAAATTTGCCGAATGTTGGCAGTTTAGCAGCAGCATTCGGATATATCGCCACGAAAAATTCATAATATTTGAAAAAAATATTGTGCCTAACATTATGATTGTCGATAGTAAATCGAAATATAACCACATTGCTCTGTGCCTCCTGAATAAGAGGACAATCGTAAGAATCCTGTTTGAAGTTTCACATCCTGTTTTGGAATATTAAAATGCGTGATGACAATGGTGCTTACCAGAGCAACAGAATCTTCCTTTTCATCAGGTGTCCAAAATCTTCAGGTCATTCTCTTTAGAAGAAGAAAAAAACTTCAAAACCATCAACACTGCTATTTCACAGCAGTTTTGATGATTTTGAATCTTTTTTTTACTGTTTAGCTATCAGACACTCAAAAAGATGCATTCTAACAATCTAGCAGGAGATTTATCTTCTGGGGACTGAGTAACAGAGTAGCTGCCAGTCTATTACTAACCTAATAAATGCTGTAATAAAACCATCAATACTGATGTGCAAATACAGGTGTTAATTGGTTTTAAGCCTTTTGATTTATTGATAGAAAATGATATTAACTTTTACACACCAGACGGAAGTTTAAATGATTATGATTATCAGATTTTTTAATATAAAACACATTTTAGTTATTTGTATTTTATTTTCAGGCTTTATTAGATCACCTTGATCATTTACCTGGGGACTCCCGAACAAAGATTGGTTTTGTTTCATACAATGGTACAGTACATTTTTATAGGATGGCAGAAGGATCATCACAGCCACAGATGCTTGTTGTTTCTGATCTTGATGGTAAGCCTTCATTTGATTTATGGGGAAGATTTTATCCATGTAATTTACATGCTTTCATAAGGTCACCCTTATCATGTTTCAATAGTCATTGATCTATTCATCACTCAGTTTGAGGATGTGATGGTAATTATTTAAGAAAATTAATTAAGAAAATTTCTGCACAAAACAATTTGTTCACACTATTAACCTACAAATGAGCCTTACTCAGACACCCCTTTTTCACAAAATAAAAATGGTACCCCTTTACTATTGCTCAATACCTTCAGTTTTGTTAATTGGTGATTATTGGCTATCATTGCTATGATTGTAATTCCTTTTTATTTGAATCCTTGTATCTCATTCAAATTGTAATCATTTTGTTTTTTCTCTCTACCATTTTTGGTATTTTGAGTGGCTGAGACTTGCGGAATACCATCTACTCTGCTACTGAGACACTCGAAGAAAGTAGGTTCCATCAGAAAAAAAAATTTAGCAAATGGCTATATTTTATGATATATCTGTTTTTGGAAGATTTAAATGTGTCATTTGAGAGTGTCTGGTCAGGAACCAAACTTTATGAAAAGGTTCGAAATCATCAATACTGCTATGAAATGGTTTTAAAGCTTTTTCGACCATCCAAAAGAACATGACATTTCTGAGACTAAAAAAAAAAAAATTTTTGTCACCCTGCCGGGTTGGATACTGAGATTGATTTTGATAGTATCCTCATCTGACATATCAGGGATTTTTGTTCGCTGTTCATTTTTTCAATATGAGCCATCAGTATTTATGTGTGATCAACTCTTGGCAAATGAAGTTTCTTATGAGACTAGGAATATCATTTTTATCATTCCTAATATTTTATGATATTTCCTTTTTATTATCCAGATATATTTTTGCCGACGCCCGATTGTCTTCTAGTAAATTTGCGAGAACGGAAAGAATTGGTCAGTGATTTGTTGCGACAACTGCCAGAACTGCACGAACCGCCAGATAATTTATCGAGAGGCGAAGTTGAAACACAAAGTGCTCTTGGTGCTGCATTACAAGCTGCTCAGAAAATGATGGTAGGTGAACTTGTTTGTTAATCTGTATCAAAATGGGATATTAATGTTAACCACTTCGGTGGAAAATTTGTTGTTTCTCTACCAAATTTCTTTGAAAAAAAACTGTGTAAACATGTTACCCTAGTCTAGGGCACACTATTTTCTGCATTCCTATATAGTGGTTTATCTTCAGTTTTTTAGGGAAAGGCTCTCAACTTCTAGTACAAGTGCTTATTTCACATAATTATGCAATGCGAATGATCTTAAATTATTTTCTTTCCGAAATGGTTTCCAATTTTGCTAAAAGGGTAGGATATCTTCAGTGTCGGTGGTTGTTTGTCCTTTTTTATATGGTTGCCAAAAAGAATAAACAATATCAGACGAAATGATTCAAAACCACCAACACTGCTGAACACTGAAGTCATCTGAAGATTATGATTCAAAGAAAAGCATCTGAAACATCTGAAGAAAAGCAAGGACTATTATGTCATTTGAGGAAATTGATGTTAAACATGCAAACATCTAGAAAGAAAATAAGATCTTGTCACCCTGGTGCTTCAGTGCCGTAAAACAGCTTTGTTCTCAAATTGAAACAAGATGACAAAATTATATTTTTTTTTGGGGCTTCTGAAATGCTCATGTCATTTTTTCAATAGACAAAAATTCTTCAAAACAATCAACACTTCTATTTAATAGCAGTATTCATAATTTTGAACCTTTTTTGCTTGCTACCAGAGATATTTTGATCTTGCTCATTTGCTGAATGTTCTTCCACTGGAACTCATTTTATAGGGTGTCCGAGCATCTGACATTCTTCGAGTCTGCCTGAAATATACTCTCTTTTTTTCATTCAGGCACCTTTTGGTGGACGTGTCACAGTATTTCAACAGTCCATGCCAACGACTGGACCCGGCGCTTTGAAACCAAGAGAAAATCCAAACTCTAGAGCGGGCGATACTTCGACTGAATGCTTGAATCCATCGACGGATTTTTATAAGAAACTTGCATTGGATAGTTCGGCTCATCAAGTCGCAATTGATTTCTTCCTCATGAATTCTCAATTCATTGATATTGCAACATTATGTAAGTTCCTTGTCAGTAAATTATCAACACTGTTGAATAGAGTTTTGTTGCAGTGTGACTAGGTATATCATTATGGTTAAGTACAGAGTGACAAAATTTTGTTCTCCTACGAGTGACCGAAGTATTGATAGCAGTATTGATGATTTTGAACCCTTTTCTACAGTACTAAGAGACATTTAATAAATCTTCTGGCCACAGATTTATTATGAAATATTGTCAATTTGTTAAATTTTCTTCTGGTGGAATCCATTTTTTTCGGGTATCTGAGTAGCAGAGTAGCCGTCATTCTGCCAGTGTAGTTAAGTTTATACAGATTTTGGAAATAACTACATAAATAAAATGTTTCAACATTTCAAAAATTGGTGATATTTACCATGTTTTGTCGATTTCACAGTAAAATCATGATTTATGTCAAATTATATGACTTAAAATTCGACTCATATTATTTCACTGCGAATAGAATCTCATTTCAGAATAATAAAAAACCAAAATCACAATTCTAGACACTTGAGTGTTTGATTAAGCTCATCCTTAGTTTGACCAAATAATATCTGTGATTGGTAGAAATCTTGCAAAATCTATAGACGATTCTTTTAATTAAATTTGATTGACATTGACCACACCCAATTCAGTATTGTCAGATTTTATCAACCAAACTAGCCTAAACCCTCATTAGACCCTCTAACTTATGTAATGTCATGAAATTGACGTCAATATTGTTTATAAATATCTACTGTTATGCATTTGCACCGTATTTTGGTGAATTTAAATGGTTCTGTGCTGAAATATCCACTTGCCATGGGTTGAAGTTTTGAACTTTAAAGTTTAGATTTTGCCTAGAGGCTGACAAATGGGAATTATAATAAACCTTTAAAATTTGCCATTGATGAAAAAACTGTATCGTATTTCGCAGACTAAAAGTCGCTACTTTTTTCCAAAACACTCCCTCTTGAGACTCATACTTTCTCGATCCACGGCGAATTGTGAAATTTTTTTTATGTATATATACGTAGACGTTAAGAGGACGTTCAATTCTATTTGCACAAGAAATTCATGTTAAATTTATCGAAAAATCCCCTTGCGTATTGTCCTCCAATCGTGTACCCATATTTGATCATATTTTAATTAATTCCATAATTTCACATTTCATAGTACATTTTCACACTGTGATATTGTTTCGTACTATTGTGAAAACCCCTTTCGCCATCTCGGTTCTGTTTATGTTCTTGACATGACGTATTGTGTGAAAAACTTCGTCCGAAAATGAATGGGCAATTTGCCAATCGCACTAACTGGGCAACGATTAATTGATGACTTAATGTTTGTGCAAAATAAACGACATAGGAAAAACGATGATTTTCGGTCAACGCTCGAAACAAAATTATACACCTGGGCAAAAAAGATGTTATTCACGAACTTGAGTGCTGATAAATTCAGTCATCTTCGTGACCATTACTATGTTGCTTCATATTTGTGTACAAAATAGTAAAATTTTTGAAAAATGACCTTTTTCGACCATTCATGAAGAGGTGCTTATAGTTCGCAAAATACGGTAATAGGTATTTTTTGAATGCATTTCGTGTATATTAAACAGTTTTAGAAGAGAATACTGAAAAAGCTTGGTCAATCTGTGATCATGCTTAACAAAAGGAAAATTTTTGATGTTAAGGACGACCATTTTCGATTTATGTTTTCTACCAATCCATTTCGTAAAATAAATATACCTATAATCCATATACATACTTATTTTCAGCTTGCACATCTCGGTTTTCTGCTGGAGATTTGCATTACTATCCTGGTTTACATGCTACTCATAATCCTATACAAATCGAACGTCTATCTCGGGATTTGGATCGTTATTTAACAAGGAAAATTGGTTTTGAAGCTGTTATGAGAATAAGGTGCACTAAAGGTAAGTAAGCCTTCACAAGTGGGACATATTTTTGCTTGGGTATTTAATAGGGCTGTGGAAAATTCTTGATTTGACTCGTATTTACCAGTCTTCGATTTGATTGTTACAGCGATTTAAAATCAACAGAAGAAAGTGTATGTTTTTGGAAAATAAATATAAATTTTAGGTATTTAAGAATTTTTTTGAAAGTTGTTTTCGTTCACTACAATACTTCTGATTGGATTTGCAGAAATTTTTTGGTTCTGAATATAGCAGAATTTAGTTTTGGTTATCCCTACTGTCTAACACATCCAAAATATTTGCTTCCAAAAGCTTTAACATTTAACACTTTCAGACCGGCCGACCGACCGGGAAAATTTAGCAAATGGGCAATATTTTATGATATATCTCTGGCTAGAAGAATAAAATGCCTTCATCGAGTGTCTTGTAGCAAACAAAATGTGTAAAATGTTTCAAGATTATCAATACCGCTATGAAATAGCAGTGTTGGTGGTTTTGAGGCTTTTTGATCACCCGAAGAAAAAGGAGATCTTCTAGAACACTTCTATGTAATTTATACTTCAGTGTAAAATGCTTATTTCTGTTTACCACACATATTTTATTATTCCGGTTTACATCTTACAATATTATACTTCCAAATTTAAATCATTCATTTATCTTATGCATATTTTTTTCCTATCTCAGGAATTGCAATCCATACTTTCCATGGAAATTTCTTTGTTCGATCGACGGATTTACTTGCACTTGCGAATATCAATCCTGATGCTGGTTTTGGATTAAATTTGAGTATTGAAGAAAGTTTAACTGATTTATCATCAGTTTGTGTACAAGCTGCTTTATTGTATACATCAAGTAAAGTAAGTATTTATGATCGGCTGAGAAAATTTTTATAGTTTGTTATGCATCTAGTTCTGTTTGAGAATCAAAGCAATTGGTAAATAAAATTACTGCTGCAGCAATCTTGAGTAGAGTTGGGCTGTAATTGTTGTGGGCCCTTACTGAATTATGTTAGATTACGTAATTCCATGAATATAAACTTTTCTGTTTCCTGCAAATTTTTGCCTAATGTGTCCCCAAACGATATATGTTTGAGGCAAGGATCCAAGGCTAATGCTCAATTACTATATAAGCAACTTGAAAATTTTATCCTTGAATCCGAAAGTGGACATAGCATTAATATTTACAACTTGGCGGTATAATTGAAATAAGATTGACTCGTATGCCCTCCGCATTATATCACATCGATCTACGCGCATTCGCCTGAAACGCCCTATTCGAAATTCATCGAGATGTGTAACAATGACATATCAACACGAATGTCAATTTAATAGTCAATTCAATTGATGTTGGGCTGTGCATCGATATTAGACGTCTGCCATATCCTTCTTGAATCATGCATGCAGCGGCAGCGCAATCGATTGAAAGACTTGGTACAAAGCAATTTCAAAAAAACAGCCTTCATATATCTTGGTTACGTAAGTGTGTATCCTAAGTATCCTAAGCTGATAAGATGGTATTAGACGAAGACGCGGCTAACTCAACTCGTCGCGTTTAATATAACCAACCTACAAAATAAAAAATAAACAGGTCGCCTTAAATAGCCCACGAGTGTTATGTTATAGCACAAGGAGCATTCCAAACCTCATTTGGGAAAATTGGTATAGACTCAAAATATGGTGAATGTTTATTCCATACTAATGGATACCTGAATATCATTTTTGCTATGAAGAAAATAAAATACATATAAAATGCACAGTTCATGCTGTAATATTGAGTTATACATTCTGAAGCTTGTTTGAATATCAAAAAAGGGGAAGTGCATTAAAATATACTATCCTTATATGGCACTGTCTCTGTGGCAGTGTAAAATAGCAGCCATCTCGTTTTGATTTAAGGGTATTAAACTTTTTTACATCATTTCTCTGAGTGGATAAAAATATTTCAAAATCATTAAAACTCATATACAACCGCACAAAAGTCTTCATTATCAACACTGCTGACAACAGCAGTTAAAATATTTTAATCTTTGAATAATGTTTTTAAAGTGTTTGCGTTTCTTCTATGCTAATTCTTTTCTTTGCTCACACAGTAGTTACTGACCCCTAATTTGTATAGTATATCTATCTTGATCGTTGACATGATGATTCATCATTCACCAAAGTATTATTGTAAAGTAATTATTGGACAATATTTTTATAGGGTGAAAGAAGGATTCGTGTACATACAATGTGTTTTCCTATTGCCAAGCATATTGGTGAGATATTCAATAGTGTGGATTCTGATGCCGTTGTATCACTATTATCAAAAATGGGTAAGTTGTCTTAACTTTTTAATTTGCTGTGAGTAAGTCTGTTTTCTCTTCCAGAATTAAAATTCTAATGTATTGAAATCACTTATGGTGCTTCTATGAATAAAGCTTTTTGCTCCTTTTGATTCAAATGCTAATTTGTTGAAATAGCTTTTCATAATGTCTTTTTCAAATCAGAAAGATAATAATGAAATATCCTCTTATGTATATATTTTCTTGGATTTTCCTTTGATGAATTTAGTGTTTTTACTTTCTAGTCTCCGCGCTGCTTTATGCCTGCAGCGCTTTTGGTTTTCAGCACTTTACAGAATACTCTTACTATTTTTTCATTGTTTTGATTATGGTATGTCTATTTTTATTTTGTTCTCATGATAACGACTGTTTATTGTATATGTCCACCGCAGTACCAGGGCAACTGACAAGTATTACAACATTACTCTTTTCTTATTTTCAATCAGCCGTCGATAGAAGTATTACATCGAAAATATCCGACGCGAGAGATGCATTATTAAACGCAGTCATTGATGCAATAAAATCATACAAAGAAACTGTCAGTCCTGGTTCTGTTGATAACTCATTACTTGTACCGCCTTGTATGAAGACTTTTCCGTTAGTAATAAGCTGCTTATTGAAACATGTAAGTAATATTATCCTGTAATTTTA
Source organism: Styela plicata (assembly GCA_963675895.2). Taxonomy (NCBI): domain Eukaryota; kingdom Metazoa; phylum Chordata; class Ascidiacea; order Stolidobranchia; family Styelidae; genus Styela; species Styela plicata. Next base: position 6,363,035 of record OZ023151.1, on the reverse strand, counting down.
AAGTGCATTGTTTAATTAATAATTTTTTTTACAAAACTGATTTATCTCTATCAGACTAGAAGAATGTCACCACCGTTCTATTTAGATACATCAAAAACATAATGGCTGATCATTGATCGTAGCTCTTCTTTTATGGATTTTCGCTCAGATCAGGGCTGAAAGCAGTGCCTAACAGGAGCTAACTAACGGCCAGTCACATGTCAAAAAGCTACTACACTACAAGTACAAACACACTCTAAGCAGAAAACATCCCATACAGAGCTAAACCACCCTGGTAAATACAGTGATATCTGTCCTGGGCGATGATGAAACCATCCAACACTTTTGCATATTTATAGAGAAAAATGCACTAAAAGGTATGCAAAGATATGCAAATATTAATGAAGCCTTTTGCTGGATCTTAAAAAATACTTCCATGAATATTTCAGACAATCTAAGAGAAACAGAATTATTTAATATAAATGCAAACCTCGTGCATATTCACCTTTCAGTTTTTAATGGGTTGGTTGTTTCTGCAAACCTTTTAAAAGTGCATCTGTTTGTTTGTTAATAATAGTATATGCACCTTTATCTCAGCCGGCATTCCGCTCTGGTGTTTCAACTCGTCTCGATGATAGAGTATTTTCAATGATTGATTTGAAGATGCAGCCTACTTGTTATGCATTACAATCTATTCATCCTGATCTCTATCGAGTTGATGATTTAACTGATGAGGTAAACGTAATATTTTATTTTATTGCTCAAGAAGAAACTGGTTGCCAAATAACTAGGTTATGGAAACCGCCAATCTGTGAATCGTTTAATATATTTTGTGAAATGACTCGACGAGCCATACATTAAATATAGTCTATAATATGACCTGTAATAGTAGCGAAGATGCTAACTTGCATAGTAGACGATTTACTCCACCATTCATCATTATGAAATAGAATGTATGCCTTACTCTGAAACCTTCAAAGATGAATTTAGAATATGCTTTATATTATATTTTTTATGTCAGTTTTTAAGTATTTTCCATTGGATGTTGTGAATAGGAAGGCAAGTTCAAACATTTACAAAATAGACTAATAAGGAAAGGTGTTCGTTCGACTGTACTTTACACTAATCAATTTTTATCATAAATTCAGGGTGGACTAGACATTGATGAAAGGGTTGTTCCACAACCCCCTATATTACCATTATCTGCGGAATCCATAAATCGTGATGGTGTATATTTATTGGATGCTGGATGGCATATGTATTTACATGTAGGACCTACTGCAAATAGAGAGTTCTTACAGAACGTACTCGGAGTGAAACAATTTAGTGACATCGAACAACCAATGGTATGTGTTTGATACTGCTTTTTTTATGATTGTCGGAAAACGCTTCATCTTCCTGTACTTTATCACCATCTTGGTATATTCACTAAAATTTCCACTAGGGTAATTTTAAATTGATAAAAAAGTATATTTTTTTCCGATTTGTCGTGGCATTCATTCATAGCACAGATCACTTTGAAATAACCAACCATTCGCAAGACCCATTCGTATCACTATACTAATTTTCAAAATAGATATCTGGCATTAGTATATATGTTCACTGTTCAGATCCATCTGTGATTGTGACTACACTGAATCACAATAAGCTATGAATTGGCTGATTGCTATTGACGATAATATCCCCAGTATTGTTTTGAAGAAAAATATTTTTTATGTACAATCTTTTTTATTTACACTCTATGTCTTATATCTTTAGTATTCACTGCCTGATTTGGACAACCCAATGTCAGAAACTTTCCACAATTTCTTGGAATGGTTACAAGATCAACGACCGCATTATGCACCTATGCAAGTTGTGAGGTAAATTGTCTGCTCTAATTATTGGGCATTCGATAATTTTGGGAAAAAAAGTTGTGAGGAAGATTATTTCCAAAGGCTGATTACCTACTATGCATATTGTTATACTGTGATAGCGAAAGTTTTTTTAATTCCTAAGTTACAATATAAACTATTATGTAGCAGATATAACACATTTCTTGTTGCTAGGGTTATCCTCATGGGTTAAAAGGTATTCAAAACTCACTATTAAATAGATTGTTTTAACATTTCATATAAAATTGTTGAAATTAGACCATGTTCTGCCTATTTTGCAGCAGAGTCATGATTTTACAACATGAAATTTGGCATATATCATGATTTCACCGCAAAATTCCAGAATGTATATTCTTAGTAATACTTTGAAAGTTCTTAAAAAATGTCATAACGGAAATCCTCGATTTTTTTACAGAGCCGACAGTCGAGAGCATTACTATTTCATGTTGCATATGAGACAAGATAAAACGGAATCTTCTATGTCTTTACAAGAGTTTTTACAGCATGTTCAACAACATATGATTAAGAAATAACAAAAAAGAAAATCTGATAAGCGATAATATGACTTCAAAAACACTATGAATGTAGATTGATATGGTTTTAATTCAAATTTATATATGACTTTGTTTCCTTAGGGCATCTCTAATTTTCAACGATTTATCTGATAAATAAAATTGATGATAATATACTGGTTGATAAAATATGCCAAGAAGTGAAGAAAATATTGACCTTATTATTGCAATAATTTTTTTGTATTTTTGAGAATTGATATGTTGATTAATCCTTATTCGAATTTATATTTTGTCAAGCGTGGAACACCAAAGGGTTTTTAAACATAAATTTGGTTCAAATGATAATTGGGACAATACATGTGTTTTTGTTTTACTGATGTGTGAGGTTGCGTCAATTTCAAGTTTTCTACTTCGTGCCACACTATTTTCGGAAAAAGTTTGACACCGATAATGCTATTTTGCAGATAAATGACCATTTTTCTCATTTCCTTAGCATCGTTGCATGAACCATTCAGAGATGTATAAATTTTGAAGCTTGTTACCGAAATTAAACATGAAAAAACAAAACATTTAACATTTTTTACTCTATTTTGAACACTTATTGTTGAATAATAGAGAGAAAAGACTTACCTGTATGTACATAATTAAGTTTTGTGCCGTTAAATAGTAAACTTTTAGTCAATGCAATACTAGTCGTCATTAAGACAAGAATGATATGTGCTGTTTGCTTCAGTTTGGAGTGTGCATTTGACAATGATAATATTTTGTAGGGCTTTTTTGAAAGAAGGGGACGTTTAATTGCTTTTTGGTGTGCTTTAATGAATTAAATGTGTAACAAAGCCAGATTCCGTGGGGAGAGAAGAAATTCAGGGTGAGTTCAAAGCGTCGTATTCAAGTTCAATTTCTCGTATCCGCAAATATTTTTTTCATGTTCATAAAGACCTTTTACTACAAGAAGTTCCTCAAATAAAAATTTCAGTGACTTACCGGGAATGTGCCGGACTAAATGCTAGGACCTCACCAGTGACCATTTCTGAATTAATACCATAAAATGCAGCAAATGGTAACTGCACTGTGTCGAAGATACCTTTTGCTTTACCACTTATCCTTCAACTGTGACCATTGTTGAACAATATTGCAGAGGCATTATGATTTTTCATCATCGGAAATTTTATTTTGTCAAGATCGAGCCACAGACAGCGATAGCCTTTGTGGCGCGATCTATCTGCAACCCATGCATGACGAAACTCCTTATGAAGGAATTCTTATTAGGTCGACACTCCATGAACAATTTTCTACTGGTTATATAAAGCAATATTCGAATGCATGCCTAACCAGAAATTATATTTTGCCAAGTCCCTGTTGCACTGCGGCCTCTAGCAATCCAAAACATGTTTAGGTAAAAAATTTCTCCCCCAAAATGTGATTCTGGGGAAATTTCAGTGAGATAGACATATTAATGGAACATGTGCAATAAATGTGAATCTCTTCACAAATTTTGTGTAAAGATGGTCGTAGGTCATGGATTAAATACCTGGATCTGGTTTGATAGCAATAATTAGCACACCTGTACGAAGTATTTTTATTCACAGTACACAGTATTTTTGGCAAGTGTGTAGAAGTATGAAAGTTTCTAGTGTTGATGTGATTTGAAAACATGAAAATTTGATTAGAATATTCCAACTAACCTGTCATAAGTATTGTCTTGACAAAAATGTAGTACTTCTGGCATATTTTTTGAAAAAATCTTGCGTCATTCATGAATTTCTCACATGATGATATAAGTAGGTTACTGATGAATCGCACTACCAGAGGGGTGCAATCAAACGATAGGCTTATGGTTTGAGACGCAAAATTTTTGATTTGAGTAGAAATATAAATTTCGTAAGTGGTTCCCAGCCATTTTTCCTCACCAACCACCCATTTTACTTATCCAGGAGCCTTTTATCTACTGATACTTACTGATATTGATATTTTTTAAAGCAATATCTTTTTTTTACTTTAATCAATTTGCTTTCCCTGATCATTTGTGGCATCATTTAAGATGCTCATGTTCAATGGAATGTTTTATTGATTCTTGTAGACAGGACAACTGGACTTGTGGTTGGGAACCTCTAATTTAAATGTTTTCAATCCTACAGTTCATTCTTTTTATTCATTTATTGTGAATTAGTTCTAGGTGTTGTTCAATTGTATGTGTTTGTTTGTATTACTTCTCCAGTGCTTCCAGTTCCACTGTCAGAAAACAAGAATATATTTCGCTCTTAACTTTTGATTTCCTAAATAGGGTTTATGCCCTTTGTAAAGCAAATTTCTTTTTTCCGTGCTGAAACTCTTGTTATGAAAAAGATTGACTGTCAAGGGATGAAAGGTCATGTTACATTCAAACAGCGTGTCAGAATCTTGGCTTTCTGAAATGTTGAAATTTTTTTTCTGAAGAACAAAATGCTTCAAAACCATCAACACTGCTATTTCATAGCAGTATTTATGATTTTGAACCTTTTTTTATGCAGTCTGGTAACTATTAGATGCTCAAAAAAAGAAGCATTTAAATTTTATCGTGAGAAATTGACGATGAAATATTATTTCCCAATTGGTTTCTGTAGGAATCCAATTTCTTTAGATGTCTGAGTAGCAGTCCTTGCATTCATGCACATCAGTGGTATGTATGCTGTTTCACAACACCTACTAGCTTGATGAATGTGAAATAACTTCATTGCAAAACAAAATAATTGTAATAGTTTTATTAACTGAATATGGAATAATGAAGCAATAATGTTTTTATGTCACCCACCAATATCACATATTTTAGTGTTTATTGAGTTGTTGGCATGATTTCTCCTTTCCCTACAATCTTTAGGGCTAGGGATGTTGAAGGAATTTGATTTAAAGCGTATTTGAAATTCCACACACCAGCACTTTATAAAATTATGTTTTCAGTTCTGCAAAACAAATCACGATTTATGTTAAATTTTGCAACATATTATTCAACGTTTGGAAAAAACTACAAAAATATTGAAATGGAATGTTTAATTTTAATCAGGATTTGTGACTGACCTTGAAAAATTTATGTCTTTACTTCTTCCTGGAAACAACAAATTTTATTTTGTAAAAATTTGTACTGTACTGCGAACTATTGTACATAGATAAGTATTGATTGTATATTCATTGATGACTAAGAATTATTTAATGTGAAAAGTTAGTTAGTTGAATTATCTCTGCAAATTTTTGATGTTCTAAACTTTTATCTTAATAATAATTAAGTGTATCTAGTAGAATACTGCGATCAATGTATTTGTTGTTATGTATTGTATGAAATAGTATGTTGTGCACCTCCCAAGCTCGATCGATGCCGTTTAAGCTACTCAATAAAATTACATTATATTTCAATTGCAGTTATTTTCTTCACCAATTAGTTATAGAGCCGCTGTAAGATTATTCCAAGAACTAGGTTAGCCTGCTTTTAGTTGAAAAGGTCATAGAGAGCATTGCTTTCTTTAAGGGCAGACATTTTGCAACAGCTGTGCGCATTTGGTATGAAACTTTTTGGAAAATAGCATCTACACCAACAATATAGATGTATGTATGCTCACTATCCATTAAAATACAGTTGTGTTGACAGGTGACGTTCGGATCATTACTCGTGTGAACACGGAATTTCTACTAAAAGGCAGGACAACGAACTCTAAAATGTCCTTTGCAGTCATTCGTTCTCTCAACATTGTCCCGAAAGGACAACGTAAAATTTGAAAAGGTTTTCGGAGGCAAACTTTGTTTTTTATTTTCCAAGTGCCCTACCAGCAAAGGTCATTCATTATCACATACCCATGGTCGTGATTGATATAATCAAGACTTTATTTGAAGTCATGGCGAAAGCCCCTGCCCAAAACTTATGCAGACGAATCAAATATTAAATGGGGGCTTAAGCACACACACAGCCCTGTGCAGCAGTGGAAACAAGTAAGCTTTTACAAGAGAAATCCATTCGGGCGTACCTCCACAGTTAGTTCAACCCTTGCGTTATGGCGTTTTTTCATCCACTTGTGTTGTTTTATTTCATATCAAAAAGGTGCGCTGCGCGTATAACTGATGTGAAAATAACAAAAAATGCTTTCAGGGATCAAAATCAACACACAGGTTTTCAGCAAATTTGTTTAATGATAAAAACATGCCAATTTCTTGAGCCAAATGTAAGTAACATGATCAAAATCTTAACCCTAACAAGAACCACAACTCTATTACTTATCATTCCTATTCCTGCACTCTAACAAGCTTAAAACGACACAAGATTAAAAATTGACCTGGTATATTGACGGGACTATTTATAAAAAAGGGTATACAATAATAAAAAGATAATTGGCTAGAAAACATAGCGGCACTTCCTCAGGAGGCAGTGAACTATTACAACGGAGAACATTGTTTGGAATGGTTGACAATTAAATTTACACTAAATTCAAAGCTGTGTCAATCAAAACAACATTTGTTCAAATACTATCAGAAAATCTATTTTGCAAAGTATGTACCAGTGGTACATAGTCGACAAAACATATATACCAAGTGGATTTTTTTCCGATTCGAATTCAAACAACAATTCTAAACTCTTCCTTTAACAGTTTAACATTGAGGCTCTGAGACGTTCCAAATAGGTTTTCTAGGTTGCTTCAACAATAAAATTCAGTTGTCTATGGAGCTTTTTGTTGGCCTTTCTTGCCGATGAGAGACTTGTGGATGTGAGGGATGACACCCCCACCAGCGATGGTGGCTTTGATGAGTGAATCCAACTCTTCATCTCCTCTGATGGCGAGTTGCAAGTGACGGGGTGTGATTCTTTTTACTTTAAGATCTTTGCTTGCATTTCCTGCCAACTCCAAAACCTACAGGTGAAATAAGTTTTGTATCATATGATTGAACTGTTTGGAGTGTGATCCATCAGTGAAGCAAAATTATGTTGAGGAAACATTCACAAAGAAAGAACGCGAACTATAACTCTTATCAGTTACCTAAATTACCACCCAAACCAAATTTCAGTGGGAGATTCAAATTCTGATGCAATACATTATGAAATCTGTCAACGGCTGGTCATCAGTGGCTAGAATTCTGCATTTACTCAAGATAACAATAAGTTGCAACTCACTTCAGCGGTGAGGTATTCCAAGATAGCGGCACTGTACACTGCAGCAGTTGCTCCAACTCTTCCATGGGAAGTTGATCGGCTTTTCAAATGCCTATGAATACGACCGACTGGGAACTGCAAACAAAATACATAGTCTGATCAGGTCAATGGGCAGTCTGGCTCGGTCATTGACCTAACTAACCTATATCAACTTATAAAAATACAACAATGCAGCTTAAATTGCTATGGGTAGGCCTAGTTACTCAGAAAATATTCAATGTCAGACTATCAGGTTATCAAGTTAACTGAGCAGTTCAATGGCGGGATGTTGCATCAGTGTATAAACATATATTTTCACATCATAGAAAATCATAGAGCTTTGAAGAAGCATCATTTGCAACAATTTGACAATCAAGAACATAACATATAACGTTAAACATTAAAAACGCAAACCTGAAGTCCAGCTCTTGCAGATCTTGAAATAGCTTTGGCTTTTGCCTTTCCAGAGTCCTTGCCAGCTTTTCCTCCTGCCTGTACGTACAAATTTATTACATCTCATTTCTACAAACCAATGGACCGAAGTCGCAAAAATAATTTCAAAATGGTGGACGTCCAAAGTTACGCCAAAAAAAGTTTGCAAATTGTTTGAAAAACACAGCAGAAAATAGTGAAACTAATCGGATAATTTAAAACGAAAAACTAGTCATAGGAAAAATACCGATTTGCCAACGCGCATATAAACAAACAAGAAAAAAACTTACTGCGCAGTTAAACAAAAAAGTGACGCCCAAACTCCGGCAGAGGCAAAATTTTATAAAATGGTTTTTGAAATTTCCACGTCAGTAAAAATATTTTAACCAAAATTATTCCACGAACGTATCTAGCATATCTTCTTCAAACTAATTATGGTGAGTTTCCCGCTTGATCGTGCCGAAAACCTTGTGAAAAACACGGATAAAAAACATCACTCACCATTTTGAGTTTCTTTCTTCAGAGCGTAAAAACGAGAAGCTACTTTGTCTGACGTTGCACAGAATGGTCACCTGACCGGATAATGCGCAAATTTATACGCACATACGTCACGCGCTTATCAGCCAATAAGAGAACGCGCCGGGTTTTAACGGCGACCCGCTTGTTAGTTCCCGCGCAAATCCTCGAACATAATTTTCAAACAAAGGGTTTGTTCGTCCGGGACGCTTTCTAATCCTTATTGCAGATGGAAGCATCGTGCCTAATTTTCTGAGCAATTGACGTTACCTCGTCTCGGATGGCGCTAATTATGCAAAATGCTGCATTCGGATTACATATCTTATTTTGTTATCTCAATGAATTCTCTTTGTCAATTAAAATACGATTTGCTCCTACTGTCACAGACAGTGGTGCATAAAACAATATTTTGAAATATACGCTCTTCAAATAGATCGTTTGTTCATATTTCGGCGGGGAAAACAAATGCGCTACCCACTGGCCAAAACTTAGCAAATGAGGTTAATTTCGATGAAAATATTGAAAAAATGTTGCATCATTTACTGAAAAAGAATGAGCATTCATACTCTTTGATTTATTCATGTTTTCCCATCTTCAAATTGATATTTTTCCTGTTGTACCATTATAGCGCTTCGGCGGCGCGATCAAACAGCGTTTAGAGTAGAGTAATGAAAATTTCCCGTGGAGCGCTTCGTTTTGCTGGAAATGTATATCCCGTGTCATAAAATGAAGGCTCACTATTCCAAATTATTTAAATTTTTGGAATAGAATTCTTCTTATAGCCACTTCTTTGAGTGGGTCACCCTGTACAAGGCCCTGTAACAGCGGCCACTTATAGGCGGACATGGTTACAATTACTGGAAAGATATGATCTTTTCCTGTTCGGCTTAACCTACCCAAATTATTACACCCTGGGTTGAGTGGTGGGCATGGATAAGCGAGCACGAATGCGCCAAGAACATGGGGAAAATTTCCGCCTACAGAGGGATCGCAAAAATATGGCGTAACCCGCTTGGAAATCGAATTGCCTGTGAGGACATAATTCTGCCCCCTCAGTTAACGACCATCGAAAAACCCTGCTTCCCACTATGATCAGTTACATCTATTTTTCTGAAGGCTGATGGTTCAATGCTTGGTCGTTTCACCTACTTAAACACGCTGGTGGAAGAATGTACAACACATGGGCATGACACAGACTGTACAGCACGAACCCTATAATCTATAAGTGCATTCATAGTTCATACTAGAATAGGATTCCTGTGGCTGGCTCATAGGCTCCCTAGCCTGACGTTAAGTCAAAAAAGTACTAACTTCATCATAGTCATCGGTCATATTTTTTTATTTTGCAGATTTTAAAGCAGATTTTAAAAATAAATGATAAGTATTAGAACATATGCAGTTCCCACGGGAAAAAAATTCATCGAGTATTTACTTATATTACAGAAAAGTGTTTACAAAATAGCATAATAATAATTTGGTCCGGGAATATAGGCACAGTGAAAAATTATTTTAAAAAATTAATTACCTTATACTTCTTTTAGCTTCACAATGCAAAACATATATTTGTAAAAAATGAGAAAAAAATTAATTAGCTTATACTTTTTTTAGCTTCACAATGCAAAACATATATTTGTATGAAATGAGAAAAAAATTAATTAGCTTATACTTCTTTTAGCTTGACAATGCAAAACATATATTTGTATAAAATGAGAAGCGAGAACATGGAATGTACTACTGTGTAACAGGTAATCAGTCAGGTAAAAATTTAAAAACCGAATAGGTTCATTTTGTTAAATTGAACACCCGAAAATCTGGCCATCTAGATACTTGTGTCTCGGGGTTGGGTGCAAAAAGTGAGTCAAAATTTGGCTCAAACTAGATTCAGCTGGGAATTATTTAAACTGGCGATCCAAATGATGCGCAAAAAGTGAGTTTAACTCCCAAGAGTTAAAATTTGAACCATTCTTAACTGATCTTAGTTTTGGCATGGTATGTATTAGGTTCGTTCAAACCAGTAAAGCACCGATGTTAGGCAAACATATAATTCTACCAATTCTATCACAAATTCACTATTCCGAGATCTGAAATAAAAATCAAATAATACAAGCTTGCAATCAAGCCAGCGACTCTGGACTCTACGGCTTAGCTCAGTTTTAACTCCATTATGAAGCAGGTTTAATTTTTGACATTTTAATTCTATACCTCTCATTTTAACTCTAGTTTGATCCGGTTCAACTTTTAATTAGGTAGACTTTTTGCACTTCAATCTCCGACTTGTCTCGAACTGCATTTGGACTTTTTGCACACCACCCTCAGTTTAACAAAGCATATTTGCTGATATGGGGGAATTCAATATGCTGACCATGTTCAATAATTGTAAAAGTGTCTGCAGTTACAGTGAAGTAAGAGTCAATCCCAATCAAAGAAATTTCACATAAATATGTTTTGTTCAAGTATGGGTAACTGATGGATCACGCTGGGGGGAGTGGTCCATCAGTGGCTCATGCTTGACAAAATGAAATTTCTGACTGCAAGCAAACAGCTAAGTAGTTCAATTCCAAGTGAACAGTCTTGATCATTGATTATGAATAATAACTAGTACGAAACAGAGTTAATTACTGCATAATAAAGATAATTATAGATTGAAAAAGTCATAAAAATTAGTCTCATTGATTAAAATTATTAGATGTAGTATATTTGGGTGACACATACTGAAAAAGCTTAGCGAAAAAAATGATTAAAACACTAAAAACGATTCATAATATTATAACAATGAATGCAACACGTGTCCTACATAGCCAGAATCACCAATAATAATAAAAACGAAATGATATTCAATGCACAGAACACTAAGGATGGAAGTTCAACTCACAGTTACCAGTATTGTCAGGCACTTTATGACACATACTCTCAACTAGTTTCGATAATTTTAGTCTTTAGAACATAAATGGAGAATACAAGGAGAAAGGAATATAAAATTGAATCCCTTTTCATAATATTACAATCATGGAACACTAATCAAATTTTATAAAAATATCGCTCTTAAGAATACTAATGGAGTAGAAAAGGACATAAAATCCCTTATAAAGGGATTTCTTAATATACTATGTATGGAACACACCAATGAGCTAAAGATAACATACAACAATGCTATACAAAAGATGCAACTTACGATAGACCAAATTTGAATAGAAGGTCAAAATTTAAAAAAAATTGCGTCAAGGAGACTCCATTGTACATGACGAAAATTCACACGATAGAAAAGAATACAACTGCACACCGAGAAAACTTAGAAGGTTATGATGCCAACAGAAATTTCTTATTTCACAACTCTACTCCTTAACATACTTAGTTCACTTTTGTACGTAATTTTCTGCTGAATTTTGAATACTGTTCAACAGGAGTATAAGGAAAATAGTACTTTTTGGATGTACAATTTAGATGTCGCTTTTTTTTTAAATGCTCCAACTATCATCCATCACACAGTAAAACAATATAAATGCTAAGTAGCAAGACAATGAGTACATTAAATTCTAATATAATGCTTTTTTGTGGTTTTATTGAAGAAAATAATAACAAACAGCAAACTTTCCCAGAACACAAACGTTCATCTACATTCTGTACAATTTCAAAGGCTTATATTGGCATAATAATTTGCATAAATAATTTTCTGCGCTTCTATAGATCAAATATTCACGGCATGATATCGACATAAGTTGCAGGAAACATTCCAACCTTTCCATTGAACTCTCCTTTCCACCAGTCAGAATCGCATTTTTCATGAATATTTATTATATCACCTGTAACAAATAATAATAAATTTCAGCAAATACGCAATTGGGAAATTCCTATTATTTATTTTTCAAGTAACTGGATGTCGATGACTGAGGAAAAAACAAATATAATCTATCGACTTCCGATGATTTCTCCCCCTTCTGTTTAACCGGGATTTGGAATTTAGTCATGCTCTATAAACAATATATTAGAAATTTAATGGTTTAGTATTACCTTCTTCAATAGTTAGTTCATCCACTTGCCTCGAATCATAACGATATTTGACGATACATCTGGTTGATGGGCTGTGACCTGTGAATATTTGCCAATAAAGCGTAAAATAGAAACTATAGAAATGTTATCATTCGATGCATTCAACCGAATTGTTTTAGGAGAGCATTAGCAATTTTGTTGCATCTTAGGCCAGGTTCACACAATGATGTTTTTGCCTTAAAGTATATACCAAATATTTGTTTGAATGTGCCTTGGACCCATCCATATTTGTACTAATTCTAAAAATAATTCTCTGTCCTGTTATTATCCATATGGGAATTGAGTAGTTTAAAGATCTTGAATATAATAATGTTTTCAGATTTCATATAATCGAAATTACTGTTTTTAGCATATCGAGCAAAATAAATAGCAGACTAAATATATGTGTTATGTGTAAGGGTGAAGATCTCCAGTTTTTAAAACTTATTGACAGATGCTATTAGCAGTAAAATCAAGACATTTGAGGGTTGCACAGAGATTCTGTCACTGTGCTCTGTGATATAATATAGTTGAGAATCTGATGACAGAAATACCAATCATAGTTCAAACCAGTGTTTCGTAAACTGTGTGTCATGATGACTTAGTGCGGCCTTTTGATTCATCAGGCGTGTCGCGCATTAGACTTCATTTATAAATTCAAAAGATAACACACAAAAACTTTCATGATTGTTTTGAAAATCCATGAACGTGGATTTCTTTATATGGCACTGAAAATCAGTCCGAGATTTCAAAATTGCATTGTAGCATCGCTAGGAAGCGTTAACAATTTGATGATTTGCTATCATCCCGGAAGTGGGCAAGTAGTTGAACACCGGGGAAGTTTTTGTTTCCTAGCTATATTCAGTGTTCTCATGATTAGATGAAATAAGAATGGACGAATAAAGACCTGAAAAGTGATCTTGCTAAGAGAATGACAGTTATTCAGCGTTCAAGTTCAACCTTGAAGTATAGCTTGAAAAAACTTTAAATGTATCGTACGTAGCAACAAGACAATACCCATATTTTTATTGGTTCTTCGCAAAACTGCCGCAAAAAAAGGTTTAAGAAAGACTGGTTTAAGCACTTGACAAACTACTGAAACGAACCTGTTAATTTTTGACAAGGTGGAGCCGGTGCTTGTTTCCTTATATTATCATTATTAGTCATCCCATAACTTAAACTTTGTAATTGTTTTGCAGTCAATGTTCCTCCTCTGTTGAAACTCCTGGATTTAGGTATAGTATCTGAAATATATTTACAAAATCAAAAAAAAAAAAAATTAGGTGAACTAGTACAAAACTGATTAAACTATAATAATGAATTGTTTTTAGCACAAAGACCCCCATAACGCAATCTGCTCATTTAGCACGAGAACAGTATATCGATATATATCAAAATAGTTTACCTGATCTCATTACGCCAATATCATCAGTAGTAGAATGAATTTTATCTGATTGTGTTCTTTGTTTTGAAAAATTCTGTGTTGGACCTGGAAATACGTTTAAATTTCATTTAAAAATTCAAACCAGCACCTTCCATACCAGATACCAGTCACACCAAAATCATCTTATTGATGATTCGTAAGTTTAACAGAGGCAGAGATTTAATTATACTGTTTATGATCTCATATTTTTCATTTTGGCCCTGCAGGTAAGGGCAGTATTAAATACCATTTTCTGTGTGTGTTGTAAGAGGCAACCAGACAGAAAAAAGGAGTGGCAGATATATAGTTTTTACCATTGTTCAAAGCAGATAGCCCTCACTGCACTTTACAATGACCGTGATGTTTTATGCTTTGGGTGAAGTTACTGACAATACATTTTATGATAGCTCTTTGTCATTCTGAGTGGAGGTGGGTTCCTTTTGAAAGCTATCCCTATACGCTTTGCTTGGAGCGAACTTCAATAAATAATAGTACAAGACAGATCACGTACCTGAATTATTAAGGTTTGATGAGATGAAAACTTTATCGTCATCCGTATCATCGTATGGAAGTTTTAATGTTGAATGCATAATGCCCTGGAAATAAACCAAAATAAATATCTTGATCTTAATATAATATTTGGTGATATAAAAGCATAGTTTATGCAAAGTTGTATGTGTGCTAAACATGCACAGTTCAATACGAATTTATCCAGGATGAGAATTAAATCTGGGTCTGAAATAGAAATGGCTAACTCAGACCTAAAATTTCAGATAATTTCATTCTCAGTTCCCTGTATAAATAAGAGCAATGGTCATGTCTTGATAAAAGAGTAATGGTGAATGGCCACGTCTTGACATTCCAATTTTGAAATAATTTAGTCAATTGAGAGTACGAATACTTAAATTAAATGATATTTCCAAGTACAATTATTCATTTGGGACAGATATGAATATTTTGTGGGCACGATGGCCTAGTGGTTAAAGATGTTGGCCGCAGGTTCAAGATGTCGGGTTTGAGCCCCGCTCATTAATCCATGCTCATCACTCAACCCAGGGTGTCATAACTTGGGCAGGCTAAGCAGAACAGAAAAATATCATATCTTTCCAGCAATTCTAACCCTCCCTGTCTATCCATAGCTTCCATGGCTTTTGGTAGAGCATGAATGATAAGATAAATGGAACAAAACAAGGCAAATTAATTTAGGTGCAACCAATACTCCTACCAGTGGCATAAGATTGATAAAAAGTAATTCAACTCATTATGGCAACATCATGTGCAATACAGTAACAAAATCTTATTTTTCTTCTGAAATGTTTGCGCCATTCCCACAGATATTGGGGTATTGGACCATTCAATTGTGGTCGTACATGGCACTGGGTAATTATTTGAAAAACTGATTATCTTATTATCTTATCGAAAGTATTCCTCTCTGGCAATACGGATTTGGGTCATTTATTGATAGCGTCATGTTAGTGTGACCAATCTGGTGTTCATGCTCGAAAAAAATATTTCGATGGAGCGGTAATAAGTCAAATGTTAGCATAGAAAAATTGATATCATCTCAAAAACGTCTGCGTTTAGAAGAAACGTATTCATGTTTTCTGCGGAATTTGTAAATAAGTTGTGGTTTTATGAAAACGGTTTCACATTTGCTTAATTTTCTTCAAATGGAATTCGTTTTCTTGGAATATCTGAGTAGATGTCAATATGCCACTCTTGAGTAATGAATACATTCAAACTTACATTCAAACTTAATCTGTGACAGTGTATGTTATGATTTTTACCTGTTTATCATAATGTTGTTCTATTGATCCAGTGAGAGGATGAGGATCGACGGAAGAACCGTTTATTGTTGATATTGCTTTCTGAAGTTTCGATCGATTTACATCAAGGAATGTTATCATCGATGAGATCTAAAGTAATACAATAATTTTACTTATAAAATATATATATATATATATTAGGGCGGTTCTAGAAAAATAAAATTTTTGAAAAACATAGCTACAACCCCCTCAAAAGGAGCAGTTGAGTAAAAAAACACGCACAACATTTTAGATCCTTCGAAAAGTTTTGAAGTGAAGCAGACAGTCAAAAATTTCAGTTTCAAGCAAAATCTGGCAACAGAAAATAATTTTCTAGCTTTTTGTTTATTTTCAACTTTTTTGGCTAATATGTACAGAAATAAATAGAATTAAATGTAAAAGATATAAAAAATCATGTTTCAGCACAATATTAAGAGTTTTCTAGGTATCCTAGGTTTTGGGAAAAATCTCAATTTTTGTTAAAAAATGAATAAATCATTTCAAATCCCTATTTCGACAATTTTTTTCATTAACATATTTGAGTACCCTACCATAAGAAAGTAATGCTTGTGCTTTATGCTAACTAGTCTTGTAGATGCATGGTTTAGAATTATCCTAACTGCGTTAAAGCATTGCGATTTTATTACTCTCATAATATTAACAGTACCTCAATTTTTTTAGTGGCTGGAATGATTTTCTCGGGTTTATGGTGGATTTTTTCTTGATCAGGGTAATTTTTTAACAGGTGCACGTGTTCGCTATGCCAGGCTACTATAAAGATTTACATAGGGTGACATACTCAAATGAGTGGCCACAAGAAGAAGAAATAATACTTAACCTACCCCTTCTAGTTTCAGTTTCATCTCTATTTTCTCATCTTCTGTTGATCTTGCTGACTGAGCATCCATGAGTCGTTTCATTCCATCATAATGTGCTCGTTCTTTTTGTAAATCGCCAAGAAATTTTTCAAGAGGTTTTGTCAAACCTGATACTCTTCGCTCTGCTTTGATTCTGTTACCGAAATTTTCACCCTATTGGAATAAAATAAAGGACTTAACAGCCAGCAGAATGTCACCTACTCTGTGCTACTCAGACACTCAAAGAAACTGGGTTCCTTCGGATGAAAATTTCCACAAATGGACACTGTATTTTGGTGACTAGAAGATTCAAGATGTTGATGGATTTGAAACATTTCTGCCCACGGAGCAAATGACATGAAACATTTTGACACCTAAAACTGAAGGAAGGGACTTTGTCACACTGTGAACGAGTATCGAACTCAATGTTATTACAATCAGTAATCGAGCCTAACTTGGGCATTTATTCAGGAGTGCAAAATACGGATTTCTGTATAGAGTATGCTATACTTCCGTGTGTTTCAACATGCGAATATTTCTGAAAGAAACCATGAGTTTCGTATATAAACACTTTCATTCCACTTCTGCTCAATATTAATAATAGGACTTCATGTTGATTCTTCACCAACAGAATCCATCAAGAACGTTTTAAATGATTCTGAGAGAATTTATAAACAGATTTAAGATTACTTTCATTTTGTTCAAAATTTTCGTCAATAACAATGAATGACAATTGAATTGAATTTCAAATGAATCACAATTGTCATAACATTATTTAGGCATTATTAAAGACCAAATCCTAATAATTTATATGAATTGCACAGCAACTTCACAATGTTGCATACCGAATTTTATATAAAATAATAAAATGTACAAGCTTTTGAAAGCATCAAATTTACTAAATGCTTTTTGAACATGTATTGCCCATTTATGCTGCAAAATCCTTATTTAGGCTAATGTTGACGTTACAGTATAAAATTTAACATATATATATATAAAACACGACTCATTGGAAAAATCCGATTTTTGGAATAATTGAGAACATTGAAACTAGGAAAATGGAAGGACAACCGTACATGGGTTCAAGAAATGAGAATGCGAAATTTTATACTCACAAAATATGAACATAATTGTTGTTCTGATTGATATTTTGAAGATTTTCTACGTTGAGCAAGAATTCTGATTTCGCCATCTGGATCCAGACTGCTTGTGTTTTTCTTCACTTGTTCGCAGGACTGTGAAATTAATTGTTGACTATGTGAACCGGAACACAGAATTTTAAATCTCAAATCAAAGTAATATTTTTAGCTTCTAGCACGAGATATATATCATGAAATAATGTCCATCCCATTTTCCTCTGACCGAACCACTATTTTCGGGTGTCTGAGTAGCTGCCTTCTGCGTCCTCGTAAAATAACGAACCTATTAGAAAACGATTATGTCACTCTGCCCACACTTATTGTTTACACACTGCATAACTGACTAAGTTGAATCCCCGATTGCAAGTAAGTAAGTGTTTGCACACTGCAGTGATGAAAAAAAACTTTGGTCTCAGTGATGGGGTTTCCCATTTCTGATAGAAGACAGGATTGCTTATACTAGGAGCAACAACTATTTAAAGCTACTAATGGTGCAGGCAAGGTGACAGAACTACAAAGGATCAATGCTACACAGTAGATAGGACAAGGTATTTTAAAATACTTCTGAGTTCAAATCCAAAAAACTTTGCCTATACTGGATATCTTAATACCTAAAGGCGATTTATTGAAAAAAAAAAACACAGGACAGCTTGGACTTGTTTTATATTGAAATAAGTAAAATCCTGTTGCATAATAGAAATGAGTTTGAGCTGGTGGGTGTTTCAATGATTGTTGTTAAACCTAAACAAGAAATGGATTATGACTGTGCCTATGTGGAAAGTCCCATCCTATCTCAAACAGAACAAGTTATTAATCCTGAGATGTCTTAGTACAAGAATCCAAAGATAATATTTGAGTACACCAGTGACATTGATCAAAAAATAAATCTTTCCAAACAAAGGCACTTTTGAAGGAAAACACAAAATTCATTTGCGACAATTGTCCGAAACCCACCAATTCGTACCAACACTAGTCGAAATACAAATTATCAACGATATACTTGTTACATATGGCATCATGAATGTTTGTGGCCCATCCCAGCTCGGCATAAATGCAAGCTCAGGCCCCCAAAGATTTGGTCCCACTTCGGCCCATGATTCTCAAAATATAATTTCTGATTGTTTGCTGTTAATCAGTAACTGGCACACTGCCAGTGATGGCTGACGCCATGCTTCAGAAATACAAATTGGGATATGGTATCTGTCAAACAACATGACATTAAATATCAGACAGAAACACAAATAACACCATCATCGTCATCATTAAAAAGCTAATATTTATTTTTGAAGTTTAATGATCATCGAAAAATTCAATACGTTATGGTACTTACTGTTGAAAGTTGTTGTGAGACATTTGATATCAACGATGAATATGACATTGCAACGCGACACGAGAGTTCTATTTTATTCCGTTCCAGATCCTCAAACAGACGAAAAAAATAGTGTAAGACACAACTGGCAAAATAATGGTCTATTGAAGCTTAAAAGGGGAATCAAATGTCCATTTTTAAACCACGTAAGAATTCATGTAACTTATATATCATACAGCAATCTTTACAAAGCAGAGACTGTTTTTTCATTTACATAATTTGATACTGCCTTCCCCAAGAACAAGAGTTTTTTTTACTTCATTACTCAAAAACATAGGTTTTCAAACTGATACAAACTAACCTATGCAGATTACAGATGTGTTTCTGTCAAAATAGGATAGGTCAGCTTCACTGACCAAGTGTCAGGATTATGCTTTGAGCAACACAACTCTTGTTATCCCAAAATAGCTTACTCTTGAGAAGTATGTTCTAATACACAAACACGTCAGGTGGATGAAGATGTAACAACTGGCTTTGTAGACAAATTGGATCTTTCATGTGTCCAACATTCTTCCCCAATTGCTGTTCACGGTGATTTGGTCAAATAACCACCAATTATGGTATTTCTTCACCAACCACGTTCATGCATTGAGACATAATGGTTAGGTAGAATATTGCTTTACGAACACCATATAAAATTTTATTCCAACTTCGTACCTGTACTCTAACACAAAAATTCTTGCTGGCATTCTCCCAATCATTTTGTTTTCTTTGTAATTCAAGTAACGATTCATAATATTCTTCATCTGTTCTTGATAATAATAAGTCGTTCTTTGTTTGTTTCTGAGCAAGCTGATAATAGTGGATATATTTAGTAGCGCAGAAAACCTACCTCACACATTTTGTTAAGTATGAGCCACTGATGGATTGTGCCAAACAGGTCCATCTGTGGTTCATGCTTGACAAAATAATTTTTTCGATCGGGATAAGTGATCTCCAATCACTTATAGTCAAGTTGAATGAAAAAGCAGTTCAGAGTGATGAAAGAAATTAAAAGTAAAAATGAAGCAAACAGAGTTACTGAGAAAGACGCAGGTGTATAGTGTACGATAATCAAATCTAGTACAATAGGTAAAGCGTCTCTAAACAACTTTTGTCAAGCAATATTCACTTACGGAACATGCGTGCACAGATAATCTGAAATTCAAGCTTGACAGTATGGAACTTATGATTGGAAGCAAAAGCACACAGAATGTCATCTACCACGACATCCAAAGGATATGGGTTCCATAAGAAGTAGGGCTATCCAAAACAATCTATTAGTAATTCGTGAATCACAATTTATTTGATTTTGATTTAAAAAAGGTATGCATTTCTATAAAATAGATGTCCATTTTGGCGTCTTTGCGATTTTATGAAAAAAGGGTCTTTGCTTGTTTATATTAACATTTCCGGTTCAAATATTTGATTACACTCATAAAAATTATTTGATTCTATTCCCAATTCAACAGATATCCAATTTTGGTCACACCCAATCAAGACAAAATTTAGCAAATAGGCAATATTTCAAGATATTTCTCTCGCTGAAAAATAAAAACATTTTTTTTTGAGTGTCTGGTAGCAACCAAACTGTAGAAAAGGCTTCAAAATCATAAATACTGAACATTCCTGCACAAGACGAGAGCGTTTGGGACACCATTATAAAACAAGAATCTGTCAATAGTAATGATAACTAGGAATATAAACTGAAATAAGGGAACTAAAACAGCCTTAATGACGTTCAATTATTGAAAAATATGAAAATAAAATGTACATAATAGCACAATGACATCATAAATCAGATAACTTATGAGGCACATACATATTGATTTCACATTATGGTTTGGCTATTAGTATTATACAGATTCTTAGAAGCAGACAAGAATTCAAGTTAAACTTTAATATAAAAATATGAACAAATTTAGCTAATTAACTAAAATTACCGTAGCTATTCATTGTGTATTTAAAATTTATTCTTGTTTGGGATTGCTACTTATAGACATATTTATTTTTGAAAAATCCACCCCTGAGAAAAAATGTTTTATTGAGCTATTGTCACTGATTTTGTCAAGCATGCGGCACAGGTGGACCGCGTCTCATCGACGTGACACATACATAACAGAAGACATTTTAGGAAAATTGTTCCAATTGAGCTGAGGTTTCTAAAGGGGGGGGGGGTTGGGGGGACCTTTATAGAACCACAGAGATGAGTACCCGGAAAACAATTGGACATGCATCAAATTGATTCGAATCTTGAATCCAAGAGTGACTTCCCCGTTCTTGTTCAAACTTTATTATATATTCCGTCAGTGCCACATCCATGGCCCTATTACAAATTGGGCTGGCCGAACGTCGGTTACTCTGCTACACAGACACCCGAAGAAAACAGGTTTCACGGGAAGAAAACATAGCAAATAATCATAATTTCATGATTTATCTTTCGCTAAATGATAAAACTGCCTAGTTTGAGCATCTGGTCGCAATGAAACTGTATAAAAAGTTTCAAAATATTTCATAGTAGTATTGATCTTTTTAGCCACCCGAAGAAATGATATCTAAGCTTTAGACGCCCGTAAAAAAACATGATTCTGTCACTTTGCTTCAAACCGTCCTCAAAAACATAATATTTCCGAATTTGATTGCAGTTATTATTGATAGCCAATTTTAGACGTAACAACATTCATTAAGTTGAAAAGTCATGTAAATTACAAAGCAAAACTATCATGCAATATGCAAACTAAGATAAAATGCTTTCCTGTGATTGATTCCTAAACCTAGACATACAAAAAATGGAATTTGTCCAAAAATACGATTTACAAATGAGATCCGTTTGTGACATGTTCACGTTTAATAAAAACGAATACGAAACGCCAATTCAAAAATAAAATTGATCTCAATCTAAGAAAACTATTCAATGCTATTTAATATTTTTTTTTCAATCTTAGAAAATTTCTCACGTGGTATTCCTTGACCAAATAGTCAGTATAGTACTCTAGGCAGATTTTTCATTCTTCAAATGTTGTTAAAGTCAAGGCATTGCATAGCAGAATCAAGATATATGCCAAATTTTGCATAAATCATAACTTTGCTACAAAATTTGGAAAAAAGTAAAAATAATAATAATAATAATAATAATAACGACCTGAAATTGAAATTATATACCATACCAATAGAGGATGGATAATCCAGAATAGCTTACTATTCTAAACTTTATCTGGAATACTTAAAATTCAATTTTTATGTGAAATTATATATATATGAAACAGCGAGCAAGGTTAAAAGCCTACCATGATCTAAATTCAGTTGTGAATTCCAATTGTTGACTCGCTCAGGTGTTCAAACAAATCCTCCCTAAGGAATGATGCCTGAATATTAGAAAAAAACCATCACATCAATACCTTTGTTTCATCACTTTTTGTTTTCGGTCGAGCTCCTTCCAACTGATCACTCAGGGCTTCTTTCTCTTTTGATAATTGATGATGTCTTTTCTTTAACTAAAAATTATATTCGCAAAGAAAACCTATGTTGACTTCACAAAAGGTATAAATGGAACCAAAGATAAATATGTCCAGAGAGCGAGACAGAATGAGATTCGATAGTTATTACATCAACTTCCTGAAATTTTCTTTTTTAAGTGAATGACATGCTTTTCTAGGTTGACAAATTATTTCCAAACATAAATTGTTAATTCTGATTATACTATATTTACACAAAAGACCTCAACATTAAACATTACCATACAGAAATACATAAGGTTTTGTTTTATGTATTTGAATCTTTGCTGTTGCACTTGAACTCACAATACCTAATTTTGATAAACCAGCTCCACTTACGATAGAGTAACCAAAGTATACCAATAATGTGCAACAATACTCATATTTCGCCTGAGTTTTGAATGTTTATACAAAGTTTCTTCTTCAGGGCAATGGAAAAATGAGGTCATCAAAATTAATACAATTTATAGCATAAAAATCGGAAGCAATTAGAATTACAACTGTACAGTTTCACTTACTTTTGAGTGTTCTATCGCTCTGTCTGATAACGTTCTACTCGCACTTTCCACTGTCAATTCAAGCTGAAATATTGGATATTGATAACATAAAAATTTGATCATATCTGGACAATTTTGAAGCAAAATTCAGATTAGTGTTAAACTTTAAAATCCAAAGAGCGTTTTTCCATCAAAAGATTTTTATTATAAAAATGCAAAGTAAATTTCAATTTTGTCCTTGAAATTCCAAGATAATATTGTTAGACCTGTGACTTCTTATCATTTTGCGGTGTATCGATGACTATTATTTCTTTGGTAAATCTAATCAAAGAAACCAACTTTGGCAATTAAAGGCATTTTGACTCCAGACTTACAGTTGATATCTCTCAATACGCCTCACTATTAACAGAACAGATCCCTGAAAGTCTTTTCTGCTCAACATGTACTTGCAGCTTATTAAGAATGGAATTTACATTATCCACGCTTGTTAAGTATTATTCAGCAAACATTTGAGACAAAGAAAAATGCAATTAGATATAATTAGAAAAGAGCACATTTATACATTGATCAGTAGTCCAAAGCATTTCTTCAAAAACATTGACTATTATCAATGCATTATAATTTATTAAATAAAACATAGTAATGCAGTACTGTGTTGGGCTGATGCAACTAACCGCTTTCCTGAGTTTCGCTTGGCTTTCAATATTTGTCATAGAAGGTTTGACACAATCTTCTAGCAAAGATGAGCTGAATTTTCTTAAAAAAATACAATAGTATCAGCATGGTGTAAAATTTTACATACATTTCATACTGTCAATGCGTTCTGCAATTCTTGCGTTAGGCGTCGCTTAAAGATTAGCGATTTGGGTGAGAGATGGGGACATCAAAATTAACAAAGTGCTAAAAGCGTTCAGACCATATAGAATGATGGGCTTTTTTTTATATAGTTAGCTCTAAGCAAGGCCGAAAGCAGTGCCAAAAAAACCCAAGACTAACAGCTCAAATGACATACAGCTAGTAGAAGATATAGCGCCAGCAACTGCACTCTAAGCAGACCCCATACAGAACTGAACCACTACAATAAAGTGCAGTGAGCGGACATATGAGTGAGTGGACGACGGTAAAACAACTTCTCACTATGTGTTTTGTTCTATTTCTATTTCTATCAACATTAATTAGGTGGCTTTACAATTTCAATGTTAAACATGCTGCTTATTAGAATGATAATTGGTTTTGTATGCAATCTTGCAGATGCTGTGAAAAAATTCCATACAATATAATAAACTCAGAATATTTCCAAGCAAGGTTTTACACACAAACTTAAATTAAAATTAAGTACTTGTTAAAAATTGTTTTACATATCAAATTTTGTTATAAGTTTTCTCAGGAGTAAATTTATTTACTGGTGTCAAATACTGTTCAGTATTTAGAAAGAAATAGATTAAAATAGTTTTGGCATATTTACTTATGTGCTTCAGAATCTAATTCCATTTCACTGCATATTGACTTCCATAGTGTTGATAATGGTGAACCGATCAAATTTGAACAGGCTTTTGTTAGTCTTTGACTCAGTCTTCTCACCGACTTTGCATATGCGAGTTCAGCTGCAGCTCTGCAGAAAATAAACAAACAAAGCTATCTGGTTGGTAGTCAGGAAATCGAACTGGAGTGGAATATAAATTAAAGCAGCTGCCATCAGGATTGTTCCCATAGTATAAATTAAACGGTAATCAAAATTTACTGTTTTAACATTTCGTTCAATGTTTTAACATTAACAAATCAAAAAAAAATATTGCTTTCATTCGGAATTTGAAAATTCCTGACTAGTAATCGGACATCCTTACTGCCAATATTATTCAAAATTCAAGATGAGATTCAAACAATGCAAAATTGTAGGTATTTTTGAAGCTAAATCATGATTTATAGAAAATAATAAAACTATTTGTGACAATGCTGAACTTCCACAGTGAATGGAGGAAGTAGCAGAAACTCCTTTGAATAATAGCAAAGGTTGTGACAAGCTCTGCAGACCTGAATAAAGTTTGGGACAACCATTTGATCACACATCGTTGAATAAGGTCAAGCATATTCAGAACAGTAACAGCAGAATAGCCCCAGATGTAACAACAATAGTCCATCCAGAGTTGCAAAAACACAAGAGTAAAAGAGCTGTACTCTCATCAGCACTCCTCTACGAGAGTTTAAAAATACTCTCATAAATAGAAAATATGCCATAAATGAGAGTATCTGCAAGTTTACAATTTTTTTTATAGTTGTTCAATACATTACTGATGAATTCTAACACGCTAATCGTATGTAGCAGGTAGTGAAATGGGAGTTTTTTATACAAAATTATCAGGATTTATTGCTTAAATACTCCCATATTGAAAATCCAGAAAGTATGACATACTCTCGTAAAAGAAATCTTATTTGCACCCCTGCCATGCAGGATCAAATGAGGGGCGTGTACTAATGAAACACTAATAATAACAAACAAATAATGCATAAAAATATTAGTGTGGAATATTTACCTTTCTGCCATTATTGAGAGAACTTCTTTACAAAAATCATCCCCATTCTTGCAGTGCTTTTTCAGTTCCTCGAAGCCTATGTGCCCCTTCAATAAACAAAGAGACAAAACCAAATTAAAAAGTGTTATCCCAATTCCAATAACATATCCCAATAGGAGTACATAAATTTTTTGTTCATGAATATATTGTATTCGACATCTGAAACACACAAAAATTATGTACAGTATGTTAATGAAAATTGAATAGGCTACCGGTACCGGTAACTTACTTCTTGAGTGTATTCAGTTTTAGAAGGCTATTAAAAAGAAACAAAGAAGTGGTAGATCGTTCTATCATCTCCAAGGACAGATAGGTACCCAGTACCATCCACCTGCTCACCACACTTTACAGTTTACCATCAGCAGTTCATGTTAGCAATGCTTTCCCCGGGATGATACTACATCTAGGACATTTGCCCTGCTAGGCTATAAGTGGCCATCAGGTCAGTTCTTTTGACCTTGCTAGAAGTGAATTTCAATACAAAAAAATAAAAAAAACTTACCATGAAGGAATCCACAAATTCAGACATTGCATTCGGTGGTTAATTATCGCCAAGAACAGAAGAATCCTTACATAAACACTAATATCTGAAGGTTAGCAAGCTAAATTATAGCCCAGAGCCTGTTCGGTAATAATGTTAAGCTTGCATCATGTCTGCAGGCGCTATATTTACGAAGTCGGCTGAGCAAAACTAGCCAAAAAACACATGCGGACTTGCAGACAGCGCCGATTGCTGATGAGCGATATGCGTGACTGTTGTGTGTCCGCATCTGTAAATGAACCTTGTCCAGAAGTGCGTGCCTCAGAGAAATCGAGCAGCTTTCAGCTCCGATATTTTTGCTAACTATCCATTAAAAATAAATACTCGAGCAAACGTCACAAGCAAAAAAAATAGGTTCATCAGAGTTAAAAATTTTAGCTGTAGTTTGTATGATCAGTGTGAGCGATCTGCAGTGTAACAATGGCAAGGCAATAGGCATTTCAATAAAGTGTACTGGAATAAAGATAGAGTTTATCTCGATATCCGCATTAAGAAGAAAAATATAAACAATAAGGTTTAAAAACAAGTATCGCTACAAGCGTCTAGCCACCAACACACACAAATCAACCAAACAAAATGATAAAAGTTATAATACAAAAAAATACATGAAAAATAGGAAAATGATTTCGCGGGTGACCATCTATTTCGACTGAATCCGGGCATTTCGATTATTTAAATTAATGACTTCAAAAATATAGCAATGTGGACAAAAGTGAGCGAGTATAGTGTAGAGACCGACTACCTGACTTCTATACGATAACCTAAATTTAGTGGTGGTGAGGTAAAAAAAATGAATCAATCATCGTCCGAAGAACTGTTTGTTTACAAACGACTCGGCAAACTGAATTAATGTGATAAGTTAACTTAGCGTGATGAATGAATCTACTGCGGCGCATCACATTCTAGTTTTAAAGTTTATCTTGTAATAAAAGTAAACAAATCTTTGATACATGATATGCGAGCGTTAAAACTTCATCATATCAAAATATCATCTTAAACATTTGGCTTAGGCGTTATTTCTTATTAACTAACACGTCTCCGTCCATTTTTCAGTTTTTTCTTTGAATGCTTCTAAACATCTTCAAAAACATAGAATGAAAATTTTCTCAATTAAGTTAGGTATGCTGATACGAAGTGTTTAACGAATGCAGAATAATATTTGATTCAGCATACAAAACGCACTAACCATTGTCCCGATAGTTCTTTCGTTAATAGTCATCCAATAACAGCATACTTGAAATGTTGTAACATTTCGACGGCCAAGTTGCGCTTCGCCTATTTTTATAGGCTAGTTACGAGTTAGTTTAGCAGCTTGCTTGAATATTTCCATCGACTCGTACAGATAAATTTATCGAAGCCAACGAAATATTGCTAAAACATCCCAAAAAACTACTCAAGCCGTCCTAGTTGCGTAGTGTGTTTGCACCGTGATAAGGCCATTTTTCTGCACCACCTGAGTACTTGAAAATGCGGAAATAATTTATAGAGATAAAATAGGAGAAAAACTAAACATTGTATATATACATTGGGAACGACGCTGCTGGTAGACAAGAGCAACCGAGAGACGTCCGCTTCCGGCGGCTGCCACTTCTACTCTCATTTCGGCAGAATTTTCCAATTTAAAGTCAGAGCCGATCCAACCTAGGATTCTACAGATATACGGACTGTGGCGTGTGTATACGACGATGTAAGATTTGTTTGGCTTGGTCACCAACCATCTACATCTTCTGGTGGCTCTTTGCTATTAGGCTTGATGACCGTTAGTTGGTTCCTCACGGGCTCTGCTTCCAGCCTTGCTCAGAGTGAATTTCAATATTATCTAGGTACTGCCTAGTTTTGAAAGCGTAACTAGGTTACCTAGAGATATTTTACTCAGTTTTCTGGTAAATTAGGTTTACTTTACCGAGTTTAAGTAAAAACTAAGTTGCCATCACTGCCCTATTGTGTGAGGGGGCGATGCTGTTAAAAGTTAAGAATTAATACTTTATCCTAAAAGATTCGAACAATACTATTTCTATCCCTTTAAAAGGTGTATGGATACGAGAATGATGAGGGCGAATGCCAACATACAAAGCCAGGGCGCGATGAAGTTAGATTTTGATGGGAGAAAATAGTCGGCCTCAAATGTCGAGTTCACAATATGGTGTTACAGAATTTTATATGAAAAAAAACTCATTTGCTGTACTTCACAGCACTTGGCTCCCTTAAACTCGTTATTTTATTACGTAATATTTTATTCTTTTGACGAATACTCGCAATATCCTTTTCTCTTGTCGGCTATGTGTTAGAGCCTATTCCAAACGTAAAAAATCTTGTTGTCCTATATCTAATGTATATCTAATAATACAAAGAACATCAGCCCATAGCTTAATACAGGAACTCACATTCCAAATAGTCAATTTTTTCCATGCAGAAAGATAATATATTTATAAATAATTTTTAATTAAACATCATCAAAATATATACATATAAAAGACCATTGATATCGAAAATGAAAATTCCGATTATTCTATCAAAAAGTAAAGTAGTGTGTTTGTATGAAGTGAATGCTTTTTGTAAACGCCGACTTTAAATAAATTTGTCTCAACCGTAAATTTACGGGAAATTTTATATTGGGCGTCTTTTAGCATCAATTAAAACAAATTTTAGATCAGAAAAATAGAATCATTTGCTAGCAGTGCAATGGAAACAATCATCATCAAACTCTACCCAATTAAAACCCGTCGTGAATGTTGAGAACACCACGGTTCGTAAATACTCTGACGTTGTACAAGGGAGACAACAATAGGTCCATTGTCAGAAGTATGTGGTCGAAGAAGTGGTGCCTTTTCCAATGCTTTATCAGACTCAGAGAATTCGTCGACAATAATATCCGAGAGCTTTACATTTTTCACATAGATGTTGAGGATGTTCTTTGCTTTGATCTGAAACATCAAGCCCGTCTGGCTTTTCCAGAGGCCTCTGAAATACAAGGTTTGGAAATTTAGATTACCATTTCGCAAGTGACTCTGGTTCAATCTAAATTACATGAATTATTGACAGATTTCAGTTTTTGGGGAGCTCGGTGAAGTTTTTGCCCATTGTGCGTTAGTATACTTGCATATCACTCACTCCACTTTACTAGGGTGGTTCAGTTCTGTATGGAATGTTTTCCATTTAGAGTGCACTTGCTAGTACTATCTTGTAGTAGCTCTTTGACATTTGAATTGCCGTTAGTTAGCTCCTTTTACTGCTTCCGGCCTTGTTCAGGGAATAAAATATCAAATTTGTAGTTGAATATCTTTCTAATTCGTTATATTATTGTTTACAGATTATTTTAATGCTGAATGCTAACAAACTTGCATGGCCATACCAAATTCACTATGAAGATTTAAGAACTCCACTAATAAAGCACCTCAATATCACCTGGGTTTCTGTGCTACAAAGACTGTTTAAGTCTGTTTTTGCCAGCTATATTCTGAAAAAATACAATTTTGATATTTTCATTTACCGAGAAATCAAAATAAAAAATTAATAAATCTGAAAACTGAAAGAAATAGTATTCTAGATTTAACCTTACCTGTTTATGTGGATAAACGTTTATGTGACATTTTATACATTCTTGTCCATTGTTTGCCCAACTGTTTCCGCTCATCCATTTTCGCTTGCATTTTGGACATTTATATTCACCAAAACATCTCTTCTTTCCCTGATATGGTGTCAATCCCTCGCCTTTCGGTCTTGCCTGAAGAGATAGTGATGAAATGATATAAATTTTTTGTGTTTCGTAGTCTGAAAAAATTGAACCAAGAATAATTTTCAACCACCATGGCTATGATGTGTTCCATTGTATGCAAAAATTAATTTTTTTTAAATGGCTGCGGTCAGGCTGTAAAATGTTTTTCAGAAAAGTAGTTTTGAGTTCAAGACAGTACCAATAGGTTTTTCATGTTATTGTCTTGTACTCTTAATAATTATTGTTAGAGAATGTCGAAAAAGTACGAAAAGTTTAACCCACTCTTTGGAATAGTATATAAACTTTATAACACCCCCGTTTATCTTTAAATTACAGGAATTCCAGAGTCTTATGATAAATTACGTAAAACAGCTACATACCTGAGGACAGTCCTTGATATAATGTCCTTTAGTAAAGCACAGATGACATAAATAGTTTGATGGGGGGCGTTTGGAAATTCGTGGATATAAGGAGAGTGTCAAGTCAGCAAAACCATCAACGAGATCTGCGAGGCTGAAAGTATTGAAGCAAAAACTTCAAATCCAAAGTGGCGATCCTGGTAAGTGTGTAGTTTGTGCCATACAATATTCTTACGTGTTTTTGACTACAGTTACTATTAGTTTTGCTTGATTGATGTACTAAAACTGGACGCTGGTCAATGGTATAGATAGAGTAACAGGTCTAAGTCGTATGGTAAGTAAAATACTGGAAACACTATCAGCTGCTTATGCATAAAGCCACAAGCAGCTCCAAAAAAAAATAACGGTTGCTCATATTGCATAGAACGACTACAAAATGTAGCGCCAGCAACTGCACGCTGAATAAGAAAAATACGAACGAAGTGAACATTCATAATAAAGTGCCGTGAGTGGTATCTACAATGGGCGATAATGAAATCGTCTACTACTTCTTTCAGTCACCTTTTACAGTACACAAAAAATGTACTAGGGCTATTCCTAAGCCTGTACCTGCGAAATGCCGACATTTATTTAAAACATATTCGTATTACTAACCCCGAATCTGTGGTTGCATATTGTTCAGTGACAGCTTGTTGATTACATTCCTTATTGTGGGAGAGTAAAATTTCTGGTAGCCAGTATATTGCTGGGAATCCATTATTACCCTGAAAATCGAAGGTTCAGAATACGCAAAGAGAATTATATTGAGGTACGAAATACTCCATAAAATAAGGTTAAAAATATGGCGAAGCACTACCTCTCTTGTTACTCGAACTTTATTTTAATTTATGTTCGGTGGAGTAAAGCACCAGTAGTAATGATAATCACCGCCATATGATTTAAATTCGTAGCTTTCGACAGACGTAGGTACCCCTAGCTCCATGCGTGGATATATTCTTAGGTAATTGACTGATCTTACCGGGTGTATTCTATTTCTTTGTAAGTTTTCATGACCGAATACTAGAAACTGAGTCATCAAATGTGTGCCAGCACACGACAATGTGCATTAAATTTAGATTGATAAAAATGTCGGCATTATCAGTACAGTTCGCCATTCCTGGTATCAACTTTTCGAAAACTCATCGGGAATTTTTTTAATAATATGAACAAAAATTGAAATCGTATAAAATATACAGCTGTCGAAAATATTATATTACTCTCGTGGGAATATTTGATATTTGTTATCTACAAGAATACTTTGCCAGTGTGAAAACGCTAAACAGTAAAAAGTCCGACTAAAAATTTGCTCTAAAATTTTATACAAGTATTTTGTAGATCAATCAGGCGAATATTGATTGATATGCTTATGAAGCAAAATTTTAACACCAATTTTGTAAATTCTACGTGAGTTTATTCTCTGATTTTGAAATTACTCCCCTACTTTTCCACAAATCCATGCATCCCCACAACCGGTTTTCCACTCCTAAACTTCGTCGGTAAAGCACACGGCAACGGCGAAGCTGGGTCTTTGCAGGTCTAAGGAAAGGCAACGGCAAATCATTCGATGCCTTTTTTTACAAAGGTTTTTGTTTCAAAGCCTCGAACAAATAGGCTATGAAACGTACTAGGTTTCAGTTTTTATTGTGATTGAGAGAATAAAATCCGAAATGGTGTTGTTGAGCTGCACGCCTATGATCGTTTGGATGTCCATTAAAATTATTTTATTAGACAACATACCTCAGGTGCAGTCGGCTGATAGGTTTGATACTCTGGTACTGATGCAATCGTGTCAGTTCCCGTACGAGCAGAAGATATTCCCTCGTTCAGAGTGAGATAAACCCAATTGAGCAACTGGGCAGGCTGCTGCACTGAAGGACTCGTGTCTATTCCTGACAGAAGAGACATTCTTAAAGTGTATAAATAATTGCTGTCCTACATCAGCTATAGCTCTCAAGACCACAGTCAATAAGAATGCCCTGTTATCCAACAAAGAACATATATCTTCACTTTTACAGATAATCATAATTAAATGAAGAAGTGGCAAGATCAACAGCCGCCCAAAACATATAATTCGCAGCTTGCCGCATCGGATAATCGAAGCAGTCGTCGATTCTATTTCACTGAAAACGGTACGCGCCATTTCGTGCAAATTAGTCTAACGCCTATGCTTATATGAATTGTTCAGTCGTTATGTATCTTTCTTATCCCATTAGTATATAATTTATATTCAAAAAATATGACTAGCACTGTCTTGTAAAATGACTAGTAAAAAAGGTAAAAGATATTTTATTTCTGGAAGTACGTAATTAGTGATTATTGTATTACAGCATACCTAAAATATTATCGTTTTTCTAAGAATTATCTCATTCATGCCTTAAAATTTTCCAGGGACTACATAACTAAATTCTGCAGCACTGAAAACTATAAATGTATAAACGCTATCAATATTCCAGTTCATATACATATAATAGTGCGCTTGTTTTACTTTAGAGGTCGGCGCAAGCACCCATGGGACCAAGCAGACAAACCAGATTTGAATCGAACAGTCATAATGATACTGTCATTATGTCTATGAAGATTTTGATTTAGGGAACAACTGCGCTGTTGTCTGCATACTAGCACTTAATTCATACTTTCCCAGTTATTGTTGGTGGCGTTAAATTCAAATCAGCAAACGGGGAATATCAGAAGTTAAGTACCCTTGATATCAGTACCATTTCTAGCATGTTCCTCCGGTTCATTCTTTCACAACATACATCACAAAAGGAGTGTTTTAGCGAAAATCAATAGTTTTAACACAAGTTATTTGTGCACAAAGTCGAATCCACCAATGCTAAATTAGAAACGGACACGGAGGGCAGTTTTTAGCACAATTAGATGAGTTCAAATGACCTATTGAAAATGATGACAAACTGAGCTATACTGCAATATTGGATACATCAAACTACTGGTAGTAGTTATTGCATAACACCGTATTCAACAATTTCCTCTATAATGGCATATCATCGAACCTGCCATCGCATCGAGTCATCGGTAATATTGGATTTTGAGAAGAATGTAATTGCAGAATTTATGTTCCTCGAAAAACACCGCGCTTTCGCGCATATTAAAATTTCACTTGGCAACAATCCAACTTTCAAAACAAGGGGTTTTATCCTACATGGGTTTGGATATCTTTTTTGTAATAATGATGACCTTGTCTCAGATATGTGTGCGAAGTACCATCGCAGAGTAGATACCACTAGCTACACGTCCTTATGGCGGTTAAGTTATGTTTAGATGTTTCCATGTCTTGGAGGAGTGCACTTGCTGGTACTGTATTTTGTATTAGCTCATTAGGTTTTCTTTTTCCCACCTTATCAGAATAAATTTCAAGTTTGGCTAAAAATATTTTCTTGAAAAAATGGAAGATGAACCAATACACGTCTGTGATATACGTTTGTGCAATTTGATATTTTTTACGTTTGTTTTATTTATTCTTGCGTTTTACGCAATGCAATACAACACAGGAGTGAAAAAAATAATCATAAAAATACGCAGGTCGTGTTTTGATGCCTTTAGGCTGACTTGCTATTTTGTGTCAATCTTATTCCTTAATTAACCAGGGCCTATAATTTGTATGAATTTTAAATATTTAAAATGGCGGGAATTTTAGAATAGTACTAACGCATTTCCCGCTTGTCGTAGGAGAAGACGAAAAGAAAACAGAGAAGTGGATAGTAGGTTTTACCTTCGCCCAGGGCAGATACCACTCGCCACACTTTACCGTGGTGGTTCAGTTCTGATTGATCTTTGTTATTAAGTGGCTGTTGGCAAGTTCCTTTTAGGCAGTGCGTCTGGCCTTGATCAGAAAGAATTTTTACAAAAAAGGCGTTAGAGCGTGTGGAAGCCGCTATCACTAGAATTCCGCGTAGATTGAAGATATGGCAATACTCATTTATATCCTACGGAGAGGAAAGTCGGGAATACGGCTTTTATAATGATGTGTCACGCTCATTCAAACACTCAGTCACAAGTCGGTATGAGGATGTTGCTGTTTTTCCTGTGCATAAAATGGTTGGTGGAGGAAGATGTAAAGCGGTCACGTCAACCACCGTGCGTCGGCGAGTTTCCAGCAAACATCTCTCTCGTAATATTCATGATATTAAGTCGATCGTTATGGATTGCACAAAGTTTATTCCTGGCGATATTACTGATTGAGCTAACAGGGCAATCATTTACACTCAAGTTGTTTGCCTTATTTCACTTCGTATATTTGAGTAGCTCTTTACACACTTAAGATTGATTGAAGTCGTTTTTTTATTTTAATTTTTATTGCAGTCTTGTAACTAAAATTGCACCTTATGACGCTGAAATAAGTTATATTAACATAATGTTGACAGTCTTATTACAACATCTTCTTCCTGTGCAAATAGATCATTATACTTACTAATAAATATATTGTCAAACAAAAAAGTCTCTATATATGTTCATTGATGAATGTCCAGTTAACATTTTAAAGAAGTAAGGTTTCATGAGTAGTTCTTTTTCGCCTGTTCGGACATTTTCAAACACCATTGAGTGCAGCTCAGACGTCGCCCACAGAGAAAACACACGTCCAGAATAATCTTTACCACTTCCTTTTCGAGTCCGGGACAATTCGTATTTTAACTGGCAAAACTAATTTCCTACTACACATTTCATTCGTAATTTTACTGCCAAGCTCGTTTTGATGACTCAATAAAAGCATCTTCTATTTTTCCTTCAAGTGATCTTCTACACTGACGTATTATGGTTTCGACCTAATCTTTGTAGCCATACAAAAGTCACACAGACTTTTTCCTTATTCCAGAATGGTCGCTTGACGACTTGAACCATGGGTGGGACAATATTCCTTTTAGATCTAATCGATCTCTGGGATTCTTCTGCACTGCTTGTGCAATCAAATGCTTGGCCGTTCGTGATACATCAATTGGATACTTTGTAAGTTCTCTGCAAAGAAAACATTGGATTTCATTAATTTTTAAAGGAATACTACCGTATTCTTTTTTATTAAAATTCATTCCAAGCTAGGCCGGAAGCAGCGCTTAAAAGGAACCAATTAACGACCACTGTAGTGGCAAAAAGCTAGTGCACTGCAACAAAAATATGCAACAAAATCACTGGTCTTTGACAGTAATTTTACTTGGCGGTATTGAAAAGAATTCAAAAATTTTGGCCAAATATGGGGTGTTGATGGAACGCAACGCAAAGGTGCAGTTCATAAACGGCTCATAACTGATATAAATCTCATCAAAATGGCATTTTTGTTTAACTTATACGCAATATGCAACTCTTGTTACAGTGTTAAGGTGGAGTACCATTAATCAAAGACTAAGTGGAAAACATTCCAAATGGAACTGAACCGTCATGGTAATAATTACAGATTTTTTTCATTGTCTGTATCAACAATAAGTTCAAATAAAGTGAATAGGACAAAAGGCCTGTAAGGTATTGTTTTTATCCAGCAAGAGAGAAAAGCAGAGAATACAATCTCAATAGGGTGGCCATTCAAATAAGTCGGATAGATCCCAGTCAAAAATGTTTTGCCGACGAGACGCAGTCCATCTTCGTGATGCTTGACAAAATCACATTCCCGATTGGGATATTCCCATGTCAAGTAGTTAACACAAGGTATATTAAATCGGGCCAGGGAATTATAAACTAACTATTTTGTGACGTGTGGACTGATTAAGTCCGCCGATTATTTTGTCAATATTTTCTACCAATCAAAATAATTCATTAGTTTGTTCTGATTAGATTACTCAGTCGCTTTTTACTTGAAGCGAAGTACTATATTATAAAATTTAATACCCCAATAAATGAAATTTGAGTTCCGTTGGTATTTTTAATACCACGACAAGCTGCTATTCAGTTCTGATTGATTCGCGGACCCTTTTCTAATAAATGGTTATACATTTTACCAAAAACCGAATGATATTTTCTGAAATCGCTGCTGGAATCGTTGACGTATAGGGTTGGGCAAAACGGATTAATTGAGAATTCGAATGTCATTCCAATAATTTCTTCGAATCGGATCTAATCAATAATTCCATACAGATAGCAAATGCTTTTTTTTATTCGAAATAAGTGGCCGCTGTTACAGGGCCTTGGATAGGGTGATCCACTCTAAGACGTGGCTACAAAAAAAAGCTCACTGAGCAAAGTCGGAAGTAGTGCCTGAAAGGAACCAAACTAACGGCCAATTTTTCTTTTCCCATTACAATTTACCCACATTATCTTTAATCCATCGTTAATACAAAAATATATAGCTGCGTTTTCACTAATATTCGAAAAAGGAAATCATATTTGAGACAATGTGCTATCACTTTACACATCATCTTTCAGGAAACAATTGATTTTGCCAAAAATTTCATTGTGGAAATCTGAAAAATACCATTTTATTTCACGAACTGTGTTTGTCCAATGGCCTGTTCACAGCTGATTAGGTGATCTGCTATGCGAATCTATTCGAATCACCGAATTGAATTAGTCAGTTCAGTGACATAGTAGTTACTTTATTGAAAAACAATGCTGTTTGAAATAACATTCTGACAGACTGATCAGAAGATAATTACTGCCATGGTCACAAGAGCACTATATTATCATTGGATTTATTTAGAGAATTTTGAATATTAACATGTTTGATTTTGTGGGAATTTATTTTTGTTATAATTTGCAGTTTGAAAAGATTTTTTATACCTTAAAGGTATAATAAATGGTTCTTATTTTTTTTATCGTTGATCCGCTGTTCAGAGCCTGCGCATGAACCCGTATTACCTTTTAAACCTAAAGCAAGATATTTATATAAATAAAAGATCGTTACATAATATCAGGATAATCCTCATCGAAAGAAATTTATTTTGCAAAGCCTGAATCCCCGATGGACCGCGCCTTATCGGCGCGATCCATCAGTGACTCATATATAACAAATTATTTTTCATGCAAATTTTTTTAAAGAAGGAATTTTTCTCAGGTGATGAGAGTTATAGTTATTTTACTAATGGAACAGTTAAAGAAAATTATGGTTTTTGATAGTATGAAATTCCATCCCTTAAACGACTTTTAGAGGGCATATAAAAGGGTTGCAGAAATCATTACCTATAGGAACACGTTTCATGTTCGGCCTCCGGCTAAATTGATGATGTTGGCATCGTACGAATATAAACTTTATTTAAATAATATAGCATCATTGTATTATATTATTTATATGTTATCAAATCGTTTAATCTCTACTGCTGTTACTTTTATAATCTTGCTTAGGCATAAGTTCTATAAAAACATGAATGCATTTTTACCTTTTAAATTCGAATTATTACATACAACTAAATCAGCATGTGGTTACGTGTGATTGGAATCGAATTTGGAATTTTTGTAAAAAAATTCCCAATACTAAATCATGGGCAAATATTGAACAGCCACGTATTCTGGCCTGTTGGGAAATCTGAAAGCATCTGATTTTTGGAGCGACTCTTTCACATTAACCAGTAAATCCGTATGCTAGCATCCAAACCTTAACATTGAATATATCTCTCCATATCTCTTTCTTTTTCTCATATGCCACAACTAGAGATATAAACTTTAAAATTTCTAATCGAAGCGCTGTTAATTCGAATCAGTTCTAAGCATTTTAAAAATAAATCTAATAGATTCTTATGTCGTTGACTCACCTTTGAGGCAAACATTTTCATACTATTTAGCCTTTTATTGATTTTTTATGACAACTTTTGCAAATTTTGTTGTGCCCAGTAGTAAAATCAATACATAGCTATTTGTTTCTTGTTCATTGTCGTTCGAATTAGAACATCGAGAGTGTTTTTTGTCCTTATAAACCAATATAGTTTCTTAAAATGGTTTGGAATGGGTTTTTATTTTAATATATTCATATTCGTATATAGCCACAACAAATTTACATGCGAACCTAGCAAAATTGGTGTGAGCTAAATGAAAAAATAGATAAAAAAAATGATGAATAAAAAAATTATAGAATAGGGCATGGGTTGATAATGAAAAAAAAAATTTAAAGGATTGATTGAAGAAATTTCATGAAGTCTATATTTGCCCATATCCACATATGCCTGATTCACTAAGTCTCATTTTATAAAACAATTTTATTTAACACCAACTACTCCTTTTCAGAGGCAATTTAGTCCAACCAACATTTTTCTCATATATGTTTGTGTCACATATTTATCTAATATGTATATACACAATTTTATCATACACGTATATATAAGCCATGATTGCGCTACACATAGGCTTAAAATATGACGATTTGGAATATATTATGCACATATCATACAGAACTACATCTATAATTTACTACGGCTAGGTGTTGCTACCCCAGGCAATGATGAGCCATCTGCCATTTTGTTGCTTCCTTGCAGTCGCCTTTTGTTTTGTAAAACATCTTTTGTTAAGTATGGGTCACTGATAGATTCGCGTCAACGAAGCGCGGTCCATCTGTGGCTCATGCTTGACAAAATAAAATTTATTTTGGTTGGGACAGTTCCAACATACTACTTACTTGTTTATTATATCCTTTGATGATCGGAAAGGCAATGTACCACATAATAATGAATACATCAGTACGCCGATACTCCATACTGTTGCAGATTCGCCACTGTATTGTTTACACAAATACCATTCTGGTGGATAATATTCAGGAGTTCCAGCGAATTCTGCAATAGATAAAATTCATGAAGAAACAGAATTAAAAATTCGAAAATATAATTCGAACCATTAACCCGATACATTTTTTCGCAAGGTGATAAACAGATTCACAGTGTTTGAGAGTACGATGATGACTGTGATGGGCTTATGGTAAAAGCGTATATCATCATTTTTAACAGCGAGCTTTCGCAAACTCGAGGAAATCTTTTACTGGAGTTGTTTTTTTATGAATACTGGTAAAAAGTATGCACTGTTTTAGAGTTGATTTCGGCACATATCAGCAGCAGAATAATGATGCTAAGTCAAATATCACTACAAATTACTGTGTGGTGAAGAACTAACAATTATTGCGGATACATCACAGAGTCCTTGTGCTGCCAAGAGGCATTCAAATACATTAGTTTATAGTAATGTTAAAAAACTTCCTCGTTATAGCTGATTTCAGCTAGCAGAAAAATCAGAATCGGAATCTACTGCGTCCAAAGCTGAAATATCGCAATATACAGTGCAATGGCAATATTGTAAGTAAAGTTAGCTTAAAACATGATTCTACTGCATTATTCAACAACAAATACAACAGACGTAAAGATTTAACTAAATCAACTCTAGAATATGATTTGGTATTTTGTTACAGTTAGTCTCCGCAAAAGGGCCACGTCACAGATCATGGGATAGTGAGTTCTCTTCCATTTTTTAGGCATTTTATGAATATGACTGAAATTTGTTGGCGCCGGTGTAATTCAAACTGGCAATGACATTCTCGTTTTAAACCTTTGCAAAGGTTCATTTTATTTTAAATTCAACAACCTAGCCTCCGGCAAAATGAAAATATTTATGATATCAAATTTCTTTTCGGTCTTACGTGAGCGTAAATTACAAACTTGTCACTCTGGTTATGTCAATTTATAACCCAATCAAACTTTTTTTTTCAAGTACTAACACTAAAGGATCGTGCCGCCAGGGCGGCACAAGTGCTTTCGACCTTGCTTAGAGCAAATTTCAATAAAAAAATAAATTCTCGGATCGTGTATTGCGGTTACCACTTCAGATAATTCAGCAACAAATTTGGCTAATATTATATAAATATATAAATAAATGTATTAACCTAATTGAATATAATCACATACCTCATATTCGCTTAGTCATTTCATATTATTTTTTTTTAGTGGTTGAATGGATTAATTGGACTTAAATGTTTTTAAATTATTGTTTGACGTCCGATAACCTCAAATCGTACTCCGCGTCACAAAGTGTAGGTGAATTGCTATTATTACGATTGTAATCCGAAGAAAATAGCATATTTTTATATTCGAAATCGAGGTGCAGATTAGAAGGAGGATTTGAGGCATATGCATCCCCCCAACCAGTCTCCAAGACCCCTAAAAATGCATTAAAATCACAGAGACACGAGTAAAACTTTTCGCGTGGGATTTACCAGTTAATGTTGGCAATGTTTTAAGTCATTGAAATCGCCAAAACTTTCCTCCCTCTTTGACCCGAAGTTGCATGGTGGCATTCAAGGTGTGTTTGTTGCCAATTTTCACCAAAATATTTAACGGAAATATTTAGCATTTTTCGTCAGTCCATTCGTTTCAAGTTATAGTTTTTTGCGATCCCAACTCATAACATTAATACTTTTTGTGGGCGCGATGGCCTATTGCTTAAACATGTTGGCATCCCATGTTGAGGATTTCGGGTTCGAGTCGAGTCCGACTCGTTAATCCATGACTATTCAACCCGGGATGTGATAACCTGGGTAAGCTAAGCCGATCAGGAAAAGATATCATATCTTTCCGGCAATTCTATAAGTGGCGCTGGTATAGGGTACTTGATCAGGGTGATCCACTCCAAGACGTGGCTATAAAAAATACAACCTCAATATCCCAATATTTAAGGAAAATCCAATATTAGAGTCTGTTCATACCGGAGGAAATAATATACAAAATATTATATATTTAAAAATAAATTCGGAACGATTTGCGAACCTTGCAATGAGATTTTTCTATTCAGAAAATTTATTTTGTCAAGCATGAGATACAAATGGACCGCGCCTCGACGGCGCATTGGTGACTCGTGCTTAACGAAACTTAATTGGGTAATATATTTCTGACTTGGGTATAAGGAATAGAAAATGTTAGGTTGGGCATTCTTTTGAATTGACTATTGTAATATGCTAAGGAGATGTTTCCCAAAACATTTCGATTACATTTTTACAGCGATTCGAAATCCAAATTGTATATGTATTTTTTAGTCAGATTTTTGTTTAATAGGCAATTGTGGGAAAGTATTATTCCAAACAGTCAGTCATGATATTTCTGATTAATCCTGATTTGCTACCCGGTTCAACTTGAAATTATTGTACCATTATTTTTTAAAAAAATATTGAAATTTGTGATCTTAACCATTAATTCATATCAGCTCATGTCAAATGAAGCATAATTCTGTAATCTAACTGATGGTGTGTTTGGCTTTACTACGGAAATCTACGGAATGATTTCAATCGTTAGAATTTCAAAGTCAAAACGCGGTAATAATTTTTAATTAGGCTAGCCCTTTTTATAACTGACATATCTTGAAAAAAATAACACAAAAAATTCAGAAAAGAATTACAGTATTATAAGATTCGAAAAAATTTAAACCATTGATGTAAATAGAAAATAATTCAAAGCAGCTCTTACTGTATTGGTTTCTGCTTTTGTTTTTTTCAAAAACAACCCTATTAAAAAAATTTTGTTTTCGAGAATGGGCTAATGATGTACCGCGCCTCGACAGCGCGATCCATAAGTAAAGCCATACTCGACAAAATGATATTTGTTCTATATATGCCGATTTTCTAACCGATTATTGTCACGTAAGTAATAGTGTTTTATTAGGTGCGAGTACTTAATGTTGATATCCAAACCTGATCCCCGTGTTTGGATAAAACTGATCTCCAATTGGTCCTTGATTTAACTAGCCTGTCGACATCGTAAGATTAGCGACTTATTAGGAAAATAATACCGCATTAGGAAATAGGATATCGACGCAAATAGAGTAATTAACTTCGTCACGGAATTTTAACTGGTCATAATCTCTCAACCATATGGTCCAAATTCAAACACAGTTGAACATTATTTTCTACGACACGAGGGAGTTGCCAGAAGTTAGAAAAAAATGGTATTTTTAGAAGTATTTCAAATAAATACAGAAAAAGAAAACAAAAAACTACTATACTGCCTGTCATTCTAACCATACATTAATACTTAAAATTGCTCTGGATATACTTGTGGTTAACGAGTGTTTGCCACCATTGTAATTCATAGTTTTTGACTATTTTGCTCAACCGGGGAAATGAAAACGATGTTTTGCCAATCGAAGGGAAGGACGAACATGTGGTTATGGAAATTACCTCATACAAATCTTTGCTTCTCCAATTCACCGGAATTGGTTTATTTTTAAGTAAAATCGTTACAAACGCAAAATTTATGTGGCAAAAATATGACATAAGGCATGATTGTACTGCAAGGTACATTGAACAGGCTCAAAAATAATAATTTTGTCTATCTGAATTTTGTCCCATAATTTTCTCAAGTGTATGAATTGAACTTTTTAGTTTTATCTAAAAAGTATTTTAAACAAACCTTTATAGGGTCCAGATCGGTGATAATCCCCACAGCCAAAATCAATCAGTATTGTATCCATTGTGATAGGATTGAATAAAATATTCTCCAACTTGACATCACGATGTAAAACGCCCATTTTGTGACAGTGGAGAAGTGCTGATACTAACTGTCTTATAATTCGCCTAAAAAGCAATAGTTTTGATTTTATAAAAATGAATTGATGCCTACAGGTAGGTAGCCACCATTTTAATGAATAGGTACCGAACTGAATCTATTTTCCCAGTAGTTTTACATTTTGTGCTACCTATCGATAAGGAGGGCCATTTTGGATACTTGGTAATAAAGTCAAATTCTTAAGTCGAATCGACAACTTCATATCGTTGATATAATACAAACAACCAAAAAAAAAAATCGATAGAAGCCTTAGATTTGTCTAGCACACTATACTCTACTATTCAGTTTAAGAATATTTTTGCCCAATGTGTAATTGAAGTTTTTTCAATTTATATGTAGCTCCATCACCCCCATCTATATCGTGACCTTCCGGTTCACTTTTCTTACCTTGCAACTGGTTCTTTTAACCTTTTCTGTTTCGTAACGTGATCGTACAGATCTACGGAAGGATGTGGCCTCACCATCACTAGAAGGAAAGCTTCGGTGGTTTCATGCCATTCGACAATTTCGACAACGCCAGGATGTCTGACCTATTAACAAAAATTAAATAATTATTATTTCAGAACATGTGCATATTTCATTAATAGTAGAAGTAAAACTACATAGTCGCTATTTTCTTTGTTTGTAAAAATAGTATTATTGAAAACAAAATGAAAATATTTTTTGTATTTTATTCCAAATCTTGACTACGCAGGATCGAATCTATAAAATTGTTCTTGTAGATTTAAAGACTCTGGCTTATGGGGCCAGAGTAAAAATAGATACAAAAAATTAGAAAAATTTCTTTTAAACTTCTAATAAAAAATGCATTATTTTAAAAACAGGTATAGTTGCCTCAGTTTTCTCAACCACTCTCAATAAATATATTTATTAATATTTTCATTCAATTCATTAATAATATACTGACCTCATTAACTTGGCAAATTAAAGCTAATTCAAGCGGAACAACTTTTCCATTCATCCAACCCCACCTCGTGGTTCCGGCTTTTGCAATACGTTTGATTGCAACTCTCATGCCATCACTTCTTCTATGACCAGCAATGACCTGCAAAATATCAGAGTGATAAAAATCCAAATATTTGTACGATGTAAGACTTATTTGCAATGGCCTATCCGTGGTGAGTAAGTCCAGTGTTTATAACCAACAAACGTTTGTCAAAGGCCTTTGTAGTGACAGTGCTCAATATGAGTGTTTCAGCTTTCAAATTGTAGCTGAAGGGCACGTTCCGTGGATTACCTAATCAAGAACGTTTTTTTTGTCAAAAATGAGGCGATCGATCAGTGGCAAATATTTGACAAAAGTTATGGCAAGATTAATAGTTTAATGTAAGGTAGTTTACATGTTTTGTTAAGTGCTGTTAACAAATGATTCGTGTCGTTCTATGACGCTTGCTTAACAAAATTAGATTTTTTTGCACAGTAAAGTAAAAATAATTCCAAATACTTTAGATCTTGTAAGTAAATATGGTATTCAATTTATTGATAGTGCACAACTGAACTGGAGTAGAGT
Source organism: Styela plicata (assembly GCA_963675895.2). Classification (NCBI taxonomy): domain Eukaryota; kingdom Metazoa; phylum Chordata; class Ascidiacea; order Stolidobranchia; family Styelidae; genus Styela; species Styela plicata. The sequence continues at coordinate 6,318,780 of OZ023151.1, read as the reverse complement.
AGCCAAGTTAGAATTTTTTACAAACAATATAAGCCACTGAAGGATCTCACCGCGTTCCGTCTATCGCTCATGAAATTAGTAGGGTACGAAAATTTTCTTGTTCATGTAAGTGTTCTTGAGTATTTTAGCTTTCTGATAGGAATTCGGTTCTCATTTTATAGAATTTAATTCATCGTTCGAGGATAATCGTGACATTGGCATAAATCATGATTATCTTGCAAAGTAGGTTGTTAAATATATCCAAAAACAGTAATTTCGAATATTTGAAATCCTGACATATAATTTTGCTAAGTATATAAATTTCTAAAAAAGCTTAACAAGGAAATTTATTTCAACATTTGTATTAGGCTTATATATTAAGCTTATTTGGAATGACATTTCATCTCATATTGCTCCGATTTCAATTTGGAAAAATATCGATCGACTCCAAGCCATGGCATTACAACATGAATAAAGATTAATGTTAGTATAATATGAGATATACATAGATATCTTACATCAAAATCTTTGAAAAATAGCAGATTTTCCAATGTGGAATAAAAAAAATACAAATGAACGCGAATGTGAATAAACTCACCGTTCCATTTTGAGTATCTGACAAAACATGATGTAAAGAATATAAATCCCGAATAGTCAAGACGGCACCAGAACTGTCTTTAGTGGACGCTTCGAACGATTTTTGCTTCATGCCAGAAGGCGGGTCGGTGATTTGCTTACTCTTGTCACTAGTTTGAACAACTGCAGCAGCCTTTGTAGGATGCTGTGACGTAACTAGTCGATGATGTTGCCATTGAGCCTTTTGAGGATCTTTGGCCACCATTTCCTCCATTGCCACAGGTCGCCGTCGACTTCCGTTTCTTCTCCTTTCTAAATTCACTTCGAATTCCTGGTCGTCATCAACGCCTAATGTTTTTTCAATATCTTTCGTTGCTTTTTGCAACGGTTTCAAATCTAGAGCTTTATATTCTTTCCTGTCAGCATCATAAGAAGGGGATCGTCTAGATGACTTCTTTTCAGCTCTCTTATATTTTGAATGATGAATTTGAAGTTTCGATTCATTGTTATCGGCATTAATTTTACCAACCTGTCTTTCGTCTGATTTGACAATTTTTTTCTTAGGTTTGGTCGGCCGAACTCCGGTTTCGTTGTATTCGCCACTTTTTTTCAAAGAATTAGGTTGTGCAAACGAAATACTAGATTCGGACGATAACGCTGATGAGGATGACACAGAAGATGTTGAATAGGAGGATTCTGAGGACTGAGTTCGGGAATCAGTACTTGAAAAGTAAGATTCGCTTGAAGAAGATGAATCAGATGAAGAACTTGAATAAGACAGATCTCTCACTGAGGAATCTGCCGATACTGATCTCAGTCTTTGTGTCTGTGAATCTTTGTTGGACCTCGATGGACGTCTGCCTGAACCCCGTCTTCGAGTACGAACAGTCGTTTTTTCGGTTTCCGAGTTTCGATGCCTCAATGTCCTAGGCGCTTCCATTCGTTTTATATCGGATTTATTGAGATGTCCGTTTCTATCTTTAGTTTTTCTGCTGCTGTTTTTATCAGGCCTCGAGGAATATTTGTCGTGCCTAGAGTTTCTGTTTCCGTACTCACGTTTGTTATATTTGCTGCTTGTCTCACTGTGGTGCGCATGTTTCGAAGTTTTCCTATCTTCTTTTTTCGTTGTTTTCCTGATTTCCTTGTTACCGTTTGTAGCACCAGTTGTGTGAGCTTCTTTGTGTCTGTGCCCATCGCGTTCGCGTTTGCTCGCGGCTTCAGCTATAGCCCCACTTGCACCTTCTTTTGATATTTCTACCCATACTGGCTTGTTTTTTCTTGCCATAGAATTTTCTATCATTGCGCTTTTAACTACTTTACGAGCTACAGTTTTTTCTGACAATCTCATTGGTTTGTGGTTATGAGATTTCTTTTTAGTAGATCTTGATGAGCTGTCTTTCTGAGTACTGCGATCTTTCTCCTGTTTTTCTACAGTTCGCTCTTTTTCGTTGGGCGATATACTTGTGACGTTTGTAGTTACCTTGCGTCTGCTACTCTTATGCTGACGAGAGCTTCTTTTCCTTGACTTGAATTCACGTTGCAAACCACCTTCTATATCAATTGATATATGGTTCTGACTTTCATTGTTTTCAACTACTTCGGGCAACATATCTTTTCTAGAAGATACAGGCGATTCGTCCATTTCAACCGGGGAATTAGCAATCCCCTCGTCCGGAGACGTTGATTCTCGTCTTTTGTAAGTGTACAAAGAAGGGTTTATGTTTTCCGTCAACACACCCTTTCGATTGACTTTGGCACCGCTACGACCAAATCCCTCACTTCGACTTTCGGTCATATTACTCTCAAAACTGTTTGCATGTGTACAAGGTACAAATCCCTGGTTCTCCTGCTTTTGTTTCTGATTGCTTTCCGTTGTCTGGTCGAAATCAGTATTATAAAATAACGAGCAGCAATCATAGAAAACACTTCCTCCGCTTAATTGTCTTTTTTTCAAAACGTCATTTGACGTTGAAGTGGAAAGTATTGTTTCTTTTGCTAAACCTGCCCTAGGTATGTCGGAATCGCTTGAAGCATTGTTTGAACAAGTCAGGCTGGATAGCGTAACTTTTTCTCGCGTTTTCTCTCCGGCATCGTCGTAACTTGTTTCTTTATTAATCACGGAGAGTAAAGACAAAAAATGGTTTGCATTATCTTCACTTTTAGCCTCTGGCAAAAAATCGACGCTGCTGGGCGCAGAAATAGCGTTTTGATCTTTAATATTTATTTTATCGGACGAAAATTGAAGCTTGATATTTACCCGCTCTTTCTCTTTCCTCTCATTTTCCTCTGTAATTTCACTCGCTAAATTTATCGCTTATATCAAGTGACCCGGTCACGTTCACCGCTTCAAGTGGTAACGGAAGATTTGTTTCCGTCAAACTTTCACTTTTTACCATTTCGACGACGTTGTCAAGATTTTTCTGATCACGGTTTTCGTCGATTCCGGAAACCTTATTCCGTGAAGTGCTAGTAAAAGTTTTGTCATCTGCGGAAGAATGAAAACTAAAGAACGATGGTGTAAAAGTAATCATTTCTGGATCTTCTACAATACGCAAGGGAGGAAACATATCCATTTGATGGTGTTTCATACCGTATTTTCTGAAAATTTTTTTATTTGATTTTGTATCCCTTGAAGTTGTATACGTTCTTTCAGTAGTCTCTTTTGTTTTATTATGGAAAGGACTATTGTTCTTGGCATTCCCTTTTCCTCTTTTAAAACCTTTGGTCGATTTGTTATTGTCGGTCGGAAAGCAGAGAGGCTTCACAGTGAAATCTAAAATTATGTGGTTTTCTGAAGAACGTGTCACAATCGCGGTAGAAGATTCTGGATTGACACATTTTCTATCATTACTTCGAAGTTTTTTTTCATTGTTTCCACGTTTGTTAGAGCCTTGTGTCTTTCGTAATTTTGTGTCCTCGCGAGCTTTTAGTGGTGCTTTTGGTTTCGGAAAACTTTTAATCTTTGTACTTTGCTCATCTATTGATTTCGATTGAGTTGCATAATTGTAGTTGTTTTACTGGGTCCTTGTCCTTTTGATTTTCCTCGTTTTTTTATTCGATTTTTAGGTTTGCACTTTTGAGTTGTTTCCTTCTCCAATATGTCGTTTACATTTTTCAACTTTATTAAAATATCTTCCAATTTCCTGAAATTTTCATCCATATTTCCATTCAAACAAAAGTGCAAAAACTCCGTTCTCAAATGCTACCGTAAGCTTATCGATTAGGTCATGTCGGTACCTTAAAAAACAAAACGAGTTCAATCATAGTTCATATTACGAATTAGCACTGAATTAAATGGCCTGAAGCATACGATTATGAGAAAATTTATCCTTTAATGCCCGCAAGTGCTAATTCTGCACAAAAGTCAAATATTGGAATTAAAAATTTGCAATAATTCAATCTTTACGTTTACGAATGGAAAAATTTTCGGGATGGCGCAGTTAATTTGTCGCTATTAATAGGTAACTTCCCATTACCATTATAATGGCGTATTCGGAGTGCTTCACCGACCGAAAAAACATAGAAACTTATCGCTTACGGCGTGAAGCAGTTATTTAATTTATTTAGCCAATTTTAGTCTATAATATTAACGTGTTGTTTTATTGTGGTATACGCTGAAAAAGACTATTTTCAGGAAAAAATTGCCTCCAGAGCCCACTACGGGCCCGTATTTTTTCCACAGGTTTTATGTGACATTTTGACCATCCCCTGCCCTTTCAGTGTTCTATATACTTTACTGTTACCAGGGAATATCAATAAAATTTTTAGCAATTGAGAACATATTTTAAAGTTAAAAAAGATAGGCACATATTTTGCATCAAAACTTAACCAATTCAATTAATATTCCTATTTTATCAAATACGAGTCAAATTATGGACAGTTTACACTGTCAGAAATATTTTTGCCATAAATTTTTTTTTCATTTTGAGGGCTTTCTCTAATTTTCTAAACCACAATTTCCACATTTCCATGGCGTTACGATGTTATGTAACTTATATCTTGTTGTTTAGACCAGAAATTTTACAAAAATCACAGTCTCATTATTTTTGGACGATAAAATTAAGTATAGTTTTTGTAAAGTATAGTTTTTGTATTTATTTAAACAATGACAATTTCCAAAGTTACCAACTTTGTCGAAACGTCAGTTCTTCATTGTATCCGAACTCAACTTTGTTAAGCACGGGCCACAGATGGAATTCTCCGTATTGGGGAGTTTCATCTATGGCTCATGCTTGATAACAAGTCTAATGTTGATAGAACCCACCGGCATTAACGATCAACTAGGATGTCAACACTAGAGGATTTGTGTGAACAGGTCGATATTAATTACATTAAAGACATGCATTATGCAGCAACTCAGTCAAATATTACACGATCAATCGATGCTTACTCTAGAAAACCTTAACACCGTTGAGTCAAATAATTTGATCACTAGCTGACAAAACTCATTTTGGTAATTACGTTTTGATCGGACCTAGAATGTAATGGCATTTTGTATAGTTGTTTTTTGAATAGGCTATGGATTTCAGGCAAAATTGTAATGACGTCATCAGATTTTGAAATCTTACACAAATTCTCATTGCTATACTCAGCTTATTTTCTTATCGAATTTCATCCGAAACAAGGCCAATGATGGAACCCAAAAGGAACTCACTAACGACCACCTGTACCGTACAATAAATTTGGAGCTTTCAAAGAGGAACGTGAGCAAATTCAAATTATGATGTCATAATTGGCGTGGAGGTGCGAAATATATTTAAAATATAAAATTTCCGGTTTTGAAACAAGAAAATATTAGAAATTTGAGCTCAAAAAATTTTGGAAGGCAGTCGGCTTCGAGGTCAACCAAACAATATTATGTGTAGAGCTGAGATTCGAAGTCGAGTTGTGACCGTGGGTTTTATCTAAGGACCTCCAATAGATTCAATTTTTATTGTGAAAACATATTATCATCCATATTAAATAAAAAAAATCACCAAGGCAGATTAGAGCAAAAGGTTGTTAAAATGGAGGCGTATAAGGATTATCTTATATATTTTTTAAATATTATTTAATGTTATCTCATATATGGTGACCCGAAACAAACACAGCGCGTGTTATACCAGTTTCATTATATATATATACGTCCAATATTTATGTGTGTGTGTGTGTGTGAATGAATATAACAAACAGTTAGCGATTTTCAAATAGTCTATGCTTTTATATAATAGAAAATCGTGATTCATACGCGCACGTCCAATATTTACGCGAGGTGCTAAGACAAAATATTCTCATATACGTATTTCAAATAGATTAACAAACATGTTTGCACGCTCAAGCGGCATATTTGCGTTTTTAACCGGAAAACATTGTTTATCACAGATAAATTTTTATTTCTCAACAAAAACGATTATGGGATAAAAAATGCATATACTACGGCAAAAAAGCCGTAAATTAACCAAGCATTTACATAAATTGTATATTTTCAACATTTGGAATTGTCTCACTGATGTGATTTAACGCCAAGTATAAGCTGCTGATGGAATACGCCATCGAGGTGCACCATGATTAGCCAAAAAAATACATTATAGATTTATTTACATATCGCCGAGTACTATTACTTCCAAACATCGGCGATTTTACTGAATTTCTGGTACCGTGATACGTAATCATTTGTTTAAGGTTCTTAACCTAAAAACAAAAATCTTACTGTTTTAAATATGGTAAACCTCGAGTCATTCAGACTTAAATTTTTTTTCGATAGCTACGATAGTTCGAACTTCCTCCCCTTCATTGTATAAGAAGCTTATTTTATTAAAAAAAAATTGTCAAGGCATGTGAGATCAAGTATGGGTTCCAAATGCACCTGGCCGACATCTTTTTGATTTGGTAGACTCGAAAATATCTGAATTGTTTTTTCCAAACAAAACGCCATTTAATATTGTTCCAAATATTGATTTTTTATTCTAAATCTAGCCCGTGGATCAAAGTTTGAATGTTAAATGGACGGTTACCACGTCATTAGAAATAAATGACGCACGGGATGCTTAGTATTTGTCTGTCGATGACACTATTTTAAGAATTATTAAAAAGCCCTTCGTTTCTAACTTAGCTAAAAATATTGTCCAAAAATATTTTGCCAAGTATCAGTCACTGATAAATAGCGCTGCAAAGGGGTTGGGCTTAATATTTAATTTTAAGTGGGAAAAAATGAAATTGTTCAAATATGAATGCGTCTGCGTTTAACTTGATTTTCAAATTTAAAATTATTATTAATAGTTATAAATTAGATTTATTTTTCGTTCAAATTTTAATTTCTTAATCGTTTTTAAGACCGTTTTGAAATTTTAAAACAAATATTTGAAAAGATCATAAAATGCAAGATAAAAATTGATTTGTAAGTCGAATTTTTTGTACGCGTTCGGTGCTAACGCAATTCTGTGTAACCAAATTTGCTGCAGAATGATCCGATATTTTTTTCTTGTCATTTTGTGCATGGGGAAATGAGCATTTACGTTTTAACCGAGGAATCTCTCTTCTCGACCCAATGCCGAGCGTCTCTTGCCGCTGGTAAGGGTTGTTGGATGCCTGCTATGATTTCTATAAATTATTAATAGAATCGTCTGCAAAAACAATTTTCATATCCTCCTGACGAAATTTGATTTTAAACTCGATTTTCCAGCGCATTATTAGCTAAATCAAGAGTGCCAAACCGTGAATATTACAATTATGATCAACCATTTTTCCTTGAACTGGGGCAGAGGGCATTGAACGGAATCAAATATTAAATTAACTGTATGAACTTAGATATGTTTTTCTAATCTCCTTCATATTTTGTTGGGTTATCCGCGGCAAAAAGTTATACGAAACCCACTCTGATTTTACATATACCTGAATATATACTACTTGAATATCGTTTGCCAAGTATGAGTCACTGAGTCACTCATGCTTGACAAATGAGAAGGGATGTTTACTTCAGTGGAAATTCAATCTCAAATTGCATTGTTCTTTAATATCAGATTCCTGTTTTTCTACGCAAACTGCCCCATACTACATGTCCGTTTCTCATTATTTTCTGTGGTTTATTCTGTATTTCTATTTTAAGGTATTCAGTTATTGGATCCTGATTCAAAATTTTTGGCAAAATCTGCCTCTTATTCGGGAGCACGATTCATCACTCATCCAGACTTCACAAAAAAATGCTCTGCCAAATTCTGCTAATTTGATCGCACAGCTTTCTCCTATATAGAATAACAACTTTTTAGTTAGGTAATCTTAATGCCGAAACGCAATCATTCTCTTGTTATATGTTGAACAGAAATACGATTCTCATACCCGCATGGCCATCCAACTCAATCAAAAACCCTCTTCAATAATTCAATTTTCTGTGCTTGGATAGACGAAGAATGTACATTTGGGATACCCAGATAAGGCGGCAACGCTTTGATGCTCATATATCACAAAGCAGAGGAACAAATTGTATTATGGATCGAAATTGCTGAAATTTTCCATGAGAAATAAACAACGGAGGATAGACCTAATTTGTAAAATTACCCGTGTTGTATAAAACCGTATTTGTGAGGATAGAAAATAAATATACAAGTTTGAAGATTACTTTTGTAAAGCGTGAGCCGCAAACAGAACGCGCCTCGACTGATACTTCACAAACAGTATGTAGACAGTATTTTTCTCGGGCAGATAAGAAATCATTGTCAGTCTGAGAAGTTATACTTCATAGATCTGGCTTTGTTGGTGTGACTCAATTAGTGAAACACTGTCAAAAGATATTGCTGCAGGCACACAACAAGTTGCCGGACTTCTATGCTTCTCAAAATAACTTTTGTTGCTAATGGTTAGATCACTGACATGAAGAGACATCGATACGCGTTCGATCTGTGGCTTGTATTTAAAAAAAATATATATTACGTAAATTTCTGCTGTTATGTCTTTAATAATATAAAGCATTTGCAGATATCATGACTTGATCAGAACAAACTCTTTTCAATTTAAATAAACTTAACTAAAATTGACTGCGACTTTGACCTTTACAAAACTTTTCCTTTCGAATGAAATTTAACACTTTGATCGATATAACACCTGTGTCGCCTGACAATACATATACATCTTGCAGTAATCTATTATTTGGTACTGGCAGATGAATGTGATGCAATGAATTTTTGCCGCGGGCAATTTTTTGCAATTAACAGTCAATATAGCCGTTTTAATCCAAAGTGCTTTTTGGAATTGACATTTACTACCAGACAAACGGCCATCGGGAATAACACTGTTGAAAAAATTAGAAAATTCTACCGCTATTTTTGTGTGTTTCATGTTTTGGAGTTCGTCAAAATCGTACTCTTTGTTGAACATTGTCAGCTCATGGCTCGTGCTTTTGCGGCGCAATCAATCAGCAGTCAATATTTCACCATTTACTATGAAGAATTAAAGTGATTTGCCTAATTCTGGAATCAACATCTAACTATAAAATTTCATCGACAAAGATGGATTATTTGGCAGTTCAGACAGGAGTAAATTTTCCGGACTTGATTGTATAGACATCTCTCTTGTGACAACAATCATATAAAAGAGAAATAGGGTGTCAGACAAGATTAACAGGTTTTCAATGTTTTTACGAGAAGACGAGCTTTTTTACGACATCGCACCCGGATATGTAAATACAGGTGATCTTCTGCTTGACCAAGGGCAGTCTTTTTGGTCAAGATTACACACTTTTAGAACTATGATTGTCATATTTTTTTTAATTTATGCTGAACGACTTTACAGAACGATGTGCTAATCTGAATAAATATAAATGCATACATGCTTGCTATGTAGGTACGGGATTTAGAACCATTCAGAACTTCGCAACCCGTGGGTCGGCGAATATACATTATGAAATTACAGCGAGGTTGGAATATGCCTTGTTAAAGTTTGTAGCGCAAGTTTTGTCACGGATCACTGCAAGACCGTGTGCCTCGGTTCATCCGTGACGCATGCCTGAAAAATATTCTGCTCGTTTATTTATGTCATCAATGGTGGAAGTAAATATCTGGGATGGGGGTGCCCGTGAACCCGCACATTTCACACCAAATGTCGGCGCGATCCTTTTTTAGCTGTTTTATGACGTCATCAAAATGTGCTATTTTATCTGTTGAGGCCTAATGCTACTTGCAAAGTGGACCAAAAATTTCTCGCCAATTTTGTTTTCGTGTGTCTTAATGCTTCTATTACATATTAATAATTTACCATTTACTGAATTTCAATTGGGAATGAATTTGTGCAATGAGTGTTCGGAGGCCACACAGCAAAGGCTGAATGTAGCACATCACCATACAATTATTTAATTCAAGTACATTCGCCCAACGACATATAGCCGAACTGAAAAACAATTTTGTAATCTAAACTTGCTATCTGATTTCTCGAAGACACGACTTTGTTTCTTTAATTGATAGCCAAGGACTTGACAGCTATTTTTTATTAGACTCCCTAAGTGGCTTTATGGTATTATTCACAGGCCATGCTTCAATACAAAAACACACACAATAATTTATTTTGAGTTATTCCTGCTGCCACATCGCTCAGTGGACAGTCGGCAGTCTGTATCACTAGCGATTTTGGGATCGGATAAGGTTCTATGCTTCTCCGCCGACAAAAAATAGCGGAGTAGCCTTTTAAATGGTTTAAATCGTAGAATCGTAGAAAGAGAATCAAAAAATTTCCTCAGTAGTCATTAAACTTATTAAGCCAATTTTAGGCACTGAAATTCCGCTTTTAAAAAAATGTTACGTTGATAGCGCCATTTTTGTGCTTTTTGTCATTACAGTAAACCCACTTATTTATTATGATTTTCGCCCTGCGGCTCTATTATGACGTTTTTATTTGACCTCACGCCACTCGTCCTTACATCGATTGACGATTTAAAGCTTATCAAGTAACTAATCGCACATACCTTTTAGCGACAGGCTAATTCAAGGGCAGCAAATAGAACAAAAATAAAATGATATGAAAGGACGTTGTCACAAAGCTGGTACTTGGGAACAGCATTACTGTGTCATAATTACCATTCAATACATGCCATTAAGATAAAGATTACAATAATGGGAAATTAGCGCATAGTCGATGTCGCACCTAGCTGTACACTATAACAAAAATGTAGTAAATTCATTTCTCTTTGTCCGCAATTTTTAATTGTGATAATAATATGAAACTATAAAAAAAAAAACATTAGCCAATTGTGGGTCGTTGATAGAATGCACCGCTGTGGTGTGGATCATCAACAATGCATACTTGCTTAATTGGTATAAATCTCATCAAATCAACAAATATGCAATTACTACAAATGATCAGTTATTTTACTGTACTGTAACAGTATAAGGACTCATTCTATTTCTTTTCCATAGTCATTTAACGCTTCATGCTATACATTTACGTTGAAAAATAAATAAAAGATACAATTAGATAGACACGATGCCATAATTAGTGTTGCCACATTCAGATATATTTTATTTCGAATCGAATCTCGAAATGTATCATTCAAAGTTGGTTCTGATTCTCTACTGATACAGACACTATAAGGTGGCATCGTTAGTAATCACGTATAGACTTGAAATGAATATTTTGGAATTTTATGGTTTTTAGTGCAGGCCACAGATGGACCGCATCTCGGCGGCATGATCCATCAGATACCTGTACTTGATGAAACATGTTTGACTTAAGTAGTAAAATTTATACCAGTTTGTTTTACCATCGCTAGTACTGCCTTTGCAAGGACTACATTTTGTTTGAGCACTATCAATCGGTCATTTCAGTTTTTTAAGCATGCGCCACAGACGCGACGCGATCCACCAGTGCCTCATGCCTGGCAAAAGATGGCCTAACGATTTTTCCTCGCTGCCGCCTTGCTTAAAGTGTACTTCAAAAACGAAAATGAAGACGCATTCAAAGAAAAGCCAAATGATTATTAATTGTCTGTGTTGTTGTTGTAACTATTGATTACGGACACGCCCACATGATGAAGCATATCAGCTTTTAATTGGCGGTGGTTGCGTAACTGCGGACATAGAAATGAGTTATAGAAAAATCCGTCATTGAAGGTGGTTTGGAAGAAATTCCCAGGGAGAAGATTCTATGGGATTTCGTTTAACGTTCAAGTTTTCAATCCTGTTATGTTTTTCTATGTTAAGTTCTATGTCGCGTCAGGTTTTTTCACCATATTTCACAGAGAACCTACGCAAACGTGTAGTGCGACCTTAAGGAGAATATTATTTCATTGGAATCAAGTTATTAAAGGTCCTTGCCTCATGCTTGGGCTCATGAAGTTGTTGTCTAGTGATACTTTTATCGTTGCTTGTTGTGGCATCTTTCTCAATAAATCCGTCGTTTTTCTGATTTCCTGCAATAAATTTATGCGCTTTTTGTGTAAACAAATGGCAATGAATCTTATTGTACATCGACGTAAAATAAATTTTCGCGGCTCGTTGCTCATGTCGAAGATACGAATAAAAGACACACACTTTATTTTTATTTGCATTCTTGTTGTACCTATAGGATACGAAGTTATAACAACCGAAAACCGCACCGGACGTGCGGAAAATTTTTAAAAAACTAATTGGGGGTTTGAAAACACCCTGTAATTTATTCAGCAAACTAACGAATGTGTGTAAAAACGTTGGAACAGACAACTTGACTTTAGGGCCATTAGAAGAATATTCAGTGTGTTTTAGTGGCACATTTATCCAAAATATACGGAAAGATATCATTTCACAATATGATAAAATATAGTTACTCTCAGTCAAAAAAAAAATGATAAGCAAGATACTTTTCGTCAAATATGTGTCACCGATCGTCCGGGCAGATACCATTTTCTGCACTTTGCTTTGATCGTTCAGTTCCGTTTGGAATGTCCTGCGCTCCCGATGTACTTCAAGTCGATTCAGTGATTTGCAATTCACTCGACGTCATATTATAATCAGTTCATCTGTTCCTTGAAAAACAATGACCTTAAAAGAATTATCGCCACTATGCAATTTGCTAAATGTCGTTCAAACGCAAGCGACCTCTTTCGCTAAAGATTATAGTAATTGTTATTCGCACTTATAGTCATTAATCTGTGATTAACAGTTGGTTTTCAAACTTCTAATGGACTGAAGTAACTCATTTAATTCCATTTGTAAAACCATTGTAACCATAAGTGGAATATTTTTAGAAATGTAATTCTAGATATTCTTGTTCTTGCTCTGCTGGCTCTGGTTTTTAATTATCATGTAATGAAAAGTTTCTTTTTCTATAGGGGTTGTTCAGAAATGAAGCCCAAATCTATAACAATTTCATTGGTTATAAAACGGATGAAATGATCGATACTGATCCTGAGCTGTTTTATGTAAAAGTATCTAGTAGTCTACCTAGTATCCCGACTTTATTTTCCAAATACTTCACCTAGTTTCACCGTTACCTCATTTACGTACTTCAACTTTCATCGAGTTTGCTATTTGGAGTTTTACCTAGCACTTTTGCTGGGTAAATTTGTCTAATTTTCAACCAGGTACCTATACCCAGGTAGTATAGAAAACTATATCAATTACATTTTCTTTTTATATAAAAAAAAACTATAAAATAAATTAAACGAAGATTTTAACCTTAAAATCTATTAAAAAATGCCTTAAATACAGCCAAACGACGATTATCGAGTTTACCGATAGTTTTTAATCAAGGTACTACTTAGTTTTGAAAGTGAAACTAGTTTACAATGTAATACTTTGGGTAGTTGTGTGAAAAATTTGTTTTTCTTTACCTAATACAATTAATAACTAGATTGCCATAAAAAAGTCATTTAATTTTTTTAATCAAAATTCGCTTCAAACAAGGTCCGAAACAGCACCTAAAAGAAACCAACCAATCGCCGCTTAAAAGACCTAGTACAAAATGTAGATCAATCAATTTTAAGGGAAAAGCCGAACAGAAATGAACCATTAATGAAGTTCAGTGCTAGTGTAGTACCAATATAATGATATCTGCCCTGAGCGATATTAAAACCCTCTCCCACTCCTTCGTTTTTTTTGGTCGCTCTTTATGACCAAAGTGGTACATATATTCAGGTATTGTCGAAATCATATCAAATATTCAAATTCAAATTAAATATGAAAATATTTGATACAGACGAGTTTTCAAAGCCAAGTTGACGAGTTATGAGTCATCGGGACCAATTCTTGAGAGATTTGAGTTAAAACGAGTTATGCATTTACGAGACGATTTCTAAATCTATTCTATAGCAAGGACAAATTTACTTGTCACTTCTCAGAATCATTATCATTGGGTAAAAGAACACGGATTCAGAGAAGTTGATCAAATAAATACGGTACAAAGCAACAAAAAAAGCAGGTCACAAAATTCAATCTGATTTGGGACAACGTGTTTGTTTAAAAGATGGTTTTGAACTAAATTCATTCAACGGGCTGAGTCAAGTCCGTTCTACTGTCTGCATTTTTTCAATTCGGGGAATTTAAGGTGACTCGATTTGACTCAAGTCATTGAAATAGGTGACCCGCCTCTCGTCAAATCCGACGTGTAAATGTATAATGTAAATATCATTCAGCCGTAGAGTGAAAATGCTCAGTTGTCAAAAAATTTTCCCCGCCCCGTCTCCTACGCATTTGAAAGATATATAATATAATTAAAATGAATTTAAATTTAGTACAATAAATGGTACAATCCCAATTAGAAATTTTATTTTATCAAGTATGTATCACAGATAGACCGCACCTCGACGGTCAAGCCCAGCGCGCAGGCCGAACATACTGCAGAACCAGTCGTCTATGCTGTGCCGCGAAATCTGCGATATATTTATCTTCACACTCGAGGCCGCCATCTAGAGAAAGTTGAATAAATTTATATATAGAATAAAAATGAACGTCTTAACACTGAACACTCTTGAGTCTTGACTCGTCTTCTTCAACTATAAATTTTTGGAAAGGTATGATACATTGGTCGGACACGTTTGAAAAATTATTCGTCAAAAATTCTCAAGTCTATTGTTTTTTGTATTTGACTCTTGGTACCACCATAAAGCGGTCTACATAAAATATCGCGTACGATAACATTAATTTATTTCTTCCCCTTTTTTTAGGTTTGTGATATAGAAACACCGCTCGTACAAACAGAATCGCTGTTTTGTCTGAATATACTCTTTCAAGAGCCAGAGGAGTTCGGGACGCGAACTCCTGACGTTCAACTTTCGATGGCAACGTGTAACTGACTGTTAACGGTTACCCACTACGTTCCAATCAAAAAATTAATTTTGTTGAACATGTTACATGAGCTAGGTCTGGGCAAAACCGAATTAATAGGAATTCGAATCTGATTCGGATAATTTTTTCGAATCGGATCGGATCGTTGATTCTACAAGAATAATAAATATTCCAATTTTACCATTACTCATTGTCTTCTATATAAAAAATAAGAAATTTATCGTTACAAATTACAAATATTAGCACGAACAGACATAAAAGTTATATATTTTTAGTTACACTTAATGACCACGAGCAAAAATTTTCATTCGAAAAATTTAATCGATTGCATTTTGTCTTTAAAAATGAAGTCTTTGTTCCTATGACCGATTCACGACTGATTCAAATCATCTGTGCTTCGAATTACCGAATCGAATTGCCCAACCCTATACATGACCAACTAATGGCCCGCGCCTGCTCGCCGCGGTCCATTAGTGACCCATGTGTAGCGAAACATGTCACAAATGGAAATGGAAATGGAATATGCCCATGTTCTATTCCGTTTTAACTGTTGCAGCAACGCAAGCATGTTCCTTGAAATTACCACATTATCCACATCAATGTAATTTTTTTGTTTATTTCACAATGAAAATAGTAAAAGAAAGAAAAACACAGTATGTAATATATTTATAATATTACTTAATGACAAAATTAGTAATGAAGGAATTTCTTGAAAAGTCTTTCGATCGTTTGAAAAGTACAAAGTTCAGTTATGGGTATATTTTTCTGTATGAAGTTTTTAAATCAGTTCATTCCACTCCAATCTTATGGTAAAAGCTATATCGAATCAGGAGGTGGTTTAGATAGTGGCATTTGAGATATCGCATCGTAACGTGATAATATACACTGTCACAAAAGTGCAGTAAACTCACTGGCCTTTTGTAGTAATTGAATCGATAATCGATTTTAGGGTCGTATTTAAGTATCACAAGCTAAAATTACTGTCAAAGAGCAGTAATTTTGCTGCATTTTTGTTACAGTGAACGTCACAAATTATTTTCTTCAACAATATCTTCAATTGCATCAAAATAAAGCAATTTTATCTGAAAACTTGCACGCCGATGACGTGGGAAAAATTGAAAAGAATATATTTAAAGTCATAAGGTTCAGTTTTCATAGACCCTGTCGAAAGTATGCTTTATCCAGTACCCATGTTTGAAGGCGCGGTTCATCTGTAACTCACACATTCTGAAACATAACGTCCAAATGAGACGAAATATATACTTTTTTTTTCTTGTCACCAGTTCTTTTACAAATTAATACTAAAATATCCGTTTTTATGTATTTCTTTTTCAACTCGGACCATTTCGTGTTAAAAACAGTCCTGACAAGCCACAGTTCCTTTCTGGTGACAGTTTCCACATTTCAACGTTGTAAAACGGTTTTTCTGCCGAAATCCTTTTCCTTTGCACGGTTTACATGTAACAATACCAGTGGCTAGACAACTCGTGCAATGTTGTCTAATGTTGTATTTCTAAATAAAAGGGAGAGGTGTCAAATGTCACGGCAATGCACAGTAGAGCGGAGTGAAACGGAATTATTTGAAGTTCGAATTGAAGTTTTTTGAATTGGATCAAATCTCGGAAGACAAGGAAAATTGTTTGAGTGAGTCATCTTATGCAAAGAGCAATATAATGTGGCCAAGAGCTTGCTTTTTGGTTGAGCACAGCTTACTATGCCAAACTGATTTAAGTGGGAATATTTATTCCGCGAATTGGCGAAATAAAGACAAATAATTTGTGATGATTTAAGAGGTAGAAGTAGTATTGAGACTTTTCACTCGCGTACAAGTCAGGTACAAATTTCCCATTCTAACTCGGACAGTGGAGCGTTTGTCATAATAATTACGGCTTGGAATGCTTTGAAAGCGCCAGTGCCCGCCTGGTGAAGACCGCGATACTATTTGGGCGTCCTGTAACTCAATTTCTGCTATTTGAAAAAATTTTATGTTTATTTCCAAGTTAAAATAATATAAAGTAAAGTGTAGTTACCGGAAAATCTCGGAATCGTATTCCTTAAATCTCCGCAGTCGCTCATTTCTTGAATTTCATCAAAACCCTGTAAAACCATTTCAATATATCATTTACATGAATGACACATGTTATGACGTAAATCGTATCCCGAACGAGCTTTAGTATTTTCTCAAAAAGTCACCCAACGACGAACTTAGTATATACTAGTATATGAAATTGAGATCTGATTAAACATGTTGCACCTGTGGAGCTTTTTATGAGGTAATAATTCGTTGAACATTTTTTTTTTTTCAACCCCCTCAAAATGTATGTTTATCGTCAAATGGTAAAGGCCTGCCTTGTTGCTGGAGCTGCAAAGATAACTACCCAACATTAGTTATTAGGTTCTGGACTCTTTGGATGCATGATGATATTAAATTGTTTCACTAAAATTTTTTAACAAATATAAAATCGATCTCATAGAAAAATTTATGATGTGGTTATGGTTTATGATGTTGGGAAAACGATTTTTTTAAATGACGATGCCATATTGATAGTTTTGCGATTTTGCTTGTTTCACAGAAAAGGAACTTAGATCTCACTTAGTCCTCACTCAATAAAACATATTTTGGCCTCGACTAACGCTGTTAGCTAAATTCACGAGGGTGGTGATTCGAAAAGGGCCTCTGGGACACAGAACATTCCCGTGTTTCATTAAAAGATTTTTCAACGAAAAAAGAAAACTTTTTACCCATAGATAACCTTAAAAAGAAAATCATATTTTTCGAAAATAAATTATGCAAGAAACTCACCCCAGCGTACACTCCATCAATATATAAACGAGGCAAATCAGGAAATTTATCACCAGGTGATAAACCGAGTCTTCTATATATTTCATCTTTATATTCTGCATTTGAAAAAACATCTCTGTCCTGAATACAAATAAAAATATTTCCAACTATCAAATATATTGATATTTGCTCAGTGACGGTGACACCTAAATCTTTGTCACCTTAAAGATAAGTCGTGTGACATTTCATAATTTTGTTGAACAATTATAGAATTGCGGAAATTTAAACCTGTGAGGTCTTAAAAAAGTAGGCAGATAATTCAGTATAGTTCCATCAACTCATCGTGCAAGTATCGCGATGGGCTAATTAATGGCCATGAAAGCTGATATCGTCCGATATTCAAAAATCTTTATAATAGGGCTGGGCAAAACCAAATTCAATTAAAATTCGAATCCGATTCAGATATATGTGTCGGATCAGATCGGATCACTTGCGTGTAAATAACAAATCCTAGTTTTAATGTTCAGTTCGGTCATTGACCAAAATCGATTGAATTTTATCGTTAAAATGAAAATCTCACTTCATTTAGCAAGTTTTTGTTCTTATGAAAGATTCACGATTATTTCGAATAAGTCGTGCTTCGAATAATATTGTCCAGCCCTATACGATATCGAACTATCAATAATTCGAGCGTTGTGTTTTGAAGCAAAAAGGTGAGAAGAGAGTTCTGCTCTAAATAAATATTTTCAAGTCTACAAAACGAAAAAAAAATTACATCAAATTTCACTCGAAATCCCCTTAATATTTTGCGTGCTTCCTCGCATTTGTATGCAATCGACCTGTGAATTCCAAGTGTTGTTGTATATAAGATAATTTTCCCCCTATCTTCTTCTGCAATCTGGATTGTAAAGATTTTATTTATTCTTTAGCAGGAAATCAAAATGAATAAATAAAAAAGATCGGAATGATTTTTTTAGAGAAAAGAATATTAAAATATTTTAAATTATTTAATTATTCAAATAATTATCCTACCAATGAGTCTGGGTATTTCGAATCGAATAACAACTACTGGATTGGTAACCAAATAGTAATATTAATATTTTTTTTGAGCATAGTCCACTGATAGCTTGCAGACACTTCCGCCTGTGGGTCATGATCAATAAAATAAAAGAAAGATGTCATCTTCATAAAAAATACTCTGGTTTCGGTATCTCACTCATTTTATCACGAATGTTCCAGAGATGTCTCGCGCCACCAGTGCTTCATAGTTAACAAACTATCTTTGGGCAATAGTTTTGACTGGGTTATCGCTAATGACAAAATATTCCGTGTTGACCGATCATTGACCACCAATTACTGCACGCATTCAGAAATACCTCATCTGAACATGTCTCGCAAAGTATACTAGGCGCAGTTCATTTGTGACACATTCTTGGGGGAATAAAGTTTCCGACAATGTTGAAACGCTACTTGTAACTTAAATTGAACAATTCCTGAACCGTAACAGGAATTCTTTTCAAATTTATCCATCCATCTCGCTATTGCCGTACAGGGTTATATACAATGAAATGTTCGACCAGGATTGACAAAATAGATTTCCAATAGATACTCACCTTTTTCGCATTTTTCCGAGAAACTAAAGTGTTGAATTCCAGCTAAAACACGTGATTTGACACCAACAATATCATCTTCTTCCTTATTACTTCTAATTACGTTGAAAGTCACCAGTAAATGCACCAGCTACTGTAGCTCTACGCCCTGAAAGTGATTCAGTGATTTATGAAACATTTCTAAAAAGTTGTAAAAACTTCCCTGAGCCATTTTGAGTAAAATATAAATATACTTACCCTACACATAATGTAATTTTTAAACTCAAAATAGTGTTTCAATAGAACGAAACAATATCTTAGATGGGAGCGCACAAATTCATGCGTATCGTAAGAGGCGAATGAAAGGAAATAGAAAATGGGTAGATAGTCTTTTCATCGCCCAGAGCAAATACCACTGACTGGACTTTATTACAATCGTTCAATCCATTTGGGCGTGCTTTTCTATCTAAAGTACCTATAAAGTATTTACCGGCAAAATTTCCTTCATGTTCGTAGTAATCGTCGAAATTCTTTTGGTTCTCTCTGGTGACAATAAAATGACTCTGTTCAACATCTATTTCGTTGGTTTTATTCTCGTGTCTTTTTTCAATTGTTTTAAGAGTTTTCATTTGTTTTGGTTTCTTTTCCAACTCATCAGCTTTATCGTAATGCACTTGTAAATCGTATCGTTTCACATCTTTGTTCTTCTTTTTCGTCTTTTTTCTGTAACACGACATGAAGAAAAGTAAAAGTTGTACGATGACTTTTGTACATAAGATGAAACTGTGCCAATTGAATACTTTTCTAACTCCAAAAAAATACAATTGTTGCAATAAATCTCTTAATTTTCGACAAAATCCACTCTTTGTCATTTTGCATATATTAAAAAAATATTAAAAATGCCCTAAATTTATGGTTTTAGAACAAAATTGGACAATTTTTTTCTGTCTTAGGCCTCCTTTCTGAGTTATTTTTTTACAGAAAACCTAAAATCATGCATCTTTTCTCACTACCCTTTCCACTACTATTACAAACAATTTTCTTGATGCCAAATCGCGCCAGTCACTATACACTGCACCCAAATGCGCTAAAATTGTTTTTGACAGCAATCTTTCTCAGTGAAATG
This sequence comes from Styela plicata, assembly GCA_963675895.2. Lineage (NCBI taxonomy): Eukaryota > Metazoa > Chordata > Ascidiacea > Stolidobranchia > Styelidae > Styela > Styela plicata. The sequence goes on along the minus strand of OZ023151.1, from coordinate 6,298,506 downwards.
AAACGGTTGATGTTTCGGCGATATACAGGGTTTCAAACAATACAATTGCTGTAGATGCAAACGGCAAATTTACTGTACTTTTGTAACAGTACATATACAAAAAAAATCAAAGTCAAGACATCTGTCTGTATCAAAAGTTTTACATTCAACCTAATAGAATAGGCAGAACTGCTCATGGGCACCTTTGAATAATCATTAATACTTACTTATTAAAAGTGAAAAAATATTCATCGGCATCTGAATCCGATTCTTTTTCATGATTTTTCGATTGTGATGAGCTGAATATAATAACATAAAGTTGTAAGACATACTCCGTAATAACACGGTGACAAACATCGCCAAGTATGACCTCTCATGAAAAGTATGTTTTAATCAAATAATTTCTAATTTGATTTTAGATGCAGAAGATTATTTTTATTTATTTTAAGCTAATATTTTATCACAGTAAACAAAAGCTGAAAATAATTATCGATATTTTAGTTTTAAATATGTAAATTCTCCTCATCAAATTAGAACTCAAAAGCAGCACAGATTACCTGGAACGTCAAGAGTTCTGATATTAACTTTTGCAATTTAAAATTTGCGATTTTCTACTTGTAATTAATTATTTTATCTTGTTAGTATAAGACCTAATAGTGATCGTATTTATGAATCGTAATTGTTGTTAAATCGAAATGACATTAGTCGAATATTTGCCCAACACAATTCATTTTCAACTTCCAAACATGTTTCAATACTTGGTCACGTTATTATTACAAGAGATAAAACAGGTGAGAATTTCAAGCTCCGATCATTCGTCAACGACGATTTAAAAAGACATTAACAGGTACAGATTCGAACTGCGATGCTAGCCTTATGACTCACGTTTTATGAGAATTCGAAATTGAGTTTTGAGCTTTATCCTCTGTCGGTTCTTGTGGAACGTTTTGATTTGGCAGAAGTCTGAACCTGTAAATACCAATTCGATAATATGGATCGTTCGTTTTTTATGATTTTGTAGTCAGTACAGCGCCGTCGAAGTCATTAGATTTGTGGTTCAGTTGTTGTATCGAATGTGTTTCGCTTTTTGTGCAATACGTTGCTGCTTCTACAATTTATGAAGCTCTTCAGTCATACTAGGGGTCCTTGGTAGGTTCATTTGGATACAGCTAACTACTCATTAGGCATCGCTGCTCGACATTCCCTCCATAAGGCCTTTGCAATAATGTTGTCATTTATTTCGATATTTTTCTCTGTCATATCATTCATTGCGCAAATTGTCACGGGTAAAATTTACTCCACCATGACCACCAATAAAAGCATTTTATTCTGAATATTCTCTTCGCAATAAAAAATAGACTATGTTTCAAAATCAAAATATATGCTACGTTAGGCCTATTCTACGATAATATAAAAAGTTTGCAGAAGTTATTCACAATCTGAAAATTTATTTTGTCAAGCATGTCTAGACTAAGACGGAACTTTTCCATTTGATATCGAAACTGAATTATTTGGTTGCGTGATGCAGTGTATTATGCAATATGCATGTAATCCCGTGTCACATAGTTATTATCTCGGTTTAGTTAAGTGGAAGCACACCATAATTATTCCCCGGGTATAAAACAAGCGTCATATAAAACGCGGAAACTGTAAATTTAGTGCTGTCGTCGCTGTGCTGCGGTGCTATAATATAGTAATGGCAACCCTATTTTAGCCTATATCTATACAATCAAAAATTTAATTTGTTAAGCATGAGCCATATATGGCCCGCGTCTCCATGGCACGATCATCATCAGCGACTCATGCTCGACAAAACACCCATGGGCAACAATTTTCGGACTGGGTACCTACGGTAACGATAACAGATAACGATTTTTTACCACAGATATGTACCTATTCGTTCCCTTTAGAAGTTATGAATGCCACAAAGTTCTAAGTTTTTATGAAATTCACGATACCTACTTTGAACGAACTTCTGAAAACTGTCTGTTTTCTAACCCAATAATAAGAAATCAAGCGACACATAGTCACAGATGAACCACGTTTACACCACCCGATACATCATTAGTTACTCATGCCAGACAAACGTGGGGGAAATGCCTCATTTGTGAATAGCAAATATAATCTTCTGATTAATATGGTGAAATTGTAAGGTGACGTTAGGAGTGAAAATGTCCCAATGATATCGTTTTCTTTCATATTCACAATTTATTTTCTAAATCATAGGTTTCTTTACGTTTTAGTACGTTTACGACGTCATCAATTTCATTTGAAAATTTTGATAGAAACAAATCTGTGAAAGCATATAATAGCAAGAAATGGTTAATTGCTTACCTTACTATTTTTGCACTGTCAGAAATAAGTTGAACAACGTGTTCATGTGATGCATCGTATACACTGACACCATTCACCGAAATAAGAAAATCCCCAATTTCCAATCCTGCTTCATCTGCAGGACTTCCTTTCTGCGAAGTTTAAAGGTAAATAAATTCTATCAGATTAAAATTGATGACAAAAAGATGATTGGTGTAAACCCACTCTGAGTGGCGGGGGGGGGGGGGGGGTGGGGGGGGGGGGGGGGACATTACCAGGAACCAGACAATACGTAGTTGCGTAATTCCCATAGAAAAATGAAAAATCCTCGTTGAAAGCAGTTTAGCAAATATCAAAAACAACCTTAATTTTTGATTGGTGCCGAAGGCGCCCGAAAAAATTTCAAGATTGATTTCTAGATGGGTTAAAAGTCAGAAAAATGGACGAATGACTGAATTATATATCATTTTTTATAATAATTGTTTGATAAAGCTTTGAACATACCTGTATATTTTCAATATAACATGGTGATTCTCCTGATATCTGCAAACCCCATGATTCACCATCTCGTCTAATCACTTCAATAGTTATACAGTCCATTATCGATAAAATATAATTCTAATCAAAATAAGACGATATTTTGTTCCAGTTTCAAAATTGCGTAACTTATCGATTCGAAAAATGTACCCAGTCCGAAAATTATTGCCCATGGGTGTTTTGTCGAGCATGAGCCTAAAACATTCGTCTACAAAGCTTATAACGACAGTATGCACAGGCAGTGGTCCTATCGCAATCAGAAATTATATTTAGTCAAGCATGAGCCACAAATGGACCCGTACACGTAAAACCATCTAACACCTCGGAAAAAGAATTTTCTGACCAGAATCCTAGAACCAGAATTTTGATGCGTTCTACCCTCCGTAACTTCGTTTCAATAACGCACAAGAAACCTAAGCTTAGCTTAGTTTTATACATCAAATTTAACCCGATCATGGCCAATTAACTATTTAATCAGAATCACGGGCTCAATCACCTGATTTTGCCACACCAGTTAAGACTGCTTGTTCCAATGTGCGACAAATTAAGCGTTAACTTGTCTGATACCAATACGCAATAGCGTGAAACAAATTACTGAGAAGGCACTGCAACAGAGTTATTTTCTGCTCAGTCGGGCATGTCGTAAACTCCTACGGTTTTCCCTTACCGAGTAGCTCAAAATCGATATCATAAATCTCAACTTAAATCCTTAAACTTAACAGCAGTTTTCAAGGCTTTACTTGGATCAATCTTACTGGTGCTTGTGTTAATTCTATATTCGTGACCCTCTCTAATGAACAGTCAGTCACTTTCGCTCATAAACAAATCGCCTGGGGCAAAACTTCTAAATTTTTATTGCAGTTCGAGAACAATTGCGCTATGAAGAATGCAGTCATATTACTGAAATGTACGTGTAATTGAAATTCACGCCATATCGATAGCGTCGGATAAGTTGTGTCAGCCAACCATGAGTCAAGGTTTAATACACACTATATTAAAAGTCCATACTTGGCAGTATACAAAAAACTATAACGAAACATTGAGCATATTAAATTTACTTCAACAATACTTTTATTTTACGGATTTTCGTACAATGTAGAACGTTCACCCATCACAACGCGAAGTTGTCTTAAATACATTTATTTGAAGATTTTCCTTCGGTAGTTTTGTGGTTTGATAGTGGGGATACACCGATAAATCTCAAACAGTTTAACAGAGTCAAAATCGCTTAAACACACGTTTTCGTCAAGTAGGTGTCCTGATAAAGTGCGCATGTAAGGCGTAGTCCATCAGTGGCACATGCTTAACACAATAAAAATTCCGATTGAAAAAAGCAGTTTCTAGTTCCTCAATTCTGTAAGCATTATTACACCAGATATGGCAGTGTTTTTTTTTTCGAGATTTTTTTGTAGCTGATCCTAATTGCGCATCAAAATATAGATTACAGTCATAATGCCATTGCTTGGTATAATATTTTTCTCAAAAGTCTCTGACACCACGTACCACACTCCACACACGTTTATTTGAAAGGAAAAGGGATTAGATAAGCGCTACCGCCTACACGCCTGGTTATCATGGCGCAGGTTGAAGATGTCGTGTTCGAGTACCGGAGAGTCCGACTCGTTAATCCATGCTCATAACTCAACCCGAGGTGTAATAACATGAGTGGGCTAAGCCGAACCTGAAAGAACGTGTATTTAAATCACCTTTAACCCTGCCTGTCTATAAGTGGCTGTCGTTACAGGGCATTGGTGAGAGTGATCTATTCCAAGGAGTTGCTATAAAGAAAAAATTATATATTTATATCCTCAGCAAAACGTAAAATCTATCATTAAAGCGATATCATAAACCTATTCAGCTATTTTTCCGACACTGGTACACACGAAAAGGTGCATTGTGAAAAAACATGGCATCATAGATTCAGAATTCACCATTTCTTATATAAGCAATTACACCTTTTTTGTAGTGATATTCTTTCTATATAATTCGGGCAGAATTTTAGAATTAAATGTAGGCACCACAATCTAGGCAAACTTTGCGAATAACAAACTTGTGGTATCCTACGGTATTTTTATTTAGCAGCGTCGGACAAAAGCAGATCAGTTGATTCTGAATTAATTATCTTTTTCAAAAAAATTAGCGCGTCGGAATTGCGGGGAAATTTTTCGGAAACGGAACGGGAATTCACAAAAAATATCACGAAGTGCACAAATTCGTCATGAAAAGTAATGGAAATTTTTCTATCTCTTTTGTAATTTTTTTTATAGCCACTTCTTGGAGTGGATCACCCTGACCAAGGCCCCACTTCTTGGAGTGGATCACCCTGTACCAGCGGCCCCCTAGAGACGGACAGGGTATAAGTTGTTGGAAAAATTTGATGGCCTTTCCCGTTCAGCGACCATCTATAGACGGACAGGGTTTAGAGTTGTTGGAAAGATATAATGGCTTTTCCCGTTCAGCTTAGCCTGTCCAAGTTATTACACCCTGGTTTGAGTGGTGGGCATGGATTAACGAGCCGACTCGCCGGGACTCTAACCCGAGATATTCAACCTGCGATGCCAACGTGTTAACCACTAGGCCACCGCGTCAAACTATGATCACTGTGGCATGATTGTGATCATTCTATTATATGCTGTCATACATATATAATTCTTTTGAAATTGATGAAATAAATACACTTGCATCAAAAGTGGTATTAAACAATGTTTGGAAATCAGCACATGTACAAATAATAGCAGACCATTTCCCTGGTATACAACCAACTATTTTATAACAAGGACGATTTTCTTCGTAATTATTATGGAAAGTCATATTTATCCAAAAGCTGGGAATATTCGTAAAAGAGGTTTTTGGCAAATGAATATCTCAGCTTATTGATACCATGATCTTTTCCAGATGTTATATGAAAAGGTTTTCTATTGTATTGCAATTTTTTGTTCTCCCAGAGGGTTAATTGAATGAAAAGGTTCAATAACAGTATTTTTTTAATAAACTAATTCTGGGCATTTTCTGTGTAGATATAAATGGGACATTCTGAATGAAATGGGAGTTTGACAATAGATCCCCCCTCAACACTTTTAAGATAATCAAGTTCAATAAGCTTCCATTTGCAAAATCGTGAGGATAACCGAATCACTTAAATTTCTGTGACACTTTTGACATCAAATCCTTCATTACACTTGTCATCTCATCATGTTGGCTTTCTTTTTTAGGGTTTTTCGAATTATTTGCTATGGCCTGTCCGTAAAACTACCGCGGTTGGCGGCTTATATACCCAACAATCGTTAGTGACGGACCGTCGCAGTGACTGCGTATCTGTTCTTTATTAGAGTTGCCCGCAAAGTGCTCACTCAGCTTAACCGACTGAGCCACTGATTCGGTAATACAAAGTAGAGGTCCCTCTTGAGACGCTATCGGAGGACGCGACAATAGTCCAACACGTCCACTAGGGGATGCGGTGGAGTCATTTTTAGGATATTATTTTCCAGTCATTTTTTAGAGTTATTTCAACGATTATAACTGCGTTACATGTGTTGCATTTAATTTTGCTATTATTTGAAAGAGTTTTATACTCATTCTCATATATTTTGCTATCACATCTTCTGTCGATTGATCAACGATGCCATGACATCATGGTCAACGGTATAGACCTTCTTTGATCCCTGATAATCATAACGCGAGCCCCTCGCACCCCTCTTCCGACGCCAATCTCCCAATGAAAAAAAATTCGTTTAGTCAAACCTGCGCCACGCATGGATCGCGTCTCTTCGACGCGTTCCATCAGTGACACACACTTAACAGAAGATGCCTTGGCGAAATTTTTTCCATTGGTCTATGTCGCCCCGTTTGTCGCAATTGTATAGCCGAACAGAGATCCGTAAAATATATTATGAAATTATTTCCATTTCGTTTTCATTTATATTCATTTTCAAGCTAGAAACATTTTTCAACTTCTACAAAATGTCTGAAAACTTTGCGCTATCAAGCGTAAGATATGAAATAACACTTTTAACTAAACCTTCCATACTCTTTGGCTGTGTTCTATACCGTGTGTTCGCTGTGTTCTACACAGTTCTACAACCCCTTCCCATAATATATATATATATATATATATTTGCCGAAACCTTTGTAAAAAGATCTTTTCGGACCAGAATATTTACAATTTTTTTCGACCCTGATGCGCTTAACTTCACTTCATAAATATTGATTTCATGAAATTTACCTGGATTTGAATTTGTTTCTCAAAAATAGTGAATTATAGCAAGAAAAAAAAATCCAAAAAAATTTCGGGACGCTTTCGGCAAGCAATAATGGTTTGATTGTGATTTCATATTTTCCACTGTCACGCCAGTTAAGTATATTATTCGTGTACGAAATCCACGTCTACATTATAGCGTCATGTGATGTCTATGAGCAACAAAAAAGATTGGTGTTCCCCCCCCCCACCACAAAAAAATTAATGCATCACTGATGGTAGTTACTTTGAAAACTTTCGAAAATACAAAACGAAAGTTATTTTTTTAAACTCAGCCAGACTGCAGTACATCTGCGGTCCTAATCTGTTCCGCACGATTTCTCTCTTTCAATTTAACAGATTATTTCGCACGTTTTCGAAATACAGTCACGAACCTCTTTGAAAGTACTCAGATGTGGCTTTGTTCTATACTGTTGTGTAAACCCCAAAAATGTGCTACTGCTGGTCGCTGGAACAGGTTGGGATACATTTCAAAATTAGTTTTAATTGTGTATCCAATCAGGATTTATTTTGTCGAGAATGGGACATAGATGGACGATACGTAACAAAACATGTTTAAAATGTTTTCCAACTAAAGGGAGATAAAAACAATTTCCGACGAGGCAATAAACATATCGTTGGTTTTATCGTTCAGATCTTGTGAACTGCATAAAATCAGTGCTCATTGAAAAATCCGGAAAGTCCGGAATATATGCAACTAATTAGCAAGATATACAGAGCCAAAAGCTTGCCCGTCGGCAAGGCACTTCGTGGGTAGCTTTAATAGTAGCACACACTACATGCAGGGTCGCAGCAAAGGTCCATAACTAGCGGTGTCTTATAGTTTTTACCATCAGTTTTTACGAAAAAAACTTGGGACACCATTCCATATCTTCGTAACTGAGAAAAAATACTCCTATACAACTCGTTACAAAACATATATTTTTTTTATTATTTTTTTAAACTCAAGTTAGGCCGCGTAAAGAAAAGGTCGCACCATAGTTTTTCCTAAGTATACCCAACCTATTCTTTTTTTTTAGTTTCATGACTTTAGCCGATTTGGGATTCGCTCAACAAGTGGTATTTCACCGTTTATGCCTATTTATAATTTATCTTTATTTGAAAGTGTGCTGTTTCAGCTATCAGCGGAATATCTTACTGAGAGCATGCCTGATGGTTCTACAAGCATAGAACCTTCGTCGTACCTTTTGGAATGATCTCTCAACGCACAGCGCAGGCATATCTTCAATTACGAGGATATTTTCAATTACGAGGTTTTGGTGTCAAATTTCTCGATATATTTTTTTGTTCGATTTTACTTCAATAGCAAACGGTGTTTCTATTCATCCAGTTCAATTTACAAATCGTGATTTCCGTTTTTAAAGATTTGGCTAATATGTATAATTTTCGGTTACGTAGTGAAAGTACTTGCCGAATTTCGCGAGTTCGTGTGCGAGGTGCCAGTTACGCGACTTTTATTTCGAGGAATTGTTTGTCGGGTTTTTATCAGACGTGAGATTTTTTGAGTTTGCTCATTTAAATTCCACCATCGTTCTAAATCTGTTAAGTACTGCTTTGATTGTTTTGGCTGGCGGTTATCTTTCGACTTCCCAGAACTTGATGGATTTCAGCTGGCCGCATTTTTTGCTGCCGGTATTGTATGTACTTATCGATCGAGTTCAAATATCAATACGTGAAAATCAAAGTTCGCATTAACCCAGTCAGGACTATTTTGATCAAACATGTTCTGTTATGCATCCGTTACTGAGTTACCTAAGTGGCACGATCCATCTGTGACTATGCTTGACAAGATGGAATTTCAGATTGGTGATTATATATATATATGAATATATATATCTTTTCTATATGTTTATATATATATATATATATATTGTTTTCGTACATTCACTAGCATTTGTGGGTCTGTCTCATTTGACTAAAATAAATTACACAAAATATCTTTTAAAATATTTGAACGTATGCTAACGTATTTCAGTTTCGTTCACCTATATATGGTTTGCAATTGCTGTATTGGGCGCGTAGTTTGATTTTGGCCATCATGAGTCATTTCTAAAAACGTTTTTCAACTATTTCTTATTGTGTGAAGACTAGAAATTCTTTCTAATACCTCTGGTAAAATTGTGACGTCATAATAAAATGGCGGAATTCACCAAATTTTGATTTATTCCGCATTGGATGATTATGCCTCCTATTTTTTCATTGAAGTTAGCTTGAAGCAAGGCTGGAAGCAGCGATTAACGACCGACTAACCGAATGACGTCCACCACTATAGTAAAGTACAATAAGAGGTATCTGTCATGGATGATGGTAGAACCATCTACAACTTTTTTATTTCCTTTTAGTTTCCTCTTATGACACACGGGAAATAGGTTGGGACAATTCTCTACCTCCAAACTACTCTAAAATGCAACTAAGATATTCGACTTTTTTACTTGTTTTACTTTTGATTAAAGTTTTAATTGTGACTAAATCTTGATTGCACTTTTCCGTTAAAAGTTTGTTTTTATTGACTATAAAACTAATTTACATATAAGTTGCCACAAACTGTTACTCATCTGTATTTACGTAGAATCGATTTTCAGTAACCTTTTTGTACGAGTGTATTCGATAATATAAAAATTATCATCTATTAAACTGATTAAACTGACAGCAAGGTCATCTTGGACATCAGGGAGATTATTATTATTATTTTTGGGTGATGAACTTTTTTGAACTCGATTGATGACGTCATATCACAACGCAAAGAACACCTTTTTATACAAAATATCAGTTATAATTCTGAAAAAGAATCATGATTTATGTTGCTTTTGCAATATTTACGACGATTTTACTGCTAGCAATCGATTTTAATTATTAACAAAAAAAAGTTGTAAGTTTAAAAATTAGTGATCATAACATTGATGTTCCAATCATAAATTCTATTTTGTCAAGCACGAGTCACAGATGGGCCGCGCCTCGACAACGCGATCCATCAGTAACTCATACTTAACAAATCGCACTGATGCTAAAAAATATGTTGTTAACATTTCAGCATATATATCGTTATTTTTAAAAGCCCATTTGGCCTCGCTTTAACACATGTATAATGGCTGATTTGATGATTATATAAAATTCCCTGTCAATTCGCACTACCGTGCATAATTTCTGCGTAACCCAGTGCACGTTCTTGGCAAAAAGTTTTGTCAAGTATAGATAACTGGTGGATCGTGCTGCCGGGACAAAAAATTGTTGAAAAAATTAAAGATAAAAATTATTAAGGTTTTTTTCATGTGTATTTTTACGACATGGTCGTGATATAACATATTTTACTATTGCGAATTACAACACTCACAATGACATTAAAGAATAGCACATGTCATAGAACAATATATTTATTGCAAGAAAAACTGTAGAAATCACTAGTATTCATTAATTATAGTTAAAATTAGACCAGTAAAGAGAAATTACCCTAAAAATATTATTTTTCAAATTCCCTGTGCTTTGAGCTAATTCGAAAAAATATATGAAATATTGTTTTTATATATTTTATGGAACTCACTCTAAGCAAGGTTTGATGAAGAACTTGACTTGACCTAACTGTTGGCGAAAGATTTCTGACTATAGAAGCAGAAAAATTATGAGCTAACAAGGTTTGACAAGTGTGGAACAATGATAAATCACGCCGTCGAAGCGCGGGCCATCCTTGACTTTTGCTAGGCAGAACAATATATCTGAATCGGATTGAATTTTTCAAAGCCTAAATTTCGATTGCATTCCATTTTTAAGAATTATATTTTATTTCCGCTAAGTAAGGAGAATTTCTAATGCAGACATTTGATGCACTTTTCCGATTATTTATATTTCCTCCGCTAATCGATATGCAATTGATTTCACGGCTTAAAATAACTTTGTTTGTGTCTGATTTGGAGTATTCAAGCTGAGTTTTGAAACATTTAAGTGCTATCGCGAATGTCCTAGTGTGCGTACTATTTTCTATTATTTACCTAGTTCAATATTGAGGACTAACGGGATACGGAACATCCATATGACGTGTAGATTTTTTTCCAACATTCAGATGGAAATTAGATCTGGGATACACAACATATTGTTGCTCCATTAAAATGATAGATAGCAACCTCGAAAATTCTCTGGCTTATGTTCAATAACAATAATTTGAAAAACAACGCTCGAAATATTAGCCATATATGTGTCCGAAGTTGTTGCACAAGGTTATTTACAGTATTATATGCTGTCCATCACGGGAAAAGTCACAGCATATTTGCTTTCCTCATTGCCTCGTCGGAACATGTGACAGATTCATCATGCTGTTGACGCATCTAGGTTCTAGCCTGTTTAGTATGGATATGAGTGCAGGGGGAATCAACACGCTACGTGTATAGTATAACGTCATCATTTATTGTACATCAACATTCAAATTTTTCTTATGTTTGTGCATTACCGATTCCACAATCTTAATCGGCGTGATCGAAATGTCATTGTTGTCGCAGATATGTATATATCATTTCAAACCTGCAGACTAAGGAGTTTTGGGTAGTTCCTTGAGACGAAACAGGTTCATCCGGGATCATTCTAAAAATGTTCTACCGCTAAAATAAGTAAAATTGCCTTAATATTATTAAGATTTTGATCATTTTACGGCGATTATTTTTGTATGCGGATGCACTGCATTGCCACGTACACATCGTGCGAGATTTCGATGATACGGAGACACTCCTTCATAGAGATAATACGACAAGTTAATTTTGTCGCTCTATTACATGTTATACTGATGGATTTTTTTTATTTACTGAAGGTTTGAGTCTACTGCTGAAAATCGCTTGGTATTAATAGCGATTCCTTAATAATTATTTATTTTTTCAATTTTATAAAATGTTTTGCAAATACGAGACAGGGGTAAGCTATTTTTGACTTGCTGAGAAGGGATAATTTGTTTAGTCCTGTAGGACTTTAAAATAATTCCAACGTATTTCCTATGCCGAATGGATAGATTGTTTTACCATCATTCAGGGCACAGTGGCGGCGGTAAATCCCCCAAGGGCTCCGATATCCAACTCGCTGATAAAATTGTAGATTGACAAATGAAAACACGTTCTAATGACAGAATTTTGTCGTAAAACGCAGTATTAAAGAAAATCGCACCGGAGCGTTAGCGTTTTTCCGAATTTTCATCATAATTTTGGCTAATTTAAAAAAATCGAAAGCCTTCCAATAATTGGCATTCGGAACAGATTCCCCAGTCAATGCCATAGCAGATACCACCATTAGGGATGTTTCTGTCTAGAGTGCAGTTGCTCGTACTATATCTTGTAGTAGCTCTTTGCCACTAAGTGACCGTTAGTTAGTTTCTACCCGGCATTGGTCAGGGTGAATTGCAGTAAAAAAAATAATGGTACTTTCCTTGTGCAGATATCTAGGCTATTTTTTTATTGTTATGGCCTGTTCCAGAGTATGTCATATGTTGGCGATTATATTTATTATTGTTTTGATCGGTATGCGGCGTATATCCTGATAATTATGGCACGAAACTTTAATCCAAAACAATTTTTGTTCAGCTCACAGGTGGATCGCGTCGATGAGACGCGGTCCGTCTGTGGCGTATGCTTGACAAACTAAAATTTCTAATTGGCTAAGCTCCCTAGTCCCGACATTTCAGATCTTTTAAAAGTTTTCCAATCGTCCAAAAATTTTAATTAAATCAGAATATCATCTTGACGCAATCTTGTTATCGTCAAATATGCTCCGTTTCGTCATTTATCGTGATGTTTACCTATACTTTGTTTATTAATTTTCTCAGGTGTGCCTAATGAACGCAATTGGCACAACTTTGGATGATAATATTAATTATAATTTATGATTGATGTTACATAATTTCGAGCTAGATGCTATGAAATATGATAATATGTCGATTAATTTAGAGACGTCATTTCGTGTCATTTCGTCGAAAACTGATTCACGTTATTAGTTGGCTGGAACACAAGACATGGTCACTAGCTAAATTACATATTATTATTCAGACATCGATCATCATAAGATTCGAATACCTTACCCAATTCAACATTACGATGTTCTGAAATCGTTTTTTACTGGCCTTTGATTTAAGGCCAAAATACACGTAAAGTTGTCTTATCGATGCGTTGCATTACGTTTCGGGTAAATAAAAAAAAAAAACGGCGATACAAGCCTGCATTGCTTTGCGTTAATCGTTAATCGTGTTCACATGCGTACAAAGCACAAACGTAAAAAAGAAACAAGCCCTCTGCGTTAGCTTTCATAGCAAACCGCTCTGTTTCATTGGAAAACGTAAGGAAATGCACGCAGAGCATTGCGCTTGCGCAAAACGCAAGGGTAAAATAAAACAAACCAAGAAAAAACGCAACCTACGCAAACGTGTAGTGCGACCTTTAAAGTAAAATTTCAAGGCCTTAAAAAAAGGAAAGAATATTATGGACCACCGATGCATTTTAAGTCACTCATTGGATTAAAGGACCAGTAACTGTATTTCAGGTCATAAACTTTTCTTTTCAAAGTATTTTGTGTAGTATTGTAGTGTTTTGTATGTTTTATCTCATCTGGTTCTCTTTCACTTCGTAAAGTTGGACTTGTTCTTATACAGCCCTCCTTCTCAACCGATCCACCTTGAGTGCCAGGATAACCTTCGCTTCAGTACATACAAGTTCTGGTACAACGACAACGTGCTAATAGTACTGACCTATGGCTCTGGTTGTAGTTTGTCGTTGTACAGGATTGAGGAATATTTTTAAAACATTTCATGAATGGAAGTTTCTATGTTGTTTTATAGACGAGCATTATGTTGACAAACTCCATAAATTGGTTTGAAGTGAGATTTGCAGTATTGTTATTGCATAAGCGCCATTGGAATTTTTCATCTAAAATTTAGCACATACTTTCTAAAATTGTGCTGAGGCGTAAATATTTTTAGTAACATTATTTTTCAGAGTTCAATTGAGGCAAAAACTGATGTATTAGAAGAGTGCCGAATCTGGTGTTTTGGCACAATCTACGCTAACGAGTTAATTTCCTTATGCCTGACAAAATGAAATATCTGAATCTACTACTTCATTTACCAAAAAGGTACAAGTGAACTCGTTTGACTTCAGTATTGAGAACACAGAAACAATAGTCATAACCGTGATGACGCAAAAACGCTTTTAATTAATGGGAATGACAAAATTAACGGAGCTAATTAGTTCATTTACTTTGAAGATGTATTCTGTGAGCGGAAAAGTGTTAATTGTGTGGGAAAATTGCCGACAGGAAGTTCTCCTAGTAAAAAATATTTTTTGATTGTTCCGAAAATTATTATCTGTGGAAAATAGTCTGGATTTTGTGCTGTGCCGGAAAAGACAAATGGTGTCTGATAGTGCCTATCTCACAAGACCAAGAATTTGGTTCAAGTATACACTACTGATAAAACGCGGTGTTTAATGAGTGACTCATACTTCACAAAATATGAGATTTCAACATATTTATTATAATGAGAACTTCAGTACTTTAGGATGTATTCCATTTGTGCCTCCAAATAACCGTAAGCATGCGAAATCGATATCAACAATTCGATACTCAGCAAATATCGCTCTATCCGATACCGACGGTCTCTTAAATTTAATTGTTTGTGAGAAATACTCGAAGAATCAAGTCATGTATGCCATCGGCCTTACATAAGCGGATGCCTTTGTTTTTCCATATTTTGAACCAAAAACAAGCATATGTGTCGATTTGGGCAAAAAAATCGCAACAATTTCGCATGATCAGTTGATTTTGTCTAAAAAACTGAATCATGTGATAAAATTGAGGTAAAATTCACGTTAGCTCTATTCTCGTCATTTCACATGAAAAATTCTCATCTATCAAATGCGCCGTTTAAAGCGATGAACCTGAAACTGGGTTTATACTCAAATCGATCACCATTAAAAATCTAGTTTCCGTCAAACATGAGACAAAGCTAACCCGCGCCGACAAGTGCGTTTTAGCTATGGCTCATGTATGACTAAACAAACCAATAATAATGACGTAGTCTCTGAGTTCAACTGTGAAATTCTACGAAAACAAATTTTAAGGTCAGTTTGATTTTATTTTAATTCCACGAGTTCATATTAATATAAAGTGAAAGTTATAATATCATAAAATCAATAAAATATATATAAAAATTCAAATAAAAATAAGCAAAAGAGTTCAACGGATAGAAAATGACTTAACTCATTATCGCCAAAAAACATATTGAGGTTTCTTGTCGCGCCAAACCAAAGATATAAACATAAACAAACAGCTTTCAGTACGTGATAATATTTGTGGCGGTGAAATGGATGGATATAATATCTTTCACTTTTATTTTAAAAATATGGTTCTGGTGAAGTTAGTAGTCGTGGATTGGTAAAATAATGAAACTTGAGTGAATTATTGTCATGGCAAATACGTGGCATGGTAGTCAAGTACACCATTGGTTAAAATAATTCATGTAACTGAAGGAAATTGAGCGATTAAATAGAATTTAATAAAGAAATGGCTATTGCTTCTCCGAGTGCATTTGGGCATTCGAACGGTAGTATATTCAGACTTTTTGATTCCTGAAATTGCAAAATTTCAGTTGTTTTTTGACTGAATTACCTCTGATTATGGGCTCGGTTGACTTACCTCTCAATTTTTCCTCGAAATGTAAGTTTTGTATGTCTACTATAGTGTCACAATTTGATAAAAATTTGCCCTTTTTTGGTCAAGACCGAAGTAAGTTTCTTTAATGTTCCGTACTGCAAGAATTTTTTCCATCAGAAATATAACTTTGCCAAGCATAAGCCACATAAGCCACGTCTCAGCAGCATGAATAAGTAGGTTGGGCGTAATTTTTTCGACTACTCCCAACATAGCGTTTTCGGTAATCTCACTTACATAAAATACAAAAACCATCACAATGTCACCCCTCCTAAAACTTTCCGGGGCATACCTCCCCTCTAAACCGGAAATTTTATTTTGTTAAGCATGAGTCACAGATGGATCGCGTCTTGTCGACGCGATCCATCAGTGACCCATACTTGATAAAACAAACTTGAACATTTTCTTTTCTGACAGGGCTCGGCTTTACCGCCAGTGGTTCTCACTCAGCAGGTAAATCACATTACTGCGCTGCAAACCTCTTGATTCTGCAATCTTCCACCATCTTGTGGTGTCTGGGACTCGAGGAATGTTTCAAATACTGGGAAAGTTGAGTCAATAACCGCACTAACAGATTATATAATATTCAAATTTGAATATTTTTTGTCTTGTTGACAGATGAACTGGTATAGAACTCAAGAAGTGTACTTTAAAATAGAACATTTAGTGCGAGTTAAATTAGCTATATTATGTTCCACCAAATTGTATTGCAGTTTGTTATATAAGAAAAACGTGACATTTCTGCAACAAAATTTTTGCATTGAACGATGAATTTTGCTACTTTTGGGCCATAAAATAAAAATTTGCTTTTTAAAAACATTAATATTTCCAAGTAAAGAACTTATGTTGTCACAGTTCAAGCTTAATGATAGTCACGTAAATGTGCCAAACTTCTCCAATTTTATCTTCAGTTGAAAATTTCAAAAAACAATTGCGAAACTTTCATCATAATAATCCATTTCTTGCAAAGACGTAAATTAATTCACATTTTCACCTTTCACAGGGTCACAACGATGCACTTTATGACGTCACAATTTGTTCGTGCGAAGTTTATATTTTGGATATCTCATTTCTTACACATACTCGATCGGAGAATTTAATTGTCAAGTATGAATCACAGACGGGACGCGCATCTGCCCAAGCGAGAATTCTTTCATTGAGCGCGCGTGTCCGCCGCAACTAGAAAGATTTTATTTTATTGAGCATGCGCCAAAGATGGATCGCGTCTCGTCAACGCGATCCATCAGTGAAACATACTTAAACAAAAGGATGGTTTGACAAAAGTGGGGCACAAAACTCATTGCATCACATGCTTGGAAATAATATCATTTTTTGTTTTTTGATGATTATGATGGAGGACATGGAAGCCTTCTTTGATGTGAAGATTTTTTGGTAATGAATTAGAAATACATCTACAGTATCTGTCACTGCCAAAACCTCCTAATATGATAAATTGGGTTCAAAATCTCGAATGAGTTTGTTTATCTCATAAACAGTATTGTTCAAATTTGCGAGTGTGTTATACCTTCAGTCATAAATATTTTGTTTTTTCGAAGTGTATTTTTTTCAAATATGAATCATGGATTATCTTTGATTCATGCTTGACCTATTCAAAATTCGGATTAAGGGGCAAGTGGGGGTGGGGTACAAATTTCGAAAAATGATTTGCCGCCTTAGCGGACGACTGTGGTCAATAAATTAGGATAAAATAAATTGTAACGTCATATTGGATAACGTATACTAAGGCGAGATTTTTTAGACTTAGTATTTCCAACATAGCGTTTTTGGTAGTCTCACTTTACATAAAATACATAAACTGTTACAATGTTTCCCTCCTTAAACTTTCCGGGGCATACCTCCTCTTCCAATCGGAAATTTTATCTTGTCAAGCATGAGATACAGATGAACCGCGTCTTGTCGAACCGTGGTCATACAACTAGATGGAAACACAATCATTTGCGCTACCGATGTGATGGTGTAATTTTAATACGGGGCAATACCCTGCCCCACCCTCTTAGTACGTAGCAGGATTTCCGATTAGTTGTGCAACACGGAACTACTTTCAGATTGTCGCCAGAGAGGCTGAGCAAACAGATACTCGCGGACGTCATTTGGCTCATGTGACATATGAACTTTATCCAGCAATTAAGCCAAGTATGGCCCAATGTGGGAGCGCGTCTGGAAGACGCGATCCACCATTGGCCCACACTTGGCAAACGGCAACTTCGAACATTTGGGAAATACATAAAACTTAATGGCAAGCTAAAATTCCAGTTAATTAGACTTGGCCAATATATGCTTCGTAAAATCAATATGATAATTAATGCAAAGCAATGTTCATGGAAAACCTAATGTCAAATTTAGACTGAAAGATGACTCAACAATATCCGTGTATGCCATTTCTAAAGTGAAACAATAATACCAGACAATTTCAATAATAATTTCATTACAACTGTATGAATGGTGTCTCAATGGAGTGACGACGGAACGTGTCAAAAACTCGAGGGGTATAAAAAAGTTCTCAAAGAATGACCCATTTCAACGAAAAATTTTGAAGGGAAAAAAAGTTTTTTTTGAAAGATAAAACGTTTCAACTAAAAATATTGCACGTTGAAAACGCGACAGATTTGTTATCTACTATTTAAAAGCATTAAACGACAAAAAAAATTTCATAGGGCGTCGAAGTAAAAATTTTTTATAGCTCTATGCCATAGTAGCGTATGTTTTTTTTATTATATTTAAGGCGCTGCTTCTGACCTTGATTAGAGTGCATTTGTAATAAGAAAAAAGTGAGTGTCACCCCGGATTCGATATACCCTAAATCCTTAACCAGACGTTACACACTACGCGAGGGCAAAAACTTTGTTTGACGTTTGTGCGCTTATAAATTCTTTCCAAGGAGGGCTATTCGATGGTATTGACTTTTTTAGAGGTTAATACTAAGAATTTAGATCAATTTGCAAAATACCCGATGTAAAAATGCCAATCAAATGAGCACTTCTATTTATCTTTTGTCTCTTCCACGGATGATTGATTCGTTAAAATCTTGGTTTTCGGAAATGTACACGTATGAAAAACGCCACACTTTTACTAGCATCTACAGGTAATTGATACAAAGCGTTGAGATTGGCAGTTTGTTATTTTACCTAAAAGAGTTTTTAAGCTTTCCAAAATTGATATTGTTCAAATGGCAACGCCGTAGGAATATTCATTTGATTTTTTCAAGACCGAGTCACAGATGGCCCTCGACAAAATAAAAGTTCTCTCAATCAGATATTTTAATTTGTCACAAATGTGTCACAGATGAACCTCGTCCCACCGACGCTATCCATAAGTGACACATACTTAACAAAAGATACTTTCAGAAAATTGTTCTAGTTGGGCTAATTGAGCATGCTTTCTCGTAGAGCGAAGTACGAGCAGTCATCTGTAACTAGGAATGGGCCAAGATCAACACGCTGAATTTGAACTTATTTTTATTCGTCTCCTCCGACAGTGTCACGTTAACAATTAATGATAGACTATAATGTGTCAATTCCTTTGACCCACATTATATTGGCTTGGTTTTGGGGGTTCCGCTACGATTATTACGCGGTCCAAATCTAGTCAATCATTCTTGCGAATTTCGCGGGCAATGTCTGAGTACCACTACAATTTTTATGAGTTACATAAGTTTTTTTTCATTAAAATTTATTATTAGAAACATATGAAAGATTGAAACACTGATGAGCAAAAATGAAAGATAAGAAAAGTAATATCAAAAGAAAAGTACTCTGCGAAAATACGCACAAATTTTGAAGTCGCTTAGTTTTAACTTTTTGTAATTTATAGCTTCACGGCTTCACAACAATTCTTTGTCATTTGTAAACGTCATGGATAGACCGCGCCGCAAAGGGCTGACGATCCATGCTTGGCAGAAATCTAGATTTTTACTTAATATATATAACAATTTCCCATATTGAAAAAATCGAATATAATATACAAAAATGTGTGTAAATTTATCAGAAATTGACTGTAATCATGATGCATATTTGTAAAATGTGAAGTATTAATAAAACTACTCGATTCGTCTCCATTCAAGTTCGTATTCTGGAGCTAAAAGTACGTGTCCATTTTTGCCTTTCATGTCAGGTTCTTTGGTTACGAAGCATTTTTTATTTTTTTGCCAAACTTTTGGTAAACGTAATTCAAAGTGACGAAGAATTGAAGACAATATAAAAAACATTGCTATATCTGCAATTCGTTTACCAATACATTGCCTGGGGCCTATTGAAAAACTGACCAATGATTTTGATGGAACAAATTCACCCACTTCGTTCATGTGACGCCGTGCATCAAATACCTCAGGTTCTGGGAAAACTTCCGGGTTATGGTGGACACTCCATATATTTGAAAGAACAACTGACCCCTTCGGGATGTCAAAACCGTTTACGGTACAACGTTCAGTCGCCGTGTGCGGCATACCAAATGTGTTTACTGGCCGAATTCTTAAAATTTCATGAATCGTTGCTTTTAAAAGATGCATTCGCGACATATGTTTTACTGATGGGAAATAGTTTTCGCCACCAATTGTCATTATTTCTTCTCTGAGTTCTGCTTGCAAGGCAGGATCCCGTGCGAGGTACAAAAGTCCCCACATTAAAGTATCTGCGGTAGTTTCGGCACCAGCAGTAAAAATATCAAAGACGTATGTTAATAGTTGGTCATAGGTAAAATCTGTATCGCCTTTCGTGTCCGAATTCACCTCATTCTCAGCATTCTTCATCTCGTGTAGGAAACAATCGACAAAGTCGGACTCGGGTTTCAGCTCCGTGAAATCTGATATATGTTGATCTACAACCTCTTTTATCATTTTGAATGTTTCTTTTCGGAAACACAGGGCCTCATCAATCACGTCTTTAACGTACGGCATGCTTCGTAGAGTAGGGACGAGGAAAACTAACATAAAAACACTTGCACTTTTTCGCGCTTGTATTGGAGTTTCTGAAAAATAATATACATTATCTGATTACTAAAATCTGATGAAAACTATACATCAAGTTGAAAAAATATTGTCAAAATAAAATGGTCAAGTATGAGTCGCTTATGGATCGCGCGATCGGGGCAACTCGTGTGAGTTACGCATGCTTGACGAAATAAAATTGATATATCTGATTGGGTACGCCAGTAGAAATATTTACTAAAATTTTTCTCAGGTGTTTTGTTAGAAAAAAATCCAAATGAAATTCTCCTATTTTGCTTCAAGGTATTAATTTCAAAAATGTTGTACCGATGTAAGAATACATCAGACTGAGTAATATAATATAAACATTGCAACAACGTTTTTTAGTTTTTTCAAATAAAAAAATTCGAAATGTGTTCTGTAGTAATTCCTCGGCAGTACATTTTATCTGTCGTCTATGCTCTAATTCTGAAATAAACCGAAAAATATTCTACAAAGAACTGTCTATTTTTTTTAATCGGAGATAAACTTAAACAGCAGAAAAAGAAACTTTCCTCACCTTCAATAACGGAATTGTATTCCTCTTCATCTTTTCCAAAACTTCTCCCGAACAATAAGTTGCACATCACGTTCCCGGTAGCTTTATGCATAAAGTCTTCCGGATCGAGAAGACTCCACCCTTCGTCGTTGTTGTTGGGATCACTTTTTGCAGTAACAGATTGTGGAGCACACACTCGTTTGTAATTACCATAGAGGTATTCATCAGTATTGTCAGTACTTTCGATTTGTTTTGCCAATGCCGCGACCATCATTTGCGATTCTTGTGCAATGATTTCGTTGATATGTTCATTTGCACCTATAGTGCGGAATGCAGAGTGCCCAAATCTTCTCATACCTCGCCATTTGTCGTTGTAGTTTAGAAAAATCAACCCATTACCGTTTGTCATTTCTCGAATCAATGCTGTTTGGATCCTGCCACTCATACGATGACCGTTGTGTACAAATGCTTCACGAATTGCGCCGAGATCGTTGAGTACTACTGCATTCATTGTGCCGAATCGAACACGAAAGACTGATCCATAGCCACTGTTTCGACCCCAGCTTGATATCACCCTTTCGGGGTATCGTCCCATAAATGGAAGACTTCCGACAATGGGAATCCATGGAGCTGATGGTGTATCTTTTCGAACAGATTTGTTGGCTCGGAGTCGAATTCGTATCTGTTCGACCAAATATAAGACCAATCGAATCAAAATCATTAATACAACAGCATGTTTAGCAATGCACACTTCAGACTTCGGTTGACCCAAGTATTCCATTTCGATTGACGATGTTGGCTAAAGTTATAGAACGTTCTGTGCTTGCTGTCTTACCTCGGTCGGCTTATATAGAGCGTTTAGAGAGTGCGACCTACAAACCCAAATAAAAAGCTAGATGAAAGCGACAATAAAACATTTTTTCAGCCGGTCGGTTATTGCCAAAGCATATAGAAATACTATTTTTTCTCATTTTTCTCTATTTCTAAATCATCGACCTGTAAAATGAGAGAATGTATACCGCCTTCGTGGAATTTCTCCATTCTCTCTTTTTTATTTGATCGACAGTTACTGAGGTTTGTCGAGTGCATCTACCTGTTTTTAGCGCTGTCGGTTTTGCACGCACGCCATTGAGATCAAAAAGTCCGTACATGCTTTTCAACAGTCAGCACTGTAAATTCGATGTTATCGCGCACAAAATTTATAATATCAAGCATGTGCCGCAAATAAACGCGCGATTGATCAACGGCCCATCCTTAACAAGTCATGCTTGGATAATATTTTTTATCGAAAATGTGATTAATTTACTATTTCTATTTACAGTCGAGGGGAAAATGACTTTTATAACTTTGTCACAGAAATTTTAGATTCCAGAACAATTCTATTTCAGGGAAGGCATGTTAATCTTTGTTTCGTACTCAAAATTTAGTTTGTTCAAAATTTTGGTGACTGCGACGCTCTATATGATGTCATTCTATGATTACTTTGTTCACCCCTCAGCACCCCTTATTACCCCGCCATCGACAGCCGACAGTTACTGTGAACTCGATCGGGGGACTTTGAGGGACGGTGTATCAATTCGATCTTTCAACTAAGAACGAAACCCCTTTTTGAAGCGAATTAGATAAAACGTTCTGAACACCCCAGTCAGAAATATTCCTACCAAACATGCTTTGTTAAGCATGGTCTATTGATGGATCGCGTCGATCAGACGCGGTCCGTCCGTGGGTCATGCTTTTCAAAATAAAATTTCTGATCATCATCGAATCCTCAGTCTTACAATAAGACCTTACATAAGTTTTCTTCAACAACTTGAGCCAATCGGGCAACAATATAGCTTTGATTTAGTTTTTTATTTTAACTAGGTAGTACCTAGATTAAAAACCCGTAAACCAGGTAATAGTCGTTTTGCTGCATTTGAGATATGTTTAATTAATTTGAAGATTGAAATCATCGAATTGTTTATTTAAAAATATTTCCACATTGAATATATGATTTATCAAATTTTTTATACTAGGTACCTACTTTCCCGAATCAGGTACTTGGTAAACTAAACTTCTAAAGTACCTGGTTAGAAATTTGGTGAATTAACCTATTTTAGCTAAAACAAAATAACCAAATAAAACTTCAAACTGAGAACTCGATAAAAGTGCTTTGGAAATAAGCTAGGTATATACTAGATAAACTCGATACTTTTACCTACAATTGCCAACACTAGTTTGAATGAGATCTATTTTTGCGCTGTGGGAACTGACTCTAGTGTCGTAAAAGACAAATTAAAACAGTGATGTAGCATAAGGTTTTGAATTTCACACCTAACTGCATTAGCCCTATTAGGAACCGTTGACTTATTTTGGGCGGCGCTTCATGCCTTGTCTACAGTAGATTTTTAAATAATGATATGCATATGAAAGGTTTCATCATCGATATACTAAATTATTACGTTATCACCGATTCTTTTTACAATAATTTCAACCTGTTTTATCTGTGTAGCTCGGTCTACAATATTGTTTTTGTCAAACTGCGATGCACTCGCGCGGCCGTCAGTTGTATATTTATTTATTGTTGAGCTATTATCTGATATCTCGGCGAAATTGTTTCATAAGCGGATCATATGTTCGTCAATATAACAGACACATTCCCGGTACAGATAACTTACTTGGTAAACAAATTTGAAGCACTAAGTTCAAATAATGAAGGTAAAACCGGTAGGAAATGGACAGAGATTGGAAGCGGTATCACAATTTTTGTATTTTTATTCGAATATGTGAAAATTTGTGAAGCATCGTGGCCCGTTTGGGTCAACTGATTTACAACAAACTAACAAGTGAGTCACAATTTCGATTCACTAACTGAGTTTTCTGCAACAAGATGTGCTCTCAACCGGCGGCTAAATCGTGAGAAAAAAGAGGGGCCAAATATTTCAATGGGCTCCTCTGGTTTGAGTAACTTGAATAAAATAAGATGAACTTCATTTCACACTAATTAACAATGTTCACAATATATTTGCTTACTAGATTTATTTAGCGTTTTTTTCATTCCACCCAGTGGAATCAATGAGAAACCGATACGGTTATCAAGTATAGTCCCTTAAATTTGTTGGTTATAGTGGCTCGCACCCAGCACGTATTGCTCTTTGAAGTCATTCTTCGATCTTATCCCTTCTTCACTGGAATCGAACCCGCAGCCTTCATTAGACGTTAGGTTTGACAGCCTTTTACAATTTCATCACGACACCGCCACCGCCAATGCGCTGCTGAAAATGCATACACTTTCTGGTTCGACGTATCCTACCCATTTTTTTTTTTAATAAGAAAACAGAATGATTTTTTATTCTGTATTTAAGAAAATATATCATATATTGTGTATATCCAATTAGAGAAAAATTACAGTATAACAAAATGTCGGTATTGTTAAAAAAATTAAAAAGTGAATACAAATAAAGAGATCCTGTTATTTTCACAAAAAAATAAAAATATTGTGAAATTTCAATCTTTACTTTTTTGTGGACTTAGTTTTTTCATTCGCATATCCTTACCCAGCCAGACCCCATCACTATGGCCAAACAGGTTTTGTTGTCGCATCATTTTTCTGAAGCGCATCTTTTTAAATAAAAATGTGCAAAAATTTAATTTGATGAAGAAAATTCTAAAATACAGTCAATATTTTAATAAACATTTAATATTTAACACTTACGTTTACTATTTTGCTCACAACAATCTTTGTTGAATTGTTGTAATCACATAAATGAAAATTAGAATCATTTTAATTCTTCGTGAATTCGAATCGATTCGAATGTTGGCTCTGAAAATTGTATCCCTGCTGCCGAAATTGTCATCGAATGCCATCTTCAAGCGCTTCGTGGATACATGAAAACAATTTCGCGCTCCTTCGATTTGAACCAAATTGGACGATCCAAAAATGTTTTGATAAGTATGGATCACTTCTAATGTGATGGTGCGAGCGGTCAATTTGTGGTCCATTATCAACAAAATATAATTTATGATTTTGCGTGTATTCAATAAGGTTGTTAAAGATTGCTGTTACGGAATAATTAAATTAGGGACATGTGTGTGCCAAGTATGAGTCATTGATACTAGATCGTGTAGAAAACCCCAATCTGAATCAAAATTTAAGCCAGGGCACGTTTACATTGTAATTTTTCACAGCCAGGACTTTTTTGTCAAGGCGCCATCTATCAGTGGCACATGTTTGTCAATAATTGTTTCTTCTATACATTTCCTGATTGTTTTAGTACGGCCAAAATTTGAGCATGGTAAACCCATATTTTTTTCCCCAAAAAGAACTAGAAGTTTTGATCCCAAGATGAAGTATCTAGCGGTTCTTCATCGTGGTCCACATCCTTTTCAAGAGGAAGATTCTCAAAATTGCTTGTGTCATTTGTTCCGTTAATATTCACTTTGATAGGTGATTTTACAAGCTGACGTCGTAAACCCTGCCAATTAAAATATACTGCTACGGAAAAAGACATATGCCACGTGGAAAAGTAAAAATATTTTTCGAAAAAATTCAAAGACACATTAAAACTGTTAGAATTCAGTTATTCAAAAAAACTTGATTTTTGTTGTATCTAAAATTAGGTTACTCAAAGTAAAATAATTCCTAAATTATTTCTCATAAGGTAAGCTTCTTAGTCTCGTGGATGGGAAGGCGGTCTGACTACAAAATGAAACGTGTTTGTTGTAAGTAATATTCAGGAATATTCCTTTAAACATTTTATTTCGCAAGCCGTTCGTTGCATCAGTCAAGCAATCGATATCTGGTACCAATTTATTTTTGACAACTATTAACATGGCAAAGAGCTTTGTTAGCAAACGCTCACTAGCAGAAAACATTCTGTATCACACTGAGTCTCTATATGAAAGTAAAGTGAGATGTTAAACCACCATCCTCATTGCTTTACTTTTTTAGCCGCTTTTTAAGATTCGCTTTCGGGCCTAAAGTCTAACACTTTGACAAATTTAATTTGCAGATTTTTATTTATAAATGTTCGCTCAAAGCAAGGCCGGAAGCAGAGCCTAAAAAGAACTAAAGGCCACTTAATAGCAAGGAGCTACTAGAAGATGTAGTACCAGCAACTGTACTCTAAGCGAAAAACATTCCAAACTAGCGATGGCCGACGGTGGAACCATCTACCACCTTTTAGTTGCCTCTTACGCTAAGCAGGAAATACGTAAGGACTATTCTGAAGTCCGTACCTACAGGGCTGGAATTGTTTATAATATCTTACCTCCCAGTAAAATCCACGGAACCATCTATGCTTCCTAATATCGTTTACTCCTCCAGTCCCATTTCCCAATCTATTCTTCGGATCAAGTCGACAAAGATTACGTATCAGAAGCTATTAAAAAAAACATAACTATGCAAGCACTATAACAATAAAGTATTAAAGGTTAGTATTAAACTTGTCATGACATTTTTGACCAATGTTCATCTTGAACAGTGTCGATGTGTGGTGCGGATTTATGTGCGTGATGTGTACACTAATACTAATATGATTTAAAAAAATCGAAAGTAACAAATAGGGCTGGGTAAACTTAATCATTTTAAATTCGAATCGCTAAATACTTAAAAATACCAAATATCCCATCTTTACTATTACTATTATTGTCTCCATAATGTTAATTAAAAAATTTACAGTTATGAATCACAGATATTAGCATGAACAGATTTAAAAGTGGTGTATTTTTAATTACGCACCAGTCTAAAAGTGCAGCTTTTTATTTTAGCGACAAAGTACATTCAATTTTGGTCAAATTTGCATTTTGTAGTTAAAAATTAAAATTTTTGCTAAAACAGTCTGACAGCAGAAATATTCGTTAAGCGTTAAGATTTGAAGTGGATTTGATAATATTTGCCAGGAAAAAATATAGTTTATTTTTCAACAAAACGGTTTGAATTACATATTGATATAATCCGTGTTGTAAATCGGTATGTGTTAGACATATTATGTTTATGATATAAACCCTCTTTCTATTTTTCAAGTTTTCATTTAATGCTTCGAAATGGGCAATAGGATATGGGATATACAACTTGACGCTAAACGGGCAATATCTGGATTTTCCACATCTGCGATTGAAGACCAACATTCTCCTGTCAACAATTTTTCACCGAAACATGTTTGGACGAGTTTGAGCCACTGATGGATCGCGCCGCTGAGGCGCGGTCCATCTGTGGATCATCTTGTAGGACTCGTTTTGCATAAAATAAAATTTCCTTTTGCGAAATTTGAATGATTTCACTTTGAGATTATACAGACAATGTCTTGAGCAAATTAACTTGATAAAATACATAAGCCCTCAAAGTATGAAGTTTATCTTGATAATCCAAATTTTTCACAATAGAAGCGGAATTTCAAGTTTCGCAATTAACGAAGACCTTGAATCAAATGAACTCAATTCTACGGTACTTGTAAAAAGGAAAATGTAACTATTCTCCATAGGAAAAATATGAGTACGTTTTCCGTAAATCCGGAATGAATATTTTCACGCCAGAGATGTATTTTCCCAAGACCGTGGACTTTGTGGATTATTGATGGCAATCTGTAGTGTTTATTTAAACCAGGTAAAGTAGAACTGTATTACTACAAAACCAGATAAAATATTACTAGTTAACCTACTTTGCACTTTCAAAATGAAGTTGTAATTAAAAAACAGTTAACCAGAGTGTTCCAACATCTGTAAGCTAGCTATATTATAGGTGAACTTGGCACCTTTTTCAATAGTCACTCATGTGAGTGGAACACTCCGAGCAAGGCCCTGTACTAGCGGCCACTTATAGACGAACAAAGTTAGTGTTGTTCGAAAGATATCATCTTTCCGTTTCGGCCAAGCCTATATCCAAGTTTTTGCACACTGTGCTGAATGATGGGCATGATAAACGAGCCGGACTTTTCAGGACTCGAACCCGAGATTCCAATATGATAACCACTGCGTCCACTTTTCCTTAGAATAGCCAATACAGCGGATGGTTGTTATGTTTGTGGTTATATATCAAAATTCGATAACAGTCTTATCAATGAATATATATTGCATTATAAACTTGCAATGTACATACAGTGCCTATTATGTTAGATAAACAAAATCGAACACCAATCAGTTGGAAAATTAACTCATACTCTTACATACATGGTATATATTACATACTAGAGACGCACTTTTAGATTCACTTCGTTCGACTTGAATATATATTCGACACGGATGGTTGACAATGGCGATTATACACTTATTTAAAAAAAACTATGCCGATTTAATAAAAACTTGATTCAGTATTTGGACAAAGCAAAAGCATACACCTGATAGTGTCATGCGCCACTAAAAATAGAATTTCACATATTCAAGGCATACATATATCTAAAGATAAATCTCATCCCAAAGATATTTTCGAAAATCTTGTCAGCCCAAGTTGTTGAGCGACAGCTACTATCATAAAGCTTACTTCGAGAAAAGGGCTGTTTGTCTCCTTATGTTGTTCCCCTCTATCGCTCATAAATATTCAAACAAACTCGAAAGCGGTTATTCTGATATGTGTTTTAATATATACAAACATTATTATACTAGTGGTTGTCTGCGTGGCTTTGTATTTTTTTATTAAACATAAGCCATCAATGGACCATACATAATTTTACTACTACGGAGTTTGAATCTAACAAAATAGCAAACATGATTTTCGAGGAAAAGATCTAAACCTGTGATATCGCACGTTCTATTCTCTTTTAATTTTCAAGTTTATTGAAAAATAAATACAGAAATAGTTTTGAAAAAGCCGCAAATATGTATATGATACAATACTAAGTAGTTGACAAAGGTAATGAGAAATTATGGTTGTTTATTGAGAAATTGTAAGTTTTTTTATGTAAACGATAGACATTACTACACAAGTACTGGGCCTCAAGACTAAAATATTTCGGGAACGGTTGAAGGGACTCGCTTTCTCTCGCCAACCAAAATATAACAGTGTAAAAATCGAATTACAACAAAATGTAGAGAAAGCCTAAAATATTTTGGGCTTGCCTTCATTCCAGAATGAATAATTCTAATATATAGGCATTTTTGTTGTGTTTCTCTGATTTGTGGTTGTGATTTCGGTTTCAGCCGGATGTTATCCACCGGCAGCTTTGATATTCAAAGCTCAACAAATATTCTATCCGCTTTCTATATTTTATCGTACCTTGGATGTCAAAAAGAGTCAAATTCTTATTGTTTCAAGTACAACGGCAAATTACAGTGCAATTGATGAGTTTTTTTAGGAATATTTTTTATCATATATAAAGACATAGATTCGAATAATTTGTCGAACCGATCCGAAGATTATTCGACTCTCTATTGAAATCAAAATATAATGGACTATCAATATAAATAATTTAGGCATCGTACAACGAGCATTTACACAAAAATTTAAACTTAATACCCCCAAATATTCATTCTCTTCAATTACACCCGCAATTTCCTTAAATATAGCAAATTTTTTTCATAGTATTTAAATGCGTAGGTGTGTTATGAACGGGGAATATCCTTTTCAACATTCCAACGTTGTACGATGGTGCAATACAATAAAACCAATCGGTTGGTCGAATGGACAATCGAGTTGACATTACCCCACACAGACTGTTTTCTATAAACTTTATATCTTAATAATATAAGATCGTATATCTTACACCCTGAGAGAGTTTACATTCTTTAAAAACTACAAGTAAGAATTCATATTTAGTCAAGCATGGACCGCATGCGAGACAAAATAGTATTTGTTGTGACGCATTCCGCAACCAACATAATATTGAAATTACCAACTACATTCCGGTGGATTCGATTTCATCCATTTGCGACAATAAGTAAATGGTATTCAATCTAGTTTGGTCATGCGTGGCCGGTAGGTGGTACAAACGATTTATTCGTGGCCGACTAGGAATTTTATCAATTATTCACAACAACAGAATAGTAATCAATAATTTGCCCAAGCATGGCCTATTTATTGTTGGAATGACCATTTTATCTGTCGTCAACGTTTAACAAAATGACATTTTGGACACTTTTCAAAAATACTGTGAGATTTTCATAAAATTTACCGTATTAACCCATTTATCAAATTTTTCCATATTATGTACTCACGTATGATATATACATAAAAGTATAGAAGGGCTTTTATGATAACTTTGATAAATATTTACCTTCGTTTTAAGTTCTACTAGAGCGTTGTTATTGTTTTATAATTTACGAATATGCCTATAATATATATATTGAGCTATGTATGTTTGAGTTCATGCGAGTTTAAAACGATTATTTGATGGGGGATTTTCCCTTTTTTTATTACTATGATTGTTGACTCGATCACAGGTCGTGTTTTTTGTTATTAATGGCGGATATGAACTAAACACGGGTGCACGCGCTTCGTAGCGCGTTCCATCATTGGTTCGAGCTCAACAAAATATATAAAATTTTTATAAAATGCACTCTAAACGAGATCGCAATAAGTATTTCACCAATCATATGACAAAAATTTATTCATATGATGTAAAAAGCGCTTAAAGGGAACAAAGAAGTGGTATATAGTTTTACCATTCGTTCGGGGCAGATACCACTCACTGCGCTTTAGTTGGTTTCTTTTAGGTACTGCTTCCGGTCTTGCTTAGAGCGAATTGCTGGGGTTCTAATCAGAAGTAGCTTCTGTAATAGTATTTGGTCTGGGGAGATGGTAAAACTTTCTAACACTTCTGCTTCCTTTTAGACGCCGTTTAGGACACACAAAAACACGTTAGGGCAATTCTGAAGCCTATGCAAATAGTGTATAGCATTTATCAAGCACGACAGATGCGGAGTAACAAAAATTTCCCACATGGTCATTAATTTGAGTTGACTACTTTACAAAACTGGCATATACCAGCGGCAGCTGAGATTTTCATGAGATATTGTGGAATGCACACAGGTTTATCTCGGGTTGAATGTTGAGTAGAACTCAATATTATCTGGACTGTTCACAGTGGCATCCGAGAGATCATTAACTTATCCCTATATCAACCCATATCAAACTTATACATATATCAAATATTTCTGATTGGGATGCCGTTGTAAATTGTAACACGTCTTATGTTAAATACAGTACAAACTCAAAGCCTTTACTCACCTCCACACTTTTTGTCACAGAGCTGGGAAATTTTATTCTTTCAATTCCATCAACAATCTTTTCATACACGGTCATATCATCTGGTGCAAAAAATGGCGTGGTCGAAGTAAGAAGCTCGAACGTGAGTATACCCAGTGACCAATAATCTGCAGACGTGTCGTGACCTGCGAACATTATTTATAAAAATCGAGTTTAATATAAGAGTATATATTGATATAAATCATTTTGATAGGCTTATCAATAAACATAAAAATATTATAAAGGTTATTTGTAACATTACATGGTAAAACGGTGTGTATGGGGCGTGTCGAGTCGGATGTGTTTTGCGAAACATAACTTGGTTTTACTTTATGTATACCGGTCAAATAACCGAAATTGAGTCACTATTTTTGAACAACACGAATAACCCGTCAAACGACCGGTAGTCAGACACAATATATGGACGAAACGGATAACCTTTCAATGAGAATGAGGGATTGCAAAGTGGGTTAAGCAACAGCGAAAACATTTTAATCATTTTTTTTTCGGGTAAGAAAGTATGTACTTCATCAAAGTATATTATGAAAGTAAATTTGTGTACTTGTAAACATGTTATTTTTTCTAGAATATGTTTTAAAAATATTCACTACATTAACTAACTATAGTCGACGTAATGGTTGATTTGCAAAAACCTGTAACGTAATTGCTTCGGTCAAAACGCAAAAATTTTTAAAATTATGTTCTGCTAAACATGGGACACTAATATATTGCCCCATAGATATTCAGATATTCAGCCTGACAAAACTACTTCTATGAGCATACTGTGACAGAGGTAGAGTAAGTTTACCGTTTATTTTGCGGTAATTTTGGATTTCCCAAATTTGAATTCGCTTTGTTGATGATATGTGTGCCAATTTCGGATTGCTAACGGGCCTCTCTTAGGGGATCGCATTAAGGCCTAGGCAATTCGATTCGGTGATTCGAATCGATTCGAAGCACAATTTATTCGAATCAATCATGAATCGTTTATAGGAACAACAACTTGCTAAATAAACTATAAAAATATGGAAATTTTTAGACAATGTAGTGTGAATTGAAAAAACACTATAAATTATCATTTTTTTGATAACCATGATCCCATCTGCTTTCAAATTGGTCATAAAAGTCTAATTTTCAATCTCATCGAGTAAAATTACAGTCAAATAAAAAGAGTCTTACTGAATTATCATTATTGTACTAAAATATGAAACTTTATAATAATTTCCTAAAGGCAAGCATGAACCACTGATGTATCGAGCATATTTTTCACAGTAAAGATTTCTGGAGTTCACTAAAAATCCATGCCTTGCCAACATAACGAGTTCATCTCTATGTTAAATCTGATTATTTATTTTCTCACAATTGAGGTCAATGACTCAGGGTGGAAAATGCGATAAGATAATGAACAATTTGGTTTTATAGTAGTAGATGGTTTTGATATTACCTGGGGCAAATACCTTATGTTGCACTCTACGCTTGTTGTTCAGTTTTATGTGGAATGCTTTTCAACTAAAGAGATAGTGGCAGGTTTTACATTTTATGTGGCTTTTTGCTCTTATAGCGACAATTGCTTGACCATTTTGGGTGCTGCTTTCAACCATATCCAAAGTAAATATGATTTTGAAACATAATCTAGCACAATTAATTCTGTAATTGATATTTTAAGAGAAAATTCTAAAAATCTTGCGATTTTTGTAATTCATGAGCCAAAGATGGCAGCGCTTTGTCAGCGCGATCCATCAGTAGCTCTGACATGAAGAAAAGTGTTTTATTTTCTATTTATATTTACGGATTTTGAGTAGAGTGACTGTCCACTTATTCAAAAGGCTGCGTTTATGTATTCCATTTAATGTTGTTCCTGCGTGTCGTATAAGGAGAATAAAGGGCAGGATATAATTTACTGCATTGATCATAATGATTTAGTTCTGTACGGAAGGTTTCCCACTTAGAGTGCAGTTACTGGCTCTTTATAATCTACTAACTTGTTGGCATTTGAGTGGCCGTTAGTTGGCTTTTTTTAGGCTCCGCTTTCGGCCTTGCTCAGAGCTAACACCTACATACAAACAAAAACAAAAAAAGAAAAACATAAAATATAAATTATTGGAATCTGAAATAGGATTAACCCGAGTTTTCAAGGAATATTTGAGGTCAGTTAATTCAATCATGCTTAGGACGTGAGTTCATGTGATTACCAGATGACTAACAAGGTGGTCAGAAGATCGTGTTTCATTTGTACAATTTTCAAAACAAAAACAATCAAACAAAGAAGCATGTTTATACAAAATAATAAGAGAATTATATCATCATGTACATTAGTATTTAATTTTGTGTTCTGAGCTAATCAGAACAATCAACGTACATGAAACACGCTGATGTTCTAGACAAAAGTAATTGCCTCCCTAGCTTGTTTAATTATCTTTTTACTTGATTTTTAATATTTGGTTTACGTAGTGTAACGAATTCTCTGTCCGAAATTGCATGGCAAATTTAGCTAGTAAATTTTTTAAGTTTACCTTGTTTTAACTGGTTAGCTGGTTACTCAGTAAAAATATTCGAAGGTAAAACATGTTTTAATTTTAAAATAGGTTTTAAAAGAAATCATTCAATAACTCTGGTGTTCAAATCTATTAAAAATGCACTGAAAGCACCAAATTTGAATATCTAACTTAAACAGATTTTTATTGAAACTGCTGCGAAGTAAATTGTAAATTGTAAATGAAACCAGTTTATTTACAAGATCTTTACCTTATTTTATCAACTTTCGTTATAGACATGATTCAAACACAAACTTGTTAGATTGCCATCACCCCAATAGTGCTTCGATTTCTTCTTAATAAGATTTATCACGAAATTTTGCGTAAAATAGGCTTGTGTCCTTGCGAAATGATGACAGTTTGCAAAATGGATATATAATCAGATTTTTATTTCATTAAAACGGTAAATACCGTAAAACATGGTTCAGCATGAGCGATTCGCATTGCAAAATGACTAAAATCTTGCGACTTCACAAAGGCATTTCTCGACAACAATGTGGGATTTATAAAATTCCTTGAAACGAACTTGTCGAAAAGGTTAGAGTCTGGTGCGTTATCCTCTTCGATCAATGTCTATTTAAGTACGCGTGATAATCGGTCCATCAATGAGGCATAGTTGTAAAAAATTGTTTTTGAGAAATAATTTCTGACAAAGTGGAGACCGTCTACATGATACGTGAGAGTTTTTCTCGCCATTTTTACGAACGTGTTGTTATTCACGATCCATGATCAATGTTTTTCATGTTTATATTGTCTACTTCTGTTATTACACGTCAATTTGACCTAGGACTGAGTTTAAAACGATGAACTTAATTTTTTTAAAACTTTATACTTTGAGCTTGTATGTAAAAATCTTATGAATATAAGTAATTTTGAACTTGAAATGAAGTTCAAATCCAAAGAATTTTGACGCGATTTCAACGCATCGTCATATTTATTCGGTGTCAAATTTCGATGTCTATCGATTAAAATTTATATCAAAAACTACATTTTGTTATAATAAAAAATGTCTTTGAAACGATATGATAATTCCACTTTGTCTCATAACTATGGCGAATTCACGAATTGCTTAGACCTACTTGAAATCCTAAGCCTCTATAACTCCATATACATGCTAAATATTATTTAAATAATAAACATCTTATATAATTTCCTTGTGGGTGAGAGTCGATACGTCGACGTGATCTCGTGGTTGACGATTCCTTTTAAAGATTTCTAGTCTAACAACCAAAATGCGATATAATCATCACAAAAATATCGGGTGGCCTAACTTTGACAATACTTGATATTGTATTCATATTAATGAATCCTATCGCATATTCAACATGGAGAAAAGATTGATAAGGTTTAAAAAATGTTGTCATTTTCATCTCATTTCATTTTTTTGTTTATTTGGTGAGATTATATTTATCACATATTATATCCGCCCATAGAGATCTAGTCAGAATTTTTTCGATCGATTTTCTCTTTGTGAATATATATATACTCCTGATAGTACTTGTTTCCAGTTTTGTTCCATCTATGGATCATTCTTGAAAAAACATATTAAGTAGCTTTTTCGCCATATAAATTTCCGTCATTTGGTTATTTGTAGCTTGGGCTTAGCTTGGAATGAATTTTAAAACCCATGTTATGCCGCTGAAACTGAAATTATTAGTTTTATAAATTACTGTTGAAACTATAAAAATATTTTATTTTATTTCTCATGGTCCCTTTTTTTATATAATGTGCTTTATTACTAAAATTTTCCCTTCAGTCCTCCGTTTACTTCTAAGAATTCGATTTACTTCCATTTACTTCAACAAAAATTTATCAAAATGAAATTAATATACCTAGATTTTTATTTAAAGTGTATTTAATATATTTTGTATATCGAGTAAAAATTTAATAAATTTTTGTGTTTCTCTGCCTGCGCCTTGGCAGCGCGATCCAAAGGTGATGTATATTAATCAACATTTAGAATAAACACAGATTCTATGCAACATTTAAGTGTGTATCATAGATTAAGTCAAGTCATTGATGGGTCTTCGTCAATACTTCAATTCATCTTATGTTAAGCATGATCGCGCAATCCACCAGTGAATCATGCATGACAAAATAAAATTTCTTTTAGTATAAAAAATGATGTTTATTAGCCCATTTGGTCAAAGTTTGCAGAAGTAGCAAGTATGGACCATACATGAAACGGACTTAAGTTAGGAATTGTGTTTGCAAAAATATGTAAAAAACAACAAAAAGTAGTCGAGGGTAAATGAGTTCCTATAGAATACATTAGAAAAGAGGGTTTCAGGAATTCAGAAAATTTTTACACTCACACGCACTTCTCTGTTTACTGGAGATTTGAGCCAATTTTGTTCAGAATCGGCAATGCGGTAATATTGCAAAAATTTGCATAAACTCACATCAACTTGAAAAAATTGTTCCAGGTGAACGAATCGGGGTAAAACACAGTGTTTTGGTTCTGTGTTCAATTTTGCTCGTCTGCGGCAAAGCAGATATTTTAGCCATTTTGAGATTGTTGTCGATATTTCGTTATTTTCAGTCAGTCATTTCAGTCATACGTTCAACTCAGATTCCAATGCTGTGAATACGTTTTCTTTTTACTGTTAGGATTACCAAACATAATAGGGAAGACCCGAGAAAATGCACGGCACGCGAAAAAGGGTTCCATTTTTTCTCCCAAATAGCGGATATGAAATTGAAAACAAATAAAGGAGACGGCCAATGACTGTTCATATTTTATTTTATTTTTTTTCATTTTTAACGATAAAATACAAATTTGACCAAACTCGATTATATTTTGTCGTTAAAATATGAAAATCGTTGCTCTTAGACATGGATGGTGCGTTGAATATACACAATGAAAACAAATTCTTATAGTATAAATGGGATATTTCTTATTGAAATCGAATTCGTGATTCGATCTGATTCGAAAAAATTATTCGAATCGAATTCTAATTCCAAAGGATTCGGTTTTGCCCAGCCCTACGGCGCCGAGCAGCGCTCCATCAGCAGGCCACAATGACATGAGTCTGATCAAAAAGGGGTTTTTGAACTCGTATATAGGCAATTACTGTAAAAATACAGTAACTTTACTGCACTTTTTCTACAGTGTGGGAACTTAAATTATTAACAAATATAACAAATAAAAACTCTCAATACTAGTAAGTATGGCAACTAATGAGACCACACGTGGTTACTCATATATGCATTTTATAACTATATTTCAAAATTCCTTGTCAAAAGTCAAATATCTTCTCTCGGGCATTTTATTAAATCATCTTAAAAAATTCCGCAGAATTACTCAATGTTCGCAGAAAAATTGAACATAGAAATGTCACTTCCAAAAATATTTTTGCTGTTAACTATTTTTACATTCGGATTCATCCGGCAATTTAAATTTACTCGCGTTTTTCAAAAGAAAAACCAAAAAGTACAAAATTGTTTTCGGACTTTTTTTTCGACAAACTTGTTTCATAATTTTATGTGCAATTTCACGGTGGGCGCCAAATGTAACCGATGCGTTTCAGGTGCATTGATCAAACGATAATCCAGTTTGCTCAACATTTTTTGAATTTTATTAGAACGGGGCCGATTTCCGTTCGTGCACCGATTTTAGCCCAGATTAAAATATTATCTCTTGAAAATATTACTCTAAAAATAGGGCCGGAAAGGAGAAAATTTGCGACTATTCACAGCTAAAAATTTGCAATAAATTTAACTTTTGTCAAAATTTGATAATGGCTTTTTCAACTTTTACAATTGGTATTAATTTTTAACGCATGGACTGTTGATGGACCGCGCCTGATCGGTGCGATCCACCAACAGTCCATGCTTCGCCTGACCACAGAAAACCACCTCAAATCAGTTATCGACATAATAAATCTTTATATTTCGAAATCGTAGTAATTTCGTAGTCAACACTACTTGGTGATATTGGAATAAAACTATATATTTATACTTTTTCGGCAAATTTATGGGCTGTTGATAAAACGCGGTGGCGAAGACACGGTTCATTATTGCCTCGTACTTTGCAGCAGAAATTTATAAATTTCATTAACCAGGCAGTTCCCAATTTTCCATATTATACAATTACTTGATATGATTGCTAAATTTACTGCATCTGTGTCATAGTGTATATAGCATATTTTTATCAGGTTAACTTGAAAGATCGAAAACGATTTCTAGGTATTATGCCCACAAATATTGAGCCACGTGTTCCAAAAATCGCCTACCACTCATACAAAAAATCGATTGTTATCATGTTATGTTTCTCTTTTGGCGGGAAAATAAATAAATAAAAATAAACAAAAAGACATGATGATTAAAATCATTGTTTATGACATCAAAATATAAAATGATATTAATATTATAAACAAAACGAATAAAAACCTATCAACAAGTTGAGAATATTATTGAGTTTCTTATATCTTCCGTAATATTTACACGGGCGTCCGTACTAGCGTTATTAATAACAATGAATGTTATAGGGTTGGTTGAACTCATATACAATGTAAAAAATGCAGTAAATTCACAGTTATTTCATATTTTAAGGTTCAAAAACGCTAAGTTGATGAGATTTATGCCAAATATAGGATGCTAATGGACTGCACCTCGCAGGTACATGAACATCCTATATTTGACTAAAAAAGTTTCGTCGTTTTATTTCAAATATAGCCAAGTAAAAATTACCGTAAAAGTGCGACGATTTTACTGCATTTTTATTACGATGTTGTTGACTTTTAGTGGAGTTCAAATCATCGATGAATATGAAGAAGAAATCCAAAAGCACAGCTTAAAGAGTTCATGGTTCCATAAAACCACAAATAATGTCTTTTGTCATGCGTTTTGTGTGAAGGAAACGAGATCAAAGTACCGGTAGCGCCTCTTATTAATGATCAACTTTAACCAAACGAAGGTATGTAATTTTAGGGGTTAATATTATTGACTGGTGACAAATGACTGAATATCACCCACAACGATTTTGAAAATAAACTACGTAATTTCACGAAAAAGAAATTGGTAAAAAATATCGAGAATGATTGGACTGACTCGATTTTCAAATGGGTTACTTGAACATTTGGATCTTCTTATTGTGTTTGTTCAACGTGTACCCATATACAAAGAACGTTTTTTAATAAAACATGTGTGGTTCTTTGATGGATCGTAACGACAAGTAGGGATCTATCAGTGGCTGATATTTGTCAAAAAAACGTGATAAAAGACGAAATTGATTTCAATTGAGCTGCAGGTGAAAAATTTTGCTACAAACTGACATTTTCATCGTATATCGAGGTAGATATTGCCTTTCAAAGACTCGCAAGAAGTTGGTATTTTGTATGTTTTGAAGCATTCACCCCCTAACTACCCTACTTATTGACTGAGGTGAATACATCCCGACTGTCCGACAGAATATAATTATCCAACGGCAATTTACGGTCTGATACCCGACAGTCTGTGACATCCGATGAGTTCAACGTATCAAAGATTGACCTCTAACAAGTTTCCATTACTAAGAACGACGGGGAATCGCTAATGTAAGAGAACTTGGCTGAAATTGCTGGAAGTGACTCGTGCATGTAATAATAATAAAAAAGGAAAAAGAATAACGGCAAAAACTTCGGCCACAACCTTATGATTTTTCAATCTAAAGCGCGATAATATTTTTGCAAGAAATTTTCAAATCCATCTACAGATGCTAATACCGCGACCCAAAGCGACCAAACCTTGCAATGTGCAATCTTCTTTAGAATGCGGATTTGGAATTTACTCAACCTTTTCCGTTTTATTATTAATAATAATTACAACAAATACGTTCATTATCGCATTGTTTAAAAAGTTGTAGTTTCCCTATTGAACTTAGGGGGGGGGGGGGGGGGGGGGGGGGGGACTTGATAACATATTCCTCCCAGAGTGGCGCGACTATGCCACCGATTAGTCATTTCCAACCTTTGACCATTACAGGATTTCCACCTGATTTACATTTACAATAAAAATGCGAGTTCAAACCAATTTCCCGTCTGAGACGCCTATAATAGTCCACAAAATCAAACTTTGGACCCCTCCGCGCCCATTCCTTTTTTCAATGTGCTACTGCCCCAATCTCAATATTCGTTACATTTTTAACTATGACCGCAAACAAACCATAGATAAAATTTGCAATAATGAACAACTAAGTTGGGCGATTGCACCATTGTAACCTAGAATTTTGGTTCAAATATTTGCAAATAAATGACTTCGGTACTATGTAATTGCCACTGAATGCAAATGATACAACAAGGCAAACTTAATACATGGATTACAATACAGGTCGTAATCAATATGACGCAACTGAGGCGACGTAATGACGCAAACAGCCAGCAATTTGGGCTACAAAATTGCTTGCATTTCAGTCATGTAAACGTTATACAATGTAGAGCAAACACCACAGTACAATATTTTACAAACTAATTAAATTAGTTGAGCCAAAATTTAGAAAAAACAAAACTAGTAAATTTTTTTTTAATATGAACCACAGATGGACCGCGCCTTGGCGGCGCGATCCATCAATGGCACATACTCAAAAAGGTGCATGCCTGCTTGAATTTCCCAAAAATGCTACACTATAGTAACCTCACTAACATATTTTTGAGTTCACCCGAATTTGAAATTAATTGTTTTATAAAAACAATATATTGTGCAATATTTTACTTTAGAATTATTTTTACATATTTAGTAAATACTCGTTAATCTACACGCCAAATTAAACAACAACATTCTAATAGGATTTTATACAAAAGCTTTTAAAAATCTGATTTGAAGTAATTTCATTTTATATAATTTTTATGCGGGTTTAAATGTTGCCGTTTTTATATACTTCATCTGTCGGCAAAAAAATTGTATTTCAAAAATTACAAAAAAGGATTATACTTCTGTATGATGTATACTTACAGTAGAATATCAGTAAATAATATGAGCGTTTTCAAACATGTCATAATCTGTATTATCCAGTTTTTCTAGAAATCACAATGATTAGTCTGGCCATAAGTTTCGAAAACATCGTGATTACATTTTTTTTCACATTTCTGTTATTTTTTTTTTTCAGTATTTTAAGTGAATTTATTACGACATATGCCGGGGGTGTATTGATGCATTGGCATTGACGGCTAAAAATTGGTCGATACAACCAATAATGTGTTCTATGACAAAAATTTCAAATTTTTCGAAATATTCTAATTCTTCTATCATGTGCAATTTAGATATGTCTCTACAGATTTCCCACACTTGCATGGAAAAACATATGATTTGTAGCGCAAAAGAATATTTTATGCTTTATTCTGCAGTCTGCACTTCAAGATTCAATGATAGCGAAAATCGGCATTGGGGGTATTGGTTTATTTGATTATCACTGGTATCGTCTCGAAATCGAAATCGGTGTGACTTCCAATCCCAGATAGCTTTGTTTTCATTTTTTGAATCAAATATGGAATCAGATAATTAGGACTCTATTACAATCTATTTTTAAAAAACTAGATGGAAAATTTTATGGATAACAAATTATTGTCATTGTATGTCCTGTAATGTCATTTGCAAAATATATGTGCAGTCGCAAAATAGTCTACGCAATTTTGTCCAAATATTTCGTTGGGTCGTACCGAATTACTGAAAAGGGGCGTTCGTATTACACATATCTTCTAATCAATTCGAACTCTGAAAAAAATTATGATCGATTCTAATCGTGAACGTTTCGGACTTAAACATTGTTTTTTCAAAGCTTAGCATATAGTTCCTGGTTATTCTAAACGGTAATTCATTACATACACTCACTGTTATTCGGTTCTGTTTGATATGTTTTACACGCTTACTTGCAGTTTCTGTTAATGCATTTTGTAGCGAATGTTTGTCATATTAATAAGCATTTGTACGTGCTATGAGTCATCTATAATATATTTTAAATATTTACCTAAATTTTGAAGAATTTCAGGAGGAAAATATTCCGGCGTTCCACAAAACGTCCATGTTTTGTTACCGGGTCGAACTTTCTTCGCAAAGCCAAAATCCACCAGCTTAACATAGCCACTGAAAACAAACAAAACAAGCTTTTTTGAATTATTGTTTGAGTTGTCAACATTTATATAAATTGGTTTTAAGGACCACAAAAGAGAAACGAGTTATTTTGAGTTCAAAGTTCCGACGATTGTAGATATTATCAGGGTATTCTTGTTCGATGAATCATATTTATCGGTAAAGTTGACTTTGGTCAGGTTCACACGTCTAGGTGAGTGACATCATTTAAAAAACACTTGTTTAAACACGTTTGTTACATATGTACCACTGGTGGATTGCGCCAACAAAGCGCGGTCCACCTGTGGCACATACTAAACAAATTTATTCTGGTACTGTCAGACTTGAACAAAGTGGTGGGAGCCCCGTGGCAGATACCATTCACTACACTTTATTATGATGGTTTAGTTCTGTATGGTATGTGTTCCGCTCAGAGTGCATTTGCTGGCACTTTATATTGTAGTATCTCTTTGACATTTGTGTGGCCGTTAGTTAGCTCCTCCTATGTACTGCTCTCGGGATTTTTCGCACTTCTTTAAAATTATCCGCCAATCAAGATCTGTGTTGTGTCGGCATCCTGGGTGTACGGCCTTTTGAATTGCCTCTAATGTATTTCCAGTTTGTCGTAAGACTACAAAACGAAAACAAAAATAGGTAGATGGTTCTAACATCATCCAGGGAAGATACTCTACTCTCACTCAGCGAAATCGTATGAACTAACTCAACACATACTCACTGAACATAACGACAGTGATTCAGTTTTGTTAGAAATGTTTTCCGCACTTTATTTGCAGTTTCTGGTAACGCATTTTGTAGAAGATCTCTGGTATAAGAATGGCCATTGGTCTTTTTTTTTTTTAATTTAGGCGCTATTTCTGTCATCGCTTGGAGCTAAATTCAATAGGAAATTAAACACATACCCGAAGACTTCTGGAAAGTCATTCAATTCCATAACGATCTCATCGCATATTTGAAATTAAGATTCCTATATACAAACCCCTACCATTGAATATTATAAAATATATATACGTACGTGTGGTCTATCATTAAGTTCTCTGGTTTTAAATCTCTGTATGCGATGCATCTAAAATGTAGGTATGCGAGTGCTTCTACCACACACGCGATTGCAAAACGGCCAGATTCTTCATCCAGAGGTCCTCTTCTTTTCATGCTTATGTATATATCTCCTCCTAGATATGCATCCATCAACATGTATATATTGTAATCATCTTTGAACGTTCTGTGACAGAAATATTGATAAAAACAATTTTTCCTTCTTTCAATAACAAAATACCTCAATGGTCAGTTGGTTTATCATCACAACATCAAGAGTTCGAGATCTCGGGTTCGAGTCCCGTCTGCCCGGTTGATGAATCTATGCTCAAAACCCAACTCAGGGTGCAATACCTCAGGTGTGACTTCACCGAAACGCTTGGTGCTTCCTAAGCGCTCCTGGTATATTGTTCCTCGCATGCCACAGTAGAAAGTTAAGATACTCGTGACAGCAAAAGTCGCCAGGGCAACATTTCACTGTTTTACTTTGTTAGATAAAGAAATAGATAGAAATGTGAAACAAGTGGGCAAATTAGTAAATGAACCGTTTACATAATTGGCACAGTTTTCATCCTTATGTTTTTCTATCTTTTTCTAAGCATGAGGGTAATTGTGTGGAAGAAACGCGCGAAAATTTTGCTATTTTTGATATAGCGCCAAAATAATTATTTAATTTTATTCATTTTTTCTTTATCATAACACATATATCAAACTTTTACTTTACAGGGAAAACAATATAATTGTCACACTGCACAATATATCGTCATGAAATGAACAAGATTTATGCACAGCGAATCAAAATAGAATTATTTAACATGTTTTATCTTTTATCTCTTGAGGCAATTCTTACTTAGTTTATTGCGACTATACAATTTTGACGCGAAGAGTTTGGAGTCAATTCATAACACCCACTTCAAACTTTTTTAATTAAATCTTCTCGGAATTCGGATCGGATTTAGTATATGTAAAACCCGAGTTTTAGGGTCGTGATTATGAGTGTATATGCTTTAAAAAGCTAATTATCTGGCTTGATATTTCCAACTTTAATATGTTCTCAGCCGTTTAAACTGTGTTCATTTACATATCGTTAGGGTTGGGCAATTCAAT
Organism: Styela plicata; assembly: GCA_963675895.2. Lineage (NCBI taxonomy): Eukaryota > Metazoa > Chordata > Ascidiacea > Stolidobranchia > Styelidae > Styela > Styela plicata. Next base: position 6,254,382 of record OZ023151.1, on the reverse strand, counting down.
TCGATTCGAAGCACAGATTATTCGAATCAATTGTGAATCAGTCATACAAATATTTGTTATTCTTATGAAATTAGTGATTCGACTCGATTCAAAAAAAATTGTCCGAATCCGATTAGAATTCGGAATGATTCGGTAATTCCCAGCCCTCATATCATGCATACCCACAGTTAAATGTATTTTTACTACAATATCCTCAAAGAATTATTGGGATTGCCTGGGAGAATACATGAAGGCGACCAAAGCAAACTGTTAAATGAACTGGAGAAATAGCAACTAAGTGCTGAGCTGAAGCCATTCCATATGAAGGGTTAGAGAATTTTTTTCATCGAGTTCGCTCAAAGCAGGGTCGAAAGCGGCTTCTAAAATAAACCAACTAACAACCACTTAAGTTGCAAAGAGGTAGTACAAAATGAAGTATCTGCAACTGCACTCTAAGTGGAAAACATCCGCGAGAGGATTGGAACACTATAATAAAGTGCAGTGCGTAAATCTGCCCTGGGCAATAGTGAATCCATGTGCCCTTTTAAATCATTAGGACAATTCTGATGCCTGCCTGCTGATAATTAATACAGTGAAATTGCATTAATATTTGGACGGACGTTTTCTGACTGGCTCAATTTTCTGAAATCTCATTCGCAATTTACCCGGATGAGGGATAAAAATGCTTAACTTTACCAACCAAAATGGTTTTGTTTGCGATACCCATTATGACGTCATCATTCGAGCAACAGTCACTCTCGCCTATTCAGGTTAAAACAGGAGTGAATAGACAAAAATGAAGCCATTTGGTTGCAGTAAAATATTTGTTTTAAAATTCATAAAACGATTATTCTCAAGTTTTCGAAACTCGTCATCGAAACCCAAGCCAAACTTCAGACAGACCTTCCCTTTCAGAAAAACACATAAATCATCGTTTTGTCTTACATGGATCAATGATGGATTGCGCCATCAAGGCGCGATCCATCATTGGTTTATGCTTGACAGCATCAAATTTCTGGTAGGGTTCTAGGTCTTTCGAAAACAAGATAGCCTGGATAAATATGTTGCATATACTTCATTAATATTAGGAATTTCTGTAAAATAAGTAATGATAGATAAATAAATAGGGGTTCCGCTGTAGGCTACTTGTGGGTTCTGACGTCATATCCACGAAACTTGCTAATTTCGAATATTGTCGTTAATTAGGTAATGATGTTGTACAGAGGGATGGTAACTCCAAATACATATCACACAACACGGTCGAAAAACAAACATGGCGGAATCGCAAAAATAGAAGAAAGGGATTTTAGGGCCTAAAAACAACTAGATAGATTTTATAAGTTGCTACGCAAAAATTTTAGAAGTTTCTATATTTTAATGTACTTTAAATGCAATTCTGTCATTTTTTGACCATGAACACATGCCCCCTTATATAAATACGCGAATGAGTAGGATGCAAAAATGTATTTTTGAACAGTATGGGTTTCAGTCATTTTGATTGCCATTTGCATGGTCCATTCTAGATTACCAGTATTTGGCCCACCAAAAACGATGTTCAAAAATCCTTAATTTAAAATTTTTAACGCAGGAAATAATCTGCTTCTTTAATATTCCACACGAAATGTCACCCCTTGTTTAACCATTTGGCACAGCAATTAGGATTAGAGGGTTATAACCCTAAGCGATCGTGACAACAGTTCAAGGTATGGAATGTACGAAGTATTTTATTGCTTTTTGCCAATGTTAGAGGTCACATTTTCAACTGGGTTTTTGGCGACACTAGACAGTTTTTGTGATTTTAGACACAATGGCGCAAATCCGTAACGGAAAATGAGTCCTTGAGAGAAGATTTGAAATATAAGCAAGGAGTATTTTGGGATAAACAGACCTGATTTTTTGAATTCTTACGGAGGTTACCATAAAAATTTCATTAATTGTGTTTTGTTAGGCATGGGCAACTGATGGATCGCACCGCCAGGGTGCAGTCAAACAGTGACCCATGACTGACAGAAAATATTTAACGATTGGTGTGAGTTTAAAATAGATTTTCTGATATATATGGATATAAAATGGTTTTAGTAAAACGAAGTCTTCTACCTGTAATTCAATATGTTAATTTTTTTACCTCTTTTTATATTTTTTTGTAATTTTAACTAGAGCAAAGCGTGTTATGTAAACCAAGTCGGATGGACAGTGTTAGCTTCGTTTATATAGCATAAACCTTTTAAATCTACCCAGTAGACCCTGGGTAGAGTGACGGACATCAGGGTATTAAATCAAAATTACGCGCGCTCGAATAAAACATTTCTAGCCTTGCTGATATGATAACAATTAGGCCATTCTGTCCACTGAAATAGTTCGAAGGTGTTTACTACCCTTTCGGGTCAAGGTGATGATCTTCTAACCCAAAAGATTCAAATTTCTGGCCAATTCGCACGCTATTGTATGTGGGCGTGAAACTACTAAATTATGGCATACTTGAATTTGTGAATGATATCCATTTTATACATATATTTTTCCTTCATTAGCGGCTGTATAGCCTGAAGATACAATCTTTGCCATTGCCCTAACGGAACAATCAGAAATTATATTTTGTTGAGTATGCGGCGACAAAGATGGGCCACGTCTTATCGTCGAGACCAGTCACACATAGGAGGATTCTTCGATAAAAAAATTCCGAATAGGAACGAAAAACAAGCAAATTTTACAATAATTTTGTTTCGCCGAGCAAAATTTCGTCAATTCCGTCTTGTTTATTTTTTTGTTATTTGGCAATGGAACTTCATATTTTTCAACATACTGTATGACTGGAGTTCATGTTCGAGTCGTGACCTGTAGTAACCCCAGTACTTTAATGCGCCAGCTTGTGTGTGAGAAATTTTGACTCTTTCGTTTCTTGGGAGATATGTCACGTTAGCGCCATACAGTGGTGCCAGCATAGATTGAAGTGAAAACAAGATCAGGCGGGTATTCTAGAATTCTGATTAGAAGTAATGTCGTATTAGGTTATTCTTAAATTGATTTATTTTGAAGTAAAATCAAGATATATGCTAAAACCCAAATTTTGTTTCGGCAAGCATGCGCCACAGGTCGATCGCATCTCATCGATGCGATCTATCAGTGACACATACTTAAAAAAAGATATGCTGTCAAAATTCTTCTTATTGGGACGTTGTAATTTTTTTATTAGTAAAATGACGTCATAATGGAGAGACGCAATGGGAAAAGGTTTTTCAAAAATAACTTATTTACTGTATATATCACAACAAAAGCAACATAAAAATTGCGCAATTTTAAAAGAAGAAAATTTAGAGCCTACAAATAACTAAATAAGTGTAGTAAAGATCCTGTGCACCCGGTTTTAAGATTTACTACGCTGCAAAGTACTTAAAAAGCCATTATGCTATTTGCTCAGTTGGCAAAAAGGCACAACCCAAATACCCACCTATCCTCAGCCCACCCACATGTACGACACGTTTATGCCTAGGCAACTTAAGCAAGCTCAGCTATGCAAGCTAAATATTTTATGTTCGATTCACTCTCACCTTTTGGATGAATATTTAGCTCATCGACGCGATCCATCAGTGAGACATGCTTGACACAGGATGTTTAAACAAAATTTTTATGATTCGATAATGTGTTGTACCGTCCACAAAGACGCTGAATTTGTCAGCAAATTCCTGGACATGTCCGGGGAAATCCGGAATTCTGGTAAGCCTATCTTACCTATGGAGACATGCAATGAATGAAGAAGACGTCGACATTAAAATATTTCTCTCAGCAACAACATGAGTCTCTTGCCCAGTTTGAACGATAAAAGCTTTCTTGATCTTCTTCAAAGCAAATGCTCTGTTAGGAATAGAATTGATGTGCACCAGACTAACACTCCCGAACCCTCCTTTCCCAAGTAATTTGGTAACCTGAATGATTGACGTTTATATTTTAAGTAACACCATACTGTAGCCTACGTTTTTCTACAAAGTACGAATTGTATCGCTGGGTGAGTCATATCAGACCACATATATGGGCTAGGGACAATAGGAATACCAAATTCATAAAATCTTCAAAGCCTGATTTTTCTTTTCGACTTTTGATGCTATCTCGTTCAAGCATCTTTGTGGCAACAGTCACATACGAATCCGAACTAAGTAGGCCTGAGCAAGAATAAAATTTCTACAGTTTACTAGATCGGAAATTTCATTCTCTGACTATTTTAACAACATAGATGGTTTGAATTCATTCGTTTTGAAACTTCCATAGTACAATATACTTACCTTTAGTTCCACCAACTTTGTTTTTTGCAGAATGATTTTCTCTCTTTGAGATAACCCTTTTGCATCAGATGTCGCTTGTTGATCTGTTAATTTTAAGGGTAAGGATTGAACTGCTTTTCCGTTCGATTGAACCCGGTCAAATTTCTTTGGTCTACACTTGACCAACTACTAGGGACTGTGCCATTAGCGCGTGTTGCAGATGATGGTGAGCCGAATTATGCAGGCTCGTTCATCCATATTCTAATTTATTAAGTTCACGATGATCAGAAAATATTGTTCTTTCCATATTCTAACATCAGAGTGATATCCTACTTATACAATATATCAACTGCCTGCCTGTAAATTCTTCCGGAGCTTCATCAATTGTCAAGATTTTAGGTTTAGTTTCAAAGCGATTCTTTTTAACTGATTCATCTTGGTCTTCTGCTTGTAGATTAACCTGTGGATTACAAAATAAGGAATTGTCACCACTAATAAAGTAAATTCCAATGATGGAGCTTTGTAAAAAGCAATATTCAGAACAAATGAGGATTGAGAAAGCCCTGTCAGCATGAAGGGTCCTGATATACCACCACTAAATAGAAAAAATAAAACTGTAGCACTTAGTAACCATAAATATCATGTAAATGACGAAGAAGAATCGAATACTGCTGCATTTTGAACAATATATATATTACATACCTCTGTTATGGCTCCAATGAGTGAACTGAAAGCAAGTCTGTCGAGTGTTAGACAAACAACATCTGAGTGGGCTATTACATTTGCCGCACGTTTTTCTTCACGTAACAATGCCCGCTCTCCGAAGAATTTACCTGTTCATGTATAGATTATCCAGTCAAAAATGATATGATATGCTTTGTTGAGCAGGAGTCACCTATGGGTCGCGCCCCCGAGGCGCGGTCCATCTGTGCCTCATGCTTGACAGAATGAATTTTTGATTGGGTAGTTTTGGTTGGAATATCACATCAAATGTTAAGCTATCTTGTTCGTCTACTTATTGAATTTCTTTTCCCCAGTTGGAGCGATGATCGATAACTTTACCGGGGCCTCATTGGTTCCACATTGGATAGAACGACAAGACGCAAAATATATCTCGCAACCAGATATAATAGTAAATCTTGGTAATTGCATATTGTGCAATAAAGTTCAGTTTATTTCAGTTAGAGACTGGAGATTCGGGGCCAACTTCTCAAAATAGACTATCTGATCTGAACTATTTGAAATCTCTCTTTGCATCCTTTTATTCTAAGTCGGATAAGCTAAAAGGTGTCGAGAACGAAAATCCAAAGCTTGAAACAAGATGGTATTGAAATTGACCAAAAATTTTCTAAAAGATTATTAACGTTTTTTTTTTAGATATCCATACATACCCCTGTCCATATAGCTTAAGAACGTTGCTTCATCTCCAGGCTGAAATAAAAAAAATGTTTTGTTTTAACATGAATTCAGTGTTTTTATATGATTAACTGATGAGCAGTTTACGAAGGCTAATTTGAGAACGCCACATGTCATAATATATCGTATCCTCCTAAATAATGTTAGTTTAATTATAAGCAGAGCATTCATCAAGAATATAAGCACGAAAGAAGTACTCAAAAGGTACGGACAACTTATACAGCAAAACTACAAAATACTGCACCGGCTGCTGTTGTACCGCGCCTCTTTTAATTGAAAATTGCTCCACGCAAGGTGGATGATCTTATTGAATTTTACCCGAGCATGGTTGCTACGGCAGCCACAATGAGCAAGAGCCAGCTACGGATATGATTATTGACCATGGGTCGACGATTTTAGGATCAAATCCAATACTTATGCAAAAACAATAGAAAAAAAATCGCTTTCAAGCACTTCTTTTGAAAATTGAGTTTGATTAATTTTGTTTTTTATTCAACTCATGCTTTACTAAGCGCTTGCGTTGTTTGGTTAGATTCATTTTGTACTGTGATTATTTCTGTTGTGCTATTCCATTATTTAAATGGCATGAAAAGTACCTTGGTTCCGTTTTCAAATTTTGTAACTTTGACTTTTCCATCATACAAAATATAAAATGTGTCTCCAGATTCGCCTTGTCTTATGATGTATTCTCCTGCTTTGAACGTTTCTTCCTCCAAACAATCTGCTATTCTCATAATTTTCTCTTCCGGTAGATGTCGCAATTGGTCCACACTTTGCAGTAATTTTATGTACTCATCTCTGATCATTTTACCACGTCGTTGAACAACACTCTGAAATAAGATCAAATAATTACAAACATGCTCCATCAAAATGATCTCGTAAAAATTTTAGTCCTATAAAAAAATATATTGAGCCGACTACCATTTAATTTATGTGGTAGATGTTTGATTATTTTTAATATCGCTCCAGTCAACGACTTCTAGGTTTATACATGATAATGCTTTTTATTTATTTCGCCAAAGTGTTTGTTTTCCTGATATTTTTTGTACTCTCCCATTTCTTCATTGAAATGATATCGAAGAAACTGATTCTTTTTCAATTTTTCAAATTTTTCTCTCAAAATATTAGCCTTGTAGGTGCAGGCTTTAGAATTACTCTAACGTATCTCCAGCGTGTCGTGAGAGGCGACTAAAAGAAAACAAAGAAGTGCCAAATGGTTTTACTATCGCCCATGGCAGATACCGCCCACTGCACCATATTATAATCATTTAAACATCTCGGAAATGTTTTCCACTAAGATCGCAGTTGCTCGTACTTAATTTTGTACTAGCTCTTTGCAACTTCAGTGTTCGTTATTGGGTTCCGTTTACGCATTGCTTCCGGCCTTGAAGTAAATTCATAATAACGAAAAAATGCAACCTATTTTACATATAAGTACGAATCATTTAGGATAAATTTTTAAATACAAAATGTTAAATATTTAACAATATCAATGAAATGTTTCGAAAATAGGGATCATTTTTAAAGGGAAAAGTGGAACCTTTGCAATTTCTATGAAATTGGTGATTCGATCATATTCAAAAAATGATTCGAATCAGATTCGGATTTGTCCAGCCCAATTTCGTGAAAAAGTCACAAATGCAATTTTCGGTTGCGCTTGAATTGCCTAATTGTTTTACAGGTTCTCAATGTGAAATGTATATCTTTTGGTGAAACCATATTTAAAATATTTATATAGTGGTTTTTCCAGTATACAACTCTCTATCTTATTTTAGTAAATTATGTATATTTTCTTGGAATGTATCACTTAAAATAGTCAAGCAATAGCTGTACTCCCATACTATCAAATAACCAATTGATACGTCTCATGTGACTGTGATTGTTTGAGAATTATTTTCAAAAACGAGTCATGCTCTTGCACAGACAATACCAAGGCCCTTGAAACATACACCCCTATGTGTATATTATGTTTCAAAAACAAAACTCCATACAATTGCAATATCTTGGTAATTGCACAAAAATGTTTAGCTTACATTGTGAATACCGACGAAATTTCAGTCCAATTTTTAAAGGAATAAGAAGTATAATCTAATTTTAAAAATGCTTCATGATGATGATGGAATTGAAACAGATATTTGATCTTGTCAAGCTTGGGTCATTGATTGACCGCGCCTCTTAGGCGCAGTCTATCAGTGATTTAAGCCTGACAAAACATGGATTTTTTATTTTACAGTATAGTAAAATTCAATAGTTGTAGTGGGAAATTGTGTCACTGACGAATCATATGTGGCTCATGCTAGATAATTTATCATTCGAATTAGATATTTTCCAAAATTTTGTGGTTACATCGATTCTAATTATTTTTAAAAAAAGAAAAAGTTGTCAAATTATTCAAATATTGGTGCGACGTGAACAAAATAAACATTATTATTATTAATAACGCCCCATGAGTATTTGTACAAGTTAAAGGCGCGTTATTTTGTAAATATATTGGAGAATTCCTTGTCTAAACCGAGCTCACAGATAACATAGCAAGTTATACATAGTATATTCGATGAACTAGATTATGAAGTACCTGAAAGCTTTTTCTGTCTAATGACCACAAAACAACTTTTGTTCTCGCTCGAACTGATGCAGTTCTCTTGCAATTGTAAAGAATTGCCAACTCTCCAAACACACATCCCGGTGTTAGCACGGCCAATCGACTTATATCGTTCGATCGTTCTTGGAAAACATCGACCTGAAATTATCAAAACAAATTGTAGCATATCTGTTTAAGGCTTTTGTTCATTTCATGATGTACAATTTATGTAGAAAGCAATTTTACAGTGAGTGCAATGATGAGTGCTCTAAAATTTGAATTACAATTCTATATCTTGCACTTCATTGGCACTAGTATACAAGACAAAACAAGATATAAAACTTCCAGCAGAGATGGTGGTTTAATTGATTTTTTTATTGCCCAGGGCACATACCATTCAATGCACATTATTATACCGGCTGAGTTCTGTTTGGGATGTTTTCTTACTTAAATCTTGTTCTAGCCCTGTAGAATGTAGATGCGTGCTTGAAAATGGCTTTAACGTATTTCTTGGAAGGAATCAATGAAGTTCCAGTTGTGCAGATTGCAGTTGCTTGAACTACATTTTGTTATATCTGCTAGCATATAAGTGGCCGTTAGTCTGTTCTGTTTAGGCGCTGCTTCTGACCTTGCTTAGAGCTATTTTCAATAAAAAATGTATTGTACAGCAGTAGTAGTACTACAGTATTTTGATATTTTGCTGTGTATATTTTTAACGCTGATTTCATCCTTGTTTAGATTAAATCCAATCATTTATTTTAAATAGATTCCCATATTTATATATCAATTAAAATATTGACTGTAATTATTGTTACTAACTATCACTTCAGTACCTTTTTGAAAGTGAAATAGAAAGTAGTTTAAACAGGTAGTTGTTATCATCACATAAACCCAGTTGCGGCGAAAGGGAGGGGATTGCATGAAAATAAACGTTCAAGCTTATTTAATAAACTTGACCACCCTTTGTTGATGAAATACGCCATTTTGAAGGCAAAATGATAAGACTCTGTACAAAACGTTTGCTTATTTTCCTGCCCCACCCCTCCTCTGTAGTTCTGTTTTTTCTTTTCTTTTCTTATAGCCACTTCTTAGAGTGGATCACCCTGAATAAGGCCCTGTAACAGCGGCCACTTATAGGCGGACAGGATTACAATTGCTGGAAATATATGATTTTTTCCTGTTCTGCTTAGCCTACCCAAGTTATTACACCCTGGGTTGAGTGGTGGGCATGGATAAGCGAGTCGGACTCGCCGGGGCTCGAACCTGAGATGCCAACATTTTAACCAGAAGGCCATCGTTCGTACTGTACCTCTCCCTCTTCAATGATGTACAGATGAGTTCCTGCGTCTCCTTCTCTAATAATATTACATGATGATTCTAACTCTTCTCGTTGCATACATTCTATCAGTTCGGTTACTTGAGATTGTGCCAAGCTTGATAGGAATATATTTCTTCGCAACGCTCGAGCAATACTTTTCTTCTCTGCGTCTGTTTTGGGGTAATTTTCGATGTAATGCTAAAAAAAATTCATATGATTTAATTATAAACAGGGAAAATTGGGATGGATACTGAAGGGAGCAATTGCCCCAAATCTTTATTTTGCCAAGCATACGCCACTGATAGACCGCGCCTTGACGGCGCAATCCATTAGTGACTCATGCATAACAAAACTTGTTAGACCAATTTTTTTCTGACTGGGCGTTGGGGAGAACTTGCCAATTTACATAACATTATGCAAAGCATTAGAATTAGATTTTGTGTGTAACTGTTTATATAATTATAATCAATATATTGATGTATTAACGTGCTAAATCCCAAGCAATATTTTTTTACCAAACATGAGCCACAAATAAATCACGTCTTGATCCAATCTGTGACGAAAATATTTTGAATTTATTCATTCACTCATTTCCGACACGCTACTTTAGACAATTGGGAAAGATAATAAAATTTTTCCCGAAACTAATAATGATTTCGTGCATTGTCGTTTGCATCCCTTTTAATTGCTTCTAAGGTAATTTATTAAAATTAAATAAAATCAATTAAAAATGTCAGAACTTCAATCAGCCTTATTAAAATTTCATTGCTCACCTATTAATGTCTATATTTAATGTCAATATCAACTTAATTATCAGCATAATTTTAGTAGCTCGATATGATTCAGTGAGAATATTCCTAAAAAATCTTCAAAACGTTTTAAGCAAGTTTATTTAGACAAAAGAGGTCCAAAACCATTATGTGGATTTTAAATGCAGCAAAACGAAAGATTGGGAGCAGTACTTGTGAATATTTTTTTGTTGGATTTGAAAGACGTTTGGACGTCCTTGCCTGAAGGTAATTTTATTTAAGATTGAAAAATACTCACATGCAAACTTTGTGATGCTCGATTTTCTGCTGATATACCGAATCTTGTTTTTTCTGTTTTAACAGCAAGAAGTTTAGTCCCCTCGTCATTTTTCTTACTTTCTTTTACTCCCCATAAAGCTTTCAGTCGTCGTATTTCAGAATCTTTGTCATTGATAACTTTTTCCACAGTTTCTTTGACGGTTTCAACCTATTTTTTAAAAATTATATATTAGCATAATCAAAACAACTCAACTCTCAATCAAAACAACTTCCGTCAAGTATGTACCACTGATGGACCGCACCATTAAGACGTGGGCCATCTGTGGCACATGTTTGACAAAAAGTAATTTCTGGTAAAGATTGGGCCGATTAAATTTTTTCGCTAAAAATTCTACTGTTTTATATTTTAATTTGAAGTACCTCGCTAATTTACTGAATGAAATCCTAATTTCAATACAACACTGCAAATAAAAATAAACTCCCTCAAATTAAGGCAAATAGATAAGATGGTCAAATTATGAAAATCGTACACGATGCTTTTAAATCAAATTGTTGAGTGTTTTAGCCCGGTAGAATAGAATTTTCATGTTGTAATTGATAGTATACAAGGAAATAAATCTAAAATTTCCCCGCTTTGTGTGCATAATTATATAGAAATTATAAGAAAAAAGAGTAAGAAAATATTAATATTAGGTGTGGAAGTTCACGGGTTTGAACCGAAGATGGGCCGTGTCCATGGAGTGTGATTCATCCTTGTATCATGCTTAGTACTAAACTATGTTTTGCCACTTTTTGACGCAGTCAGATCCAATATGGTTGTGACTAGAGAGACGTATTTGAACTGATATAAATAATTTAATATTGTATGAAAAATCACAGCAAAGAATATAAGTTATATAAACAAAGAATCCATATATCCGTTGACATTGATCTTGAGATCTCATAAACGATCATTGGAAAATGTTGCAATGTTTTGGGATTGCGGCTTTTATCGAGCTGATAAAACATTTAGAAGATATTGGTTTGGTGATGAGTGACCACTGATCAGAGAAATGATGAGTGAAATGTTGGAACGTTGCATACAATAATTTCGGTTTGCTCTACCCTATAGTCAGAATCTCGTGTATATCCAAATTTACACTGCAACAAAAAATGCAACAAAACCCCTGGTCTTTGACAGTAAGTTTACTTGGCGGTACTGAAAAAAATCAAACTTGACGTTTTTGGCCACATATTGGGCGTTGACGGAACGCACCGCGAAGGTGCGGTCCATCAACAGCCCTTAAATAAATCTCATCAACATGGCATGTTTTTTTAACTTCGGAAATATGCAATTACTGCAAATGACTTGTAAATTCACTGTATTTTTGTTACAGTGTATTCTTCCCAATCCTATACCATCAGTGTTTCTAATTTCTCGAATAAAGGATTAAAAGAGTCTGTGCTGCATAACAAATATCCCGCTATCCTGCTACATTACTACTCAACATGCATAATTTTGAAAATACTTTTTAATCGGAATCTTTCAAAATATCTTCTCATGTACGCTCGCGATATTACTGGAACAGTAAATTTTTATTCGGGTGGCGAGCGGTGACTATCAGCGGCGCGATCCATCAGTGATTCTCACTCAACAAAACATGCTCAAGTCAAATCTTTAACAAGACTATGTGAAATAAAAATATCAAAAACTTATGCCTTTGCTCAAAATGTCAGTGTAAGAAAATAAAATCTTGTTCAGTAAAGGAAATTCTCACTTGATTGTCTTTATCTCGTCTCATTTTGTGCAGTTTAATAGTCAGATCATCAATTTGTAAATCTTTATTTTGAATGATGTCTTCCAATTTTGAAATTTGTACCTGTTACAATGGGCATTGCTAAGTGTAACTAAATAGTAATATTCAATGTTATATTCCTTTCTATTTCAGTTTCTGGATATGACAAAAACATATTATATATAATCACATATAGCCAACAAGAGGAGTGGCTTCACCATTGCCCAGGGCACATATCACGCACTGCACTTACCATGGCAAGTGAACTTCTGGTATTCAACTTTTAAATGGCTGTTAGTTGACTCCTTCTAGGCGCTATTGTCGGCCTTGCTTAGATCGAATTTCAGTGAAATTTTTTTTAAAGATAAATGTTTCAGAAAAAAAAAATGTTTGCAGAACTAAAACGCAGCGAATGACCAAAATAATTCTACAATAGCAAAAATGGCAAAATTTTTTAAAGACAATAATGCAGGCTCAAGGTGATGTGGAACGTCAATTTTTTGCATTAGCAAAGATACATTCCTTTTATCATGCTATCGCGATTTTTCGGTGACACATGCCTGAAAAAGCATGTCATAAGCTAATTTGGGGCATTAATGTTATTAAAAAACTTTTTCGACATTAATTTGGTAGCAGCATATAACAATAGAAATTATTTTGCTAAGATACCCTGAGCTGCTTGATTTCGGCATCAATATTTGTCTTTCCTTCACTTTTTGAAGTCGTTGTGTTGCTTTTTGATTTATCATATTCACGTATTGCACTTTCAGCTGCTCTCGATAACCTGGCAAAAGAAATAAACCATCAAATGTGTATTTAAAAAGCGGTAAAGTTGGCCAAAACAAGTTTCCTGATACCTGTTCGGAATAATATAAACCACTGAAAGACTTTGAGCTACTAACATCGAATTCGACAACCACCCCCAATCAGAATTTTTATTTTGTCAAATATGCGCCACAGATGGACCGCGTCTCATCGACGCGATCCATCAGTGACGCATATATCACGAAAGATGCTTTGACAAAATATTCTAGTTTGAGTCACTGCAATGAAAGCAGAAACAATCGGTAGGAACGAACTGTATTATTATCATATCAGCTCATAGCCCCAAGGATGGCAGGTTCGATTCTCAGCAAGTGCGGTCGTTAATCCATGCCTACTACTCAACTCAGAGTGTAATAACTTGGGTAGGCTCGGCCTGAGCGGAAAGTTTATAACTATCCAATACAACTAACCTAGTTAGCATATAAATAGGCGCTAGTACAGTGCCTTAACCAGGGTGATTCACCTAGATGAGTGAATATAAAAAATACTTGAACATTCTCCTGATACCAGTAGTGTTCAAAGAGGTATCAGTACATGAAATGCAGGAATGAGAACTAAGGGGTCATCATCCTTAGAAATATCTGATGACGCGAGTTTTAAAGCCGTGTAAATCAACACCATCTGGAAACCAGTGGGATGGAAACGAATGAATCTGTCTAGCATAATTCTGATTGGTAGAAATGTTTCGACTTTTGAAAAAATCGAAGTCATTGTTAGCCCATATATTGTTCACTAATAATATATTATCAGGTAACTCCATACCTCCGATTCATCATTGGCCTTACTTAACAACTTGCCAAACCAATAACGGATCAAGTTTGTGGAATTTTTAGCAGTTGTTTAATTCACAAAATACTTAATATAACGCTTAATATAATACTTGACAATTTCAGCGTCTTTTCGTTCCAGTTGAATTTTGAGACGGGATATGACAATTTCCATTTCTTTCTTTGATTTATCCATATTGTCGTCTTCTGCAATTAATAAAATGCATTCACCAAATTTCAAATCATACCATAAAAGAATGTTTAAACAAAAGCGAAATTATACTGTCAACACATTGGGCTAATAATATTCATTACTTTAATAAAAAAATCCCACCCAAACATGTTTTGTTAGTATGGGTAACTGATGGATAGCGCCATTAAGGCGCGTCACTAATGTACACGATTCACAGCAAATTTCAGTAATACGTATTCTAGTAGTAGATACAAAAATGTTATTATTTGAATCACTCGACTAGACTTGGCAATTTGATTTTGTGGGCGCGATGTTGGATTCAAAGGCTGAAGATCTCGGGTTTGCGCCCCGACTAGTTCGGTTCGTTAATTCATACCCGCCACTCAACTCAGGGCGTAATAATTTGGGTAGGCCAAGTGAAACCGGAAAAACATATCTTTTCAATAACACTAACTCTGTCCGTATAAAAGTCGCCGCTGGTACGGAAACTTTGTCAGGGTGTTCCACTCGTAAAAAATCGGCTATAAAAATTCCTTGATTCAACTTGACGCAAAGAACAGAATTATTCCTCCGAGCAAACATTGTAATAAAATAAATACATTTCAGTTGAATCACTCTTTCTTCTCAATACAAAATCGCAACTTGTAACTTTTCATAAGATTTTGTCAGCAAGATAAGAATTAAGAGTGCAAATTGCAAATATGTTGTCTTTAATGGATTGTGGCAGAATTTTGTTCTATGAACGATGAAAAACCAATTTGTCGCAAGCTGTAAAATCAATTCGCTTGTTGTTTGATACAATTAAAAAAGGTCCAACAAATACATGCAATTTTCAAATGATTTGGTTTTATTGACCTTATCCTAATCAGAAATTTTATTCTCTAAAACGTAAGCATCGGCGCGATCCATCTGTGACTCATGCTTGAGAAAACATGTTTGCACAAATTTTTTTCCGATTTGAAAGAATGATTAAAGTCTTGGCGAAGACGCTGAAGAATTTTTCGTCATCGTTGGATATTCGCATTCAAAAGTCTATAAATACCCATTACCATGAATAATTAATTGAAAAAACAAATCCATAAACATCTTGATTTCAGAATCTACGTAGATTTTCAATAAGACGATGATTAGAGAATAAAATATTCTTCGTATTGTAATTCTTTTTATTTCATTTGCCAATGTAAATGAAGAAAGTGTTCAATAGAACTACAGACACATCAATCCACTGGTGGATAAAAAGATCGTACCCGATATATTATGGCGCTATGTTACAAGCTTGAGCACCACTAAAAGTCATAATTCCCTATACAAAATGAAAAAGTTTGGGCGAATTTGGGCCAAAATGGGCAAAGTTTCAGACATAATGAGCCAAGATTTTGGGACTGCCAAACCGTGAATGTTTGTCTGGTCCAAGCGTTCTTAAACCTTTTGGTCCGTGCCCTCCCAACGGTAATTCTCACGCCCCGCCTACATACCAATAATAAGCGAATTAAAACAAAAACGCAAAACAGTCATTCTACGTGGCGCGACTTTGTATGACACAGATCACATCTCATCCGCTTCGCATTTTTGCTTTCTTCAACACTTTGTTTTTATATTCAACAGAGAGTAAAAAAAAAAACGACCCCCCCCCCCCCCCCCCGAATTCAAAACCCTTGATCCACCCAATATACAACTGAATGACTTCATGGGTCATAGCACTGTTCCATATTTAGAAAAAAACGCACTAAGAGTGAAGGATGCCAGATATACAAATCGTACAAATATGATTGTGACCATATGTGTTGAATTATCCTAGCGAAATTTCAAGCCCACAAAGTCGATTTTAGTAGCTCAATTGTGCTTCAGTGGTTTTATATACGTTGGGGTCTTGGGAAAAATTAACCCAAAAATTCCACAACTAATTATAATTATATTTTAGCAATACAAAAGGTCGAAATTACTATTTTTGAGCATAATTGCGCAGAATAGGAATCTAATCCTGGTATATGTTAAGTTTCACAACTAACGCGCAAATAACGATTTTGCTGAATAAGGAATTGCTTAATAATAATTACGAAATGAAATCCATCAAGTTAAAACTTTTGATATAAGTAACTGATCTAGCAACATTCTGATTGCAACTTAGTCTCCGATAAATACTGTAAATACGAATATTGTAATGATAATAATGTAGATATTGAATTACTAGGTTTCCTGGTTACACTTTTTAAACTAAGTAACTTTCAAGTACGCCATTGTAGAAAAGTGAACAGATAAAACAAAATTATCAAACGAAAGTGCCTAATTGTACAATATAAAGATGTAAAATGGCGACGTTGGAAATGTGCTCATTCCAAATTTTTCATTATTTCCGATCGAATGGTACAATTTTTTAGGAGACAATTCATATTCATATTAAAACATATTAGGTAAAATACTATTGTCCAAATTTGCTTTTAACGGGTTTTGAACTTTTAACATCAAAATTCTGCTGATTGGGAACCATGATCCATCACTGAATCATGCAGAATCCATGAAAATAAACCTATATGAATTTCTAACTACAATACACCAAACCTACCTTGATTCGTTGATTCCTGTACAATTCTACCAGAAGGTACTTTATTGTCGTGTGTCGATGCCACGGATCCCATAATTTTACCACAATATTTTTTCAATCTACGAATACTCAAACTTTTTCATCTTGGTAAACAAATCTGGCACTCCGTATCATATGTACTTTCCACACTTATTTAAACAATCTACCACAAAGACAAATTTGTGAAAACAAAAACTTAGCTGTTTGACTTCTGGAGACAATGCAGCAAAGCTGTGCTATTGGACGCCAATCTCGCCACAAACTTAGATACTGAGGTTAACCCAGTCAATATGCTCAGTTGGGTTCTGAAAAAGGCCTCTCCTAGTAAGAAATATTTAAGCCGCCTGTAGCCTGTCTTTTTTATACGAGCCGAGGCTTGTCAAAAATATAGATTTTAATGTCGCTTATAATGTGACGGAAAGACCCAAACTTATTAGAATTTTTTCGCCATGGATCGCGCCATAATGGTTATACATTCATATGGAAACGCGTATTATACAACGCGTTAGTGAGTACCGAATTAATTCAAACCCGAGCTGTTTTAAAGTATTCTACAATGTACAACGAATAAAATATTCCTTCTTTTCGATCGCTCTTATCGATACGAATGCAAACAACATGAAGTAGTGATTTTCACTTCGCGGTAGCCATCATGACTTCTGTGAGAGACTAACCAGCGACATTAAATCGGTCAAGTCTTGCCAGAAATTTGTTTTAGGTTTTGTTATCGTGTTCGTAAATATCGAGATTGTTTCCAGTTTTCGCATTTCACTGATAACTTACCTACGCAAAACCACATCATATCTTGATTTGCGCACAAAACTAGGTAAACAAACGTAAGGTATAAGCTCGCACACGTAAAATTATTCTTCAAACCTTTCTCTAAAATCAAACTTATCGCTCCATCATACTTCCTATTGACATAGCTAAAGAAATGTATGCCAACAATAGTTATTTTCAATGGATAAGTGAGTCCAAATATTATACAAACGCATTTGAATTCATATTTATCCTGAAAGTTAATCTGTCAAATAATAACTTGGCACGTATACGAAAAGCGATGTTTTATACTGGTACCTGACTTAGTAACCAGTATGGAACAAGACTATCTTGACAACCTTAGTATATATCTACCAAAGATGTTTACTAATGTGAAACATGCCCCGTCCAAGTCGATGTATTTCTCCAAAAAAAGGCCAAATAAATTTCGCGGGTCATGGGTACACAATTTTTTAGGTATATTAGACTATCGATTTTTCATTACTACGCCAAGCTTTGACAACTTGCATCTTCACTAAGTCTTTCTTTAATTTTGCTAACCAATCCAAGGTACCTCACTTAGAACAAATTTTGTAAAATATAAAACGAAAAGATATCGTGTCATAACTCATACCAATGATTTTATTGAACGTCGGCTCATTTTACTCTCTTCTGTTCCCACTCTTTTATAGGAAAGACAACGCTATTTATTTAATTTGTTCAAACCGGTCTTGTATTTTTTACTGTAACACATAAATTCAATTAGTGTGCATGTCTATAATGCTTTTTGTGAACTACAATCTGCTCATTTCCTAAGTTCTCGCCAAATTGGATTCGCTTCAAAAACAATACAAATACGCGAAACACCGTTCTACATGGTTTCAATTCTGGAATCCAACTTAATTTCCTCTCAATATATAAAATTTTGGAATTCTCTTTAAACACGCCAAGGGACTACTAAATCAAAAATTTATATTCAGTCGCACATGACCCACACTTGACATAAACTTGTCCCCACAATAATCTTCAAACTGCAACAAAAACCAAATTAAAGACAACAGGACTGCATAATTAATATATCTCTTATTTTTCAAATTTTTTTTTTTATTTATTTATTTTTTTATTGAAATTCGCTCAGAGCAAGGACACAGAAGAAGAATCAAACTTGAAAATTCTCCTGCATCCACTAAAGTGCAAAGAGCTACATAAAATGCAGGAGCAGGAACTAAAGAACCCCCATCCCTGATAGATGTCTATTAACGCGAGTTTTAAAGCCTTGTAGATCAACACGATCAGGAAAACAGCAAGAAGGCAAGGAATTCCAAAGTTTTGATATTCTTGGAAAAAAGCTTCTTGCATAAAACTGTTCAGGCCGTGTGTCCCATTAGAAAATTATTTTGCTAAGCATGAGTCACAAATGGACCGTGCCTAAAATGCACGATCCATCACCGACTCCTGCTTGGCAAAAGATAATCGGTCAAAAAATCTTACTAGGTATGACCGCTTCTGCCAATCTCAAACATGAGTCATACATTCCGGAAACGGGTTTGGTAACTAATTTTTCAAATTGGGAGAGAAATAGCTAAAAACAAAACTTACGATCTCGACCTTATTTAGCTAACTCAATTAACCGTATTAGAAATCGTAATACAGCAAATCTAAAACGCCCATTTCATTCAAAACAATCCATCGATCAAATGACCACTAGCGCTTGAGTATTAACATCAAATACATATGCTTGTTTTGACACACGCTATTAAAAAAGTAACATCGACTTGTCTTATTGGGTAAATCCTTCCGTATAAAAGTTGACAATTCGAAATATTGATTATGCATGATTCACAGTTAAATCACGATCAAAAAGTACTAACAATCCATAACCCTATGAGATTTATGATAGTGAACCCTTTTCTCACAACCGAGTTACTCTTTAATATTGCCTATTTTACACGATTTTATACAGTATGTGTATAGTAAATTAACGTGAGTGTAATATCGATCGAAAAAGCATTATGCATCTTTATCACTAACAAAACAAATCGCTCTGTATGGAATGGTATATGTGTGCTAAAGAGTATTAAGTGGATTATCTAAAGAGGGTACACGAGACGTTAAAGCCAGATTTGTCGGTATTGTGATTTAGGAAACCTTTTGTAAAATATAAGAGAAAAGTCAACAAAATTCTAAAACTTCAATTGTAAAAACTTCTTTAGCATAAACGAAGCAATTTCGACAAACTTTCAGGTGAAAAATGGGTGTAAAAGTACAAACTACAGATATCCCAGTAAAACTAGATTTTTCTTTGGTAAGATAAGTAATATCGTTTACCATTTTTTTCTAGATCTAATAAAATAATTTACCGATATCATCGATAGTGCGTATACAGAACCTCGAAAAGGGGTGGGGAGGGGGAATTTCGTTTATTACATTGATATTTTATTATAATTTCAAAAATTAAAACGAGTCTATCCTATCCCGTCCATCATTGGAGAGCAACGGTTATGTAAGTACGCATTTTACGACACGAGATGTATGTTTAAGATTTTCATACCATTGTCTAAAAAATTTAGTGATCGTCACTGCAAAAATCAGAGTTTGACAAGCTGGACAACCTGTGCTCCGGCTTCACATGCTTCACGCGGTCCGCACCGGTGGATGCAAATGTAGAGAGTAGAGATAAAGACAAATACAATTCCTTATAATTATAACTGTGTGATTAATATGGCGTTGTGAACATTATGCAAAGTGGAGAACGTTTTTAGTGAAAACGAAAAAATCGCAGATAAGAAAACATTGTGTAGTAGGGTATATAATAAATATCCTGTTCTAAAAATACAAGAATGATTCCTAAGTTTAAAATGTAACAATTCGTTGTAATTTTTAGCAGTAGGCCCTATGGGACGTAAATTGATTTCGCGAATGCTGTAGCTTTAATGGAAAACTTGTGCTTCGAATCCAAAACCGAGCTAGTTTGCTGGCCCGACCATTTACCTACTGGATTGCTGGGTGTAGTGTCAAACACAAGCCACTTTATTCCTTCCTATTTAGTACGTGCGTAGAGCGAGTCATCCGATACCTTCTGAAAAGAATTCTTATTTGCTTCAAAGTGCCAAAAGTATGGGAAAGTTTGGGCCTAAAATATGATATATAAGTTCTTTCAACGAGATGACAATTTTGGCAGTTTTTCTTTTAAAGTACTTTCAAGATAACATTCATAATACTATTTTTGGAAAGGATACATACCCACCCCAATTTTGGGGGCAATCACTCCCCAAATAAGATTAGCATATTATTTTAAAATTTATTTAAAATCGCAGATTTTTCACATGTCTTCTGCAAACTTTCACTTTTTGTAAGCGTTTTTTGTCTTGAAATGACCACTAGTTTGCAAAAATGCGCCTTCGTTCGTTTCGTTTTGGGTGAAAATGTTAAATTTAGATCTGGATTCCCACTCCCAGAATTAAGAAGTTCCGCCGCCATTGGACGATGCATTCTGAGATTCCCGTGAATATATTTGAAAAAATGATCCTTCAGAATGAACAGACACGTGGGCAAAGACAAGCACGTGTAATGCTAATTCAGTTGGACTGAATCAATTTTTTCTAGCATTGTACTTGATAGGTTGGTCACTCGTCACCATAAGTCACCTGTTAAGATATGATGGGAACTTTACCTTCATTTTCATTTTACTAACTCGACTGTTTCCGGTCTCAATCAGTAGATGACGTAGTTTCCATGTGATGCGTCAGAATGAATTATAACTCGTTGAGTTTGCTGAATGATATTGCGAACTAACGAAGTGAAACACAGATAGTCTGATGAGCCACTGATTTATATTTTAGCAGAATCCGTAGTCTTGTCCAGTGGGTAAACTATAGTGGTTGCTTGAGGATGTTAAAATCAGGATTTGTGGCGACCCCATGTCCGCCAAAGCTTAGATAGCAGACGAAAAAATAATGCACTTTGTTCCATGTAAATTTATTGAGTCTTGGATGTTGTATTTGTGTATTTGTTTTCCCACGGGTTTTGAAAGGAGTCCGTAACACATCTGCCAGGAATAAGAAAGTATCACTGGTACTGTCAATTTGTATGTCTAAATTTTATGGGTATTTCGTATAAAAAAATATAATCAATGAAAAGTTGAGAGCCTGAGAGAGAAAATCATCACTTGCCACTTTATCTAAAAAAACCTGCGATGTAACGACGATATATATATATATAACGATAAGATATTCTCTGATTTTCTATGCCAAATTATAATTGTTATTATTCTTTATACTAGCGTTGTTTTTTCAAAGTAAGTTATTTGCTGGCGTCACTGGTAGAGAAATTTTTCCGCAAAAATTATTTTCTTTTTCTGGCAACCAATATTCCTTGGAGCGGGATATTCAAATTTCGGAACTCGTTCTGCATTTGTTGTTCGTTCGTTGTTCATTGTTGTTGTTGCTATATGCTGTATGGGACGCTGGAGCTACAGGGTATGCCCATTTGTTAATGTCTCTCTTCTATAAAATACCGATAAACCTGTAGTCTACCTGGTAAAGCACACCAACAGTGAACTGTTATTCAGTATTGTTCGCAATGGGAGGCCTGGATTGTTTGGAAATATCACAGTATTATGATGTTCGGGAAACAATCGGATCTGGTGGATTTGCCAAAGTTAAGCGGGCGATACATCTGCCAACGGGAGAAACAGTTGCAATCAAAATTATGGACAAGGCTGCACTTGGAGTAAGTTTATTATTATTTGCCATCATCTGACAATGGAGAATATCAGGATAGCACAGTTGCTTCTTCAGTTATTCAGTATTGCTTTCTGTTTTATTAGGCCTTGACTTTTAAGAATTTTATGTCGGTGAACTTTATGTCAGGCATACAGTATAGACGCTGAGTTTACATGTTTCACTTGCTTAACTTATTAACAGGTTCTGGGTTAACACTCTGATATGTATTTAATTTTGTTTCGTTTTCAATTTTTTCATCTGGTTTATGGATTTTGTGCCATGTTGTTGTGTTTCCATTTAATTTTACAGATTTACAAGGCAGAGGACTACTGACTAGGCTAATGCATGTGATTTAGCTGGAATATACTCATCTCATACTCATCATCATTTTATCTTCATCCTAATTTACCGATACCATATTTTACAACTTTTTATCAAATTACCATTGTCCTCTTTCCAGGAATTTCTCTTTATCAGATCTTATATGCAATATGGAAGACATACCGACATACATAAAAACACTGTGCTTGTGCACATTGACCTCGTTTTATATTTTTCTTGGAAAAACACTTGCCAGATCTCAAATTCCAAGTATAATGGAAGCAGTTAAAATTAAAATATATGAGAGGATACCTCATTATTATTTTATTCCCATTGTTTATTCTCAGTCGTTTTAAATTCTCATAGAACTGATGCTATTGTTGAAAATATTGATATATATTTTAGCTTTCTAATATTTAATTTTCATCAAAGTCATCTGCTAATGAGTCCACCGAGAAAAAGCCACATTTACGTATTGTTGAGAGTAAAAAACTTTATATCTCTTTTTTTTGTTTACAAGCACACAAGACAAGATAATATTTACTTAGTATTGAGGACTTGACCGTTCAACGTTAGTAGAATATTTTGTCTATTTCATTAACCATTTAGCCAGTGCGGCCATATAATTTTTGGATCTAGTGAAAGTTAGCAACATATTCCTGAATTTCATCAAAATAAAAAAATGGCATAACAGAGGTTTTGACGATGCTGCAGTGCAAGCATATTATTATCACATGGTGTTCGTTTTTTATGATTTTTTTCCCGCATAGAATATTTTGATGATAATCAGGAATATGGTATCATCACTAAACTACATGAGACCCCTATTTCCATCACTTCTCATAATCACAAATATGATTTTGGAATCCTATATGCACCCTTATATTTACTTGTATAATATTTCACATTTGCAATCAATTACACATCGATTTCATAAAATTTGGGATAAGAAATATACAGGTTCACAAAAAGATTTAAACTTTGTTCTGAAAATAAAATCGAAGCATATGATCGTCGCTGTGTGACATCGCACACTATGAACCTGAAGCAATTTATGCAGCAAACTCATAAATTTTTGTATGTTATTCTGGAACAAAGTGACAAAATCTTGTTTTTTTAGGTGTCCGAGTTGTTCAGCCCCTTTTTTTGAATGAACGAAAAGCTTCAGAACCATCAGCACTGTTGTTTAATACATAACTTTCTGAACAGTTTGGTTTCTACCAGACACCAGAAAAGATTTTTTATCTTCTAGTCAGACATATTGCCCGTTTGCTGAAATTTCTACTGATGGGGAAGCAGAGCAGCTAGCATTCAGGCGGTCTGATCTGAAATATATCTTGAATAATATATTCTTTATGAAATATATTCATTTTTAACAAACATTATTTTCAGGCTGATTTGCCGAGAGTGAAGATGGAGATTCAAGCAATGAAATGTCTGCATCATCAACATATATGCAGATTATATCAAGTTGTTGAAACATCAAAGAAAATATTTATGATATTGGAGGTAAAGCTATTGTGGTTTGAATATCGGATATATTATATTAGCGAGTATGAGGCACAGAGAAGTTGCGACTTGCAGCGAGATTCATCAATGCCTCGCTCTCGACAAAACTTTTTACTGATACAGTTCAAAACAATGTATATTACTACATTGCATAAACTCTTCTATAAATTATCAATGTTTATATTCATAAAATGCTTAGTATGAGCCTAAACTTTGCTGCATTTGTAAATATCTTTGATAAAAGTATTGATGTTCGTTTTAAAATAGTCTAGTATTCTAGAATTCTGAATACAGATAGTCTTGATTGTTCATAGAATATTTCATATGTAGTGAAATCATGATATATACTGTATGTATGCTGTAAAAGTGAAATTTTGTAAAAGAATATTATCTGTAATATAAGCTGGCCACAATTTGCTACCATATTAGAATATTTTTTTATCAAAGTAACTTCATTTTCAATAATATTTTATGCATCGTGTTTTACTCTGTTTGCTCTAAATACAGCACTGCAATGGCGGGGAATTATTTGACTACATTGTGCAGAAAGACAGACTTACTGAATCAGAGTCCAGAGTTTTCTTCCGCCAAATTGTTTCTGCAGTAGCATATATGCATCATGTTGGTTATGCACACCGAGATTTGAAGCCGGTATGTCATTTGTATTTGGTCTATTGTAAATTAAAATTTGACTCTTGAGGTTTTTGAAATTAATTTAAATATATCAATTAACAAGACACAATACTTAAAAATAGTGCTGAAAGCTTCCATATTTTACATACTGTTTCGACACCATAAACATTTTTGAAAAAAATTTTGAAAAGGATTGTCAATTGATTTTCTCTGTATTTACTTTTGACAGAATCTTGTTTTTCTTCAAATATATACGAAACTTATTTACCACTATTTTTGTATAACTTAAAATGGACCCTCTCAACATTGCTATCGCTAAGAGTCTGGTTGTGATTACCGTAGGCCTCACATAATTATGTCAGATCTATTTGCGTAATTCCGTAAATATTAACATGTCTGGTTCCTGCAAATTTTTGCATGATACATCCCTAAACGATGTTTGCACCGATATTCCAATGCACATGCACTATTACTATACTAGGAATCTCGAAAATATGTCATCAAAACCAGTGGTTAACATGAGAATCTAATATCAATTTGTTGTTTTTAAAATGGTGCCGACAACGTCTTAAATTACTGAAAAAGTTGACATAGAAGCAATTTAAGAAAAAACACTTCTATAGTTTAATTCCGAAAGAGTGTCGCATTGTGCAAGTCAATCACCATTGTGTGATTTTGTTATAACATTAACTCAGCCCAACTCTAATTTCTCTAATTTATATTAAATTTGAACTGCCTGTATTTTCCTTTTACGGTACGTGGTAATCCTATTTTCCTTTTCTTAGCCTACTACCCAATATGTAACAAGGTAATGGTTGATTTGAAAAAATGTTTAACTTAGTTCAGTCGGAAATTTAATTTTGTCAAGCATGAGCCATAGACAGCGCTGCGCTTCGACTGTGATCCATCAATGACTCTTACTAAACAAACATCGTTTTCACAATATTGAAATCCATAGCTTTCATGCATGTTATTTTGTTCTATTTTCAGGAGAATTTATTAATTGATGAAGATCAAAACTTAAAATTGATTGACTTCGGACTTTGTGCCAAACCCAAGGGAGGGATGGAAAATAATTTATTCACATGCTGCGGAAGTCCAGCCTATGCAGCACCTGAATTAATCGCTGGAAAGTATGGTAGTTCTTATGGTATTTTTCTATTTCTTATGATATGAATTAGACATAGGTGAGTGAGGTCTCTAAGCAAGACCCAGCATGAACAGCTACTTTGACATACTTTGTTGTTAGAATTGCATGACCCAATCTTAATGACGGTGTTGCAAGGTGTGTTTTTTGTCTTGGTTTCTTCACTTAATGTTGTCACGTGGCACATATCCAAGGTCTGTAACCTGAATGCCAATAAATATTGGTACTACTTTGCCATTGATACAGTTTTGCAGTCATTTCTTTAAAAACAACAAATTTCAATTTTATGTATAAATTGTCAAAATTCGCACTGATATTTTTTTTTTAAAAATTGACCATTTCAAATCCTATCGCTTTGAGAAATGAAATCACATTCAGGAAGACTCTATTTGAAAATAACTGCAACAATAAATATCTTATTGGATTTCAAAAAACAAACTTAATTTTAGTACTTTTAGTAGATGTTTCAGTTCTTTCCATTTCCTACCTACAGGTACCTTAGCAAAATTTAGCCTAAAAAATAGTAAATTTCAGGCTACGATTGGGGAAAACTTGAAAGTGGAAATGCAAACAAATAATAATCATTTGTTATTCCCTTTATCTGTAGATCATATATAGGGAGTGAAGCTGATATCTGGAGTATGGGTGTATTATTATATGCTTTGTTGAATGGGTTTCTCCCTTTCGATGATGACAATATAGGCATGCTGTACAGAAAAATCAAGGTATTTGCAATGCGAGATTTTAATAGTAAAACTGTAATACGTTACATTTTGTACTGTTAAGCGGTACCATTATTGAATCACAAGTAAGGGGTCATCTTCCTCCCATGTTAGACAAAAATCATATTTTTATTATGTAAGGTGAAGATTTTCCTAGCTCTCTTGGTATGTACTGATTTTGTTATATGAACAAGAAAGTTTCAACGAGATTCTATCAAAACATAGGAATTTGAATTTAATGGTGTTCTGTTTTGCATTATTAAAGATTTAAAACCTCTCAACTCTGGAATAAAATATTGAAAATTGTCTCTCATAGTTTTAGTCTCATTTTTTTCATATGAGACAAATACATGAAGGTTTTTTTATTAACAAAAGAAAACAACGTCTTTGCACTCTGCAGGGTCCCATATTCAACAAAATTTATACTATATCTTGTTTTTCCAAGTAATCTCCCTTATTTCAGGAAGGCAAATATGATACACCAGAATGGCTGAGTAAGGAAAGTATTGAATTATTAGGACAATTATTACAGCATGATCCTAAGAATAGAATTCAAGTCAACAAATTATTGAAACATACATGGCTTGTTAAGGAAGTGGGGGTTCCTGTGGAATGGCAGACTAAATATCAGGTACCGTAGACAAGTTAATTGATTAGATAACAATGGGATTGCACGGTTTCCCAACGGTTTCTTTTTTTTCAGTGTTTCAGACTTTATAAATGAAAATGTCTTCTTTTCAATACATATGAGTTTGTTTGCTTTCGAAATGGTGTTCTCTACCTCTATATTATATCAATATTTTTTTTAAAGTTATCAAACTTGGACGATGATGTCATCACAGAATTATCGGTTCATCAAAAAACTTCGAGAGAGAAAATGAAGGAATTAGTTTCACAGGTACGATATCTCATGAGGAAATTTATGTTTTTCATTCTAAGAAAATTTAGTTTCTGAAGTATTTGTACGATAATTCAATATAGCTGCTTGATAAAGTCGTATTTCGCTATTTCTTAAGTGGAAAATATCTGCCATTTAATATTCCCAATCTGACAATTTCGTTTTAAATCTATTTTGTTAAGTATATCCCACTGCTGTGGTCCATCTATGGCACGTACTTGACAAAATGAAATTTTTGAGTGGATTATTTGTTTTGTTAAGTAGTAAAATGATTTTTTTTATTGAAATTCACTCTGAGCAAGGTCGGAAACAGAGCCTAAAAGGAACCAACTGACTGCTATTTAATAGCGGAAAGCTACTAACAGATGTAGTACCAGCAACTGCACAGAGGATAACGTTCCAAACTGAACTGAACTACTATAGTAAAGTACAGTGAGTGGTTTCTGCCCTGGGCGATGGTAGAACCATCTACCACTTCTTGACT
The DNA here is from genome assembly GCA_963675895.2 of Styela plicata. NCBI lineage: Eukaryota > Metazoa > Chordata > Ascidiacea > Stolidobranchia > Styelidae > Styela > Styela plicata. The sequence continues at coordinate 6,226,469 of OZ023151.1, read as the reverse complement.
TGGGATATGTGAAAAACAAAATTTAATTGGGTTGATATTGGATTTTTTGTGTATTGCCTTCTGTGTTAATATTGAATGGCTCGTGTCTGCAAAATGGAATTTTAACCTTCTTAAAATATATTCTGTACACCCTAGGGCAGTTGCACGAACGATCACATGCAAAAATTATATTTGTGTTGGGATATATAAAGTGCAAATTGTAACTCTATCCAATAGTGCATACATTACAAAACATACTTTAGTCGTGTTATTTTGGTTGGATAATTTTGCGTACCGGTATATCATTTTTTTCCAATTAATGGTGAAATTTAGAAGTGAAGTTTAGAAATAAATAGGATAGGATATTATGTATATTTCATTTTAAATTTGTATGTCTCAATATCGAGGAATAATGAAAACATATTTTTTGTTTCATTCAGTGGAAGTACGATTGTTTATCTGCAACATACTTTTTACTTCTTCGTAAAAAATCAAAAGGAAGGCCGGTACGACTTCTGACACCAATCAACAACAACTTCCAGAAACCTTTAGAGTAAAGATTATTTAATTGTTTTGCCATTTTATGCTTGTGCTTGCAATATTCTTACGATATGACTACTTACACTGCTTACCCAATATGGTCAAACAATTGATAGTTATTGGATTTACTATCATGAGTAATACAACGATTTTCATTGTCACACTGCAACACAAGCATAGTAATGATATGAGTCTATTATAATATGTATTTCGGTTCCTTAGAGTTATCTTTGTATAAAATGTGATGGTCATCATTATGATGTTGTAAAGTATTTTTAAAAACATTGACCATGGATGAACAGAATGTTGGACACTTTTTGATAGGAAATTTATTGCAAGCAAATAGCTGTGATAGGGATGCCAGTTTTAGAACCAAATTTCAAATCGATTTGGCTACATGTCCTATGATGCGAATGCTCTTTCATTTTAGTTGATATGATTCAAAGAAGATTTTGATCAAAAATGGCCTAGGCCATGCTGAAATTTAACGCTAAAAATATATTTTGATACTCATTGCCATTGTAGTGAAAATTCTGGTACATAATTGAATTATTTTGATGAATTTTTATAATAACCAATTGAAAGGAGAACTGAATGCCTCTTTTTTACCATTAGCGACCAATAAAATTATACTACCATAGGATTTCCTAATGTCTTACAATTATTCCTTTTTGCAGTGAGATCATGATATGTGCTGAATGTTGTAAAATTAAACATAAGTCATGGCTTTTCTGCATAATGGGAAAAATAATGTCGCCAAATTGGTTTACTTGAAATGCTGAAGCTTTATTTTATTTAGGTATATGATGAATTTCGTAAATTGTTTAAACTAAGCCATGAGGACAATCTTGGACCTGGCATATTGTCAGAATAAAGTCAGACACAGTACATGGAAAAATTTGTTTTACTGATAATAATATTGTTAAATCTTATACATTTGTACAGTTTGAAACATCCTTCAACACCAAATTCAAGCAAAGTTAGGAGGCCTCTCGGTTTGAATCAAAGTGAAAATGAAGTGCAGGTATTATATTTTCAATTTTAATAATGCTGCATGACAGCAATCATTGAAGATGATTGATAAGATTGCCACCAGGGATGGTCATAGTTTTAATTGCTCAGACGGTGAGGTGAGAATGATATTTTGATTTTTTGTTTCATTTCAAATCTAACCATCCCACCAGTCACAAGAGATCAGTAATCTACAGTCTCATCAATCGCGCTAAAACATTAGTTACGGATGATGGGGACCGAAGAAGAGAGATCAATTCAGTCGAAAAGACATTGAGAGCCAACAGTTACTTTAAGCACCTTGTATGCAAACAAGTCAAGACTGAACAGAGTGAAGAGGCCAAATCATCGTTTTTGCCACCGTTCCCTGTGTCAAAGGATTCAGTGAAGTCATATGGATACTTGAGGAAGCTAAGAAGCAGCACTTGTTTCCTGCAGCTTATCATTCAATCTTTTAACGCAGATAGGATTAGACATTTATCTTTTGCCTTTCATTTCTGATTTGCCTCAAAAATATTTTATCTTAGTTTATTGGCATATTTTACAACGACCCTCAGTACATATTAATGCTGATCACTTAACTTCTTCATTGCCCTGATGAAGAGCATCTGTATAGACTTTCAAAACGTTGGCAAAAAATAAAAACATTGCTTGCACCTCACCGATTGAGCAATTAGAATCACAATGATAGAAATCATTTATAAAAACCAAACTGTGTGAAGAAGTTTGAATGGCATTTCAGGGTTTAGGCATTTCAGACATCCAAGGAAAAAACTGAAAATCTACCACTATACACAACCCCATTTGCACAATTTATTTAAAACTATATTTTTGCAAAAACAAATAGCTTTTCATAAATATAAATGGGTTGAAAACACTAGAAATCTGCCCAGAATTTGGAATGTTTATGTGTATTAATTGATCTATTGAAGAGTAATTTTAAATTATGTGAGAATCCATCAGCTGACCAATAAAGGTTCTGACATCATCACAGATGTATTTGCCGAAGTCTGTTTATAATGAAAACCATTGTTTCATTTGGCTTTTCACAACATATATCGTAAAGAAAAATTTTCTGTGATAAACGAGAAAAGAAAAATGTTTTATGATGGAAATAATTGAAACAGTTCAACGTGAAACCTGCATTTTTTATGCCTCAACTGACCAATGACTTGATGAAATTGAAACAACACAACAACGGGACAACACAGTTTGTCACAGACAAATTCATCAATTACAGATATTCACGAAAACCTTTGTCATTTTTTTTTTAGAATGATTGTCATTTTTTTCTTTCAGAATGAATTTTCATTTCAACCTCCTCCTTCAGAACCTGTATCTCGTAAAACATATTATAGATCGTATAATGATGATGATTTATCTGATATGGACGGAGTATGGCGTTCTTCCGATAGTTTGGACACAGATGGGGTGGGTATCAACAAGATTTTTTTTCTTATAATTATTATGTATAGAGTTTGAGAGAAATTTACCTTCCTTCGATTGAGGAAATGGGGATGTACGGAATAAATTATATATATATGAATACATTCATTCGTAAGTAAACAAATTTCATATACAGTAATAAAATTTGGAATTTAGTTCTAAATTCAAGAATAGTAGCTCAAAATAATTTATCCAACAGAAAACTCATGGTTTTATGAAACAAAACTGATACGGTAGTTAACTTTTTTCTTAATTTGGTAATATTTTCTTGTTCGGTCAAAATATTCGCTCTTCCAAATTCGCTCACAAATATCGTTGAATTCCGTATTCAAAATTATATTCTTCTCTTCTTGCTCACAGGTTTGAGCATATTAAATAAAATTGGCTCATGGAGGTGTCTGATAAGCAAAATTTGTTTCATCGGGTTGAAACCACATTACAATATAAAAGCTTCTTGTTTAGAATGATATTAGTCAAAAAGCATTTATGTTTATGACATTCAATTCATTGCAGGTAATTCAAGGCAGAAATGCACCAGGCAGTCGATCTGTCCGTGTTAAACAAGTTTCTAACGGAAAAGAATCAAGGAATAAGAAAGCAACGAATATTAATCATAGGTAGGAGTTCATGCTTCATTGTTACATGGATGCAATTCAGAATGACAGCTACTCTATTATTCAGACACCCGAAAAAAATAGTTCCCATCAGAAGAAAACTTGCAAATGGGCAACATTTCATGTTACCTTGCTAGAAGATTAAAATGCCTTTATTGAGTGTGCGATAGCAACCGTCAAACTGTATGAAAAGTTACAAAATTATCAATACTGCTATGAAATAGCAGTATTGATGGTTTTGAAGCTTTTTGGTCAGCCGAAGAAAATGGCATGAACGTTTCGGACATCTGAAGAAAACAATATTCTGCCACGCTAATGTGTAAAATGTTAAATATAATTATTGGGAAATATTGTTATGATTATTTATGGGCCTAACACGCAGTCATTCTTTAATAATAGCAATATTGATTCATTCCCTATCCGGCCACGGCCTTCGTTTGTATCATATCTAATAGAACAATGTGTCTACCTAGTGACAACCACTCGCTGTTCCCTAAGCTTAACTTAAACTCTCTATAAAGAATAGAAATTTCAACCAAGATTACACGTTTTCATTATTTATCGGGTGGACAAAAAAAATGGTAAAACTATTAGTGCTATTGTATTGATTTTGAATCATTTTCTACAGTTTAGTTGCTACAAAACACTCAAAAGAGATGTTTTAATCATAAAGAGACATTTTAATTAAAGAGATATATCATGAAATACTGCTCGTTTACTAAATTCCAATTCATAAATGAACCGCACAAAGCTTAACTATTCCGACCCACGATCTAGCTGTCAATCCACCTCTCCTCTTCTAGAATTTTTTTTTTTTTTAGTTGGTATCATTGCCTTTAAATTAAACTGTTTGTATTCAGGAGAACAAAGTCAGTAGAAGATAGTTTAAAAGAGAATTTTATAACTCCTGAAATTCCAAAGAGATTAGCTGACGTTGTCAATAAAGACAGACCACATTCTGTGTTTGTTGGAACAGATAAGTGAGTTTTTCGAATTATATTATTCTTTGTTGCCAAATAATGAATAATTTATCGTGTTATATTATATGTCTATGTTAAATTTATCATAATTTAATTTTTCAGTATCATTTTTCTGCACTGTATAGCACAAATAGTTGTAAGACAAATAATTTTTATCGGAATTCCAGAATAATATTTGGATAAGGCTGCTTTCGGATGTTCTTACATGTAGTAGCCCTGAACGCCTAAGTCTTGTTTTTTATTCCCCTAGAAAGCGTTGACTTACTCTCCCATACATGACATCCTTAAATCCTACACGACATATGTTCTTCTATTTAATATCTATGACCGCTTCAGTAATATCCCCAGAGACGTATGAGTGAATTTTTAAAAGTAAGATGATAATTTACTTAATTATTTCAGCTCTGTTTTCACTTCACCATTCAAACCTACAACACCTTCCAATCGACGAAGAAAACCAAGACGTTCGAGAACACCTCCTGTTACGCCGAGAAGTCCACATAAATGGCAGAAAGGTATAAAATTGTGATGCCTGAACTAGGAAAATTTTGTTACACATGATAAATCAGTACCAGATAATTGGAAATTATTTCTGTTTCAACTGCTCTAGTAAGAAAAAAAAAATATGGGTTTCTATCAATAAGTGAATTTTGTCAAGCATGAGCCACAGAGGGATTACACCGCAGCGGTGTCTCATTCTCAACAAAAGATGTTAGAACAATATTTTTTTTAATTGGTATCTTATATGGAATGTACTAACATGGCATGATCCATCTGTGACTCATACTTGGCAAAGTGGTGAAATAGGATTTTCGATTCTCAATCACTGGTGTAAAATTCTTTGATAGAATATATTGAGAATTGTCAACGGTGCTAGAGAATAGCCGTGTTGATTGTCTTAAGATCTTTTTGTTCAACCAGGAAACCATGATTATGTCATTCTGACCCAACCTTATTTTGGTACATTTTGTTACCTGAAATATATATTAATTTTAGAGTTACATCATCTGGTATGCATTTGAAAATTCTTGTGTATCAAATTCATTGTGTATCTAGATTAGAATGTCAGCACTCAGTAGTGATATGTTTAATTTTTATTCTATAAATTTAAAAAGTGCATTATTTTATTTTTTACTTCCCACAGAAAATTACAGAAAATCAATGGATATCGAACTGTTAGAAGATTCACAAAATCCATTGAGTCCAGAAAGAAAGTAGGTTTATTAGGTGTATATTTATTTTACCTGTCAAGCATTTTTTGATTTTTGGCTAAAAGCAATAGAAATAGAATTGAATTGTAATAAATTGGTGCATTTTTTTTGCAAATCGAATATTAAATTGAAGCATTACGATTTTGCTATAATATGCTTCATCACAAAAATAAGTATTGGAATCATTGAATCACTTTCATATTGGAATTAATTTAAAACTAAAAACACATCTCTAGACTGCATTGCTTTAGGCGGATCTATGCGCAATTTACATATAATTGAACTTCATTGTATTTACAGATGCAAATCCATGGAGCATGATCTCAATACTGCTCATTTCGAACCTCTTACTCCAAGTAAAAGAAAAAATAAAATGTTCGGAAGTTTTGAACGAGGTCTTGATAGAGTGAAAATGATTTTAACACCAAATCGTAAACGTGCTAACTCTATCTCTGGTCCAAGGAAAGTGAAGGTGAATAATGTACTATTAAGATTTAACAGATGTGATGAAGGGTAAGAATGTCCATTTCAACGAGTGACGCATTGATGCACCTTCGCTCTAATCAAAGAATCCTAATTCTTAGCACAGTTATCTCAGTCGGTAAAGGTGTTGCGAATACCGTGAGGAATGATTATATGTGAGAAGATAGCTGGATACCTCCCGGTGCATGGTGGTTTATGTAACCTATGGTTACGCCTTCTTCCCCAACCATGTCCACGCACAAGAAAAATCTATATACAGGCGGTTAGGCAAAAACTTCCCGACTTGGAAAAGGTATCTGCAAGAGAAGTTGTGGTTCATCATATGGTTGAGCCTTATACTCGGCTTTCTTTTCGCGCAGGATAAAAATGAAATCCTATCCTTCTACACATTCTCAATTGTGAATTGTGAAAGTTCACTTGCATTTGCTGTCTTTCTTTTTGTTATGAATAAGAACAAAGAAACAATCAATAATACTTCTGGTGTTGTATTTTACCTAGGTGATACGTTCCTTGAAACTAAAAGCATTAAAATGAAATTTACAAAAATATTTTTTCCATTCTCAGGCACTGTATAACGTATCCAATATAACAAAATGTGACCCAACAGAGTTATTGCAAGAATTGAGGAGAGTTGTTCCGACGAAGCACCTCTTGTATAAAGAAAATGGGTATGTGAATAAAACTTTCTTGTATTTTAGGCTAAAAATGAACTTTTGATCGATAATTTATTTACGAAAAGTAAGTATGGGTGATTGGTATAGTTGTCTTAGCGTAAAGTTTAAAGATATTTAAAATTTACTACAAAAATTGAATAAAGATTAAACATTACTGATGAACAGAATTGCAGACAATATTTGCCTATTTTGCATCAAAGTCATTATTTATATCAAATTTTACAACAAAAGAATTGGCATATAACACGATTCCACCTTAAAATTAATCTATTGAAGAATAATCGAAAATCAAAATTATTTTACGCAGAATAATAGTAGAATACTCCACTTTTTGGATATGGATGTATCAAGTCACTAATCATTTTTTTATTCAAGTGTGACTACGGCTGTCCAAAATATTTGTTTCATCACACGATATTCGATTTATAAATTATTTGATTAGATTTCTGCAATAATTCAAAATCAACAAAATAATAATAAGATAAAAGAATATGTTTGTTTGTATATATGACCGATGACTAGAATATTCGATTCAGTGAAAATTACTAGATTCCTTTCTGAGACCAAAAGATATTCAATTTTGGACACCTCTAGGTGTGGCCCATCTCTGCTTAATTCCTGATATATTGATCAATTAGAACACATTATCTTCAATTTTTGTTGATAAAAAAAGACTTAACGATTTACTACAAATTTAAAACCGAACTTTTGATCACTCCTTATCCTGTGAGATGAATACACCCCCATCACACTTGTTTGGAATGACCATGGGCCTGTTTGATTTCCAAGAGTAGCACGTACTGTTACCTTATATATTTACCTTAAATATATTCTGTATTCTACGGTGCTGACTACTATATGATAACGAAGAATATGTATTGCTGTATTCATCTTGGTTTAGTCTATCCATTTGATGCATATTTTTATTTCATTTTAGCTACGTGCTTCGTTGCCAATCAAAAGATGACTTTGGTAAAGTTCTACTTGATTTTGAACTAGAAGTATGTTATCTGGTCGGTAAAGGCAAAACATCAGTCGTGACAACAAAATCATCAACTGACTTGTGTGGAGTTCGCAGAAAAAGAATCAAAGGAGATGCATTTGTTTATAAAAGAATATGTGACGGCATACTTCAAGCTGTCAGTATTTGATTTAATTTTTGGTGTGCTTCCCAATCGGAAATATTATTTTGTCAAGAATGAGACGCAGGTAGATCACGATCCATCAGTCACTCAAACTGGACAAAATCTAGTGTGCACGAAATATTTCTGACTGGGGAATCTTGCAAAAACGGATGGATGCATGTGAACTATGGGAGTTTCAACAGCGCTTAGTCGCAGAAAAAACTGTATACCACATTTCAAACATGTCTTGATTCAATTTTTGCTGTCATCATGGAAAATCTTACATTTACGAATCTTAGAATTGTCTTTCGAAAACAATGATGATGGCAGAACACACCAATCTAAACAAAATGTCCTCCAAATCAATCATGAACTTCCGTTAAAAGTGCCTGAAGCCTGAAATACGGTAGGTAAGGCCATTCTGTTAAATATTTTGACTTAGTCACACTTGATAAACCTATATACAAAGTTTAAAAATTATGCCATTTTTACTTGATATAGTACTAAGTACTACCATGCCATTCATTGTGCTTTATGATAACAAATATTCCGAACATCTAGTTGCCTACTCATGCGTGTAATGTATACATCTACATCTATATATTTTAAATTTTTTGACATTTCATGCATATATATATAATGTTAATCTGCACCACTGCATTCATATCAGAATTGTATACATTCCTCGCATCATCCATGAAGTTTATTAGTAGACCAAAAGCCTTTGGAATACATGTATACTTTATCTCGTGTATGCCTGTTTTCTAACTTTCGTTTTGTCAAATTTTATTATTCTATGCGACATTCCCCATTAATTCTTTTTCAATAAAATTTCCAATGGCGTATGCAACTGGGATCTTGTTTTTTGTCTGGTATCTTGACACATTAAAAGCATTTTCTTTGCATGATTCGGACAACTCGAAAAGAGATATTGAAGCTTTGTTGCATACAAATCGCTGCACTTTATGATAGTCATTCAGTCCTCTGTGCTGTTTTCCACTTCAGAGTGTGCTTGCTGGTTCTTCATGTTAAACTAGTTCTATGCTACAAAAGTGGCTGTGGGTTCGTCTTGGGCAATGCTTCCTGTCCCGCTTAGAGCCAATTTGAATAAAAAATGCTATTAGCACGGGATACTTGACGATGGCATTTGTTTAGATAGTACATCAGAGTGACGGATGCTTTTTTTGGTGTTCAGAATGTTCATGTCGGTTTATCCACACGAACAAAAAAGCTTCATAACCATCAACACTGCTATTTCATAGCAGTATTGATGGTTTTGAACCTTTTTCATAGTTCTGTTGCTACCAGCTATTCTCTTGCTAGAGATATATCATGAAATATTGTACATTTGCTAAAATTTTTGATGGAGCTCATTTTTTTGGGTATCTGAGTAGCTGATATTCTGCCAGTCTCCAGTATGCAATGTCTTCGGGTTTTTTGAATAGCTGCACTTTTATGTACCTTTCGATGTAAATATTGTCAACTAGGCAGTCTGATCTAGTCAAATATTTCGAAATTATCTCATTTTTCTTAGCGACTACTGGTTATGCCGTAATCATAGTGAATGCATAATTTTGTGTGGAGACTCTGGAGAGCTTGTATTCAGTATTTCGAACTTCTCTATTTTAGGTTACTGGGGGCTTTGATTATGGATTGTGAGTGTTTAAATTTAACAAAATGCTATTAGAAGTACTATAGTATGCCAGTTTTGTTATGCCAACTTTAGCCACTGCGGCCTCACTTAAATTCTAGCTCACAGATTTTGCACAATTTTATGTTATGGTGACTCCTTATTGAATGCAAACTCGACTTGTAATTTTCATCTTGCGGAGATAGTTTTTGTTGATTATTTACAAATATGTTGTTTATTTAGGACTATCAATTTTTGTCAATTTGCAAAATACTGCCAAGTCGAACTTTAATGAACTTTACAATCATGTCTTATCATTAAGCTATGGCTTGCTAACTGACAGCACATTTTTTGTATGCATTGGTGTGAATGTCTTATTATTAAGCTGTGGGTTGCTAACTGACAGCGCATTTTTTGTATGCGTTGGTTTGAATTCTTGTATTGATATTGCCTTCATTATGTCTCATCTTTATTGAATAATTACGTTTTTTCTGTAATTGCATAGTTGTTGTTTTATTATCCCGGAGTTAAAGTCTAGTATCTCAGTGAATGTGATCATAAAAGACACGGTTATTGCTAAATTTGTTTGTGCAAAATGTTTAAGATGTTTCTGGAGCATCCATGAGAAACAAAGGCAGTGTCATGATCTTCGTAGGATAAGAGGGAAGATTCTGAGTTTTGTGTAAATCTCTGAGTTCCCGAAGATGCCATAGGTTTGATGGCAATGGATGTCTAATGTCTATGCTCCAAGAGGCGCCTGTAACGAGATGGGTTCTTGAATACCTGTAAACACGTCGTTGTTTTAGTATTTTCATATAATTTGTGTGGATTTTTTTGGTAAAGCGTTTTAAGATGTATCATGAACAGTGATTTAATCATTAATTGGTTCAAGGCTTTGCTGTGAAAGACATGGGTGTATATTGCGGATTAAAGAAGATACTGATTTATATGAACAGAGGGGGGGAATGTCTAGTTGGTTTTTCTATTAAATTTTTAGCTGAGTTAACCTTGCATAGCAAAATTGAGTAATATTCTTAAAATATTCCGTCAAAGTATTCCCATTGTCAAAATTGCCGGAGGCGAAGGTCACGGAAAGGCGAAACACAGCTGGTTTGATAATGTTTTGTGACGTCATAAATAAAATAAACTGATAATCTTGCAGTATTTGTTTACAAAATTTATTGGTATATTCATTCGCATATAGTCTACTTCCAGTCATGTAGTGTAGTGAAATGTTTCTTGGCCTGCGTCTTTTCTGCGCATGGATCTTCATATCTCACGCGGTTGCGGTAGAGGAGGCGCATACCAAAGTTTGTCACTCAAAAATTACGGAAGATGGCCAGAGACGGTATTACGCAATAGTTCAGAAGTTTGAAGCCTCTGCTCCTCCTTCCGCCTGGAAATGTCTTGTAGCATCCGAGAATGGATTTTTATCAGTAGAAAATTGTAATTTTTCAGACAAAAAACAAATATGGAACAGAAAGCAAAATCAAGGAATAAGTAACGAGCATACAGCCGAATGTCTGGATCGACAAAGTGGTGAGCCTGGAGTTTCGGGTTTGAAAATTGCCTATTTAGGCTATCCAACATGAAACACAACTTATTCTTTGTAACAATATCAAACCTTTCTTTAACCATCTTTTTCTTAAATTCTTCACATCTCCACAAATTAATGCTACGACTTATAAGAAAGGAGGGCCAAACGTTAGGTCTTCCCTAACATAGTTTCCATTTTGTGAAGTGTATTTCTCATTGCAAGATTGGCAAATTTCAGAAATCTTTTGCTCATGGTGGCTACAAATTGGCAAGTGGAAAATCAGTTATAATTGCATATGAGCATTATATTAATCTTCTGTCTGCAGGCAATTCTTCAAATGTTTTTGCGTTAAGTTAATTGTTGTAGCTTACATAGGTATTAAACTCTCGAACGAATTCAGGATATTTTGAGAATTTCACCTTTGAATACACTAGTTTAAGTCAAACGTTATAGGTTAAGTTATTGCTATCAAAGCTTGCACTTAACTGAAGCCATTGGCAACATCAGCATTCTTCCATGTAAAGCTTGTGTCGTGACTGCGCCATTGCATGACATGTGGTCCGGCTCAACATTGCACATCATAGTTTGACATCCTGGTATAATATACGTATCTTTCCATAATGCATTTCACCAAATGGTGAATTCTCAATTGATTCAAGAAAATTAAATATAAATTAATATTTCACTAGACCAGTAGACTATATATACTGTTCTAATCCGAATCTCATATGTGCTCGAATAGGTATTGAATAAATATTGAATCGGTATATGTTTGCAGAATTACGAATATATATATCGCCTTTTTTTCAGGCCAAATTTTTCTGCAAGAGTGCAATGACTCAAGTCCAACACAGAAATGGAAGTGTGGTCGTACTCGTGAATGTACCAACAATTTGGTATCGTCATCAGATGAAGACTATCATATCGTAATTAACGACATAAATATATCATCGACCACTGATCCTAATCTGTGTACCAAGTGGAGGTTTGTTAAACTGAATGAAACTAGGTTTTATGAAGACGAAGATGCTCAATTCTGCAAGCAAGATCGCAAGCCCTGTCGCCCACCTCCTGCTGGATTAGATTCATTCCTTGTCTCACCTTCAACAGCCGCATCCATCATCCATGACGCCGGTTTATTTATCAATCATGAAGGAAATGTAAGTAGATGTTTTTTCCCAGTCTGAAAACAGTTTATCAACAATATCTTTTGTTAAGTATGAGACATTGATGGATTGCGTCGATGAGATGAGGCCCATCTGTGACTCATACGTAACAAAATAAAATTTCTGATTGGGCTGGATTAGAAGGTCTTTTTTTACTCATAAATTTTAGCTCCGTATTGGGGGATGTATATCACAAGTCGAAACCCTGTTTAATTGACAAAATGATAAACCCCCTGCTACTCACCACAAACACAAAACAAAAATTAGTTTACTTACTATTAGGGTGGCCAAATCAAATATCTTTTGGTTTCGTAATCGCATTCAATAATTTTCCGAAATCGAATCGAGTATTCGAATCAGAAGTCATATAATAAACAAATAAAGACAGAACCAGAGGTCATGTAATAAACAAACAAAGACATTCCTTTTTCAACATATAATTTACGTGAAAATTCGCACTTTATTTTGGAGAAAATTCGAATTTATCATTTTTTATTTCGAATTGTTAATAACGGAATGGAATAGAATAATATATTCTTTGAATATCGCGGATCGAATATTCTAGACGTCCCTACTTACTATCGGAGAAATACATATTACAAAGACGCAATATATGTACCTAAGTATCTAGCATGCAGGAACATTATCGATGGCCTCATGGGGTTATATTCTCACAAAACCGCATGTTACAACAGGCTTGATAGCTGTGAAGCCTTTTACTTAATGTACTCGAAGAAAATTTGATTGGAAGTGCATGCACCTGAATCCGACTGGTATTCTGTGTATATGCTCTAGCTCATTTGATTGGTCACTGAGTTATAGTTTCACGTGGGAACCTAATTTTATCTTTTTGGTAGATTGTTGGACGAAAAAGTTGTTATGATCCCGACGATACAGTTGTGATCTCTTGCAATCCCGGTTACGAGACATTAGAAGATCAATCTCCATACAGAATATTATCATGCATTGATGGCTATTGGTCAGATACTCGTCCAGTATATTGTGTCAGAAAATATTGCGATCAACCACCAAACGAGAAATTCGCCAAACCAATTGGTGAGTTTGTATATACGTGGCCCCATTCATTACTCAGGTGTAGAGTACAAACTATTGTTGACAATTCTAGATAAAAGTATCTAGTTTACCTAGTATGCTTAGTTTACCGAGTTTATTTTCAAAGTACTTTTACTTAGTATGCAATATATATAACTTCACAGGTTTAACTTTTACCGAGTTTTCTGTTTGGAGTTTTACCTACTCAATTTACTAGATGAAATGGATAGATTTTCCTATTTTTATTTACAACTAGGTACCTGGTACTTGGTAAATCATATTTTTATTATAAAAAAGCTTTTGAATTCGACTGTTTCTTTGATTTAAATCTTCAAATCTATCCAAAATGCATTAAATGGAACCAAACGGTGACAACCTAGTTAACCAAGTATTCAATCAATGTACTAACTAGTTTAGAAAGCGAAACTAGGTTACTTAGTAATACTTTACCCAGTTTCGTGAAAAATTCGTTATAGGTTGCCATCACTATATATATATGCTACTTTTTTAGTATCCTTTCATTGATTCATTCATTCTCTCTCTATGTAAGTCCAGAAGCAGTGGAAGCTAAAAAAAAACTAACTAACGGTCAGTTAAATAGTAAAGAGCTTCTACAAAATGTAGCACCAACAACTAACTACATTTTAAGTAGAACACATGCCAAAGAGCATTCTACCACTATTACAAAGTTTTTGGAGTCACGAATAAATTCCTGGGATGCGTCGCGTATAGAAGTAGGTTTCTGAATTATCGCTGTCGTACCTTGAAAGCAAAGAAAATTCATTTTGGAAAAATTATTGCGTGTGGATTTGTAGCTGTCATTTTTTTTGCTATATTTGCATTTTTTTTGCTATTTTGTCAAGTCGTAAAATCAATATTCGAAACTAGTACCCTCACCACTATGCAGGAGTATTTAAGAAACGACAGAAGCCTCTACATTGCATATTTGACCGATACTATTTGAATTTTTTTCTATTAAAATCTCTTGGTGGTGGCACATAGCCACGGTCTCAATAGTTGCCGGAAGCTTCGGCCTCTGGAAAATCGGTCTTGGAAACTTCGTCCTTGAGTGATAACGGTGGGAAGTGCAGCGCGGCGGCGGGAATCCAAGAGAAGGGTAGGAAATTTCTGGCGACATGCAACAACTTGCTATAGTTCTGAATTGCAAGAATTTTTTTGAAATAACCCAAGTACTCGTAATATTCTTCATTATTTACAAGAAAAGCACTTGCCAGCGGTGGGCGTATGTGCACAGACACATGACATAATGTCAATACATAAAATGCATAAAAGACAACCGAATAATAAATATTACACGTTGCATTGAAAAATGTCAGTATTCATGTCATACATCATTTTTTTCGCTGGAGCGAATACGCAGGAAGTCCTTAATATATTCTGCACCTGAAGCGTAATAATATTACTACTCACTAGTGAATGTAAGTTTCCAATGTACAGGAGAATTGTTGTTGACGAGATTTTAATTTTAAAATGCATGTTTTTGTAGAAGTGTCCGGTACGTAATTGAGTAATTTTCTACTCTAAAATGTGCAGTGACGTAAAAATTTATGTTGTTCCTATTTCCAGCTTACCTGCTGAAGAGTTTTTGAAAATAAGTAATACCTACGCAAATATGAATTTGATTTATCATCATTCAGAAAATGATTATATACTATAAACATTAGCACGTGGCTGAATTGCATGTTTCATCCACAGCAATACCATTTTTCTTGGTTGAAATAATTTGCCCGATATATTCTATAAGGGAGGGTAACTGATAAATTTCGCCGACCATGGCGGTTAATAACCTCATTGGTCAATGTATTTTCAGCATCTACGACATCGAGTCGTCGACGGAGATCGCCAGAGTCAGCAGTTAAACCTCCTTCACTTGAACGATACAGAGAAAAACAAGCTGAAGATAAAGCTTCAACAGGTGAAAAACGGAAGACAACTTTTCGAGTTTTTTTAACCGAAAGGAATTGATTTTTACGAAGTTCACTCAGTAAGGTAAAATGAACCAACTGGTGAAACTTCCATAGAGAACCGAACTACTATAGCAGAAAGCAAGGAGTGGTATCCTGACCTAAATTATATCAGTTAGTCGAGTAATATATGAATAAATGAATTGAATTATTTTTGTTAAGCACGTGCAATCCATTTGGGACTCAATGGAAAAACACACTACAAAATATGGCGAATGGCAGAATATTCAGAAAAATGGTTCTCCATTAGTTTTTAAGTATTATTTTGAGACTTTCTGTACTCCTGCATATCAATTTTAAAATAATGCATAGAATAACTTGCAAAATTTGTATAACAATTTCTTGAATTGTTTCTTTCTGCGCGTGATAGTATTTTTTCCACGGCTACTACTTGGGGTGAATCACTCCGACCGAGATCTTCAATCTGCGACGCCAACATGATAACTATCGGGCCTACTTATACGAATGGATTCTATATTTTTAATGGAAACATATGACAATTCACTATATGAAAATCACCGAGACCTAAATGATCCTGGTTCTATTATCCCAATCTTTTGTTCACGTATAATTTGTGCAGAGCAGGTGCAAACTTCAGGTTTGGTGATGTTGTGAGATATGTTTGTCTATTTGGATATAAAGGAACCCCCACAACAAGGTTATGCGGTACGAGTGGAAAATGGGTTGGACGGAAACCGCATTGTACACGTAAGTGTTATAATTGGTACATTTACGCACACCGTAATAAAAATGCAGTATAATCGGTGCATTTCAACAATAATTTCATCATGCTGTGCCGAAATTGAAGTATAAAATCGAATCTTTGAATCAATTATGGAATGGTGATGGAACGCAACGCAGATGTGCGGTCCATCAACAGCGCATACTTGGCACGAATCTGTAACAAAAATATAGTAAAAGCACGGTATACTAACAGTAAATATTGACAGTAATTTCACCATGTGATATGGAAGTAAAATTTCAATCGGCCGATCATGGACTAACAGCATCAAAATAATTTAGGGACTGCGCAATTACTGTGAATGAAATGTCAAGTTGCTGTATTTTTGTCACATATGTTCTGCGCTTTGTCAACATATTTTGTCAAATATGGGAAGGATGGGGTGGAGGTATCGTATTATCGTTTTTATCCTGCGAGATAGGAAGGCTTATTAGGGTTAACCATGAACTCTCGTATAGGCAAGTCGGGGTGGATCTTATTAACCAACATTTACATGTTCACGCTAAGTTAAGCCGAATGATATTTTGTAAAAAAAATGTTCATAAATCACGGAAGCGATACACAAAGGTTCGATTATTATTAAATATACTGTAATAAAAATTCATTAAAATTCCCGCTCTTTAACGGTATTATTAGTCGGCGATATTGAAATAAAATTATACAATCGGCGTTTTTGGGTAATCATAGTTAACATTCATCTCATCAACAAGGCGGTTTTGAACTTTTTAAATATGCAATTACTGTAAATTACCAGTAAAATTACTTTTTCAATGTTCTGAAATTCGAAGTATAGATACGCCTAGTGATGAAGCCTAGTTTTTGTTTGAATTAAAAAAGACATTCAAGAAAAAGACTAGGCCTGTATTTCTTATTGATCGTTCTGAGCAAGGTCGACGAAAAGGAACTACCTAACAAACAAATGGCCACTCGATGGCAACGAGATACTACGAAATGCAGTCGCAGCCATCGCGCTCTGAGCGGGAAGCATTTCGAATGGAACCAAACCGCTTTAGTAGTGCGGTGAATTCTATCTGCTTCTATATTTCAATAAATATATATGTATATATATATTTATAATGTAAGTAAGGAGTAAAACCTAATAAACCAGAGTTATCTAGTAGAAATACCGAGAAAATATTTTATAAATAAACTCAGCGAATATGTCATATTTACCGAGTTCATTTGTAAAATATCTTCTCTTTATTTTTTACTGAACATCCCTGAAAACCAGGAAGCCATTTCTAAAATTGATATATGTTCTATTTTCTTCATTTTTCGAATTCAAACAACGACTACGTGGCATTTTGCAATATTTCGTGCTTTGGTGGTTTTCGCTAATGAGAATCCGTTGATTAGGACGTTAACATTCCAACCATTTCGGTTCTTCAATAGAAATCATAAAATTTTGGAGATTTTAATCAGTAATTTTGCAAGTATTTTCTAAACATGCTACCCAAACACAAACAATTGTTGTGGTCCAGGCGAGAGTAGCTGCATGTTTGAAAAAACACAAACATGCTTTATTTCGTCTTTTTCAGAACTAAATTGACATTTTTTATGCATTATTCATGACTCATTTGGCGGTACGTTCCATCAACAGCTAATAACTGACGGAAAGTCAATCAGTTTTGTGGTTTCATTTCAATATTTCTAAGTTAAATAACTTTCAAAGAACAGCGAATTTCACAGTGTCACAGTGTTGAAGACTTTTCTAACTATGTTTTACCATGCCTAAATCGCTATTGGATTTTGCTGAGGCGATGTTGTTCATTCGTAGCTGAAACTGAAGGAAATGGAAATTTGAAAAAGTTGTGTTGATGAATAATTCTGTTCATGTTTTGATACCTTTAATTTATTTTGATACTCTTGATGAGTGTATTCTATAGCTAATTCGCATTTCCCAATTGGGCGTGATATTTGAAATCTATATGTACGTCGTTTAGATCAAATCGACTGCCTTTTATACTGGATTTGTATTTTGGTATTAAAAAATATATGTCAATTGATCAAAAATGTCGGAAAAGTAGAAAATACTGATATAATTTCTATTTTTAGAAGCAGTTTCGAAAAAATATGATTTATGGATATATGCTTTTCGATTCGACCAACCAACATTAAATCGTCCAGTTTTCACTTTTCTCACAGACGATATTTAACTCGTGCGAACTGTGTGCTGAACCATAAATATTATTCTGTCAGGCCTGAGCCACAGATAGACCTCACCTTGGCTTGTTTCTAGTTTTGACTGGATAGGTATTAATTCGAACAAAATATTCAAACCTAAATCATTGTTACCACTATACAGCCGGCTGCGAATACAACATCACCGCTGAGTCAGGTTTGATTCGTTCACCAAGATATCCGGGTCCATATAATCATCTTCAACAATGCAAATGGGACATCGAAGTTCCAGAGGGACTGAGAATTGTATTCTGGGTTCGAGATTTTTATGTTGAACCAAGTTCAATTCTAACAACGACATGTCACCACGACGTGTTTTATGTAACGGTAGGTACAGATCGATGTTTATGCTTGTCGCGAACGTATTTAATGTTTTTACAATCTTTGGGTTGTTTAAAGCTATTCAATTTTATTCCTGTTTTTTTATAATCCCTCCTTGGAGTGGATTACCCTTTCCAAGGCCCCGTACTTGCGGGCACTTAATTATAGGCGGCCGGGGTTAGAATTACTGGGAAGAATGATCTTTTCCTGTTCAGCTCAGCCTACCGAAGTTATTACACCCTGGCTTGCGTGGTGGACATGGATTAACAAGCCGGGACTCGAACCAGAGATCTTCAACCTGCGATGCCAACATGTTTAACCATGGCGCGCACTAAAATTATTCTATCTCATATATCGACCTATTCCAAATCACAGGAACTAAAGAAAAATCTACATTTTTCCATAAAATATGTATAACTTTTGAAGTAGTGAACAATTTTTATGCAAAAAAATTTATTTTTTATTAAAAGTGTAGAAGTGTAGAATTATAAATAAAATTACAAATCGGAATGTTCAATTTCACTATTTACTAGGAAAATGCCTTTATTTGTTGATTTTAATTTTTTTTATTCAAATCTTTTTGAACAGGTATTCGATCTTGGCTCACTTACTGAAAATATTAAGCTAGGATCCGAAATGTCGTCAATATTTTGGGCGAAATTATTGAATTTCCGCCGCTGACATTCTTGTAGAATTATGTAATCCAGATATATTGAACATTGACTATTTCCCAGAACACGTGATTTATTTCTTGCTTTATACTCTACTCGGTCAAGTATGGGTCACTGTTAAAAAACGATATTTATCCATGCCCCAAGCTTAAATGTATCTTGGCAAAAATAGGGTTATGTGTCATTCTGTTATTATTGACTCGTATACTTAGAAAAGCAATGGGGAGAAATGTTTGATTGAATTAGCATCGATGTTGTGATTTTTTAGATAGAAAAATATCAACAACTCCAAATAGCTCACAAAACAATAGGAAAATAACAAAAAATAATTATTTCATCGTTTGGTTGGGGATAACCGACTCACCTAATGTGCTATGGAATTTTATATATATTATGCATAAATCCTATTTTATAATATTTCTCTAAAAGTTTTTCATTTGTTCAGAAGCGTTCAGCATTCCATCATATAATTTTCATTATCTGAGCAACTATCGTTCATTGTTTGACATAAAGCTATACGACGATGGCTTGCAAAGGTTTTTTATTTGCCTAATCTTGACCCTTGGCTTATATATTAGTTATACACTATAATGACGATATCCAATACTTGGCCATGGTGCATTATCACTCGCCGTTGCTTCCCCACACTGTTTTGGAATACCCGAAATTCATATTATTCCTAAATTTCATTTTGGAAATACCATGTTTAGTTCACACGCACCCACTTTCTCGATGTTTTTCCGACTGTTTTCTCCAATTTTAACAGCCCTACGATTTATCAGGAAGTCCATATTGCAGTTTAGTGCGTAATTTCCATCATTATCGTCCGATGTCATAGCAAACCCAATTCACCATGTTGGTACCATCCAATGTATTATGCGGTTCAAATCTCAACCCGATCCCCGAATGCCTTTTCGCGAGCAAATAATACCTACCGCACACCACACAAGAGTTTTTTTTGTTTTTAGTGAAGTTCGCTTTAAGCAAGACCGTAAGCAGTGCCTAAGGGAACAAACTAACGGCCACTTAAATTGCAAAGAGCTAGTACAGAATGAAGTAACAACACTCTACACTGTAACAAAAAATACAACAAAATCACTGGTCTTTAACATTAATATAACTTGGCGGTATTGGAAAAAATTTGAAATTGATTTTTTTGGCCGAATATGGAGTGTTGATAGAATGCATCGTGAAGGTGCGGTCCATCAACAGCCCATAATTGGCATAAACTCCATCTATATGGCGTTTTTTGAAATTTGAAAATATGTAATTACTGCAAATGACCACTAAATTTACTGTACTTTTGTTACAGTGTAAACCGAAAACATCCCGAACGAAGTTGAATTGTTATGGTAGAGTGCAGATTACATGGAGATTGGTATCTGCCCGGGGCGATGATCAAACCAGCTACCACTTCTTTCCCCTTTTTTTAGTCGTCTCTTACGACACGCAGGGAATACATTAGGACTATTGTAAAGCCGTACGTGTTCTATAGGCCGCAGTATTCAAATCTCTAAAACACGATAACTGGTTTATTGTACCGTTTAATACTAGCTCGAATATAAACATATATCGTATTATAATCATTTATAGGAAGGTAATAAGACTTTGGATTATTGCGGATCAACTGGGCCGCATGGATGGATATCCAAGGGAAATAACGTAACAATAGGATTCAGTACAGATCATTCCCAAGCATTCAAGGGATTCAAGATCGAATTCACATCATGGAATTCAAGTAATGTTTTTCTTTATTTTTAAAAAATAGGAAACGAGACTTTAGAAATAGATTTTGAATCGAATATTTCAACAGAGATGAAATATGCATTGTCGTTCGAGTATGGCCCACTGTTGGATCGCACCATCTTGGTGCGAACCATCTGTGGTTCATACTCAACAAATTCTTTTCCCGTCGGGGGCGCCGTCGCTAAAATTGCCATTGCATTTTATTATTCGATGGTTGACCGTTTCACCACCGAGCGTGCCCTTGAGCAAGGCACTTCGTGGGTAGCTGTAACACACAACACATAAAAAAACGCTACGAACGTCCGTGACTAACAAAAAACTGAAATTTTTTACTGAATTTAGACTATAAGTAACAATATAATAAAATATTTTAATCTGACGAAAAAAATTGTGTCACCCCCTCATTAAAATACATTCATTTTCAGGCGCATTGAAATCGGTATTTAGAAACATGCCCCGTTGGTGCAGGTTTTAGAATAGTCCTAACGTATTCCTGCATGTCGTAAAAGGCCACTAAAAGGAAGAAAAAGGGTGGTAGATAGTTTCGCTTTCGCCCAGGGCAGATACCACTCACTGTACTTTATCATGACGGTTCAGTTCTGTTTGGGATGTTTTTCGTCTAGAGTACAGTTAATTGTACTACATCTTTTAGTAGCTTTTTGCTATTGAGTAGCTGTTGGTTGGTTCCCTTTAGAAAATGTTTCCGGCCTTGCTAAGAGTGAATTTCAATGAAAAAAACGTCACTGTCAAATGAGTATCAATCTGGAAATTTCTACAATTTAACGTTTCAATTTAGTATGGCGTTATTTTGTCAATTTTTGCCGCACCTTTGATTCATTCTTGCTCTATTATTTGATTTGACGCATCAAATCACCACTTAGCTAAATCGCGTCGGAACGAATCAATTTTAATAGCATTTAAACCGCGCAAATCTAACTGTTTCTTGCTCTTTTAATTTGCCAAATAGTTTCGATTTATTACAAGAAAGTGAATGTCATTTTCCCCACAAAATTCGTCGAAAGCATTATTCGTTTTAAAACATCGCCCACATGCTAAATCACTAAAACCTGGGGACAACTGAACTGAATGGATTTTTCGACATAATAAATCTGTAGTAATGTCTATCGACTAGCCAAAATCTTTTCGTAATTCAATCGATTCTGTTTTTTATTCAGTTTGGGTGCAGTAATCGAATCAAATACATTATGATTTGCCGCATCAAAAATCAAAAGTTTCTATCGCAGAAATTTTGTCAGATTTGAATTTTTTTATTATATTCGAGTTAGCGCTTTATATCATGGTAATCAAATCGAATCCCGATTTGTGAAGGAGAGAACACAGATGTATCGCGCCATAGTATGATATGTTGTGTACGATATAAGTGCTAACGCGAAAAGTAATAAATTCTCATCTGGCACAATTCCTGCAATAGAAACTTTGATTAGAATTCGATCGAAAACTTATTTGTTCGCACCCATATAAAATATATGCCATATATATCTTTGATTGCAGGCGAAACTTCTGAACCAATAGAACCGATAAGAAACGGAACATATCCAGACGAAGAAATAAGATCACATGTTCACATTGCTACTGAATATGCCAGATATTATTTGGAGGTAGGACTTTTCATTGGAAATTTGCTCTAGAAACCACTAATTTGAAAAAAGCTACATTGAATATCATGCTGACAACTGGATTCTAAATAGAAAACATTACATGTAAAACTGAACCAGCATAGTAGGGTGAAGTCTTTGATATCTGCTCTGAGCGATAGCCAAACCATCAACCATTTCTTTATCCACTCATGGACAGGTCGGAAGAAAATAATTTTGTTCATTTTGAAAATCGCGCTATACAGACGCGTTGATTTCTTAGTACAGATATTTGCAGTAAGTACATGCCACTTGTGCGCGAGTATCAGTGTCTGCATTGTGCTTTGTTAAATGACACATTTGGTGAATCAATTTTGAAAATTAGCCGCTGTGTTGAAATGATCCATTTGTACAGTTATTGTATATTCTATTGTGTGGTCCTTTTTTGTCGTCCTGGCCTAATTATAGGTTTATGTTTTAATAAATTTCACGTTATTATTGAGAAATATTTATTAGTGGATTAAAAGTCGGAAGTCATGTCTTGTTTGAAGAAGGTTTTGAGAAATAACTGGTTTTAGAATTTATTTGCGTATTTTCCGACCTACATAACACGTTTTGTCATGGTTGCTGTAGATTAGATAGATAAATGTTGCGGCCAATTGACAGCCAAAAATTCATTACAAAAACTTTAAAATTGGACAAAACCCATTATAATATTCGACTCCAAATTTTCGAATTTCTGTTTTGATCCTAAATAATCACATTTCAATCGCCTATGGCATAATAAAGTAGCTCTTTAAATAATTGAGCTCTTTAAATAGCTAAATATATTCAACAAGCAGTAATAAGGATTACCTGAGATTATATGATTGTATATACTCTACTCCTAACAATATTAGCTATCTCTTTTTTACTGAAATGACAA
Source organism: Styela plicata (assembly GCA_963675895.2). Lineage (NCBI taxonomy): Eukaryota > Metazoa > Chordata > Ascidiacea > Stolidobranchia > Styelidae > Styela > Styela plicata. Next base: position 6,202,855 of record OZ023151.1, on the reverse strand, counting down.
CCACCACACTTTCCACAGGCGATTTACGTTTTTCTAGCATTTCTTGGACTTGGTTGCATTTGTACAATAATATTCTATCATATATACGACTGGGGAAGAGTTCATCCTATTGTAAATTCAGCTCTGAATGTGGCAAGTCGACTTTATCATGACGGAGGAATACATAACGAGAATATGCCTACGGAAGGTATAGTTTTTTTTTCACAGCCCTGCATCTATAGTGGACTTGTGATTCGATTATAGTGATTGCAATCACATTGTATATAAAGTACATTCATAGTTGTTTTTGGAGAGGGAATTGGGCACCAAGTCAGAAAAAATTGATCTAATGCACTCAAATATTCCTGGAAAGACCTATCAAATATTAACTAGTTTTGACAATATTTCTGATTGGGAGCGAGCTTATCGGAGTGCGTATACCTTACAGTCTCTTGTCACGATCCTCAATTTGTAGCGGATGCGCATCTGTTATTCGTTTCAACTACCAACATTTAGTCTTGCCAAAAGGCATGCCCGTTGAAGTTTCATTCCTGATAAAACTATTGCGCTTAGACCGACTGAACCATCGATTCGAGTGGCATAATCCAGAATAATGTTCTTAGCAGAAATCACCATTGATATTTTAGAACTCGATATGTTATCAACAATAGAAGACGATGAAGATGAAACGGAATCCAGTGACAACCAAGACGAAACGAAAGACATTCCTGTTATTGTGATTTAATCTGAAGAATGAATAAAATAAATCAGTCGACAAATCTTCTCATTATTGTTTTGACGTCGGATACCGGGTTAAACCAAAAACACGCAAACAAGATCAAAATGTACTTTTTTTTATAGCCACTACTTTATAAACAAGGCCGTGTATAGGTTAACCCTGTAACAGGATAAATGCTGTTAGAAAAAACATGATCATTCCGGTTCGGTCTATACCCTACCCAAGTTATCACACTCTGGGTTAAGTGGTGAGCATGGGACGACGAGCTTGATTTGCTCGGAATCGAACCCGAGATCTTTTACTTGTATCCATTTCCTATATTTTCAAATAAAAAAATCGATTGCCTACAATCATACATCATGCCCCTCCTGTCAAAAATTTTTGCGTTTGACTGAAACATTTACTGGAGCGCAAGAAAGTTGTGGGGGTAGTAGGAGTCTAGTGTCTATCAAAAGAACCATGGTATTCTTGAAAGAATAGGCGTATTTAAGTAACAACACAATGTGCGACCCAGCTTAAATTCATCTGGAAGTGAACGCAGCATCGAAAATGATTTAATTTATTACAATATTGCAAGAATGAATTGCTTTCCGATATTTAACGCTAATTTGGTTACTTAAAAAACTAGAACCCAAGGTTGGAAGGAGGCATGTGCTGTCCTTTCTCGTTTTAGTTTTTCCCCGGAGGCGCGATCCATCAGTGACTCATGTTTAACAAAGCTTGTTTGGACAAGAAAATTCTGACTGAGACTAGGCTTCAAAGCTCGAAATGGATCGGTTGAGTTTAGTGCTTTAACAACGATAACAAAACATATTTTGCACGTTTGTAAAACAATAACGCGCTGCGTAAACGTGAATACACCAAGTTAAATTTGTTACAAGCACCTAATTAAGGATCGATTGATACGCTCGAATTTATCGCTAATGACAAACACAAATTATTTCACATCCTCATATTACAATATATTATAATGTACAAAACAACCGTTCAATAAACTTGTCTGTCGCGAAACATCAATGATCGGATATCGAGAACTAGTCTATTTATCGATGGAATCGATTTCTTGTCATTTTACTATTTTAAACAATGATAATATACATTCCTCATTAAAAAAATTGACACATGTTGACAAATTGACATTGATTTTCCTATAACCCTAAATTTATTATAGAGATATATTGACAATATCCGTTGACACCGAATGACTCGCCGCTAAATTTTGACATAAGTTTTTTCTAATTAGGATTCACTTATGGATCTCGCACAACCGCTGAATTTTAATCAAGCTCGGTCTCTGATAGGCTCATGCTTATCGCAACAAAATTTTGAATTTGGAATTGAACGAAATGTAACGTAAAACATTTTTTTTTTTATAAAATTCTGAAATACAATATGAAACAATGGGCGACCGAACTGAACTTTTATTCCTTTAATTTACTGTAAGGCAAAGTTCTAAACTTGACCTAGTTTAGAATTAATCTATTTAGTTCTGTGATTCCAACCATAGTAAACAACAGTTATGTTGATCGAGAATCCTATCAGCAGGACTATGATGCGTAGTGAGTGCCTCGCACAAGAGTACACGTCGCGTATTGTTCGTGAAATATTCTTTTACCTCTCAATTTACTCATTTCCGAGCCGGCGTCACTCATCAAGTCTAATGTCACATTCGGTTCCAGATAGTATGTCAATCGCTCATCGTTTTATTGAGGTTTCTTCTGTAACACTGGTCATGACATTTTCCAAAATATGTTCATGGTGGGAACTTAAATTAGTTTAGTTATCAATTCTAGTCTCAGACATTTGGCCGTTAAAGTGCATTCTCAAAATGAGTAACCCAATCCTTCTTTCGTAATTAAAAGTCTGTTACTTTCGCCGCGCCACCATGCCTGTCTATTTTTGGCAAACAAAGATGATAGTCATATGACGTCTGAAAATTGGATCTAACATTGCGGTTTGGGAGTATTAGTAAACCCCATATAGCATAATACCTACATTATCACAGTATCAATCGCATTCGGAGGAAATATGGATAAACACTTTTTTTAGGCATGGGTCACCGATGGGCTTCGCCGAGAAGGTGCGATTTATCTGTGGCTCATGTTTAACAAAATACCAAGTTCTTCTCCTCGTATGCCCATCTATATTTTTTTTAATTTTGGAACCCTTGATCGTGGGAGGCTTACACGGTTGAGGGGTATGTTACCTATATTGTTGAGTTTCAAAACTCAAAATTGGTAAAAAAGTTTGTTCATCTAACTCATTTTGTATATATCTTTTTTGTTTTATTCCTGGAAAAAGGCAAATTTGTGGAAGTAGATTTATATCTGATTTTCGATTAATTTTTGTGGGTTGTATGGATACCCCCTGTCCCAATCCTAAGTCGTTTCATCAACACAAAATATTTATTTTTCACTCAAAATGTACTCGTGCTTCAAACCCATTGCGTTGATTGACCATTATTGCTAAAAAATATTGAACGAAGCAAACAGCGAGAATGAAATTTAATTTATACTTTCCATTCATTGCCGGAACACTCGTGATTGACAATGAAAAGCGGAGACTTTCCAACACAAAAGTGTTGTGACTCATAAGTTAGTTATCTGACTAATTGACCAACGAAGCCAGAAATTTTTCTCGATACTCCTTGTGTCCAAAAGTAATTGTATATTGGGTCCAATTTCGTTCCCATTTTAATTTCACTCGTGTAATATAGGGGTAAACGATACACCACGTTTCCTGCTACAGAGTGGTCTCCTATTTTTTAAACTTCTAAAAATAGCGCAGGTGCGATTGAGTCATTGCGATTTGAATTTTCTATTGCCGAGTTTGAACCACAGATAGATCGCGCTTTGGTAGTGCGATCTATCAGTGGTCCACCACACTCGAAGAAATAATAGGTAATAAAGTATGTCTGTCTTCTGTCCAACGGTGGAAATTTTTAGGTTCATCGGTTTATACCCGATCAGAAATTGCATTTTATTAAATATGAGTAATATATGGCCCGCACATGAACGGCGCAATCCATCAGTGCCCATGCTTAACAAAAAAAAATGTTATTAAATTCTCCTGCCTGGGTATGTATACAGATCGACAAGCCGGAAAATAGTTTGTTACTCAATATTGAAATGCTTCAATGACAGACAATAGCCGTGACGTACATGTTATTAAGCGTCAAGAAATCATTATTGTTATCATGTTATTATTAATAATTTAGAAATTTTGTTTCGGTATACGTTGTGAGCACGTTTATGAGGTTTTCTATTTGATTTGTGTTAATCTCTTTTCATCTATATATCGACAAAGTATGAAGGTGTTTCCGGGTCTTATCACACCGTTTCCGGTCGATGTAAAAAATGTTTCAGTCATACTTGAATTCTTTTTCTCTAGAATAAAGATTCGTCCGACAAAACTGAATATCATATTTTACTTGGTGAATTGGTTTGAATAAAAAAATTGTCCATTTTCTCTAAATATTATTAATTCAACCAAGTTGACAAAAATTAACACTGGCTTATCTAATTGATATACATTCTTGAACACCATATAAGGCAGAAGGTAGAAGAAAAATATAGATAACATGATGACAAAATTCTAAACATTAATGACACCCATAGCACACTATTTTGGAGACCACACAAACTATAGTACAACACTTTAAACGACCACAAAGCATCTTAAACATATTTTGAAATCGCGCCACTTGACAAGGAATTTTTGCTGTTAAATTACCAATAGCTTCCAAGCGTAGAACTTAGTAACGCCAAATCTTTGAATACAAATCAACTCGCGCCCATGCTTAAACTTAAAAAACAATCTTGTCATTTGTCATTCAAAACATAAATCCAGAAATCCACCCAGCAAGACATCTTTGAAAATCCACCTAACCATGAAATCCGTGCCCCAGAGGTTCACAACGTCTACTTCAAAGCATGTGTCGTACACACGAAGCTTTGATGATGTTAACAGTTACACAAAGGGGTATTATGATTTGAATAGATGCCAAAAATTATTCACCTTCATTACAAGAAAGTAAGAAAATATTAAATAAATGGTACGAGCTATATTATCTGACAACGGCCATTTGTGGCTTTTGTTGGGGACTTGAACAAAATAACATATTACTATTTCGATTCCTCCATTTCGCCATTCAAAGGCACGCAATCGAGCATGAGTCTCAGATGGACCGCGCGGACCGTTTCATCAGTGACTCATACTTAACAAAGCCTGTTGCCGGTGCAAAATATTCCGGATTGGGAAATATATTTTTTATTTATCACTGTTAATTCCGCTACTCGTGAAGTGACCTATTGATGGGAGCGCTAGTAATTCGACAGATGTAAATCGTAAAATTTTGGTATTCATAAATATGGATGATTCCTGAATATTTTTACTAGTTGGTAGTCATCTTGTCACGATGACACTTTATAGCGGCGTTAGGTGGTCTCTCTCCAAAAATGAATCAAGCGCTTGGCGGGTGCATAGAGTAATTTCCTAATTAAAGTACAATTCACAATCTTTATCAGTGCCCGTCTCAATCATCGATTCATCCGCAAACGAGGTGAGGCCTACTGGAGGTTTTCAGGACACCTAGTCGACGCACGTTCGCGTGATTAATACTTCCTCCACCAACCATGTCCATGTTCAAGAAAAATTAGTTAAAATCAGGGCATAGCATACACTTTGATTCGCCCCATGACCAAGCCGTATTCACGTCTCGTCTCTCCATAGAATGAAAATGAAATCCTAGCCTATCCTATGTTCAATATTTGTGATAAAATCCCAAAGAACTCTGCACTTCTGTACGGTTACATTCACTCGCGGTTAAAAAGTTCTCCTGCGAAAGCCACCCCACTTAGCGCACTGTGATGTCATAATTTGATTTTCGGAAATTCGTTCAGACTGTTTCAAACAGAAATCGTAAAAGTTGCATAGTAAAAGTTGTGATGCGATATTTGTCATTTAAAACCAAGTTTTTGAATAAGTAACTGCTTACCAATGAAAACGTATCAAACGTTACCGAATTTGTAACGCGCTGAACAAATTCAAATACCTGTCATTATATTAGGGGACAGAACGGTTTGTTGGCAAAATATTGTGAAATATTGGGCGCCGATGATGCGATGATCTTTGAGTGTTATTGAAAATATTCTAGTTCGATAAAAATATAGGGGTCAACAAACTTTTTTGCCGTAGGAACTGATTTTCAATTGCCAAGTATCCCAATCCGACATTTTATTTTGTCAAGTATACGCCACAAATGGAGCACGCCTTGACGGCGTGTTCCATCAGTGACCCATACTTAACAAAACATGTTCTGGCGCAGAATTATACTGATTCGGATATACTACATAAGTGGGACCACGCACTGGAAGCGCAATTTTCAGGAGCCAAACTCTGCTGCAAAAACGTGTGTACGTTTTCCTAAATATCACTTGCTTGTTTTGCACAATCCATTAGTTCGACATTTTAACCTCGCGAAAAATTCTTCCCTACGCCGATACACAGAAAGGCGAGATTATGAACACTACAATGACGCCATTTTCACGTAGGAATACAAAATTATTTTTCTGAAATTGTGATGCCTGAATGTATCGCCAATATTTTGCACTGCAAATTAAAATGAAGCATGGATTCGAGATTTTTTATAGCCACTTCTCGGAGTGGATTACCCTTACCATGACCCTGTACTAGCAGCCACCTATAGACGGACAGGATTAGAAGTGCTGGAAAGATATGGCCTTATCTTGTTCGGCTTAGCTTACCCGAATTATTACACCCTGCGTGGAGTGGTGGGCATGAATTAACGTGCCAGATTCACAGGGCCTCGAGCCCAAGGTCTTCAACCTGCTAAAATGTTTAAACTCTAGGCCATGGCGCCCACACTCGGGCATTCGAAAAAGGGATCTTTTTTTGTCAGTCATAAGCCACAGATGGATCGAGGACCTACATCTGACAAGACATGTTTTGTACTAATCTAATGATAGAAAATGGTATTTCGATGCTGTGTATATTTTCCAATGGATTCGTCAATAAAGGCCATTGATTCATCCCACTTGATCAAGACTCAATTCATCTGTGGACCGAGCTTGCCAAAATGAACTTGAGCTACACGAGGAGTTTTAACCCATGCGAGAAACCGACTTATGCGATCCCGCTATCACGACGCTTCCCCTCAATCGATTTTGATCTCTGTTTTCCCGTCAATCAGGTCGAATGACATCTGCAATTTATGAATATATTTTCTGATAATTATGTTCTACACGTTATTCCGGTCTTTAGGGAATCTGTTATCGTAGATGTCTCAATTTTAAAAGGATTTAAAACCACAATTTTGTTTATAGATTGTAAAGCTTTGCGCGCCGCGATCTAATGTGGCAACGGGGTAACACTGCAGAGAATAAGTTCGCATAAATAAATTATTGGGTTTGAAAACTTTACAAGCTGACTGATAATATTACGTCATATTGATTGACAGGCAGAGAAAACGAGAACACGAGCCGTTGTGGTTTGGCTGCCGTACTGACTGAACGACAATAAATTCTCTCACATACAGCGATCGACTTTTACTTGACAATCGGAAGAGGTAGATTGAGCAGTTATCCAGGTATTAGTTTTTGTACAAGCAAATGAAATGTTTAAATTCTGACAGTTTAATTGACCTTTCTTTACTTTCGCAGGGAGCTAAATTTAAGTCTATAGTGTCTTTGGAAATAAATCATGCATTGGACAGGATCCTGGCATTATGTCTTTATCATAGCCGCCAGGATATGTTAGATGTGTATAACTGACCAAGCAAGTATACAGATTTTGTACGAGCTAAATGTTTTATAGAACATAATCCCTATGGGACCAGTGTAGGGGTCGTGGCATTAGTACTTGCAACGTCTCATGGATACAAATTCACGAGAAAAATATTAATTTGATTCAAAATTAACCAATAAAATACAAGCAAATACAATACAATACAAGCAAATGAAATGTTTAAATTCTGACAGTTTAATTGACATTTCTTTACTTTCGCAGGGAGCTAAATTTAAGTCTATAGCGTCTTTGGAAATAAATCATGCATTGGACAGGGTCCTGGCATTATGTCTTTATCATAGCCGCCAGGGTATGTTAGATGTGTATAACTGACCAAGCAAGTATACAGATTTTGTACGAGCTAAATGTTTTATAGAACATAATCCCTATGGGACCAGAGTAGGGGTCGTGGCATTAGTACTTGCAACGTCTCATGGATACGAATTCACGAGAAAAATATTAATTTGATTCAAAATTAACCAATAAAAAAAGGCGGAAACACCAGCTTAGAAGTAACAACTAACAGATAGTGCAGTGAGGGCTTTACGAAAAACTGTCAACCCCTTATACTGTCGTTAACGGACGTGGCGCGAATTGACAATTACGAAATAATGCAGGAAAATATTGCTAAAAATAATATAAATATGTACAGATGAAACATTTAAAATAAAGATATATGTCTACCTGGCACAATGCCCAGTGGGAGCTTATTTCACCTTCTGTATTATTTCTCGTATTAGTTCAGAAAAAAATAAACATTAAAAAGGATATAAATTTTAACACTAATTTCCATGTTTGTGTTTTCTTCTCTCTCATTACAGACCATTGGGCACGAGGCGGAGGCGTAAAATATCCCGGCTCAATCTCGTTTGTTTACGTTCCCGCTGAGCGATACGTCTGGAGAGTCGACGAGGAAAAGAGAGATAAAAGTCGCGTTTTCTCTCAAAAGGTTGTGCTATCTGCTTCGCTGTAGATAAGAAGATGGCAAACTTTGATCGTGTGTGTTTTAAAACGAAGGCAGCATTTTTTCACACAAATAAGAAGCCCAGTGTCTTCATCGAGATTGGGCATTCGCGATCTGGAGCAATGACAGATCAGAGCTATATGGCAAGCAGGGGAACACATGTAAATATGAATAACTTTGAAATTTTGGATGTACATACTAGCACTTCATCGCGCACTAAAATGCCAAAGACAGGCAATGAAAGGACATTTTGCCACAGATGTAAAAACATGAGTAATAGAAGTTTCGGAACACTTCGGCGCCAATGGACGCTTTTTGCCGTATTGACAATCTATATTTTACCGCTGTTGTTATTTTATCCTACTGAAGTGCAGGGCGTCTCGCCTGGAGTAAGGTGGCACGTGGTGGCCGGGATAAGCGCAATACATTTACAAATTGGTTCTATTAGTGGCCAAGACCAATCAACAACATGGATAGATTATCCAGAAGAGACTGAAGACCAGAGTTTGAAGGATCCTTGTAAAGCACGTAAGTCGTGATTGGTTGTGTTTTTGTTATTGTCCAGGGGTAAAAATAGTTGAATTTTTATATACGTTTTCGAATGAGACTATTCAGCAAGCTAGCGACTATTGATCATTGGCTCCCATGAAGTTTAGTACCATATATCCGATTGTCATCAAAATTTGCCATATTAGAAGCTCGTCGTAAACAGGGACACGATAGCATGGTAGCAGCATTGGCGCGCAAGCCTTCCTTGATTTCAGTGTGAGTTTCGAATCACAAAAATAATAGGTTTAGCACGCCGTGTGAAATAAGGTCCGGGTATCTAACAATATAATTGCCAGTGACGAAATACCCTTAGTACCTTACATATCTTCAAATTTAGTGAAAGAGAGAGTAACAGTTAAGCCGATCAAGGTGCTCTCAAAATGACCAGAAAATTGGCGCCTCTTTTGTCATTATGCTATTTTCAACTCCATTGAAATGAATCAAATGAACGCTTGCCGACGTAATCAGTAATTATCCGGTAGCGATTTTGCCGCATCAAGTCGTTTTTCGAGTTTGCTAAGATGTACTTGTCGTTTCAAGTTCGCCGACTGCGATCATAATATTTTCCTCAATTTATCTTCGTTGTTAAAACCTTTTATTTATTTTTGTCGAGCATGGGCCACAGATGAATCGCGTCTACTAGACGCGTTCTATCTATGGCCTATGTTCAACAAAATATAATTTCCGTTATATATATAGGGTAGTGTTGACCTTACTAGAAAAGTTTTGCCCGTCGTCGACAAATAACTTATGACTGCACTTTGATGAAAAGTCGCCGAAATGAATTTGATTTTTGTCTGAAACTTTCTCAAAATTAGTAATAAAAAATCTAAAAAAATGCCAACTTTATTCGAAACTTACGTTTAAATTCCTTTTGAAACAAGGAAAAACAAACTTTCGTAGTTGTTTTGCGTGACCGGCCAAATCAAAGGTTAATCGCTGGCAATCTAAATATTACATAATGAAATTGAGTTCAATTGATATTATTCAATTATATAACATTTTGTTACTATTGGAAGGAAAATTATAAGAGTAATTTTGATTAGCGAAGCGACGTAAAATGAGGTAACTAAAGACTGGAGATGCTATATATTTTGATGAGTCTTGGTCATCGATAAATTATTCTGCTTAGCCGCGGTCCATTGGTGGCTCATGCTTTTGAAAATGAACGAACGGGGTTGATTTTGGGATTTACATTTATACTTTGTTAGCCTTCCGAAAATAAATCAGTACAAGATAAAACATATACCATGATTTCGCTGCCCATCACGTAAGGGTAATCGACAAAAAGTTAATATATTTGGAATTTTGTGCTTCAGGAGACAAAAATAAAAATTAGTGCTGTCGCTAAATTATTATTTCAAATGGGCTATTTTTGAATCAGATGGGATAACAACATAAAACGAAGATATGATAATTTTTCATTTTTACATTAAAACATATGTATTAGATTTCACGTTTAACTGATAGAGTGCGCGTTTAGGGTGACCTTCTTCTCGCGCTGACCCATACTTACTCTTCATTTGCAAAACCAATTTCGTAGAAGTATATAATCCTCAATCTAAAACTAGAATTGTTTGAGTATTTGTATTTATCAAACAAGTTTCACAATTAATCTAACAACAAAAACAAATTGTCACTTGTTTAAACAAATACATTGATCTCAATTAACATCTTTCCGCCAAAGCTTTTGTTTCCTCTCACCTCGATCAGATAAAAAAGGGGACAAAGAAAGTTTTGTCAAGTATGACCCATCGATGGATTGCGCCGTCGAGACGCGGTTCATCTGTGGCTTATGCTTGACAAAATAAAATTTCAGATTAGTCTCGTTTGACGTAAATGTAATCATTCGAGGAATTTCCCACTTGAAACCTGTGTTTTGGAAAGATTTTTGGAGCCAAGTTTGTCTTGTGCACGAATGTGATCCCGAAGAAATGCAAGAACTTCCTGATTACGGAGAAAACTTTATAAAAACATGTAAAAACCTCAACTTGAACTTGACGTTTTTTTAATCGTTAACATGCCAAACAGAAACCACGGTTAACGCTGGAGATGAAGATTGCAAAAAGCAAAAGTACTGCATAACCTTTGCCTGTAAAAACTTGTAAAAGCCCAAGAAGCAATGAACGAATGGTTGTTAAAATAATACGATTGTTATTCGCTTCACCCCAAATATTTTGTCAAACGATATTTCAGATTACACTAAACCAAATCTATGTAAGGATACGAAACAAATGCTGCAGTCGACTCAACGTAACAACGTAAAAATTAACTGAATTTTCAGGATGTTGCATGTAATAAATAAATGAGAAATTATACGTCCATACGTCCTGTTTTTAAATTTATTATAAAATTTATTTATAAATTATAACTTCTATTCTATGTGTGGGCATTTTCGAATGGTGATTCATTTGTTAATGACCGAGTGCAGTGATGCTGAATTCTTATTCGGAACATTTTTCAAATTGAAGTATCCATTATAGGCACGGTGCAGGTGAGTGACTTTGACCCGCATGAAGTAAGCAGCCACGCGTTTAAAAGCATGAAATGTAGATGGACATCGACTTATTTTAGAATTATACCGGGTTCATACTTGATTTTTGTATTCCAAGTATAAAATTTTTGACCCGAAAACGATAAAAATTTCAACTCGTGTCGATAAACCGACCCGTAGTGTTTATTTTGTATTAATGTATCTAGCGTTAATTCTAATGTCAATAAAAACAAATGTGATAGTGTAATTTAGGAGAAAGGTCTGTTGATCTACTAGTTGCATTTTATATTTCTTTAACAACATGGTAGATCAAACAATGAAATTATTTCCTAATTTATGTTCGTTGTTCATTGCGCATTTCGTTCGAGATGCAATGCCAGGCGGGTGTAGTAAGAAAGTCATCTGCCTCGCCATGTGGCAAAAACGAGGTATATCACCATGGAGAAAATTTTCTCAAAACAATTTTTTGTTGTTGTTGAAATTCGCTTTGAGCAAGGCGGTAAGCGGTGCCTGAAAGGAACCAACTAACGGTCACTTAAGAGCAAAGAGATACTAAAAGATGTAGCACCAGCAGCTGCATTCTAAACGGAAAACATCCCAAACGGACCTGAACCGTCATGGTGAAGTGCAGTGAGTATTATCTGCTCTGGGCGATAGTAATACCATTTACCCGTACCTACAGGATTGAGCTTAAAATTACTGTTGAAACCCGCCGACGATAAAAATGATATTTCAGCTTGAGATCGGTGGCCCAAAAGTACCAAATTAAATTCCTAAGCAAACGGGATGGCTTGTCTTCGTTGTTTTCAGCCATTACTTTAATTTGGAAACATTTTCACGTGCGAAGAACATCATTACGAAAAGCCTTCTAATAATTACAAATGGATTTAACGAACGCGCACTGAAGAAAGGTAGACCATTAGATGTACTACATTCCAGCATTTTGTTTCACCAATATTATGATCATTTACGCAAAAATTTGCAAACCAAGTTCTAGCTACTTACGATGCAGGAAACCGCTGTATAATCATGAAAAATTGTTACATATGAACCGACTGCTATATTTTATAGTTTATCGCACCCTTAAGCTTAGAAAATAAATCGGAATCTTTGTTTTTGGTATTTTGAGAATTCGTAGAAGTTTACAAAAGCTGTATTTACAGATTTACAGATTTTATTTGATGAATCATTATTTTGTGGGAAAATAACTGGTTTGAAACATGTGCACTTTGATCTCGATTTAACAAACTGGGGTTCAAGTAATATTAAGTTTTGTCAAGCATGAACCAGGACGCCTAGGGGGCGTGATCCATCAATGGTCCACACTTGGCAAAATCGCGCACGATGAAGATTCTTTATTAGAGAGGATTGTGTGGTCCCCAAAACGGCGGTTTGCTGCTTGGCTGTGTATTGACAAATAGAAATGCCAACTTTTTGTGTTTGTTTAGCTGGAATAGGTTTGTGGTAACAGATCATGCAATTTTGTACATTTGGGTAAATTGAGATTTATTATTATCAGTGTGATATTGAGCCTATGTGTTTTAGACAAAATACTAATAATTGAATGAAGAAATTTGTTACTTTTTGTATTTGAAAATAGCGGTGGTCATTTCGAATTTTATAATCATCTGAAATTTTAATATTTATATTTTTAGTTATAATAATCTTATAAGATCCAAGTCTTATAATTTTCTTTACATATAAAAAAAAACAATGAATGCGATATACTAATAAACAGATTCGCTTCGTATATTTTTTGCGGGATTTGAGCAAGAATGTGATTTTCTACAAAAAGGCAATTGTATCCATTTTAACCACTTCCGTGTTCGGTGGGTTGGTTGAGGGTTCATATACGTGTACCCATTTGTCACAAGAGTGCAGACCTTTGTTATACAAATTTTATCCATTTTAACCACTTCCGTGTTCGGTGGGTTGGTTGAGGGTTCATATACGTGTACCCATTTGTCACAAGAGTGCAGACCTTTGTTATACAAATTTTATCCATTTTAACCACTTCCGTGTTGGGTGGGTTGATTAGGGGTTCATATTATGCATGTAGCCATGTGTCACAAAAGTGCATACCTACTTGGGAGCCTATTGTCCCGCAGTCCCATTTGTCACAAGAGTGCAGACCTTTGTTATACAAATTTTATCCATTTTAACCACTTCCGTGTTGGGTGGGTTGATTAGGGGTTCATATTATGCATGTAGCCATGTGTCACAAAAGTGCATACCTACTTGGGAGCCTATTGTCCCGCAGTTTGTCCAACCCATGGGTTACATTGTCACAACTTGCGTGGTCTTTTATCGTTTGTTGTTCAAAAATAGCATCTTCCGGCTTGTACCTGGTTTTATACAGTAATGATTTGTCAAGTGTTTGAAAACATAGAAAAATGGTATCTTGTTTGTACACACCATGTCCTGTTATTTGTTACAACCTACTCGTTTTTATTTTTACGAAGGGCAGGTTATCTAAGGATGGTGTTACTGAAACTGAGATTTGTAAAATTTGTGAATATCTTTATAGGATAATATATCTATTTAGATTAAGTCCATTAGGAAATTTTATTTTGCCAATCGTAGTAACATATTTCGGATTATTTTTTATTGGAATATACTGCACTTTGTCATACAAAAATTTATAGATAAATTATAGTACACTGCGGATTTGACATGCGTAGCATTTTTGCTTAACAAAAAAAAATTATTCAGAAAAAGTCTGACAAAAATTTGTTAAAAATATTTCCTGTGAAGAATGTGAATAACCCGATAAGAATTTTATTTTGGTATTATCTGGTTATATTTCTTCATAAAAGATTGTATAGTAATTCCTCGAATCAATGTTTATTCCCCAAATGTATATATGTTTACGTAACATACGGCATTAATATAATATATACACCATGAACGCATTATACAATATAGTTCCAGTCAGTCAGAAATGTATTTTGTGTCACTGTTGGATCATGTTTTTGTCACGCTTGACAAATTACTAGTACTGGTTCGAACCATTTACCACACCATTCCCTGTCAGAAATATTTCATGCAAACAAGTTTTTGATAGGATTTTTTTTATTTATTTTTTCATCGAAATTCGCCCAGAGCACGACTGTCAGATACATATCATACTTGGAAGGTCTCCTGAAATCACTGAAGTACAAAGAGCTCCATTTACTCATTCGTTCGCTTTGTTTGATTGGTAATATATTTGGCTCTGCCGGTGCCTTATGTTTGTGACGTATTGGTTAATTTAGCGGAGCTCTTTGAGTATTTCGTTTGTTATTTTGAACAAAACGACTCGTTTTTGAAATTGCGTGAATGATTTATACTGCAATATTCAATATATTACCAGTCTTCACACGTTGATGCGTGCGGTGTGGTCTCGTACTTTTCCAATTAATCACTGGCCTTTGTTTTGATGGCCTGATTAGATGTTAATCAAACGCCAATAACATCAGTATGCTACCGTATACGCTACGCAAGGTAAACTAACATTTGCGATAACGGCCGAGTTTGCATTACCTCGAAAAAATCAGTAAAATGACTTTCTTTTCGATGTAATCGTTGCCAGCTGATAAAACACATATTTTCCAAAGTTTGAGCTATCGATTGAGCACTATTTTCGGTCAGTCCTGTGCATGGCGAATATGCGGTCAATGTTTGCGTTTATTTAAGCGAAAATTTATCTTAGGGGAGATGATTGCCAAATATCATTTCAAAAACACATACTGGAAACTTCGATCTTGTGCACTTAGAAAACGAACGCTACAAGTACGTCATCCCAAAATGAAGCAGACTACGGGTTGCAAGATATATAAAAGATTACTCTGTTCAAATAATATTTGCCAAGTATAAGACACTAATGGATCGCGCCGCCGAGGCGCGGTCCATCTGTGGCTCATGCTTGACAAATACAATCTACGGTTTTGTTCTACCCTCAATGAAGAAAAAGTACATTATAGGGAATAAATTGCCCATTAAAATATCACTTATGAATATTAAAGGAGCTTTGTTGCTGGCTTGTCATCAGCGTGTCAAAACAACTCGTCATGGTGATGAAAACGACCTCGGCCAGTGTTTGCTGTGTTACATTGCTCTTTCGTCTGTCATCAAACTTTATCATCGATACTAGTCAACAAAACTTTATTCCAAGTATAATTTGTCGAGTATGGGACGGTGATGAGTCGCGCCGAAAATCTTTTGACCATTGAAAGGCCATACTTGACAAAATTCAATGTTTGATACGTTACGGGAATTTAATATCAAACGTAGCGATAAACGTTAGAAAAAGTTATTTTTGTATCAAAAATATTTTGGGTGAATTGTCGTAATATTCCCTGAGATTATGTTCTGTATACTAAACAAAATATGATAACAAATCTGCTGTATTTTATTTTTAAATGCACTTGAAACGATTTCAGGTAACAACTTTTTATAGTTGATATTAAAAATTTAAACCTAGTCAAAAATTTTGCCAGATAAGCAGAAATTACATTGTGCACAATATTAGCCATAAATAAAATTTTATAAATTGGTACACCGCACACCGTTTATTAACATTCTAGGCATTGGATGAGAAAGGTAAATGACGCTTTTATTATTTACAAAAAATATGCCTTTGTTGCAACGACTTCATCTCAAAGTTATGGCAATTTGAACACCTAAAACGTTTTTGAAGTTGAAATGATTTCTGTTGCTTTCGATCCGAACAAATATTCACGTGACACCGCCAATAGACTCACGCATATCCACACGCTTTGGGTATTGATCGGTTTTATTTCTCGTGATCTTACTCGTGACAATTTTCGCCATTGCATTAGTAAAATGAAAAGAATTATTGCGAGACCAAAAATGTTAAGATATTTTGCGAGCAATATTTAAATTTTCTACCATAACTCGTTGATTATTCACCCAATTTTTTGTCTCAAATTGTTTTGGGGCTGCCCGCTAGTCTGTGGATCAGAGCTAGTAGACAAACGTTTTTTTGGTTACTTTTTGTTTAGAACCAATTATCAGTTCCACAATTGTTGCAAAAGACAAAAGCCGCCATTTCCATGCCCATTTGGTAAATTTCAGGTCTGCTACACAATCAAAAGAAACAAAAGCGTTTATTTCTAAGCATTCAAACATTCAATAAAATGTCATTTTTTTACAAATGCAAATAATCGCTGACAATGCAAAAATAACAAGATTACAAAATCACCCACCTGGTCTAATTATTCTAATGTTGTCAACATAACGATTTCTGAAGTTTCAGTCAATGAAGTGTTAAATTGTTTCATAAAATAATTTCTTCGCCGCGACAAACTTAGCAAAAGTGCAAAGCATGATTAGTTGAATACGAACCGTGCTTGGCCAGATACAAGAGCACGTAATCATATGCAAGTCCATTTTCTGAATTTTGTAAAAGCGTTAGCTTGATTTACGATAGTCGGACAAATCGTTTGTTTTTGGTTTCAATAAGAAAACTTCAAAAGCTGATACTAAAATAATTTGGTTATCTTGAATAGTTCTACGAAAATCTTTCGATAAATTATTCAAAGCTTCCTTTTCATTGCAAGAATGTTGTACAGGATGAGCGATCTATGGCGGTCAGGCGTACTAAGTTCAAACATTTATTTATTTATCTGTAATATGCAATTGGTATAATTTTGGAGTCGTAACTATAGGGCTAGTTAAAACCGAATCATGTGGAATTCGAATCTGATTCGGATTATTTTTAGTATCGGGTCGAATCGCTAATTCTTTATCAAGTGCAAATGTCTAGTATTCACGTTGTCGAATTTTTCTCGGTTATCAAAATAATGGAATTTATAGCTACGAATTCAATAAAAATGACATAAAAAAACTGCAATATACGTTCAATCCACACTTGTTCTTTCATGGACATAAAATATTTAGCAGGAGCAAAGAATGCGTTCTACTTGTAAAATAGGGAAAATCCATTTTATTTTGCAAGTTTTTGTAAAGCAACATTTTAAAAGTCCAAAATTTTGGAATTTACGATATTGTTTAGTTTTGAGTACATTTCCGAAATTTTAGTTTGCAGACCTTGATTTTTTATTTCCCAAGTCTGCTGATGGGTTTATAATGCTAAAATTTTCATGGTTAACCCCCTCCCTCAAATAATGCTAGAAGGCCTCGTATGCCACTGTGATTTACCGATATCAATGTCCTTGTGGAATGAATATTCATTGATTCTTTAGTTTTGATTGAATATAAGTTAGTTCCTCTTATATTCTTAAATTGATCCTTTTTGTAATTTAAGAATACGTCGCAAAATTTGACATGAATAACAACCTTGTTGCAAAATGGGTAAAAGATATGGTCAAATATTAGCGATTCCATTTATCGGGAATGTTGCAACATTATTGACGTGTATTAACTACTTAGCCTTATCCTCTATGTCTTCGTGAAAACACAATCATGCGCATCCGAATTCAATAAACGCATGGTTACTGAAGTAACCATGAATATGACGAACTAGAGAGGTTCAAAGGTTTGCTTCACACTTACACAAAGTCATTTCTGTAACGTTTCGTTTGACCAAAGTCAGACTTCCTCAGACAAGTATTTTAAAAGTAATATTTTTACAGTGAACTTTGAATATTATGTAAGCTAAACTATAAGGGCAGCCCTAACTGGATAAATTGATATACCGAACTTCGATTCATCAATTGCTCACTCTTGTTAAAATTTGCGCTGGCATCTTTGTTGAATTTCTCAGAAGATTTTAGTTGAAATATGAATAGAATAAAAAAGACTATGATTACCCGTTGTTTGTTCCAAATTACCACACACATGTAATATTCGTTGTCTTATCTTCCAATCGTTTGCGTTAATCACAATAGGCTGTAAATCCAAATCGATAAGTGAGATGGAGAGGAATGACGTCATCAAATAAACATAAAAACAGATTCACGCCCGATTTTTTATCACTATTATGATTTAAAATGTTAAACTCAGAATTTTATCCCGAAATTAAGTCTTCTGTTTTGTTTTTGCTGTTATGCAATCAGACTTATTTACCTTTAACGTGGTATTTTCAGTCAATCCATTCGCATGCATGTTGTATCACTTTTGTTGTTGTCCTTATCAGCATATGTACTTCATAATTGTCATTAAAGTAATTTATTCTTATTTTATTTTTTTTCTATTCTTTAATGGATTTATTTTCGGTGAAATCATGATGTGTGCCCCCAAATTTCACGTTTTAAAATTTGACACAAATAATGACGTTGCTGCAAAATAGCCTAAATATTGACAAGAATCGGTAATTCTGTTTACCTGAAATGTTAAAACATTATTTTAGGTTTATAGGGATTTCAAATACTCTAAACTGTAAGGAACCAAACACTATGATATTGCAAGCATGGGCCACTTATGGATCGCGACGCTTAGGCGCGGTCCATCTGTGGCCCATTCTTACAGAATTATATATTTTATATTAACAAAATTGCGATATTTATCACATACATAGCAGATAGATTTGTTATGAAATTTTGTATTTTTGTGAGATTATGCGCTAGTGGCCAGCATTATATGATTTTGTTTTTATTTTAGCTTTGTTTATGGGAGACATTGCTTTGGATGAAGTCGATGTTCAAGATATATTTGGTGAAACTGTGCGGGAGTTTATGGATCACGTGGGAAATGATAATTCAATAGAAGCACGGGATGCAAGTGATGACGATGACAATCGTGATGATGACGTCACTACTGTTCAAAAATCAAGAAAAAGCAAAAAATCGAAGAAGCATTCTGTGAGAGATGCGCCATCATCGGTAAGTTTGTAGCGTAACTGTCTATTAGCATGAAATATAAAATGTGAGTTTGATGTAATAGAAAAAACTTTTTTTATTGAAACTCGCCCTCATGCAAGGAATTAACTATTACTGTACGGGGAAATCATTGTACAATGTACTACTGTCATGTACAAACTGTCCCGCACGGTGATAAACTATCTACCATTCCTGATTCCTTTTCAAATTCCTTTTAAGTTTACCATATCTGCGTCCTATGCACCCTTTTAGCTGCATTTTCTAGGACATGTTAGGGCAATACTTAACTCCCGCTCAAGAACAGAATTAATTTAGATACATCCTTGCTCGATCCGTTTTTTCTCTAATCACACCAATTTCTGTATTGCATTTTTAAGATTTAGCGCATCTTTTTGTGATCGTTAGTACTTTATACCTTTAGCTGCGTTCAGGTTGATGTGCAGTGCAGAGGGTGTAAGAAATGGACTTTTATCCTTTAAAAACTCGAAGTGCTTGATATGTATTGCGGCGAGCCACAGTAAAGATATAAGGCCGGTTTAGACGCACAATAAGCAAATCAAACGACGCAATTAAATGGTTTTTATTTCTGACGCTCTTGATATAACTTGTGTACTAACTAAATTTATATGACTGATATCAAACGCAAATTACTTCGTATCCGTTTATTTATGCCACACTATGGCTTGACATACTATTCATTTGTTAGTTTTTTTTATTAGTAATAAATCTAGCACCTGATTAATTATTATAATCCTAAGCTCTTGGTTTAATACGCTTTTGTGGTGGCATGTCATCCCATATCGCCATCGAAGTAAGGTATTCAACAGAAAATCCCCCATTCCCCACAGACATCTGTAGTGACGACAGAACCATTATTCAGATGACATTTGATATCGTGATATCATAGTTATTCATTCGTCTAATATTTTTCATGTCTCGAAATGGAAATCATGGAGGTGGGGGAAAACTAAGCAACAAATTGTTGTGGCTTGAAATAGAGCCAATTATGAGAATTTACGCAATTGGTATTATGTTACTTTTTGTCAAACATGGGTCACCAATGGATCGCGCCACCGAGGCGCGGTACATTTGTGGCTCATGCTCGGCGAAATAAACTTCTGATTGGGTAACAAAGTCGAAGTAAAATGATATTTTATTGTTGTTTAACGATGTTCATGCCATTTCAGTCCAGTCAGAGAAGTGTCGATCAACGTGTTTTATTGAGCATGGGTCACTCATATTTGACCAAAATTATTTAATAAAAAATCTTATCTATTCATGCTTGGCAAAGCGGAACAAAAATTTTTTTTAATACAATGTTTAAGATATACGATAATGCATAACGGTAGAATCGCTGATTAATCAAAACCTATCGGTACTTCCGTGTGGACTCTCAGCTAGTCTCGGGTTCCCCCAATGCCCAATGTGCGTCTATGCGGTGGAAGACATTTCTCAAAATGATTTGTATTAATTGACTATGAAATATTGAATGTCATCAAGTGGTGACATAATTGATGTCATGCAGTGAAATACTTCGTTGAAATATATTACGTTTTTTGTGGCTGTGGCCGATGGCTGATAGACGATCGTGTGTATTGGGCATTTCCGATATAATTATAAAAAAAATATATATAAACTCTAAATCAAATTAAAGAAAAAATAAGAGTAGTTCTCGTTTCCAAGTTTTCTATATTTTTACAAACAGGATCGAAATGTATTAGAAAAGTCTTTTTTAATGGAGTGGGTAGTATATGATACGATGTTATAACTTCCGATTGGTTTGGCCAACCCCAAGCCCAATAAATTTTGTCAACTGAACTGCGCCTCGGTCTTACTATCTATGTCTTACATTCAGCAGGACAGGCTTCATCGGATTGTTAACGTTAAAGACTGACCGCGTGACTGGTATTTTGATGACGTATTTAATGGCGCGATGATGACATGCAAAAATATTTTGTGGAAATATATTACGTGTATTGTGGTTGTTGATAGACGAACGTGTGTATTGGGCACTGCTATTAAATTCCCCAAAAATTATGAAAAGAAAAAATCAAAATTTAAGGAGAATATCAAGTGTCTGTTGCCAGCTTGTTTCTCGTCGGACGAGTTCCATTAGTGGTTTACATACAACAGAGCATGATTTAAATATTTTTTGAACTTGTCATAATTCACTGAAGACAAAAAATATTTTTGTTTTCTTGCTGAAATTCACTGTTGGGCTGACCTTTTTGCTGTCTGAATTTTGAACTATTGGCTGGCTACCTTTAATTAATCCGTGACACAAATCAGTAGACCACATGACCTCATTTTGGAGTGATGACATTTTTCTCACCACCATTTTGGACATAAAATGTTTGGGCAAATTCGAAGGGAATGTAACTCTGATTACTGCAACATTATTGAAACAAAATGACAATCTTGTTGAATACCGTCATCCATCAAATGCCAATATTTGTCCCAATAACACAATTTATTTTTCCACAACGTAATCCCTTGTTTTTGTAGGGGCTTAGGAAAAATGCACCTAGTGAAGTGGATTCTGAAGCAATCATGGCGGCCAACAAGAATGGTTCCGGACTTTTTCGCATTCCCACCTTACGAGAGATTGTAAGAAGGAAACACGGAAAACGGCATGGAGGGGAGAAATTGGAATCAGGGAAAAGACGTAAAACGGGTATGATATCAAGTTTCAACCCTTTAGAGTAAATCAGAAATATGTGTAAAATATGATCCACGAGTCCAATGGTGATATTTAATTGACATCTAACCATAATATCCCTGCCTAGTAGCGGTCGTCAAAATCAAATATACTTTGTTTTCGAAACGGGCGCGATGGCCGAGTGGTTATCGTGTTGGTATCGCAGGTTGAAGTTCTTGGGTTCAGGTTCCGGCGAGATTAGTTTGTTAATGCATGCCCACCACCTGGTGTAATAACTTGGGTAGGCTAAGTCGAACCGTACAGACTATGAGTGGCGGCTGGTACAGGGCTTTTTTCAGAGTGATCCAATCCATAATTTTTTATATTTTCTCAAAAATGTTCATTTTTGATTGTTTGATTTTGAATGGCTGTAATGATTGAATCTAATAATCAATGAAATCGCAAATCATTAATGGAATTTGATATTTTGTATGGCTCCAATTACCTGGTCAAAGTTCTGCTTATTTCTGTCGGAATATGGATCAATCATGGAATGCACCGGTAAGGAACGGTCCATCATTGACCCATGCTCGACAAATTAAAATTTTTAATGAAGTGAAGCTAACTAACCCAATCAGGAATTGTAGAAAATGAGAAAGTTCTGCAAAACAAATGCTTTACTGATGCATATAACAAACAAGAGAGACGCGTGTGTGTTTTGAATTCAAGTCCATCAAACTTTATGTAAATAAAATGTGACATCATTTTTGGCGTTTGCCTAAAATTATTTTGAACAAAATTCGTATTGATAATAAAAACGTTTTCAGTTTTATTTTGATTTGGTATATATGTTCATTGCCTTCCAAGCATATAGAAATATTCAACCACGAAATAACAACATACTTGTTGACTCATTTTTAAATTTTTTTCATCAAAAATTTATTTTTCACAAGCATGGGTTAAACATGGCACCAAAATTCTAGAACAAATCATTTGTGATACATGCTCAAGAATTGCTTAAGAATATATGCTTTGGTAGTGTTTTTATTCAGTTTGTCTAGCCATCCTGTTGAAAATAAGATATTTTTGTTTCGTGCAACATACACTAGCACTTTGTCCTACAAAATATATAACAAATATGATCACATAGAATCAATTTGTTTTTAATAATTTATATGGACAAAGCAGTTTTAGATCAAAAATTTTGGATTCATAATTTATTCGGTGGCAACCATTCGCTATGCGATTCGTGAGTTTTTCAAATTTACCTCGCTCGAAAATCACTTCATCTGGCAAACAGGTTATAATTGCAGTGCATGAACTTGAGTAAATAGTTAAAGTTTTAATTCTACACTTGGTATTCGCTACATTTGGTAATCATTTACATGTGTTTGATTAAACTTGTATGGTTAGCAAATATACATATGGTACACCCTGTTATTTATTTACCCGCCTTGATTTGAGAAAAAATGATTGCATCTAATATATCGCGCGAAATTTAACTTTCTTTTAGGTCGCAACTGTTAATTGCTAGCAGATTATGCTACCGATTCTGTGATTTGTGTTTCAATGACGTTAATTAACGTTAATTAAGTATGGAACACTGATGGATCGTGCCACCAAGACGCGGTTCATCAGTGGCCCATGTTTGACAAAATAACTTATTGGATTGAATTTTGAAAGAATGACAAAATTTTATTAGAATTGAAAAGTAGGAAAAAGGAAATGTTTTCTCTAAAGACAAGAGCGGTTGCAGTGAAAATGTTTTTTATTTTTTATTTTAATATACTATATTCGCATGTGATTGCCCGTTGCTATTTTCCGAATTTGTCCATTTTTAATACGATCTAGCAAACACGTCATGAAAGATCACAACTTTGTAACGAATGAAATTGTGCTTCATTTTGATATCACATTGTAGCCACACTTAAAAACTCAAAATCACAATATTATTCTCCTGAGTTCATTAGCAAATTCACGGTATATGGTATCGTACGTTAATACTGACTAATTTTGTTTGCTATAAGTTTATACATTTTCAAGTGCGGTGGATGTCATGAGCGCGCTAACTTTCAGTTTACTCTGTTGGTGTTCTCTGGGTTTTTTACCTCCTTTATTGTGAACATAACGATGTGCTAAATACGATGCAGGCCATTGCGTTTCTGAGCATTTGTAAATATTATGCTACATCGTTAGCTAAGATTTCACCGAATGACAGAGGCAGTCGAATTTTGCCAAATATGAGTCACAGATGGGACGTGGCTCATCAGTGCTCCATACTCAACAGAAGATGCTTTTACGATTTTTTTTTATTTGGTAAATGAGAATACTGTTCCGTATGATTGAGCTATATAGTTGCTCTTCACCAAACGACCACGTTGAAATATCCTTGATTTAAATTTTGTCCTGTAGTTTTCTCATTTATCAAATTCACATCTTGCTCATCATTTTCGCACACAAATTCTGTTGGTACATGACCACGTTCCGTTCTATTGTTGAAAATATCGTTCTGGCAATTTATCAGTGCCTCGCAGTCATGTTTTGTGTGTAAAGTGGCATTGTATTGGCACATATTTAGACTTTATATTGCTTTTTTCGGATTTTTCATTTTTTTTTTCAAATTTGATTTGGAATAGTATTATAGTTAAAATGACATAGTATTGTTACTTACTAACTTTTAGGTTTTGTTGTTTACATCAAGTACATTCTTTCAGCAAGTTAAGTCGCCTAAACAAATTTTGAAATTTTGCTTGAAAACCACAGTCCTAATGATGTTGACGAAACTATAAAAAAACAACCTATGTAAACAGGAAATTGATAAATCTCAGCCAAAATAATTTCAGTCTTCAGGAGTTTGAAATGATAATGTTGTTTTCTTCAGATGGCCAAAAAAGCTTCAAAATCATCAACACTGTCATTTCATAGCAGTATTGATAATTTGAACCTTTTTTGCAGTTGGTTGATACCTGTCACAAAGAAAGACTTCTTAATTTTCAAACTTTTATCATGAAATTTTGCATATTTGCTAAATTTTTCTCGGTTGGAACCGATTTGCACCCATTTGGGTGTTTGAGTAGGTGTCTTTCTGCCAGTCTCTATCGCATTGTCAAGATGGTAACGCCGAGATTACTATCGCCACAAATCTTAATTTATCTCCTGTTTGATCTATTCCAACAGATTTCCGATAAAATAAAAATTATTCTTTTCTTTCACTCGTAGGTCGCCGAGGACGGAAGAGGCGAGGTCGATACCGAAGTCGTATACAGAGAACAGAGGCTGTGCACAAACGAATGAGAAGGGCAGCTACAGCACGACCGGAAAGAATTTGGCCGGCTGGTGTTATTCCATATGTAATAGGCGCTAACTTCACAGGTTTGTTTATTTATATGGTATATCTTGCGTGCGTCAAGGTGTTCGCGCTTGCATATTCAGGGAGCCGTTCCCCCATCACCTGACCGACCAAAAAACCCAGAATAGCTTCAGGATTTTGATGAAACTCGATTTTTGACTGTTATAAAAGTTAAAAGCACTATCTTTGGGAAAATTTATCACCTGCAATACCCATTATGAAGCCATGATTTGACTAAGAAACTTTTTCAAATTTTTGGCCCGTTCTCCATTTTTAAGTTTCTTAATACACGCCAAGGGGTGTTTGTTACGTAGTTGAGCTGTGTAACCTACTGCTATACTTGTTAGTTAAAAAGGTTGAAATTGAATTTAGTCGGACAAGTGTACCTTGTAGAGGTCATACCATCAGCAGAATCGTAAATTGACTACTCACGATATATGTAACCCTTGGGCAGAAGCTCGATTTATCAATGAATCATTTTTGGCTGAGCATATGCTCCTTCAATTATCTAAAGAATGTGGAATGAATGAACGAAAACCCTTATCTGCATACCACGCCTTGTGAATGTTAGCATAGGTAACAAACAACAAATAACCACGTGAGAATGCGTTTACCTGTCACAGAAACGAATACAACTTGTCAATAATACATAATCGTTAGATACTGAGTAAAGCTTGGTTCAAATTTTCAGTCAATTTTCGGAGGCTATTTTCTATCGTAATTCTCAAAGTGCTTCATTGGTTCTTGGGATATCCACATGATGGCTATAAAGCTTTCATTTTAGCTACACTTGGGTGGAAAAGAAATATTCAAAAACTCATTCTGTTTGGAGTATCCTCTTGCCCAGTACGATTGGAAAAATTACAACGAATCACGTTTTGTTAAATATGGGAAAACTGATGGATTGCGCCGACGAGGCGCGATCAATCTGTGATCATGCTTGGCAAAATGAAGTTACTGGGAGGTAATCACAAAATTAATGGATCATCTTTGGCCTAACATGATTATTTGGTAGATAGCGAGTTATATAAAGCTGATCATGCGTGTAAAAATAACGTTTACAAATCATCTGTCTGTAATGTAGGAACACTGTTGTGAAGTAAGTTTTACTGCTGAAACCAAATAGCACAAAGCCGCATAATTTTCAAAATTACCTTTTTCGCGCTCAGGGGGCCAACAACGGAAAGAAAATCTTATCTCGTAGCAATGCATAATTACATTGTAGAAATTCCTGTCAAACCAATACTCAGAATATGGTTTATATTGCAAACGCAAAGGAAAATCGACAATATAAAAAAAGTAAACAGTATTTATCAGCAATATGTTTCATAACACTTTTCTTGCAATTTAGAAAAGTATTTGAAAATAATCCATTCCTTGGACTGATGAAAATACCTACCATTTTAAAGTATAACTAATTGGACTTCATTTGATATCATGAATCTTTGGATCAAAAATCTTTCTGTTTTAGTTGATAATTTTTTGTCAACCTAGATATCCTATTTACAAAAAATCTCATTGCAATTACTGTTGATCTTACGCGTTTTTGCATCACTGGAATTTTATCGCCGTAAAATTTTTCTGAGCCCATATTCGCGTACAGCGTTAAATAATATATACATATGCATCGATATGGTTTACCAACAATGCCAAAACCTGTAAACACGCTTTTGTTTTATGAAATATTAATTGAAAAGCCCATTAGCGTTCAGGTTTAACTGGAACCCGATCCTCGCTAAAATAAAGGGATAAAATTAGAGGAGATACACTGCGAAAAAAATGCAGTAAATTCACAGTTGTTTAACAGTAATTTTATATTTTAAAAATTCAAAACGCATTGTTGGTGAGCTTTATGTTAACTATAAGGTGTTGCCGGTGCATTCTATCAACAATCTGTTTTGGGATGAAAAGGTCGATTTTATAGTTTTATTTCATTATAGCGAAGTAAAATTACTGCCAAAGAGCTTCGATTTTACTGCATTTTGTAACAGCGTAGCAATAATTACCCCGTTGTTCGTTTGTAAATTTGTTTGAAAATTCATCTATCTTGTTGTAAAAACGAAATTCACAACACCTAGTCTAAAATATTGCTCGAACGTGTTTTGTTAAGCCGCGCGATCCCTCAGTCAGTGACTCATGCTTGACAAGATATCATTTGTGAAACTTTTTTGCACCGTATGTTGTTCACGTGAGTATATATATAGTCTTTGCTCAGTTCCACTCAGTTGCTGCTTTCATCTTTGCTTAAAGTGAATTTCAATGACAAAAATTCCTTCCAAATATTTATTTTATATAAAACAGGAAATGAAACATAGGGTTACGTACTACTAATAATCAATAATATTATTATCTAACACTATTTGTTCTTGTCTAAATAGTGTGGAACCGTTTCAAAATATGGCTATAATTAAGGTCATGATTTCATTGCGCAGAAATATCATGATAATGTACGCCTAAGTTTATGTTGTAATATCACATAACGATTCCGTTAGAATGTCCTTCACAGTAAAATTACATGGCATTTGCGTACTTGTATATTGCCTTATTTTAAGATGCTTAGATTGATTACATTCAAATTAGGTATGAGCCGTTAATGGACGCGTCTTCACGGCACGTTCCATTAGCATAACATAATTTTCGTTTTTTTAATAGACATTCATTTAAGTGCCTCACCCTGAACAAGGCAATGCACCAGAGGCCACCAATTAACGAACAGGGTTAATGTTGTTTGAAAAATATGATCTTTCCGACTCGGCCGAGCCTACTCAAGTTATTACACCCTGAGTTGAGTGGTGGGTATGGATAAGCGAGCCGAACTTGCCGGGACTCGAACCCGAGATCATCCATCTGCGATACCAACATGATAATTGGCCAGAAAAGTGAATTCACAATTATATTTTAAAAGCATTAAATAAAATTACTTTTAAAGAGTAGAAATTTTTTGTTACAGTGTGGAATTTCAAAAGTAATTTCAAAAGATATGTAAAATATCTAATATCGTTTAATCTCTATGGTTTTAGCATATTTATTCTACACCTGTGCATAATACTAACATTTCTGTTGGAATTGTGAATCGAAATTTTTTCACCGAGCGCAACCCACTGTTTGGTCGGATTTAAAAAAAATAGGTTTCCATGCCTGGTTAACATTTAGGTTTATCGATATTTGACTTGATACCTTAATGGAACCTAGTCGCCAAAATGCCTTTATATGATTTGCGCTTTTTGATTTGTATACATTTAGCCGCATTAACCACAAAAAATGCGCAACGAGGAGCGATTAAAGATGCCAAAACGACGATTTCTCACAAACAACAGTTACTTTGTGCCAATCCAAAAGAGTTACCGAAATAAATTGTCGGCAAAACCCTCAAGCGTTACAAATTTCCGTCCGTAATTTTCCAATAATCGTCGAAAAATTGGATCGAGAGTATTTTTGTGGTTTCAAATGCTTTATCCGGGAAATTATTAAGACGAAAACGAAATCCTTCAGGTGTTCGAAATCTATATTTGACTAAAATACATAATAGGTTGTTTTCTGCATTGGTGGTTTTGAGCCACGGGAATCACATTCCCATAAATAAGCCTGGTAATGTTTTTTCGCAATTATATATCGAAGACACTTCAATGTCGCTTTGGAATATTTATTTTAAACGATATAACAAGATATTATCTTAGTCCTAAATAGTTCATTTCAATCAGAAATATCAATCAAAGCGCAGCCCATCAGTGAATCATGCCATGGGAATTTGATGCCCCTCATACCCTCACAGATTAAACCGAGCCTTATAGAGTTTGCTCTTCACGAACGCGGTCCATATGTGCTACAATATGATTTGATAAAGTGTTTTGATGGAAAATGATATACATACCACAGCTCTTAAAATACGCCAAACTACGTAACGGCCATAATACTATGATTTCTTAATTCCGTAAATTACAGGGTTGAGTATGTTCAACACGGACATTATGAGTATTCGCAACCAATATCTTAAGCACATAATTTCGGGAGTATTTTGGAGAATGACAATACAAAGTCTAGCTTGACAAATTCCCCGCCTCATATGCTACTGATGCTATTCCTAGAGATAGAAAAAGAGCATTTTTGAGAGTTTTTCATTCATTCCAATCCTATTGGCCATCTTCATTCATTGGTGACCCTGTTTGTTTGTAACGTTTGTTCCATGTTTGAGCGAAATTGCTTGTGGAACCAATACTTATCAGATTGCGGAAATTAAATTTTGTCAAGTATGAGCCAGTGATGGATCGCGCCTCGACAAAACTTGAAATTGGAGGGATTTGGAAAAGAAGCGTGGTGAGTATCGATTCCACAATTATTCCACGTGTGCACAGTTTTGTACGTCGAGGTAATATTTTTTCAACGATGCGTCTAACTCGTCTAACGCTTGTTAACTTGTAACATGACTTGTGTGTAAAAATCACAAAATAATACATTTATTTCAATTACGTAATTGTGAGAGTTGATGGGAAGATACTCTTGAAGAATAATTACAATTTCCGAACTACTATTTATAAGTGACTCACACAAGACAAAGCATGTGTCCGCTATTTTTTTCTAACTCAGTCTCGTGACGTTTGAATTTATATTTTATCACTCGAGTCGATGTGCAATACGATAATTTAGCCGATCTATTGTTCTTGCAACACCAACCACGTTCATTCAAATGATCGCTGGTAAAGGGATTTGCTTGAGATAAATATTAAAAACAAGTCACCATTAGAAATATTTAAACCCTGCATATTTCACAGTATTTGTTGTGCTATTTCTCACAGTCCAGCTAAGTTCCTACCGAAGCCATAAAAATCCCCGAATACACGTCGCTTCTTCCCTTGTATGTTTATGTTTTTTACGGAAATTTCATCAAAAATTTATGCTATAAAATATACAATTATGTTGGCCTATATCGGCGTGTTGAAATGAAAAATCACAATCAAACACGGACCGTGTTCACATTTACATTTAATTCGCAATTCAACTATAGCCCATGTTTGGTTGTGCATGATGATGTGCTGTATAAAATTTATTATTCGTAATTCAATTAATGCCATGTTGAAATGAAAATTTTGATGTTTGAAGTTTTGGGTGTGAAGAAGAAAAGATAAAAGCTAATCAAATATGTCGGACTGGTATATTTTGAAAATATGAAAATTTTTTTCGACACGCGTAGATATTATATTCAAGCTTCAGTGTTTTTCATCAACATAGTAATAGAAAATCACCATTGATCAATTTTAATAAACTTCTTTGTTGTCGGATCGAGGCATAATATTTTTAAATGTGGTGTGTGAACCACAGCCGTGCCGGTGGTCTGTCACGTTTACCTTCACTCTTTAGACACCCAAAGAAAGTGGATTTGACTAAAAATAGAAGTGATTAATACTATATATCTCGCTATTAAAATAGTGTCTAGTAATAACCAAATTGTAGAAGAAAAAGATTCCAACTCATCAATCTGAAATGTTGATGGTTTTGAAACCTTTTCCGTACATTTTCAAGAAAATGACAAGTTCATTTCGAACACCAGCAAGAAAATAAGATTCTGTCCAATCTATCGAAAACAAAATGAATTTTGGTCACAATTCCAAGTACTTAACTGTATGAATAAGGGAATATATATATATATATATATCTTTCAACTTTCTAATTCCTTACAGCATCTGTGTTGGTTAACTCATTATTTCGCAGACAACACATTATCACTGTTGTATTATCATAATTTAAATCTTTCTCGGAAGATATAATAGTAATGTATACTGTTGAAGTTCAAAATTATTATGTAATTTGACACCGTATATTATATAAATATTTTCAGACAATAACCAAATCACCAACTATTTCAGGAAAAATGTCCATATAACTAAATATTTTAGAAGTTCGTTTGAGTTTGCCTTTTTTAGCGCGAAGAGGACCACAACTGATCAAGAAATATTGATTAACTTTATTAGTTTTTAAAACGGACAAAACCAAGAACACGTTTTGCCCTATTCTAGTATATAGTAGCATGTATATGTACATAACCTAACCGGGAATCAATTCAGGAAGTTGGCAGCACTAGCGCCGTCTAGATAAAATGAAAGTATTCTGGTGATTTGCTTTTATTTGAACTGCAAATAAAAATATGGCACTAAAGTACACGAGACTCCACGATTCGACTAGCCCAGGTCAAATACATAAACATGTCCCATGTTTCATTCCCGGTACGCCCGCCTTATAAACTCAGGACTTTACACTCAACCAAGGTATAATAACTTAGATATGCTCTGCTAATATCTTACTTATCTATCATTACTTACCAGGTTCACAACGTGCAATGTTCAAACAAGCAATGAGACATTGGGAAGGCCAAACCTGCATTACATTTATTGAGCGAACCGACGAGGAAGCTTTCATTAAGTTTACTTACAGGCCTTGTGGGTAAGTCGATGGAGATGTAATTGGCGTCGTAAATTTTAAAATGTTGGATACCATATTTTCTTACGTGAAACTTTGATACTTTTATTGCAATGTATTTCAGGATGTGTATGTGCATATTCAAAAGGCGTTGTATTCCGACACGGAAGTGGTCGGAGTCGATTCTCCAAACGAGCATCTGTATTTAAAAACCGGAAGACCAACAAAACCATTAGCCAATAGCCAAAACAGTGCCGACGCGCGCTCGCGTGTCTGTACTGTTTTCGCTATCGACTCAACAATGCGCTATTTTGAAAGACCCCAAATTGGGTCTAAATCTAGTGTTTACATGTATATTTTGCACCGAAGTGGATATCTGCCATCTTGTAACTCGAATCCGGGTTTAACGAGTCTTTAAACACATTTTGGCACGTTTTGGACGTCGTCTATTTGACGTCAAAACAAACCCACTTGACCTTGCGCGCACCCACCCCATGCAATTTGGGGTTGGGGTTCGCGAACAAAATATGCGAGAAATTTAATCTTTTAAATTCCGTCCATGTCACTTAACCTTTTACAAATAGGATTAAAACATATGTATGGAAAATGAGTTGCGTGACACACGTTATGCCCATAGTCAGCTATATTATTTTTTCCTTAGATGCTGTTCGTATGTTGGTCGAAGAGGTGGTGGACCTCAAGCAATTTCAATAGGAAAAAACTGCGATAAATTTGGCATTGTCGTCCACGAACTTGGTCATGTGATAGGATTTTGGCACGAACACACAAGGCCTGATCGAGATCGCCATATCGAGATTATTTACAAGAATATACAACCAGGTAAGAGATTACCTGTATAATTTAGCACTCGATAAAATTAAAGGGGATCTACTCTAGGTAATGATATGAACGAGTTCCAATATACCCATATGGATGGATATTCTATATATATACCGTACAAGTTGTTTCGGCAAGTATGAGCCGCAGCTTAACAAAACGAAATGCATGCGCAGAAGTCTTTAAACTAGGAATATGCTTCACTGATGTATGTCGGCTGACAAATCATCAAATCATTGTTAATTCGAAAACCCACGCAAAGATAAGTTGGAAACAACCCCTTAAAGGAAACGTCTTACCACCCATCTACTACGGAATGTAGCACCAGCAGTGAACTCTATACAATGTTGTCGTAGACATTCCGGATAGAACTGAATTGGTATATGTATTAAATGGTAGTGAGTGGTATCTGCGCCGCGCGATAGTAAGCCAGTCGCCTCCTGAAACACTTAGAAAATACGCTGGGGCAAATCTAAAGCAAAACAGTACCCAAAATTTACACTTACTTTTTACAACTTACAACTTTCCGTTTCATTTTTTAACTTTAATATCACGAGATAAATTATTTGCATTTGCTTCTAATTGTAATCAAACGACTCTTTCGTTTACAAGGTCAAGAATACAATTTTGAAAAGATGGATCCGAGCGAAATCAACTCTCTGGGCGAGACCTATGACTACTACAGCATCATGCATTATGCCAGAAACACATTTAGCAAAGGTAATTGGATATGTATAATGTGTATTATATTAGGCAGATAGGCTTAATCTCGGTTTAAAAAAGGTGTAAGCGTAAATTTTGGTGTAAAGTTTTGAAATATGAGCACAAGTGTTAAAATCGATTAGACGTGGATATTGGGTGTCCGTGTATTATATTGTGGGCATTTTAGTATTATGTGGGATACGCAGTGGCTTGGTTGTTCTCACAGTGACGTAACATGTTGAAGATATCTCACGCCCCATCCCTGTTAATTTCGTCGGTCAATGTATAGGTTTTTACTCATCTAAAATGCAAGAACTTCAGCAGGCTCGGCCAAATTGTACATATTATAACAACAACACCATTCATGTTTTATCAAAGCGGACTGTACTCCAACTTTTATTTTGTCAATCATGAACCACAAATGGGTTGTGCCTAGGCGGTACGATCCATCCATGACTCATGATTAACAAAAGGATATTTGTTCAAGTTATTTCTGATCGGTGAGGTCAAGCTAATATAATGAAATAACAGGACAACATAAAATTAGTCATATGAACAATGGGACCCATTTTCCGCTTGGTGTTACCCCTAAAGCCCCACTTTTACTCATACTAGATAAAATGATCCCGTTTTATCCCACATACAAATATCGTCATCACACGACCCCGTTTTCGACCTTTTGTGAGAAATTCTAAAATTTAACTAACATAATTTGCGTAAGCCACAAAATTTATGTCAGTTTTAATCGCATGCTTAGCCGAACGCATTATTTTCGGTTTTCAATGGCGACGTGTTTTTATATACATAAATTTGCTCAAAATATAGTTTAAGGAATATGACAGAAAAACTATAAGATTCTACAGTTAAATCTATCTGTTTGTGTGTTCAAATCCCTACAGAATACTTATTTCCATGGCATTCGGAACCTTTTAAATAGATCTCACACAGGTAAGGGTTTGGAGATAAGAAGCAAGTGTAGGGTTCGCTGGCGCAGTGGTGGTACGGGTTCAGACGAGTCCGGCTTGTTTCGCTTATCAATTTTCACCGCTCAACCGCTCAGTGTGTAACAGCTTGTGTAGGCTCTGCCGAACCGAAAAAATTATGTTTTTCCAACTAGACGTGTTCGTCCATAAGTGGCCGCTTATACGAGGCCTAGTTCAGGCTGATCCCACTCAAACGAGTTCTGGTAACTTCGTACATCTGTTCATGGCCGTGCCGTACTCTGCTCTCGATTATCTATTCAAAAAGAGTGAATTAGCAAAAAGAAATGGCTTGCGCTCGACGGACAATTTGTGGGCAATTTATTGTATATAATTGTTCTTCTGACTAAATTTAATTTTGAAATTAAGTTATACAAAATACAAACATGTAAACGAAATAATAATTAGTACAAAATAAAATACATACATATCATATCTTGACCTATCATATTATATCATGAATGCAATTCGCATATAGAGGAATTGTTTTATGCATCACCGTCTTTTTCAGCGCCATAAATTCAAAATCCATTTTACATATCATCGTTGAACTCAAATCAATTTTGGTTGGATTAGTATTCTATGGCCCATGCTCAAAACTGTATACCTCGCATAATTTTTATTTTTAAATTCAACATTTCTTGTTCCTTACAGCGTTATCTCTAATTCCCAAAGGCGCAATATGTCAAGCTAATATACCCAAACTCTCATTTGTCATATTTCCACAAATCTTTAATGGAAAAAGTGAGCTGGCACGCCAGAGGATTCATCCTTTTCAGAAGCATTTTGTCAAGCATTTTTGTCAGCATTTTGTCAAGTATGGTCCACAGCTAGATCGCGCCTTGTCGGCGCGATCCATCAGTGACCCATACTCGGCAACGCATGATCATACTATAATTTTTTCTGATTGGCTTGTAAACTGAAATGTATCCAAGAAACCCATTATCTTTTTGTTTTGGTGGTTGTATTCAACATTTGGACTTTAAAATTTCGAGATAAAATGTCTAAAATCCCATCAGTAATCAAAAAAGTGACGTTTTAGTTCATTAATATTCAAAAACAAAACGATTCGTCACACGAGTTCAGAGTTTTCTGTCATGGGCAAGTACATTTAGAGATCAGAGTTGGATTTTGAAGATTTGATAACCAAGACCACCGTGGTGATGAAAACGCACCACCTGGCTGAAAAAATTTTGCGGGAAAACACAAAATGAGGATAGGTACGATCGAAAATACCATTGTTGGACAAAAAATTAAAAAATTAAATTCCAATCAGTGTAACCTTTGGGTGTTTGGCATAGGTGCCGCATTTTCTACGTGTCGTAAGAAGTAGGTAAAACGAAAGAAGTGGTGGATGCTTTTACTATCATCCAGAGCAGATGCCACTCACTCTGTAGAACTTCCTTTTTGTTTCATATGCAAGAAGCTGGTTATAGAGTTCGTACATCTACGTTATATTTTGCATGTAAAGAAATTTGGTTTCTGTGTAGCCTAATGCAGATGCTGATTCGTGAATCAAATCGTATCGAGCTCTTTAACTGATGTGAATGAGGACCAGATATGTTCGCAAATATGTAATTACACCCCAAACAAACTTCTTTAGAGCGCACAGGAAGTCGGTCAAAGCAAAGGTCGGTCAGCGCAGCAATTTCGCTTCTTGTCTCCCAAATTTTTGGTAAATGTGGCATTATGACGTCACGTGTACCGAGTCCTATAGTTGGTTGTTAGTCGCACTAATAATCAGAGGCCCTTCATTTTTCGTCTTCCCGTTTATGCGCATCGACTAATTATTCAACCTTTAGCGCTAATCCTGCGCAGCTTGGCGTTTCGTTTAATTTTTCGTGGGGGCGGTCGTCCTCAATTTAATTACATATTTGGCTTTTTAACCTACCATTTGTGGGACGCACTAATCTTGGTAAACACGTTAGGGACAGCGAAATGGAATAATGGAGCAAATCGTAGGTGCATCTGTCAGCATTTGGGGCACAACCCCTTTCCTGTTATCCCGATAAGGGTAATCCACCCTCTTTACATCAAAATACTCAGGCCAATAAAAGTGGAAATGGGGAATCAAACACGCCTGTAAGGCGCGCTTTATCTATTCCCTGTGCTTGGTTTAGGATAAATCATTGCAAACGTGTTGGCAGACAAATGATCATATCGACCCTTTTGAAAAGGATTACTCAAGCTAATTGGATTAAAATACTGATCGGAATATAGATCATGGCGGCGCTAACCCTCGAGAAAACAGAAAAATGTTAACTTCATCACCTATGTACAGCCTGAGCAAACAAATAGGTGACTATTAGTCCATATCCAAGTTTTACCTGTATCCGAAAAAGCAAATTCTTGCATCATCTTTGAAATTGATGAAACGGGTTATTCTGTTGTTCAAAATATGGGTTATGTAGGATGTCAACGATGTCATATATTCTGTAATTTTATAGTTTGTTTATTAGTTGTGGTGACGGTGTTATGACGTCACTTCTTCTGAAGTAACACAACAAATCCAACGGCTGAGGTTCCATAATTTTTGTTGTAGATTGCCGAAACAATTTTAGGTTTTAGGAGCCTTAAAACAATAATATTGCAATATTGATGTTATTGCGGACAATCAAGTTTCATTTGCTGTTTACCTGTATATTGGGCTTGTATCAGAAAATCGAAAAATAAATACTTTCCGTTCAGAAAACATTATTTTAAATTTTTTGTAGAGTATTGATCACTGGTGGATCGCACCGCGCAGAATAATCGATTCGATTCGCAATGTTCGATTCGATTCGCAATGTTCGAATCACTCGATTCGAATCAAATTATTCGATTCGATTTCTGCAAGAATTCGTAATCGTCAAAACGATAATAAATAAAATCAAAAATAAGTGCATTTTTACGTAAAATTCAAAGCTGATAAATGAATGTTTTCGTTTATTATATGACTTCTGATTCGAATATTCGATTCGATCCGGGAAAAATATTCGATTCAATTCTGAATCCACAAGATACTCGATTTTAGCCACCTCTAGTTGCGACCTACTCCAAATCATTCTATGTATTAATTTTTGAAAACGAAATCATTTTCCGCAAAAATCGTAGCTGTATTTGTTTCGATATAGAATTGTATGTATGCTCGCCATATTTGCTAAATGATTTTTGATCTTTATTATTTTTATTCAGGTATGTTTTTGGACACAATAAAACCACGGGTTGATGCTAACGGTGCACGGCCAACTATTGGACAAAGAACACGACTAAGTGACGGAGATGTGGCACAAGCAAAGAAATTATATCAATGCCCGCGTGAGTTTTCGTTATTTTACATGTATTTTAATGATAGCATTTTTTCAAAAAAAAAAATTTGTGTGACATTCTCGGCATTGTTCACTAAATTATGTGTTATTTCTGAGACCCAGATTCATCGTAAAATACTTGTTTCAATTTGAACAAAAAGAATTGTTTTTAATCTAAATGTTTCCAAATTTGGGAACATGGCTGAAGCGTGGAGCATATTTTCTTATAATTATCAACCAATGTTTTGGAGTTTTCAATGAATCACTATAGGAAAGTTCCATTTATCCAACAGCGCAACGGAATAAAAATGCTTAATTTTTGCACGACTTACAACCCGGATTATTAAAATTGATTTGAATGCGGGGAAATCTAGTTTAAAAAGTGCATTTTAATCAAGTAAGGTTCACAGATAAATGTAATTTTACTAGCAAGATGCGTCTTTGGCACGTGTTTCGCATTTCTATGAATATTCCATCTGGAATTCTAATTCTTTATATTGTGTACGAGAATGTCGAATCGATTTCATGACGGAAGTGCAGCTTTATGCGAAAACCTCTTTCTAATTCAATTAAGTTGATATCGTATCTTCAGATCGTTTTTACCTATGACTTGGAATATATCTTCTATGTATGCACTGTAGATAAACTGTTTTTTATCAATTAAATACATTAGATTATATTTGTTTAGCCCAAGCCCACCCAGGGTGGGTGCCACAAACCTTTAGGCTACGATTCATTTGTAGCTTGTCCTTGACAAAACTTAACCAAACTTCACTAAGTTTAACATCTTAAACGGTAATTCAATTTGGCAATTAATTGATCAGAAAGTAATATTCCATTGTGAATTGTTGTTTCCCAATTCAGGCTAACATGTTCGAGTATTATTAACTGGTCTTTTCAGGAACCGAACTGGGGCCTATAACTTGCAATACCAAAATAATAATCACTCCGTGTTGTTACAGAATGTGGATACACTTTACAAGATACTTCAGGAAACATAACATCACCCAACCATCCACAATTTTATCCGCTGGACTCACAATGCGTATGGAGGATCAGTGTAACACCAGGAGAAAAAATTGTTCTCGATATTACATCATTGGACA
Source organism: Styela plicata (assembly GCA_963675895.2). NCBI lineage: Eukaryota > Metazoa > Chordata > Ascidiacea > Stolidobranchia > Styelidae > Styela > Styela plicata. Next base: position 6,164,235 of record OZ023151.1, on the reverse strand, counting down.
TTTATGAATCGTAAGTGTGATGCCAAGAATTTTTCCATTTATCTACATTTAATTCGCTATAGACTACCTTTGAACTATATATATTCGTTGCATATCTGCATTGAACTATTTTCCGTGTTAAAGGCTCCATATTTCATTCCCCTTTATAACATATATTGAATTACCTTTTGCATACGCAGGAATAAAGAAATTTGAATTTAACATTTCAAAATTGTCAACTTTTATGAAAACATTAGGACGGCATTCCCCTTCTGGAAAGGTCATAATAATGTAAATTAAATTAATTTTAAATAATTAAAAATATTTTGCAATTTATTTTTTGCAGGAAATAAAAATTCATTTGTAAATTCATGAATAAATTAATTAGGAAATTATAATTAATATGAATTAATATTTATATAAGTAAAAGGTCATATAAAATGGATTGCATCATACGTGTATATATATATATATATATATATATATATATATATATATAACCCAATATATTAATATTATATACTTCATGAATATTAAATTTGTATTTTCATTTTTGTCAAAGAAATTAGTTGTATTACTTTCTTTCATAATGTACATATTATTTTTGTAAATAATGTATTTAATTTTTTCTTACAGTAACGGTTGTTACTACGACTTTCTGGAGATAAGAGATGGGCATTGGTACAGGTCACCTAAAATTGGTAAAAGGATTAATTTGTGATTTTTAGTTGTTCATAATTATTTTCTACTACTTGACGGTAAACCTACAACAGGGCAAGTCAGAAAAGTTTTGACAAATCATCATCTTTTGTTAAGCATAAGTAGTCACAGATGGATCGCGACACAGAGACGCGGTCCATCTGTGGCTTATGCTTGACTAAATTAAATTTCTGATTGAAGGGTATTATATTCAATGCCGTTAAGCACGGACCTTTTTATGTAGAAAAATGCTGCTATTTTGTTGCTTAGAAGGTCGTACTGGCGAGTGGCGCACGTAACCATCCAGCCGTACCCGGAAGTTGCTCTCATGCCCTAATTGAACAGGCCAAAAGCGATCAACTATTTCGATAAAATCTGATACAACAGCGCTGCTTGGCCCTGTTTCATCGCTCGATTTAAATATACATTCACCACAATTAATGAAAATCGATTGCTCTGAACTGCGACTTTTTTTGATGTTAAACATCTAAGGTTATTCTTGTGTTCAAGCTGCGAATAGTCAAACTCCGCTAACACTAATATTAGAACTCTTAGCGTAAGTTGAAATCACGCAGAATGTTCTTGGTGAATACCATGGTCGTGCGATACCGGTATGTGGTTATACGTATCTCGTCTTTAACAATGGTGCTATCAATGTTATAATATGTGTTCGATTGGTGCCACTATCGTTATTATTATACGGTATTTTTCTTCTTTCAGGTCGTTACTGCGGTCGTTCACTTCCAGCAACAATAACATCAACGGACAGCAGACTATGGTTGCAATTTCGAATCAGTACTAGTTATCAGGGGCGAGGATTTGCTTTAAGGGTGACTACTCAGATGTGTTTTTGAATTGTTACTGGCATACTATTATGGGGAAATCACAATTTTGACATCACGCTAAATTGAAAGTAACTCAAAACTAGTTTCAGAATAAAATAATATGACAGAATGTATTTTCAATTCGAAATTAGGATTACTCAAAATTCTGTCGTTCAAGTATCCAACATGGGAATTAATTTCAAGTGTCCAGTTCATAGTTGGTTCGTCTTTATCCGAATATATATTTTTGTAGAATATTTTGGTCCTCCTCGTTTGTGGGGTTGCCACTTTTAGATGTGAATATTTTTAAATTATGTTTTTCTTCGTGTATCAATCAACAATTATAAAAAATTCAATTAGTGGTTTTTGATATATCCCACACGGGATAAATTATGATCATGTTTTGTTATGCGTGAGTCACTTGATCGATCGCACCGCTGAGGCGCGGTACATCTGTGGCTCATGCTTGACAAAATTATTTTTCTGACTGGGACAGACCACAGTTTTAAATATATAAAATTTAACACATCCAATGGAGGTTATGGTATTTCTACAGCGGGGAAATCGTACCAATATTTTTGGCATCGAAATAAACTTTTAACTTTTTTTACGCCAGTATGAAGCGGTGTGCGGAGGCACGATTGAGAAAGAATCCGGTCAAATCCAGAGTCCAAATTATCCGGATGATTATCGACCAAGTAAAGAATGTATCTGGAAAGTTGTTGTCGAAAAGGGATTTAGAGTAGGATTATCATTTCAAGCATTTGAGGTGAGAGAAGATGTAGATTAAATATGATGCTTTAAAATTGATTAAACTATATAAATATTCATCGAAACAACAGCCAGGTAAAGATCCATCAACAATTCCTTTAATTGGGTCAACTGAGAAACTCTGAGCAATTTGTATGAATCTAGTAATTTTGTACAATAAATCGAGCATTCGAATCAATGGCCTCAGAATAAATAAATAAAAAGTTAGAATATGAGCCAAACTTACACTTATTATATTTGCAACTATTATTTATTTGTCGGTTCCAAGTGGCTGAAATATTTGAATAAAATCATTCATGATTCACGAATAACATATCGAATTGAATAATTCTTACAGCTAGGGCTGGGCATAACCGAATCATTTGGAATTACGAATCTTGATTCGAATAATTTTTCCGAATCACGAATTCCATGTAAATAACAAATATTCGATTTTTACAACTTGTCTTCATTGTGAAAATCAAGAAATTTATAGTTTATAGCGTATATTCAATTCACACTCCATGTCCATAAAGGCAACAATTTTCATATTTTAACGACAAAATATAATCGATTTTGGCCAAATTTAAAAATGAAAATTCTAATTCTAGTAAGTATTTGTTCCTATCAACGATTCACGGTTGATTCGAATATATTGTGCTTCGAATCGATTCGTATCACCGAATCAAATTGTGCTGCCATGCGTACAGCCGTACCTCACCCTTGACCCCTCACTCATTGTGCGACTAAGACAAACCTTGAATTATTCAAGAGTTGGTCAGCTTCAAGAGGCATCCACTATTTGAAAAATCTGGAACTGATTTTTGCACATAATAACCATATGTTGATCTACTGTCAAATATAAATTAATTCCAAATTGAAATGGTAAAGGATACTCCGGATTATTTAAATATTCAAAATCCGATTGATTTTTTCAACAGGTTGAAAGACACGATACTTGTTCATACGATTATCTTGAAGTTCGAGATGGGCCGACTGAGAGCTCGAATTTAATTGGAAGATTTTGTGGATATGATAAACCTAATGATGTCAAATCTACTTCTAATACATTGTGGATTAAATTTGTTTCAGATGGTGAGTTTATCTCGTCTTCACAGTGTTTGAATCGTTCTTGTCAGTACCGCGACCTAATTTTTCTTAGTCTACTATTTTATAATTCAATACACAAATCATGATTCCTTTGCACGATAAATATGCAAGATTAATCGGATGAAAACAATTGTTTATCAGAGTTGCGCAAGATAAAACATACAAAATACTATTTTCCACTTCAATATCTCTTTGAGTGCTTTCTTATTTATTTTTGATATCTCAACAACTCAAGTGTTTTTCTTAAGATGCAAGCTAGTGGGAAAGATTAAAAATGAAGTATTCTACGAATTAGTGCATATGAACCCAAAAATTGTACACATGACCTTGTAACAATATCGATATAAGAAGAAAAAAGTGATCTATGATCACCATCTTTTTCGCGACTTTTGGTATTTTTCTACTTTGAAATAAGTAACAAATCTCAGATTTTTAAAATATATCTCTCGTCATCTATTACGCGACTTCGGTTATTTCTCTACTTTGAAAAAAGTAAGAAGTCCCAGATTTTCAAAATACTTACACACACGAGAGCTTTCCGATTAATTCCGTTCGCGTGCCAGTTCATCCCTAAAACAAATATCGGACGTGACGCCTCATAAAATTTCAGACACCTCTGCGATGGCACAACAAATATAAACTTAAGGATAAGAGAAAATTCGATCCTAAATTCGCAAAGACTATATATCATAAGCACAACTTGACTGGGTGTCCACAAGCGCTGCACCCGACCAAGGCATTTATTTTGTCAAGCATGAGCCACAGATGGACCGCGTCTAATCAACGCAGTCCATCAGTGACTCATACTTAACAAAAGATGCTTTGACAAGAGTATTTGATGAGTTTTTGTTCGATGCATTAATATATTCAGCGAATATCACAACCCCTTTTTATGCGTGAAAATGATTGATGTTTTGGTTTTTGGTGTGTGGTATTGACGCCTCACATTTTTCGGGACCTTGAAGGTCATTTTGATGCGCTTAGTTTTGGTTTATTTAATTTGAATAGACTATTTGATGCATTTGTTTTGAAATTATAGTCAATGGCAGAGGAAAAAGAATGTCGGCCATACTGCGCAGCTTAAACATCTGTAGCATTAGGTCAAGCATTGCTGTCAGAAAAAAAACATTTACCACAGACCGCAATATTTCGTGATGTTTTAATTGTATAAAAATTCAAATTATTATTTTCGAGCTGCTGACATTAATAATGCTCAAATCGATCAATCAAATTAAAAGCTTCACAATTATCAACACTGCTATTGCATAAAAGTGGATTTATGGTAAAACTTCTAATACTCGAACACTGTTCACACACACGAACTGTCGAAACGCTTGCAGAAGAGGATTGATATTATACCAAAAAAGCACACTAAATATATCTATAATCGATAGCATTTTTCACTCACAGGTTCAGTAAACAAGGCGGGATTCGCTGCAAGTTTCTTCAAAGAAATTGATGAATGTGAGGACAAGAGAAAGAGTGGATGTCAACAAGGATGTGTGAATACATTGGGAAGTTACAAATGTACATGTGAACCTGGATACGAACTTGCAACAGATGGAAGGTGAGAAACCATAAAACATGGTAGAATCCTAGGCGCTCGTTTTCTAACTATAAAATGATTCGCGGTATGGATATGTTAAACATAGCGGTACTGTTGTTTTGTTGTGAAAATATTGATTCGTTCGTTTGACTTTTGACAAGGCATTTAGCAACAGAATATCAGATCTGGTAGTGATAGGTCAAGCATAAAACTATCGTCCTTCCGGTTCATAAATTTCATAAATTTGAGCTTTCACGACAAGAGTATGGTGCTTGGTGAAATTGCTTCGATAACAAACTGGCGATGTTCAATTTTTCCTTAACATAATATATTTTATTTATAAACCTTGTTAAGGCTCAATATTTCACTCTTACGCATTTTTGACAAACCACTAACATTTCGCAACTTGTTTACAAAAGATCCTGTTATCGAAGCCAAATTTTGGGGGAATTTTGATAAAAAAAACATGTAATCTGATATTGTGCAAATACGAGGAAAATTGCTTAATTCAATTGAAAATTGAATTAAGCCATTTTCCGCGTATTTGAACAATATCTGTTCCCAAATTTTTGTGAATGAATATACACAACACACTGACAAGTGTGTAATGGATTCCCTATTTCTGTCGTTTACATTCTCGTTTGACAAATTCTCCTCTCAAAGTTCGAAGTATTGATAAATCTTCTGTAGCTACAAGTAAACCACATAATTATGTGGGTAAGGATGCTTGTTTTGTATTTCAAATTTATTTTGTTAATAGAATTATCATGCGCCCAAATGTTAGTTTAGTTACTCAGATTGTTAATTGGGAAACTGCTATTTTTGTTATTCAACTATGCACAGGTGAGATTGACACGTGAACAAGCATTTTTGCATTCATAGATTATGCTGGTCAATTTCATTTATATGCGTCGACGTAAAATATCTCCATAAAAAAAACTTCCACGCGTGATTTTTACGGTCTATTTTCATTATGATTATGCCAGTTGGCACGTTTGTTCATTTTGAACTTGGAATTAGATTTCTGCAAGATAAATATGCAAGATAAATTCTGAATAAAAATGTTGTGAAATGAGTAAATGGAATTCGTATTTAGGCTAAGCAAAATATTTTTCGAATATAGATATTTTACAAATATTTACAAAACTGTTGACGAAATTAAGCCCTGCCCGGTCGATGCACCATTGTCATTTCATATATTGCAATAATGTGCTCGTTATTGAACATCGACGGGCCACTTTTTTCGGTAAGAAGCTATTATATAATGGTACTTCTTGACAAAGTCTTAACCAATTCTCTCACTGCAAGTATTTGCATTTTCGAACTGGATTGGGCATTATTTATCAACTTTATATACGCAAAACGAATAAGCAAGTTCTCGAAATGATTTTTCAACTTCCGCCCTCATAATTTTCTTCCATATTCTGCAGAACTTGTGAAGCAGCTTGCGGTGGTTCAGTTACAAACTTGGACGGTTATATAACATCACCTAACTGGCCAAATGAGTATCCAACAAACAAGAAATGCGTATGGCAAATTGTTGCTCCTCCACAGCATAAAATTTCAATTCAATTCGAAAAATTCGAACTGGAGGGAAATGAGGTTCGTACTCAATCTAAGTAATTAAAGAATGAGTGGAGTGGAGAGTAAATTAGAGTATAGGACAGAGGGAGCGAGAGAAGTTTACATGGGTATAAGATATTTTGAGTCATTTTTTAATATAAATATTTTTTGTCCTGATTCAAAAATATTTTCAGACTTTTATTACGACCCGTCGCTTTTATTTTCACTCATAGACTAGGAATGGTAAATGTGCAGATTTAATACCATTATTATACTATTTTGTGGGAAATTTGTTGCATTACTATAAACACTCAATCATGCATGTGCCGGAAATAAAGCTCGCATTACCAGGCGAGCTTTTTTTACGGCACAAGCATGTTTTGGCGAAACGTGTATTTTACGATGCGATAATGTATTACTTTCGAATTTTGGAATTGATGTACGATTTTGAAAAGATTAAAAAATGAGTAAGGGGTAATTTTTGAGATGTAATACTATAGTGCTTGATCTTAAATGTAGATTAAAATTAGCGGTTTTGAGTTAATATTATTTGAGTTATTTGTGTGAGTAATGTCTGTGAAATCAACCCTCTCAATTCATTAGAGAACATTGTGTTTTTTCCCATTAACTTCGTTTACAAAAACTGTGAATTGATTCAGTTTGCAGACATTCGTGAAAAAAATGTAATTTTATTAAAAAAACATAATTTTCTTAACTAAATTCGAATTTGAAGAATTCTAAAAACCGATTTTTTTCAACGTTTTCAACAACAAATAATAGCATATAAATAGACGCTCATTTTTATATCATTTTCAGTTTTCGTCCAATGCATTATCATTTTTCCTTTTGAACCATAGGTCTGCAAATATGATTATGTTGAGATACGCAGTGGCTTGAGTGAAGATGCAAAATTCCATGGTAGATTCTGCGGAGTTGATCTACCACCGATTATTATATCAACAGTAAATCAGATGAGACTTACATTCAAGTCAGACGACACCGTGTCTAAGAGAGGTGGGTATTCTTAATATTTCGCACTTCGCACCGATCAAAAATTTTGTTTTAACAAGCATGAGCCACAAATGATAAAACACATTAAATTGAAAAATCCGACTGGTTTTGATTGTACAAACAGTTCAAATATAATGTTAAGTGTGTTTGGTGCACTTTAAAGATTCAAATTTTGATACTTTTCATAATATTTTGTTAACATTGGTTGAAGTTGATTACCCTCGATCTCTCCAAAAAAATATGTTCCCGAAATATTCTTACATCGTAGAAATCATTTAATAATTTTCTGTCCTATTATATTGCTGAAGTTGGTCAAGTTGATACTTTATTTTTACTGGTTTCTTCTACTTCTTCGGACCCGAATACATACACTGTAACAAAAGTACAGTGAATTTACTGGTCATTTGCAGTAATTGTATATTCCCACATACCGTATTGGCGAGAATAATGCCAATTATAGGCTGTTGATGGACCGCACCTTCACGGTGCACCCCATATTTGGCGCAAAATGTCAATTTAGAATTTTTTTCAATAACGCCAAGTAAAATTACCGTCAAAGACCAGTGATTTCGTTGCATTTTTTTGTTACAGTGTAGGCTCGATTTGGCAATTCAAAGTCCTTCGATTGTTTTTTTTTTCAATTGTGAAAGGTCATGATGACTATACATGAAGCTTGTTTTTGAAAATATAAATTTTTAATAAAAATTATATATTTTTCTCTTCAGGTTTTAAAATCAAGTTTTTCTCTGACAAAGATGAATGTGCAATAGATAATGGAGGATGTGAGCATGACTGTGTTAACACAATAGGAAGTTATAGTTGTACATGTAGAAATGGATATGTGCTGCATAATAATAAACGTGGATGTAAAGAAGGTATGGGTCATTAGTAGGGACGGGCAATTCGACTCGGTGATTTGAATCGACTCGAAGAACGATTAATTCCAATCAATCGTGAATCGTTCATAAAGTGCACTAGGATTTTCATTTTTAACGATGAAATGCAATCGATTTCGGTCAAATTTGACCAAAATCAATTATATTTCGTGGTTAAAATATGAAAATTGTTGCACTTGGTGTGAATTGAAAATACACAACAAACAAATTTTTTTTATTTTCACAATGGAGACAAGTTATAATAGTAAAAATGGGATATTCGTTATTTACAAAGATTTAGTGATTCAATCCGATTCGGAAAAAAATATTTTTGAATTCCAAGCGATTCGGTTTTGCCCAACCCTTGTTTTATTAGTTTTGTTTGCTGTCATTATTCCTCTTCTCGCCCAGTGAAGTCTTCTGCCTTTTTTGTGCTTGGAAGCCGCAGTTTGGCATCCAGTGTTTTTAGATCGTTATTTGACCCAAATGCCAAATCGTGAATCGGTTATAGAGTATAAGGCAAGGATTTTTTTTTTAAAAAGTTACAAAGTTACAATCTATTCTGAATTACTTTTTTTCTAACGAGAACGGAAGATTGTTTCTTATTACTTAGCGTGAGTGGATTCGTATTGATAAAATTCGAAAGTAGAAACATTTCACTCACAACCCTATTATATTGGTATTTAGTAAGTTTGCAATACAGTTTATAGATTATGATTCCACTTGGCAGTACAAAAAAGAATCCCAAATGTAAAAATACCTTTTTTGAAAATATGTTAAACCTTGATTAATAATTATTGATTTAGCTGGATGTGAACATGAAATAAAAACAGCAGTTGGTGAAATGACGAGTCCAAATTGGCCGAATAAATATCCGAGCAGAAAAGAATGTACTTGGCTGATAAGAACTACACCTGGACACAGAGTTAAAGTGGTAAGCTGTGATCACAAATATACTGTTTTCATCGTGATATCTATTTTAGAAAAAATTTATATGGATCTTTATCCACCTAGCTCTAGTCTAGATGGATAGATTTTGAGTGCAACATGCTAACATATTGAATTTTCCATAATATTATTCATGATAAAATATTCGATTTTTGTCCAAATTTTCAAATAGGCAATTAATGTAAATATGTTTGTATATTCCAACTCGGTTAATGTAGGTCCAGTGCCATCTTATCCAAACCGGAAATCTTTTGTTACTGATGGATCGTGCCGATGAAACGCGGTCCATATCTGGCACATGCTTGACAAAATAAAATAATTGAGAATTTTAAGGTGAAAATGGAATATATATAATGGTTCGATCGCATGGTTTCAACCCTCGCGTCAATATACACCTGTCAAGGATGGGAATTCCTTAGTTCCCATTCCTGCATTTTATAGGTTGTTCATAGGTTGAGATTTCAGGGGATTTTTCAAGTATGATACGTTTCTTTCCTGCAGTCGTATTCTGAGCGAATTTTGATGAAGAAAAAATGAATATCGCCCTTCTCTAACTTAGGTTTTCAACGAATTTGAGCTAGAAAATCAACCAGAATGTGCGTACGATCATCTCGAATTATATGATGGATCTGACGGTGAACAGACAGTGTTAGGAAGATATTGTGGAAGTAAAAAACCTGGAACCATCGTTGCAACAACTAATATTATGTTCATAAAATTCTTCTCTGATGCTTCTGTTCAGAAGAGGGGATTTTCAGCAACTCATACAACAGGTGAATTAATCTAGTCCACTTTGGCGTAGGCGTGTGACTAAGGTAATGTGGAAATAATAAGAATTTATATTTTCCTTGTGCGTTCACTTGTAATCTTGATTTGTGCAGAGAATCCTATTCAAAATATGCATCTATTTGCAAAAGCGTCGTTTTTTATTTTAAATTTTCACATTTGGCAGAAGGTACCCTTTGGTGCCCATATTATGCTTGACTAAACAAGAATTCCTAATTTTATTTTCTAGTCAAATTTTCAAAAAAATGTGTCTTTGTTTACAAATTGTCATTTCGTTTGGGCTACTTTAAAAACCAAAACATTCTCTCGTACGTATTCCACGTACCTAAATATATATATGTCTACCATGCATGTACTAAAGATGGACCGCACGATCGATATGTAGTTCATACTTGGACAAATATAATTGTCAATACCTGAAAATTGATTTTTTTTTGAAAATGGGTAGAAAACTTCAGAAAACGTTGATTGATAATGTGAAGGTTGCCCTTTTGAAAATGCTTTGTCTTCACATACACACAAAACGTGTTCAAAAGCACTTTCTGTCAGTGAAAGTGTGAACAGATAGATAAATTTGTCAAATAGAAACGTTTTATCAGATTAATGGTGACACTAATAGCTAAGCAAACAAGTTTACTAGACATACCAGTTACAATTTTGAAGTTTGATTGATTGAGGACAAACCACTTTTACCGTGTTTTGGGTTGTGTTTTGGTGCTATAATAGAATATTTTGACTTCGTTTTCTCGAAGAAACGTAGCCGCAATATTTTAAGTTTTGCTGCTCTCGTTTTCAATCAATGTTCCATGCTCGACATGATAAACCATCTCTGAGATGGAAAAATGTTTGTAATAATTAACACGTCACTTTGCTTACTGAACGAACTCTAAATGATTATTTGAAGTCGCGCAGTGTTAGGCAGTATTCCGAAATGTCTCTTTTAGGATTATGTTATCTACTTGTTCATGTTTTATTTTGTATATCTTTTGTCGTTGTCTTTTCATGGTTCGTCGGTATATTTGGATAATAAATGGAGGATGCATAAGTTTGACACCGATTCGGGACAGAAACATAACAAAACGCATACTTTATTTTAATACTATCGTACTTTCATACATAGTTTATTTCTTATTCACTCATTATTTTATAGTTTGTGGTGGAAATCTCAACGCAAGCACAAGGCCAAAGGATTTATTTTCACATCCACAATATGGCGATAATAATTATATCAGTGGTCAGGAATGTGACTGGGTTATCACTGCAGAAACTGGACAGGTCGTTCGACTGTCTTTCACAGCATTTGAGGTGAGTACATGTTATTCACATTAGTTTATAATTGGTTGGCATTTGGTTTGTTAATTGAAGTTTTTATTGTACATTATATTTCGAGGTACGATTTTTCATGCAATTTTTCCTTTTGTGCTAGGATTATCGAATCGTTACCGAAATATTGATGGCATTTTCGTTCGTGTTTGATTGGCTGACATTCTTCAAATCTGTCTCTGCCTTATCAAAACTGCTTACTTATGAAATATGTTTGTTTTACGACGGATACATCACTAAGTCCTGTGGCAAATAATCCTGTGGAAAAAACTCAATTCAACCATGGTTGATCAGTATTCTCTGCATTCCTCTCCCGCGAGACAAAAATGAAATGATATCCTATCCACTTCCATGTATTGAATATAGTCATGAATTTCTAACTTCTTATTTGTTGCTCTTTCTTAAAATATAAATACATTATAATTCGCTTTCATAGTCTACTTGACTTAAAATAGAGGAAACCCGTTTTTTTTCAAACTTACCCCAATTTCAAGTCCTAACAAAAGCAACAAAGAAACTGAAACCAAAATCAAATACACTAAAACAACACAAAAAATTATTAAATTCTAATTATGTTCTTTGTTATTTTACAAAATAAACACTAAATATTTACAGTATACTACCCATTACATCCTTTGTTACGTTTATTATGCGTTTGATGTTACCACATGCCATAGATGAAATATACAGCCAAAAAGTTTGTATATCATCACACTGTCTGTCCGAATATCCGCTCTTTCGCTCCCCGTCAAAACTTTTATCTTGTTCAGCACGAGTCACCGATGGACCGCGTTGACTTCCCTGTTTTGGATGCAGATATCTTTACCAGCCTTCATTTATAGATCGGTTAAAGCATGTGCTAATGCGTTCTACAGACCATCTATTTATTTCAGTAATTCAGTTCTAAGAATGAAAATAAAAAGATTAAATTAGAACCCGGGATTTCGATTTTGGAAGCTTTCATTTTTTGCGGTTCATGTTTTTACTTGAACTCATTGTATATTCAGGTTGAAGAAGAAACAGATTGTAGTTATGATTTTTTAGAAGTTTATGATGGAAGCGACGACTCAGCTACGCGATTTGGTCGATATTGCGGTTCAGAGGTAAAATATTATGAAGATGCATTTTATATATATTAGATTTTTAGTACACTGTAACTAAAAAAGGCAACAAAATCACTGGTCTTCGACAGTAATTTTACTGGGCGATATTGAAAATTCAAAATTGACTTTTTTGGTGAAATATGGGGTGTTGATGGAACCCACCGCGAAGGTGCGGTCCAGCCTATAATTGGCATAAATCTTATCAACATGGCGTGTATCAACATGAGTGTATATACCCTATATGGCACTTTCGCGGTTATATTCCAAATCTTTAAAGTTCCACTCAAATATTCTATAAGCTTATTCCATTACAAAAATCCAACGAAAAGTTTTTCCTTTATAAGAATGAGAAATTGCTGCATAATTGTAAAATCATTGCATATGCAACAAATTATTCGAATTTATTCACGTATTCAAATCAGATATTCATTTGAATCTTGTGTCAGAAAGCGATCTCCTTATATTAAGTATTTTTAAGCTATCTAAGTAATTTTATCAAGTTTTGTCGGTGACCTGTTTGGTAATTAATATGGTGTGTGGCAACGTTTTCCGACTCAAATACATATTTTTTGAATATTGAAAACTGTGACAAAAATTTGCTTGCTGTCAATTAAGGTGAATGTTGCATTTACTGTTACTTTTGGTAATTCAATTATCTTATTTTATTTTTCATAAGGATTTTGAAGTCCATCCTCTGAGCTTGTCCCTTCAGGTTATTTCCTTTTTTACCATTCATTTTTTTTTCTTCTCAGACATTGAGCACGATATTTTCAACATCTGGTTCTCTACTGATTCGTTTCCATTCTGATGACACTATTAATAAGAAAGGATTCCACGCCAGATATTCAAGCACGTCAATCGAAAACATTCCCAAACCTCGACCACCTACTTCTGGGCGTAGGGTTTGACGAATCTGTTTTTAAATAAATGCACAAATGCTTCTAATTCTTGAGCAAGCTTGAAGTTCCTCATGCGTGAAATAGCCCTTGGTTTTGGGTTCGAAGATGGTCATTTAAAATAATGATCATTTGAATATATTATCGCATTGTTCGAAGGAACTCGGGGACTAGCTTTCCTTCCATATAGTATTAGAATAGTATTGACAATTGTATAGAAGGCATAAACAGGTCAAGCTGAGTATCCCGCACTTTTTTTTTTTTTTGTATCGAGGTTTCTTATTCGTTTCAAAACTGCTTGACATCAGTAAATTCCTGCCCCCAAGGTATTTGGTAAACGAGTGAATAACAATAACCAATCAATAGTAAGGACGTCAGTCAGGCGACAATGGACCTATATCGTGGGGACAAATAAATTTGTTTCTCTCTAGAATTTTTCTTTTACATTTGCATTGACAATTTTAACGAATGTTTTCAAATATTTTTGCCGAGAATTCATGCACTCTCTCTCGTATGACACGTTGCTTTTTACTATTGATACTATTATTATATTTTTCTTCACATTTCTATTATTTTGAAGTTGTGAGAGCACTATTATAAATTTCTGCAAATCTGTCTTTAGAATTTTTTAATCACACCAAAACAAAATGTCGCGTTTGTTCACTTCACAAACCAAATTTGCATATTCACAATTCATTTTATATTCAGCAGCATGTTTGGACCTTTTCATCGTATGATTAGTAGTTTGAAATTATAAAAAACTGAGATTTATTCACTCAATTGGCGTTTTTTCATAATTTTAAATAGTTTACATGAATGGATGCTCCCATTATGAAATTTTCTTTTGTCGAGCGAGTCACAGATGGATCGCACCGCTACATAATTTACTCAAATGAGTGAACCCATTCTGAAATTTTCTTTTATCAAGCACGAGTCATATTTGGATCGCGCCTAGGTGGCGCGATCCATCAGTGAACCATACTTGACGTGTGTGCCATTCAAAAACGCTTTATTTAGCTCTTTTGTGTTTCCACTAAAATATTGCGTCAGTTTTGACATAGTGTTCTTTTTTTCTTTTTTTCAGACTTTTTAATAAATTTATAATATACAAACCTGTTTCTATACTTTAGTAAGGTCAGGTTAATATTGACGACACGTTGGTTTGGAAGAATGTTTAGTGAAACATTAGGAGACCAGAAATGTCGGGTTGAGATATGGTAGTAATGGTGAAATCTTTCATGTAAAATGATCAATCATGATATTGTAAGGTTCTGTGAACTCGCAAAAACGATTTAAACGCGTTAACGAGGTTCCTATTTTTCACAAGCCGCCGAGATCCAGAGCACGTTGGTTCGTTGCTCGTTCGTTCGTTATGTGTGGGTAAGGTAGTTTAGCAATTCGAGGCACACGTTATTCGAATCAATTGCCAATCCTCATAGCAACGAAGACGTGCAATTTTCATTTTTAACGACAAAATGAAATGAGTTTGGCAAATATCGATTTATATGGTGGTTAAAATACTAAGATTTCTGCTAATATTAGTTATTCATAACTATTAATTTCTTGATTTTCATAATGCAGACAAGCTTAATAGTAAAAATCGATATTTGGTATTTATCAAAATTAGTGATACAATGCTGTTGGAAATTATTATCCGTATCAGATTTGAATTCCAAATGATTCGGTTTTGCCTAGCCCTACTGAGGATTAGACTTTGAGCCCCTGATATACTCACATTCCGGTATGGTGCAATATTCCCATCTTTTATCATTGCCCACTGTGTAACACCAAGGACTGGCTGAATCATCTGGATTGCAACAGGAATTTGCATCTAATCCTGCATCTGGGTAATCTTGCTTTGTTCTGGGATATAATTTGTCCAGAAATAAAAATAAATAAAATATTAGTACCTATCTTGTTTTCTACTTGATTGCAGACGTACAGATGAATCTATTGAAACACTTTGTTTCTGGAAAACTCAAATAACAATATTCTCATCGTTAATTCTCACGTGGTGTCAAAGATACCGTACATTTTTTCTGTCTCTGTCACCATATAATTCCTCATAATAAAGCGTATAAAAATGTCTTGCCGTAAAAAAGAAATGAGCCATGTTACAAAAACATACATTTACAAAAACATACATTTAACACATTTTTGTTTGGAATGCACTGATTTCTGATCTTGATTTTACCTGGCGTGTTGTTGTGGACTTTGCTTGTCCCATCTCTGACAAGTTCTACCACTTCCAGTCGCTGCAGCAAGTTCTCTGTTGTTTCCGACATTGCCTGTGTAGCAAGCAACCTAGAGAATATTAACATAAAAGAAACGAAGACGAGTTAAATAGTTGTGTCATCGCTCAGGGTAGATGTCACTGACTGAACTTTACTAATCTTTGTATTCCATCATAATGCATTGCTTTTGTTTGGGATTTGTTCTACACTTGCCGATGCTTCATTTTGTTGAGTTATTGCAACATGAGTCACATTTAGGTATTAAGCTTTGTTTACTATTAATTTTGAAAAACATAAAGTTGAGAGGGATGCAGGTCACCTACTGTCACTGCACTCTACATTTTACATTGAATGTTTTCACCTAGTTATAGTATTGCTTCTGGTTTTTCAATAGATTTATGGTATCCGTCATCGCCAGTCAATTTCTTTGAGGTGTTGCCTTCCCACTTGCTTAATGCGAGTTTCAATGAACAACTGACTTGTTTTCACTATTGTATTTTCTGTTTTGTTCGTGTTTTAGTCATATATCCTGACTATCGGGAGGGTTGTGTAATGATTATCAAACTTATCAAATGTTCCATGTAAACGGTACAAGTTACCAACTGTCGTGAGTTGAATTTGCTCCCCTTGGTCCATTTGAACATCATTTTTTTCGAGAGATATTTCCCTATGTCTAACAAACTAAATAAAAAGAAACTCACTGGGGAGTCCGCTAACGTAACCTTGCAGTTCGTTGATTTCTCTTAAAATTTGATCCTGAAAAAATATAAATACAATATTTCAAGTTAATTATTGAATTATGTTTTGTGTGTCGTGTGACGAACTGCTTATCCTATGTTCTACTGTTCTTATGAAAATGGATCCGTATGACTTTAGTCCCAAAGATTTTTAAATAAGAAACCAATAGAGCGTTGATAAAACTGAGAAATAAAATATTATTCTACCTTTTCAAACAAGTTTATTATACATCAGGTGATTCGATTCGGAAATCACAAAATATTTTATTTCCTGCCACAACTCTAGTCGTTTCTGAATTTGCTTCCGTAATTTCGAATGTAAAGAAAGTGAACCGACCTGAATTTAATTATTCACCCTGAATTATGAAATTATCCGTAGATCA
Source organism: Styela plicata (assembly GCA_963675895.2). Lineage (NCBI taxonomy): Eukaryota > Metazoa > Chordata > Ascidiacea > Stolidobranchia > Styelidae > Styela > Styela plicata. The sequence continues at coordinate 6,147,468 of OZ023151.1, read as the reverse complement.
AGAATAGAAAGTTTTTATTTGCAAAATGATGAAAAACAGAAACAAGGCTATCTATTCATCTTACCTCTTTCTCAGTGAAAAGTTTTGTGATATCCATCCATCCATTTTCTGCTCAACAAAGCGATGGAACAAGACAATCATTGTTCATCAGGGATGCTGAAATAAAACTAAATTCAATATATTGATTGTAAGAATGTAACAAACAAGAAGACCTTTTTTAAATTAGGAATAAACAAAACAGTGTGATGAATAATAACATAAACAGAAACCAAAAACAGGTTAGATGGAGCTTCATCCACTTCACAGTCGACTCAATTTGAAGCTGGAACATTCAACCGATTGGAATCAATTTCCGAAGTTGCATAATTGACGTGTCTTACGTACACATCAGTGTGTCTTATTGAACAAAATGGTAATTGGACATAACTTTATGACCAGATTAACAAAACAAAATTGAGCACAGGATTTCAGATAGGACCGGGCAATTCGATTCGGTGCTTCGAATCGATTCGAAGCACAAACTGCTCGGATCAGTTGCGAATCGGTCATGGGAACAAAAAAGCATAAAATAAAATAAACTTTGTGTCGTGAAATATCCACCGTGAATTCACTGATATTGAATTCTTTTTTGATAATGGGGGTCAATTGTAAAAAAGCAAAGGAAAAGGCAACACAGATTATTTACGGGGAATTATTGATGATTCGACCCGATTCAAGAAAAATATGCGAATCGGATTCGAATTTTAAATAAATCGGCTTTTGTGCAGCCCTAATTCCAAATAGTACTGGCTCAGGAAGCAACTCGGAAAACGAACACATCGATTTCTGAAGTTTTATCACTTGAAGTAAACTTTCCTTCGTATTATGTTTTTTTTTACATACAAATTGAACATAATTTTACACATGTGAGACGGGAATTTATTGTTAAAGTTAAAGTAGTATTATAAGATTTACAGGCAGCGTTTATTTACATCAATTTGAATAGAAATATTTTGTTGGTTTCTCTTCAAAGCAGAAATGTTGAGCCACTACACCAACCCGCTGACCAGCGGAATCGAGAAAGAGTGAGGAAAAACTTTTCAACATGAGAATTATTACCTTTTAAAGCACTTAAAAAAGGCGGGAGAGAAGAGCCGGCATCATGCTCACGCCATAAATATGACAATGTCTGAAAGAATGTTCATAAATATTAAAAGTCAAGTTATTCTTAGTTAGCACAATCACAAATAATTATTCGGGTAACACTCAAGTAATGCTTGTGGAACCGAGCTCTATAGTTGGATTGTCTAGTCAACTTGAAAAAATAATTAGGACATGTTTCCAACATTTACCCAATCTCTTTTCCCAAGAACTTCAAATTACTTCCACTATGTGAAATTACAGGATAGATTACTTATGCGTTACTCAAAGCCGCTTCTAATTGTTATTTGTTACAAAATATTTGCAAAAAAGAATTCGAAGTTTCCGATTCTTTGTTGAAATATAATAGGTGGCTGATGATTTTACAATCGCCCAGGGCAGAAACCACTCACTGCAGTGTATTACAGCGGTTCGGTCCTATCAATCTATTTCATTTCACAGTAGATCTCAGCCACTTAAGTGGCGGATAGTTAATTTTGTAGGCGCTGCTTTTACCAGCCCTAGCGCGATTTTCAATGACAAAAAATTATTTCTTTCTTGACTATCGATTTTCCGATACAAAAGGCATTCGAATCGACATCCACGATTTCATTTAATGATGATATCGGTATTGGGTAAATACATAAGTTTTGAGTTATCTTTAGTAAATCTGTTATCTATTTTACTATATCTGAGGTGTCCGTCAGTCTACAACATTTTTGTAATCGGAACTCTTCCGACGTAACAATTTCGTTTGGCTTCAAATTTTAAGGTAAATGATTACATGAAAGTAATGTTTAACCTGAGTTTTGAAGAATTTTCAAATTAACTTGAGTTGAGGATGTAATAAAGGAATGATCTTCTCTTGGGGTGTTCGAAGTCCTCCATATTACACCATTTTTTGTAGCTTATATTCTTCAAAAGTTCTACAAGAAGAAAAATTCGATATTTCCGGGATTTTTTGTAAAAAGAAGTAGAAAAAAGATTTAGTTATAAAAAAGCTGTAAGTTCATGGCTTGTCTGCCGATTCGTTTCTGCCATCAAGATATTTCGATGATATTTTGTAAAAAAAAATAGTTTCCGATTGATCATTGATAATCTTCGCTTTCCAATGCGTTGATATCCCACAAAGACACAAAACTTCCCTAACGAGCTGGACTCGTCGCAACTCAAACTCGAGATTTTGAACCTACGATGACAATTTGATAACCATAGTCGTTTAAATGCCTTTTTCTGATAATATTGGCCAGGCATTTTCTGCCCGTAAACAGAAATACTTTTCGAACTCGTAAATTCTTATTTATGATTGGAATAGGGACTGAATATGAGCAACAACTATTGAGTGCTCGATAATTACCTTCTTCTAACCTCTTGCGTGTTCAGGATGCCCCTGGTGAGACCGGTCAATGGAAACAATGCAACTATTGAATTTATAGTAACAGAATGTATAGAGAATACGAAAAAGTTGTCTTACGATCCCAATTCAAGGGTTTGGTCAGTAGATTAAAAACGTCACGAGCGTTTTTGAAACTTCGCCGATATTATGTTCAAAGTGAGATTTTCTGGCAATAGACGATTTACAAACATTATTTACTGGTGAAAATTTTCATACTAGAAATTTAAAATTGAAATTGAAATAATTAAAATTTCCACTGCGATCCACTTCATACCATTCAGTACTTTTATTTTGTCAAGCACGAGTCACAAAGGGACCGCGCCTACACGGCGCGATCCATCAGTGACCCATTCTTAGCAAGCCAGATTTTGGCATAAATTCTGATTAGAATGTTGTGTACCCTATATTAGCTCGAGTAATTTAAAAAAGCTTGTTTAAACGTTCAGCATCACCAGTCAGGGTTTTCGGGATTAGCTGAAATGAAATAACTCCCCATAATACTTATCTTGAAATGTATTTAACTGAACGATGTTTGTATATATTAGAATAACAGGTTAACTTATCCAGAAAAAGATATTTGAATGATTGAATCAAATTAGGAGGAAGATTTTGCTGTTGTTCTACCTATCGGCTTTCTTGGATCTGTCTCTGAGTATTTGTATTAGTATGAGTATTTTTTATTTATTTTTTCCCATTCACAAATTGCGTGGGAGAGCATTGAACAACATATTATTAAATGTTAAAAGTTTAATTTCGAAGCATGGCGCAATGACAATGCCTTCGAGCAATAGTACTTTGTTCTTGCGAGATTCTCAAGATAACCCAATAAGAAATCTTATTCTGTCAAATATGGGTCACAGATGGACGCCATCGCCATCGCCGACGCCGACGCCATCCGTCAGTGACCCACACTTGACAAACCATGCTTGAGCCATTTTTGGCATTTTTTGGGATGTGACGCAGGTTACAAGCTTAATAAAGAGTTTCATCAAAGATTTTGGATTATGGCCAAATGATTTCATTCCATTAAAAATATTTTCCCACTTTTAGTAATTGAATATATAGCGTGAAAAAAGGTTTTACGACACGAATGGGCTTGGGGAGGGGGGTTGTATCTGCCGTAAAGTGCACCGAAACAAAGAAGGAATACAGTAAAACTGCAGCTCTTTGACACAATTTTGTTAATAATAACACTAGGTTTAGGACTGTTTTTGTTCAATTTTAGACTGTTGAATACCTTCCATATGGCGTTCATTGCACATTCCAATTGCATACTTCTCGTCTGTCATAGGCGACGACCAATACATTTAAGTTGCTGATGGTTTAATCATTACCCGTACGGCAGACACCGCTCACTGCACTCTATTATAATGGTTCGGTTCTGTCTGGAGCGTTTACCATTTAAAATGCATTTCGTTCTGGTAGTACATTAAGTGTAGTAGCCCCTTGTCATACAATTAAGAGGCGTTAAATTCATTCATTTTATGCAGTGCTTTCAAGTTAAAAATATGAATATCCATCTAGAGGAGATAATATTGTTGTGAAATTTTGAGGAGAAAACAGTCCCCCCTAGATTTTGGAATTTTATACAAAATATCTTCAAATTGGCAAATTACTATAGCATATTCCACATATTTCTATTGTTTTTCTCCTCAAAAGGTCGTATTTTTTAAAAAAAAAAAACTTTTGATTGAATATATTCTGGTATCATTTTCTATGTCCATGATTTGCCCTTTTCCGCCGCCGAAGCGACCCACTACTGACTTGATACGTAGTTGAAAAATATCCTCTGTTCAAACTTACTTTGTCTGAAAGACACAATGCCATGACAGATCCATCCGCCTTGGCGCGTTCTATTGGGTTTTTGCTGGTGCGTGGATTCTAATTCTCGCCCACATTTGTCATTCAACAGGAAAAGGCCTATAAGCCATAACACACATTTTCTAACAAAGACTGAGGTAAAAAAAACGTTTATGAGAATCGAAACAATACTCCGCCCTCTGGGTGTAAAATTTTTATTACAACATTGATTGAAATCTTGTGATATGTGGGTGGCAGAAATTTTTTTTTGATAAAATACGTAAAAATGCATTATTTAGTTTTTCAAATTGTAAGAAAAAAAGCGAAAATTTCGAGTTCATTATACCTGCTTATAAAAAGGCCGCAAAGGCATGGCTATCAACAGATTTCTTTCTGCGATGTATTTATATTTTGTAGAAAAAAATGTCAGCCAGTCAGCATTATTAGAACAGTAATTGTGCAATATTTTTGAGTGTAAATATATTGTGTGAGAAACATGTTCCTACTTTTCCCTTTCAAATCAAATGTGTATAGTAGTGCTGGACAATTCAATTCGGTGATTCGAATCAGTCATGAATCGGCCATAGGAACAAAAACTTACAAATTGAAGTAGAATTTTCATTTTTTAACGGCAAAATGCAACCGAGGTATTTTCTTTTTGTCATCATAGAGGTAGTATTAGTCGAGAATACAAACGTATTTCATTTTTGATGAATTCCCGGATCAAGATTTCTTTACTTTAATAATTCAAATTGAAAATGATTCTGTTTTGCCCAGCCCTGACTATTGAGCAGTTTTTCCCAATATTTTTTGATTTGCAACCCCACAAACGAATTTTATATCCCAAAATGCAATTAGCCATGTTTACAATTCCATCTGGTTACGTGATTTATCTCACGTTTCGTCATTCCATGTAGTGTGGAACCAATGGGGAACCGGTAAGGCTACCAAGCATCGCCCAAAGCTGTGTTTTAAAGTACTTCACTCAGGGTCACTCCGCATGTATTGCACTTTGAAGCCTTCGTTCATCGATCTTGACCATGCTTTGTCGGGGTTGCGTTTAGAATCTTTTGTCGGTTTCATCACGCCAACGCGGCCAACAATAGAGAGCGTAAATTGCAGAAATATCAAGTAATAAAAGATATTACATACGTGAAAAAACAACTTATGCACGTTAATTAACATTTGACATTCCCTCAGCAATTTCTGTCGTCGCGATCCTAAAAAAATATTTCAGCGACCGCTTTAGTTGGTAATCATTGGTACATTATTTCATAAATTAGGTTCAACTTTAGGGTGTCTTAATCGTTCTCCATATATAAAGCAACTGGCTCGTTTTTTCCTATTACAATATGCTTCAAAGAGTTTGTAAACGTATTCTGTCAAAATTATGCAAGCATTATACGTTGTTTTCAATATTCTTAAATAGCCGGTTCGTCGTAAGAGGTGACTAAAAGGAAAGCAAAGAAGTAGGGACGGTTTTACCATCGGCCAGGGCAGATACCACTCACAGCACTATACCATAACGGTTCAGTTTCGTTTGTTTGGTTTCATTTAGACGCTGGTTCCGGCCTCCTTCAGAGTGAATTTAATAGAGAAAAATAAGACACGGTTCTTGCGATTTAGTGTTAGATTAGCCCATTTCAAAAATCAGGACAAAGTTAATGAATTTTGCACGTTTTGATCGCTTGCTTTTCTAACTAGTATTCGAAATTGAAACACTGGCATTATTAGAGTTGAAAAATTAACCCATTAGCTAAGATTTTCAATATTACCGAAAAGAATAAAAATTCACAAGATATTTTTTTATTGAAGTAATCTCTTTGAATATCATAAAATAATAAGTTAATATTGTCGATAAAGATTTGATTCATTGAAACTATACAAGATGAAGATTGCTGTTGTTCTCCTTGTCTGTTTTCTTGGATCTATCTCTGGTAAGAAGTATTTTATTGATAATAACAAAAATTCTGAAAGAATTTTCTTTCTTAAGCATGTGTCATCGTTTTGTAATCCGGTATAGACTTTGGCTAAAAAATTGATACTATATCATGACGTGTATTGTGGAAAATTGCGCTTCTTCTCAGTCAGCCATGTTAGCTTGAAACAGAACTTGTCAAGTATGGGGTCACTAATGGATCGCGCCGTTAAGGCGCGGGTCATTACTGGTCCATGCTTGGCAGAATAAAATTTACGATAGGGTTTACTTTTATACAGAATAGTTGAAAGATAAAATTCGGAATGATAGAATTCGATAATTGAATCAAAATACCCATATTTGAAGGGTCAACTCAATCCCGAACACCAAATTTTTTGTGATATTTTTTGTTCAAGTTATTACTCAATCAGAAATTTTGCATGAATGCATTTGATGGTCGACAATAATTTATCCACACGTTCTTTATCCTGTTCGCAAGTTTTTTCAAGCCCTGCTCGTTATTCGTTAAAAATATTGATTGGTCAGTAATTAGAAAATAAAATAATGATATTTTGATTTCATATCAGCATCCTTGATTGCGAACGATTGTAAAGTTGCAACAATTTGTGGAGCATTGCATGGGTGGACCAATATATCAGCAGTATTTATGGAGAAAGATGTAAGTTATGAAAAATTTTGTTTTTGTTTGGGTCTAAAAATCATATTTGCATGTTAACTTCTATTTCATGATCTTATTATACTTACATTGCTCATCTAAAGGTCTGGACAATGCAATTTGATGATTCAAATCTCTTCGGAACGCGATTGATTCGAATCAGTCTTATTTCTGCGACAGGAACAGAAATTTGAATAAAAAATGAAAGCGAATTTTTTATATTCTAACGACAGAATACCACCAAACATATTCTAGACATTCAATATATTTATTTCTGGCCTTAATGAGAAGGCGTGAAAGTACATTGTCTCATAGAGTGTTGTAAATTCGTAGATTTTTTATAATCATTTGGGAATCCAAGTAAAACTCAATGTTTATCGTTCACATAGAAGCTGCAATTCCCCATTCAAATTCTGATTGATTCGGTTTCGCCAAGCCTTGCATGTGTGTACTGACCTATACACAAGCTCTGCGATTTATTTCCGTTGACCAGACGATTCAGTTGTTTCACATTAAAGTTTAGTTGCAATTGCTATATTTTAGCTATGGCGGGTATACACGGGCGTCAAAAAATTCGAATCAAAGTCATCACAATAATTAAGCAAAAATTTTCACAAAATTGCCAAGTACATCAACTTTTACTCACTCATTTTTCCTAAAATAGATGCATATATGTTATTCGCGAATAACGAATCGAATTTAATATTCTGGATTGCTCTAGAAGTGACAAACAGCTTGAATTATACTGAAAAACAGACCAAAATAATAATTGCGCAACTAATAATTTTAGTCAAAAACTGTATCGTCAGATAAATTTTTTAATACTGACAACTCTTGGAACAGATGGTTTTATTTTACCCAGCATTGTATTATTTATTAGCATGAATTATTTGTATACAACACAAGCATATTTTGCAATAATATTTGAATTATGAATGCTAAATAAATTTGAAACTTAATATATTTCTCTCCTCAGGAAAAAATTTCAATGTTGCAAAAACAAATCAACAAATTGCAGAGCTACGTCACTGCACTTGTCGGTTGGTGCATTTTTATTGTTATTTTTTAATGTGGTTTGTTTAAAAACTTGTGGGGAACAATTTACACTGTAACAAAAAATGCAACAAAATCACTGGTCTTTGATAGCAATTTTACTTGGCGATATTAAAAAAGGTTAAAAATTGACTTTTTGGCGAAATATGGGGTGTTGATGGAACGCACCGCGAAGGTGTGGTCCATCAACAGCTCATAATTGGCATAAATCTCATGTTTTTTTTTAAGTTTGGAAATACGCAATTACTACAAATAGCCAGTAAATTACTGTACTTTTGTTACAGTGTATGCATAAATTACCAATTGCGCCATGTTGAATATGGGTCAATGACGAAACGCGCCTGAGAAGAGTAGCATAAAATTGCCCAGAGCCGATACCACTCACTGTGATTAGATAACAGTTTCTGGTTCTACATTTTGTAGTAGTTCAATGTCATTAAGACACCGTTTGTCGGTTCATTTGGTGATGTGTCCGACCTTGCATTGAGCGAGCAGCAATAAAAAAAAATCGATTTTGCTAATATTTGTTGAATGTGAAAAGTGACAAATACATCTGTGGTGCTTGAAAAAATGCTTGAAAAAAAAATATTTTTTTTTAGTCCAATTTCAATTTCGATACAATGGAGTCGGGAATAGGAGAGGTCGTGGATAAGAACTCGGTTATCGATCTTTGATTAAATTGAAAATTAAATTACATTAAAACTCGCGTCAATAGATATTAGTTGGGATGGGGGTTTCCTTAGTTGCTATTCATACTTTTCATACAGCTCTTTGCACTTTAGTGATTTCAGAAAAGGATGATATGTCTCCCGCAGCGTTGCTCTGGGCGAATTTTGATAAAAAAAAATAGAAAGATGATCTTGAAATTTATTCATTCACCTCCCCTGTAATCAAAATGTAATAAAATCGTCGCTCTCTTACTTTTATAAACTTGGGACCTTATACCTTATATTAGAGTTAACACACGTATCTCGCCCGGATAGAGAAAATGTCAGTTAATTTATTATTAACGTAGAAGACATCTTGATTACATTAAATCAATCGTTTAGAAACCTTGTACATGTTTTTCTTTAGGATGTTACAATGGTAAAGGCGAAAATTACAGAGGACTCGTTGCAGTGACCGAAAACGGTAGAAAGTGCCAGAGATGGGACATGCAAACTCCGCATGAACACACCAGGTAATATCCCGTTTAAAAAATGTATATTTTTGTCAAGCAAAAGCAACAGCTGTGACCCACGTGCCTTTTGCAGTATCTTACATTCTTCATACTCAATTCTTTATCGTTACTAAGAATGTAACTTTTAGATTTAAAATTCCGTTTCGGATACTTGGAGGATTCTGCTTCTTCGAATGCACTTTCTTTATCCAAAAAAGTTCCAAAAGTCCCAAAAGTTTTTCCCAAAATAATATTTCTCCAAGAATTATTCACAAATGGAAAATATTTCATTTAGTTTGGGCAAAATTTCCATTCGATTTTAAATGAATTTTGAAAATCCCAACTTACATAATGGAAAAAAATATTCATACATCAATTTTTTTCAAATTGAATCATATTCGGCAACATTCGATCGAAAATAATCTGACTTTATATTGAATTTGAAAAAAAATAATGCATCCGAGCAGGCTTAATTGACATACTTCGAGCTAAATAAAAATATGTAGATAAGAGTAGATAAGTAATGAAGAAAGAATTAACTTGACAGATAATGGTCATAATTATCCTGGGCATATACCACTCATTGCACTTCTTTACAACCATTCCTTTCTCTTGGGAATGTATTTCGTTCAGAGTGCAGTAGATAGTAGGTGGGCGCGATGGTCTAGTGGTTAAAAATCATATTTCTTCAATAACTCCAACCATGTCCGTCTATAAGTGGCTGCTGTTACAGGGCTTTGGTAAAGGTGATCCACTCCGAGAATTGAATTTAAAAAGTATATCTTAGGGGCGAGCCGTGCGCTATCTAACGACCAAGTTATTATTCCCAAGTCCAGGAAAACTTAATTTTCAGAACAATGGCAAGATATCCTAATTCGGGATTAGAAGCAAATTTTTGTCGCAATCCAGATAATGAACTGAGACCTTGGTGTTACACAGAGGACAAAAACAAAAGATGGGAATATTGCACCATACCGAAATGTGAGTACATCGAGGGCCCAGTCTAGAATTCTTTACAAATCTATGCTATATTAGTAGTTATACAGAACAATGATTTTTTCAAGAAGAAACAGTTAAAAAACCCTAGTATAAACAAAAAAGGAAATCAAAAAATATAATAATGAAAAATCATGCATGATCCCACGTAGACAACAGCATTAGCAACGATTTTTTTCCAGAAGTATACATTGCAATGGGGTCCGCATTTTGACGTCTGATCTGACACAAAACTTATTTTCCCCATCGATATTTTTTATGAAGAATATGAGTTACATACATTATTGGCTTGTTCTAGCAACAAATTATTTGAAGGCGTAAAATTTGGAAAATCCGACAAGAATCACAGCAATCCTAGGATGTGTAGCTGCGAGCTTTGGAACTGCCCTAACCTGTTATCCGCGTGTCGTACGAAGTTACGAAAAGGAACTAAAAAATGGTAGAGTTCTGGTATAAAGTAGAAGTTCTGTTTGGTATGTTTCAGCGAACATTTGCCGGTTCTACATGTTGTAGTAGCCCATTGCCATTGAGTGGCCGTAAGTCGGTTACTTCTAGGTGCTGCTCTCGAACTTGCTTGAAGCGAACATCAACAAAAATCCAAATACTATGGTATTTTGACAAGTTGCTATATTTATGAAGTCCAAATTTAAATCTGACTCTTCACGATTCTGCAAAACAATTCCATTGTGCTTCCGTTATAAAAAATATAAAGAATTGATATTATTTTACAGGTAAAGTTTAGATGACAACATCTAAGAAATGTCAAGAAGAAATTGAAAAAAAAAATTATACGGAAATTTCCTGAGTTCGAATTTGTGATATTAGGTCTATTAAATGTTTAAGGATATTAATATCATGACCAGAATGCAATAAAATTAATAGCATATATCCAAGGTGTTATGAGGTATGTAACGAGATACAATATATCAGTATTTTTTTGTTAAGCGTGAGCCATTGATAGATAGGGCAGAAAAGACCCGGTTCATTTGTGGCCCATGCTTGGCAAAATTCATTAGAAGGAGGTTCGAAATAAACGTACATTAAATTATTCAATGTGAGGTTAGAGGAAAGGTTGAGGGGTTGATATTTGTGATATATACAAGGTGACCCTACACCTTAAAAGTAAAAACAAACACCGCACAACTGTTTAGCATATGAGCATACCGTACCTCGCAGAGTTGTCAATGACTCTCGCACATTCCTCCTCGGAAGGAATACACTGTCTCAAAGGGAAAGTTCTGGGCATCCTCAGGGCGACGCCGATTTTTTAATAGAAATGAACAAGTAGTTCCAGCAAGATGAGGCCACCCCTCACGCATCAGATGTGTCCTTAGTTCGCGGGAATCCCGTTTCATTAGCCGGACATGTGACGACATTGAATGGGTACCCCATGAAAAAATTGAGAAACATTAACGGACCTACGTGGGATTGATAGGCATTTTTATGTGTTCTTTTTGTGTCACCCTGTGGAACGAAAAGTCATACTGCGCACATGCACGAATCTATTTCTGAGTTTATTGATTAGGGCTATTCTACCTCACCCCTACAGGATTTTATCAATATCGTGGGTACAATTTCGTTATCGAATTTGAATTCGTAATGTATAACGCGTAATGTCTTGTATGACATCGGTCAATTGCGATGGTTTGGATCAGTGATTATTGAGTATAGGCTCTCCAATACGTAAATACATAGCGAATAGTTCAACAAATTATCGCTACAGCATACAAATCAATGAAGTCTGTGAATCGTGATAAAAAATAAATCTTACTGGATGTATACGTTACATAAAAATATTACGCTCATGAAGATATCGCTTGCAATTTGTCATCGTCTCATCTTTTATTCGTTTTTGAAAATTGGTATATTTCGTTGATTTTATAAGAAGAATTGAAATTGATTCATCCGAAATGAATTTGCGTGGGAGAGCATTTAACAACATGTAATATGTTTGTCTTGTAGCAAACGTTTTGCATTCTGGTACTTGTACATCACGAAATACAGGTCTTTCGACCAGAAAAGTCGATTCTAATATTGTTATGTAGATTACTGACAACGAAGGGCGACCATAGCGCATGTTCAAATGCATGAATCATGTTTATTTGATAGGCATATTAAAATAAGTATATCGACGTTCTAAACAGCAGAATTATTTTGCACCGGGCGAAAACAACAAACAAATTTTAAATCAACACAACGATATGAAATAAACTTTTGCGTTTTGAGACAAAAGTAAAATAAATTTGACGCTCATTTGCAATTTTAAAACCCCGTAATGATGATACTTAATGCCAATTATGAACTGTAAATGAACCGCGCCTCAGGCGGCGCGTTCCATCAACAGTCCATAATTGGCTGGGAAAGCCAAATTTATAGTAAAATTATTGCCAAAGTACGACAATTAAATGCATTTTTTGTGTTGCTTTAGTGCTTGTTAGTGCAGCCACATCCCCCAAAGTCAACTATAGTGTCGCAAGACCTGTATTTCGTGATATTCAAGTACCAGAATGCAGAACGTTTGCTACAATAGAAAATACTGTTTGACGGCAATCCAAATTTATTGACAAACCCGTTTTAGAAGTATTTGCAGCATCAAGCCGACAACGCGTGACTCATATGTCTAATTGGAGGAAAACAATACTTAGAAATTGCCCTTGAAGTTAGCAAAAGCTCAAAGACATTGGTCTTTCGAAATCATATCAGGACATGTTGTTAAATGCTCTCCCACGCAAATTCATATCGACGAAATTAATTTTCCTTCGGTACCTTTTGATAGTTTATCGTGATACATTATACTATAAAATCAACGAAAAATATCAGTGTTGAAATAAAAAAAAAGTTGAGACGATGACAAATTGCACGCGATATCTTCATAAGCATCATATTTTTATGAAACATATACACCCAGTGTGATTAAATTTTTATCATGAGTTACAGACTTCATTAAGTTGTATGCAGTAGCGATAGTTTGTTAGAATTATTCGCTATGTATGTAAGTTCCGTGAGCTCATACCCAACTACCACTACCCCTGAACTTCCAAAATACAACGTTACCAAACCGGGTCAATATTAATCTAGAATACGATTCGATTCGAGGTACAGATTCTTTGAATTTATCATGCAGCGTTCATAGAAACAAAAACTTGTTAAATGAAGTGAGATATTCATTTTTGACTACAAAATGCTATCGATTTGGGTCAAATTTGGTCACCATTTTCCCGAGTAATTTTACTAAGGTAATATTGAAATGAAATTATAAATCGATTTCCTTTTGGGGGGGGGGGGGGGGGGGGGGGGGGGGGGGGGGGGGGGGGGGGGGGGGGGGGGGGGGGGGGGGGGGCAATTATGATATCGTCTGCTGATGGAAGACAGCATCAAGATGCGGTCCATCAACGGCCCAAAATTGGCATAGTTCAATTCAAATGTTGGAAACGTACAAATATTGCATATGACCCGTAAATTTGTTGCAACTTTGTTACAGTGTTCCTATTGTAGCAACTCTTTGTCATACAAGGGTGTGACTGTTAGCTGGTTAATTTCATGCGATGCTTACGTCATTGATTAACGAACTCAAAAATATGAACATCTATCCGCAACTGAACTGAATCAGGTAGTTAGAAAACTCTGTCTTCTGTTCGAGTTCTGTCCAAACTTACTTTGTTAATCATGAGCCACCAGACACTCCCATGGCATATCGCTCCGCCTGGTCATTCTTCATCTTTTTTTTTATCCAAATGGCTAACAGAATACAAAACTAAAAAAAAACTCAAATGAGTCTTTACAGTTACGCAGATTGAAATTGTGACCATCGGTTTGCTGATATCCAAAAAACGCTGAAAATAATTTTATTCGTTGAAACAAAAATGAACAGAACGATTGTGCAAATTCAATAAACTAATATCACACCCTAAGCCTAGTTATGTTTTATTGCACCATAAATTAAAAATTTTGATATGTAGCGTCTGTGTGTCAACGCACAGATTCTATCAAACACCAACAGTAATGAATAACAAATTAGGTTATTATTACATTTATTATTTACATTATTATCTACATTTTAATATAAATATGTCGTCATTGCTATGTGGCATTATTTTTTTAAACGAAGAAAAAAGAGAAAAAATTCGCATTTTGCAGACTTGGTTATAAAAGGCCGTAAAGGCACGAGTTGTCAACAGATTTGCTTCTGTAATCTTCATATTGCGATGATAGTTTGTAGAGGAAAAGTAGTTTCACCTTCGTGATCGGTTGTCATTTGATTCTTTCGTGCTCTACTTTTAAGGACTATTATGAGACATACGTTCTTAAAATTTCCGACGCCACCGCTTACAGTATTTTTTCAATTAGTATTCAAAGTTGAAATTTTTTGCCTTCTGGGGGTTTTCGATAAATGTTGAAATAATATAGTCGGTCAATTATGATTTTCAAGAATTAGTAAAAAGATAAAACTTAACATTTTTTCACATTGACATCTTTGAGTATTAAAAAATATAGAGTTAATATTGCTTCATTGAATCTATACAAGATGAAGATTACTGTTGTTCTTGTTGCCTGTTTTTTTGGAGCTGTTTCTGGTAAGAGTTATTTTATTGATTTTACCAAAAAAAATCAGCATGTATTTTGTGTCAAGCATGAGACTTCCTTTTTCTTATTCGATATATACTTTGGTTAAAAATTACTTCGAATCAGGTGCAATTTTATGATTATGTATATATTTTTGTTTATTTACATACTATTTTGCTTTTTATAGAATAGTAAAAAAGATGCGGTTCGGGATGCCCGAGTTAGCTCAGTAGGTGAAGGTGTTCGAAAACGCTTCGAGTTACGCAGCACTATCTTCCATGCAAAAAACCCTCATCTCCGAGTTGATACCGAACTGGTATCTGCGCGAATAGTTGTAATTGACGATGTTATTAAGCTGGTATTCTAAGCTCTCCTCACGAGCGGGATATAAATAAAACCCTATCTTATATTTCATCAAAAATTAACATATCTAAAAGTGGTAACTTAATCCCGAAACGTCATCGATGGCTCTAAATGCCATCCACACACGTGCACGCATTTCTGTCTCAATCGTTGCATTTCATTGAAATAAAATTATCGTAGAATAATAAGTTGTTAGTAATTTGAAGGAAGTTTTGGTACCCCGAATATCAATATTTCGATTATGCTTTTCTTTTTACATCAGAGGCCATGATGGCGAACGATTGTACGGTTCCATCAGTTTGTGGGGCAGTACAAGGGTGGACTAATATATCAGCCGTGTTTATGGAGAAAGATGTAAGTTGTGCGAATTTTTTTTTTTTCGGTCTAAATGAAGAAAATGCATGGAAACTTTTATTTCACGATTTAGGTATAGTAATTATAGTTACATTGGTTTTTAACTACACAATTCAGGCTCGACGTTTTGTTTCAGTTTAAAAACGTTTCTTTATTCATACGTACAAATTTACATGCATCAAGTATTTTGAACTATGGGGAGATTAGGTAAGACTAGATGTCAGAATGCAATGTGATGTGATGCAATGTGGGCCATTATAACATTTAAACAAAAACATGAAACGGATAATTTTATTTTTCCCAGCTCCAGATGCAGTCTTGCGTAATTTTAAACTATTTGGATACAGTAAAAGTATAGTTCGATTATTTTAAATTGTTTGTTAAATTTGAAAACTAATCTATTTATTTTGTCTCAGGAAAAAATGCAAATGATGCAAAAACAAATCAACGAATTGCATGGCTACATCACTTTACTTCTCGGTAAATGTATTCTTATTATTGCCGTATTCTCTACCTCAATAAAGTCTGCCTAACAGATGAAAAAAATATGCATAAAAATACAACTAATACTACTAAGCTGTGTTGAGTATAAGTGAATGGAGCTATACAACAGTCAGTCATGCTTAAAAATGAAATTTTAGGTTGAACCAATTTGACCAATTCGATTCGATGAAATCTGAAATCGGTCATATGAATAAAAATGACACATACATAATGTGAGCTTAAAAGTTTTACATTCACCCATTATGTAACTAAAACGCAATAAAATGGACTGTTGATGGAACGCACCGGCGAAGTGCGATGGTCATCACCCAGAGCAGATATCGCTCATTGCATCCCACTATAAAGTAATTTGTATTTATTCCAATCACTCAGGGACCGTTCATTTACTCATGAAGAACCTATGCACTAGAGCTTCGAAATATCAGTTAAACCACTCATTAGTCAGTTCATTTCCAAGCACTTGCAGTTAAACCTACGTTTTTTAAACCAGGTTTATTGCGACTTTTTTGGTTGTCGATGGAGGGTCATTAGAGGTCTAGTAGGCGCGTGCACGTGTACTCATAAAATACAGAAACCACATAGAAAAAAGTTCATCAAGTTCATATAATATATAAACGTGACAACCTTATTAAGTTTTGTTGATGGCTAACGAGGTTTGTTGATGTTTTCTCTTCAGGATGTTATAATGGCAGAGGCGGAGATTACAGAGGAAAGGTTGCAGTATCTGAAAGCGGTAAAACGTGCCAGAGATGGGACATGCAAACTCCGCATAAACACACAAGGTAAAATCTCGGTTAGAAAACGTGTTTTTTGATCACGCATTAGCAACAGCTGTGACCGTACACAACACAAATATGAATCATGCGGTCTTCTGATTGAAACACTACCATTTTTTTTTCCTTTCGATTGAAGGCATTTTTCAAATTCCGCCAATATTTAATTCAAGACACGAATATAAGAAGTGGTAGATGGTTTTTCCATCGCCCAGGACAGATACCACTCACTACACTGGTAGTACATCTTTCAGAAGCTCTTTCCTATTAAGTGGCCGTTAGTTGGTTCTTTTCAGGCACTGCTTACAGCCTATCTCCAAGTGAATTTCAATGAAAAAAAAAATGAATACGTGGGTGGTTTGGCTTATTCGAGCGCTGATTTCTGTGATTCGAGAATGTATTTTCATCCAATCAGGGGTTTTATTTTTACGTTATCATACAAAGTTGAACCTGATTTCGGTAGCGTGATCTATCTAGGGCTGGACAGATTCGAATCATTTTGAATTCGAATAAGATTCGATTGCTTTTTTTAATCGGATCGAATCACCTATTTCATACAAATTGCAAGTGGCCCGTTTTTACTCCTACAGCTTGTCTTCCTTATGAAAGTCGAGAAATGTATGGTTGCGAATTACTGACCTTATAATGAACAGACTCGAGGGCAATGTATTTTCACTCAACACTCCATGTGAGACTGATTCAATTGATACAATCAATTTTTTTTCAGATTTGACCAAAATCGATTATATTTTGTCGTTAAAATGACAATTCCACTTTAGTAGATGATCTCACTTTGCTGGATATATACCATTCACTACTTTCTGATATAAGCCTTCTTTTTTGCTTGTAATGTGTTCCGTTATGAGCGCAATTTAGTGTTAGTTGGTTCTTTTTAGTCTTATGCTTTACTTAAAGTGTATTTTAATTAAATGGATAAAAGTATTGAATGTGGAACTTAGCTTTATTATGAATTTATGAACTTAATTAATCTGAAAGTGTAATAACATTGACCCACACACGTCCATCAGCTGGATAGACTTAATTATAAGGTTATAAAGACGCCACAAAATCTATAATTGGAGGATATTTTAAGACTATTCTTATTTGACTTTTCGGAGAGGCTAAGTGATCCCGGAAGATTGCCTTGAGAATGCTACATCCGCAATCACATTTAATATCAATTTTATTTCTAGAACAATGAAAAACTATCCTAATGCAGGATTAGAAGAAAATTACTGCCGCAATCCAGATGGTGACGCCAAACCTTGGTGTTACACAGTTGACGCAGACCAAAGATTTGAATATTGCAACATACCAACATGTGAGTATAACAAGGGAACAAAGTTCAATCCTCGGCACACATAGTCTTCATGCAGAAATGTGAAAGTGTTTAATATCCACATATCAGGGTAGGCCGAAATAAATTTGAACATTTTGTTTTGTATCTTGCCGTTTAAAAAATGAAAGTTCCTTTCATTTGCAAGATTTTGTGCAATTGACTCATTCACGCCGATTCGAATTATTTCTCTGTCTCGAATCGATTCGAATTATAGAATTGAATTGTCAGGACCAAATTGTAATGGAACCAATATTTGAATGCCGGATGCCACTAGTAAAATAAAATTCCCGTTGACAAAGTGTTTTCAGGACCAATAGTTTTCATTTTTTCTATATAAACGATGAGCAATCATCTAGCAGTGGCTTGTTCTAACAAATAAACAAAAATGTGAATTAAGAAGGTATAAACATTGAGCAAATCCGATAAGATTTCCAAATTTAAGTACAAGTAATCCAAATTTTGTAACATGTGTTAGATCTCTGCAATTTGAAACTTCATGCCGTCTGAGTTCAAGCTTGTCTTTAAACAATTCTACAAAGGAATTTAACTGTACCTGCACTATAAAACTATAATAAATTTACATTGTTGTTTTTATTTTTGTAGGTTTGAATGAAAGCTTATAAGAAATATGCCAGATCGAAGTTGGAGAAGTGCAGTAATTAAGAAATTTCCTGAATCATAATGAAAGTATTAGGCCTAGCAATTATTTTAATGATAATTTGATTAGAACTCAATAAAATTAACAGCATTCAAACTCTATGTGTTATATTCAAAGTTTCCAATAAGAGAAAATATACCGAAGCTTTTTCAAGCATGAGTCACTGATGGATCGGGCCGACCAGGCCCTGTTCATCTGTGACTCATGTTTAGAAAAAATGCTTAAGCAATTAGGTTAGTTTGGGGAATGTTTGAGACGAGGATAACTTGAATAAGTGTTAGGTAGACTCGACACGCACTTTTTCATTGACTCGACTCGAGTCGTTTAGCTAAATAACTACTCGACTTGACAACACGCACATGCGACATGACTCGGGACTTTAGCCCAAGTCTGCAACCACTTATTGAAAAATTACATTTTCTTCTGTTGCGCAACTTATCGGTGAAAAAACAATAATATAAAATGATATGAAATATGTAATGTACCCTGCTGTGAAATCCGTGTTCGTCTGTCCTATAATGATGAGATAGTGATTTTAATTTGTTGAATAGATTTGAAAATTGACTCGACATGCGACTTGTAAATGCATGACTCGATTTAACTTGCGACTTGGAAGTAAAGTCGCGAGACTACAAATGTAAATTTTGGTTAGACTTGTACCCGCAACTCGTGCGCCCTTCGACTCGGGACACGAAGTGCAGTGACTCGTTCCCAACACTGGCTTGAATCATTTAATATTTGATCCAAAAAACGAAGAAGTTAAAAAGCGGGTAATTGTGACAGGGGGTTGTTTTCATATGTATGAAATCCCGCTCGTCCACTGTGATGGTGAATATAATCCTTGAATACCAAATATAAAGACGTCAGTTAATCCCCGCCAGTGGCGCCAAAATAAGTAGGAACGACATTCAACGATAGTCTCTTATTCAACCTTAAAAGCGATTGGATACAACTGTTTAAAAATTACGAACTATCTTAACAGTGTCGATACATGGCCCTTAGGCGTTCAACTTTTTTCGGTCAAAGGGTCACATGGAGATTATGGATGACAAGGTTATGTCAAATCATGAGGTCAAAGGACCCAGCTGTGAATCGTTTATTTTATTAGAATACTTTTTTTTGTAATAGAACGATCATTGATATTACATTTTATTATCGACCAAATTTAGGCAGAGAAATACGAGTTAATTGACCTTTAGTAACTGGTGAGCATTCGATATATCGAGAAACATGCATATCACATAAGAAACGTTCTGTTGCGTAGGAAATAAAACAATTTTCTAAAAAAAGAAGCTTCACCTTTATCAACATCAAACACCAACATGTGAAATTGAAAATATATTTTGTGCAAAGTATTTAAAAGATACAGATGATTTACTAGGTAAAGAGAATCAATGCTAAGAACTTGATTTTATTCGATTATAATAGGGCGGAATCATATCTGGCCCTACCCAACAAAAGTTTAATTTTAGCAAGCATGCGCCACTGAATGTCTCACCGACGTGATCCATCCATGACACATACTTAATAAAAGATACTGTGACAAGATTTTACCCATAGTTGAAAACTATCATGCGCGATACACAGATTAGTCGCACCTCCCAAATTTAGGTGTGGGTACACATAAAGTTAAACCGTTCACTGTTTTTACTAATCTCCAATCCTGTAATGAAAATGTAAAGCCAAAATCTCCTTTATGTTTAAATATGATAGAATCACAGTAAAATGTAAAACATTTAACATAAAATACACAGTGGTACAAGTACCTAATATACTGTGGAAATTCGGTTAATTAATTCGCTGAAGGTGACAGAACCAGGTGTCCAAAACTTTTATTCTTTTCTCTTTATCTCAAATTGAAAACAAAATTTGATTTTGAAGTAATATGAAGTAAGAATTTAATGGTAATAAATAATAATACATTACTTGTACAGTATAGAACATAAAAAATAAAGTAGTAGAAAATAGTAGAAAGCTTTGCAAAGAAAATAAATGTAAAAAAAGATTTCTTAGTGAAAAACTAGTTGATCAATACTACCAGTGTACAATTAAAAAGTTTAGAACTTGGATCAAATAGATTTCATGTAGTCATTATAATGTAAAGACAGAGGGTCATTTTCGAATAGATAATCTCCAAATCAGAAAAATTTTGCCTAAGCTTCTTTTGTTAAGTATGTGTCACTGATGGATCGCGTCGATGAGACACGATCCATCAGTGACACATATATAACAAAATGAAATTTTTGTTTGGTTTGCAATCACCAAACTGAACGAGTTAAACTGATCAATGCTCGAATGCAAACTGATCAAACAAAAACAAAATAGCTATACAATATTGGCTATTGGATATAAGATTATTAGATTGCAAGTGCCTAATGGTACTGAACTCATAGGTCTACAATAGGATAATTCTATCTTGATTTGTGTACTACCTACCAATGCTAATCTACTGAATGTCACATGATCTATGCTTGAGTACGATTATTTTATTGGCATAATACATGATAATTATTCAAGTCATTGATGTAGTCATAATTTAGTTTAGTGCATATAAATATTAAGAATCCGTTCTTCTTTCTATATGACCACGTAATGCTGATTGAAGATAAACAACATCGCTTTCTGAGTCTAAAAAAAACGTACATTATTATTACAACATTTTCGTGTCATCATGTCTAGGGTAAGAATATTCGCGAATTGGATACAGTATAATTCAGTAACGAGTTTTAAAAATTTTCTGACAAGATGTATGGTATGGTCCATCTGTGACTCATGAATGGTGAAGTGAATAAAAGCTTCAACGGCACTGTGTTCCCTGCATGGTAGGTCGCTGCTTCCAATCTAGCGGAATCAATATTAGGGAAGGATATCTAAAAATTTTTAACAAAGATACTTGAAAACTGATAGTAACGGTACACAAGTCTCAAAGCAACACCTCCCAGAATGAACAATGAGTAACAAAATGTAATGAAAAATTATTAAAAAAAGAAGATTGTAATCGAAATGGACATTTTTTTTAAGATCTGCCAATATATCCAGTCAGTACAGGAAAAATTTGACCAATATAACCAGTACCGCTAGTTACTTGAGTTAGGATTCATTCTAACATGTACCAGCTGAACAGCGGTGGTGACATGTTCTCTTAGTGGATTATAAATATGATATGTGTTTTAATTCACCGCTCCAGCCCTTCATTCTGGGTCACAGATGGACCTCATACCTAATCGGCATGATCTATCAGTGACTTATACTTATACAGGGCTGCATGTTTTTCATTTAGAAATGCTATTGCTGGTAAATATTTTCAAAACTTAAAATAACTGACTGTTAGTGGGGTTTCATTCAAGCACTGCTACCAGCCTTGGCATGAATGAAATATATATACCGTATTTAACCGCCTAAATCACACATTTTTCACAAGAATTTTACATCCAAAACATGGGGGAGCGCATGATACAAGGATATCGAAATTGAGATAAATTTTTTCAGCTAATATTTTGGTCAAGAACTTTGTCTTCGGTCACTACATTTATTAGATTGACAAGTCACAGTACAAGGTTGTTTATCATTTCCTTTCAATGGTAAGATAATATGTACATTATCATATATGCACCATAGATGATTATACCATAATAATATGGCTTATCACCCACTAAATTCACCATAAAAGAGTCAGATAAGCAAATTGCAGGTTAACACCAATAATACAAAATAATATTCTGACTATATTATTTGATGAAATGCATGGCAAGGGGTGAGGCATTTAGTGTAGAACATGGGAGTGTGAACCTTGCTAGCTGTAGCATTGGGCAGTGGGCCCTAAGAAAAGACTCACATCAAGATAATATTCTAAATTATTTTAAATTATTTGAACTGAGCCGTGGTTTGCTTTTTCAACTGACATCATACTGAATTTTGCAAAAAATTTATCAGTATCAATACAACAAAGCTACATACCGGATGAATACGAAACATCACCATAATCATCTTTATAAACAGTGTGAGTACTTCCTGATTTGAGTTGACTTTGGCGAGACAAATGACCTCGTAATGCAGATTGTAAAACTATTACTTCATCTTCTTCTTTTAATTTTTTTCTATCCTATAGATTGAATTCGATGTCAAAATTTCATTGAAAACATGAATGCTTTTGGCAATCACTGAGTAATGGTAATAATATACACCTCCTATATGTGTTTTTTACATTAATTTAATTTTATCCTTTGCTTTTATCCAAAGCAACGCAAGGATAAGATAATAAAAAAACAGGCAAGGAATGAGCGTATTGGAACATAAACATCAGCCCAACACCAGATAATAGTTGTTCTGGCCATATTTCACATATAATATCTTTTATGAATTTCAAATTAGTGGACTACATTCGAATGTTACATGGGATAAGGATGACATTGCTAACCTATGCATGTACAATATGCTTTTGAAACCTATTTTACTATCCAAATCACATATCAGTTTTCTTCGATGAATATGTTCCCACATAAGAATTCCTGGTTGGAATAAGTTACGTAACTGGTAAGTCACATCACTGGTATACAGTTAATTTGCAATGTGCTTTGAAAAAATGTATTTCCGATGAGATTTTGCAGTAATTGCTTTAAAACCGTAGAAATGGTCTAAACGGTCTGTCCAACCAAAATGACCCCTGAGAGATCTGGTTGCATCGTAACTTGGTACCTTAATAATCAATGAAACATTCCAATCTAAACATGAATTTGCTCAAAAAATCTTACCCTATGTTCTCTCCATTGTCTTTGTATAGAAGCAGCTGCTTTATTTTTATCTGGTGATCTGGACACTTTTCTTGGTCGATCATTCATGTATTTCTGTCTCTCATCAATACTTTTTCTACGTCCTTCTCTTGATTCTGAAGACCGCCTGTTTAAAATCATTTATCAGTTAAAATTTCAGAGTATTTTTGGTTCAAGTATATATATATATATATATATACTTGAACCAAAAATACAAATATTAAACTTGATTGAAGATTTCTCGCCATGTAACAGACAGACTTAGAACCAACAACACTGCTATTTATTTATTTATTATTCAAAACTCTTTGATACATTTTCAACAAGAGATAAAATGTTGGGTGGTACCGTTGGGACATAGGTTTGCGGTTAGAATATGTCACATTTACTACAAGTCATTGACAGAAAAGATATCTAGCTGAGAATATTTCAGCCCCAGTATATGATATCCTCTTGGATGTCTAAAAATCAAAATAAACTCATCAGACATCAGACATTAATAACAAAACCTAGTGCCATAGTAAACTTTATTAAAATAGTGCATAAATATAATTTCTATCTTCCAATAAAAACAAAATCGAGAAAAGCAATTTACGAATGCTGATTTAAGTATCACAAAAACTCTCAATATACTATAACATTCAGAAAAGCCTTTTATAGCGAATTTTACACCGAAAAAACTCATTAGCATTATGTATACCTTTGTGTTCGTGGACTTTGATTTTCAATTTTATCTTTCAATGCTTCGATTTCATGTCTCAGCTCACTGACTTTGTGCGTTTGTTTGTCTAACTCTATTTCAAAACTCTTGTTTTGCTCCCTAGATAAAAATGAAAATGTATTTGATTGAAGAAATTGGAGAAACTTGTAAGGAAACTTGAGAAATAGATTTGCTGTTGGGAATTTTGAAATAATGTGTTACATCACACCAGACTGAAAGAACTTCTGCTACTCACTATGTGAAGCCAATGACTGTCAGAGGAAGGAAAATTTTCAGATTCATGATGAATCTTTTGCTAGATGATTATACGACACTTTTCTGGTGTCTGGTAGCAAGGAAGCAGTAGGAAAATTTTTGAAATCATCAATAGGCCCATGAAATGCTAAAAGTTTTGAGGAATGCCAATGACTGGTGAAATAGAACTTGATGATCAACTTAGACACCTAAATACCATCAGAATATTCTAGAGTCCGAACAATTCAGATAAGCACATCCCTACTTAGTCAAAAAAAAGAAATAAAATTTGAATGCAAGATTAAAATTTTTACTTACTTCAATGCTTTATTTTCTTCCCTGAACTCATATTTTTCTTCTTTCAATTTTAATATTATATTTTTCAATTTGTCTGTTTCTTCTTGATTCCTAGCATGTTCAGCTGCAAGACATAGATGTAGTTATGCAAAAATAATAGGGGTTGAAATGAAGGTTTTTTTAAGATAATGGATCAAATACTGGTATTATCAGCAGATGACATTCGCGTAGTTCAGCACAAATATACCTTTTTAGTATAAAGAGTCACTAGCAGCCAAAACAAGATTAATGTGCAATTTCATGTAATACACACCACGACAGCAGTAGGGTTGGGGAAAACCGAATGATTTCAAATTCGAATTTGATTCAATAAATTTTTTCGCATCTGATCAAATCACGAATTGGATGTAAATAACAATTATCCCATTTTTACAATTATAACTTGTCCCCATTGTGAAAATCAAAAAAATCTTATAGTGTATACAATTCATACTCCATGTCTAAAAGCAACAATTTTCATAATTCAATGGCAAAATATAAGTGATTTTGGTCAAATTTGACAACAATCGATAGCATTTTGTTGTTAAAACAAAAATTCTACTCCATTTAGTAAGTATTTGTTCCTATGAATAATTCATGATTGATTCAAATATATTGTGCTTCGAATCACCGAATCAAATTGCCCAACTCTAGATAGCAGGAGGCCATCTGCTAAATCAGACATCAAGAGAAAATGACAACTATCAACAATGCATGTATTTTTTTTTTTTTTATATAGCCACTTCTTTGAGTGGATCACCCTGTCCAAGGCCCTGTAACAGCGGCCACTTATAGACGGACAGGGTTACAATTACTGGAAAGATATGATCTTTCCCTGTTTGGCTTAGCCTACACAAGTTATTACACCCTGGGTTGAGTGGTGGGCGTGGATAAGCGAGCCGGACTCGCCGGGACTCGAACCCGAGGTCTTCAACCTGCGATGCCAACATGTTTAACCACTAGGCCATCGCGCCCACAAAATACTGCTGTTGCCATAAGTTTGAAAATGTCTTACTGTGTCTCACTATAATAAAACTAAAAAATGTTTTAGAGAAATTTTTTTTTTTGGTTATCTGGTTCACGGTGGTGCAGGGAAAGCAAGAATGGACCATAGATATCACCATCTATGATATAATGAACTTCATATTTGCCATATGATCCATAGTTGGGTAAAATTCCTCCCATTATTAATTGTATTCTGTGAATGATTTATTTTTAAATTCACTTCATACAAGATTGGAAGCAGACCCGGAATCTAACTAACAAACCTAGACTACCTAGACATATATGATTATGCACATTACACATTGACAAAATATAAACTAATAAGAAAATCAATAAAAAAGTAGTTATGTGTTTACCTTCTTGTTTATCTGTTTGGTGTCGTTTTGATCTCTTTATCAGATTGACAAGTTCTACTTTACTGAGAGCACTGTATTCTGAAAGATAATTCAGAGGTTACCCCATCAAATTTTATTTTGTCAAGCATGATCCATTGTTTAACAGTGTTAGCAAAGCATGTTTCAGGAAAATATTTCTGACCGAAAGGCAATACATTTGGACATATTCACGAAAACACAAGAAAATGGGATGAATTCGGCTTTGTATTCCTATTATTTACCTGCCCCATACACTGTATTAAATACAAATATCCGTATGGAACTATAGAAAATAGCTGAAAACAAACACTGTCATTTTTCTGGTTCAATCAATATCTCTGAAGCATATTGGCATACAGTAATGATAATAATCCCCTGCCCGAATCAAATTTTGTCAAGTATGTGTCACCGATGGACCGCGTCACATCTGTGGCACATGTTTGACAAAATAATATTTCGGATTAAGGCAATTTAATCATTCAATTTAATTCATTTTTTTCCGCATGCATCTTTATTATGGACTCTCAAGGAATGTTAATCAAAAATCCTGGTCTGGCGTAGGTGAAATAATAATACTTAATCCTACACCAGAGTTTGAATTACGGGATTAAACATCAACAGTCTGAATTTAAAACCTTGCCAGTAGTAATTTTATGTTACTGGAATATGGTTCATTGTCAGTTTTCCAAACAAAAGAAGTTGAATAAAGAAATATATTTTAACAGGCTCTAGGTTGGTAGCTTATCCAAGCGCTCGGATTTTGAATTATTCATGGAAAACATTTGAGCTAGCGTTTTAATAAAAAAAAAACAGTCATACTTATAGGGGTGTCATCATCATCTTCGCTGGATGCTTCAAAATCACCAATTGCTTTATCCAAATCTCTTTTCAATCTTTGGTTATCTTCGACCAATTGATGATTTTCCGCAGTCAATTGGACAACATTCTTTCGCAATGCTTTGATTTTTGTTGGTACAGTTTCACGTTCAGAATTTAAAGATGAGCTCAGCCTGAAAAATAGTAATATAGCACTTATTGACAACTCGTGAAGAACAGAATCGCAGCTAATCAGACAAAGGAAATGGGTTCAAGCAGAAAAAAAATTGAAGAGGTAATATCCAATGATTAATATTTTGCTGGACGATTAAACTGCCTCTTTTTGAGTGTCTAGTAGCAACCAAACTGTAAAAAGATTTAAATCAGTAATAGCAGTATTCATGGTTTTGACGCTTTTTTATCCATCTGTAAAAAATGACATAAACATTTTAGACACCCAAAGAAAAGCAAGATTTTGGTACCCTCGTGAAGAATAAACATTACAAACAGGACGTAACAAAATTTTTTTATCAAACAGAGTAACAACTTTACAAGCTCACTTTTCATAAAATCATAAGTTCGGACGAATTTGTCTATAGCATCAGAAAAAGTGGCATGTATTATAAGCTCTGGAAAAGAGTCACTAAAGGAGTGCATCTTTTAGGCATAGCCTACCTGCAAACTATTCTTGGCAAAAGCATTGGCAGCCATCTGCTTTGTGCCACATTACATCTTTATATCAAAAGATACCATTTTTTATATAGCCACTTCTAGAGTGGATCACCGGCCCTGTACAAGCAGCCACTTATAGACCGACAGGGTTAGAGTTGTTGGAAAGATATGATCTTTCCTGTTCGGTTTAGCCTGCTCAAATTATTTCACTCTGGTTTGAGTGGCGGGCATGGACTAATGAGTTGGACTCACTGGGAATCGAATCCGAGACATTCAACCTTCTTTGCTTTGCTTCGTTCAGTTTTTAAATTAGGATATCGATGCTTCGTATTTCATGAATGGACTCAAATCAAGTGTCACATATTCATAAATGTTCAGTAAAGTTAGAGGCTGGCTTGCTACAAACTGTAACTGGCTAAAATTGCCTTTGCATTTTACATAATCCAATAATAGAAGGTAAGAGAACTTAAAATTCTAGGATGAAACAACAACTAAGAGTAATTTGGATGTCTCAAATAACAAAAAAATAACTAGGAAGAGACACAATACCTCTCAGATCTCATTTCTTGTGATGAAACAACATCTCGAAGTCTCAAAACCTGTTTTGAAAATAGGCGAGAGTTAGTTTACATCAAACTGGCAAAATGTCTGCTACTCCGACTTACAAACCACATGCATTTAATCAGAAGAAAATTTGGCCAACAGGTGGCAATTCATAAAATATCTCTTGCTTGAAGAATACAATAGCCTGAGTGTCTAGTTGCAATAGAACTGTAGAAAAAGATTTAAAATCATCAATACAGCTATGGAATGCATATTGAATTTTCAATAGTTACCGTAATATTAATAAACTAATTGATGCTAACATCCAAAATAAAGGCAATAATGCATCAGGGCTTCCTGATCACAAGGTTTAAAAATCAATTCACACACCTCTTGATAATAAATTTCCATTGCCGTCTTCATTTCTGTAATATCAGTTGTTTTTGTATCATTTTTAACAATATTCAATTCATTTTCTTTATCTCGTAATTGTTTTTCCAGCTTTAGTAGACGCTGTTTTAAACCAGTGACGACTGATCCACCTTTTGAATTACCTTCTGCCAACATTCTGATGTTCTCGTCATTCTGAATATAAATGAGAAACCAAAAAATAGTTATACAGGCTGAAGATGTTTTGTTTTACAAGTATGAGACATTACAAGGCATGTTCCATCCGTGACACACGCTTGTGGAATGAAACTGTACTCGAGGATGAACCTTAGACTGATTAGTGATTACGCTGACAAAGTGAAAAGGTTTATAATACATGCCGTGGGAGAGCAAATCTTGTATTTTTGTCATAATGCTCACCCGATTCAATCCAGATAAACAAAAGGCTTCAAAACTAACAACACTGCCTATTTCATAGCACTACTTATGATTTTGAGCCTCTTAGGCTCAAACCGATGTTGAGTATGTCTCTCTATTCTATGTATTTTGCAATGCAATTAATTTGGATTTTGTCAAAAAATGAAAAAAACAAACCGACACACACATAACACAGGATAAAATCACAAATACGAGTAAAGCCTAAAAAAAGATTATGAGATAATAGATGCCAGATGTGCTTGTTATAAACTTTGGTTACTTCCAGGCACTCAAAAAGTAACATATTTATCATTGGCAAAAAATATATACCTTAATGAAATATTGCACATTGCTAAATTTTTTTTTTAATTTAACCCAACCATTCAGCTGTCTCAGTAGATGACCTAGTCTCGATAAAAAACTAGAATTGAACAATAAAAAAAATCATTGAAATATACATTTTTCGGATCCAGTAACTTTTCTATGTATTTGTCTTTTCTTATATTGTCTTCTTCCAATCTTCTTGTTTTGGCCTTGAGGACATCATATTCATTCTTCATTACAACCATGTTCTAGTGAAACAATAAAAATGCCTAAAAGTATTTCTCAATAATTGGTACATTGGTTGCAATGTGCAATTAATAGCCATTTTATTTAAATAGCGTAAAAAACAATACAAAAATCGTACTTCGGGGACCTACAGTATTAGTATTGAGAAATAATAAACCGTCCAAAGTCGCCCTGTTTTACGGTATACCATCAAGAAACATGACGTTACAACATATTGTTACAATCTACAGAAGTTTAACACTAAAATGCAAGCTCCCAATGATTTTTTATACCCTTATTCATAAAATTTTACCTTTTTCAAACTGATGATTTCGTCATACATATCTTCAGGTGATTTATACATTGGCCGTGGTGATCCATTGTAACCTGGTATTGAAAATTAATTTTACTAGTAACCAATTCATACACTATACACAAATACCACAATAACGCTATGCTTGGTGCAAAAACCAGTGCAAACGAACTTTTATTAAAAAAAAACGTTAATTCAACATAATAGTGAAATTGGCAACAGATTTTATTTTTTGAGCATAAACCATAGATAGATTGTAACATTGTGGCATTTTCGATCAATGACCCATCACAAGGTCTATGATAGAGTTTGCATGAGATGTACATGATAAAAATGACAGCAATTTACTATAAACCTTACATTACAACGGGCATATGCAATATTTGCAGATCCATTGCAGGCTTGCAAATTTGTTACAATTTGCAAGATTCCAAATTTTTTTGTATTTCCATAAGAAGGGTAATATAGCCGATTAAATGGAATTGATGCTATATTACACAGGAAATAAAGAACCTCAAATAATCAATCTTTCATCATTTAAATAAACATTTCAAAATTTCATCATGGCTTTTTGAGAGTTTCACAAGAGTCTGTGCAAGATTCTAGAAACCCGTGATCCCAGGAATTTGCGAGCCTGCAATACATACTTAAATCCACACTGTTGCTTCTTTTGTGTTTCCTAGTGGAATCTGGCAGTCCAAGTTGTTCTCTCAGGTAATCAGGTGTGCTTGTTAATGATGTGTTTAAACCACTTCCATGAATATTATGATTTCCTTTCATTGGAGAACGTTTAGAATCTGGATAACAAGTAATAATGTTGATTAGGGGAGCCCTTACCCAATAATCTTAACCAAAGTAAGGAATTAGGAGTTAAATTAGGGGCTGATTTTAGGCGCTGCTTTCAACCTTGCTTAGAACAAACTTCTATAAAAAATTTAAAAATAGCTCAGAGTCACACACCACACGCAAGAGGTTTGCAAGACACCTTGCTTGTCAGTGCAAGGCATTTCACATAGCGCTGCTTTCTTCTACCAAACATGCCCATACACACAAAAACTAATTAAAAGTTAAGCGAAAACCCACATCCTCAATTCGGAACTGGTGTCTACAGTTGGGGTTCAGGGTTGTACAGTGTACCCAAGGTTACCAGTAGTTTGTCATGAATATGTGGACTGATCAAGTCGCATCCATGGTGTTTTTCTCCCATGGGTTTAATTGAAATTCCATCGTAACAATAAAAAATCGGTTAGGTCTAGGCCTACCGTACCTGTTCCTTGACGCAATGATCGTAACCATTTTTCCCTTGAACCTTCTGCGAATTCATTGCGTGAACTTGCTTGGCCAGTACTACTGAGTGAACGCCATACTCTTTGCTGCGTTCTGGGAGATTGTGATACACTATATGGTGAAGGCGGACGTTTGGTCCTAGGAGAATATTTTGACGGCATCTCTGATCTCTGCAGCATGAAAAGATTAACAAATTTTCGCTGTTACTATGCCGGACAGTGAGTGTAAACATAAATGGTCGATAACGTTTGTCGATTGCTTTGTTTACTTTTTACAAGTTTGCTCCACTAGGAGATGAACTGAATATTCACAAATTCCCGCAAGGTGATAGGCATGAGCCCTGACAATTTAAAAGTTAGAAGATATCCCAGATGGGCGGCTCAGTCGATTTAACACGATCGTATCACCCAATGGTCCCAATGGTTGTTTGACAGCTACAGGAGATGCACAGCCACTACAAAAGTCCATGCATAACGGTTGTCGGGTATACCCCTCCGTTAGATCGCGAACAGGTCATAGCAAAGAATAGGAAAATTATAAAAAAAACATATATGTACTCTTTGACAAGACAGTTCAATTGTAGCTGTAACACAGAAGAGATACATAGTCACTGCAAATGTACGTGCTTAACGATTATTGAGTATAACCCCCGGTAGGCCAGGCCATAGAGCAAAATTCGAAAACCCTAAAAAATGAACAAAAATGAAGCAATTAATGTAACAGTTTTTCTATAGGAGTGCACTGAATTTGAAAATGAATTTGCATAATATCTTCAATTGGATTACGTTCGCAGAGAAATGGAAGAAAATAAATATTATTCAGAGAAGATGTTGCAGACAGATCACGTAATGTGGATTCATCGGATTTCCAACCTTCAGACATGACGTAAAATGCATCAACTGAAAATCAGGTTTATCTTTATCCACTAACGTAATATTGGGGGCGCGATGCTGCCCGCTAATATCCCACGATTGCCTTTGAGCGATTTAAAGCGTAGGAAATTTTGAAAATGTAGAGAATGTTGCCGCCCTCATCGTTTATGAATGTTGTTTCAAATGGTTTAAGGTTTAAGCAAAGATTTTTCCGAAATCGTTTCAAACGCCTACTCCCAGAAAGAACCCATACTCATGTGATGATTAAGAATAATATTCTAACAAAAGTGAAACAATTCAAAACTTGATCAGTTGTTGACATAAAAATACTTATAATAAGTTATAAAAAGCACGTATTTATATTTTTAGCTATGACTCATTAAAGTAACTACTATTTTTCTTCAATTCTGTAAAAAATAAAAACTTCTATTCGATTTACTCACAATTTCTCTCGTCGCTTGAGAGCACATATGCATTCATGCTTTTACATTTTTAGGTTCAAGAAAAAAAACAATATTAGCTTAAATAAGTTATAGATAACAGGTTCTACACATGTTTAACATTTAATAATCGACGTATTTTCAAAAAATACGGACTTAATTAGATAATCTTGTAGCAAGCGTTACCTTCTTAAAGTCTCTGATACTGTGCTTGTTCTGTCATAACTAACAGGAATATTTTTACTGATGGATCGCGCTGTTTAGGCACGGTCTATCTATGACTGATGCTTGGCAAAATGAAATTTCTGATTGGGTTCCGCCAGTGCAGTTATTAAATATAGATGAATTATGAAAATATAGATTTTACAACTGAACTTAGAAAATGGTGCAATCGATGTAAAAACTATTCACCATTCTTTAAACCTAGCCTTCCTTGATCAGACCACCTGTCAACAGTGACACAAAATAAATATGATTCTACTGTGTATTGAATTTTTATTTTTAACGTTTTGTACAATCGAAAATATATTTAGCTATAAACAAGTTGTAAATGATATTGAACACTTATATCAGCAAAAATCAACAGCTCATTACACAATTAAAAAACGTTTGTAAACAGTACATGTTCTCATCTTCTTAACTACACATTGTACATGGGTTTTCTTTAGTTCGTAGCTGGTTTCTAAGTAATGGTTTCCAATCGATGGTTTTAAAAATGTCGAGAATTTTATTCATGTAGTTGGAAGTTTATATTTTTCGGTATACATTGCCAGGAATGAGCAAATGTGATCATGGAGCGAATCATAGCCTGTGTGAGCATGCTTGTCAAAATTAACGTGGGTATTGGAGTCAGAATTTGAACATGTTGTAGTATTATATTGATAAATTAACATATCTTAAAAGATAAAATTGCAAAAAAAAAAGTTGAAATTTAACAAGCTGTGAAAAGGAATTCTTGAATATGCTGTACACACGGTAGCAAAATCGGTGAAAAGATACGACATTCAAGAAACGCAATTGCATTTTGAAGGCGAAAGTTATTTAACGATTATGATTAAAAATTCTTTTGATGTTTTGTTTATATGATAATATTAGAAAACTTCAATTTTTGCGAATTTCTCAATTTTTCTTCACATATAAATATTCATTTTCTTCACAAAGATATAGTTGTATAAATAGTTTTTCCAAAGGTCATGTTGAATAAGAGGGGAAAGTAAAACACTGATAGAAGAAAATTATTGGGATGATTGATTATCATTGTCACAGTTTTTTGTTGATTCCGCACGATATCGTGAGGTGAAAATGCACTGTAGGTTTTTATAATTTATTTTGGCTATTAAGCCATGGAAAATAAATCGAAAACGAATAAAAAATTAAACAAAAAAATCTTGGCTGTTTGTGATATACAAAATGTTACCTGTTTATTCTTTGTCATTTTAAAACAAACGATTGTATGAACATTGTATGAACTAGCCTACAAAAAAAAAATTATATAAAAATGTAATGCACTTCTCCCATTTACCTGAGAATGCTTATAAAATAAGCATACTATATTATGTGGCTTAATTTTATGTTGTGGTTGATGTCGTTCAGATTGCAATTAATAATATCAAACCCTTATAATTGCAAACATCAATCTGACTATATTCCGCAGCGACGCACATTTAGGGTGCCACTTTTGAATGGATGATTTAAAATTAATTCGGTTCTGATAAAAGAAGCCAAAACATGTTTTGTTAAGTAAGAGTTACTGATGGAAGGTACGAATGGATAACGGCTCAATGACACGATAGACATGTAACCCATGCTTCACAAAACATCGTTGCACAAATTAAATTTCTCTGCTTTAAGCGAAGATTTAAATGAATATATTGCTATTATACGAAATTTTCACGAAATTTCACCAGTATATTGGGAAATAATTGACAGTTCGTTTATTCTACGCCAATAGCATCAAATTCAGAAAGCTTCGATTCGAAATGATGTGCTTTGATCCCCCGTCATATTCCACTGATGGAGCAAACTGTCCAATGCGGTTTATGTTCTCATCTTAACTTCACAAGCAGTACAATTTTGACAAAAACAAGGACAAAGGTTATTATACTATTATGATTAAAAAGTCTTTTGAGCAAATGAAAAAAATTGGTACCACAATTTTTGATAATTCAGTAATGAATGAGTATGATAATATTCCTTGAAAAAAAGCATTAAATTGTTGAAATTAAAAAACACTGTTTCATAAGTACGTGATTAGAAAGTAATAATATGTACAATGAAATGCCAAAAATGGCTAATGCACTTTTGTGAAAATACTGAGAGAACGGGGAGAAAGCTGAAGTTTCAGCAAAACATTTTCCAACCCCTTGAAAACAAGAAAACTTTATAAGTTGGTCAATCTTGAAAACGAATTGCTAAAAACTCAGCTCTCGTCAAAAGCAGCACATATCATAGCAAACAAAAAGAAAATAATCGAAAATATAACACTGTTTTCGATAGGTTAATAATACAATTGAACACGACATCGGTATGCAAAATCAGTTAGTCAAATATTTACATCAAATAGTAAAGTCGGGTTATAATAAATTTATACAATATTAACACCAAAATAGTACGTTTAAAAAAATTAAAAGCATATTTCACATGAATAACACTGTAGTGGATCACAGCAACCAGAATCCACCGTTTTGCCACGAGTTGATAACAAACTACGAATTAAACCAGGTAGCTTTACTCCTCAAGAGAACGTTTAAAAACTGTATTCGGTCTGTAGTAGCAAATTCTACAAACGTAGTCAATGAATCATAGCGCCACAGTGTTTTCTGGTTCGGTGTAGCAAAATCAATAAAGTGAAGGCTTTCTTTTTCCTTATACAACTAAGGTGACATCGTACGAAGTTCAGAATCATTCGACAACTGACTGCTACATTCACTCTCAAAACTATTCATTTTTTGTCTCGTCAAATTAACGTTGAGCTGGTTATTATTCTTTTCTCCTGGATTATTGACTTCCCGGCGCTGTACTTTTTCGGGCATCGATTGAGGGGATGGTGTCATAATCGTTGACAATAAGGAAGAATTTACCACTGGTATCGCTGTGGGATTTATCCTTGGGTACATGGCTGATATTACTTCCGACGTCAAAGTCGACTGCCGATTTTTTGCAAAATTGGTAATTGCATTTGCTTCTTGTAATAACTTCAGTGTTTTTTGCATTTCCCAAGCCTTTTCGTAAACATCTTCCGGGCCGCTGCTTATTCCAGCCTTCGGCATTGTTGAACTAGGGAGAAAACCAAAAGGAAGTAACCCAGGATGATATAGATGCGAATATAATTCAGGGACGAGGCTTTCGTAATTTGGTGTCACAAAACCAGATTTGGGCTGAAAACCGAAGACTGTGCTGTTGACAGCCGCTGTTGAATGAATATCAGTTGTAGCATGTTCTTTTTTAGATTGAGCGAAATTCATTCTTTTTAACACTGTTTCTGATTTGGTATCATCCACAGGAACCGTCTTCGTGAAAGAATGCTGTTTTCTATCATGAGGTTCCTTATTTATCTGCTCAACGTTCTGATTGTGTTTTGTTGATATTTTAAGCCCTTTGGTTGGGTATGGAAATGAGTATGAATGTTGATCTTCTTGACTAATGTCACAACAGTCATTTCGTAAAATTGGTGATATCACAGCCACCCTGTCGATTGACGTGTAATGCTCATCATTTTCAGAATTGATGATCCTAAGTTTTCCTTGTATTCTGCCTGGAACGAAGTCTGTGTTTGGTCGTTTTCTTGGACAAACACGGTCTTCATCCATGTCTAATCTCCTAGATCTATCCTCCGCAACTTTAACCTGACCTCGTTTTTTGATAGGTAGTGTGTCTCTTACTCTTGGTGGATCCGAATTTTGCAGTTCTATATAAAAGGAAAAAATAAGATGGTTGATAAGACGGCATTTATTTTGAATGCGCTGTAGGCCTATATTAAAATATGGCTTATTATCTCAAAAGTTTTTAGTTTCAATACGTTTAATTTTCACGGTGCAACAATGTGTTAAAATGTGTTAATATTGGCTTTTTACTAGATGCTGTATTTTGTTTATTGATGCCTATGTTCGGATTTCGTGGAATGGTGGATGAATTTGTCATAATCTTTATCGTGAACATGTTGGAAACACATACATGATTTAACTAAAAGTAGCAAAAAGACAAATAGAAAATAGTTCATTTTCTCATATGTTACAACGTAACTAACGCCTTACGTAACTCACTTTGGTTCCAAAATGTAAACTGACAAAAAAGACGAAAATATTCATGACAAGAAAAATATATTTATCAATAACGCGTAGAGACTAATTTTTCATGAAGCCAGAATGAATAGAATTTTGTATAACATGTTAGAGATGCAAAAATGGTGACGATGGTGATTAATATAAGAAAATCGGAGATAGTAATTGTGCTTGGTAATTGAAAGAAAAATAACCAACTACTTGCTAACAGTAAAAAAATAATTTGAAGTTGAATTTCAATATGCTATCAAGTAATATTAACTAATATATATATATATTAAACGAAAACATAATAGCAAGCAAAAAAAAAATTCTTGCTTGTTATTAGGTTTTCGTTTCCACATATATTATATATTTAGATTAAAATAATTAAATTCGTTGCGAACCGATTGGACAAATTGTACAATTATAGGCTTAATTTGCCCGGTCCATAAATATCTTTTTATTCAGCAAATAAATACTGAAGACACGCAATTTAAATTTTCAAACCGTTGTAACATTTGGCAAAAAAATGGTCCTATATCGAAATACTTTTAATACTTAATATTAAGGAACTGTGTAACCAATTAATATTGAATACTTTGAATTCATCTAGAATTCGAATCTGATTCGAATAGTTTTTTTTCGAATTGCATCGTATCACTAAATTTATGTACATGACAAATGTCCCATTTTCACTATTACAACTTGTCTCCATTACGAAATTTAGCAAAAAATTCGGAAATGTATAGTTTATAAAAGCAATAATTTTCTCTTTTTAACAAAAAAATATGTTCGATTTTGGTCAAATTTGACCAAAATTGATTGCGTTTTTCGTTAAAAATGAAAATTATAATTTATGTACAAGTTTTTGTTCCTTTGAACAATTCACGAATGATTGGAACAAATTGTGCTTTTAATCGATTCGAATCACCGAATCTAATTGTCCAGTCCTACCCACTCCCTACTCAAATCAATGTGTATAGATGGACTAAAATATCTGTTATTTGTCAGTAATTTCACTCGATGGAATTACCGTACTTTCATATCCGTGATGTCTTTTAAAAATACTCAGGATGACCCCTTCAAATAAGTTAAATTTAAAAAAAATCTTTACTACGATTAGGAACAGTTAGAACTGAAGGGTAAAAGATCTAAAAACGGAGAAAGCGATTATCGGATAGAAGCAATATTCGTTTTAAGATATTTCAGTATACTTCAAATGACAATTTTTAAAACATACCAACGATATTTGGAGGACACGAGAGACGCAAGACCGCATTTTACTAATCTATTCTAATCATTCCTAGGGCAATTTTTGACAAGAACAAAAAAGCGAAAAACAACAGCGCGCATTAGAAAAATTTTACCTAGAACCACTGAACCACTATACTAAATTGCAGTGCGTGATGTCTGTCCTGGGCGGCGATAAAATTATGTCAAAATTTTAACGTTTTCCTTTCCGTTTCATCGATAAATTCAACAGCAAATAACAGCAAAGAATTGCAGAATGTTCATGTCTCGAAAACTGCCAAGACACCCTTCTGGATGTACTACTCAACTATACCCTTCACAATTGGCATATTTTGCTACTATTTTTCAAAGTTGCGATCGAGGTAGATTATTTCATTAAAAGCAAAAAAACACTCACTTCCATTATCGATTAGATTTCGAAGAGCGACATTTTCACTTTGGAGTGCTTGGTTTTTCACAGTCAATATTGCAACTTCTCTTTCCAACCATCTCATTCGGGCCTTTTGGCGATCTCGAGCTCTCTGTGCTGACTGTCTATTCCTCAGTTTCTTTCGGAATTCCTTTACTTCTGTTTCAGATGAGTTAGTATTTTCAGACTCCCTGAAATTATTAGGTATATACATACACAAATAAATGACAAGTGGGAAATTATTAAGGTTCTATCATGCCAAAATGTTCTAGGAATTGAACGTGAGTTGCTATCAAAACGCTTTAATAATATAGTTGAACAATAAATCATTTTACATTTTTACGTTCGAATGTACAATTTAATTTCATAATTTATAATTTCAATCGCGACGGAATGGATATTTTCAAGCAAAGAGAAATGGCCCCTGGGCTGGGCGAAACCGAATCATTTAGAATTCGAAGCTGATTCGGATATTTTTTCCCAATCGGCTCATCATTAACTGCATAAAAATAAAAAAATATCCCATTTTACTATTGCTAATTGTCTCTATGATGAAAATCCAAAAATTTATAGTTACAGTTATTACTAATAGCATTAAAGACAATGTATTATCGATTCGCATTCCATTTCCAGGGGCAAAAAGCTCCATATTTTAATGATATTAAGTAAGTTTTTAATATATTTTATTAAGTAAGTTTTACGCACCGTTTGAATGATTCGATTTCAAAATCGACTGTTTAAATAAGCCGTATACAATCAAAGCAACAAAAATTACGATTTACAAACGATTTTACATGGACCATTTTTATGATAACGTTTGCTATTTTAGTAGAATGACAAGTTTGGATTCCACATAAAAGCCAAAATTCCTATGCTCTACTGAACCAATTTTGGCCCTTCCGATTTTTCTTGTTTCAAAGCCTATTTTTGTTGAAATTAGTGATGGGAGTTTTAGAATTCTAAATTTAAACGATTCGAATCACTGGTAATTCGATTTTAAGCAATTCAAGAAAATAACTTTGATTTTAATTTTTTTAGTTTTTTCGACTTTTTAGCTATGTCCTGTCCGTGAAACTGCAGGGGGACTTATACCCAACAACCGTTAGGAGCGAACCTTTGTGGTGAATGTGTGTATTTGTTCTATGTTACAGCTACCCTCAAAGCGCCTTGCTGAAGGGCATCGTGCCGTTCGTGTACAGTTCAAAAGCATAATTTCTTAGCTCTTCGGTAATTTTTTTTTTTGATAACTTTTCTGATCTTGTTGCGCCCAGTTATAAAATCACTATAAAGTCTTTTGACAGTCTTTGTACAGTGTCGCTAGAATTTGGACAACAAATATGTCTGCTTGTTTTGTGTACATAACATAATATCTTAAAACGGTGTATACGGATATATCAAATATTTTTGCTATTCTAGAATCGATTCGAAAAAATATTGGAAACTTGCATTTAAACCTTTTCCCGTAGTTTAAAATATCAATTTTTAACAAAATCTCATGATTCTCAAATAAAATATTATGCAATAATTTAATACCGATAAATACTTACATGTCGGGGAGCATTTCTGATCCTCCAAAGCGCATGGTTTTGTAGCAGTATATCCAGTATACTTTACATCTTTGCACTTCTCCCCTAACCTACACGTTTATGTGCTGCAGAGAATTAGCGAAATGAAGAGCATTAGTTAATATTTAAATTTAACAACAACTCTGCTGAAAATGACCTAATTCGAAATTGTTTCATTTCCAAATCCGAATTTTATTTTATCAAACATGAGTCACAGATGGTCCGCTCCTCGGATGATCCATCAGTGACTGATACTTGACAGAAAAGGATGTGTACAAAATAGCTCCTACATAACTGAAAAAAACCCTGCAAACTCCACATTGTATAGCCCTATAATTTGAAAAATTAACGGAATATAACAATAAGATTGTAAAATTGTTACTATCGCAGGACCAAGGGGTTCGGATAGAGGCATAAAACCATTATGGCTCACGGCGCCAGGGCGATAAGATATAGGTTTTCAAATCACCAGATTTGAAATAATACCTTATAATTTAACGATATTCGAGAACTCAACATTAATTAAATAATTGAGAAAGATGCAAGAATTCCGTCCAAAATTATACTATTCGTGATTATCCATTTAAATTAGCCCGCAATATCCAAGACTAATCTAAAAAATTGTAATAGGTAGCCTA
This sequence comes from Styela plicata, assembly GCA_963675895.2. Classification (NCBI taxonomy): domain Eukaryota; kingdom Metazoa; phylum Chordata; class Ascidiacea; order Stolidobranchia; family Styelidae; genus Styela; species Styela plicata. The sequence goes on along the minus strand of OZ023151.1, from coordinate 6,106,934 downwards.
CTTAGGATAATATTATTATTCCCCTTATTGGCTCAGCAGAACGAATTCAATGGTGTCATAAATAATGGTTTCCATACGAGCGATTGATATTTCGGTGTAATTAAAAAGAAAAGAAACAATTGGAACTTTGGAACAATTGGAAGAATAAAATAAAATTGGGACAAAAAAAAAACTTTAAAAAGAGTTTTTTTGAAACCACATGTTTCGAACAAATCTCTACCAATAGTCTCAACCAAGAATCTCATTCTCACGTTTCCGAACTGATAATACCCATAACATGTCAATTGATCATTGGTAAAACAATTTTGTCATAGTTGGGTTCCATTGCAAACATACTGAACCAAATATTTGGCTTTTAAACAACCACATTTTCCAAAGTAACTTTTGATTTTTATAATGTGTCTGTTCTTATCCGCTTGTTCCTAAAACATCAGACGAAAATACTTGTCAATTCAAATCGGAAAAGCGATAATATATATATATATATATATACCATAAGAAAATCTCCATAAAAACTATAAAATGACAAATGATTGCTATCTGATTCCATTGTCGCGACACTTCGAGCTAAACCTCGCGAACCTCTCACGTCCTCTTGTTTACAAGAACACGATTTAGCGTTTCGATTGAACGACCACAATGCCTCAAACGAATTCACGTTTCCAAGAGTAGGATTTGCCCTAGGGGTCACTTTACATTGAAACCATAATCGTGACCGTATATCTTGTAACGTTTTTATTGGTTAAAGTGACGTGCAACGTGCTTTAATTATCCGTTGAAACTGGAAATAGTACACGTAAGTTGAAATTTATGCATAGTGGAAGAATTCCTCGAGAACCATAATGTTCTCGGAGAATTGCACCACATTTTACTCGTTAAAACTGAAGCAATACAACGCATTCGTAGAGTCACGCGTTTTGTTGTATTGTTTTAAATGGGGTACGCAAAATGGACACACAGGTAGGACTGGGCGATTTAATTCCGTGATTCAAATCAATCCGATTGTATTTTGTTAAAATGAAAATATTCGATCTCAGGCATGGAATATGATTGATAATACATTGCCTTTCGGTCTGTTTATGCAAATATTAGTAGTTCCCACCTATAAATTTCTTGATTTTCATATTGTTATTCATGGGGTTAATGATTCGATTCGACTCGAAAAAATTATCCGGGTCCGATTCGAATAGATTCGGTTTTGCCCAACCCTACACACACAGCCCAATCAGAAATTTGACTTTGTCAGGTATGATTCCCCGATGGACCGCGTCTTGGCAAAGCGATCCGTCGGTGACTTATTAACGCGACTCAGTGTTTATTCGAAATTTTTTTTGACTGGGAATCACTACAATGGTCCACGATTGCAGCATCACAAAAAATAGATAAAACGTCAATTGAGAATATCAAGTCGAAGTTAATTACAACGAAATGCCATTTATGTTCTATTCAAAATATTTTTGTTATCGTTTGGTAAGCCAACATTCTCATTTCTTCACTTTTTATAACTAGAAAAAAAGTGATAAAAGAGTTATGACGAAAGTGCTAAAAAATTCAGGGCTTTAGGTTGACAAACGAAAACAAGAAATCGGAATGAATATGCGACATTTCAAAAATAACAATTTACCAACAAACAAAAATATACAACGTGTTTACGGTTACCAAAAAGATTAGTTATACTTATGCGCAACACGCCTATTTGCGCAAATTGTGCCGTAAATATTTATATATTTAGATTCGTAAGCGGAATTATTCCAGTTACACGTTACTAACCCCCAGGCAACATGGAGCACTTGTACTTGAGTAAGATGGCGGAACCAAACACAAAAGCTTTTGAATGATTACACAAACATAGTGAATATGTTTATTTCGGCCAGCTTGTCAATAGCTTGTCAAATATAATTCATATAGCTAGCTTTGCATAGAAAACCAATCAATAAGCGACGGTATCCATAGCTAATACCTTAAGGTAAAGTATCCTTAAATCCTCGACCGAGACGCATTTCCTAAACCGAGAGTTCCAGGCCTTAAATGGCTCAGAATTTTAGGCAGGCAACGAATATGGGACACCATACGCTAGTGTGGGGTTGAAAGTTTTAAAATGTCGAATCGATTCTAAGCATTTTCTAATAGATTCCAGTTGCAACGCGTGTGTGAATTTCTGTCGTTTTCGTACCTTGAAAGCAAACATTTTATAATTATTTGGCTATGTGGTAATTTTTTATGATAACTTTTTGCCAATTTCAGTGTGCCCAGTTGTAAAATAAATACACAGTCATTAGGTTCTTGTTCAGTGTTGCTCGAATTTGAACAACGAATGCGTTTTGTTGATTTTGCACTATCAACCAATATAGTACGGTATCTTAAAACAGTTTTTTTTAAATAGAATCATACTCGAACAGTTTCATTGAAGATTCGATTCGAAAATAAACTATTCGAAATTTGCATCACTACGCTAGTGACTATATGTCAATAAGAAAAACATTCGGGTTTATTCCGAATAGGCAACAAAGTTTTACTGTTACAAGTTTTCTTTCTTATGCAATCAAGAAATTTGTAGTTGCGAATTACTAATATTAGCAGAAACAGATTTATAGGCGAAGGTAATGTATTTTCAATTTGCGCTTCACGCCTAAGATCTGAAATTTTCATATTTGTACGACAAAATGCAATCGATTTTGGACAAATCTGACCAAAATTTTCATTCGGTCGTTAAAAATGAAAATCCCACCTCATTTAGCAGGTTTTTATTACAATCAATTAGAAAAATTTGTGCTTAGATTCGAATCACCGAATTGAATTGCCTAGCCCTAGGTATGTCGTCAAAAAAGACATTCTGGCTTTTAAAACTCTGGTTTTCGCCCATTGCACGAGAATGAATTCGTTTCAGATCAGCCTAGGAGTCACAGATATAGCACTGTCTGATTTACTGATTTTTAATGCACAATTACTTCATTTAAAAAAAACCTGAAATGAAACGCATTATTATGTTTGAATTTATACAAACACCTTGGATTTATTAAATAAAAATAAAAGGTCGAATTTTATAGTGATCATTCGCACGATGTGATGTCCTGAAACCACAGGTTAGATTATATCTTTTTCGGTACTTCATATAATTTCGTTTACCAAATGCAATTTTTTTCTATTCAATTACTAACATAAGAAAAATTGTTTCCAATTCAACATCTTACATTTCATTTAATTATCTTTTACACATGTATACCATATTCAACGAAAAAATACCAAAAAACTGTGTTCGAGCAAATGTCTGATTGGAATCGTTGTAGCTTGTGCAATGAAGTGTCAATCAAGTGCAAATCGGTGCAAAAACGTCACAGAAAGCTACTGGAAAATAGAACTGAATTTAACGTATGGAATATCTTATCGGCTTCATTGTAAAATTCAATACTGAAAGGCAATCGGACTTCATCGTCTGGTAATTGTTTAAACAAAAAAGATTGATGGTGCAAACAATTTTAAAATGCATTCTTTGATTCTTTGGGTGTAGCTTTGCAACCTAAAATGGCGAGCGTAAATTTTTATCAAGCATATAGTTCGCTTATATTTACTTCCTTAGCTTATCTTGAAGGTATATATACACGCATGTTTCAATTTGAAATTGAGCGCACTTAAATTGAAGGCTTTATGCTCATACGGGAAGTTGGAGAGATTCGTGTCAAGGATCCGAGTCGTACTTGAGTCCCCTATTTTCAAATGACTTGACTCGAGTCATCTTTCCAAAATAACTCGACTCTGCAATGTGCAGACGCAACTTGATTTCGGATACAAGAATTCAGCCCGAGTTCACTATTATTATTACTATGTTACGTCGCAGAAAACGCGCCTCGATTTGTTTGCCCACACATGCTAGACCTAGATAGATAGATTCAGAAATTGACTAATGTCTTGACTTACATGGACGACTCGACTCGCGTGATGACTCAAATTGATCGGACGCGAAATTAAACAACTCGTTCCCAATACTACAAAGTCTTCTGAATGGCATATAATTTATGTGTACATTATTTATACATTATTGAAGCATAAATGAAAATAAAATTCATTCCAAAAATAGCTACCGCAGAAAAAATTTTACAAAGACAATTGGCAGAATCACTTTAATTTCTTTTAAGTTATTTATAATATTGTTTCAAAATGTGTGAAAAATGAAAAAACAACCAGCCCTCTTTTCTTATTTTTTCATAATTATTCCCTGAATGGGCCTTTGTCAATCAAACAAAGAACGAAAAACAACAATACGTAAAATTGAAAATCGAATAACACTGTACATTTGGAGCAAGTTGATTTTGTGCTTTACTCATTATCTCATCACTGTCAAGTTGGTGTTTAGAGTCCAAAATCTTATAACGTAGTTGGCATTTTTTTTATACAGTAACAAAGCAGCCGATTGGCTTTTAAGTCGCAAAATGCAAAAAATTATTTGATTGCCAAAACCGCATGCTCAATTACAATGTCTTGGCTGAACTACGAAACACACTAATTCAGCGGTGCGCCAGCGGTCCGTGGTTCGCCAACATCCTATAACTGGCCCAAGAAGACTTTAGTTTTGTATGAAATTCACCGAGAAAAATTATTACCAAAAAGTGTCGATTTCCGATTCCGTCGCGTACTGCTTAGCATTCCTGAAGGAAGTTTGGTAAAAAATATGGCGGAAAGTAGAAATTTCGGTCATAACAAACCTCATCTAAAAAATAAAAATATGAAGTTCTCACGTTGACATGTGCCACGAATAGAAACGCTGAACTAACTGAACATCATATCTGAATATAATTAGATTCAACCTTACAAGGAAAATGAAACACGTCTACCCACGTACAACTTAGTGCCCAATTTCGGTCGTATTCCTATAAATAGCTGTTTTCCTTAGTAACAAAAACCTGAATCATAAACCTGAATCTCCTTTATTTCACCAAAATTCGCCACAGATGGACCACGCCTCATGGTGTGTTCCACCGGCCGTTCGTTATTGACAAATTGCGTTAAATTCTAAATTAAAAGCGCACGAATTCCATTGATAACTATCTCTTACGTGCCACGCTATCTAAGAATCCACGTGTAAAGAATGACTCATGCGGTCAGCAGGCCTGGAGTCATGAACTTGACAAAAACAACGAGAAAACAAGGTCTATTCAGAAGTAGAAGTTTTGTCAATTCTACGAATGCCCTATGGCAGCACTTATCTGAGTGACGCGCATACAAATTGAATCTTGCGAAAATACCCGCCTTTATTATCGTAACACTCAAATTTGAGCGACCGACGTGGAATTTGGTTTTGAGATGTGAAATATTCAAATTTTAGATATTAAATGAGACAACTATAACACCGGTATACTAGATTGGAAAAGAGCTGATCAAACTGAGGATCGAGGCTCCGGTATTTTAGAATTCTCAGCTTCGAAAAAAAAGCAGTGGTTATAGTGGAAAATTTCCGAAGCCTAAACTTGATTTAATGCGTATTCCATTCATTACTTAAATGACTATTCAATTTGTGACGTATTCCTATAACACAGGGTATCCTTAGGCTTGTCTTGCGTATCAGCATCGATAATTTTTTTCAAGATGTATCGCATTTAGCAATTTATACTAGCCTTGCGGAAACTCGAGTCGCACCCAACAAAACAATTCCACTCGTACTTGACTTGTCTAAATGCAGACGATATATGATAGGAATTTATCCCAAGTCTGCAATCATCTTTCGAAAAAATACGTTGCTTGCCCGCATCTCAAAGAAGAATATAAAGTCAAGCAATGTACCCTGCTGCCAAATCCGTGTTAGTATACCCGATAGAACGCGGTATTACAAATGTTTTTTTTTCGAAATTACTTGTCGAAGATCGTTTGCTCCATGAAAAAAAAAATTATATTTTTCCTAAAGCTATTACTCTTTATTTTATTTTATTTTTGGTATCAAAAGGATATGAAAAATTTTTTAGTCATAACAACGTAATAATGAAGTAGAAAAATGAAGAGTATTATTTTGAGATTTATATAATCGAAACCCTTTGTCGAGTCGAACCCTTTGTCCAACGATTCTCCATGATACTCTAGTCTTACTTATGAACATTTTTAGCCATGTTAAGATTTTTCCTAGTTTTCACAAATTTTTTGAAAAAATATTTCGCCAGGGTCTTGCGATTCAAATATATATACTGTTAAATTAAACACGATTCCCAGTCTTTCTTTCTTTCTAAAAAGAACATGAGAAGAAGCAGCGAAAATATATGATGTTCGACATTGAGTGGTATGATACATCGCTGAAAGCGTAAACTCAATTCGTGTACTTGATTATTTTATATCTTGTTTCAAAACAATCAGCTAATTAAATCCAGAAAACCTTATTTTACCAACATTTTGTAGTGTAAAAAAACCATCGCACCACAGTCGCGGTTGATATTCAAACATAAATAAATTTCTTTCTGGTCGTTCATCAGGAAATACAGCTCCAAATCGCTTCTACCGGCATTGGTGTAAAACTTAATGTCATTATATTCTATTCAGTTATCATAAATGTTTCTAACCATATGCAGTAATCCAGTCAGCACGCCTTCAAAATGTCTAACCGTCAGAGTTGTTTATTGAAGAAAATGCACTTATTATGTCAAAAATTGATGTTATATTATAGCGCAGTAGAGGTTTGCCTATTGGCGCGAAGGAAAAAAAGTGGTGAACCGTGTTAAAGACAAGTTTCCAACATCGGTTTATCACGTTTTAAAATTAAAAAAAGGCGACCCAGAAAAATCGTCGTCAGTTCTTCAAGGAGCAGTAGATATCATCGCAGAAACGGGTGGCCAGCAGGGGTGCCAAATCTTAACAGTAACGAGTACTCCTTTCAAACTTCAAATAAATAATGAATAAAATAGCGTATTTATTATTTATAAAACTTCACCTTAATTTTTTGCCACAATTATAATTCAACCTGGTTGCGGCTACCTTCACAGCCTTATGATGCATAGAAAACTATAGCAAATGGTTAAAACTGGATTTCACTTCGTTCTGATACTAGTCTCTACTGGACAGGTCGCAATTAGTATTAGCCATTCTAGGTAAAAGTACCAAGGTTACCTAGTTTATCGATTATATTTTCAAAGTACTTTCAGGCCTACCTAGTTTCACTTATATCTGATTTAACTATTTTCACTTAGTTACCGAGTTTTCGGTTCGATGTTTTATCTAGTTATTTTTTTGTTAAAATAGGTAAATTTATTTAATTTTTAACTATAGGTACAAGTCAAACTAGGTTACCTGGTAATACTTTACTTAAGTTGCGATTTATGCTTTTCTGACATAGATGATGAAAATCTCAAAGTAAGGTCCTGCTTTAAAATAAAAAGAGACAATTTCAAAAATGAAAATTTATTGTACTTAAAAATAACACTGAATAGGAAATATGGTGCAGAGGTTCCTATTTAATTCTACATCTACGTGTGAGATAAACAAACACATAAATAAGCACAAGTCTCTCTTTAACCTTTATCATTTTTTCTAATTATTTATTTTTACAACTTCCAACGCGGAGGTCGAATTTTTAAGACTAAAAACATTTTTTCGGGGGTGTCAAACGTAGCGTAGGTTTTCGCAAATAAGCTTTATTTTAGAAATCAAACAAAACAAACATTGAGCAACAAGCATGGCCCACAGACGGACCGCGTCTCATTGACGCGATCCATCAGTGACTCATATTGACAAAACATGCCTCGACGACTTTTCCGATAAGGATTTTCTAAATTTTGGAAAACTACAAAAGAACTATTTCAATAAAAACGTGCCCCGATTGATATTTAAGAGTAAATTCGATTTTAGCATGAGTAAGTACAGGTATCTTAATAAATATTTATTTAAACAAACATGAAATCTCTTTTAAATATAATATATTTGTAGCGCGAGTTTTCAATATACGGAAAAAACTTTTACACAGTTTTTTCTGCAAAATGTTTGCGTTGTCTGGTATGTCCACGAATCTAGGGAGCTTGTATGTCCAGCAACGGAGGGACATGGATTTTCTGCTGACCACAGTGGATAGGCTTGCCTTTCATACTGAGGTCTAGAAAGTGACATATATTTTATATAGTCAATATTTTGTGCGCATGGGGGCCCAGCCAGTACGAGGTTTGGAGTCACGCTTATTTCGTTATTCAATTATACCGTTATACGTTATGTGGAATTTAAGAGTGTTAATGTATCTGAAGATGACACTTTATATGCTCTTCGGTCCAAATCTGTTTAGAATACCTTCCGCTTGAGGCGGTTTTTGGTTTTTATTTTGCTCTGTGTCAATGTTAGTGATTGTTGGCTAGTTTCTATTGGGCGTTGCTTCCAGCCTTGCTTATTTAATTCAAAAAATAGTGATACGTCACGGATGGATATTTTAAAGACGGTGCTACTATTTTCATCATGTACTCCTCAAGTTTTCGTTGCAGTTACCACCATTTTTTCCGAAATCCATTTTATTCCTTCGTCCAAACCCTCACCTGTTTGGGCATTCGACGCACAAATATACCAAGGCCTAGAATCATTATTTTTATCATCCAAATTATTTCCTTCCCAAGAATCCGTGTTGAGCCCCAAGAGCTGCGCGCATTTCGGGGCTGTCATTGAGTTTCTGACGTCACATTTATTTGCATAAAATAAAATTGGAAGACTCGGTTGTTCTGTAATTGAGGGATGCTTAAGAAGTTCGTTTAATTCTTCTCTGGCTACTGGAATTCTCAGACGATCCGAGCTATCAAGTACGAAGATAATAGCATCGCATTTAGAGTAATATTTTTCCCAGAGGTCTCGATAACGATCCTGAATAAAAACAAAATACATTGTACATTTATTTATGTCATATAAAAAAATATAGACTGTAACTTGCAGAGCATATCAATGGCAACGTCCGTGTTGCTCGTTAGCCACCATTCTTGTGATATTGATTTAGGCATCACAATAACATACTTGAAATTGCAGGCAGGGCGATAAAATGAGATTATGAAAACTTGTTGATTGAACGGAAAAAATTTGTTAAAACATTTGATGTTTTTTCTTTTTTTATTTAGCATAAGTTACTGATGGATGGCGTCAGTGAGACGCGATCCATCTGTATAGCTCATGCTTGACAAAATTAAATTCATCGATTTTAGTGGTTGACACTTCGGCATCGAATGAGTGACTACAAAAAACACTTGAAAACAACGCAAAATCTACATTTAAATTATATAAAATAACATACCAAAAGTTCAAAACGTTTTATTATTTTTTCGTTTCTGTTCAAATTCTAAAAGGCTACCATGGAAGAATGGTGTAAATTTATGTACTCAAAAATTATCGCATATTAATTTTACCACATGTCATGTAGCATCAACCATAAGTATATATCTCGTACTCATAGTACACCTGAGAAACCACTTCTATTTACTACTAGTGTTTACAATGCTTCTTTGTGATTATTTGCACAGTCGTATTGAAGAGAACTTCTATTTATACAATTCATAAGTCAAAGCGTTATATGTTCTGAATATTAAGTTATGGAAATGAACCATAACATTTATTATATAGCAGTAGAGAATTCACGCAAAAATTGCTCACGCCGGTTCGCTTAGACGACTGGCAGTGTAAAATACGTCACTTCAGAACACGATTTTTAAAAGTAGAAAATTTGTCGAAAAAACTCCAATTTTTTGTTGTTTACTATTTGCATTTCATCGCAATTTTTACGGCTTTAAAATGTACAAAATCTGAACAAATTTTGTATCCGATCTGTGGGAAAATGATGATTTAATAAACACTTCTACGATTTCAATTGTCCTTTTTCATGGAAATCACTCCAAGCAAGCCGGAATCAGTGCCCAAAAATAACCAACTAACGGACATTCAATGGCAAAGATCTACTGCCAGATGTAGCGCCAGGAAATGCACTCCAAACTGGACTGAACCGCTATGGTAAATTGCAGTGAGTGGTCTTACTTGGATAGACAAATAAATTTTCTACTGCGGTGCTCATCATGACGTCATAAATCGATCGTTTAAAATTTTTTGACTCCACTTTTCAAGTTTTCAAATACTCAAACGAGTCAAAGAGTCAAATAGAATTGTTCAAAAAGTCAATAACAGTTTTGTACTTAAATAAAGATCTTTTTGTCCTTAATATTCGTGTTTTAGGTTTCATCATCTGCAGATTTTTATTTTTTTTTTTAAATTATATTGATTCAATAAAATATATCGGAAAATGCACGTAATGGGGAAACAGGATTCAGGTTCAAAATTATTGAAATACAGATATCATGGTTTAAGATTTAAATGGATTATAAAATATTTGAACGTAGTACTCATGATAATAACATATAGACTTTCCAGAACGAACAGTAATGATTAGGTTTTTTTAAAAGTCACTCATTTGAATAGTTCACCTTGATTAAAACCAGATCCAGCGGCCGCCGATACTGTACAAATAGTTCGAAATTTAACATCGTAAATATAATATTACCTGACCAGACATATCAAATGCTGTGAAGGTTATATTTGAGAATTTGAATTTTTCAACCGAAAATCCTAGCGTTGGAGCGGCATCCATTCTTCTTTCTTTCTTGGGTTTAAACCTTTCCATTATTGTAGATTTTCCACTGTTATCGAGTCCGACACATAGTATACGAGCTTCACGCTTTTTGCCGGTCAACCATTTTGATAACGAACCCCAAAAGCCCATATTTCTCTATTTTTTTAAACCTAGTAAGATTCCTGATTGATTTAATTAAAAACGTAATACATTTTATCAATGATACCACCAACAGTATTCGTGATTTAAGAGACAACTTTCTTCTAAGTTCTGAGGTGTGAGCTTCAGAATTGCTCTAACTATTTTCCGGCGTGTCGCGAGAAGCGAATAAAAGGAAACAAGGGGCAGATCCCACTGACTGAACTTTGTTATAGTGGTTCAGTACCCTCAGCGATGTTTTCTGCTCAGAGTGCAGTTGCTGGTGCTCCATTTACTAGCACTTTGCAACTTAAGTGGTTGATGGGTTGGTTTCTTCAAGCGCTGCTTCCGGCCTTGCTCAGGGTGAATTTCAACATAAAAAATACTAGCAAAGGATACTTTGACAAAATTTATCCGATACGGGACCATCCTCTGACGGTAACACCGTCTAAAATTTAGAGATTCGAAACCTTGAAAACATCTCAGTACTGAATAACGTTTTCACGGACACATGGGTTTCGGAATATTTTTTCAATTATTTGGCAGTTAATATATGTGATTGTTTTTTTTCAAAACTTTCATGCAAAGTCTGTCACTTGGACTGCTTGAGATATTCCTGAATCTTGCACTGCGCAGTGTCAAAAACCAAGGTCTTGATCAGCGATTTTCTGAGGAATAAAAAATACTACAGTCAAGCACTACTCTATCCGAACAGTAGAACTAAAAATAGTTTGCACTCTGGACTAATATGACTCAAATTATTCACCATTTGCACCGCTTCTACTTTGTATTAATACAATTCCAATAAACGTACCCTCCTATAAACAAGAAACGAGTCCTTCTTATAAACCTTGGCCGCATCAAATAAATTATAACGAGCGTAAATTCTTTCCCATTGACAAAGAAAACTGAACCGACTGTATCCGTAACAATACTTGCCAAGACCTTTTAATTCAATAGAGTGGGATCGTTTTGTTTACTCTGTAAGTTCGCCTATAACACCATCAGAAGTTTTTCGTCTGTTGTATCGAGTATTGGCCGCAGATATATCGCATCGCCTAATCGGCGATGAATCGCATCCATACTTAATGAAGCAAAGTTTTTACTTTTGATCTCGCTTTGTTCTGATTGCTTTTATACACAAATGACTTACCTTTATGTTTACCGAGCATGGCCCCTTTTTGGATCTCTTTGTTTTGACGATGTCCATCTACGGCAACAAATAAAATATATTAATACGTGAGGAACACTATCACATACGGATTTGGTGTAGCCATAGCAGAAGACGGGTAGTCAAACTGGTTTTAAATCAAAGTTTATTTTGTCCTACCTAAGTAAATCAACTCAAAGAACATACACATTTTAATACGCACCCCAAATGTTCGAAAGAACATAAAAATATCACTTGGTGCAATCCTAGTCAGAATTTTTTTCCATATACTTTTTGCTAAGAATGTGACACTGGTGAATCGCACTGCCAAGGTATGGCGCAATAAAACTTCTGACTGGAATGGTAACACGTTTACGTTTTTCATATCAGCAAAGACAGAAACGCAATACAATTGGAGCAAGAACTCTCGCTTTTGCTTTCTAGCCGATTTTCGACTGTTACATAATCTTCAATTACCAGCAATGACACTGTTACAGCTACACTTGTCTGACAACTTGAACTGGCGATAACGCCGGCGTGGGTGCTCAGTCAGCACGGTCGGTCCTCTGGATGATTCACTCGGTAGAGCGCCATCGTAGTGCCAGGTGCATATGCGTGGTCGGTATATCAACGATCGTTCCAGTCTTCACGGCGTATCGCAAGAGTTATGTCTCCACTATAGTATATACCTCCCAACGATAAGGCCAGAAGTTGTTGTGCACCATCGGCTTGCATGTTTGGTTGGATTCCTCAGATTTGATACCGTTATATAGCCATAACTACCGTCACACGCCTTGGTAAATTTGCTATGTTCCAAAAAGCACAGTTCGTCGTTATAAACATATACTACTTTCAAACATCTTATGAAATATGAATAATGAAATTTGAGTTGCATTCGTATTAGTGTAACGAATACTTGATAAAACTTTGGTCTTCGAGTTAAAAGTCACGTGCCAAGAGTTACCCAAATTGGATACTGTGGCTAAATCACACCCAAGCGATTTTTCCAGAGCTAGGCGTAGTTCCGGGAGGGATTTTTCCTTGAGACGAGAATATAGAGTTGTGAGACATCCAAGTATGTCTGTTTATTTTGTCCGCTCTAGTTCAATCATCATGATTGAAAAATCACATGCTCAGACTCAGCTCTGCTCTCCATTTATAAGCAGGCTACCAGCTGATACTGTCAGACTCGTTCCCGCGCTTTTAGGAATATTCCTGTGTTTTCCTGATTTATTCCAGTTTTCTTTCATTGTAGGACTGTCAGTTGATATTTTAGTGTTAAGTTAATGCCGATATATATTTAGATATGTTAGGAAATTGTATGTTTTCTTTTTCTACTGCCAGTTAGTGATCTTCAGTCTGTAAGATACCAATTTCTTTTTGTGTATAAATAGTGATTAGCCCTTCCAGTAGCCTAATGTCAGATGCCGTAATCTTTTGTTTTTTATGTGTATTTTGTTATTTATTATAGTATTTGGTTGTATTAAGTCTCAGCTCTAATATTAAAGTGTACCATGAATTATTAGATAATCTGTGGTGAACCACGAAGACTGTGTAAACCATCCTTTCAACCTGTGATTGGTTTCTACCTTCACTGTTCCGTATTCTTCTGGTGATTTCATCTATGTCAACTTGTTCGCAAATGCATTCAAGCGGTCTCAAAGTCTGTCAACTATCGAACCGGATATATTTGGTTGTGGCTAACCTCAGCGCCCATTTCAGGTACGCCACAGTTGTATCATCAGTGTAAATTACCAAATTACATATAAAATTATCAGGAAGATCTTGATATATATCAAGAACAAAGTTGGACTAAGAATCGCCCCCCGAGGGACACCGGATGTATAATTTCCTGAAGGTTGTCCGTCCAAAACAACATTAATCTTGCGATTGGACAAGAAAGATTCGACAATTGAAAAAACTTGACCAGATATCCCATACGATTGAATTTTCTGCAGCGGACCTTGGTGCCAAACTCTGTCGAACGCTTTAGAAATGTCTTGAGCAACCGACTTTGCCTACCAACAACGACCAAGAGCCCGAAATATTCGTTCAATTATTACTGGTAAGTCAGCAGTAGATCGAGAACGACAATTTTTGGGCAATGGACCTTCTCCGAGCGCATGCTTTCTTGTTTACATCAGGGTTAATAGCCTATCATCGAATTGTTTATGATGACATAACAATGTAAATTTAGAATCTTGCTCATACCGTACATTTCAACATAAAAAAGTTAGATGATTTGGTAGAAAAAAGTGATTCGTTGCCAATTGAGATGTCAGAATTATCTAATAGATATACTATGAGCATATATTGAAACAAAGCGCTTTAGGAGAAGAGGTCTATGGTGTGAAATCAAGCCAAAGTTTGATAAACACTGCTTTCGAATGAACAAAAATTGAGGAGCTGGAATCCAACATGAAAATCGTGAAATAAACCTGTGCTCGCCTCCGAGCAGTCTGTGATGGTTTTGATGAACGATTCCGCGACCAAGATAAGCAATTTGATTGAACTCCATCAATGTGTGAGCCGTGACAATCTAGAGTTTTATGGGATACCAGTTTCGAAAGACGAAAACGCTAAAATAGAAGCAACTCTCGGAGTAAAAGTTATGCAAAATGACATATCAATTTCTGATCGCTTACTTACAACAGTTAAAATTGAGCAATCTCCAATAATTGTGAGATTTCCTAATCGCAATAAAAAAAAAAACAACGATTTTTTGAAGAAGAAAAAGCGACTCATGAACATTGAAGAATTTGATAGAGAAGGTATGGAATACTTATATATTAACGAAAATTTACTCGTTACTCGGCGCTAAACAGATCGCTATCAACATATTTAGTGACATTGTGTAACCTTTTTATATTGTAATTTTAATTTGCTAAAGGTGTTTTCCCCATTGCGATCGCAGCTGTGTATCAATGCCCTGTATGTAGTAAAAATTGTTCAGCGGATTGCATATGCTGTGGCATCTGCGATGATTGGGTGCATCTTCATTTAGTAATTTAGCTAACTCTAACGAGTCATCTTATTGTATGCCTTGCTTGAGATCAGCATTGCCATTTGCCCAGGGTACATCCGTAAATAACATATCTAATTTTACTCCTGGAAGGCCCCATGAAGAGTTAAAAACATCTGATTCCAATTTTTGTATTACTAAAAAATGTTGCTCGGTTAGTATTGACGTTTTGACTGCATTCTCATGCAAAACAGACACCAATAATTTTTTTTCGATTCTGCCACTTTAATATTCGATCTATTCAGGAAAATGTATGTGAATTAAATAATGTCGTAATTGAAGCTGGATTTCTTTCATCTACAATTGCTCTATCCGAGACTAAATTACGGAGTGACACAATATGTAATATTGGTATAGTTGGATACCATTTTTTTCGTTCACCCTGTGATACCAGAGCAGAAGGTGTGGGTTTGTATGTGAAAGTGACATATGTGCCACTGTAACTCATTCATATGATTTATTATTCGAAGGAGGTGAGCAATTATGGATTGAAATCCCTTTCCGATTAGACAAATCCCCCCCATTCATCTTTGATGTCATATACGGACACCCAAATTCTGACATTAACCTCTTCTATGAAGAAATATCATATGTCGGCCAACGTTTTTTCATTGTCGGTGATCCGAATATTAACCTTCTTCATAGATCCCGTTTCATCAACAAATATTTAAGAATGCAAATCACATGACGCTGTACCAATTATCAAATTTTCAACTGAGTAACCATGACATCTGTTAATTTGCTTGATCATATCTATACTAATATAGTTGATATGACTATTGACCCTATGGTACCATATTCCAATTTAAGCGATCATTATAAAAATTTTTTGCCAGTGTGCTCTTCATCCTGAATGGGTTTAACGTAAGACTAATATAGTAAGAGATCTGAAATCATTTAATCAAAATTTATTTGCGATCGAAGCAGATGATAGATTTCACAATTGTCCACTACCCCACGTTACAATTGTCAATTTTAATGAATGTTTTAATGGGTTTGTTGGCGACGTTAAGAATCTTTTCGACTTACCCTTACCTTTAGAAATCTCACAAGAAAGGAAAGTAGGTCGCAACGTAAATCTTGGATCACTTCTGAAATGTTGCGCTCAATTAAGATTAGAGGCCGACTTCATAAATTTCTCACAGTGGGTAGCACCGATGAGGAGAGCCGATTTTATAAAGCTTATGCCAATAATTCAGTTCATAAAAAAAGAAGAACTAAAAAATTATGCTATGAAGATCTATTTAATAAAAGTGAATAAAAAAAAAAAAAAACATGATGAAACATTAATTCCATCGTTACTGTGAAAAGTAAGACCAATGTGAAACCTACACAAATAATCGATATTTCAAATACAGCTGAAATATGTGATCCTATGAATATCAGCAACGCATTTAATGTGTATTTCTTGCAAATTCGTCCACGTTTAGCTTCAAAATTTACATCAAACAATAATAGTTATATTCAATATTTATCTGAACGACAGAAATCTTCTTTTTTCCCTCCCCTCTTCTTCGGGTGATATAGATGTTATCCAACCAATGCAATTTGGGAAAGCCCACGGCCATGATCAAATTCCCATTCAATTACTTTATTTACTTGGACCCTTCATTAGTTCAATTCTGAATATGCTTTTTAACTATTCCATTGATTTAGGTATGTACCCTGATATTTTGGAAGTAGCCAGTGTTGTGCTCGTATATACCTCTGGATCTAAAATCGGAATGTCAAATTCTAGACCAATATCCATCTTCTATTGCCTCAACACCGTTTAAAAAAACTTCTACTGATAAGAACAAAAGATTATTTAGATAAACATAATATTATAAACAATAATCAGTTTGGATACAGTATTCTGTTGATTTTTGCAAAGTGTTTGATACAGTCGATCATTATATTCTACTTAGGAATATGAACCACTATTGTATTCGTGGTATTCCCAATAGATTATTCAATTCTTATCTTTCTGACAGGGTTCAGTTTCCGGAGATGGACTCATACAGATCTCACATGACAAAGATCCATTCATGGACTTCCACGAGGATCTGTGGTTGACCCTACCATGTTTCTAATATTCATTTTTGATATTATGAATGTTACAAAAGCATTTACCAAGTTATTCGCAGATGACACTAGCATATCAAATTATGTTTCCAATATCTTCAGTCTTGAAGAAAATGTGAACCACGATTTACATTGTATATCAAATTTGCTGAATTGCAATAAATTGACGGTAAACACGGACAAAACAAATATATCAATATTAAATTTTACTCAACATAGCCAAAAGGCTATGCAAAATTTGAATTTTGTTCCACAAGATACTTAACTAGAAGTGTGCACATCCGTAAAATATCTCGGTCTATTCATAGACCATCACCTAGCATGGGAGTGCCACATAAATTATCCTGTATCAACATTATCAAAAACAGTTGGTTTAATGACGAGGCTGAAGAATCTGGTACCAAAAACTGTTCTCAGAAATGTACACTTCGCTTTTTTTCGATTCCTTTGTACAGTATGGTATTGTAGCTTGGGATACTACAGCAAAAATACATCTACAGCACATTATAGGTCTTCAAAACAGGGCTGCACGGATCATGACTGGAATTCCTTTGAGGCACTGCCTCTCCAATGCCTGCTATCAGCTGAGAATCTCTAAACCTAATGATCTCTCTGTATTTGAAACTGCAAAAATTAAGTATCAATTCAATCATGGCCTTCTTCCAAAACAAATCGATTCTTACGTCACCATAGTGATAGCATGCATTCCTACGATACCCGACTGGCTCTTGAGATATCCTATTTCCTACCGCGAACTAATTGTCGAATCGTCCAGCGTTCTCTTAAAATATCTTGAGTAAAAATTTGGAATATCCCATATCATATCCGAAATTGTTCCCATATGTTATTTAAAAATGAATGCTTAGATTTGCTATTAAACGAATACTAGTTTGTACCAGATACTAATTGCAACATTTTGCAATCTCTTCTGACGCGGATCTATTGTTTTTTCGGTTGTCTAGTGGTGGGCTATCCGGTATCCTGCCGGCCCTCGCCGAGGAAAATTTCACAGTCACAGCAGTGTCATTGTACTTCCAGACACTCAGGAATGTGTTTTTCATGGAATAGATATATAAAGTTTTACATCATTTTCCTTTGAAGGAGGAGAGGCTTTGCAAATCATCAGCAATTCTAATTCATGGCGGTGCTGATGACTTTGATGCTTCTTTTTTGTGGATGTCGGAATTGGTGTTCATTTGACATTGAGCTTGGTCTCAAATACGATATTTGAATAGGGATTTATTAGAATTTGGGATTACGTTTTAATCTTCTACTGAATCTTTATTGCTTTCTTTGGGCATATTAGGGGACATTTTGATTTCAGTAGCATAGTTGACTATTACTAGTTCAATTCATTGTTTATTCACTGAGATATTGTCTGCAGTAATTTGTTTATCTTCTTGTACATAATACCGATAATGTAATCATGATATTGCCTGATACGCTTGAAGAAAATGGATACCATCATATATCCTACTGATTTCTATTTTGGGCATGCGGAAAAATAATATGGACACCCGAAGAAAAACAGGATTCTGCCACCTTATGTACAAGTTACTGTAGCATACGTAGAGGAAAATTTTAGCAAATTAAAGATTTAAATGCCTTCCATAAAAGTCTGATAGTAACCAAACTGAATAAAGATGTTCGGAATCATCAATACTGCTGTGAGGTGGCAGTTCTGAAGATATTGGAGCTTTTCCTCTATCAGAAGATTGAGAAAGAAAAGCTTGAGATATAAATATTTAAAATTTTTCGCTAAACTGATAAAGCATGTGATTTACTACTCAGTACTGCATTATTTCGTGGGCGATAATAATCCTAATCAATCTATCATTTATTGATCATATAAAGATGTACCGGTAGAATATGGTACTAGCCTACTTACCGTTCCGCTAAACGAGTCTTCGAAGAAGGCATCTACATCAAAACCACTCAATAGGTCTTTTCCCTCCTTAATTGTAAACCCGTATTTTAGTACGAAACACATGATCTGCAATGCGCAAACCGCGGAGTGTCAACAAACCGCCAAAGACTACTAGTTGGGGCAGGTAGACGCTAGAGGGAATGTCTGACAACAAATTTATTACAGCATGCGTTGACTTGTGCTGGTATGGTTGTCTGTTTACAACAACTTTATGTAACCCACGGGTTATAGGAATATGTCATAATACTCCAGAAGGGAGTTTCCCATATACTGCGTATATTGTATGTGCCTATCTCTCTGTTTCCCCTTTTTTGTCTTTTTATATCATTGAAATGATAATTTGTCTCTAGTAATTATGTCCAAGTATTCTACTTTATCTATTGCAATCCAAAGTTAGTGTCTTTTATACGACACTATACTATACAAACCAAGTAACCTATAAGTCAATTGGGGGTCAATTGACTTCAAAGTCCAATTTATGATCGCATCGTTATCTCCCAAAACATACCAAAAAATTGTGTAGTGTTATTTTTTCAATATGATAATACAGAATACGTCGTTTGTTGGTGGACAAAATTTTAGTAAATCTCACTCTTATAAATAGAACTTCAAAGGGCAGCTTGTGGAGGAACGTGGCCGCTTTACCGCCACCCAATGGGATACATTTTTGCGTTTGTTTTGTGTTCGTCTTGTTTGTTGTTCCGTCTGTTCCTTCCTAGGCCGTTCTGCGTTTTTTGTGCTCAGCCGAAACCTTGTTATCCTGACGAAATAATAGTTAACGATGCTAAATATATTAAAAGAGTCTGAATAAATAATCGTATTATGCGACAAGACAACTGTTTGGCAGTATAGAAATTCCGTCAACAGTTCAAGTACTGAGTACGGTAGCGGTGCTGATGCTGTACAGTGCTAACGTTAAGTGTATGGTGGATTACCGGTACAGGGTACCGAAGCGAAGCACCAGAGCTGAGAGTGTTACAAGAGCAACAGAGCATTAACGAAAGGAAAGTATTTGGAGCCACTCTTAGATGAATATGCATTTTTACAGCCACACACTGTGTTTAGGACCGTACGGTCTTGTGCATACTCCCTGACCTTTTATATAAGAATGTAGATTGTCTACTGTTACCGTATCGGGCATGGTAAATAGCACAATAAGGTACACATACATGCAACATATTCACAATTTAATGAGCAAGCCCTTCTGCCATATTCAATCCGCAATAACGATACCTACGCAGTACGTACCTACGGGATAGCTTGATCTGTGATAGCACAACACCATTTTCCTTCTTAGAGCCGATTACGGTACGGTATCACATTTTAGATTCAACAAATCTACGCTATCAGGCTATACACAAGTTGAACTCAATGTTGTACTGTTATTACATCATACATAATTTTTATTAGTTTTTCTCAAGATTTTTGTTGGCATCTTTAAATTTGTAAGGCACTGTGCTCACAAACTCAAATTATTAAATTACGATATGAAATATTTACAATAGTTTTTGTTGATGCGTGAGAAATATCAACAGTTCGCAACCAATTTGCAGATAATTATCTCGACTTTAAGCCCCAGATCACAAACTTAATAGGAATTTGAACAGCGTGACTACTTTCGCGAATTTTGCTGCTTCTGCATCACTACACCAAAATTTGTAAGCAAGTAATGGTATATTCCCATTAACATTCGACAAGGGTACGAATTGACCAACGGCAATTCTTTTCAGGAGGACAAATGACCAGTCGCTTGTGACAGGGTTTATACTAGTACGAATTGACCAGGGTACAAATTGACTGCCACCCCATTTTAATGATGGGTGAGTCAATTCATACCAGTATAACTGTTACAGAAATCAAATTACTTAATCGACCTGTGCAGTGTGACAGAAAACTGCTGAAACGACCATGAACAGATGAAGTGAATGTGAAATGTATACTCTTTATACTTCCTCTTTATACTTGGCCATTGATAATTAAATTAAAAACGGAGTTTCGAAGTGGTCCTTACCTACCTTTCCTCCCCAGGGTTAAAATTTGACATCTGTGAACAATGACTACAACACTTGGAGCAATAACATCACAGTGATGACAGATAATAACAAGGTGTAACACAATGTTTTGCTTGGCCAAACTTAATTCTCATTTAACATAATTGTTATTTCCCTATTATCCAAACATTAATGTGTCTTATTTTTGGGCCGAATAAAATTCAATGCCAATCCAGATTTTTCCTAATATTTTGATGCTGCCAAATGTATATGTCCAAATTCAGATTGATTGACCTAATGATATCAACCAAGCCCAATAATACAGAATAATAATGGATAAAATTTAAAAAACTTAATACTTCGATTTCAGTATGATATTACATTGCCATGCTCAAAATCCTGTGAATTTTGTAGTCTGTGACCCCAAGTAAAATCCGAAAAAATTGTTATCATTAATGCGCTGTAGTGTTTCCATCCGTAATACTGAATAGGCACTTGAACTCCGGTCCTTTTATGATTTTAGCTAAAATGCCTGATTTGATTTTATTGTATAGTATAAATCAGCCATCCCAGACTTTTTGCGGTAAATCCTTTGCAAATTTCATCGGGGTACGTTTTTTTTTAATAGCCACTTCTTAGAGTGGATCACCCTGTCCGAGGCCCTGTGACAGCGGCCACTTATAGACGGACAGGGTTACAATTACTGGAAAGATGTCATCTTTCCTGTTCGGCTTAGCCTACCCAAGTTATTACACCCTGGGTTGAGTGGTGGGCATGGATAAGCGAGCCGGACTCACCGGGGCTCGAATCCGAGATCTTCAACCTGCGATGCCAACATGTTTAACCACTAGGCCATCGCGCCTCACTAAATTGACCATGATGCACTATTTTGTTTGAGTACGAATTGGCCCACCCACAACATACTGGTCATCTTTCAATGGTCTCCACGATTTTGAATTTTAACAAAAATATTTCCAAAATGAACCAAATTCCCATTTGCAATCACATACTATACTTTATATGGTTATAGGTATAGTTTAGCAAGTTTAGTTAAAAACGTTTTAATATTTTAAGGTCCCCCCTTAAATTTTAAATCACTGTTAAGACCATTATTTTTATACTGGTGTGACCTCTAGGTTATGTTGCGTATGAGACTTTGAGATATAAAGCATTGATATAAAATATCATGGGTTGAAAAAGGTTGTAAAATATAATAAGCTAAGGTGAGTAAATTCAAAATATTTTTATTGCAGAAAGGTCAACGCACGAAAAGCAGTATTAGCAAAAGTGACACTTTAGAATTAGTGAAACTTTTTTCAATTCCAACACAATCTGCATAGTGCGAGATTCAAGTTAAAATAAAGCTAGAATGATCAGTATATGGTAGGTATTGCAAACGAATATAAAGCAGTAAAGCTTCAAAATAATTGAGCATCTATGGCATTAGTCAAAATAGGGTACCAGATTGTGCAATGTTTCTTCAATCTTAACCTCAAAATGTTCATTTGAAGCAAATAATTTGTCACCTTTTGGGACGGTATTAGCAAAAATCAGATTTGATAAAATAAACTGCAACCGCTAGATTTGGTAGTTAATTTCCTTTTGGCCTAATTCGATGAAGTCCCTGCCTTCACCTTTTATGCCTTGTTTTGCAGCTATGAGTAAAAATGAACTAATACATTCCTATTCAATCTCTAGTCATCCACTACTGAAGTCAGTGTGGAATAGACTTGAGTGTGTGAGTTCACACCATGTAAAAGCAACGAAACGCTATTATATGACGACATCTTGCTCTCAATTACCGGACTCCTTATTTTGGGTTTATCAACTTCAATATGCATGCTCATAACAAAGGTTTTGTCCTCAACCCCATGATGCAAACTAGGCCAGCAGTACCGAACATGAATCTTGATGCTCAATACAATGCATACCCTGGTCAAGTAAATATGGCTCTGAATCCAAGAGCTGTCGTTCCAACGAAACCAAGTAATGCTGATGAATGGCAACACGGTAACTTCAATTATACAAACCCATGCTGGATTGCTATGTATAGATATGATGCAAGTGCGGAAGATGAACTCTCACTTCAATATGGTGAAACTGTTGAAGTTTTATCAAAAGATGCTGGTGTTTCGGGAGATGAAGGTTGGTGGACTGGAAAAGTTGCCGATAAAGTGGGAATATTCCCCAGCAACTACGTTAGCCCAAATGTGACAACTATCAAACAACAGAAAAATGTTTACAAAAAGCTTGATGAAGAGGACTCACCATGTGAACAAATGGATGTTAGTATTGAAGCAATATTCACACCTGAAGAATCCACTTTGAAAAGGATAGATTTTCAAGATCTTGAACTTAATGAAATCATTGGAGTTGGGGGTTTTGGTAAAGTTTATCATGGCTTCTGGGGAACCAAAGAAGTTGCTATAAAAGCTGCTAAAGTAGATCCTGACGAAGATATCAAAAGTACTATTAAAAATGTTGTAAAAGAAGCCCGCTTATTTTCTCTATTATCTCATATGAACATTATTTCATTGGAGGGAGTGTGTTTGAAACAACCTAATCTCTGTATAGTATTGGAATATGCAAAAGGGGGTGCCATCAACAGGTTTTTAACTGGGCGGAAATTACCCCCGCAAATTTTAGTTGACTGGGCTTTACAAATTGCCGTCGGAATGAATTATTTGCACAATGAAGCTCAAACTCACATCATTCACAGGGATCTCAAGTCAAGCAATGGTGGGTCTGTTTATTTATAAATAAAGTTTTTAGAAAAATCTTGAGACTTTGTGTGGAATATAATGTCAATTGGTCTGATTCTCACACAACCCAAGATATTTTATCAAAATTATTCAAAATTCTGTGATAAAACTCACATAAATCTATAATATTGCGCAATAATAATCTCAAAGTGTCATACTTTAATAATATGTATCAAAAAATTACCTTCACGTGGTGGATCTGTACTTTATGCACCCCCTATCATGTACTTCAAAGCGGACTAGCAGAATTACAGCTACTCTGCTACTCAGACATCCAAGGCAATTGTCTGCCTTCAGAAGAAAACTTGGCGAAATGCTAAATTTCATGATAAATCTTTTGCTGGGAAATTAAAACAGATCTTCTTGAGTCTGGTAGCAACCAAACTACAGGAGAAGGTTCAATAATAATAATCTTAAACTATACAGGTTTCAGTATTCTGAAAAAAGTATTTTTAAATATATTTCAGTTTCCCTCTTCGTCAATTATCTGCAATTGCATTTGAATTTTAAGCCCTAGCTAGAATGGTACCTTGTTGTCATGTCAACCTACAGTATTTATTTGTTGTCTACCAGTAGTCTGCTGTTGTGCGCAAAACAGTAACTGTGGTTTGACAGTTTGATGTTGATGTGCATGTGCTCTGTTTAAAATAGAATTTATCAAAAGCAGTGTGGTACGATTTGAGATGGCAACCTAGTTTTTACTTAAATGTGTAATGTAAAACGAGTTTATAAGGAAACTTGGTGAAGTATCTTCAGGTAACCAAGTTTTACTTTTAAAACTAGCTAGTACCTAGATTAAAAACTACGTACTTGCAATTTGGCTGCATTGGAGACATTATTCGGTAGATTTGAAATCACAAAGTTTCTATTTCAATAACTTTTCACAATGAATATAGTATGATTTAACTAGTTTTTCACACAGAAGTTCAAACAGAAAACTCTGACTTTGTTTGGAATAAGTTCTTTATCTATAGTTGTAGTAGTATAAATTATGATTTATTGATTTTACCACAGGTTATCATAGCATATTTTGATCACAGTTATAGAGAACATCTTCTATACCGCCAAAAAAAATTTGGAAGATTGATTTTTATTTTGTTTCAAAAATTTCTGGACAGTGAAATCCATCAGTGGCCCATGTTGTATATCATATATTTGGTTGAAATATTTTTGATTGAATAGAATTCATTGTTGACTCTCTTGTTTCTCAGTTCTTATCAAAGAGCAAATTCTGCCAAACGATGATTTAAAGCACAAAACAATGAAGATCACAGATTTCGGTCTTGCAAGAGAAATGTATAAGACCACTAAGATGAGCGCAGCTGGAACTTATGCATGGATGGCTCCAGAAGTTATCAAATCTTCAACATTTTCAAAAGCTAGTGATGTTTGGAGGTACAGTATGTAAACAAATAATTAGGAAATAAATATGCCGATTACAAATTCAGAACTCTGACTGTTCCTGCGACTATTTTGAATTTTGGGATATTTTCAGCATTTTCACTTGGCAATTTCCCCAAACTTCGTTGAACTGTTAAAAAAGTACTTATTTTGTGTAATTTGACCCGAATACTTTCAAGCCTGTGAGGGATATTCTTTCAACAATTTCACGACTGCTGCTGATGGAACCCATTTTTTTCGCGTGTCTTCATAGCAGAATAGCTGGCAGTATGCAAACCTTAGTTGAAGCCTGATAAACATAATATTTTCAAGACAAGGAATGCGAAGGTAAATATTTTACTTAAAATTATATCGAATAGTTTTTTAGATCAAACCTTCATAATATCATTAGATTGATTTCGTAATTTCGGTTGTGCTCATTTTTTATTCAATAGGACTTTTTTCACTGTTGCCTAATCGTGCGATCATTGATTTTTTAGCTATGGTGTCCTGCTGTGGGAATTGTTGACGGGAGAGCAGCCCTATAAGGGAATAGACGGTCTCGCTGTAGCTTACGGTGTTGCAGTAAACAAACTAACATTACCTGTTCCGTCTACTTGTCCTCAACCATTCAAAGAATTATTGGAAAGTAAGCATACATTGAAAATATAAAGATGAATTTTTCTGAACAATATCAGTAATTTTGTTTTGTCAGTCATGAGTAACAGATGGGCCCCATCTCGCCGACGCGATCCATCAGTGACCCATGCTTAACAAAACATTGTTAGCATTCTTTTTCTGACTTACAATGTTTTCTCAAGCATGAATAACAGATGGGCCGTGTCTCACCGATGTGATCCATCAGTGATCCATACTTAACAAAACATGCTTAGACATTCTTTTTCTGACTGAGTATGATTGCGGTTGTGTCATTTTTATTAGGAGACATACCAATTTGAGAATAATATTAAATAGCGTTGTTGATGGTTTCAAAACTCTCTGTTGATTTTCACTAATACAATCATTGTAATTTCAATTTTTGGTCAGTCCTGATTGCAATATATACATATATTCCTTTGATTTTTTAGTATGTGTAAATCTGTGATTTTCACCTTTCAGTGAAAGGGCCAAATTCTAAAATAAAGTTTTTTGTTGAACTTCTTGGAACAAAAACATAGCCCAATAAAGTGTAAATAAGAAATTCAAATAAGATCAATGACATTGAATTAATTTAATGTGAAACTTAAAATTGACTTTTTCCAATTTGATGACTTTAAAGTCTTTTTCTTTGATAAAAAAATTGAAATATAAGATTTGAAAACAAGAAAAAATTCCGTCACTCTAGTGCAACCAACCGTTGTTGACAAATTACCTTTGGATAAACTAGAAATGTCCTGTACTCCTTGTGTTTTGATGTGTTAGTCATGAAGAACTCTCATTTTAAATTTATCTTGAAAATGATTTTATATTGCATTAAAATTGATTTTATGCTCTTCCAAGACTTTTCTTACATTGCTATTATTGTTCTGAATGTGTAATGTTTTGTATGGTTCTGATGTGCTAGCCATAATAGTTGGTTTTCTTGTTGAATTCGATAGATGACCAATTAACCAAATCTATACACACCAAGTATATAGAATCTGAATGAGCTAATTAATGTAATAAAATCTAGACCATTCTATAAAATCTCTTCAGAAAGAAAAATATTTATATCCCAGATTAGTATAGCTACGTTCAAATTCAAACCTCTACTGGTAATTTATTTGAAAAAACATCATACCAAAATGCCTATACATACAATGCCGTAGGGATGTCCCTATCTGAAATGATTTTGCAAAAACTCCTTTTGTGAATTTTTAAAACTTCAAAACGAAAAGAGTCCTTTATACTTGGGTCTTTTAAAAAATGTAACTCATAAGAATATTTACATGATTCATACAGGGTGCTGGAGATCTAATTCTCATGAACGTCCTTCTTTTCGGACAATCCTTACTGATTTGCAGACAATTGCTGAATCTGAGTTTATCACTGTGCCAACAGATTCATTTCAGTGTATGCAAGATGATTGGAGAGAAGAAATTCAAGCAATGTTTGATGAATTGAAGGCAAAAGAGAAGGTAACTGTTTGAATCAATTACTTTCAATTCAGGTTCACATTTGAATGGTGCTTAGCATTTTTCTCAACACTGTGTTTTGGCTGCCAATCTTAATGAAATATAATAAATTTACTTTTAAGTAATGCATATTTTTGACCCATCAATTTATATTGCTAATGAATTCTGATTGACTGGTTGTTGTGAAATTACATGTGTGTGTTATGAAACCCAAACATTCTGACTAGGGTATAGCACTTGGAACAATTTAATGAGCGGCAGAATATCAATACTGTTCGACTTCCATCCAAAGAAAATGAATCTTGATAAAAAATTTACCAAAATATTAATTTTTGATATACATATATATATATACCTACCATGCTTAAAATATCAAAAGTTCAAGATCTTTCATACTGGTTAAGTTTTTGACATTGATATTAATCATTCAGGGGTATTGCACAGGGTGGCAATATCTTGGTTTTCTTCGTGTTTCTAAAATGTTTATTTTTTGTTACTTTGCATGGAAAAAGCTGCAAAGACACCAACACTGCTATTTCATAGTCGTATAGATAATGACATAATTTTTTGTACTGTTCAGTTACTACCTTCTAGCCGCATTATATATCATAAAATATTTCCTAAATTTTCTTCCGATTGCATTCTTCCAGTCTGGTACTTACTACACAGGCTCGATGAAGCACAATGTTTTTTATTATAGTATTGGTAAGGTAATGACTTCTACCTAATCATGTAGTATATATATATTTACTTTGCATTGTTTTTTTTTTTTTAAATGAAGTGCTACAGGAATGATTTCTTATTTGCTAATTTGTGGCACCACAACCTATCATACGTCAACGAAAATAATACAGTGTGTGTTTTAGAGTTTTTGGTTTTTCAGTTTTATGTGCAACAGATCCATTTTTTTATGATGTTTGTATCGTTTTTACCCAAATTAATACTTCACCGAATCCCGAATATCTTCTGTTTAATGCCAAAAAATAACCGTATTGAATTATGTCATATTGATACAGGCCAACAAACTTATAAAATTTTATCATATTGATTTGATATACCCAATCAGATTTTTTTGTCAAGTATGCACCAGTCTCAGATGGACAGAGTCTCATCAACACGATCCATCAATGACACATGCTTAATAACAAAGGTTACATTGACAAAATTTTGTTGCTGATTGTGTAGTGTGCAGTGTGCAAAATTTACTTGAAAAAACTTGCAATTTTACTTATATTAATTCCTATTAAAGTGTGTAATTTCATGTATGTTGCTAAAAACCAGGATATTAAACTGACCATGAGATTGTCTTTAATATGTGAACTTGGACTTGTACTGAAGTTTGATGATTATTCTATGAATACGCAAGTGCAATTTCAATTTAACTTGGATATCAAACTTATCACAATATTATATTGAACAAACTCAACACAAATTGTTCTTGTCTGCCAATTTTGTTTATTTTGATTGTTTGGATTGCCTAGTACCAGTTTCTCGTTTGAATGCTTAATAATGAACCCAACGTACTGATTGGTTATAAGTCATTCAGGTGTTTTATATATTCAGAGGGTAAATCATTTCGCTTAGAGTGCAGTTGCTCTTTATCTTGTTGTAGCTCTTTGCCATGCGAATGGCCGATAGTTAGCTCCTTTTAGGCACTACTCTCTGCCTTCGTATTATATAATTCTGATTTATGAAATAAATTCATTTAACAGTGATATCATGATATCATGCTAAATCTTAAAACTTAAAAATCATGCAATAACGACTTTACTACAAAATGGTAAAATATGGCCAGTTATCAGTAGTTCTATATATCTAAATGTTGGAACATTCTATTTATATGGCAATTTTCCAATAGTGTTCAAACTAAGCTATAAGTACAACCACGGATTGACAATTCGAATTATTTTTCTATTCCAGAATTATTCTGAAATCCTCAAATTGAATCCATAATATAGAATCCTAATCCTATATTCCCGATAGCATAGTGAAACATTGAATTGTGCATATGCAATGAAGAGTTAAAAATCCAAAGTCAGTCACAGATTTTTAACATAACGAGGGCGGCACTAAATAAAAAACGAGATTCAATTACGTTGCAATATATTATAAGAAATATTTGATCAAAGCTTTAGCTATGTTGATGTGGTTCCAATTTCGGTTTGATCAAAATAAAAAAAAGTTCCAATCGCCGAATCGAATTGCCCAGCCCTAGTCCCAATTTATTTGACACCATTGTGGCATTGGAATTTGACTAAAATCGATACCATTTTGTGATTAAAAATGAAAATTCTAGTTTATTCAGCAACTTTTTGTTTCTATGAACGATTCATGATTGATTCGAACAATTGTGCTTTGTTGTCATTGAATCATTTTTGTATTCGACACACAAACGAAGCATTTTCTCTTTTGGCAACAAGGGTTGCGAATTTCCGCACATGCTAAAAAATTCTTTGGTAGTCTCATTGAAATTATAAAAGCATTTCATTTTGCAGATAATAGATAATTCGATAGTTTTTGCTTAATAATTTTGGTGGGATCCATTGAAACCCATTGAAGATTGCTATTGAACTACTTCAAGCCTGCCACGAATCTTGCATATTACGACAAATTTGCTAGTCCTATGCAATGGTTCTGAATTTTAGAGTACTGGTTATCATGGTATTCTCAATCATTGGGATTATAAAGCACCATTAATTTAAGTACACACACCTCATTACATATACTGGTATATTTTATAAACGATATTAAATAAAGTATTCATCAATTTCTGTATTTGTTAATTAACAGATTATAATGTTGAACATAAAATTTTATCAAGCACATGTTGATTTCATTTCCCAATCACAATTTATCAGTGAACCATGCATGACAAACCATGCTATAAAGTTTTGCTTTTGAAAATTTGTTTTTTTAAGCATGAGCCACTGATGGACCGTGGCGTTAGCATGTTTGATCAACATACTTCTGACTGGGATAAAAATCATAACGCCATAATGAGATTTATGGCAACACACCTGAGGAATTACCTAACCATGAACTACTTCATGTGACTTCTGCAATTTCACACCCACTCGCTCATGCTAAACCATGATCCAAACCTTGTTCTGATTTTCTCATTTATTTCGTCATCATATTTATTATAGAACAATGAGCTACTTCTGCTTTTTGGTTTTTTACTTGAAGCATTACATCATTGCGACAATTGTATTAGTAGGGTTTGTGGTTTTGCACAATACAAAGCACGTCTGTTTTTTATACGGTTATTTGGAAAGATTTATTTTATATTATCAATATCAAATGCACAGTTTTTTTTTAAATCTATTAGGCTCTTTTTACAACTACTGCATTGGTCATGAAATGAAATTTGGCGAATCGTTATATCATGATTTTGCTGTAAAATAAATGAATTAGAACCTTTTTAAACACTGGAGATAATTTCGAATAGAATTCCACAATAATGTGATTATATATATAATATAACACTTACCAAGTTGTGAAAATCAGTGAAATACTATATAAGAATCTGATGATTCGGAAAAATTTAATTAGAGCACCTTTTGTGTTAAGTATGCAGCACTGAAGTATCTATGGGGGCGATGAGACATGGTCCAACTGTGGCGCATGTTTGACAAAATAAAATTTCTGATAAGATGCCAGAAATTTTTTTTGATAATATTTTACAGCTCAATTAATGACTTAGATTGAAGCATTTTGTACAATAACGTAAGAGTTACTTAAATAACTGGCAAAGTTGATACTTTTCGATATGATACAGACTGTTTATTGTACAAAGGTTATAATGTTCCTCTACGTAAAGTTTCCATCTCCTGATTATTTTTAAAATCCAAATGATTAGTGCTTTTCAATCATTCCAATCAGAAATTTTGTTTTGTCGAGCATGAGTTAGGGATGGATAGCGTATCATCGATGCGGTCCATCAGTGACTCGTACTCAACAAATGTTGTCCTGCCAAAATATCTCCGTTGGGATGAGAAGATAGCCATGGAAAATGTGGAAATGTGATTTTTTCGTGTAGTACCGGTAACTTTTTATAACACAGATAAGTTTAAATAAATTATTTTGTTTGGTGAATAAAAAAACTCAAAGCTATTTTTCCAAAATTAAACTTTGTTTTCAAAAAGTACTTCTTGATATCTCTTAGTTTGCATCTTCCCCGCTATCATATTCAAAATGCTACTACTAGAATAATATTAGTATAAGAAGACATGGCTAGCCAAAATAATGTTACATTGTTAACCGCTTATTGACAATAGCGGAAATTGGTTTCCTCTATAATATCAATACTGATTTAGGAGAAAATAACAATCTTTGCCGGATATCAGACTTGTCTTTAAACATGGTCAGTTTTAACAGTTTTAATTTATCCTAATGACCAAATTGTCAATCTGAATACAATTTGTGCTGCTTATATTTAATAGGCTAAATGTTGATCTGTTTGACCAACTTTTTTTTACCTGTCATGTCGACAGTTGGATTGAAATCCTGATTATATTGCTGAAATTAAAATTAAATTAATTCAATTCATTTGCACTCCAGTAACTTTCATTATAAATGGAAGAGGAGTAATTATTTATATCAATTGTGAATTCCCCTTTTTCCGATGTTGCCTTTTGTGGGAAATCACTCCACTGTCTCGGACAATCGAGACATTTCAACCAACAATGCTTTGTTCCTCAGTTATTGAGCATTGATCAAGTGGTGGATAAATAAAAAATACCTGTACTTTTCAATGGCGTTTTGCTGCCAATTGTTTGCACAAGGATATGGTTTAAGAATTATCGATCAAGTATCGGTAACTGATGGAATGTGTCGCCAGAGCACGATCCACTGGTTGCCCATACTTGGTGAATACTTTCTCTCAAAGTTATGAAATTGTAATTCAATGTTGGTAAGTTTTGCTTCACTTCATTGATAGTATCGAACTGTCTGAAAAATCTTTTATATATTTAGACAACCGACGAGGTAATATTTCACACTACTGTAGTAGTTGGTAGTAAAAGACTCGATTTGTTTGCACAAAAAACCATTTTGCAGTGAATTGTTTGCATTGCTTTTCCTCTAAAGTCATTTATTATGATGGCTGTCTCATGCTTGGACCTTAGTACTATTTTCTCTGTTTGTTTGATTTATTTTAAAATGTGTGCTTGCTAATGCTAAATATCATTTTAATACTCAAAACCGATGCAAAACAGCCAGTGTATTTAAAATTTTAATTGAATTCTATATCAATCATGAGCCATACATGCCACATTCTTAACAAAACATATTCCGTCTTGCAAGGATTTTTTGCAAAAATAGGGTATTGCTACCACTCTAATTATTTCAGGCCTAGCCCAATTTAATGGTACACATTTGCCTTTACGTCTTTTATGGATCACCTCAGTTGTTTATACTGGCATACGTCTTGGATAGAATGAAAAAATCTTAATATTTGTTTTTCTGTCCAAAATCTTTCAAATGAAAAAAGGCTTTAATAAAATCTATAAATACCATACTATTTCTTTCTAGTGTCGATGAGTTTCTGAGTTTTTTATTTCTAGCAGACACACACAAAAAAATTTTGAATTTTCTAGTCATCTACATGCAATACTACGCCCCGAATGTTTTTTCTTTTTGGAAACTTTTTCTTCGAGTGCCCGTTTACAATGCAGTAGGTGATATTTTGGCCTTGAGTAGGCCTAAAGCTCTATCATAGATTGTTGGGAATTATATTCCATGGAAATTAGTATTGCTTCAATTCCATATCATTCCAAACACTTTATACATGGTTTCAATTTCTCATTCACATCACAATTAGACTGAGCATAATTTGTATGGTTCATCCATCAGTGGCTTATGTATAAAAAAGCATATTGTTTTTATGGCAAACTAATTTGAATTTGAAGTTTTATTGCTTGCTAGTTTTTTTTATTTATTCTTTTACATTTCCAGGAACTTCGATCAAGGGAAGACGAACTAACTCGAGCAACTGTTCAACATAAAATGCAAGCGGAATATTTAAGTAATATACAAAGAGAACTTCAAGAACGAGAAGTCGGTATTGTAGAGAGGGAGTTGAAAATGGCGATTCATGAAGCTACTGAACCTGGACCACCTAAACCTGCAAAAAGGCATGGAAGATTTAAACGAAGTAAACTCGAGAAGAAAGGAGGGATCAGTGCTCCTACTAGTTAGTATTGATGCTTTCTTTTGAGAAATATACCTAGTGTAGTGTTGCAATTCAAATGCATTCATTTTTGAATAGAATATTAAAATGTGTATTTCTGAATCGAATCTTTCCATATCTGACTCTTTTCAAGAAAAATTGTTGATGAATGTTGTTGATGACTTTTTCAATGTGTTTGGGAATTTTTTATTTTTTTTCATTGAAATTCACTCTGAGCAAGGCCTAAAGCCGTGCCTGAAAGGAATCGATTAATGGACACTTAATAGCAAATGGCTACTAAAGATGTAGTACCAGCTACTGTACTCCAAACGGAAAACATTTTAGAACTTACCCACCATGGTATATTGTAGTGAGTGGTATCTGCTATGGGCGATGGTAAAATCAATTACCTCTTCTTTGTTACATGAGCAAAGATTCGTTGTATCCAATATCAATTTTTGCTTAAAATCTTTGTCGAATCAAAAACAGAATTATAGGAATGCGTACCAGAACCCGATACATGGATCAAAAGGCTTCATTATCGCCAACACTGGTATTTCATAGCAGTGTTGTTACTTATTATGCTCTTTGTACAATTTTACTATTGCAGCGAGACTCTGAAAACATAATTTAATCTTCACAGATGTGGAATATTTTGAAACTATCTTTTTATCAAATCTTTTTCTGATAGTACCAGTAGCCATTGTCTATGTGTGGTCCAATACCAGACTAGCTACCATTCTGCCAGCAGAATTGATAATTATTCTGTGCTTTTGATCTTTCTATCATATTATTTCAGATATCAGGTTATTTGTTAACATTGTATTAGCAACCACATTCGTGCATTTCATTTCTATCTAAAATAGTCATGATGCCGGTGTCTGGAAATGTGTATTAACAAACATGGTTTATTACAACCGGTTGTTAAAATTTAAATAAGAATTTTGTTCAAATGCTAAACTTTTTTTTTAGTTAAAAAATATTTGAAATGTAAGTTTTGATCGCTATGCATCAAATGTGACCGGTACTGAAGAATCTTTCATTTCGAATACCTTTCATCGGAACTAAAACTGAGATGGGTTGAATGCTATATTTAATCGCCGAGCTTAGGAACTTACTGGCTTGTAAAACGATGCCGGAACTTCCATGTCCTTTTTTGGGGCACTGGGTTTTAGACACTGCAGTGGTTGGTTAGCACTCAGCAATGTTGATTGTTTTTCAAAATATTACACATCTTTTAATACTTTTAGTTCAACTATTGAACGATGCCATTTTTGATATATCTTTTCTGAAAGGTCTGAATGCAAGTAGTATGCAAGCTAGCATAAAGTCAGAACTATTCTGCTAATCAGACATTTGATGAAGAATGATATTTAACTAGTATGCCATATTTTAAGATAATATCACTTGCACTAGGAGTAAATATATATCTGTTGTATTTTGGATGTAAAACAACTCTAAAATTATAGAAGTGTCCGTGATTCTATGAGTCTTTTAATGTATTTTGGAAAATGGCACAAAATTTTGTATACCCAAACAGAAAAGAAAATTCTGTCACACTAACTTTTAATATTCTGCACTTCGAATTCATTAGTATATTTCATTGTTATTGGGATATTTTGCAGACTTTTGACTAGACGCATTGATTTTTAGTTAGTCATTGTTTTGATATGTAGACATTTCAGTACAATTTGAATTACATCGTTGAGCATGAGCCACTTTCGGCCATGCTTAATCAATAGCTATTGCATTGTATAATGTGCAATAACAAAATACTACGTTGTGTATTGATTATGAAAGTCGTCAGATAGCATACCAGACAAGCATGGTTTTGAAAACGCTGATTCAATACATGATTTTTTCATTGCATTACATATATTGACTGAGAATTTCCAACTTACAATTCGTTGATACATGATCGTAACTGTTTCCTATTGAATCATCTTCACCTCTTTGGCACATGCTGAAGATTTTTATCGTTTTGTATTATGAATCACAAAATACTGGTGCTATTTTTTAAATTTTTCATGGTTGAAGACAATTTTCCGAATATCAGACTACCTGACATTCTGCTGCCGATTATTGGCTTATGATAAGGCGCAGTCAATAATGACTTGATTATTCAAAATTTTTTTTGAATTATCAATTTTTAATATCAAATACACTTTAAATAGATATATTTGAAAGTATTTTTTGTTTAAACATATCTTTGCTTGGAATTCAAGGTGTCCTTGCTTGTCCGAACACATTCTCAACAAGTTCATATTGAATTTCTTTTGTTCTTGGATTATTCTTGCAGAAAAGACGACATTATGCTAAATTTTGCGCTTCAAACATTGATTGAAAATTATAATTTTGCTGCACGGTTTGTCATTCTCTCAAAGCAGGAATTTCAATTAAAGTATCGGTAGACTGGCGGAATGCCGGATACTCTGCTACCGGACACCTAAAAAAATTACAGTAGTCCCATTAGAAGTAAAATGTAGCAAAAGAAAAATATTTTTTTAGATTTCTCTTACTACTTTTCCATAGTAAAAGGCTTTTATAGCTGACTAGATGTTGTAACTGCGGTTGGTTAGTACCAGTACTACATTTTTCGTAGATCGTAGAATGTCAGCTACTCTGCTAGTAGGACACCTGAAGAAAATGGGTTCAACCAGAATCAAATTTAGCCAATAGCAGTATTTCATAATAATATCTTTTGCTAAAGAATAAAATGAGTGTTCAAGTAAAATTCTTACATGTTATATAGGAAGTAGGAACGTGCAAGCATTTTCCACTAAACAATATTCAAAATCGATAGTGTCTTGAAAACTTATCTTCATCACGGATTCGGATTGAATAAAATGACTAGCTATTTTCTTCGGATGAACGATAAAGCCTCAAAACCATCAACACTGCTATTTTATAGCAACAGAATTTTGAGTTTTTGGCAGCGACCAAATGTATAAAAAGGTTCAAAATAGCAGTGTTGATGGTCTTGGAAGCTTTGGACATCCAAAGGAAAGCAAAATCTGTCACCCTGGCTTTTTGCCCTATTAATATAGGATTTGACAATAAGCCTTATAAGGTTAGCTCCTTTTAGGCACTGGTTTTGTTCGGTCTTGCTTAAAGAGTGAACTTCAATAATAAATAACCTATTCCCAATCTTTGTAACAGCATTTCTTATGTTGTTAGGTATTTAGTGTTCTGGAAAGAACACGGGGCACTAAAATAATTTGAATTGCCTATCCATTGCCTAATGCTCTAATATATTGTTGAATGAATTTTTCTTCATAGCATTAACATTGTGTCAATATTTTCAGACTTCAAGCACAAGATTTCAGTACAAGCACATCAGGAATCTGAAAAAAACAAACCTATACTTCAGGGTTTTCTAGAGAAAGATAGTGCTAATAATTATCTAGCTGTCGATCCACCAAAAGCCATCAGATTGAAGACTATTCAAAGTAAGTAAGCCCTTAACTAATAATTGTGGCGTCTCGGGTTCGTCTCATTAATCCATGCCCACCACTCAACCCAGAGTGTAATATATCACAACACTGCTATTTCACCTTTTTCCATAGTTTGATTGCTACAGGACACTCAAAAAACTTTTCATTTTTTAGCTAGAGATTATAAGATATTGCTGGTGGATGATTTTTTCTGACCGCATCCATTTTCTTCAGGGGTCTTAGTAGCAGAGAAGCTGACATTCTCCGAGTCTACATTACATTATGTCAACTTTACATTGTAAATTTGAACTCGGTCAGTAACTCGTGACATCTTTGCAGTGGTCCTGGACGTGTAAATTAATGAAAAACATTTGTTTATTTCAGATCCTACAGAAGATGAAACTATAAATTCACTTTCAAGAAAAACATCTGCTACAAAAACACCTGGTAGTTTTGTATTGCATGCAATTAGCAATATTACAATAAAATTATGTTAGGAGATTTGTTGTATTATAATTATAATCTGATGACGTGAAATTAACATAAATCCCATATAGAAGTGGAATGAAAGTGTTTTTATCAAAACTGTTATGACTCATTTCAGGAATACTCCAATGCCTAAAATCACAAAAGAGTATAGTGTTCTCCCATATAGAAATCGATATTTGCACCCTGGGAAGCCATTTTAAAATTTGAGATCTTTTAGACGTTCAGATGCATGGGAGATTCTGATAATTCAGTTGTACTTTTCGTTATTGTACTTCTTAATGAAATGCACTCGAACAAGGCTGGCAGCTGTACCTGACCAAGTTGACCACCTACATAGCAAAGAGCTACTATAAAATGTGTCCCCAGTAACTGCACTCTAAATGAAAAACATCCCATATAAAGAACTAAATCACTATAGTGAAGTGCAGTGAATGATATCTGCTCTTGACTATTACCACTTCATTGTTTTCTGTTATTAACCTCTTACGCAGGAAATATTTTATAAGAGTTCTGCAGCCAGCACTTACAAAGCTACTAACTCAAGTAGACATTTTGTTTTGTCAAGCATGAGCCACTGATGGACCACATCTTGGCAGCAGGATCCATCAGTGACTCAGTGATTTATTGACAAAAGGCTTTGAACAAAAATTCCATCAATTTACTTTCAGATCAAGTTCATATCGATGATAGTTCCAAGTCTGATACCTATCATAAATCAACTTCAAATTCCATCTTTACTGGACCCAGTCATATTGGTAAGATAAAAAAAAATTACTTTTAATCAGAATTATCAAATACCCGACTAATAAGAACATCGCTAGTGACAATTTCATGTCAATATGAAGAAAATTACATTGTTGCCATTATGTAAATGGAACTTTCATCTATTTTGGAAGGCTTTTTCTCATTTTTTAAAGAGATGATTTTTTATAGCAGTATGGATTTTGTGTAGTTGGACATCCCTATATAATATGTGATATCATGATGCTTTTATTTGAAGTACTGAATCAGAATTAATAATACTAACATATTTCCTGCATGTCGTATGAGGTAACTAAAGAAGGCAAAGAAATGGTAGATGGTTTTACCATCACCCAGGGCAGATACCACTCTGCACTTTAGTTCCATTTGGGATGTTTTCCATTTAGAATGCAGTTGCTAGTTTTACATCTTTCAGTAGCTCTTTGCTATTAAGTGGCTGTTGTTTGGTTCATTTTAGGCACTGCTTCCAGTCTTGCTCACAGTGAACTTCAATAAAAAAAATATTGTAATTGCATGATTTTTTGAAACTATTCATTTTCTACATGAGCATTATTGTGAAGTAAGAATAAAACAGCACCTGGAACAAAATTTTAAAATATTGAAATAAAAATAAAAGTGGAACCAGTGCAATCACAATTTGTGGAATCATAATTTTTTGATTCGATCTTTCATTCACAAATTAAGAGAATCAAATATCAAAATCAAGTTTCATACGTATCTTTTGAAGTAATTTTCCAAAATATGTCTTAGTTTATAATATTGTGTATAATAATATATAGTATATCAAATATTCGATTTATAAATATTATTATCCTACAAATATTATTGTTTATAAAAGTAATATGATTCATAAAAGAGGCAGTATCTTTCGTAACGTTTTTTAGTTATCTTAGATTGTATTTTTTTATTTATCCCTTTATATTTATATCAGGTGAACTTGACCAAAACGATGACAATGACATAACAGTGCGACCAAAAAATCTTCCCATTGTACCCGAGATGCCAAACAATAAACAAGGTAGTTATGAAAGTGATGACTTCACTCCTCGACCAACACCGGAAAGTAGTCGTGAAAACAGGTACCTTGATCTTTGATCTTGATATTTTTTTATATCAATAAGGTCATTGTAATTTGAATAATTAGATATATTCGGAAAACTAAATATGATAAATTTCAAGTCTGATACATTTGTGCAGCATGTGCAAACCAACTAATTCTCTATGATTAATAAATATCCTATTTTTACTATAACAACCTGTCTGCATTATGAAAATCAAAAATATTGCAATATATTTTTAACTCTAACTCCATATCCAAGTGGGTGAATTTTCAATTTTTAACGACAAAATGCAACCGATTTTGGTCAAATTTGGTCAATTTGTCTGAAGGATCCCAGCCCTAGGTAGAGCAGAGTGAGTTAGTTGGTAAAAACATTATCATTTCCACTATAGTGATATATAGGAAATACATTCAAAGACAAATTTCATTGCACCCAGATACACAGCTTGAAACTTCTGCTATATCAAGAGCATATTTGACTAAAATAGACGATAAGTTGCTCTGTAAATTCAAATTCATATTTCAGATCGTTGATTTGTCATATCTATTGTTTGAGACTGCAGTTTATGTTTTTTATTTCGCAGGATTTACAATTTTGAACAATAGACGTCACATTTGCTCAGAATTTTGAATATTATCAGTCATACCCTATTAGAATAGATTTTTCCAAACATGTTTTGTTGAGTATGAGTTACTATGTCTCTGAGGCATATGCTGGATGAAATAAAATTTCTGTAGTGTTGTTTTTTTTCTTTTGATTTTTCGTATTTTTTCCTCTAATTTTTTTTTCAGCTTGAAAAGAATGAATCATAGTTTGCATCAAATGTTGATCGATATTGCTTCCATTCTCGCTACAGTAGCGTTAGGAAAAGACATTCGCAGTTATGCTCAGATTGCATTACCTCCAAACCTAATGGAAGAGGCAACTTCTATTGCCTCTAGTGGTGTCCCAAAAACTGGAAAATCGACAACTACGACGATGTCGTCATCTTCATCTACGAATGTCGTCACAACAATAAATGACCAGAGAATGCAGCAGAGCGTAGTGTCAACAAAAGATGAATCGTCTGCTATGGATGTAGGGGAGAAATCTATGGATAGTGACCCGTCGTCTGACGTCACACATTTATCAATATCAACCGATTCCATTCCAACATTGGATTATTTTGCGCAAAGTACAGATAAAACTGTCCGTGCATCTGATAACACATCTATATTTCAGGCTGCACGGCAACAATCGAACTTGCCTCATGTTGCATGCAGTGCTCCAACTTTGACTTCTACTTCATATAATAATACAGTTGATAAATGCGTAAATGCAGGATTTTATGCTGATGAAGATGATCATGGACGAGTTAATTATGCTGCTCAGCTATCACATTCATCTGGTACGTAGAAACAAATCAGTTTATCTAAGATTAGCTAACAAGATATTTTATTTTGTCAAGAATGAGTCACAGATGGACTGCGTCTTTGTGTCGCAGGCCATCAGTGACTCGTACTTTAACAAATTATGTTTGGACAGGAAAAATCTGGGGACACAGAATTCAGTCGCTTTTTGTTAAGCATGAATCAATCACTGATTGATCATACCGATGAAGGCATAAAATTAATATTCAGTAGAGAAAACTAATATAAATATGAATTCCCTTTTTTTTACTTTTTTAATAGCTTGGTTATTATTCGAGACCTATATGATATATTAAGCCGATATCGATGTTCAATCGATTGTATATATCGGCCTGACAAACTTCTTTAGCCTACTCATAGGCTGAAGCCTTTCAAGGAGAAAAGAGAACGACATTATGAGAAATGGTGTATGTTTTTGCGAGGCAACAGTCTTTTTCTCCGCATTGACGTTTTATTAAAATACTTGGGACTTGGTAATTGATGGGAATGTGTTAAGAATTTTTCGTCTGAATGCTGTGCTACCAAACATTGCTTCTCAATTAGTATACAGTACTGAAAATAAAATAGTACTAACTAATAAAATACATAAACTTGTTGCAACTACCTGATAAAAATTCATTAATATTTTATTTTAAATTGGCAAATTAGACTTTTAAAAAACATATTGGCTATCGGTGGCAAGTGTCTGATATATTGGTAATTGTATAGACTCAAAAAGTGATATCGGCCAAGTTAGCATCATATTTTGATACATCTTTTTCAGGTGACGGCACTGTAGCTATGTCTCAAGATCAACCTATTCAAATGACACAAGATCAACAACATAATAGAATAAGACAAATATCAACCACAGCATCTGATAAAAAGAGATCATCTTGGGGTCCAACAGAAGTTGGTTTATCCATGATGGATTCTGGAGTTCATACTAAGCGAGGACATAGAAGAACGCCATCAGATGGTCGAGTCCCTATGCCGTCACTTGATAATGCTGTACGAGTCTTGATTAATCACAAGGCAAAAGAAAGATGTAAGTACACAATCAAGAGATAGTTTTATACAACTCACCTGCATTTAGTCACTCTTAAATTGAATTTATTTGCAACAAATAATGATTTCTACTCTATCAAGCTTTTCATCAAAAATTTTGTCTTGTCATACTTTTTGTTGTTTATACTCAATTATTCTATATTTTTAAGGTGTTCAATACGAAGTTTCATTTCCTGGAAATGTACCTATTTTTATACTTTAATAATTTTCTCTTTCATCAATCTATGACATTTGTCATAATAGAGAACTTAGAGAACTTATCTTTCAAAATTTAGTGGAGTAAAAACTGGAAAGTGGAATAATCTGATTAAAAAATTATTTCTTCAAATATAGATCACTTTTGGAGAGCTTGGTGTGCCTAATGACTAGGGCTGAGCAATTTGAATCGATAAAAAGTACAGATTATTCGAATCGATCGTGAATCGTTTATAGGAACAAATACTTGCTGTATGAAGTGGAATTTTTTATTTTTATCAGCAAAATGCAATCAAATTTGGTCAAATTAGACCAAAATTGATTGTATTTTATTGTTAAAATGAAAATTTTTGCTTTTGAATTGGAGTGTAATTGAAAATTCATAGCTCTCAAATCTGTTTATGCTAATGTTTGTTATTCGTCATTATAAATTTCTTAATTACCATTATGGAGACAATAATAGTAACTTTAAAAATGGGATATTTGTTATTTTTATGGCATCATCAATTCGATCACATTTAAAACATTATCGAATCAAATAGAATTCCAAAATGATTCGGGTTTGTCCAGCCATACCAATGACTCATGCTTGATAAAATAAATTTCCCATATTATGATGTTATAATTTTCATAGATGCTTATGTTGTTACATGCCAATGTATCAGAGTAAAAAATAAATAAGAAGAAATAAAAAATGTACTGGTAGCACTAATACCGAAATATTGAAATCATTATTTACTATTTGTTTTATGCTATTTTTGTCATGTCATGTCATCTTACCCAAATCTATGCCATTAAAAGGTGCAACCTTTTGGAATTTTGTAAAAAATTTATCAGATTTAGAATCATCAAAACGGTTTCCCAATTATTTCATGATTCACTAATGATGCAGCATAACAGATATGTTTTTTTCTGACTTACCGTGGCTGAACTTTTATTGCTATACTCCTATTCCTTAAATAAAGGAGTATTTTTTCAAAGATATCTAATCTCACTTTTTTGTTTAGCTTCAACTCCGGATCCTGATCCAGAAATCTATAGACTGCCTGCTCCCACTGCTTCATCACGAAGAAAAAGTGACCAAGGTGCCATACATGATCCTTCACTGGAACGTCCTTTCACACTCGCCATCACTCCTCGTCCTAGACCAGCACATGCATCAGGAACGAGAAGTCTAGACTCATGGGGTTCTTCTGGAAAACCCCAAAAACATTCACCCATGGGTGCTTCACCGGCTTCAGGAGTAGCTTCCATTGGTGGGGGCAGCACGTGTGGCACATTATCAATAAGTGAAGACACATCTACGCCGACAGATGGTACATTGCATGTGCCTGGATACTTACTCCAACAAGGAAACTACTCCACCCCCCAAATGTCGGTTATACCTTACTACAACAATCAGTTTTCACACAGTAGGAGTTTTACACCAAAACCACCTCGTCCAACTAATCCGTACCACCAACCACCCATGCCATATACTCCCACAACAGTATCTTACCCCATTTATAGACAAGTTCAAGATTCTCATACTACCATGTCTCCAGGTTCCTCCCACTTCTCTACATCTAGGCCTATGAATTCCACTGTCTCTGTATCATCTGCCCCATTGCAACTCGTCCCATCAGCTCGTCCATCTGTTGGAAGGTACCCCAGTCGACCCAGCGTCATGGGTGATACCACACACCGTGCTTCACCCCCAAGACTTCAGCATCAATCAACAAGCTTATTGGACCAAAACATGGGGGAGGAAGAGGATATGCACCACCCCCTTATGCGTTATAGCCCCAAAAAGGAACATGCACCGGTAACTTCAAAGAATAATCAGTACAATTTTGAAGATTTTCAAAATTTTTTGCCCTGATATAGCAAGTTGCTGGGATTTAATATCAATTTCAAAATTTCTCAATAATATAAAATATTCACATTCCGATATGAAACTTACCCTTTGAATTTGACTTATGCTCTTTGCCTTACAATGTCGCGAATTTTTTGCTCTGTCATGTTTTGTTGAGCAGAGAACACTGATTATTAATGTGGAAGGTGCGATGCATCAGTGGTTCAAGGTGGACAATGCCAGAGGTTGTGATGGAATGCTGACAGTGTATCAAAATCCCTTACTCGACTCCTGGACAGTTACAGTTCAGCATATAATTGAAAATAAAACTTCACAGAATGTTATATTTGGCAGAATGAATTGACAAAGTGAACATGCATTAATTGTAGTAGTACTTCAATGTTCAAATTTGCTGTTACTGGTCTAGTGGGATGTTTTTTATGAAGAGGTTTTAAACAGCTGTATATAGTTTTTATCAATGTTGAAGAAATGTAGATTTAATAAGTGCGATCAAGTATTATCAGTATATTATTGCTCTATAGTGTCTATTTTTTAAATTGTGATTCAAAGCAATTAGTATCTAAGTGGCGAATATGACCCATGGATATCCAAATCCAAAATTTTGTCAAGCATAAGCCACAGAGAAATCTCATCTAATCGGCGTGAACCATCAGTGACTCATTCTCAACAACACATATTAGGGCAAACTTTTTCTTACCAGGTAGAATTGTCCGATTCATGAATGGCCCATTGGCTCTCTAAATAAGGTACGCTTCAGTATTCTAATTTGGATGAGGGATAAGTAGTCTTTATGCTGAAGACTTACTTACCTTAACATATACCTTATTTAAAATGTATAGTTTTTATTGTATTTTCATTATTCATGTCCAAGGTTACAACATAAAATTCGACATATAACATGATTGAACTACAGATAGGGGTACGAATGTCAGAATACAGTATGCGGGTGGATTTGGATCTTTGGAGTACCTGAATCCAGAATTTTTATTTGAATCGGACAATAGGACTCGATTGTTGATCTATTATTGCGGAACGAATTAAGACAGTTGAAAATATTGTACAAGCATGGGTTGAGTGAGATTCCATGGCCACAGATGGTGACAGTAAATTAATCGCACTATTGACATATCTGTTAGACGTTTTGGGAAAAGATTAAATGACCAATGATGCTGCTTGGGAATTTAATTTAGGAATAGAATTCTGAATTAACTATTCCGGAATATTCTGAATTGCCCACCCTTAGCTACAGGTATTAATTCAGTATAATTAAAAAGAAAGGACTGATAGAACACATGGACACCTCAATGGATGGACCATAATGTGACAATAGAGCTTTTTAT
Organism: Styela plicata; assembly: GCA_963675895.2. Taxonomy (NCBI): domain Eukaryota; kingdom Metazoa; phylum Chordata; class Ascidiacea; order Stolidobranchia; family Styelidae; genus Styela; species Styela plicata. The sequence continues at coordinate 6,062,073 of OZ023151.1, read as the reverse complement.
ATTCCAATTTATAAATCTCTTTAGAATATTCACAGTTAGAAATTAGGCGTTTAGCACGCTTTATTCAATTTGGGCCACTTCTGAACGCTTGGTCCATCTATTACTCATGCTTTTTAAAATAAATGTGATGGTTCATGTAGAATGTTTGGTCGTTTTTCTAAAAATCAAAATACCCCCAATTTTGCTGCTACTCTTGTATTTCTGTTAAACAATGACCTATAATAAAAAAATGGCCTATTACGTTGTATTTTCAAGCTTGCTATTTTTTGTGTTTTTAGTATCAAACTTCCTACTGTGCTGAATTTTTTGTTACACAGTATGTAATCGTAAACCCTATTTTAAAATAATATTTTTTGCTTTTGTCCTTGTAATCTCTGAGAGTATAGCATCCCAATCAAACATCGTGTCAAGCATTTTCATCAACTCGTATTATACCACCAGAATCTGTCAGCCTGAGAGTATAACATCCCAATCCAAAATTGTGTCAAGTGTTTTCATCGACTCATATTTTTCAACCAGAATATGTCAGACTGCCATAGCATCGATGTAAAATTTTCAATATCAAAACATGATTGAGTGATTGCCACCAGGGAAATTCATAGTGAATCTAATTGCTCAACTGGTGATGTGCAAACGGTATTTTATATTTTGCCAAATATAAAATACCGTTTGCACATCACCAGTTGAGCAATTAGATTCACTATCAAAACATGATATTCGATAGTTACTTTTTCTTAATTACCTGGGCTAAAGAAAATACTTTTTTTTAAATTTTTTGATTGTTCGTAATGGACTCATTTTACTTCAAAATCATGATTGATAGTGGATAGGTTCAATAAACAGTACAGTAATTCATCTTAAGTTTTGATACATCTCTATCTCAGCTAATTAATCTAAGAAGTGGTAGAAGATTTTGGCATTACTCAGGGCAGCTACCATTAACTGCGCTTTACCATGGTGGTAAATGATAAATCGTCCTCAAATTGATCAAAATACCTTAAGCTCAAGGTCTTCTGTTTTTATGGCAAGTTAGTGTAAGAAAATTGATAGTTGGGACGAAATTCATTCAAGCAAAAATTAATCATACGATCACAATTTTTGTTTTATATTATTCGTAGTGGTTTTGGGTTTCTGTAAAACCTAAATTTAACTGTATCAGTAGTTCAATTTCTGACAAGGATGATAAGGGATACAGTTTTTTTGTAATCTGCCACTGACAGGTGCTTGAACACTATGCCCAGCGAACCTTATCAGACTTCGTCAAAAAATCTTTCCCTGTTTTGCAATTTCATTTTGGTCATGACTATTTCATGACTTATGTTACAAACAATATAGAAAGAATTTTGTTTTGTTTAACATAAGCAATAGTGGTATGGCACACATTGCTTGAGTGGTTTGTTAGTGGTCTGAACGCATTTTAAAACTTGGTCAATATATCTATCGGACACGTAGTTCTATTTGGTCTGATCAACTGGTACAATACAAACGATGTAGTTTGCCGTCGTTAAGAAGTGACGGCAAACTACATCGGTTGTATTTCACCGGTTGAGCATATCAAATAGAATTTTGTCTCTACCTGGTGGCAACCACTAGCTAAATTGGGTCAATATTGAAATCATCTACAAAAAATATATAATATTTTGATCTAATGTAAGAATTTCCTTTAAAGAATAGATATCAGTCGAGCCCTTTGAATTTCAATTTAATATGTTATAATTTTGACAATTTTAACTTTTCAAGCTTCATCTGGATTCTGCTCTAAAACATGCTCTAATAAGTTTCTGTGTAGAAGTTCTCTCAATGTAAGCCCAATAGTTCACTTTTATTCTTGTAGCAACATACTTGATTGAGTTCATTTATAGAGTTATTACCTTTGTTGTAAGTCTCAGATATCCTTTTCTGTCATAAAAATATACCGGATTATTGATTTCATTTCAATCAATATACAAATTAGTGTAGTAAAATAAACCTTCTAATATTTATTGGCTTATTTGAATTTGGACAAAATAGAATTTTTTGGAAAAACGACAACTTTTTTTTTCACCAACAGCACGAGCAGTTTCTTGTATCCCAATCAAAAATTTATTTTGTCAATTATGAGCCACAGATGGACTGCACCTCCGCGGCACAATCCATCAGTGACCCATGCTTGAAAAGAGATTTTGAACATATTTTTTCATAACTGATTGGCGCAACTACCCTTCAGACAATGTGCTTATTTTTCACTCTGAATTAGTTATGCGTTGGCATCAAGCATTACGCTTTAATTGGCAACAAGCCCTCAAGCATTATTGTTTGCATTTTCTGTTAAACGTGTTTTGAATAAAGCATGATTCCATATAAATGTCATATTCGTATACTCATCTTACTTATCTTTTACAATTTTTTTCGATCAAGTGGAAATATATAGTACCATGCCATGCTATTAATGTAATAATAATAATACACCTAAGTTGTATTTGTTGGACTATTTTTCTATCCTATCTATCTATAAAATATCATCTGTCTATCTATCTATATAATATGTGTGTTTGTTTGTCAACAATGTTATTTGTTTATTTTATATTTGTAGCGCAAATATGATATTGTTACGTCATGTTGATGTTGTTTCCTCCACTGCGTCACAATTTTACTCTATTTCGCTTCTTTCTTCCCACTCTCAAAACAAATATTGTTTTATTAAAACTGAGCAACAGACTGATTGTGACTTTGTCGCACTAGGTCTGTGGCACATTATGGTCAAATATTGTTTCTATTTAGGTCTCAATCTTTCATTCTAGACCAAAATTATCTTTTAAATTTTTTTCCAGTGTAGTTTTGGAACTCGATGAAATTTATATATTAATCTTGTCATCATCGCTGACTTTAAATAATGACTGTACTCTTTATGCAAATTATGAGTTTCATTTTGCTAAGGTAGAGAAAGGAATTATGATATCATTTTTGTCCCTGATCACTTATTTACGCGTATTGCTTGGAAGTGCCCCAGAAACTGCCAGTGAGCTACTCTACTAGTAAAAAAAGCTACGTAAATACAGGAAATTTCAAAATGGTTAATCTGGTAGTTTGAGTTATCTTTTAGAAATTATCAGGCCGTCAGTGAAGGTGGGTAAATCTCAGTGAATGATACCAGCAGGTAGCATTGGTACTGTGAAAAATTTATTTGGAATTAGATGGGAACGGAAATTTTCGTTACGTGGAAGTGTAATACCTCTAGGGTTATCGTTGTACGATGAAAAATGCGTTTTGCAAACATAAGGTTTATGAAGGCTTGCCTGTTATTGTGGAGCATTGCCAGTTTACCTGATATGCCCATTAAAGCTTTAAATGAATATGATAGATGTTAAAAATTTTGCTATTGCACAGAAAATGCGATGGTTCAAGTTGATTTTAAACAAAGAGTACAACAACTCGTGGTTAGTTATAGTGTTAGGTTTTTTAAAAAAAAAAAACAGTTTTGGGGGGAAAACTCAACAACCGTTATGAAAATGAACCATGCACATGTTTCAGGGATATACTGAAGTATCGGTATCACTGACAGAAAACACTACATTATTGTAGTACGCAAATTCCAGAACCAGGCGTAAGTCGTTTATTATTAAAAACTGGGCGAATAAAAGGGTTGGGTGAGTTTGAGACTCATATCGGAAAGGCATTACGACGAGTTATCATCAGCTTGTAATCGTATGTATCGCCTTCAAAATGGTAACGGGGATTAATATGAACACTATCGGCTGACTGACACCGTACCAGGTAGCCTTTCAACGTCAGACATCAGTTTTGAATAGAAATTGTATGGATGGTTTTATTTCTAAAATATTTGATAATGAAGAACCTAACTGCATTGTATGAAGGTTTAAAAAATAAATCGTTTATTCTGCCAGAAAACATTCACGAAAATGGAAATAAAAACTCCAACTTCCAAATGATTTGAAGTGGAGTACACTTGACAAAGAATTGCATTTTTATAGTCAAAATTAAACTCATTCCAGTAGAAGCTTGTATAGAGTTATAGTCATGAATGGTAAATTGTTCGGTGATGGATTAGTTGGTAACGAAAAAGGTAATTTTGTAAAGTGAAACTAAAAACAGCAGAACACGTATTTTTTAAATGCCATTATTCTAGATTCTCTTTAATATCCGTAATTTTCAATTCGGATAAAATCAATTGTTTAATCGGATACTTAGGTTGTGCATAATTATCTCTTGTAAACTTTGTAATGCTTTCAGATCGTTTTATATATACCGATGCAAAAGTCAGCAGGCCAGGCAAAATTGTTCAATTTTTTTTGTTTTGTTTTTGAATATGTCGGAACAGTACGAAGGATTACTTAAAAATTCTCTTATTACTGCTGTTCTAGTGTCAACGACAGCAGTGGGAGTCTCCTCTTTTGCAACTGAGCATTCCGTGAAAACCAGGGACAGAGTGGAGTTTGAACTGGAATCTCCGATATAAAATAAAATTACTGCAATTTCCAACTCGCAAGCATTAATATTCTACTAGGAAACATCACTAATTGAATTATGGAAAGAATCCCTGTCACAGCGCTGGTAATTAGTAAGAAATGCGGTAAAAAATTATTCTTGTTCATAGTAACCGGAGTTTTTAACTTCATCTGCAAGATAACGTGGTCGGAGGTACCGAGCGGGGGCTGTGGAAGCAGGCGGGATAGATTACCTGGATCCGAAACAAAAACAAAGATTCAGTCGGAAATGAGTCACAAATTCTATTATCTGAGTATGTAACGTTCACAATTTATGGAGACGAATACGTTCACTATTTAATGAGCAAGCCGCTTTCTTGGTGGGTTTGTCACATTTTCACAAATCCATAGGGTTAGTACAGATGAATTCAATGTCATAGCATACATAATAGGCATAGTTTATTTCAACACCTCTGTCGACACAAAAGGCGATACAAATAAAGATCAGTAAAGCAAACAAAACCCAAAATGAAGTTTTAAACGTGCCAGAGGATGAGTTTCAAAGAAAGGTTCGAAGAGAGTAAAAATTGTTTGCTTGCTTTATGATGTAATGATTTAATGTTTATTGTGTATGGTGATATTATCAATTGAAATTTCAATTACACTGCAAGTTTGGTGGGCTAGAAATATTATATAAATGTTTTTGATCTGTCTAATTTGTAAAAAAAAAATCATGCTATATCTGCCGGTTCCAGTGGACCTGCACTCAATCGAATTGCGCCCAGTAGAGTGCACCCAGTAGACATATACGCCGTGGAATTGCACCCAATTAAGTTGCACATAGTGAAATTCAACAATTGCAATTGGTAATGGAAGTGCGTCCCGTGGTTTTACGTCTTGTAGAAGTGCAATTTTCCCCCGTGAAATTGCATCTCGTGGAATCAATTCTACGTGGGTGCTATACATCGAATATAATATTACTTACCCATGGATGCACATCCAGTGGGTGCAATCCGAGCGACGTAAAACAATTCGTTATTGTTTTATCTGTTTTTAACGAATATTAAAACACTAATGTAATATATTTCCATTTGGAAAACGGATATACAATTTAATTGGCAAAAAATCAATTCGCTCTGTAGATTTGTGAGAATTGTGAGAGATTTTGAAAAACTGCACTTTTCAAGCTGCCCCTCACGCTCTCGCGAGGGATGTTGGTCTGCTGGACGCCTCGTAGGTGCACGGTGTTTTTTTAATTTTATTGAAATTCATTCTAAGCAAAGCCGGAAGCAGCTCCCAAAAGGAATCAGCCAACGACCACTCAATCGCAAAGAGCTACCAAGAGATGTATAACCAGCAACTGCACTCTGAACGGAAAACATCCCAAACGGAACTGAACTGGTAAAGTGCAGCGAGTGTTATCTTCCCCGGGCGGTGGTAAAATCATCTACCACTTCTTTGCTTCCTTTTAGTCCACGTAATCTATGCTTACGCAAGAATGTTCGCGTATTCCTTGTATTGTGTATTGGTGTCGTATCTATAAAGCAAATGGTCGTGTCGGTATAAGCGGGACGCATGAACGATTTTGGCCAAATTCTTTTTAATTACGCAAAATTATTTTCAAGTATCAAGATAGAATGAGATTTCATTTCAAACATTTCTGTATTTCAGCATATAGGATTTAATTTTATCCTGTGATTTATTCGATCAGTTGGGTGACTGATCTATAGTCTTGTTCCCAGCTACCATTATCAGGATATTAATAACTCGGGTCGATAGAAAGCTACTATTGTGGTCAAAAACCCATAACACTTGAACAAAAATCATCTAAAATTTACGATTTAAACCCTGCGCATGTGGACAGATAAATCGTTTATTTCGCAGACGCCCTCGTGTGGCCGGTTTCGCTTGCTATATTGCCCAGCTGCAAGGGAAAATCTTTCAGAAATTCAATGACGTCGACGGAAAATCTCAAACATTCGAGCGACTCGCCGAAGAGAAAATAAATTGGCAATTTGATAGGCTACTAACGCTCTGAAGGCGCGTGCAAAAAGTTTCTGGATACTTTTGCAAAACACGGCGAAATTGAAACTGGAAAACATATTCTGGTGATATAATTCCCCCCCCAAAAGATGAAATCGCGTCAAAAGCGAGCGGAAAATTTGCGTTTTATTTTGCAATTTTGTCATAACTGGTGCCGGTTTAGTAGGTCAGAACTCCCAATATTAGCGTTCAAAAGACTTAACCCCACCCAGCCACTTCCTCCGCCAGTGTCCAGAATAGAACAATCAAATCAAAACAATCAAATAGAACAAAACATTTTTTTTATTTCTTGTTTTTGTTTATGTAATTATTGTTGTTCTTATTATCTAAATTTATTTAGAATATATCTACTTGGCAAAAACAAAAATGTTGGCGTTATCAATCTCTTGTGATTCGTTTCTGGACAATTATAATTGGCCCTATCAAAATAAAGGAAAAATATAAAAATCGTTTGGCATTCGACAGAAAAAGAATAGAACAATCCTGGAGTAGTGTATATGGTACAATAGGCGGCATCTGTTTCCATATCATAGAGTGTCTCGAACCAGTTACTACTTAAAGAGCAGCATCTCAAAATTTAAAGGAACAGTAGGCCTACGAATTTACCGAGCAGAAAAAAATATATGATAAAATTAACTGCGAAACCCCCATATTTGGCTAAATAAAGTGTTGGATTGGTGATGTAATCAATCCATGCACTGGTACTTCCTGGAATATTCACTAAGGACAGATTCTTGCATTGGGTGTGCCTCATTGTCGATTTGACCAATGACTTGAGGCCAACAGCCGGAAATACGCTTTAGTACAGTATGCGACTGCGCCTGTATTCCATACGAACAAAAATATGCATTTTTTTCGTGAATATATGTGTCATCGTGTGGAAGGCAAAAGTTGTATCTTTTCAATCTCTTTATTCTATTTCACTATTATTAAATATAGTTATTGCCGCGATTAGAAATAAAACGCTTTTGGGGCACGTTTTCAGCTTTATGACGTCACAATGAACTATTAGAATATTTACTGTACAAAGCACGCTGCGCGCACCACGCGCTTGCAATACAGAGGGGCCAGGGGGGGGGCGCCGATGGACTGTTCAAAGATAGAAAGGTTATTACAGATTATGCCTTATGCAGGGATTTTGCCTCCTAACCGATCTGTTGTGGGAAATGCTGGATGGTTAACAGATTAACGTTAACTTGGGAATCGACAATCTTGACTTCTCATATTTACAGTTCAACATCGATAGGGTTATTGAATCTCTAAGTTCAGATTTACCCAGCACGGTACCGGTACCGTTTCGCATATCTGCCTACGGTACAGGGCTGAGGGCAAGTTAGGTAACTTATTAAGTTAACGTTTTTTTATCTTTTATTTGTTCACTGTCCTGTATCTTTGCAATTGTTTTTTTTTATCCCGGGAATCCAAAAATCAAAATCCTGGTATTGTTAATTACGGTACCATAACAATATTTGGCTATGTTCTGATTCAATAACTATGGCCAAATTCATACCGGTAATACTGGAATAAAATTTCTGTTGGGCATATCATGAATTCTTTTGGAAAATCCAGATTAGCTTCAGATATCAATTTGCCATCAAATCTTTAAACAATTTAATTGGCAGAAAAAAAGGTTACGTTATTGATCAATAATGGCCTATACAATATAAGCTGTAAGCAGTAAGAGTAACATACGGTAATATATACCTAATATATATGGTATTGTTACCCCAGGTTCCTGGTAACAAACAGGTTCATTACCTGGTGATTTTATTAATACCAGCATACCATATAGTTGTAAAAAGTTGCCAACAATAAATTTGTTTTATAGGATGCCATACTGCATAGGCAGATAAGGTAACTCTTTCATTTTCATCTTGTGGGAAAGCAGAATATGACTTAATCATGTAATTATGGTGACTCATACATGCTGTGTGGGTGGCTGCCAATTCGTACCAGTATAAAATTGTATCAAGAGCAATTGGTCAACAACTTACCTGTTTACGAATCATGGCGTAGTAGCAGTGCAGTAGCATGAAGATTATTAAATAAAAATTAGCAAGAATTGTCATGTTGCTCAAAATCCTGAAAAACTAAGGTACCTGCTTTTGTGATCTGTGGTTCAAATTAAATTTAGCGGAAATGGTTATAAACATGGTACTATAGTCTGGTCATTCCATTGTTAATAGGCACTTGGCTGATACGGGAATGATTGAAATGAAATCTCATTCTGCCTTGTTATTTAAAAATAATTTTGTTCATTTAAAAAGTATCTGACCAAAATTCTTCATGTTTCCTGCCGATTGCGACCCGAACACTCACCAATACACTACAAAAAATACGCAAACTTTCTTGGTTCGATATAAGCTTGGAATATCTACCTGCTTTCGTTTATAATTGCTTGGTTCGCTTGGTTGGCTTCCCTACAAGCGTGAACGTGAGTGACAGCTTGGAAAGTACAGTTTTTTTTTTAATTTCATCGGGGTGCGAACTGATCCACCAAAAACAAACTGATATGAATTGAATCAAACGTCATTCGGTACCCTACCTATTCTGTTTGGTGTTCATAGAATGGGAGAGATTTGCTGATTGTGTCTTATACAACTTGGCAAAAAAGGAATTGACCTCTTCCTGTACAGTGTATTGCAATATTCGGTTATTTGGGTAACAGTACCGTACTGATTTAAGCATTGGTCAAACTGTTCTACATTTACTTACAGACTTAGCTTATATAATTTTTGTATAGTGATAAATAATTCTGAATCATTTTTCCTGATTTTTATTCTATTTTTCTCTTGTCCAGCCCAAAAATGTCTTCAGACAAAATTCCGGCTGCAAATTTCCATTAAATTTCTAACTCACTTGATAAGTAGAACATCGTAGAGCAAGTAGAACAAAACCGGTTTCAGAATCGAATCGAATAATATTATTTGAATCTGAAGTCGTATAATAAATAAAGACATCCTTTAATCAGCTTAGTTTATGTGAAAATTCACACTTATTTCCGAAAAAATTCAATATTTCCATTTTTTTGTTTCAGACTTGCAGAAATCGAGTCAATAATTTTTTATTCGAATATTTTGTACAGCCCTGGTTTGGAGCTTTAATATTTTCTGGGTTGTCCACAATATGCTTGCTTTGGTGGCGCAAAGGGCAAAAATGTAATCGGCGACAGCTAAAGTTCCCGCATATTATGAGATTCATTAAAAATACTGAATGGCAACAATGAGAAAAATGATTGAAATAATGAAGAGGTATAAAAAGAAACATGAATGTTTCGAAGGTCCCAAGAACCAGAAAAAACTATGAAAACACTTTTCAATGAAAAAGAATATTTTGCCATAAATAGTATATTTTTTGCAAATAATAGACTCGACGACGATCATTCAGTAGAGCACTCGCTATAATGAGAAACCTACAACACATGGGAATTTACAGCTTTGAGCTTGTTGCTCTGGACTCAATAACCTATACTGTACAGTGTAAAGCCTGAAAACTGATGATCAAATATTAATACCAATATGAAATTTACATTGGAAAAAAAAGTTCAAGTTCCAATCTTGTGGGTCATAACAAATTACAACAGAGATATTTTTTATAACTCAGTGACAATATTGCAGTATGGGCTATAAATGGTGATTGGAACAAATCACGCAAGCAAAAATCACAAACCTGAATTGGGCAATAAATTGAAAAACTTAAAATAATTTGTGGACTAGGATTTTATCTTTTTATTATATTTGCTTCTAACCATGAAAATTACAAAACAAATATACACCATGATTTGGAATTAACAATTCAATAGGCAAAAAAGGCACAGAGTAAAACTCTAGTATAATCTGTAAACAAAAATATTACATGAACTGTACTGAGTTTTCAAGATATGATGTTATTAAAGTATATGATGTCATATTGTCTGAAGCGATCGAAAGATTCTCAGCCTCTTTCTCTATCCTCTCAACATTCATGACGAATGGAATGCTTCACATCAGCTTGTGCATCATGATTCTTTGAGATATTTCATTAGTCTTACCTGGATTTCTGGCCATAAGATGCCTTGCACAACTTTTTGCAAGGTCATAGTCGCATGTTTTTTACATCATCAAGCAGCGCTGGTATACCAATATACATTTTCTATTTTGAGTCGGTGTTTTGGTTCACAAACAACAACTCTCTTTGTGAGTCAGTTACTCTCATTGTGAGTCAGTGACTCTCATTGTGACTATTAAATTATTGATTATACTGGTAAATTGTGAACTGATTTGCAAACATATTGTGTACCGTAAGTGTTGGCAGAGATTTAACTAAGCTCCATTATGATACCCGTTTATAAGAAAAAGTGTCCAGATGCACTTTTTGCAATCTAACAAATCGACATTGCCCTACAAAAATAAGTGTTTGGAACTTGCGATTTTCTGTTAAGTGATATATAAAAAAATTTTAATTTTTGTTATATTCTCTACTAATGACGGCCATTTTTTGTGAGTGTCTGAGTACCAGAATATTGGACACTCTGACAGACTGTACCCTTATGTACATAGCAACCTCATCAACAGCGTAATACAATTATTATTTTGCTTAGAATTCCAAAAGACTTTACGTTACTGGCACCTAAGTTTTTTCCAATTATATATTTACTCATATATATATAAACAAGAACTTCTCATTCTCTTTTTACCAACTAAACACAAAGAAGACAATTTTATATGGTCTTTGAAAGGTCAGCTCTGTCTCGAGTTCATCTCAGATTGTAAATGTTTCAAAATTTGTATGATTGGGGCAAATTCCCTTAGGGGCAGATTAATTTCCGAATCTTTGAGGCATTCGTTTATACCTTCCAAATATGTTGGGAACACTTGCTAGATAATTTGATCGTTACACTTGAAATTCGAATTGCTTAGAGATTCAAGGAAATAATAAATTACTGCATAGTTTATATTTTAAATGATTTTCAATTTTTTACCAATTTAGCATACAATGCAATTCCCAGATCGTAGAATAATATTTTTATAACATTTTGTCAACTTTTCTCTGAATTCACTGTGAATGTCAAAAATGTTTATTAGTTAATCTTGGTATGTTTGCTTATGTTATTTTATGCAAAATGGGAGAGGAAATTTAAACATACCTTCACTCCATGCGTAACATAGATCTCAATTTATAAACCCCTGGGGGAACAAAGCCAGAAACAATAAGTTTAATTACCTACTATACTTTGATCACTATTGATTCAGCAATGTCCATGCATAAGAGGTGCATCATGCACCAAGAGGTGCACTTTATGCATGGACGTTGCTCGATTAAATTAGCTCATTGGCAAAAAATTTTGGATGTTAACCAGGTGGTTATAATTTTATAAATAAGCGGCATGAGGTCGATCTTTTCATTCGTTTGGAGAGAAAGAATTTTGTACCACTGTCATTTTTTATTTGTGAATCAACAGAGGGAAAAGTACAGTTTTTCAAGAGCAACTCATCATGTTCTATGTATATATATATACCTTTGAATTATCAGCCACCCAAAAATATTTCTAGATTTTTTTAATGAAATGGATGATTGTGCATAGTTTTCTGAATGGACATTGTACAATTTCGCGAATAGTTACGCATTTGTCGCTGATGAATATATACAAGTAGATGAGATGTATTTGTAGTTTTTTTAGCATTCTAAATCAAAGACTTTGTCATTAATTTGACGTATTTTGAATAGTTCAGTATTCGAATTGTTGGTATATTCAGTCCTAATTATTTTGCCTACCAGTGAGCTCTTGCACAGTGAGAAAACTGTGACGAATTCTGAATTATTTTTTGTTCAAATAATTTCTACTTGTTTATTATTCTTGTTTATTTATGTTTTGTTTTCATCGAGCATCCATTATTATTTTGGATACTTACTTCATAAATATTTTTTCAATTGCTTATTTTTGTCGATATTTTGTTCAACTTATGAAGAAAAGAAATGTTGAATGTAGGTCTTATCTCACATAGTACACTCCCATATCTGCTTACAAGCCTATGCAAATAATAAAAGTAATATTTCTATACAAACATATGCTCCAAATTTGAGAGCAAAACAAATTTGCTAGATACTATATCAAATATGTCACGTAATTTAAACCAAATATCCAACTTTCCTACACAGATTTTTATTATTACGATATGAGTCATTAGTGTTACTTTATTGCTGTCCAAGCATATTTGATCAGGCGTGGGCCATGCTTGCTCAAATTTATGTCTTAGGATTTTTCCAAAAACCACATTTCTTTTATTGGTTTGTAATAGGTCATTTCTCGAAACGCCGATAGGATTATTTATTTAACCATAAGAAATAATATTTGTCATTTTATTAGAGAGCATTTACACACCTTGTATTGACAGAGTGAATACAGTTTAATTTAGAGAGTATTTTTTAACAATGCTCGAATAATAGCTTTGTACAAACCTTTTGTTCAACAGTCGGGGGTTCGCCAATTTAGGATAGAGTCGGTCAGCATACCTCTTCATGTAATAATGGTGTATTGTATCTTGAGGAATAATCTAAATCTTCTATTTATTTGGTCATGTTGGAATTTGTTCTGTATAATTTATGTATAATTCATCAAGAATTGGTAAAAACTTTTATTTTGTCGAGTTTGAACCACTGATATCTGTGCTTAGACTGTTGTAATGCATCAGTGGTCCAGGTTTAAATCATATATATTTTTGATTGGAAAGGAATAATTTAGTTGCTGTGTGAATTTTTCTAGATCACATCAAACTTGAGAAGGTTCGCTTCAAAATGTCCGGTACATTGGCAACCTAAATTATGGGTCTTATTCTTCCCATTTTTTTTAGTTGAGTTTTCAGCAAGTTTTTCAGCTTTGATTGACTTTCCCTAATCCTGCGAGGACCTTTACTTGATATAATAAATAAATAAAAATAATATAATATACTCTAATGAATGATAAAATAAACAGCTTCAGAAACTTTTGGTCAACTTTAAATTAGATTTGTAAGGATTTGATTTAAACAACTTTTAAATTTTTTGCTGTATTGTTTTGAAAACGTGATATATAAATAATATTGTATTGAGGAGTTTAGAACATATGAGAAGCATGTTGTATAATGGGTTGGTAACCAGAGGTAAGGAAAGTAAATTTCTGAAAGGAACAAACTAATATATATGGCAAAAAGCTAATTAATTTAAAAAAAACTGTGCGGACTCTAAGCAGGCACTTAATGCAAATTTGAGGAACTAAATATTGTCGTCCAATTTTCACACATTTCCGAGCAGTTTGTGTTTTGAATTTGAAGCATGCTGTCTCGGTATAATTTTTTGGTTTATATTTCTCATCTATTTCCTCTACTAAAAGTATCATGAAGCAAACCAACTTATAATTTGTTCGGTTTTCTTTATTGAATGATTAATGGACAAATGAACAACTTTTCTTTTATGTTTTTATGCATTTTTTTTCAGGCTAATGCTTTTGTTCATTACAAGGCTTAATTAGATTGGATCAGAATGAGATCAAGTATATTCGAAAATCAAGAGATATTTGATGTTTACACTGATAAATAATCCTTTTATACTTTGACAATCTTTTTCTTTCATGTTTTGAACGATATTCCATTTCCCCTTTGCCAAGTAATAGCAGGAAATAGTATAGATTTAAAGATGAAAATATGTATGTTATACTAGGCAATAAGACACATAATACAGTAGATATCATTTGCAAATATCAATTGATTGATTTTATTCTATTTATATTACCAACTCTCTGGTGTACATTACAATCTACAGACTGTTTTCAATTTACCTTGACAATTTGATAACATGGTTTGTGTTTTTTACATCTATAATTTAGAATGAAGCTTGACATTTTTATTATTAATGACTTTTATATTATTAAGGTACTGAAAAAGTAGAGTTTAATCTGATACCATTTTCAATTTGAACAAGTCAATTTGTAATTTCTGAAATGTTCCTAATTATTTCTTAAAAATAAGTGAAGCAAATATACTTTCAACATTTTTCAGATGCATGTTTTCTATTGAAGTCGTACATCGGTTTGAATATAATATATAAACCGTATATATATTATATTCAATTTGGTAAAATTTTTTCCTTGTCCAAATCAAAGGATATTCAATTTTTTATTTCAGATATACATATTTATATGTTTTTATCTTTTTACGTTGATGTTGGAATATGAGCTATTTGAAAGGTAATTCAGTTTGGTAAATATTTTCTAAAATTTTTAAATTTCTAGTACTTTTGCTGTTGTTGAGCCATGGTTTACAACCCTTGGTGATTACACAATAACTTAAAATCTCTTCCACTATTTTTAAAATTTGCAATTCGTTTGCATAAAGGCCTGAGGCAACTATTGAGTTTAAATTTGATTTGGAGAATTTCTTATTGTTTAAGTCATTAAAATATCATCCTTCATCTGATAAGACTGTTGTGCTGAAGTTGTCGGCTATTTGTACATGTTCTTTCAATTTCTGTTGTAAAGATAATTGCTTTTATTTGATTAATGAAGTTATGCATAAAAATCAAATAGATGCAGAATTATGAGTTCTTGATGTTTTTTTACTGAAGTATTTTGGTGACTGTTGTATATTTTACTATTTTAGAACTTTTTGACCTGTGGGTACGAGCTTTAGAATAGTCCCTAATATACTTTTTTGTGTCGTAAGAAGCGGCTACGAGGAAGAAATGAAGTGGTAGATGGTTTTATGTTTGAACTTATTTTTTGCCCTTGTTGCGAGGGTTGGTGTTTTTTTTGTAACCAAAATAAAATGTGTTTGTCAATTTTGGACCACTGCTGATATTAATTTGTAGAGTGTGCTTGAGGTATTAATGTATGTTAAGATCCATTGTGATAATTTTATGGTTAAACTTTTCAAAGTGTGTATAATATTTGGTGAGATATAGTACTATTATTGAATCAAGTTCCTATTTAGGACTATATCCAATCGGAAAAATTTTGTTAAAACATATTTTGTTAAGTATGTGTCGCTGATGGATCGCTTTGATAAGATGCGATCCACCTTTTGCACATGCTTGACAAAATTAATTTTCTTATTGGGTAGCGATATGAGTCGATGAATTGAAAGTTAAAATTGTATTAAAAAGTATTATTGAAGATTTCAATGATATAGAGAATTGTGAGAAATTTAATATAAAAATTTTATTAGTGCATTTTCCATTACTATATTTGTAATTCCAATTTTTCCGAACTTGAATTCAATATTTTGACACTGCTTCTTTGTATATGATTTTCATCTTGGAGTTACGAAAGATATATTTCAGTTTTTTATTTATATCGGTATAAACTGTATATATATTTTATTCAATCCCCATTGAAGTATTAACTGATAGTCTGTTTGTGTGTTGTACAGGACCTTGATAATAGACTCAAAGAGACAAAAATTAATTAAATCAAGAATTTAAAGAAGTTCATTAAAATTATTTAATTCAATACTAAAATTGGTTTTAATGATATTTAATATTACTTTTCAAACGAACTGTGTATGTATGATCAAATTTTATGTGAGTCATGAGCATGAATACAATATTGAAAAAGCCTTTTCCTCTACTTGATTTTTATAAGATTACGCAACTTGCCACATGAATCATCCTGTTCCTGATAAAACCACCATAAGTCAACAAAAATTAGTTTTGAGGTCCCGTGAAAGTATTGAAAATATAGAGCATTAATCACAACACAAATGATCCATTTCCGTCTGAAAATATAGCCAAAATGTAAGTGATAGTCTACAATCGGGTTAGGATGTATTGTGGAAGGAAATTGAGTTATATATCAATAAACTTTTAACTATCAAACTTTCTGTCAAGCATGGATTGACTTCACTAGGGTACAGTACATCTGTGGGTTATGCTTGTATACTTCAGACTTGCAGAATACCAGCTACACTGCTACTCAGACACTCGAAACAATTTCTTCAAATGAGCAAAATTTTATATCTCTTGCTAGAATATTGAAATGTCTTTTTTTGACTGTATAATAAAGCAATCAAATTGTATAACGAACGTTTCGAACACAAGTCTGATTCAAGGTTGGAACATGTATTAAATAGAAGTTTGTGAATAACACAAAAACTTACTGACTGAACAAAATGGTGGTTGATTTAATAATGTTTTATTTACTATTTAAAGATATATACTATAGAACAGTTTCAATGTAGTGGTACCGGTAACTTAGATTTTAGCATTTGAATACATATTACTTGAAAAGAAAATCAAATAAGTTTGAATCAAATATTATTGATTGTAGGCAGCACTATACATCTTTGACACATACTTGAATATGATTGTCAGAAAAATTTCAATCAGGATACAGTGTTAAGGCTGGGCAGTTCATTGACCAAATATTAGTATATTTTTGTCAAAAAAAAAATTCTGAAGTTGGCATTCATGAGAATTTTGAAATTGTGTTTTTCCACCATGTCTTGTTTATGTATGTCTATTATTCGAATATTACCCTCTGCAACATTTCCTGTATTACGATAACTCATATCCGCTATTCGCTTCCTTTTATTGGATGAATGACTTGAGGTATTACATTCTCTCTTAACAGTTATTTACTCTGGCAATGTATAGGAGGAATACTATGCAGTGAACAGATTTTAGTGTAATTTTTATTGGGATTTATAGGGATAGTAGAAGTTAAAAGCTGATGGAAAATTAAAATGTGGTTAGCATTTGGTCAGTATGTGATTAGGGCTGGGCAAAACCAAATCATTTGGAATTCAAATCTGATTCGAATAATTTGTTTGAATCTGATTGAATCACTAATTCCATGTAAATAACAAATGTCCCATTTTCAATTATAACTTGTCTCATCGTGAAATTGTGAAGAAATTTATAGTTTATACTATATTTTCAATTCACACTAAAAGCTGCAACTTTTATTTTTTAATGAGGAAATATATTCGATTTTGGTCTAAGTTGACCAAAATCGATTACATTTCGTTGTTGAAAATGAAAATCCTAGTTCATTTCAACAGGTTTTTGTTCCTGCGAACAAATTACGATAGATTCAAATAATTCTTGCTTCGAATTGCCTAGCCCTATATGTGATGTTTTGTTGAATTGCGGTTATGCCAAATCAGAAATTTAATTTTGTCAAGCATAGATGATGGATGGATTGCGCCATAGTGGCACTCCATCAATGACTTATACTTAACAAAACAAATTTGGACAACATTTTTCTGACTAGGTTTTGATTTGAAAATATGTGTATGTATTTGAAAGTATGTAGGCTGGATATTTTCATATTGAGTTTTGTATTTAAGCATATTGATCTGTTTTTTTATCGAAATTTCCACTTATATTACCTGAAGCTTTCAGTGTCACTAACTAACTCAGACGTGTATTAATGTATATTACACTTCTGTATTTGTCACTCTTATTTGTAAACAAAACTGTGCTTCACTATTGCGGCATTTTTTTCAGGAAAGGGTTATGGTACTTTTAAATTCAAGATTCAAACTTCCGGTAAATTAAATTGAAATTAAGGTTGTGTGATTTCCATATTTTGATGCCAATAATTATTAATAATAACCCATAGGTTATATTGGTTCGGATCTGCATTGTCAATGTTATTTCAGATGATATACCACTGACGAAAAACTTAAATTCAAACAAAAATTTACTCTGGAAACAATTTAAGTTTGAATGCTAATGAAAACTTAACAAAGGTTTAAAACTATGTCAAAGCTACTATTCTAAAATGTTTACGATCAAATTTTTAGTGTGTAGATTATTTCTAATGTATTCGAATATTCAATTACTTTTGGGAATTCCTGATTGACTCGTATAATATCAGTATTGAGCGAAATGGCAAAATATGCTGTAGCCGGTTCTACAGGATTGATTTAATAATAAGATTCTATTTAATAATATCTGATCCAGTTTTGTCACTTGACATTTGTCCATGTATTATGATTGTTATTTAATAATTTCAAGCAAAGAGCAATAATGTGGAGATTATTTTTGGTTGAACTAGATGCCCACTGGCAATGAGGGCTGAAAGAATAGCTAATCAATGTTGTTAATTGGTGAACAAGAGAGGACAGCTTGCACTGTACATTATGAATTATAAATGCACTTCCCTCTCTTTTTTCTAATTTTTAAATTGGACTTACTGACATATGGAATTAATAATAAGATGAGCTAGAGAGTTGCATAGTACATTATATACAAAAAATCTATAATGGAATTAGATGACTTGAACAGAAAGATTAGTATCAATCCCAAATGTGATTCAGTTTAGCAGGTACATTTGTGGGTTATGAGAAAGGTTTATGTTTCATCTAGGGTTATTGTAGTCTATTTAAGCCTATTGAAGTCAATTTAAATACAAAAAAAAAGTATGTGTTGTTTTTTTGTTAGTTCAGATATTAGTGATACATCAGTACTAATTATATTATCAAATCATTCATTTGTTACAGAATGGATTAGTTAATGATGTAGTATTCAAATTCTGCTTGCTGATCGGTGGAAAAACTTGATGTGAGCAGCTGTGGCAAGGGTGAAAACAAAGATTTAAAAACTGTGCTGGGTCAATGTTTAAAATGATAGCGAAATAAGCTTCACAATTGCATTCCATTCAGGGTTTTTATAGGGAAGGCACTTTATCCCAGAAGATTTCAAACAATAACTGCACTTATTGATGTATAGTTCAATGGGATGACATGGTGAATCCTGTTACTAGATAAACCCACAAACATTATTAATTGCATAAACAATTTGTAACAGATGTGCTGGTTGTATTTCGTGTTGTATTTGATTCAAGGATTGAAATATCCACAGTAATACAGATAAATCCTTTGCATCTGCCCATTTAATTAAATTGTCTACGATGTTTCTGAACAGTGGTGTGTGGCCGACATAATAATGATTTCATGTTTCCGAATTATATACCATTTCCTTTTCCTTTACTTATAGTATCTTGTGTCAGGTATTTTACAAATCCGGGATTAATGTGAATCATTAGAATTGTTAAGGTTATGTTCAGCAATGTTTTATTGCCATAGCTGAGACATAAATCCCTCAATCAATATCTTCAGCTAGATTATGTAAAATAGCAATATTTCCTGGTTGTCGAAAATTTTTTTTTAATTTACTACGATCACAAATATTTTTATATCTTTTCCTGCCTTTTTCAGTCAGAAATTTTATTTAGTCAATCATGGTCCACTGACCGACCATTTAGAGTGGCACAGTTTTGTTTTCCTTCGGATGTCTAGCATCGCAGGGTCAGTTTCTTTCTGAGATGTGAAAATATAAAAAGCAGGAGCCACCATTATTCACCATTACCATGATGTTGAAGGTTTGATGATATTAATATTAGTTCAATGGTAGTCAGGTATGGCAATACCGTGACTAAAATATTTCACCATTCCAAAAAAATTCTGAAAAAGTCATTCTGATTGCGAAATTTCTAAATATATTCTGATATAAATATATCCATGTTGACATTTTTGGGTAAAACGATAATCAACTGCAAACTTTCATCTGTTGGAAAACCATTTTTATTGGTGTGTGGAACACTCTTGTATATATTTTTTTTTTCATGAGATTGAGTCATGATCTTACTACATTTTGCTTTTTAATTCCCCTTATTATGAAAATGAGTAATTATACAATACTGTCATCCATTGTGAAGTGGAGCATAAAGGAAACCAGGTGGTTTTATGTGTAGTTTGTAGTGAGCTATTAACACAGTGATTTCATAATTATTATTGTGGTTTTAATATATTTTTCAACTTTTGTTTAGCAAGAACCATAGATCTGATGGAGTGATGGGCCACAATCCACCAAACCATGGATATTATGACATATTTATACATAAATCTATGGTGACAATTCTAAAAATGTAGTTCAACTATGTATCTGTTTTAGAGTAAATAGCCCTTGTCTAAATAATTTAATACCAGTTGGCAATTGCATTGTAATGTAGACCTAATCATTCACATGTTTTTGTATTTTGATTTAAACCTTCTGTTTAACCGGTATATCTTTTCTGCAGATTTTCACCATATCTATTTTTATATTTGCTTGTAAAATAACTTTGCCTAAAAATACACATAGCAATGCTACACAGCTGTATATGTTACCTCAGTATCATTGCATCGTAACAACACCTGCGGCTTGCTTCACCATAATTAATTTACAAAAGGTATGAAATGACTTGTGATAACACCATTGGGATAATACAAGTAATGTAAATGGAAAACGGGGGCAGTAACACTCCTACTGGGACCAACGAAGCCAGCACTACTTTGGCTTTCGATCCTGCTGTGCAATCATATTATACACCTGCATACAACGATGCAAACTCGACATATGGAACTGGGAATATGTTTGAAAGACCCACGACACAAACTCAGGGTGTTGGAGATGGTTCATTTCCTTCTCAGACCTATGGTGCAATCGAAACTTCATCAGTCGGCCAACCCACTACAAATCTTCATCCTACACAACTTCCTATATCAAATTCGAACCCCTTATTATTTACGAACTATCCGACTGCACCACCTCCAACGTATCCACCTCAACATCCAAATCAAATGTTCAGTTCAGATCAAAGCAGAGCAGGTTCTCTGCCACTGACATCACCCCATTCATTGGACCAATTCCTGTCAACACCTCAATCACATTTATTGCAGTAAGTACTTACAGTACCTTATATTATGATTATAAAGTTTTTTATTTTTGGGGCACGCAAATGGTTTGGAAGGCTGCCTATGATCTTGTTATTGTATGAAATGTTTTGTTTACTCTGGTAATGTGAATGTTTAAGCATATTGCAAATATTATATGAGAGTGCAACATCTCCTACAAAGTTGCACATATAGTATCTGGGATTCAAAAAACAGCCGAACCCTTCTCATTAACAAAATAATATGTAAATAATTGTGTAATAATATGTAAATGAATTGTTTTGTTTTTATAGGCTCAATATTGATGTAGGTGGGGAGAGAGATGTAGATGGGTGGGACTTTGAGAATTAGTGTCTGGGGAGGGGGGGTTTGCAGCTTAAAAAGTATAAGAACCCCTAATTTAGAGGTAATATCCATCCGCTCCATATCTTGAGGACTAGAGAATAATGTCGTTATCAAGAAAAATTATTTGGTATTCTAGAATTCTAATGATGAATAATTTTGCTTTGCGATGATTCAGAATCATTTCGTTTTCGAGTAATATATATGTTACCAAATTTTTCTAAGTAATATAATATACAGTTCCAGCATGGGAAATAATGAATCAAGATTTACGTTTTATACAATATTTAAATATTCTAACAAGGTTTTGTGTTGTAATGGACTCAGGCTTGAACAGAGTCTATCAAATTTACCTTGATTCATTACATACTCAATCCATAATGCCTCATGTACTTGTAGTCATTGGATGTATTGCTGTACTACTGTAATCAAATTATTTCTTTAGAGTATTATCAATTTATCACAAGCAAGGTAATGCTAATGTTGCAACTGACAATTGCATATTATTACATTTCTACTAATAAAAATAATTTGCTATATCACATGGTACAGTGTCTATTCAATGCCTGTGAGTCATCTATAACTATTATTTATTTACAAGTCCTGTTCCTGTGCACCGATTTCGTACCATACCAGTACTTTTACTATTTTACATTTGACAGCTGTCAATAAATTTCAACTTCTGGTATATCATCTTAATGTTCTACCTAAAGCGTTAACATTCCTCTAGTAACACTAAGACATATAAAACTATTTTTCAGGTTGCGTGGAACTAACCCCCCTAGTCAACCGCAAACTAACAATTTTCATATGTATGGAATGCCTGACAGACCTCAGCGATTTACTACTTTTCATAATCTTCCATATTCTCCTGGTAAGTACAAATCATAACTTTAATAACATATTTTACTCTTTGAAAAGACCTTCTAATCAAGACCTTTTAGGAACTGACTCCAACCATATCTCATTGATGCGATCCATCAGTGACACATGCTTGACAAATGATGTTTTAACAAAATTTTTTCGATTACAGGCCTCTGTGAATAGTGTTTTGTGAGACAAATCTTGCCAAAAATATTTTAATATATTATAATCCTTCATATTTGATGCATACTTTGTCACTTTTGTTAATATATTGGTTTTTAATTGAAATAGGTCAGATGTAAATTACAATAAAAAAGTTATTTAAAATATGGAATACATTCTGAATTAATTCATGTTAGGCGGCTTTTTTTTGTCTTTTCAAGTTAAATAATAGTCAATAAAATAATCCGATTGAATCTTGTTCTTCTTTAGCTGTGTTGAATGCTTTTGTTATTTTTTAAGAAAGAAGAAAAAGGTTTAAAACCACTGCTATTTCATAGCAGTTTTGATGATTTTATTAAACCCTTTTTACAGTTCGTTTGGTTGCTACCAGAAACTCAAATAGACATTTTTTTACCGGTTATCTTCTAGCGATGGATACGTCATTAAACACTGCCTAATTGCTAAATTTTCTTGCGATGGAGCCTATTTTCTTAGGGTATCCGAGAAGGAGAGTGGCTGACTTTCTGCTATTCGGTTTTGAAACATTCCTGGCAGCGTCCCTAGCTTAGCTGAAGCCTTCAAATTTTTACATTTTTGGAAATATTTTAATGATTCATGATGTCATATTTTTAATAAACTACAGATACTTGACATTCTGATGTTGATTCGATCCCACAAACATTATGAATTATTAATATAACTTTGTACAACATGCTAAATCATGTTTTTAAAAAATGTTCTGTCTGCTCTACTACGTACATTAATTCTATTGGACTGTGCTATTTTACTTTGTCAAGTCAAAGATGCTACAGATGAGCCAAACCTAAGTGACATGATCATTAATAATTTGACACAATATTTCAAAACAAGAGTTTTTAATTGGAAAATAAATTCTTGGTGTGTTTGAATATGTGAACACAGCTTGATTTTTTTTAGAATAGTGAGAAATCTCTGAAATTTCTTGCAAAATCAATGTTATTTTAAATGTGTTTTGAATTGTAGTTATGCTTTTGTTAAGTTCTTCCCAATAGTTATAATACTTACCTATTTAAATGTGATGCGTTTTCCACATGCTATATTGATTTCACTACTTCAACAAAATAGGTTATTTGATGAAGGATTTTTATTTTTAGCAAAGACTGGTGTACACAGGAAAAATATCTGTCACTGAACAGCAATAGTGAATTGCAAGAAACACTAATTTGCCAACTATTTTAATCTTTATCATTTATTTTCTTAAACCTTGAAAAATTGTCATAAGCCATTTTTTTCATAATGAATTTTGTAAACACAGTAATATTATTACTACAATAATAATAATAATATTTTTTTTTAACCTGTCAGAAGCTGTTTACTGATTTTTGCTGTACAATGCATAGTGTGCATGGACATGGTTGGTGGAGGAAGCCATGATCACCAGTTACGTTAACGAGCCTGTGCCGCTGAGGTGTCTATCAGCCCTCTGGCATATGATCACAGCTTTCGAATCCAGAACGATGCACAGTTCTAATTGTATCATTTCATTGTTTTAGCTTTGAGTTGCGTCATATTTTTTATTTTCATATTAAAATATCTTTACAATATTGACTGTTGGCTGTCAAAGTTTTATTCTCTTAAAATGATGCTATACACGAAATTTATCGTAGGGCTTGCAACTAAGTGGAGCCACAAAAACCATAGAAATATATGACTCATCTATCTTTGGCGAAATGCTCAAAAGCTTATTATGTCTGTAATAATGGAGGTATGTTTAGACCCCACAAGATGTCTGAATCACCAATCAGAGGTTAAAAATATAAAACATTACTCACATTAATTTTTTTTTTTGTAAAATTGTCATCTTAAATGTCAGATTCCTTTGTCATTGTTGGCTTTAGTCATGGAGTAACAATGGGTCTGTGAAATTTTGGAATTGGATTTGACTCTGACAATGTAAACATATATTATATTGATATTTTGTTATATAAGAAATTGTTGATTTACTACAAAGTTTGAGTAATCTTGCATCTGAGAGAATTTAATCACTTAATCATCATACTTGGATCACGATGACACTTTCGCAAAGGCAATGTTGCAAATTTAATGTTTGAAAAGTTATAAACTCAGTAACTTGACTTACTGAAACTAGAAGCTGATATCTTTCGGCAAACTATGCCAGTTTGTTAACCACTAACCTAGCATTGCCTTTTTAATTTCTTAGTTTGTCATTAAAATTTTAGCTGCTAAGAATGATTTTGGTACTGGTTGCAGGCTCCAAAAAAATCTTTTTTATTGTCATTTGGAAGTGGATCACCCTGACTAGCAGTCACTTATAGACAGACATGGTTAGTTTTTAGAGAAAGATATGACCTTTCCGTTTCAACCTTGTTTTGCAACCTCATCAGTTGAGTAGTGGGCATGGAATTTATTTTTCATTATACAATATATACTTTTTTTAATCTGTGTAGCACACGTACTGGTCATAATGTTAGAATAATATAAACCTTTTTTTAAAAACTATATTAGCCACAATCATACAATACTTACTATATTCACGTTTTTTGTTCGGTAAAGAAAATTCCTAGCTCAGGGAAACACCACTAAATATTGTAATATTATTTTCATTTTTTCACTTTCAGACCCAAGTTTGAAGCAATCAGCTGTTGGACAAATCATGGATGATGATTCCTCTAGTGGTTTTTCGACGTCTTCATCATCTCATAATGTAATTTTGGGTTCCATATTTCATTCAATTGTATTTTATCATAATATTTATATATGTGTAATTTATGATTTGATTTTATTTACGACGTACTTGAACCGTAACTCTTGTAGTTATATTGTTGATGTGCAGATTTAAGAGAATAGAACCCAATACGCTCTCACCGAATCATTTTAATAAACCTTTTTTAACTTCGTGTTGTTAATTTTTGGAAATTTAAATTTTTTACTTCTATATCATATTTTTTGCAACAAAAGACAAAAATCTCTTTCCTAACTGAAATTATCAATAAAATGAGTTTTATTAATTTAAATTCAATGTAACAAGCTCTTAATATGAAGTTGGATTACTTGATTCAAACCAGTAGTTAAAATTATTGCTGATTCGTTTTTTGCAAATCAATTTCAGAGGAAAAAACGGAAAGCTTGTGGTAGATGTGGACCTTGTCAACGTAAAGATAACTGTGGCACATGCATGAACTGCGTTAATAGAGCAAAGGGAAAACAAATTTGTGTATATCGTAAATGTGAAGAGTTGAAGAAAAAGGTTGGTAAAGTTATTGACATTTACACTTGAACCTTGCTAGAAATATTTTGACCAGAGTTGTTCTTTTAAGCATGAGTCACTGATAGATCGGCGGCACGGTCCAACAGGCATTCTGGTTTTTATACATAATTTGACTAACAGAATAAAATAATCAAATTAAAAAGAGCAATGAGTTTTTTAACTCAGGAAATCCAATGCATTGTGTGATTCTGTACAATGTTCATTTTTTTTAAAATTAATACAATTATTAACAAACGTGTGGTATTCTGAGAATGTTAATGTATGCAGCTAATCTGACAAGCGGATGCTTTATTTTTATTTTTTTTGTAAACTATGGTTATCTAATATAAACATAAAAATATCCATAAATCTCGTTTATTAAATTTGAATATCATGTTTATAAACAATTCCACAATTCAGTCTCTTCAGTTTTATAGCAATTGAAATTTTTTTTAATTACGGTATAACCATTTGTGGGACATACATATGGGACATTCGCTGTCATTCATGTTGTGTGTATAATTTTGTAGTGTTTTTGATGTTGCAATGCAACTTGCAGATAAATTGTGATGTAGGTTGTTTATAAGGTTGAACTGGGTTGAGGTCACATTGTCATAGTATGATTAATTTTAAGATTTCACTTACCTTTTTCGTATTTTGTTAAAGACCATGTACTAGCCAATGAATAAGTGAATTTTCAAATGAGATAACTATGTGTAATATTTAATGTATTATAAATTTTTCTAAACCATTATTCCATTGACTCAGATGCTAAAAAGAGTTAATATACAGATACTAAAGCGGAGATGCATTTTGGGGTATAGAATTTAGTTTATTATAATCCTATGCTTCAGCATTTCCAAATACTCGAAAATGTTCAAATGTTGGCCCATATTCGGTAATATCTACGTTGGTAGCACCTCAAAAAAGCTTGAACAAGATAATATTAGAGTTACCTGATTCCACAAAAGTGTATTTTTAATGTAGAGCCCATGTAGGTGAAAGTGTGGGTTACTTGTAGCAATACAATATTGTTGAATTATATGATGTCGTCAATTTACATTTGATGGTTATTGTTCTTTGCCATTTTGGCTTATCAAGTATGGATCACTAATGCATCATGCTTATGTTGATATGAAAATACTTTTCGAATTGGGGAATATTTTTCTTATAAATAGGCATCAGCTGTTTATAGTTCCTGTCGAACTCTGCCTATCTTTTTACTTCGATTATTTCCTCTACGAGTGGCCATTCGGTGGAAAATGTTTCCTATTACTGTATCTTGTTACATCAGCAAAATCATTGCACTGTATTTCGATGCACAATATACATACATTGCTGCAGGTTGGATGCGCTTTCTGCCAACACAAGGAAGCCTATTCATCTTCAGTTAGTAGTATTCCACCATGGAAATTATTATTAATTTTTATTAACATACGTTTCCACTTTCGGATGTGGTATGTCAATTTTGGATGTAAGTTGCTTTTTAGTAGACAAAAAATATATTCCTCTCTTCTCTAATTTTTAATTTTAGCAAACTACTCTCGGTAGTAAACTGGTTTCTCTTGAATTCTATTTTATCAAGCTTGAGGCACTCTTGTTTGTTGTCGTCATGTGATCATCTGTCCGTTATCCATTCTTCGCAAAATAAACTGCAACGACTTCCTTGATTTTGAGACTATGTCATATGTGAACCATAAAAACAATAAACCAGAACAGGCATGGCTCAATATTTGATCATGCTTGACAAAATAATTACTGATAAATCATCCAAATCAGATATATATTGTATGGGGAAGCATGAGCAACAGGTGGACTGCTCTCCGATGATGCAGTTTATCAGT
Source organism: Styela plicata (assembly GCA_963675895.2). Taxonomy (NCBI): domain Eukaryota; kingdom Metazoa; phylum Chordata; class Ascidiacea; order Stolidobranchia; family Styelidae; genus Styela; species Styela plicata. The sequence goes on along the minus strand of OZ023151.1, from coordinate 6,034,478 downwards.
CACCCATGCATGGCATAGACTGTTTTGATGATTTTACTTTTTTTTGGGAAATGTGTTTGCATTTTGTTTTAGGACTAACATTTGCGGTTTGTAGTCGTTTCCACAAATGATTTCAGCACATTTAATCTTCAGTTTGGTTGCAATAACTTCAGCAAATGAAAGATATGTAACTATCAATCCCAAGGGTAAAATTCCTTTTGATAATATTGCAATATTGTGGTATGAAGATGAGGGACTTCATTTGTGGCAACAGATGCAATAAATTAATAATATAAATTCTGATTTTCCATTATATCAACATTATTTCCTTTACTGAATGATGTATTTTTCACCGACATTAAACTTTCGAAGTACTTTTATAGAGTTATGGCTGTTCATCAGTTTTCAAAACTGCTCCAGTGTTCTTGGATTCTTTAGGTGTTAATAACAGTTAAAGTGGCAAGCTTCTTGACTGAAAAATATGGGACGCATTCCCCTAAGATGAAAATGATATTTCTAAATTGTGAAAGTGGAATTATAGTGCTATATCAAAGAAATAAAATTTTTTTCAAAACAAAATTTTATCCAAATCTTTTTATATTGTCAAGCATGAGTTAATAATGGATCCATCAGTGATGCTTGCCCATGCTTGACAAAACATGTTTTCATAGAAATACTCTTTTCGAAAATACTAAAAAGAATTTATCTTCTTTGGGATAATTGTTTGAGTCACTTGATTTTTTAATACATCAGACTAATATTTACATTGGTGTCATATCTTTGTATACTTTGTGTCATGTTCTATTCATCACATCCGTTCTTCTATATAACCTTTTAATTTGTTTTTCACATTTTATTGGAATTTTTTATTGGGAAATAGTTTTGCAATATTATGTTCTTTTGTTGCTTAATAGCTATTCTTATATTTAATTTTTGTGATTAACAATATATAAAACTATCAACTGAAATTGTATCTTGAAATTCGCATTCTCTAATTAAGATGTTTTTTGGTAAATTTGGCCAAAGTCTATTGTATTTTGTCATTATAAAGTGAACACTTCCACACACACACTTCGTTACTACATTTTTTTTTCTCATAATGGAGGCAAGTTGTAATTGGAAAAATGGAATATTAGTTATTTTTATGGATTTTCGGTAGTGATTCGATCCGATTCGAATAAATTATCCGAATCAGATTTGAATTTCAACTGATTCGGTTTTACCTAGCCCTAATGTCAAGTCTAGTTATATTTGGGATGTGAATAGTGTTAATAATACATAGTTTTTTTGTTTCTTCAACACTATCACTTCTAACTACTACAGTTCTAGACATCAAGTTTCATTACAGGAGTATTGCAGTTTTGGCGTAGATCTAATTTTTGTAGATCAAATTGTGAATATTCAAATGGAATGTTAAGTAAACTGACTAATCTTTTATTTATCTTTTTTGCGGGGGGGTGGGCTTTTTCAAAATTCAAAGATTGTTTGGCTTCACTGTTTCAATTTACTTGCACAGTCTTGATTTATTATGTTATGCTGCCCTTTGTCAACTTACTAGTAGGATTGTATTTCCAATAACATTACAGAGAATTCTATTTATAGGAAAACAATATAAATGGAATTGCTCATTGTCTAGGGCTTTCTGCAAAATTGTTGGTTCAATTTGTATTGATGTTGTTAAGGTCATTTTAGTTCCTTGTGAAAAATTCAAATATAAGGAAAACTAAGATTTTAAAGAACAACTTAATATATTTTAATAATATGAAAGGTAACATCCAAGATGGTGTATTAATAAGTGCTTTGACACCAGAAAAATAGCTTTCATAAAAAATTATGGAAATTCAAGACAAAGTTCTCCTATTTGAGTCATCTGGCAGAAATAAAATTAAAGTACTAAAGGTCATCAACACTGACAGCTAAATAAAAAGGTGTGTAAGACTTTAACACCCAGGAAAAATATAATTTTGTCACCTCTTGTCAGATTATTGATATATATTTGCAATGTGAATTTTATGAAAATATGGTCAGTGATTGCTTGGGATGAATTGCAGTGCTTCCAATAATATATTCATAAATTTAAATTCAGGCCATAATATTGATTTCATTTCACTTTTTGTGCGCAAACAGTATGGAATGTAGGTCTGCCCTTGCCAGGTATTAATACTAAAATCCTTTGCTCGACTTCAATATTTTAAATAATACTAGAGTTGAATATTTTACAAAATGCCATTATAAAAGTGGACGATAGGAATACAAGAAACAGTTTTGAGAATATTCAAAACGTAAAATTATTCGTTATCGATTTCTGAAGTAATTGAAAATCAATAATATTATGATAATTTTCAATTTTTTTTCAAAAGTGAGAATTTTCATGTAAATTATAAGCCGATAAAAAAAATGATTTTGTTTATTATACAACTTTTATTTGACTCGTTTCTGAAGACTATCAATTTTGATTACCACACATAAATACAAATGAATGAACGACAGATAGTTCACATTGTATCAATGTCATGTCTTAAATCTTTCCAAGTTGATTTTTGATGTTGAAAACATATTTCAAATGTGATTCTAATCTTTCATTTTCAATTGAAATCGGAAATGAGAGCTTTGAAACACATTCGAAAGTTTTACATCAATGCCCACTCATAAACAGTTTTCTCATATAAATGAGGTTCATCAATTATTTAAAGATTCAACTGTATGTATGTGTTTGCAACACAGAACTTCAATCCCATTTCGCTATTTATTACTTTTTATTTTAGCCTTTTTCTTAGAACTTTTCTCTTCTTGCATCTGTCAAAATTGCTGCAAGAAATATTATTTTTTACATGAATCGATGCAATTACTCTGTGGCTTGTTTCATATTCCAAATTGTAATTCGATATTCCAATGACTGCAAGAAAATTTTGCAAAATTGTCGTTCAGGAAACACTGCTCCATAATTGTCAGTGAACTATGTCAGGACACTTAACTTTTAGTGTAGCATTTGATGCTGTTTGATCAAACCTTTGAAACTTATTTATGTTATTTCTATAATATGCTTCTCACACACGCTTTGTAAAATATTAGCTAAGACATTACTAAAGTGTAGAAACTATTTATGTTTTGCCAGTCGCCATATTGAAGAAATCTTCAACATCTTTAACATTTTACCGTCATGTTATAAAATTGTCCCTAAATTTGCTTAAATGCAATGATTATGATTGTTTCACTTTTCAATGTATGATTATGTAAAAAAGTTTTGATTCTGTGACATATGCTTGAATGTTGTGGAAATCCTCAATGGACAGTAATATTAAACACTTCGATTGGCATATTAGCGATATGTCTGAAGCTGTCTAAATGATGTATTAAATTCATATACTCGATAGAAATATATTGCGCAATTTTAGTTATCTTTAATACAAAATCAATGTCACCTGGTCTATCAGTGACTCATGCCCAACAAAACAAATATTTCTGAGTGAGTGGGAAGGGAAATACTTCTTTTTGAACATAATTGGCATCAACCCAAGCAAGAAAGTTGGGATATAATATCTTTTGTTATGTTATGTATGTCTATCTGTGATGCATGCTTGACAAAATAAATTTTTATTAGGAAGTGCCACAAACAAAGTTGTTTGATTAAAAATTCATTTCACTTGGAATTTCAATGCGATATTTAGCCTCATTATTATGAATTTCTACCCTAGCAAGGAGCTATGTCAATGCTCCATTATGGTTTTAACCCTTCTAAAGCAAAGTGAATGGTAAACCCTGGACTGGATATTGAAGCTTAGATGACCCAGGCAAAGAAATTATGCCAACCTCTCAAATACAACACAATTCACTGAAACCATTTTATTATACAACATCAAATTAAAATCATATCTTGTTTAAAATAGAATATTCATCGATATTTTATGTCATAAAGAAATTAAATGTTTTGTAATATAATTCTCCCACAATCAATTTTCAATAAAAAATTCATGCTATTTCCTGTATCTAGGCCCAATATCTCGTTTTTATGATCACCCGTATCAAATTGGTGGTTTCCTAGCTCGTATTATGTTTCAAATTAATCATTCCTTACATATTATCTCATATATTTTGGGAAATAACATGTTTGATAAATTATGGTATTCAGTGTTAGTAGATGAAATATATAATTTTATATTAGAAGTAGATCCATATTTGAAGATGAAGATTTTTCCAATTTAGATATTTATTATATTCAATATTTGCTGAACAGTTAAAAAGATGAATTGACATTACTCTTTCTTTGTGAGTTGTGTTGTAATACACGTTGAATATTATGCAACATTGAAAGTGGAGACACCCAGGCAAGCAAAAAATTTGTTGGTCTCAAAAATTCACAAAATCACAATAATAAACTCCAAAGATTTTTATAATAAATTGGCTTTATTCCACTTTCTGCTTATTAATATATATATATACAAAATATAGAAATTCTGGATTAAGTTAACCACCCTATTCACTTTTTGAAGCTGTGATTCTTTATATTTATTTTCACAACAGCACTATAACTGTTTACTCTCATACCAATACTTTCAGAAATGTTACATCATGCTGTAGGCTATTGGGCAACTATAATATAAAATTCCTCCAAAGTAATTTTATGCTTTGAGGTCTGTTTATTTGCATTCAAATTTTTCCTGAAACAGAAAATAACTCCAAATTTATGTTGCTGAAAACATGCGTTTTGGTCGTGAATTTTTCATGAGATGCATGGCTGTTATGTTAACAAGCTAACGTCTTAAACCACATTTTTATATTGTTCATGGCGGGCTTGTATGCTCATCGTAGCTACAGTATGTTGCTTTTCCATCATCTTAATTAAATAATTAAGAAAAAACTTTATATCATACTAAATCATACTAAAAAATTTGTCGCAATCAGATAATTTATTTCGTCACATATGGAACGCGCCTTACCAACGCATCCATCAGTGACCCATACTGATGTTCGGACAACAATTTTTTGATCTAGATGTGATGTGTGGAGTGGCCACTGGTCAGAATTTAAAGTTGCAAAATATATAAACATTATATTGATATCAACAATTTGCATTTTTTTCTCACTAGTTCTGAGTCCTGAAAACGTATTCTTGCAAGCTTCACTCGAGGTGATTTCAGTCATAAATCTTTATTAATGAAATTACTTGAATTTTACAAAAGAATGGATGAATTTGGAAATACTTGGCACTAGCAATGTTAAGAAAATTGAATTTGAACAGTATTCAAAATTCAATTTTGTTAATAAAATTACGTTTCAAAAAATCCAGATTTCTACTTTTTGACCAAAATCATGATTTTGTTACAAAATTAGTTAATTTGGAGTATTGATGCAGCGGGTTTTCTATAATGCCGGTATCTAACTATGCAGCCAAGGGTATCCCTACTTGGGTCTCACTAATCTATCTCAGGGTTGGGCATAGCTTGGGTTACAAATCACCATCATGTCATTCCTAATATTATATAAATATAACTTAGTTTACTTTATAATTATATAAACTAAAGTATAATAGGATTTTGAGGACTTAAATTAGAACACATCTGTTGAATTCCGATGTCAAATCTATTTTCTTGATCTGTATACATCCAAAAATTATGGATTTCTTACATTTGGCCCATGAATAAACCAACAGAAAAAAAAACCCTACTTATATGAAACTAAGATTCACATAAGTTTGAATGCCAGAATCATTGGCCGGATATCCATTAATTTCGGCTTGGCGGATTTACAAGAGCAATGAATAAACAAGTAATGAGCTTGGAAGTTTTGGGAAGTGAGTAATTAAAAAAATTATGTTGTCAGAAGACAAAATGATATGGTCTTTAATTAATCTATACATGATTCTGAGTTCCAATTTTTGGCCACTCTTAAATATGAGTTTTGTATAAAAAAAATAGGGTACATACTTCTGAATGAAGTGGTAGGTGGTTTTACCATCTCCCGGGGCAGTTACCACTCACTGCACTTTACCATGGTGTTTCAGTTCTGTTTGGGATTTACTACATCTTTAGCTCTATGCTATTATGTGGTCATTATAGATGGTCCCTTTTATTATGCAATGCTTCCAACCTTGCTCAGAGTGAATTTCAAAAAAAAAATAATCTGGGGGAGATAAACTTAAACAGTAATTAAAACAAATCGTCCATTTTATCACTCTTTATATTAAACTACGGTACCCTCAAAATATGATTTGTTTTCAAATTCATATCAATACAAGCTATAATGATAATGTTTATTTTCATTTCCCATCTACAATACCGTACCATAATAACTCACTTTGTGACTTTATTATCAGTGTTATATTATCAACATTATACAAAACTCTTCGGTTTTTTATTCCTGTTTCGTCAAGCACTGATTCACCACATCTTTAAACAATCTCAAGTGCCATTCATATTGAGTACTCGAACCTCTCTTTTACTTTTGTCCAATATCCTTTCCCAGCGAACAAATTCTAATCTATCAGGTTTTACCAAGCGTGGAGGATCGATGGGCCGCGCCGACGAGGCGCGATTCATCAATCCCTTATGCTTGATAAAAAAGCACCCTCATGTTATTGTTATCACTTTACAATTCACTTATTTATTACAATATAATTTGTGATGGGAACAACAAACTATAAGCAACAGAAAATTTAATAATAACAATTCGAGTTCAATATAATTGTCCGAAGTCTTTGATGGGAAATTATATACTCTGGAACAGTAATTTTGAGATCATCCTTTTGAATTGGAATATTTGATTAAAAGGGGTTGTAAATGTACTCCTCTATGATAACAGAGACCTATTATCATGTAAATCACACTAGCGGTCAGTCAACCATGTAATATAAAAAGAATATTAAAAAATTCATATAGAGTTATGCGCTGTATATTGGTTCTAATTCCCGTTGGGAATTAGGATTGTCTAATGTCCATTTTTGGCTATCAATGAGGTAATGGTAAATTTTTAATGTGTTTTTATTGTTCTTGTAATACTGTACACTTACCATGGTGAATAATGGAAGACTTGTGGATACTTGTATAGTAATATTAATATATCGTGGAGATAGAGATAGTTGACTCCCAATAACTTGTTAATATCAGATTATCTGAGTAATCAGGGTATTCAACATATATACCAAAATAATGAGGTATATATTATATAAAAGGAAAATTATAGATATTTCATAATACCATTTCATATCCAATATTTTACTGTAGACACACATTAATATGACATATTCTAGCAGGTAAATATATGTCCATTTTCATTAACTTCATTGCTTATGCAAATATTTCAATACAAAAATCAATGTTATATGTATGTATATATTCCAAGATGCTATATAAACAAAATGTATCAGATTGAGTACATGAATTATTTCTATGTGGTCCTAAGAGCTTTCCTTGCAATGCAAATTTGACATGATATATCATATTTTTCAGCAAAATAGATCATGTAAAATTCGTAGTAAAACAAAGCTAATTTCAAATCAGAACTCTATAATACAAAATTTGTGTAATACTCCTCAGGATAAGCTTTTAATTGGGGAATCATTGTAACCTTGTCAAAAAGGTGGTTTGAGCATTAACCATTATCAGTTCACATTTCTTGAGTGTGGCATTCTTAGTTCATGTTTAGTGAAAAGAAATTTCTGTGGGAGAAACTGACAAACAATTTCTCCCAATTTTTTTATATAAAGGACTTTATTTTCTTGTTATCCTCAGCAATTCATTCAGCTATTCGATTTTATTTGTTGAATAAAATAGTCATCTATCATCGTTTTTAAAAGCACTCAACCACAATATAATTAATTCGTTATGTACTGGCGTATTCAATAATGTATTGTGTTCTTTAAACATTTATTCGATACAGAGGTTACTTTTTGTTTACCATGGTCTTAGCTATTGTTTGCATCGGTTTCCCATTTATCAAAAATGCTTTAGACACAAATAATATGTCTCTGTGAGTTACTTAAATATTTGTCAGTGATCAAATTAGAAGTTCTCTTTCATGAATTGTTAGAAAACAAACTAAAACTTTTCAAAAAAATTTCATTTGTATCGATCCATTATTTTTTATACATGAATATAAATATAATATATCCTAATATGTTGTATTCGTTTCAGTTCAATCAACTTAATGTAATGACAAATAAATACACCGAAAATGGATATATTTTATACAAGCATTGTAAAATTTTGATTTTTAGATATATTTTAGAATAATTTTGGAGCAATGTTTTCAAAATGACATGAATTGTATTGCTCATTATAATAGCAACACCAATATGTTGCACAGGGCTATGAATGTAATGTTAAGTCCTTATTTTGTTTAAATTTTTTATCAATATTGTTTTAGAATACCGGTAGTTGTTTAGTTACTTTGGTGCATGATTTTATTCAAAGTGGTTTTTTACCCTGAAATTAAAATATTTTTCTATGAAACAAAAATTGATTAGCTCTATTCCCAGTTTTCCTCGTTTGTTCAAAAAGTATTTGTCTCTAGACAGTTATTATGCTTTTTCATCACGAAGATGGCTGATCTTAACTTGAATATTCAAATAAAATCACTGTCACGTTGATGTACTGTTCATGACAGAGAACTTAAGTTTGTGATTAAAATATGTCAAATTATTATTTTTGTCCCATTGTGTGAGTTTGCATTTGTATTTGCTCAAGGATGGTAAAAGAAAAATGTTTGAATAGAATCTTTTTTCGACAACGAGATTAATATTTCATATGGTATTTGTTTCATGTACACCATGTACCGGTAGTTCGTGATGAAAAAGGGAATGATAAATCTGATATATAATATTATGAATCTGAGAAATATCGTTCATTATGGTGGTTGTAATTATTAAAATTTTGGTTCATAATTCTTTGTTGCACAGGTAGCAGAGTTTTATGCAGATAGGGCATCTTGAATATTGTACTCTCCCCCCTCCAAAAAAAAAAAAAAAAGTCAATGGAATTGATGATTTTGAGTAACCACAGATGCTAATGGCAATTCATAAAATGTTTTGATCATTTATAATTTTGGTCCCCATGGTAACAAAAGTGCATTGATGATATCAAGTTGTGAACAAGTGACGAAATGGGTTATGCAGAATAATGTTTTATAAATATATACATTCTTATTTATATATCAAATATATGAATAAATCACAATAAAATCAACATTGGTAAATAATGTTGTTTGGAATGTTTTTCAATACTAGTGTATCAAAGGTTATATAATTCTCAAGAGTAACTGACATTTCAAGTATCATCATCATAAGCTTACTCATAGTTATATTACGTAATAACTCTTTGTTCGTAATTCCCTATTTACCGATTTATTTATTTACTTGTTAGAATAAAATTTTGTAATGATATTGATAGCCAACTTGATTCCTTGTTCATGATATATCTCGCCAATTCAATGTACGCGGTAAGCATGTAAAATTTCAATGACATAAAGATATAAAATGGGAAAACTTCTGTAGCTTGTACTGAAAATCTAGCAATAATTCTTGAGAACGTTTTTGATGTAGATTTATCAAGGGCTTGCTATATTGTTAAAAAACTCTTATACCAATAAAACATGTCATCTATAAATCAGAAGCAAACAATTCAATATTTTTATTGGTACCATAGTTGGCTAATTGTTAGCGGACTTTATGCTGCTCATCGATTTTTTTAAATTCAATTAAGGATATGTAAAAAGTTACCTATATAGTTTCCAACAATTCAGCAGGCAACATCTTTCGATTGCACTTTATAGTTTTTTAAGATCATAAGGGATAGCGACTAATGTAATTTTAAAGTGATTGGCAAGATTTCCTTACTCAAAATTTACTAGGAGAAATTATTTTTGTTTGATCCTCAGTCAAAATGTTCTTTTTTCGTCGCTCTGACTTTATACAACATTTTCTAAGATTTTTATCATACTAAAAATAAACTATACATCATGGATGACAATGAAATTTAAATTAAACAATATTAAAAATACAGCTTTATATTTACTGGTATAAGTTTCAAAATTTCAATTTAAATAGCAAAATAAAATTTTTGTTAAGCATGAGCCACAGATGGACCATGCCAAGGCGGCACAATCCATCAGTGACTTGTACCTACTTAACTTTTTCACAGTTGGGTGTCTACCAGCCATTTTATTCCTCTAGCATGAAATATTGCCCATTAGCTGAAATTTCTTCTGATGAAGTTTATTTTCTTCGGGTGTCTGAGTAGTAGAGCAGCTGTTGGTATGCTTCGCCGTAACACGATTTTCCCAACTAGTAGCCATTTCAGCTACCTTTAGACTGGATAATTAAATTTAAGATCATGCTTGACATGTTACAACTCCCCCTTGTCACATTAGGGACGACTTACATGATATTACATGTCAGGTGACAAGGGTGTGTAATATTGGCTTTTAAGACTGAAAATAACATCTACAATATAGCATAGTTTATGTGTTGTGTAAATAAACATGGCTTCATCCTTGGTGGGTTTGCTGTGATAATATTTCTATGTTTTTATGAATTCAATAGAGAGAAATGAATCATGAATCTATTGTATTTTCATTGCAGCTGTCCATTGAAGTGCAATTTTTTTTTTATCAAGTAGAACCAGTAGACCAGGATTTTTGCTGAAGAAGTATAAATAGAAAAATATGAGTGTTACAGCATTTCAATTCAATGTTTCACAATTTCAGTTACTGGCATTGAATTCACTTCTTTTTGAGCACAACCGACCAATCATTCAGTGAAATACTGAAAAAGTCAAAAACAGTGATATAAATTGATGAAGCAGGCACCCATCACTGCACTGTTGTCTTATCATGTTATCCAAGCATCAAGGCTTTGCAATTAAAATAGATAGAAATTGTTTATTTTTTTAGCGTTAAATATGGAATAAATACTTTTTTTATGATTTCCTTCTTCAGGTTCCATCATTTCTTCAAACAAATTAATTGTTTTCTTTAACTTTTTTTGATATTGAAAACCTTCAAAGCTGATGTCACTCTGAGGTTCAACCAAGCTTTTGCCTACTTGAACAAGTGTGTTCTTTTTTTTAGCCTGGGACTGAAAGTTATTCTGCGTCAACAACACCAGATCATCAGGTTGAACCGGTAGTTGTACGACAAGAAAAAAGAAAAGTATGTATATTTTTTTAAATTTAATACAGGCACACAACTATCTCTGACAAAAATAAGTTTAGCTATGTGGTGCAAAGTTGGATGTTTGAATTTAGTTGAATGTGTTCTTACATAAAAGTTAACATTATTAAGTAAGAATTTATGTTATAAAAAATTGGAAAATGTTTGTTTTAGCCAAGTCGGACCAAGGCATGTTTGTTAGATGATATGAATTACAAATAGATGGTGTACCATAGGTAAGGCGCAATATATCAGTAGTGCCTCATGGGCTACAACATGTAAATTGCTAGGATGAATATCAACAACTTGAAATGGGATAATTTTTTTTTAACATCCTGCTTTGAAGAAGTTTGACTGTACGAATGTCTGAAGCTTCTGCAATAAACATTGCTTGCTTTCATGGATTGAGCATCTTTTGTACGAACATGATATATATATATAGCTAGTGATAGAAACTCACTCGGTCCTCATTAAAGAAATCTTGCAAAAATTCTAAATTGAAAAAGTCCTTTTTGTCTCTGATTTGGGAAATGTTGATTTGCTTCCCATTTTATATGTGAGTTGAACTTTGTGAACAAACCTTTACTGATAAATTTTTAAGTAGGCCTATTTTTCATGCGTTTCAAAATATAGAGGAATGAATAGAATCATTAAAATGTTTCTTTTCAATGAATCAGCGTTTTGTTTCAATGCTTTTGTTTTATTGCACAAGAATAACAGATGAAATTTGATCATCACAGCTTGTTAGGACTTGTTGTGTGGCCTTATATCATCTATCATCTATTTAATAAATTTCAGAGAAGCTTTATGGAAAACAGTGTAGAAGTATTTTGTTACAGAATGAGTACTTCGTAGTCAGGAATTATTGTAGGACTGACTTCAAACTGTTAACGTAAAATGAAATTAATGTGTGCGTCTATCTGCAGTATTAGCATTTGATTGATCAAACCTCTTTGGATTGACATTGCGCCATTCTCCCCACCCTAATAATGAGATTGCCTTAACCAAAGATTATTTTTTGTCAGTTATGAACCATAGACTATACCTTACTGACCATATTATCAATAACCCATAATTAATGAAATATATTATGTCAGGTGTTGGTCACTGGTCGATTAGATACTGAGGTGCATGGTGCATTCAGGACTTGTGCTCGTTAAAAGCAAATTCTCATTGGATGTATTGTGTATTCATCACTCCTTCGAGTCTGCACTCTCAGCTCTAGCTGTACTTGCTTTAAATAGATCAAACAACTTCAAGAACATCAACATTGCTAATATTTATATTGCAATGTTGATGATTTTAAAGCAACTGTTGAGGCCCTTAATACAATAAAATATCTGTTGCAAATGTTCTTATGAGTGTGTCCGATTATGATCTCAGCACTGTAGCTTACATTCAGCGTCTAGCTACATAATACAGTCCTGCGTAGATGTACCCGTATATGTAATATGGTTAGAAAATGGGACATTCATAATTACCCATGACAATATCCAACATCTTTTATCAATGATGAAATGTGCTGAACTGTCGCTTTGAAGAATTGAAGAAGACAGAGAAATTCTACCTATTAAGATGAATATTAAAAATGATTTGCACACCGTTACTGGCCAATAGTTTAACCACAAACTCAAAATTTAACCTTTTGGAATTAAAATCTGATGGTAATCCAGTTTCTATTCCCAGAGGGATGATGAAATGTCACAAGCTCAGAACCTGTCCGGATAAAAAATGAATATTGCTTTGTTGAGTATGACCCATAGATGGATTGTGCCTTTGCAAATAAAGAATCTTTCACACTGAAAATCAGGAAAGTGGGATACTGATATTTATTTTCCTTGAAGAAAAAAAAATGGAATTAATGTGTGCAAACCTTATGAGAAGAGTACTATGCTTCGATGGTCCTACCTGGGTGACTGGATCCTGTTTACATTCGGGTCTTTTTTCAACACCCAAGTATTTTTGTCTATTGATTTAAAACTCATCATCATCAATAAATAATTGGGGTTTTCCTGGGATTTAATTCAGGTTTTCGGTGTTTAAATATTTCCATTCAAAATATTTACTGATTGTCACCAATAATTTAAATTCTATATCACATTCATTCAAATCTATTCTAAATTTGTTTACTTGTAGCCCGATTTGGTCATGTTTATAAGTTGATCGACAAAACCTTAAAACAACCAATATGTGAAATATTGAAGCTGTGATGTCTTGTGTTGTTCTACTAATTGCTTTTTTTTTATGTCTTAGTGAAAGCTCAATAATTCGTGTCCTAAATTTCATTTTGTCGAATGCAATCCATCAGTGATCTATACTTGACCGAACATATTCTGAAAGTTTTAATGATTGTGATTGTGTGAATAATAATATAATATTTCTGGTCTTGCGTAATTGTTTGTATCATTCAGTTTGTTTTTCTAATGTTGGAATAATATACAAAATACGAGGTTGGTGATGACTGATGACAAGTTCTTAAGTATTTCATTTCCTGTCTATTCAATTCTCTTTCAGAGTAAATTTAAACCAAAGGTTTGGAGTTTATTATGCTAGTCATTGTTTTTGAATGTATTCAATCTGGACCGCAAAGTGAAGTGAAGGAGGTTTTGTGGGCAACCATGGTTCACTTTTAACCCTGCTTAATTTTTTCTGTTCCATCAGCGCAACTTTTGGTGAAAAATCCTTTTTTTGTCTGTGTATGGCAAATGGAAATGGTTCATCTAAATACAGTCTGTTTCTTGTTTTATTCGAATGTAACATCATTTATATTGTTCAAATTAGCACAAGATTTATTTACTTTCAGCTGCTGGCTGATGCATGGAAATTTACTCCCAAGTCCGAAAAATATTAACCAAGACTGTTTTGTCAAAGTGTGTCACTGATAGATCGTGCCGACCAGGCGCGATCTATCTGTGGCTCATGCGTGGCAAAATATAATTTTCCATTGGTTAATTATGTTGAAAACCTTCTTTATAAAAATCCACAAGATGGCGCATGTGAATCATGAATATCACGCTAAATTTTGTCCGTCGGTGACGACAATACCTAGAACAATATTTTTTAATATTGACCGTAGACACACGCGCCGTTTTTACACCCCCGTTAAAATAACCATCAATTAGATATTTAGATTGACTGTCTAGTGTCGGGAGTTTTATTTTGTCGAATATCGTCGCGGAAATACATTTGGGACATTTGGTATATTTGACATTTGACTTCTACTGATATTATTTACCGGTTACTGGCCGTGGCCACTTCCTGGCCTAGTGAAATGTTGAAAATTGAAAAGGAAAAAGTAGTAATTCTGCCGCAATTTTTGAGATTCCGCACAAAATGATTCGCCAACTGTGAGTCAAAGAGGAATGTCAGTTATCCCAAACAGAAAGAAATGTGACTGAACATGAAATCTGTTTAGTGAAAAAGGGGTCCTTAATTTTATTTGTATTTTATTGTCCCTCTTACTCTTTGTTACGTTAAATGTTATTTTGTCGATGGTAACTGTTATTGACACGCCAAAAGGATCCAGAATTGAATCTTTAATGAGAAAAATCGCAACGATTAACTAGAAGGAAAAATTTAGTCATGAGATATTCTATGAGAAAAATTGGAACTTTTCACTGAATAGGAAAATTTTGTCGAAATGTGTTTTGTCTAATAGGGGCCACTAATAAATCTCTACGTCAATGCGCGATTTATAAGTGGCTTATGCTTGATAAATCTACGTTTCTGAGGGTAAGAGCTGTTATTGTGTTTTCCATGCCTATGAACTTAGGAGTGAGTTAATGTTTGTGCTTGCCTCCTGTTATTATCTCTAAATTTGAATAGAAGTTTTCATAAAAAAACTATGAACTGAATTGGAATGCAATTGCATTCAAAATATTCCAGTCCCAGTATGCTGTTACTGTATACTGTTAATTTATATCGTCTAAATAAATCCATCAATAACAAATTCCTGGGTCAAGCTTCATTCTTGAACTGGTTTCATTCCGATTACCGCGAGAATATTTGAGTCAAAGATGGACGGCGGGCGGCGCGATGACCAGTACTCGGGCTCCTGTTTATGGTATCTGAGAATGATTGTAAGTAAAACCAGTGCGCAATGAAATAGGAATTCGAAACACTCGAATATTTTTTCTACTTTTTCCCGGCATGTCTGTGAATAAATAAATTAAGACGTTTTAATTCAAAAATTGTCCGTTAAATTTAGATTATTTTTGTAATACGCACCTCCTGATTCTAACGAAAAACGAATGATTCAGCATTCCTAATTGACTACTTTTTTGTCGACTGTGATGTATGGGTCACCAGCAAACAGACAATAGACGAAGCAATCCGTCAATGGTATTTTAATACTTGGCATGTTAAACTTTATTTTTCCATTTTTATTTAACGTTTCGTAATATGAAAATAATTCTAATCTGGAGATCGCTTTCGCCATTTCTCCGTAGTTGCATATTTCGCCTCAGGCCGTGTTGCGGCAATTGGTAAAGTAATCATAACATCGCAATACCATGATATAGGTTCATTTGTATGAAAAATATCGAGTTTTTGACCTTGCATATTTATGTAAACAAAATTTTCTGGAAATAAAAAAAAATCATCAGTCAGCCACTTTCCCATAAAACAAATGGATATTTTGTGTACAGCTTTTTGATTTAACTTGACCCCACTCGCGCCTGTTTCATGATATATGCGATGGTTGCATATCATATACCGTTCGTGATGCTTGGTAATCTAGTAAAAGAAAATATCGACCCGGCTTTCATCTACGCTTCAAGTTTTGAGTGTTGAGAATTAAGAATCGATGAGCATAAATTTTGTAATTCTGGAATGTGTTGGAAAAATCATACTTGTCAAGTTCTAACTTAATAGTCTCAAACCCAACTCACTTCGAGGGTCAAATAACACAGTGCCACAATAGCGGTGCTCCTGAAAAAAAAAATATCAGCATTCTCGTATCAATTGAACAATGCATGATTACGGATGGATTTTACACGACAACATTAGCAAATATATATATATATATATATATACCATGAAAAATGTATTTTTTGCTTCAATCGACCTTGATTTCTGAAAACACAGGTGACAAACCGACAATTGGAGTAGTGCCCGAAATTTTTTAATGTACATTACTCAGAAGTTTCATAACGCCGATCCAGAGCACCAGCTGCCGCTACCAGCATATGAGGATAAAGACAGATGAGTGTAATCAACGGGCCGAGAGTAGAACTCGATGATATGAACCTTGATATTTTTTTTATTAAAAAAATTCGTGATACTTGAAGAGTGTTTGCAAATTATTTGAATTTTCCATGAAGCTTCGTGTGCAAGGCGAACAGTATGATTATTCGCGAATAAAGTATTCTAGGCGGATATTATGGTCCAGCTTGGAATACTCCAGAGTCCCATCCAAGGTGTGCATTGCACGATCGAAAAAATTGTCAGACAGGCGTCATTGATAAATCACGCCATGAAGGCGTGGTCCAGCTGTTGTATATGCTGTATAAAATATCATTATAAATATTGTCGTTTTAATTGTCGTAATTTTGTTAACGTCTTCGAATTTATTGTTTACGGATATTTTTCAAGTACATAACAGACGATGAAAAATGTTGTGGTGTCAAAATTTTCCCGTCACTGCAGTTATGCATACTTATTTGGTTATCTTTTGTTTGAATATTTCCAAAACATCGATTTTGTTATAAATATCCAACCTGTACTGGAAAGTAATTCATTCGATATGATTCACCAATTTGAAGTTTTTAGACGATGTAAGTGTGAAAATATTTTCGCTTTTGAGATAACGGTCGGATTTGGGACTATATAGGCTACTCGCACGTTTAAGATACTGGAAATTCCAAATACAAAGTTATTTGTTTCCACTGCCTTTTTAAACTAAAGCTTATTCGCCGAAAGATAATGCTCCAGTCTTTCAATATCTGAAAGAATATATATTCTCCCAGGACTTTTTATATTTTGTGCACCGTATTAATATTCGAACAAGGTACAGATTCAGTCGTTGAAAACCGCATTCTATGTTGGATTAGATTGGAATAAAATTTGTTGTAAGTTCATCTTCATCCAATCCTGCTTCAACTTTGTTGTTACAGGCGCGGTTTTGTGGTCTGTCTCTTGCAATTCGTGAAAATATGGGATATAAAATTTAGATTCTCATAGATGATATGGAGAAATTGACACCTACATGGCCCCTTTTGTAGTAGTAATGCGTCTAGTTGCTTCTAGTTCGGAGACGGGAAATCGGGGCCTAAATTCATTCAGAAAAGCATTTTATCAGGGAATACCCAGGGATATAATTGAGATATTTGATTTTTCTCTCGTGAGCGACTGACGAACGGTCGTGACACTCGTAGGCTTTACAAGACTTTTGTTGTCCGTTTTTTTAAGAGTAAAGGGGAAAATGAATGATTTGTAAAAGATGAGATAAAATTATTTATTCTGGATTTCATACTTTGTGTAGTCTCGCCTGATTGGAATGCTCTCTAGAATACTCGTCAAACCTGCATTAATTCTGTTGTTATAGATATCCTGCTCAAATATAGCTTAGTGAGTATGGATCTCTTATGGTCTTCGGCGGCCCATACTAGCCAGACATAATAAACTTTTGATAGGGAATGCATGTTGGCAGCGGGCGATTCAATTACGCTGTGCGACGCCAGTCAGGTATTATTATTTCCTACTTTTGCGGAAACCGATTTTGTCACAAATAATATCTTTATTGGTTTTTGTCCGCATTATTGCTTGGGAATAGCTTAGATATTTTTTCAATTTCTTAGGCCGAAGATTTATCCCAGTCAGGAATGTATTTTTCGAAGATTTGTTAGGTATGAGTCGGTGCGGTCCATCAGTGACTCATTTTTGGCAAAATAGAATTTCTGATTGGGATCAACGTTTATTTTAAGAAAAAAACTAGAAAAAATACTCAAAACAGTAAAATATCGAAAGTATTATTTTGTCCAGCACAAATCACTGATGAACTGCCTTTACGCAGCGCGATCATTCGACGACAGGGACCCACTAAGTCTGAAAATAACAAATTGGCTGCATTTATGTGTTCGATTTTTACGAAGTCTTTTGCTCAAACATTGCTTTATTTCGTCGAAAAATTGTGAATTTGAAAAAAATGTTAATTTTATGGTTTTTGTTCGATCAATCTAGGATTCTCGACGGGCGGTATTTGCCGAAAATCTGGAAAAAGTTTTGTGAAATAAAGATTGATTGCGCCCATATTTGCAATATGCAACCAACGTTTCCAATTGTATAACATGCTTTAAGATTTAATGTGTTCATGGAGATTAGTGATAGTTATGTGTAACTGAACTGTCATTCCTTCGGGGCTCAAAAATCGCGAAGCAATCGTCGCGATTAGGGACAGCAATTGATGTTTTATCACTCATGATATAACAGATTTGGGTTTTCGTGTCATATCTTCAACGCAGTATTTTCAAATAGATTGTCTCCCTCTGGTGTGCTCAGTAACGATACATTTTCTTTGCATTGGCTCACGATTGTGCCGTGTGTGAGGCGGTACTTGCTGCAAACAATTTCTACGATATTAAGTGCAGCCATGTAGAATAAAATTTGACAAATCATTTTTGCAAATACTCAAATTTTCCTACGGTTCGATGGTTCTGTATAATTTGACTAAACCGGGCAACAAAATTCTCTTGTTACTATCTGCTACCTCTTTTTTCCTCTTCGTGAAAATTTGGTGAATTATTGGCTTATTAGACCCAAAATTATTTTGAAAGACATTGAAATATAGATGCGAAATTATTTTGAAATCTCCATGCGAATCGTTTCGCGTGTATTTTGGAGAATGCATTCGATGTGAATCAATAATACCGGATTACAACAAAGTTTTTTTGAGGTCACGTATGTAATTTTTTTAAGTCGTCATTTTAGGCCTCAAGTATTTCTAGTGTCATCAAATCTGGGGGTGATTTTCGTTTGTTGAGCAATTTTCATTAAAAATTGTGAAGTCGTTGTACGATTTTTTGTGCGTCGCGCTCGTGGCCGGGAGTGGTCAGAACCAAATATTTACTATTTTGAATACATTTTAAAAACATAATTTCAAATATGGAATATCGGATACTTTCTAATCATATTATATTTTTGGTGAAAAGCAGTGCTCCCAACTTTCTAAAAAAAAAATAATAATTGCAAAATATACCAAATCATGAACATGACCACGATCTGTTTTTCTATTGATTCTATTTAGATAGAAATCACGTGTATTTGTGACCCATGATTTTGTAAGGATTTTATTATATCGGATAAGGTAGTGACTCTCAAATGTATTCGAATATATATGATTGGTTTTGGACATTTCTGTACGTGAGCACGTGTGCAGAGTCGCGCGACATGTGGCAACGATTTTTTTTATCATATTTTATTTCTTCTCAAATATTTTTGAAACCTCTCGTAGTCGATTGACTACGTGACTAAATTTACGTCGCCGACGTTCGTAATCAGAATAACAATTTGCGAAATATGCGTTTTCCTGTGTGGCCCAATGATAGATTGTTGCACCAAGGTGCGGTCCATTTGCCTTTTTTGTTTAAAGAATGAAATATTTGGTCGTACTTGCTTTTCTGTGCACCAGTTAACCGTCTTTTTGGACACACTCGAAAGCACACCAACTGTTCGGCTTTTATTGGTAAATATAGTCATCGATTGGTTGGACGTGTGTGTGCAAATCTCGCGCAGTTCATCTTTTCGTGCGTTTTTGCGCAGTATTCACACGTACCTACCAACGCGTATGTTTATTGGCCCGGTATAGAGGGGATCGATAATTTGAAATCTGTATGATCGTAATACAGTCGATGTAAAATATAAAAAATATCTTCATTACTTGCTGTTCGTTATTTTTTTCTTACGAAAGGCTATAACAATTCGTAATTGTAGATTCATTTTGACTTCGGCATATGGAGCTGAACGTATACGATATCATAAATATTAATAAAGCCCTCACACACCCTATTCGGACGAATGCTCTATACTAAAAAATTGCTGGTATATATAGGCGGATTGGTGCGTGTCGTGTACAATGCGCCGGTGGCAAAAAATTTTGATCGGTCCCTTACTCTGAATGATGCTGATATTATAAAAAGGCTTAAAATATAGTAAAAATACGCTGCTGATGCCGAATAGTATCACTATTGTCCGTCATTCTATAGTTTACCGTACCTATTGTCACACAAGTCAACACTCACAGACAAAAGAGAAAGCGTTTATGCGTGACGTTTGGAGGGCGTAGTTTTTCAACAGCTATGCCGACTTAAGTAATATCACCCATTCGTTCATCACTACGCACACATACCTATAAACATATTCTTCTTGTCCACGATTTTGATTTGTCAACGGTCAGACAAGGGTTGCAAATAATTTCTTACTAGTCACATCTCTGGTGGTGCGAATTTGACAGTGGATAATAGTCTGCGCTGAGTATGAAATTAACCTTGTCGTATGAATGTATGCTGTATGTCGGATTGAATCGTGCGAGTTGCTAGCTCACTGCGCCCGTTTACCGCATACCTTTTTCGTTCCCGTTTCGCGTCTTTGTTCGCCGGTTTAATCTCAATGACAGATGTCGACTAACGTGTGCGTCCGTTGCTGAAAGGTTTATTGTACAGCATACGATCCATGTTCTTACGTACGTTATATTACAGCGAATTGATCGATCACATACGTTCAGCTATATCGTTGTCCACTTGCAATACTGAGGAGACTTTAGGTATTGATAGTTTTAGGGACAGTACTGCGTATGCATGGATTTTGGTTCCGGCCAAATAGTTTCTCAGCAATATAAAAGTTTTGCCTGAGGCGGTGACGGTTTTTACGCAACTATAATCCAGCCGGTCGTTCGACATGATCGCAAGTCTTTGTTAAGCTAGACAGAAACTGCGAGAGAGGATAACATGATTTCAAGCGTGGGCCACTGATTAATGGTGCCGCCAAGACACGATCCGTCAGTGGAACACGTTTGACAAATTTACTTCTATAGGGGATGTGGCTAATGAGCTAGAAATGCTATGATATATCTTTTTATAGTGCAAAAATATTACCAAAAATTTGAGTTATAGCTGAGTCCGAGACAGGAAACAGGAAGTAGACGTATTTACTACTGCATTGATATCTCAGTATTGCTGCCTTTTGGTAGGACAAGAGACCTATTTTGCTGTCTGAGAACACTTAACAGTTTAACTATACAACAGCCACCAATGGATAAGCCAGGATTTAGTAGGGGGTCGGTGTTTTATTAGTATGGTACATAGGATGTACAAGAAAAATATGGAAATTAAGGAAATTACAAATTAGACAGAAATGGAACTGGTATAGTGCAAAATGTAAATATGTTTCTCTTTCTGGGAACTTTAGCTAAAATGATCTTAAAACAGTCATTGAAAATATTGTGTGAATTTAGAGGATAAGGGTTCATAGCCCCACTGCATGAGCCTTGTTCGGTTGTATGAATACTTCTTTTCAACAATAATAATTTTTTAGTAGATAACAAATAAGCAAAAATTTTGCTTATTTGTTTGAAGTTTCAATGAATGATAAACAGAGTATTTGTACTTCGTAGTATTTGTACTAATTTGTAAAACAAAAAACAGGCAACATTGAAAATTTGCACCAGAATTACCCTTAACTATCTTGAGTCTTAGTTTCAAGGTCATTTCATATACAAAACTCGAAACATGTCTGGTCAGGTATAGACAAGTCCAGCTGCAATTCATCTCTGTACAATGACTGTCGAATACAAAAGTTTAATCTGTCCGACACGATACTATAGAAGAGTAGAATAATAGAATAATCATTTTGAAATCTCATTGGCGCGATCCATCTGTGGCACATGCTTGACAAAAAAAAATTTCTCATCTGGTACAGATATTGTTGATTACAAAATGATAAAGCTTCTTGTTACTATCTGTGTAATGATATTTTTATCGAGTCACTGATGGTCCATCTGTGTCTCATGCTTGACTAAAAATATTATTTCTAATTGGGAAATATTTGGATATTGCTGACAATACAAGCTTTCCTGTTTTTACATTTGTTTAAAACATGCACTGGTATGTTTATGTTATCCCTAAAAAAACTCGAAAAATAGACATATTTTATATTTATATTTTTATACTAAATTCAGGCACTTTTTGTGCTCAGTATCTATGTTATCAAATTCATCATATTATAATTGGAAGAATTGTTCTCATTATCCATCAAGCTCAGTATAAGTTTTATCACCCGATAATATTTACTATCGACGATAATATTTACTATCGACGTAAGTCATGTGTGCCATTCTGCACTACATCATAAGATATTCGAAGTGAAGTATCTATTGTAAAACAGCTGCCATTCAGCATGAAAACGCTGCGGAAGGCAAGATATTAATTTAATTCCCAACTATGTTCAACTTTAAGTAACCAATGGAGTTATAATTGGATACACTTATTCCCGAATATTTTGAATCAGTTTATTTTATAGTGGCATTTATCGCTCAATTGTATACCTTTGTCTAGCGCATAATGTACAAAATGTTGTTTTTTGAAATGTATTTTACAATCATTTACATTCAGTATTATCAGATGTTCAAAGTTAATGTTTTCAGCAACATGGGTATTTCATTTTAGAACAGAATACCAATTTATGCCATGGTTTTGTTTTTCTCAGTCATTAAGAATATTTCATGGACTCTAAAACTTTGTTTTGTCGAGCATTAGCCACAGATAGGCTATGTCTTGGCATTGTGATACATTAGTAATTCACACTTGACAAATCTCGACTAAATAACACCTTTCGCTCCTTAATTCCAGGAAGGCCGATTATATTGCCATAAGCCATGCAACTCTCGTTCTATTTTTTCGGTTCATTGTGACCTTTGTTGTTCAATCACATTCTAATGCCATGTGAGGATGTGAGAGAATGTTTTGACGGGACAGATTCTAGTACTGACCGCTTGGCGTATTTGTTTACGCATTTTATTATTACATCTAGTAAGAGCAATAAATGGAATACACTCCACCGGCGACATTTGCAAAATGTTTTAAAATAAAATCTTTTTTATTTATAAGCTTTACTTCAATTACAGTATAAGTATCCATATAATTTTTGAAAATAAAATAATTTGGAAACCCATGATTTACACGTGAACAGCTGTTGTCTGACTTAATGATGTTCATTCCAATATTTAGTTCAATGGTTTTAAATTTAATATTTTTTCGTAGCTATGTATTGTAATGCTATTGCAAAACGAATCAATCTAGAATAATCATTTGTTTTAATCAAGACTAAATAATTAACCTGTTTTGGTGATAAAATGAATTCACAAAAAATATACCAATTACAAAAATTAGTAATTTACGCGAAATATCCTTTTTTAGATATTTAGCGACTCATGCATAAGACGAGCACAATGTGTGTGATTGGTCAGAAATTTTATTTTATCAAGCATTCGCCACAGATGGACTGTGTCTGATCAACGCGATCCATCAGTGACACACACTTCACAAAAGATGGTTTGACGAAACTTTCCCAATTGGGTACATGATAATGATATTCAAATACTTTATATGTGCCAAGTATAGGCTATAGATAATTTGGTTTAATGCATAACTTCAGACTACCGGTACTACATTGGTATGTGTCCACGAAAGTTAACCAGCGGTTGTCGAACAATCACAATTTTCACAGAGGCATGACCACGCATTCTATATTTAGATCCACGTGTTGATCTGATGTGAGAGAATTTCATCTGTAAAACAAGCTCTGTTGGTATCGATTTTATGATCTTTTCGTTACCGTTATTTTTTTATCATTTTCCGCGGTATCTATTGTTATCAGCGATTCGATCAAAAAGCGCAATATTTAATATACAGCTAGTTAAATTATTATAGAGTCGTATTATCATGTATTGTTTCAGGTTGGCCAATCTTAACAAAGTTTACATCAATAATGTCCTCATGTCATGGACATTGAAAATAATTAGTTGCATTTTCAATCGCACTTTCCAAAAAGTAATATATTAGTAGTGAGTAAGACTCACAAATACCTGGTTATATTTCATGATTCAACCTAAAGAACTAATATGTAACAATCCTAGGCTAAACCACCTTATTGGGCTATCAGCAGCTGAATCGAATTATAGTTTAGCCATCTTATTTGAATTTTTGTATGATATAATAAGATGTTGAGAGAATTTAGTCTAAGATTATTGAAAATATGTATCGATTTAAAGAATATCCATTTATGTGAATATTCATATTCACATAAGTGTTGCATTTTGTTTAAACATCATGAGTTTTCTGAATGATCACAGCAATTAGTCAATATGTGGCAGCTTCTCCCTGTAGTTGAGATTCCCCCAATTTATATCATTTTACTTTCAAAATTTATTTAACATTAATGGTTGTGGTGTTTATTGATCTTGCTCGGCGAAATGGTTTGTGTGTAGTTGAGACCACATCTTCCTATCTGAGTTAATCATTTACCAAGTTATAAAACTTAAATGTTAAAAAGTGTTCTATATGACCTACTAGTAGTTGAATATGTCCTTGACTAGTATTATTTGTCGAATAATAAAGATCGTCTGAATAATCATATGCCAAAAATTACAGTAACTTTGAAGAACTAAAGAAGTGATTTTTCGAAATTTTCTTCAATATACTTTTAAACTTTTTGTATCCTAATCAGAAATTATATTTTGTCAAGTTTGAGCCGCGAATTGTCGACAAAATATGATTTGATGAAAGATTTCCTGATTAAGAAATGAAGTTTTTTGGTTTTTATAACGAATATTATGAATGTTAAATAAAATGTACCCTTTGACACTCCTACTGGTACGAGTAATAACACCGATTGTCAGTTTCAATTCCTTTTTTAATAGAGATGATTCCTTTTATTATTAGGATTATTATATTAACTTTCATACTCACTTGACACTCCATACACTGTCTTTGTTGATTAATTGCTAACATTGTAAAAAAATTATTGTTGTGTGTTGTGGTATTCCAGCAGCTGGTCTGTGTCAAGATTCTAGGATTAATCTTTATTTGACAATCTCATATTTTGATAGTCCAACCGAAAAAGAATTACTTTCACATGTGTGATCTTCGCCACTTGCGCAAAAACACACTTTGTGACTTTATTTACAACCTTTGTTTTGGCTCGCATCGCCTTTTTCTCTATGTGCTGTAATCGCTCTCCTTTTTTAAGGCTTTGGGTAACTTTTCAGTCCGTGTAATTATAGCAGTCAATTTTGGTTTAATTCAGTTGACTCAGTAGCTGAATTGGCTTTGGTTAACATTCAGACAAATCGCCCTCGCTCTAACTCTGGTTCAAAATCACTGGGCTCTTTTAATTGAGAATATGGTTATTGGTTTTTTTTTGTTCAATATATTCATCCACAGTGCTACAAAATTTTGACCCTCAAATCTTACCAAATATATATAATGATGTTAACGACAACCCTTATGTCTAAATAATCTGAAACATACACAGTTTTAACGGTGTGTGCCGCATGCAGTATTATAGACTCTTTACATTGTGTACTCAATATTAAAATTTAAATTGCTTTGTTAGAAATTGTTTTATTCTTTGTTGAACTGACTGATAATTTTTACTCCTTGTTTAAGTCTGATGGTTGTTAATGCTTTCTCAGTAATCTGCATTTGGCATTTTACATGTGCAACATTGCACTTATTTCTTATCAGTGGTTTAACCAAGATTTGATAAATATGTATACCGGTATATGCGCTTTTTATTAAATATTGAAAATCAGACGCTCGCGTCTTTTTTCAAAAAGCTAATAAATTTCATTCATTCTTGGTTACATGTGATTGTCGATTATTTGTTGGTTATAAATCACATAATATACATTTTTTGTGTCAAAGATATAACAATAGATCAGTTCATGCAAAATTAAAAAATACATTCTGCCTAAAAAAAACAATTTTTAAAATCGGAATATTAACGAAAATGTCATTTTTTGTATTGATGTTATTAAGCAGGATGATCACAATTTTTGTCGCATTGACATCATAAAATTTAATCTGCAACGTTCAAAACTGCACAATGCAAAAAATATCAATTCACACTTTTTCATAAAACTGAGTGAGTATGCGATTAAGTAGTCCAACTGTGATTTGTGTTCGACAATATAATATTGCTAAGCGGATTGATCAAAAAATATATTTTTACGTTAGCGTATATATCATAGTATGTCCATTTTTGATTCTCTAACTTTTCTGATGTCAGAGCTCTATTATTTGTATAGTAAGGAGAATAACCTTTCAACTACGCGAGAACTCAGGTACTTCACGTGACTTTATTTACAACTTCAGCTCAGGATAATGTAACCTTTTTTTAAAATTGCTCTCGCTCTCTCATTTTCATAAACTCACGAATGGCTTTCGACTCAATGTAATTAACGCCAACCATTTTATCGATTGAATAAATTGCTACGTAATCGCTTAGATTTTTTGCGATGCTCGTTTAATAGGAAAATAGTTGAGCAAAACTATTATATTAATAGTAATATTCAACAGTGTTTTATATTGTCGTTAACATTTTACTTCAAAAATTTATCAATGGTGATATCGTGTAAACAGAGTGTATCACAATCAGAAACTTTATTTTGTTAAGCATGAGCCGCTGGTGGACAATGCCTTGTCGGTACGCTCTCATCTATACACAACATAGGATTTTAGGACATAAGAATTCGGACTGAGATGTACTTGGTTAACAATCTCTGTTTTGCAAATGTTTAGACCGTTATCGACTAAATGCATCCCTGATCTGAGCACAAAAACCTTACGACTATGGTTTGGAAAATAAAAGTGTTCTCCATATATATGTAGCTTATGCTTGGCAAGCTATGATACTATTTTCTTATTGTACCTGCCAACTTAGTTTAAGATTAGTTTCATCAATTCATCCCTCCCAATGTTGTTTCCCTCAATTGAAGGAATTAGAAATCGTGTAAAAACAACAACATAACTTCTCCCAAATGGACATTTCATTTTGTCAAGCATGGGCCAGAGATGGGCCGCATCTCGTGTCGCAATCCATCAGTGACCCATACTTAGCAAAAGGTGTGTTTACAATATTTTTCTGAAAGGTTGCTTCATACTTTGTTTTACTGTTCAATTATGATATGATTTCCAAGTATTCTGAGTGTTATCTGTTGGATTGCATATTTTGCTTATCAGCGATTGTATATCTGCACATTTCTTTTTGAATTTGAAAGAATGTTGATGTTATATGAATGTAAAACTGGACATTGGACTTCAGTTTTCAAAGCTTGATTTAAAACTTTCCCAAAAATGAAATGAAATTTTTTTCGTTTAGGATATTATTGAAATAATAAAAAAACTTAAGAAAAAATATCTGAATACAACAGTACAGGATTCCAAACAGAATTAAATGTGATCTGTTTCATGACCACAGTCTAATTAACATGCTTATAACAACAACATCTACTTGAACCTTAATGACCTATTCAAAATAAAATATGTGTCACACTTTCAAATTTAAAGTACTATAACTATAAGATAAAATATAACACATTTTGAAATAATAGTAAGCAAATAATTTTAATGAAATTTAAAAGTAAATGTTCAGGGTGTTTAAATCAATCCTTCTTTTAAATCCTGAACTAATTCTGTTGATGTCTTTTGAGAATAAGAGAAGTTCAATCAAGGCCAGGGTGATAAATTTAACCGATTAAAATTTATCATTCATAATGAGAATGTACAATAACAGTACCGTATTTACAATTGGACGTTTCTACGAACAGAATATAAGCTCTAGTTGTATATAAATTCCTGATGAATGATTCTTTTATATGCTTACTGAGATATTATTGAAATTTTCACATTTCACGACTCAATGTGTGTTTGTGATTATTTTTAACTGCTTCTAAGTGCAAAAAACTTCATAATACTAGCCAAATTTTTCCATCTCCTTTATTAATATGTACAGTTTGTGTCTCATGTATTCTGTAATATGTAGCATAAAAAACACACTCATGTGTTACACATAAAGTTACTGTTAAATTAGGAAGGGTGACTCAATCTCTGACTGTATTACTAAGATACCGGTATTTATACTGCACACCAGCACACACAGTGTGTTATCGATTATTTGCGCAGGCAGGAAATCCTCTTGGGACATAAGCTTAGTCTTCCTTTTGCTTGGCACAATTTTGCAACAAATTTAATCTATGGCCCAATCATGGGCAGAATGAGAAATTTTGATTTAATGAGTACGTTCTCACTGATGAGCCGCGACTTGACAGGCACGGTCCGTCAATGGCCCAAACTCAGTAAAATGAGTATTAGACTGACGTTATAACCGAGAGAGATCATACATGTTTGAAATTATAGGATAATATTACCGCAGCTCTGATTTAGCAATATATTTTTTGAATGTTTTCTACGGATCTGATATAATTGCCTCTACTTTGTCAAAATGCGAAATCTTTTACTGTTTTGTACCAATATCATACTCCTCTCAACAATTTTTGAGTACAATTTATACTAAACTTGATCATTTGTGCGGGTATACTCCGCGCGTCCCACAAGCTCATGAAAAATTCACCGAACTCTGAAACTGTGTGTAAAATAAAATACTATAACAAGGAACAGAATAGAGGAATATTTCACTATGACATAATAGTATTTCATTGTTGGAAAAATGATTCAAAAATTACATTGACTGTGAAGTCCAAGAAAGTATAACCTTGTGCCACATTCTAAGCTTTGGGAAAATTGTTCAAAATCTTTTTAGTGCGGTTTATTGGCATTGGCATTATTAAGCGATACCTTACTTCCACAACAAAGAAGGGTTTATGTACTTGATGACGTAAATATTTTCGTGTCATTGTGTATAATCGAAAAATATTTTCTGATTGAAATTCTCATAAAAATCAGGAATGGTCGATCTGATTCGGCATACTCATGACTCCGAAATAAGATTTGTTTAGCTAGCAACGTGAATATTGGATACAAACAGCTGAGTGTAATACTAGCTCTGTTACCTGCCTCTCTCTAAACGTCAGGCTCTCACGTGACTTTGTTTACTATCGTAGCCAATGGTGCGGGTGTTCTTGGTATAGGAGAGATTTGAATGCTTAACAGGTCGATTTGACGCAACCATGTTTTTGCGTGAAACACGCACTGCCTTCACAAAAAGCGCGCTCCTGTGAACATTTTTTGCTTTTTAATTGAAATAATTATTTGATCTTCAAGTTTAATATGACGAACGCTTATCTGGGAGTTCGATCTTTTCATATCTAGTTCTTATGTTTGAATTATTGGTTGCTATGTAGATTTACGTTATATTTATCATGTCATTTTTTCGAATGTATACATAATGCAATGGATATTTGATAAATAGATACCTACATAAATAAATAGATAAATCTATAAATAGTTTTGTTTTGGTCGTGTTGTTTTTTAGCATGAATTACAGATAATCGACCAGTGGCTCCATTACACCGAATCATTATATTGTCGGTCTACATTAAGAGAAAAATAAAGCGAAAGATATTTATTGGTTGTACCCAAGATAAACAATTATTGATATTTTTTTTTATTATTTATAGGAGTTGGAACAGTTATATTCTGAAAGAAAGCGTAGCAGAACAGAAGATCAGAGTGAAGTGGCAACACATCAAAATTTTTCTGGATTTACTTCAGCTAATCAGAACTTTGTCCAACAACCAAACTTGGTTTCAACAATCCCTACTCAACAGCCTTTCAATAGTGGTCCTCCTCCATCAACAGCACATAACAATCCTGTAACATTGAGTTTTCAACAACAACTTCAACAAAACCATTCACCTCACACTTCATATTCTCAACAGCTACAAAATAACGGTCATCAACCTCTGGGCAATGCACAGCAAACTGATATAATATCCGAAGCTTTGCGAGAAATTGAAGGCAACCCTCCTGCTAATGCAAGTGCTGATTTAAACAGTGTTTTGAATCAAGGAGATAATTCCGTACAAAATAATAAAGTTTCGACTAATCCAGCTTTTGTTAATCCTCAAACCAATGTGAGACCATGGAATCCGAATTTGCCAAGTGTTGAAACTCTACCTTCGCAACAACAGCCGACATCTCTGCTTCAAGCTCAGTTGGAAGGAACCATAAGACTACCAGGACAACCTCCACCTCTACCTCCTGGGCCAGGTCCTGGACAACCACCTCCACAATATCAGTCAAATTTACAAGCTGGTGCGCAAGCTGATCAGCTTTTAAGTAATTTGACTAGGTTTAACGAATACGGGTCCTTTCAAAGAAACGTGTCATCACCAAACCAGCCAGCTCAAAGTAAACGGCCTGCAGCAGTTCGCCGACCAAACTATGATAACACAACTAATCAGCAATCTCAATTCAACGCAACCCAAGCAACTGGTGGAGTAGAGGAAAGCAACAGTCCACAGGCAGCATTAAGTACACCCACAAGTCAAACAATTCCTATTAGCCAAAGTACCAATACAGGGAACATGTATCATAACCCAGCTTCCCTTGCATCATACCCTATGACAACCACCGTGGATCCGCATGGTGCAAACCCCCAACTTACCACTCAATTGCATCGGCCATTTGATTCCTCTAGCATAACTCCTGTTCAAGGTGCTCCGATGCAAATGTATGGAAGTACGATGCCACACATGTCGGGAATGAGACACCCTAATGCAAATTTCCAGCATTCTCCACAATACATGAATCAGAACTTACAAATGCCTATGCAGCAATTTCCAAATAATATTCCTCAGCAAACGATGGGTCCTCAACATAAAGTGAGTTTGGAACAAAATCCCTTGTTTTTTCAAACAACTGGCAGCTCTGGTTTATTGCCAACTTCTCAAACTGACTCTAACAAGTACAATCAGGGATATTTTCAGCAGCAAATGCAACCAAAGCAGTGGAATAACTCAGTTGTGCAAGGGCAAGTTTCTGTTCCTGCATCCACATCTGCTAATCCAAATAGTCCATCTGTTGCAAAGCAAGAGTTGATGTCACCAACTACATCTCACAGCGCACTGCACAGCCCTGTTTCAACTTTTAGCCAAGAAGCAGGCGATCATACTGCAACAATCAGCCACATGCCTGAGTTGGCACCTTCTCCCATACCACAGGCATCAGACACAAGCCAAGCGGTTGAAACTAAAAAAGTAGAAGAAACCTCGCAATCCACATCTTCTGAGGCAAGTGCTGGAATGTCGTTTGTCTCTACTCAATCTAACTCTAGTGGAACTATGGGTTATACACCTTGCACTGTTCCCCAAAATGGGGGTACCTATCCCATTCCCAGCAATGGACATTTTTTAGTACAACCTGGCAGCGGCCCAATTTATAACAACTATGGTCAAACTGAGCCTCCAGTTAGTGGTCTAGTTCCACCAGTAAGTGGTGCATTTGTAAATCATTCTAATGGTTTTACTGTTCAGCACAATGTTGGCCCACAAGGTACGAATCACGACCAAACAATGCCAGCTGCCAGGTTATATGAGCCAGTAACACAACAAGGCGAAAATTCCTTTCTACCTTCTACCTCAAATCCTAATGCTTCTAGCACATGGCAGAGAACACAATCCGATCATTCGTCAACAAGTATACCCTCTGTCACTTCACAGAGCGACACCAATCTTACAATTTCGCCTGGAGAAAGTGGATACGACTCGGCAGAAGTCGTACATGCTGGAGATGATGCATTGCGAAGACCATCTCAGGATCAGAATATAAATACAAATCAGAGCAGTGAAATGAAGAAATCTGTTGAAGATAAACAATCATCTTCAACAATCAACCCCAACGAAATCGGGCCAAAAAACTTGTATAGGGCTCCGGTGGACAATAAGACAGGCTCAGTAATAAATAATCAAGCAGCCTATCCAGTTTCATATCCAGAAACTGACCTGTCTTCTGCCGGGGCCTGTGCCACCTCTATACACAAACAATCAAACACATTAAAATCATTATTGGCTGCCAACAAAAAAAACTCTGTAGAAAATACACAAAATTGTGCTTCGAAGAGAAGTTTATCATGCGATTCGTCTGTATGTTCACAAAACTTCTCAGAGGCAGAGGATGGAAAACCAACAGTTCGTCTTCGCCGGTTTGTTGTTCTTTTGTATGTTATCTTTGCTTGGTAACTGATCTTTAAACTTTTCCTTTTTAAAGAAAGTTGAAAGCATCAACTAAACGGATTTCACTAATGACTATGCTTAAAATGAAAATCAATAAGTTCACCCTAAGCGAGTAACATCCCATATAGAACTAAGCCGCTGTTGTAGTGCAGTGCATCAGGGCCGCAGAACCTTGGTTTTCTTCGGGTGTCCATAATGCTCTTTCATATCCTTCAGGTGGACAAAAAAGCTTTAAAAACATCAATACTGCTATGAAATGGTTTTAAACCTTTTTATACAGTTCTTTTAATCACAACCAAAAACTTGAGAGAAGACTTAAATCTACTAGCCACAGATATATCATGAAATATTGCCCATTCGCTAAATTTTCTTCTGATGGTTTCATTTCGTTAGGGTGTCTGAGTAGTGGAGTAGAGGCTGTTCTGCCAGTCTGCAGTTCACTACGAAAATATGTAGGAGCGTTTTAAGAATGACATCTTCTTCATAATTCTTGTGTAATCTGTGCATCTCATTAATAAAATCTTTTATAACATATATAGATATAGCAATCAAGAGTCTTCAACAGAAAAGAAAGACGATCATCAGAATTTATCTTCATTTCATTGCAATTTGAAAACCAACCGGGTGACTCATGAACAAATAAAAAAAGAACTATGTAATTCTGTTACGTCCCCACAAAATATGAAGTTCGATGGAAATCAAAAGCAATATACAATACCCAAGCCAGGTAAGTTAATACCAACACCTTAAAATGCCTGGTAAAAGTTACTCAGTGAAAAACCTTTGTCCACGCTGGCTTTGTTAAGTAGGAGACAATGATGGATTGTAAACTAGATGCCTGGTCACTCAACCCAGGGTGTAATAACTTGGGTAGGCTAAGCCGAACAGGAAAAGATCATATCTTTCCAGTAATTGTAACCCTGTCCGCCTATAAGTGGCTGCTATTACAGGGCCTTATACAGGGTGACCCACTCAAAGAAGTGGCTATAAAAAAAAATATGAATGCTGAACACGCGGCAATGCACAAGCGACTCATATTTGAACTCTGCCTTTAGTTAACTGGAGTGTAAATACGATATCTTCAAATACCTGCAA
This sequence comes from Styela plicata, assembly GCA_963675895.2. NCBI lineage: Eukaryota > Metazoa > Chordata > Ascidiacea > Stolidobranchia > Styelidae > Styela > Styela plicata. The sequence continues at coordinate 6,001,078 of OZ023151.1, read as the reverse complement.
AAATAATAGTTTTTGCAAATAAGAATTTTGCTTGTTGGGTAGTTGTAATGGATTTCTTTTATAATTAATTGAAACATATGTAATGGCTTCTGACTTATAATAGATTTATTAATGTGAAACACAGCAAATACTAGAATATTCCATACAAAACAGTCAGAATTTGTTTGTACAGAAAATCTTAATTTGTACCTTTGCAGTTATATATCAGAAGAAACTATTAAGCAACAAACAATACGTATTTTGAAGAATTTTTATTGACCTGAGGCCATCAAGTGTTGCATATCCAAACCACCTTGATGTAAAGTCTTAAACCTTATGTTTGTTGCAAATTATGATATGGTACAATTTTTTCTTTACAGAAATGAAATTGTTCAACAACCTCAATAAAACTTCGGATGCATTTTTACAACAACGTCGTAATGTTCCTTTCGATACTCCTCCTGTTACTCCGCGACCTATGGATTTCAATATTCGGCAAACAAGCATTGACACTGCCAGTGAAAACGGCTTGTTAATAAATCACAAATTTGGCGACATTTTACCCACACCCCCACACACATCCGATACGCCTGCTAGCAAATTTATTCCGAATGATTTTTCATCTACGGAAAGTCATGAATCATCAAGAACAGTGGGTCCGAACAATGTAATGCCGAAACCAGAAATATCGGAACACAGAGGATACAAAATTCAGATCGATGGCAGTAGTCCGAGCAAAACACAGTTTGCTAAATGCAACTGTATAGCAGGTAATAGGATTGTTGTATTTGTTGAAAAAGCAGCTATAGAAAATTTTAATTTGTTGAGAGATAGGATTGCCAGTTGCTTAAAGGCTACATACTAATTTTAATATCATATGCTGGACTGGCAGAATTCCAGCTACTGTGCTACTCAGACACCTGGAAAAAATGGATCCTGTCGGAAGTGAATTCAGCAAATAGGCTGCTTTTCATGATATATCTCTCGCAAACAAACTGTAGAAAAAGGTTCAATTCAAAGCTTTTTTTGCACACGAAAAAAATGACATGGACATTTCGGACACCCAAAACAAAACAACATTCTGCCACCATGCTCACTCGTTTGCGGGCTTGCGGACAATTGATATTGTCATATGCAATTTATGTTGACTGATTGCCTTTTCCATTTCTGAAGCTATTATTCTGAAACGAACTAAAAATTTCTGTCATTTTATAACACTTAAACTGGGATCATTTTTATCACCGGATTCATTGAATGGGTTATATCACATAAGATTTAGATTAATCATTGTTATTCTTCAATTATTTCCTGCTTATGTCATATTCCCAGACAAATTAATTATTTGAACATGTAATTTACACTCTGATTTAGGTCAAAATAGTTGTTACTATTTTATTCTTTTTATTATCTATCACTCAAATCGTGAAGTAGAAAGAATTGTTTAATAAGCAAGCAAGCACATAGGATTGGATTTCATTTTTATTCTGCAGGAGAGAAAAACCGAGAAGATGGCTTAACCATATGGCAAACCACGACCTCTCGTGCAGACATTCCAAATTTGGGGTGAATGTTTTGGCTTTACATTGTACTCATTTTCCTTATGCATGGACAGGGTTGGTGGAGGCAGCCGTAAGCAGCACTTATGTGAACCACCGTGCCCCGGTGAGGCGCTGAGCAGACCTCTAGTATATAATCATCCCTAACAGGATTCGAACCCAGAACACTAGTAATACATAGCTCAAGCTTATTTCTAACATCTTTACCGACTTTTGAAGAATTATGCTTGGTGCAAGTTAGCAAACGTGGTACGTGTGCCTGTATAAAACTACTCGTTAGACTGGGATGTTTCTCAATGTATCACTCACAAATGATACTCTCTTCAGAGTATTTTCCTAGCGACTATTGGCTTCAACATTATCAAAACCCTTATTTTATATACTTGTTTATGCTTTTGACGTCTTATATCAGAAAAATGACATTAAATATGAACTCCTTACAAAAAAAATACAATCTGTTCTATATAATTTTTTATGTGGCCAGCAAATTAATAAAGTATATTGCGTATATAATGTATAGTGCATCAAGCCGTTTTGCATGACTTTGGGTCATGTTGTTGCAGATCAATAACGAAATTGGTCTTGTATTTTTTGCAGTCTTAGAGAAAAGATTGACAGATAGCTAATTTTTGTCTTCACCCTCCACAATGCTATTGTTTTTTCAAATTCAAAATTCCTCTCATCACCAAGACACAATACATTAGTTGCACATGCTTGATAAGATATCTGGAGAAGGCCATATTGCTCTCAATTTACTAAATTATCTTTCAATAAAGAAACCTCTGCCACTTGAAGGTTTATCTCGATCAGAATTATGAATTTACTTCATAAGTTCCCTCCTTTCTCATAGTAATATAATCATTTTTTCGTTTTCCAGGAACAGATGGTCGGACAGATGATGCTCCATATTACACACACCTGGGAGCAGCTGAGAGTGTTTTTGGCATCAGAAAATTATTTGAAAAGCGTACTGGTTACGAAGGTGCTGCTATAAGAATAGAAAAGGTAGATAAGTGTTTTGATTTCGGTGAATATCAAATTACATTGATAAAAATTTGATCTTATTTTATAAAATTAAACTTCTGAAATGTGCTCAATTTTACATTGTTTCATTTGATATAAAAATGTCTATTGATGGACAATAGACAAAGAAGCAGTAGATATGATTATATCATCAAATCACTTGTAGTGTGCTTGAAGATGATCGTTCAGTTGCATTTAGATGTTTCCCACTCAGACTGCCATTATATATATATATACATATATATTTATTTGAAAACTATCATTATTTTTTCTCCTTCACTCAAAGTACATGCATGGCAAAGTTTTTTCCTCAATCCTGAAATAACTTTTGCATCATTCAGTGTGTATCTAATTTTCAGGTTATATATACTGGAAAAGAAGGCAAAACATCATCCGGTTGCCCAATGGCAAAATGGGTAAGTTTTTGTTGTATTCTTATTAAATATATAATTGCAGAATGACAATCTCAAAAGATTTTACCTTTTGCAAAGCAGCGAGTTCGATTCTGTGCTGTGAAACTGGGAATAGTTGAGAAGTGTAATCGCAGCCTGGATCATATTCTACTATTTTGATGTATTAGGCTTGGAACTTTCGAATATTTCGTCATTTCAATAACATTGATGCCCTGATTGGATCTTACTCAATCCTATTTTAGACATTGTGATACATTGTAAATGATAATTGGTGTCCAACTGAGTCTTCAAATCAATGTGTTCAACTTACCTTTCCCAGTCCCAATCATATACATCCCCTTCCGTTATCCCTACTTCCGTTATCATTATGCTGTGTGTTTTGAAACGGTCATTGAATTTCTTCCTTGCAGATTATCCGTCGTTCAAGCGAAGATGAAAAAGTCTTGATAGTTTGTCGACAAAGACCGGGTCATCGATGTCAAACTGCGGTTATTACTGTAATTATTTTACTTTGGGATGGTGTCGCTCGACCACTCGCTGACTTTGCATACTCTAATTTTACTGAACTGATACCTAAGCATGGCGAACCAACTGAAAGACGCTGCGGAACAAATGATGAGTAAGTTTCTATCACCTTATGAAAACTTGGTCGGCAGTAATATTGATGTTAAAAGATGTACATCCAACTACATTCTAAATTGATAATACTTAATGGTATTGTTATAAACATTTAATGATAGTAGAGGTTTTGTATTTAAATGTGAATGCAATAGAAAACCTCCCTAATGGCACTGGACCACCATAATGACATACAGTGAGTGGTATCTTCCCTGGGCAATGAAAAAAATAATCTACCAGAACCCAATTCACAATACTGACGGCCATTCTTTAGAAATGTGGCGAAGCATGGTTCATCCTCTTCTTCTAATAAAATGTTTGAAAGATGGCCCTGTACAAACTGATTCACAGACCCTTATCGTTCTGCAGCCCAAAAATTGGTGGATTTAGCTTGTGGTGGTAAATAAATCATGGTTTTTTGACTACATAATGTAGTGGAATGAAATTCCTTTTTATTATTATTATTTTAATTTCAGACGAACATGCGGATGTCAAGGATTTGATGATGCAACATGCGGGGCTTCATTTTCATTTGGTTGTTCGTGGTCGATGTATTATAACGGATGCAAATACGCAAGATCTAATCAACCTAACAAATATAAATTGAACGGAACGAAGAATCCAGAAGCAGAAAAATTCATCGGAATGTTATTCGAACGATTAGCGACTGTCATGTCGCCCTTGTATCAAATGGCAGCTCCTGATGCATTTCATAATCAGGTATGAAGCTGCCAATGTATAAAACTAGTGGAATCAAGGGCATTCGATTTTAGATGTATTATTTCGTTTAAATTTACACTTCATTAAATTCAATTAGACTGCGATGAAGCATTAATTTGTTAATGTTTTGGTAAGGGAGTCAATTTTTGTGTTTGATCGTCATTGACATTCTTCAAATTTTATATCAAACATGAGTCACTTTAGGTTATAGTTTTTTTCCGTCTCCATAAATGTTGTGATAACATAGTTTTTTGTGTGCACTCCAGGTATATAAACATTTATCCTTTTCAGGTTGAACATGAAGAGGAAGGTTCGGAATGTAGATTGGGTGAACGAACATCGAAGCACAGTCGACCATTCAGCGGCGTTACTACATGTTTTGATTTTTGTGCTCACTCGCATAAAGATCAACATAATATTGATAATGGATCTACAGTGGTGAGAATTTGTATTTTGTACTGTCACGATTTTTGTATCCATATGTAACTTAATAGTTTGATCACAAACTCATTACTACTATCGAGTCTAATTATTAAATACAAATGAGAAACTGTATTAAAAAGACTGGCGATGCGATCGTCTAGTGTAGTGTGATATAATCTTGTCTTCCGTTGAGTGTTCGAAATATTAAGACCATAGCTTAAGCAAATATAGATTTGTCACAGGGGATATTTAGTGACTGGAACTTGCCTGTTATTCATCACTCATATTTGGTATCGGTCCTCTTTTTTTAGTTATTTTTTTTTATTTTTTCAGGTCGTCACATTCACCAAACCGGAACTTCGAGCGATTGGAAATAAATCAGGAAATGACGAACAATTACATGTGCTACCTCTATGTAAACTTGATATCTCTAACGAACATGGAAATTTTGATGGAGTAGCTGAGAAAATAGAATCTGGAGCAATTGAGGTAGTTTTTCATTATTATTGATTGATATGTATTTCTTTTCATCCATAATATACTATTTAAACAGATATGATGTGATACATTTTTGTATTATCAATCACTTAAGTGGGTTGCTTAAAACCAAGGTGACAGCATTTCATTTTTCTTCGAATAGACAAAAAGCTTCAAAACTATCAACAGTGCTATTTCATAGCAGTCTTGATAATTTTGATTCTTCTATAGTTGGGTTGCTTCCGAACAATCAAAGGAAAGACATTTTACACTTCTAGCAAGAATATAGCTGGGCGGCATCAGGTATATTTTGTACCGGCATGTTGTCGTATTTGTATTTACAAAGACATGCCATTGTATCGCCTCAAGATCCAAGTGATGCGACCTAGTTGAAGAAAATCAGGTGCATACCTCTAAATGTGGGCAGGTTGTTGCGAAAGTGGTCTAAAGACCCGTTTTTTGTCGTTACTCGACGCGATAATACATCAGCTTGTAACCATTTTAGGCAGTATGTCACAGCAATCCTACATTGCGAAAATTAACGCGATACGATATTTCGGAAAACTCAATACCGATATTTACATTCTTACCGATACGCCGCCAGCTCTAAGCAAGATGCATATATTATGAAATGCTGCTTAATTTCTAAATTTCTTCTGATAGAACCTATTTTTCAGGTATCTGAGTAGATGACGTTCTGCCAGTCTTCTCTAACTAAACCAGAAGACTGACAGAAACCGACTACTCCGACATCTGGAGGAATTTCCAAAAATATATTATTTCCACGACATATCACAAGAAAGATTTTTCTATACCTTTAGATTTTACAACGTTATCAATATGAGAAGCGGGTTCGGCGGGAACCAAAATTATCGAAGAAACAAAAATCAAGAGCAGCGAAGAAGAAGGCTAGTCAAACAACTGAGTCGACTGATAGTCCACCATTCAAGCGCAGAGGACGTCCACCCAAACGGTGTAAATCTGTTGAAAATTTATACAATGGAATCGATGGGAAAAGTAATTCTGATAATAGCCAATCAAGGGAACGCTTGCTGGGTCATTATAAGTAAGTAATTCAAGAAACCTTCCACGGGGTAGCCTTTTATGAGATATAAACATAGTTTTGTCAGACATAAGTCACGGATGAACCATAAATAGGTCAGACAAAATATTATAAAAATTCTGTATGCAGCAATGCTTTGAATATATGTAGTTGATCGTCTGTTAACTAACACAAAGTCAGGTCGACAGAATCTTGTTTCACTTTCTGTGTCCGAAACATTCATGTCATTGTCTGCTAGCGACCAAAAAGTTTTAAAACCACCAACCTTGTTATTTCGTAGCAGTATTGATGATTTGAAACTTTTTGTACGGTTTGGTTGCTGCCAGACACTCAAAAAAGACATTTCACTCTTCCAGCACGAGAGATCGTGAAATATTGCCTATTAGATGAATTAATTTAGGTGGAACTAATTTCTGAGTAGCTGGCATTCAGCGAGTCTGTGACATGGTTGAACTATGAGTAGTGAGTGAGTTCACAAACCCTTCATAGATAATACCCCAATTAGTAAAGTTTTGTCAAAGTATCTTTTGTCAAGTATGTATCACTGATGGACGTGGTCCATCCGTGACTCATGCTTGACAAAATGAAATTTCTGATTGGTAATGTCCTTTTATTTTTCAGATTTCAAACACCACCGAGGTTGCAGCAACATGGTTCTGAACAATATCCAGGCCAACACATTGCACCTCCACTACAACAACAACAATATCCTCCATTTCCTAATCCAAAGTCACCAACAAGGTGGCCGTATCGGAGGCAAGTGATACAACCACATTCACATGGCTCAACCCCAACCCCACAGCAGGTTTCCAATAATCAGGAGACGAAGACTAATTCACAAGAAACTAATACAGGATCAAATTCTTTGCTCGATAATTTACCATCAATTGGCAATTTCTTCAATCCTGATCAACCTGGTAATGATCAAGGGCCTGGAGAAGGGCATAGTAATGCAACGACTCCTCAGCGACCAACAGCAAATGAAAATCAATCCACTACCCCACTTCCTTCCATCAAAGATGTAGTAACGCACCCATTTCGGCAAAATTTTGCTGCAGTACAACCCCCCACTACACCAATTGCACATTCAACTACCAACCGTGAACCGAGTCAAGATTCTGCACCTGGAACTCCTCGCTGTGGTGATGTGTCGATTAGTTTGAAAGCATATGCCGCTCATAATACTCCACATATCGGACATAATTCGCCGCATGTGACACAAAGTACTCCAAATGGACTCGCAATTGATTCATCGAACGGTCGACCTCCGCAATACAATTACGGAAGTTACGGCATGCAGCCGCAAATGCAACAAACTACCTCAGAACAACCATTTGAAATCTTGTATTCAGATTCAGAAGAAAATTTTCTCGATTCATCATCAGAAATTGGTGGAGTGGCTGTTGCTCCTGGTCATGGATCGGTAGGTTAATCATCGACATTGCTGATTCTATAATAACACTAGTTCTATATATTAATATTTCACAATGTTATTACCTGTTGTTTTCCTTCTGGTGTCTCAAACTTAACTACATCTTGGTTCAGATCAATAACTTAGCTCCTGAACAATCAACATACCATGTAGTGATTTTCCAAGCTTCTTATTTTTTTTATCTTTAGTGCCACTGAGCTTTGCTTGTCAAATCGGAATTTCTGAGTTAGTAGACTACGTTGATAAAGTTTGATTTTTATTCGAGTGTCTAGAACATGTCATTCTTTTTGTACAGTTTTAATACACAAAATGACTAAAATAGAGCATGTTTTTATTCTTTTGTTAATAATTTATTTTGAGAAGACTGCACTTTGCCGCACTGTAATAGTAATTTAAAAATGTCTCTCATCTCCTTATATATCATAGGTTCTCATCGAATGCGCGAAGAAAGAACTCCATGCAACCACTGCACTTCATCGACCTAACAGATACAGACCATCTCGTATATCAATGGTATTTTATCATCATAAAAACATGAATATGAGAAATCATGGTGCTGCAGAATATGAGGCTAAAGAAGAGGAAAGAAAGAAACTAAGGGTGAGAATTTCTGCAAATAATCTGGGGGAAGACATAATAAACCCATATCTTTCTATCTCATCTTACCTACCATACCTTCCTACCTTAAATGGAATTGAATATATCTAATAAAAAATATGTTTTAAAATTTCAAATATTACTGTTCCTGATCATTATTTGTTTTGTAGTGAAATCATGATTTATTTCAAATGCCACAGTTTAAAACATTCAAAACAAAATCAACCTAGATGCCAATTATGTGAGAACTATTATATGTTGAGGTTGAGCCACAACTACCTTTCGCCCACTGATTCGAGTATCAACCTCACTCACATAATGTCAATCGTCCTTCATACACAAAGAAATTGGCTTTCATCAGGATGATATTTAAGAAGATCACTGGTATTGTCTTCCTAAGTTTCTTTTACTGAATAAAGCTACCAAAAGCTAAAAGTGTTCTGGAAATGCAATAAATTGGGATATTTGAATTAAGCTGAGTTTATTCAATTTTGTAGTAAAATTTTGTTATTTGCTGAATTCAGATTTCTCTCAGTAAACTTCTATTTTAAAATCATCTTTTAGGAGGAAAAAAGATTGGAAGAGACACAAAAAATTAAGGAAGAATCTAACGTGAACCTTTCACAACAATTACTTTCTGGAATGAAAAATCCGTCAATATCTGATTATATTTCTGTTGGTCAGTATCCTGCACCTGCCACGAGCGAGAGGTCAATTTGGAATCCTGCTCTAGCAAGTCATCCTACCATTCCATTGCCTACCTCAAGATCATCGAGTCTCGACATGATGAGTCCTCCTCATCATCCTCGATTTGCTTCACAAGCGCAGTATTCAAATCCACCCGCACCCGCAGGTCGATACAACAGTCTTGATCAGACTAGATTCAAACTAAGAGCGCAGTTAATAGCATCTTCTCCCCATGATAGGATCGATTCGCACAGACCAGCTAGTACTCAATTTGATTCGATGCGTGGATCGCCTGTCAGGCCTCACATGAACATGCAAAATCACAGTCACATGAAGCAGTTTGGTAATGCTGTTAGTCCACAGCCAGCGAGATTGCCGCACCATAATCCAAGACCACAGAATCATGAGAGGATGTCTCTACCTCATCAATCTCAAGGAAACAATTGGCCAACCAATAATCTAATACATGAAACTAATAATATGAAGCAAATGTACATGCAGCATCATATGGGTTTAGCTGCCCCTCATTACCCAGGGCATTTACAACACAACCCGCAATATATGGCACAAATGAACCAAACTTATGGTGCCTCTGGTATGATGGTGTCGCCAAATTCCCAAATGATTCAGGGTGTGCATCTTGGTAATATAGACTCCAAATATGCGATGCAAATGCAGCCCGGTATTAATCATATGACCCATGGAAGCAATTCAATGCGAATGCTACATCCCAATCACGGTCATCAAATGTACAACAGTGGATTATCATCTATACCTAATCAATCAAATATGATAAATCCACATCATCCAGCTTATATGCATGCTATGCATTCACAAGGTACATTACCTCATGCAGGGTCAGCTTACCCACCCCATGCTATGATGCACATGGACGCCCCTGCATATAGGTCGAATCCTAACGTAATGCCGTCAAGTTATCACCCACCAGTGACGCAATGACGTTGACTCGTGTTTTTGAATAGAGATGGGCCTTTTCGAACACTTCTTGCTTTGAGAATGAAAGTGAAAACTTTGGCCAAATCAAATCTTTGAAATCCTTGAATTAACTAGAATAATAAATCCTATAATAAGTAAAGATAAAATTTCTCTATATTAGTTGAAGTCTGATATAAAGATGTACCTTCGACTTGTGTGTCTTCAGCTCGGAACGCCCATCACCTATTTGTAAAAAGTTTTGTTCTTGAATTTATATCCATATTTAAGTCGCTACATCAAGGTTGAAAAGGTGTATTTTCACAAATTAACTTAATTTATTTGCCCATGGTCCCAAATTATCATCGACATATTGCCTATGTCCATTATTCGTGGGATATACGACTCTTCTAGTATTCTCAAGTACTATATGCGTTTGTTCATTGTGGATGAGATCATACATTTCCCCCCAGTAGAAGAATTTTCAGTGACGGATGGAGCACGTCGATGAGACGCGGTCCATCTGTAGCTCATGCTTGACAATATAAACTTTCTGATCGAATTTGGTTAGTGTGAAGCGACATGCCACTTTGGTGTGGTCCAGAATGTCAACTTTTTGTTTATGGAAGAAAATTTATCTTATTAGAAGAAATTTACTAAAAAGTGCTAATTTTCAATAAACCATTTCTTGAAAGGATTGAAAGATCTTTATTTTAATGCCTGTTGAACAAAACTCTAAAAAAGATTTCAAAATCATCAACGCTGCAATAGCTAAAGAAAAGATAATGGCTTGAAAGTTTTTGACTCTTGAAAGGATTTAAGATTGTGTAGGCAATCTGTAACTCGTACTTAGCATAATGATACTTTTGTATGCGATAAGAGGAGTGTGCTGAAATATATAAGATCAAAAGACACATTTCTAAATTATGGCCTTTGCTGCTAAATACAAATTAAAATAAAACCTCACAAGCCAGCTTTAGACTATTGATGCGTTTAGAAGTGTACAAGATGTTTTTTTGAGCTTTTATAAATTTGAAAAAATGTAATTTACAAACTAAATATGATTTGAAATTATGAAATTTTTCGATCACTACTCTGTCTTTTCTATTAATGGTTCCCATGTTTTCAGAATTCATTTCTGGCAGAAATAACACTGTCGAATATAGTACCTGTCACTTTTTTTGTTGTTTTATTGTACATAGCTTATTTATAATGCCAAAAATTAAGAGACCCATTGAAATCCATACAAATCGCATCGTGTATATTTATTTTCATAAAATCTACAAAACGATCACAAATGAGTTGAGAATTCTAATGAATTTTGATTCTTCTCCATCAAATATCGGCAATAGATGGATCATTGGCCCATGCTTGTCAGAGTGCTTCATTACACTAATAATGATTATTTTTTGGTATGAATTAATCATCTAATTATTGTAGCAATTGAAAGAGAATACGGAGGGCTTTAAACCCACCCCATGAATCTCATGTTTTTTGTATTTTTTTCTGTTTCAACTTTTCTGCATTGACAACCTATTTGTTTGTTTTTTTCTTTCGTCTTCATAGTCCGAATTTTTCAGTTTCATCCATTCATTTCAACTCTTTGATTTCGACTAGTGATTTCCAAAGATGGAGGATTTGACTAAGATTTGCTCCAACATTTTTTTTTGCAACTGCCCGTTACTTTTTTTCCTTCTTTTTTTGCTTTTTCCAATCGTGAGTGACTGAAATAATGTTCCTACTTTTCGTTTCTGTGTGTCTTGTCCCGCTTTTCTAATTTTGTGAATTATCGAGCGATGTATTGCTTTACTTTTTTTATGGATCCAAGGAAGTGTGGTGATAACTCATTCACAGAAAATGCATTTGATATGTACTACAAGAAGGTTTGAAAAATGAAGTTGTTTTCATCATGAAATAATTTTGATACTGATACACTTCTGTCATGCTGTTAAAATTGGCACGAGCGACGAAAAACATTATATAGGAAACTCTTTGTGTTGAGTTCAAAATCAAATTCAATTTGCTGTGCTCTGAAACAAGTATCGGGTTTCATGAAGTGGCACTTTTTATTTGACTCCATTTGATTTAATAAGAAAATTTCCACTTTTCTTATCAAAATTTTGTCTTGTAATGAATTTCCCTCTGGTTGACTGTGAAACACTGACACAGACGGTCAGTGTCCATCTGTGGCCTACTTTGATTTGAAAAAATTTTATGGTTGAGCATTAGTCAGTGACCCGGTTGAGGAAGCTCGCGCTGTCGATCCATGTCCATTTCTAATTCGGCACCCAAAAACTGTTTTGTTTTGACATTGGGATGACATTTTTATATCATGTTGGTAGAGCCCTTCAATTTATTTTCATTAGTACCACCTATTTGTTGTAGAATTTCCTTTTCTCCTTGTGTACAGTTTATCAATGTGATTTGTCAAAAGCGAACGAATTATAATATTTTTCTACTCCAAAAAAAACCTTGTCTGTGGTCACAAGATGACTCCCCTTAATATTATTACTACCATCATTTCGACATTTTTGTGTTTTTTCTATTTTCTAGTCGTACTCTTTCTTGTTATACTTGATTATTGTTATTATTAATATTGTCGTCGGCTACCATCTTGATGAAATCCTAGCACACAAACAAAATTAAAACGACGATGACGACAATGTAATAAAATATATCTGTTCGTCCGTTGTAAGTTAAGTTTCTTTGTAACAGTTACAAGTATTGGGAAGTATAGGTTTGAAAACAGATATGGTTTGGGAAGTATAGGTTTGAAAACAGATATGACAGTGAAATATCCAACCTAACTTGATGACCACAGAGAAGTAAGGGTATTTGCTAGCAGTTTTGAAAATCGTGGTCTTTTCGCATTTGTACATGAAATGCCATGAACATGGAGTCAAGAACGCAGTTGGTAAAAACAGATTTTGCTAATAATGTATGATCGATAGATCGCGTTTTTTGCAGCACAAACCCTTTGCCTCCCAAACTCGTTTCGAAGGTATTGCTGTAAAGAAATTCACACGCATGTACGAGCTGGGTTAGTGTTGTCGGAAAGACCGATGGACTTTTTCCGGTTCGACTGAGCACAAGCCAGAGCTGTTGCTGCTCACCCCAGTCTATAAGAATAGTTGATTCTATTGGGATCAGAATTTTCGGTGGTCCAGTTGCTGATATATCGTTTCGTTACATCCTTGTTGGGCCGGTGTGATTAAAACGATGATAGTTGCCAAATGTAACATGAAATGAATGAAGCAGGTTCCAACCCCACAAAGAGCAATACGTGCATGGTGCCTCTGGGCGAGCCACTGTGACCCACGGCCTTTGAACGGTGCTCAATTGCCTTCCCGGTTCCACACTGGATGGAATGACAAGACGCAAGATAAATCTCGAAGTTGATAAAATCGCATATTGTGAAATAAAGTTCACTCAAATTTTAGCGATAGAGAAGCTTATAGCTTACTCTTGATATTATTGGACGTGAAACAGACGAGTTTACCCTATGCTTAAAACAAACTGCAGGACTGCACTCACGTTATTAACTATGGCAGTGATGTTCTGTGGTCTCGTTATACAATTTACTTGTCAACTAATCTGTAATTATCATGTAGAGAATAACTACATGTATTTCATCTTTATCCCAGTTATGCAGAGGAATGGCAGAATATGAGAATCTATATTTCTATTATTTGCATGTTGTAAAAGACTAATTTGTTGCTAATTTTAGCTTGCTAACTTAATGACATTACTTGTGTTTATCAGCATCTCTTGTATTTTTGCAGTTTAACTACTGGCTTATTGAATCGAAATAGGAAACATGTATAACCGTGAATTTTATATCTTTATTTAGTTGAGCTCACATGTTAAATTTAATGTTTATTTGTATGCCGATTTACTTGGCATCGACATTCTATGTTGGGTTTTTATTGAGATAATTCTGTTAATGATCGTGACCTTTAAAGTGCATGCTGTATCTGCCAGTCTGCTGCTTCCTCTGCTTGTCTGCATATAAATTTATAGAATTACTTGGGAATTTACTTGATTGTCTGTTGTATCTCATTAATATTCTGTATTGCTTATACTTGTAGAGCATAATTAACATAACATAACTCTAGAAGTTACGCTGCATGTGCATGAATACAAATCCGGCTCTACTGCATGTCTCGATCACTTGACATATAAAAACCATTTGAAGCCACATGTACCTCTACTCGGATAACCTGATAAACACGAATAGTCAGTCATCAGTGAAGTAGTGATTTTTCCATTTACAACTTTACATACATGTTGAAACCACGAATTTTTATTAATACAAAGTTATTTATCACAATGAAATATTTATAGCAAGTTGCTCAATTGTAAAATATTACAGTTTTGAAAATCACAATGAAACATTAGATAGGTTAAAAAACAAAAGATAAAAGATTCAATCGTAGACTGTATGCACAAATTAACACCGACGCTGGCGATTATCCAAATTCAACGAGGGAGTCCCGATCCCTTCCTTCCACCACCAGTGCCCAGGATCGGTCTCAGTGTCTTGTTCTCAGTATAAAACCGATTGTATGAACATAAAACCGAGACTATGATAAGGCGCAATTTTGTAAAAATCGAGATGTTAAGTTCTCTGGTCGAATGAAAATAAGAAGATATTAAAGCTTGGCTAGGAACATAGGAAATGCAAAAATATATCCGAACATTTTGTGTAATCTCTTTAAAAGTGAAAAAATACAGTAGCCTGCAACAAGAAATATATCTTGTAGATATTGTTAAACATATGCTTCTAATAGTAACTTATGAGTATCAAAAACACAGACTATATCTAAAACGTTAAAGGAGATTTGATTTCCACTAAACTACACTATTTAAAAGTGCACCAGTTGTTAATATATTCAAATATTTTACAAGACAACCATGACAATCTAAGCCATCATCTTTATTAATAATTATTCGATCAATAATAGTATTGTCACTAGCATGGCACGTACACCAATCACTTGGTGCAGTGCTAACATATATGAATGTATGTTTTCAGTATACGTAGCATATTTTTTAAAACTGTTAACCTGGGTTTCGCCGATTTACTAAAGAATGCTGCTCGCGGTCCACATTTATTGCATGAATTTTGCCTACAAAAATATGAATTCAAAAAGAAAAACAAGTCAAGTATTTCGTGACTAAAGTAATGTTGTAGTACCGAAATAGTTGAATTTCTATAAAATATTATGCTGCACAAGTAACAAAATGCTTTTTACAAAATTCGTCCATTCTACTCATCGCTTCTTTCAACTTTTCTTCCGAAACGGTTAATACAATCCGGAAATAGCTCGGATAGTCAAAGCACTGCAAAATAAAATATATACATTTATATATATTACGAAACAAAGTAAGAAATGAATAGTTAAAAATTCATAAAATATCCAACAATTTATCAAGACAGAACTGTTATTAGTGAATAATTTTTCAGCAACAAACCGGAATAATTTCAAGTTTTTTTTAGCTAAAAATCATCAGAATTTGAAGCTGACCTGTATCCAAATCGAATCGAATTTTCAATTTCATTGTGGCGTCATAATTCCAAAGCTACACAATATAGGAAAGCAAAAGTCGAACGTAACTGCAGTGAACTTGATTGATCGCTGTTTTGTATAACTATGATTAAAAGTCACATGGTCTTCTCCGCTTGTTTTTATTCAAACAGGCCTATCAATACGAGATACTTAAAATATTAAAATAAGATTCAAAATAATAGCGCAAACAAATTGACTCAGTATAAATAAACAAAACCGACAAAAGTCTAAAATATTGAAATGTGTTTTTAATGTAAATGTTTTCTTAAGTTTGACATAGCTGAAATTTAACAACACCATAAAACCCATCCAAAACTGCATGACTAGCAAAGTATTATCGTATCTAATATAACCGGTGCAATGGATAAATCGCACCTGCGGCCCATGCATGGGAAAAATATTTTTCAACAAAATCTTTCTGTCGGGGATAACGCATACAAATGCTTGATTTACAATAACTTACTGATGCGGGAAGACAAAAAACACTTTGTTCTGACACAAGAGCTTCAGTGAACTCAACTTCGCTCTTGAATTCTGGGAAGTTCTTCAAAGAAATTCCGACCTATAGAATGATGATGATACAGTCAATTTTCCTCAAAGTCTCATATCTCAGCACAAACAAAATTGGCCGTTTGTTTGTCAAAATAATACCCAAAGGGCTCCAACAAATTACTTTAGTTTTGTTTTGTATGATACTTGCCTGCTTCATTTAGGCATTCCACATTTAATGAGTGCAAATGCAATATGCCTTTGGATAAAATGTTGATAACAAATAATGCTGGCAAATATTCGAGTGTGATTTCCTAATTTTTTGCGTAATCAAAAAATTCTTGAGTGAACGTACTTTGTTGAAAATATGGTAACGAGTGCCTCAGGCTTTACAAATTAAAATGGCAAAACTTTTCATATCAAACATCAGTATACTGTTACAAGGTGTGCAATAAAGTTACTCCTTACTGGTAGTAACCTTCCACTCAAAATTTGAAGCCACCATGTGAACGAGATTTACGTACACTACGCACTGTTGATGGACTAAACTACTAAAAAATGGTCAAGTTTTGGCCCTGTTTTGAAATTTTGACCAGAATACAATCAGAATACATTTAGAACCTTGAAAAGGAGGCAGACCATTTGAAAAATTTTCAAATGAAATTACGACGTCGTATTTGGCGCCTAAGCAAAAAAATCCTTTTTTTATTGCGTATCACCATAAAGCAGCTGAAAAATTGCGCTCGAGGCGCGAAATTTTTTGGAAAATTGAGTTTTTAGGGGCTAAAATTAGTGTAGAGTGTTAAGATTGATTAATTCTGCGCGGCGCGATTAATACTTTTATCGGCGAGGATGGGTCATGGCACCATGCTCTCCCCCTTTCTCCCTGAATACGCCAGTGAATACAGTGCTAAGTTTCACTTACCATCATGTAAAATGCTGCTTGTGGTGTCACGGGCTGCAGTCCTGGCATAGTAGAAATATGTTCGAATGCATATTCTGCGTTTGCTTGAACAATTCCTACAGTTCTTTCTAGGTGGGATTTGTCGCTGTCTTCGGCAAGTATTCCAGGTAATATTGCTTGTACCAGAGTACAAGGTCCCAGGATTCGTTGAGTTAAAGATGTCAAAGCATTTCGGACCTATGGAAAAAATCGCAGGAAATCAATTAGGAAAAGAATTTTATTTTTATTCCATGATTTGTGCAGGCTTGTTGTGAGTTTCCATGTTTGTTAACTTTTTCTTAGAAAATTTTTTTCCTCACAGTACAAGATTATTATTTTTCTATTTGCTTCGAAAAGTAAATTCATA
This sequence comes from Styela plicata, assembly GCA_963675895.2. NCBI lineage: Eukaryota > Metazoa > Chordata > Ascidiacea > Stolidobranchia > Styelidae > Styela > Styela plicata. Next base: position 5,983,788 of record OZ023151.1, on the reverse strand, counting down.
TCTCAATTAGATATAAGTGGAATGTGGTAAGTAATCAAGATTCAAGCAAGTTCAAGAATTCTACGCTAACATGAGTTGGCCTATATATGCTGGTATCAAGATCGGGAAATTTTTGTCGAATCACTTTTGGTCAAGTATGGGTCACTGATAGATCGCATCGAATAGACGCGCTGCATCCGCGGCCCATGCTTGACAAATACATTTTTGTTATTGAGACTTTGATTTTTTCTTTTTTCGTCCCTCGTAAGGGACTATGTGTACTTCTTTACATAAAAGATATTTATTTTTGTACGCAAAATTTCGATTGCCCGTTTCTCTTTTTTAGGATATCATGTAATATAAACCAAACAGTACAAGCTCTTATATAAAATAACATGCATTTACTAACTTTTTGCCCCATGGCGTTGTTTTTATCGTGCATGACAACCCAGCCTAGACGCCAGCCAGGTACAAGAAATCTAAAGAAAAATGTAATGATTAACATGTATTTTAATTAAAAATTAAGCCTTCCGTTCCATCTATGGATACAGAAGATAAAAATAAAACGTCTACGTTTATTCAGCGTATTTTTACGTTTCTTCTGATATTTTAACGTGGTTTTAGATTTTAGAAACCTCCTCCTGAAAAAAACATGACAGAAAATCAGCAATTGAGCTTAAATGCTATAATATTAAATTAATATTGGAATATGATGAATTACAATTAATTTCGAATACCGTTTGAACTTATCGAAAAGGACAATGCTAATCTTCAGTTAAAAATGTAGCATTAATTTGAAATATATTCAATGCTGGGATGTTGATTAAATTGAGGCTATACTTACATCTTAGAAATACCTCCGCACGTCAAAATGGGAACATCATCTGAAAGTGATGAACAACTGGTGAATTCGAGTGGCTTGAATACCTTTGAAGTAGAAGAGGAGTTTTAACTTTATTTAGTTTACACTTACAATATCTTGCTAAATCCAGAGCGTGGACAATAGCAAGACCCTCTGTGTTTGGATGTTATACACGAATCGGTGAGTGCTCGGTTTGCTCGATCGGAAAAGCGTTGGAATATGATTCGAGCTACGCATTTCTGATCGTCACGACGCAGGTTTGAATCCTGTGAGGGATGATGAATATATGCGAGAGGTCTGCTGGACCCCTCGCCGGTTCGCGTATGCACTTTTTACGGGTTCCTCGACCAACCAGGTCCATGCGCAGAAAAAGTGAGAAATATGATAAGCCAAAAAACCTTCACCCCGATTCGGAACTGGTATCTTATCTGCACGAAAGGTTGTGGTTCGCCATATGATTAGGCTGTGTTCTCGGTTTTTCTTCCCGCAGGATAAAAATGAAATCCGATCCTAATATACACGCATGACCATTTCTAACACTATTACACTTGACTAGTATGAAGCGTTCATCGGACTCTTACTATTGAATAGAAGAAACCAATGAGGTAGCGCCCAAAACGCTATTGATGGTAGAAATAATACGATATTCAAAAAAGTTTGAGAACATCAAGCCATATTATTTGAATATAATCTTTAAAATAAAGAATTGTTACGTACGAAAATTTAATTTTATAGCAAATCAAAAATGCAAAAACTAGTTCTTTTATGAACCAAGTATATTTAGTTATTTTTTATTGAAATTTATTATGAGCAGTGCCTAAGAGAAATCAACTGATGACCATTCAATATCAAAGAGCTACTACAAGATGTAGTACTAGCAACTACACTCTAAGCGGGAAGTATTCCAAACGAAACTGAACTGCTGTGGTAAAGTGCAGTGAGTTGTATCTAGCAGCGGCAATGGCAAAACCATTTACCACTTCTTTGTTTCCTATCAAATACATACATACATAATCGCTTCTTACGAAAGGCAGGAAATACGCTAGTACTATTCTAAAGCCTGTAACTACAAGGCTCGCGAATTGTGATTCACTTATATTTATTACTATTATGTAAATGACTAATTAAAAAACTGAAAATAAAAAATCTTACCATCCCAGCATATATTTCATCGGCAATTATGGGGATTTTATGTCTTGAAGCCACTGAAACAAAATCGATTTTAGTCTTTAATTTTGGAAGGAAACAGAATTACTTAATTACCTTCAAACAGTCATGTGTGGAACTGCACCAGTGATGCTCTCTCTACCTGTGGTATGCCAATCAGAAACTAAATTTTGTAAAATATGAGTCACAGATGGATCGCGCTGCCGCAGTGTCCCATACTTAACAAAATAAATATGCAGACGGATATTTTCTTGGGACTGGGATTATATCACTAATGGTACGCCAGAGGTTTTATACTACTACGCCAGCAGCCTTCTGCTATAGGATATGAAACGGTAGATGGTTTTATCATCGCCCAGCGCAGATTCACTGAATTTACTTTATCATGGCGGTTAAGTTCCGTTTGGGATATTTTCCGTTCAGAGTGCAGTTGCTGGCAATACATCTTTCAGTAGCTCTTTGCTATTGAGCGGCCGTTGGTTAATTCCTTTTAGGCACTGCTCTGGCGCACTGCTCTGGCGATGCGTCAAGTAGGCCTACAATAATTCAGCAAAGATTCCCTCGTATTGCCACTGCAATACTGCGGTCTGTAGCCGATCATTAGCTTGTGTGCGATACTTTCTTAAAATGCATCAACTTAAAATAACTTTTTGATCATCTCTGTCGTTGTAATGTGAATATGCTCTTTTGGGGACCGTACAACAATTTTTTTTGTTTATAGCCACTTCCTGGCAGGGATCACCCTGACCAAGGCCCCGTACCAGCGGTGACTTATAGACGGACTGGTTTGAAGTTGTTAGAAAGACTGTTTGAAGTTGTTAGAATATTCCCGACTTAGTTTAGCCCACTCAAGTTATTACATCTTGTGTTGAGTGGTGGTTATGGATAAACGAGCCGGACTCGTCGGGACTCCAACTTGAGATCTTTATCCTGCGATGCCAAAATGATAACCACTAGGCCTTCGCGCCCACTAAACTTATACACGGACTGGGTTGGAATTGTTGGAAAGATATGATCTTTCTGATTTAGCTTAGCCTACCCAAGTTTTTATATCCTGGGTTGAGTGTGGGCATGGACTAACGAGCCGGTCTCGCCGACACATGAACCCGGAAATTTCGACCTGCGATGCCAAATGTTATGCTTTCGAGTTTCTTATTGATACACCAACCTTCATTCAAGTCGCGTCATTTCTAAAAAAAACGAATAAAATTGTGACAATTCTTTTGAAACTGATTTACCTGATAATATATTCTTTACGTGATCTCTCGTGAAATTTGATCCGCAGGGGTTGGATGGGTTTACGATAACAATAGCTCTCGTCTTTTCATCGATCACACTCTCAAGATGTTTCAAATCTATCTCCCACATTCGTTCAGGCTAATAAATAGATCATTAAATTTGAAAGATTGAGTCATTTAGTAATGAACGGAAGTGTGGGGAGGAATGTCGTGAAATGTTTAAAAAAAACTCAGCCGAGTCGTAAAATTTATTTTGTTAAATATGAGCCACTGATAGATCGCACCTCGACGTCGCTATCCATCAATGACTCATACTTAACAAAAGATGCCCAGGAAGAAAATAGGGATAGAACATCAGATTATGTAAACCAAAAATGGACAACGGACTTGCGACAGACATCGTTATCGAATGTTTATGTCATGAAATTCATGCAAGCAAAAACATCATCATCCAAAACAATTCATGGATTTACAAAACCTTTAACAACAATCAGTCACGAGAAATATCCTGTTTCCTGCTAATCTATAACAAATAGCGCTTTTTAAACTGATAACCGTTACAGTATTTTTTATATAGACAATCTTTGGAGTAAACCACCCCTGACTGACCCCTGTTCGCGATGGCCTGTTGGTAGAGCTGGGCAACATCGAATAATTTGGAATTGGGATTGGATTGAATCACTAATTCCATGTAAAGAATAAATATCCCGTTTTTACCACTACAACTTGTTACCATTGTGAAAATCAAGAAATTAATAGGTTATGTATTTTCAATTCATACACTACATGTCCAAGAGCAACAATTTTCATATTTTAACTACAAAATGAAATCGATATTGGTCAAATTTGACCAACATCGATTGTATTTGTAGTTAAAAATGAAAATGTTAGTTTATTTGGCAAGTTTGAAAATAGAATAGGCAGAATCACGTTTGCAACGAAGTGTTTTGTTTCGATAGGGTTGGAGATTTTTTTCAGATTGAATCTGTTTAAAGTAACTTTTAAGACTTTCTTAAGTTCATCAACAGTTTATCTTAAGTTCGTCAGAAATTATCGATCACAAATAGCCAACTTCATACTAAGCATATCACACGGGTCTGAACCGTGATACGAAATGGATCGTCTTGGTTGGAATACAATGAAAGCGAAAGTCCCCGCCACGTGTGAAAATTGGATTCAACTTAGAAATTGAAGAATTATTCTGAATTTAAAAATATTTGATGTGGTTTTGATTGTGTGAATTTTTAAAATATAATCCACAAAATTGTTACTATACAATTTTTTTTGTATTTTTGTGTTCTGCAGCCAGCGGTTAAAAAGAATTTGGTCAAGCATGAGCCACAGATATACCGCGTCCTATCGACGCCATCAATCGGTGCAGATATATGCTTACCAAAATCTGTTCTTACAAAAAATTTCCGATTGAGGAAAGAATGGTGATAGGTATAATTAGTTCTTCACGGCAACATAAAAAGAGAAGTATAGTTGTAGAGTGCCTATGAATGAGATCGCCCGAAGGTGTTTAATCTTACATAGGTCCTACACTGTAATGAAGATGCGATAAAAGCGTTGACAGTAATTTCAATCAGTGATATTGAAAAACAAAAATGAAAAACAACTTTTTGGCCAATTATGGGCTGTTGTTAGAGCACGCCCGTCAAGGCACGGTCTATCAACAGCCAATATTTGGTTTATAAATCTCTCATCAAAGTCATTTCAATTTCGGAAATATACAATTACTGCAAATGCATGGTAAATTTACTGCAATTTTCCTATAGTTTATTTGCCATGCCGGTTTACGTACCAGACAGTTGTAACTTTTAACTTCCATTCCTTGAGACAAACATAGTGTTTTATAAAGAGAAAATCCAGGTCTTGGAATGAGAATGTTTTCTCCGGGATTGACGAGAACAGAAATAGCGAGTTCAAGGGCATTCGAGCAGCCACTTGCTAGGAAGACGTCCTGTCAAGTAAAAACAACAATACTCTGTATCATCTCTCAAATATTCAAATCAACAAAACAAAAGTGGTATATGGCTTTACCATTACCGCCCAGGCAAGATACCATTCACTGCACTTCACCACTGCGGTTCAGCTCCGTTTGGCATGTTTTCCGTTTAGAATGCAGTTGCAGTTGCTTTAGTAACTCATTGCTCAAGTGGCCGTTAGTTGATTCTTTTTAGCCCGGCTTCCGGTCTTGCTCAAAGTGAATTCCAATAAAAAAAAACAGTCATGACATACCAATTTCTCGCAAAATGTCATTTGATTAGTATGGGGTACAAATAAATTGTGCAAACAAGATGAAATCGTTAACACGAAGGACTGATTTAAAACAAAATACACAAAGTTAAAAAGAGGCCCTGAAAAATACCAACTAGCAGCCGTTTCTACACAAAGAACTGTGGAGCAAATCAAAGGTTCTGTAAAATTCTATCGAACCCATAATATGCCATGGAAATGTCATGTAAGTTATCGCAAAGATGGATTTTTTAAGATAATTTTCATCATGTCCACGCAGAGGTAACGAAAAGAATGTTGAGACTTCACCTCCGATTCGGAACCGTATTCTTAGTTTTCCTCTCACGCCGGATAAATATGGAAAGCCTCCTTTATCCTAAGTGCAAATCGACTAAAGAGAATTTCTAAATCTTCATAAAAATGGATTGGTACAGCACTACACAACATCATAAAAAGTCTTAAACATGTTTTGTTGAGTATGGGTCAATGATAGATTGTGCGAACCAAGCACGTTTTATACTTGGTAAACACAAAATTTGGGCAATTTTGGTCAAATTAGTGAATGTAGCTAATGTGCGAAGTTGAAAATGCCAATCAAAATACCTATCTTACCACATTCACATATTTTTAAAATATTCGATTTTAAATCCATTGCAATATACACTGTATAAAAATTCATACCTCAGCATTAGTTTGCGTTCCATTTATCGTTAAATAATTGGCAACAGCCTCTCTTGATTTCAAATATCCGGGTGAAGGAGAATACCCATTATATTTGCCTCCGACAACCGCATCCTGAATCCCCTTTATTGCAATATCGGGTGGTGGGAGATTACCAAATACAGTTGGATCACCTATAGAAATCATGAACTAACATAAGACTAAACAAATTTACGGCTATTACTTTAACAAAAAACCTGTAAAATCGACGTTTTCTAATAGTAAATTTACACGGTGATATAGAAATGAGACCACAAAATCGACTTGTTGCCGTTGGTCAAATATGGGCTGTTGATGGAACGAGCCTACGAAGGCGCGGTACATCAACCGCTCATACTTGACGTATATCTTATCGACAAGACGGTTTCAAATGATAGAATTTAATAATTACTGTAAATGAAGGGTAAATTTACTGTGGTGATATTTCATTTCAGTGATATATTCATCACAAGTAAAAATAATAATCTCCGTTTCCCGAATATTCCTACTGCTTGCAAAAGAAATACATACCATGGCGCAATACTCAAGAAGTTCTATTGTTTATGAAACGCGGTAGTAAAATAGTTTCTGGAAAGTACTAGAGCAATTTGTCAGCATACATACCAATAGAAAGGCGTATCATAGGTTTAACTGGGTTTGGCTGCAATTTCATCCCATCCACGATAGAACGAATAGGGTTGAAAGTATTCTTCGCCATCACTGATGGTTCGACGTTCCATGATTTGTCAATATCCATTGTATATTACAGTTGAAACTTCAAAAATTATCAAGGGCAATATTACAAAATTATGTCTGTAAAACAATCATGATTTTTAGCTTCGTTTTCGTTAAGCATTCCCTACCCGCCAGCAGCGCCCAGGTTCTCTGCTAGTTGAATACCCCATCTATCCAAACTTGTATTTTAGTTTCAAATAACTAAACTCAGAAAGCTTGGTGCGAAGCTTAAAACTTTTAATAAAATGCAAATGCTATTGATATTGAAAATCTGACCTTACACAAAAATACGAACCGAAGGCTAGGGCTGGGCGAAACCGAATTAATTGGAATTCGAATCAGATTCGGATAATTTTTTTCGAATCGGATCGAATCGCGGATTCTATAAAAATAACAAAAATCTCCTTTTTTTACTATTACTCATTGTTTCCTTTATGAAAAATAAGAAGTTTATCGTTACAAATTACAAATATTAGCATAAACAGGCATGAAAGTAATATATTTCTAATTACACTTAAGGACCACGACCGATGGAATACAATCGATTTTGGTCACATTGACCAAAATCGATTGCATTTTGCCCTTAAAAATGAGAAAATTTCATTCCCTTGACCGATTCACGACTGATTCAGGTAATCTGTGTTTCGAATCGATTCGAATCACGGAATCGAATTGCCCAGCCTACCGGAGACACAAAAATTTGTCATTACGTTATATGTCTACATTACATTGTAGTAGATCTTCTCCATTTGCGTGGCCGTTAGTTAGTTTTTTAGGCACTGCTTTCGGTCTTGTCTAGAGTGCACTTTTATATAGGAAAAAACGGCTTGCTTTTCTCGTCCGCCACAGTTGCAAACAAATTATTTTTGTATACAACTTGTAAATCTTAGCAATAATCATCGCACAATTACTTGAATAATTACATAGTGAATCTTTCAGTAAATATATGTTTACATCTCATATATACTGCTAAAAATGATAATGTGGTGTTTGCTTCAAAAAATAATTACATACAATTGTGATTGAAGAATTATAAAAAAAAACCAATGGCGAACGTTTTTAAGAATCATGTAAAAATTATAGTAACTTCCGATGGATATCGCGTTACCAACATAAGCCTAAAGTTTATAACCTTTAAAGGTCATATCGTGTGTTTTGTAAGTTTAAAACTGTAAAGAAGCAGGAAGAAGCGCAGAGAAAAATTTCGATCTCAATGAAGAGCGTGCAATAAAAATAACGTAAACTCATTGCATACGAAAATAAAACAACGTAATTTTGGGTACAAAAAAAGAAGGATTTTTTTAAAAAAGGAAAATGTTATGCAATGTTTAAATGCAAGGAAGCAAATTCAACATTTTTAAAAGCATTTCAGCAAATATTGGAGCTTTTAATGAGCTAAACCACCTTCTTCTAGCTGTGCAGACTGAACCCTTGAACAACACTGTTAAAAATATTGCTGCGTTACCCTTTTTTAAGTTTGCAGCAACACCTGAACTGAACTGTTTAACAAACTCTATACGACAATATTACTGTTCTTACAACTCGAATGATCACAAAAACTCATATTCCTACGAATGCAATTCGGAGAGGAAAAATGAGCGGCTTAGAGGGATTAACAAACTATCCGGTTTTATACGTACATGTACATTTAACTTGACTGTTGCTAATCCAAATATATAAATAATATATCAAGTCGTGAATCCGTTAAATATAATTAAAAATAGTCAGGTAAGGCATGGACATAATAAAACACTTTTTAAGTCAAACATGGGTCTTTGGTAATCGGCGCGTTTTGAGTAAGCGCGGATTAACCAAGGCTCATGTTTGATTTTAAGGTTGTTTGTCCTATTTGCCTTTCCACAATGTATTAATACTATATCAGTCGCTTCCCAGAAACACACAAGAAAAGGGCCATAAATTTCCGGTCGGCTAGTTACGAAAACGATACCTCACCACCGCACAATGTTTCGCAATGAATGATCTCATTGTATGATACAGAACAATTCAATACATTGGTCACGCCCCTATGACGCATGTGGTACAGGAGACACCCAATAGAAAAGGACTTCCTACGTGATCAAAAACCTTTGTTACGCCCCACGTATACTATCAGCTGATTCGTTCGCACCGTTAGTTCGTGTATGTTCTTATTTCACTGAAATCACGGCGAGCCTTTCTTTTGATTCTTTATCGTTTGAAGTGTCCCTTTCTTGCGAAATCTTTTCAAATGTTAAATATAATAAAATCGAACAACTGAATGAACATAGCATAAGGTCGGAGGCTTTACCGGTATAGATCACCTGATATTCTAAAAATACTCCCATCTCTATGTCCTGTAGGCGCGAGCTCCGGGATTGCCTTAATGTATTTTCTGCAAACCGTAAGAGGCGATTTAAAACTAGCAGGGCAGATACAAATCATTGCATTTCAGTAAAAAGTATTCTAGTATTAAGTCCTATTTGGTATGTTTTCCTCTAAAAATGAAGTTACCGGTTTTGTAATAGTTCTTTGCCATAAAATTGTCCGTTGATCCGTTTCCTTTGGGTGCATCTTCCTGAGTAACTTTCAATGATCTCGATTACTTATTTCACAGAATTTAATGCGCTACACAAAGGTATTGTTAACAGCACACCGGGAGTAATATGCCTCTTGCATATCACAACAATGACAATCATCTTCCTGTTGATGCGGGCATTGGGCAACCACCAGCAGCGCTCAGGTTCTTTGCTAGTTATTCAAACCCTTCAATTTCGAATTTTTAACTCGTCGACTTATAGCTAATAATGATCATAATTTTTGCAAGCATTCAAAAACCAAAATTCGACGTCTTTGCCATCCCAAAAAAAAACAAGATTCGTGCCTGTAAGCCTGATGAACTTACCACAATTAAATTATCGCTTTTGTTTTTCAATGTTCAATAACAGACCAAAATCCACGCTATATCTAGACAAAATAAACGTCCTGAGACGAGCATACTAACAGTAAAATATTGACACACCGATCAATATATTTATGGGTTTGCCTCACAATCTGTCTTAATTTACAGACTTGTCAATTAGGAAAACACGAAATTTGTAGGTGAACATTGTGAATATTTGAATGACAAATAAATAAAATATATTTTGCTTGAAATATGTTGGTGATTGTTGGTTGGCATATAGATCCCGTTACAACCCTGCTTACAATGAAAATATCGTTAGCGTCAGGAACAAGAGCAATAACATAAATTTTTGCGCCCAAAGCATTTTAAGATCCATGAAAAAATAATTTATCATTGTTTTAGGACAACGTTCACTGTTTATGAGAGATTGGATCACTGTACCCGAATGACCTTGCGCCCATTCCTATATTCACGATGAAATTTGTTTACCACAACAAGCGACCTTTCGTTGTTCCTACACAATTCAAAAATATGGAGCGCAAAAATACAATAGTAGCTTGAGTCATGTTATTAACAATTTACTATTCTTCAATGTGACGATTGAGTAAAAACATCCCGTTGTCAAGAATGATAGAGTACCGCAGATGAATGGTGGATTTGTTATTGGCAAAACCAGGAAATATTGATAATTAAATATAAATCCATGCTCATTCAAGTTTTTACCAGCCACCTAAAATTTTATTTGGTCATGCTATGGCCACATATGCGTATCTCTGACATAATGCATCAGTAGATAATTTTTGTATATGACTAGACCCACCATGAATATAATCTCCTTTGATAGTTTCGTTTACCATTATAAGCAGTTCAATTTATTGAATGGGGCATATTCCGGGTCAGTTACCTACATAAATAACTTTTGTATCCTTTCGTGGATTCAGGTATTTTGATGGGTGCACTTCTGCTCATTCTCCGGGAAATTTATAGCAGAATACGGGTATAAAACACGAACATGGAAAATTACAAATGTTAATATACATCGAAAGCTTGGCTGTAAGCTGGCTACCTTAATACTCATTCCAATATATTATTATAAACTACGCAAAGCTTCAAGTAGGTCCTAAATATCTCTATTCTCATACTGTAACAAGATAAGCTAACGATATCTATCTCTATTCCTCGAATTGACCTTTCTGTGTACCGATATTAGTATTTTTGCCCATGCTTGGTAGGGTTTAGTTTTATCCCGATCAATAATTTTATTTTGTCAAGCATCAACCAAAATCAGGGACCATGCTTGGCAAAATGTCGTTTTCTGAGAATTTTTGACTATAATGTTAATATACGCGAATTCAATATGACTAGGTTTCATGTGCCCACAGTTCGCGTTTTATGCTTTGTGTCTGCCTGCCAAATACTATCTTTAACGCTTTTATGTTGGTTTTATAATGATACGTTACGTCACATCCGATGTTGTGTGAACCGTTAGGTCGTTTTTAATTGGATAGCGTGGTTTAATTGGTAGGCGTGTCACAATACTGCGTGACGCATACGAATAACAAAAATGTCCGTACTTCATGACATCATTCAACAAATCTTCAGATTCAAAATAGGTATAAATGTACATCTGTAATGTCCTCGGGATTGCAAACATATGGATTCTTTATTTGTAGTTCAAAATGCTTAACGCTAGTTATTAATATAAAACTTTGTGAGTGTTCTTTAAAATCATAGCGAATAAAAAATGGACATGAAGTGAAATTGTATGAATACAAGTAAAGCATTCCAACGATGATGTCATGAATAATAATATTTAGAATATGAAAAACTTGGGACCATGTCCATAATCGGGGTTGCATGGCCGGTAGTTGTCTTTTATGAAAATTGCCTTTGAGCTAGGCCGGAAACAGTGGCAAAAAGGAACCAACTAAGGGCCACTTAATAGCAAAAAGCTATCACAAGATGCCAGGCACGGAACTGAACTGCTATGGTAGTGAGCAGTGAGTGGTATCTGTCCTGGGTAATGCAAGGAAATATAATCGAAACATATCATAGAACCTAATGGCTACATGCATGCACGACATAAAGGAAAGGTGATTTATGCCGGAACAAACTGATGGAAATTCTGAATTGCCTTCCATACACAACTGGGAGTAAAACTCGAGGGCACTTGCATGCGGGCGGAATTTTAACTAATTAAACCTAAGACTACAGTGGATTATACAGTGGGTTTGGTGGATTTGAATCTTGTTAAGAGGATTGGATAGGATCTCAATTTTATCAGAACGATCAGAGATGCGTAGCTCGCTCCCAGAGGTCGCAACAATCGTGTTGTACATAAAGATGTTGTTGCGACATTTCTATTATTAGAGTTGAGGGATCTCGTTAGAAGAAAATCGACAATAGCCACGGGTTACCCAATATTGAAAGGATAGACTATTGTGCATTTTTTTCTTATTAAACATGGTGGATAGAGATTTTACCTTTCCTTCACTGCTCAGGGTAAAGCTGTGGAGTTTTGTCATTGTATATAAATAAATGTTCAAGCCACTTCAAATGAAGTGTGGTCGGAACTGTTCGGAGTGAAATGATGTATTGTGAAAATAAACTCACTTCAAATATATTTTATGTTGTCCAAAATTTCTTTGCAGTCAGTTGATATTAATTGGACTGGGTTGTATCGTTTTTGAGGCTCAATTTTATCTTGCTCTCTACCATCATCTTCTGAAAAGTATTGCTGGTGATAAAGTACAAGTATCCGAAATTTTAACCCATGAGTATCATAAGTTGCTCAGCCTTGGGTGATAAGTCATGTGATTAGAACGAATTTCAATAGCTAGATACCAATCACTGATTTCGCGATCCTTTACCAATTTAGCTGAGAAGCGCCAAACGTAAAAAATATTTACACAAACCCACCTATTCGGACATTTCACAAATATACAGTGTCAGATTTATTCGTACACATTTGATGCCAATGGAGTACTTGCACATTTAATTTTAATATGTACTTGTACGCCAAATGTAAAAATAGCCATCTTTAGTTGATCACGAGTGTCCGACTAGCTTAATCGGTAAAATCGTTGAGAACATGCTTCGAGCTGCGCATCTCTTACTTTCTGACCGGATGATTATCTGCGAGAAGTCTGCTGGACAACTCCAAGGCGCACGGTAGTTTCGGTAACCGATTGTTACGGGTTCTCCACCTGAATCCGTAAATGGTCAAGAAGAAATCTCACTCTTTTGGAACTGGTTGTCCTGTCCGTGAGCAAAATATGCATCCTTTTGTGAATAATATATCCTGCCGGCGAAGTGGGTGTAGGGTTCTAAACTCCCTCTAATTCCCCAAAAATTGAGAAAAACGATCGAACCTTGGAGTGTATGCATCCCATGTGAGAAAGGGCGAGTGTCGGTCAGTTCGTACCCTTGACAATTCGCAGTAGCATTATGGTGTGAAATTTTGTTGAAGGAGATGGACAATCCGTACCACGATGAAACATCGCCGTCAGTTAATTTTTAACCTTATTGAAAACCCACAAAAACGTATCTGCTCAGGAAATATGGTGTGTAAGTGCAACAGCAGTAGGATGATCAAGTAAATTTGAAAAAATGTGTGAATCGTTGAAAATCATGGAAATTTACGCGGTTTCGTAATAGGAAGTAGCAGAGCAGTTAGCAGTAAATGGCTCAATGTGAAATTCGCGGAAATAAAACATACATAAAAATATACATATTTATTTCCCATAATCGAAACACAGAACAAACAATGCGAAACGAAATAAAAATGAAGAAATTGGGAGAGCGGATAAACTTAAAATAAAGTTTATAACGTACGTGACGCATCCACCCACCTCATGTACACATATACATTCACGCAATCAAACAAACATAATACGAATAAGAGCAAAATTATCAACTCAACTATATATTAGTCGGGCGCTTACTTATAATTACGGCAAAATGTAAACAGCAGGACGTTTGAAAACGAACGAATTCAGTGCGAAAACTCGCCTAATCAAGAGTGACGTTAACTTTTGATTGCATAAAGATGAGCGTTAAAACCAACTGTACAAAAACAGTGTCAAAATAGCGAAAACAACAGTCTGCTCTACGGTTCAAAAAAGAACAAGAAATATAGAAGTGCGTTTCATTTTTCAATAATATTCGGCTCATTAGCGGCGCAGCAGTAAATAATTCTCGAAATAGTTCAAAGTGTTATATCTGATCCATATATCGAAAGAAACCATATTTAGCGTTCTTAAAAACGGAAATTCGGTTCGCAAATGTCACAGGAGGGCCGGTACATGAAGAAATCCAGAATTGAAATTGATAAAATTGCAGCTGGTTCAACCACGTTCTTGAACGTTCCTGATCATGTCCCGTAAAGTTTTATAGGCAAAAAGCTATACATCCAAGTATGATTGAAAACCACGACTTTGCATGATAGATAGTAAACGGACTCTTTGCTTCTTCTAAAAACGACACCTAAGCTGGCTGTTTGAGCCAACGTGTGGTCATATCGCTCGGAATCTGTTGTCCCGACTGCTGGGGGCCCATAGAAATTAGCTTTTGCTGTTTGGTTTACAAATTGATTTGTAGAGCCCGGTTAGCTCAATCGGTAATGCATTAGGAATACGCTTTGAGCTACGGTACCGATACGCATCTCTGATGATGGGTGCCTGGTTAACTCAGTCGGTTCGGTAAAGGCGTCAGGAAAATGCTTCGAGCTACGCTTCACTAGCGTCCTGGGTTTGAATCCAGTTAAGGATGATTATACGCAGGAGGTCTCCTGGTGGTTCGCGCAAGCGCTGCTTACAGCTTCCTCCACCAATTATGTCCATGCACAGGAATAATGAGTTAAGCCAAAACTTTCACCCGCGATTCATAACTGAAAAGTTTTTTGTCTAGAATCGGATGAACATCGAAGGCTGGACGTTGTCTTGTATTGTATTCCTTTCTACAGCAGTTGTCACCAAACAAGGAGACCTCTATTCCGTCCCCAAATCCAGAAAAAAATAGTCAAAATTATAGATGGATCGAAAAATAGTCAAATTTGTATTTTTCAAACGCTACGTAATAATAGCATATAACTGTATTAACGCATAATTAAATCTAAGTTGTCCTTTTCTTTTTCAAAAAGTCTCACACACAAGTCATTCCCAAGTCCATAGAACTCAAAATAGGGATAAATACAACAAAAAAGTGGGAGGTCAAATCCTGTACTCATTGTAGTGGTGGGAAGAACAATTCCGATAATAGGCAGAATTGGTAAAATATAAAAGTATCTGTACAACGAATGGTTTTGGTTTTAAATATCTCACATATAACCAATGTTTTGTAGCAAAAACAAGTTATTGCTGAACTACATTTTTAATTTAGCCAAAATGTTTTCATGGGTATTATTAAAGGTGCAAATATTTTTTATTATAAAGACGTGAAAAAGTATCCCCTGGGAAAATACCCAACACTTCTGAACTGTAATCTGTAATGGGTGATTATATAACATAAAGCACTAGTTTTGCAGTATGTGAGAACAAAATATAAAGAAGAAACGATCAAGTGTGGATTAGAGAGATTCACATTAGAGAAATATTCAAAAAAAGCATGTCGCTAATAAAAATAACTGTTTTAGTATATTTTGACTACAGTACAATAAAATCCGGATTTAAACTAATTTTATCTATTTGACACAAATTGATTTGCTTAACTTATAAAAAAAATTCCGGGACACCTAAATACTCTTTTGAGTATTCTCTCGAGTAGTCCACACTTGATCAAAATGAAATTATCTAATCGAAAATTATTTTCCAGGTAGGGCATTCCCCATCAATAGACAATACGTTTTAATAAGCATAAACCACAGATGGAACGTGCTATATCGGCATGATCCATCAATGGCCTTCACTTCAAAAAACATATTAGGCAAATCCTTCATGGTGGGTTTGTACAGTTTGGACAGCTGTCACACGAGTCTCTGATCGCTTTG
Organism: Styela plicata; assembly: GCA_963675895.2. Lineage (NCBI taxonomy): Eukaryota > Metazoa > Chordata > Ascidiacea > Stolidobranchia > Styelidae > Styela > Styela plicata. Next base: position 5,968,003 of record OZ023151.1, on the reverse strand, counting down.
GGCGATCTTCATAGATAATAATAAATATTTTTTAAAGAAGATGAAATGCTAAAATCGTTGTCAACTGTAGGACGTATCTGCATGATATAACGTTATTATTACTTTTATTAATATTTTCAATAAGGTTCTGCGTTGGATTCGAATACGGTGCTTTGTTTTGGTGTCTTTATCGCTGAGTTTTTCAATTGATATATTGACTGAGCCAACGAAATCCTTCACCGTATCCTTGTTTTTTGAGAACTGAACACATAAAAAGTTCGATCGGTCTTGCACCTCCCAAACTTGCAAGTGGAACTTGACCCTGGCAAATAAATGATGAGTTTTAAACTCTGTATCGTATCGTAAATTTTAATCATCTACCAAAAGATTTACCATAAAATATTACAAATTTGCAAAATTTTCTTGTAATAAAAGTCATTTACTTTGGGTGATTTAGTAGCAGAATAGCTCTTACAATCGCCAGTCTGCCTCTTTGTCTAAGATATCATGTGAAGCAAACCACGTCATTGTCCTCATAAATACCAGCACAGTTTATTAGGAGATGATACAGGGCAATTTGAAAATCCAGACAAGGAATATCAAAAATGCAATATAATTCATAAAATTCCTGCTAATCTTACTGCTTGTTGAGCACATTTGGCACACTGATTTGACTGTAAATCGAGGACAGATTATAGTCTATGTTTGTAGGGTGACAATTAATGGCAACGTCATGCTGTATGCAGGTTCAACCAAATACTTTAGGATTCAGAGTAGGGAGGAATTATACGAGAACGTTTACTCGAAGAAGGAAGCACCTCGTTGGAGATTATTTTTACGAAAGCCAGAAGTTTGGACATGGCCCACAGAAATTCGTCCTTTTATGAAGGTAACTTGGTTAGTGCATCGACTAGTTCATTAGGTGAACAACAAAGTACAAAAACATTATCGAACAATATTGGAGAACCTGATGAGCTGATGATTGCTACTACTCGAACACAACAAAAACAAATAAAACGATGTTATTTTTGTGGCGCATCACCGTACCATCCTCGTTCAAGATGTCCTTCACGAAATGAATTTTGTCTGTTTTGCGGTAAACTAGGTCATTATGCCCGCGAATGCTTGGCTAAGAAACGATCGATCGGAAACTCGTAATAATTTTGATGTAAAGACTCTCATTTCTGCGTCAGTGAGGCCAATTATCGCCACATTGATATGTGCTCCAATTATGCCTATTTCGAGTCTTCAAAGGTCTATGCTGCCTGCCAAAATGAACGGAATGCTTGTGACTGCACTGGTCGATTCCGGTTCTTCCGAAACATTCGTGAATCGTTCATTATCCGACAAGCTAAATTTACACGTCTCACCCAAAAATGTAACTGTTGGAATGGCTTCAAACAATTTTGCAACCAAGGTAAAGGGAAGTTCAGAGGTTGACATCAAACTGAAAGACAATCATTACTCATCTGTAAAAGTTGGCATTATGGACAATCTGTGCGTAGATATTGTTTTGGGATTGGATTTAATGGGATTGCATCGACAAGTTAAATTTGAAATGGGAGGAAGTCATGATCCATTAACTATAAATTCTAATCCAAATCATTGTTTGGTTTCAAAAGTCCTCCGCGCATATTTGAACACATTGAACCGGGATGCCGCCCAATTGCGACAAAATCAAGACGTTACAGTGAAGATGATAAACGCTTCATTCGGCAAGAAATTTCGAAGTTATTGGAAGAAGGGATCATTGAACCATCTTCATCGCCATGGAGAGCGCAAGTTGTGGTGACTGAAGACGAACGACACCGAAAGCGTATGGTAATTGATTATAGTCAAACTGTTAACAGGTTTACACTCTTAGATGCATATCCTTTACCCCGTATTGAAGATCTAGTAAATAAAATTTCAAAATTTAGATTTTTCAGCACTTTAGATATGAAATCTGCATATTTGCAGTTACCCTTGGCCGACTCAAACAAACCATTTACGGCTTTTAAAGGTGATGGTAAACTTTATCAATATACCAGACTTCCATTTGGTGTTACAAACGGAGTTTCGGCTTTTCAACGTGTAATTGATAAAATCATCATAGAAAATAGTTTGTCAGGTGCATTCGCTTATCTTGACAATATAACAATTGCTGGAGTATCTCATGAAGACCATGATAAAAATCTGAAACTTTTCCTCCAAACTGCAAAGAAACACAATATTACTTTCAATAATGACAAATCCTTTCTTTCAAAAACTGAAATACAATTACTTGGTTATCTTGCGTCTTATCGTCAGATAAAGCCAGATCCGGAGAGACTCAGACCATTACTAGAAATGGCGCTGCCCACTAATTTAAAGCAGCTCAGACGAATACGAGGTATGTTTGCATACTATGAATATTTTATTAAAACTCGGAATATGCCTTTCACATTGCAGGAAGTAGAAGAAACTTGTGCTCGATGCAGAACATGTGCTGAATTGAAACCAAATTTTTTCAAACAGAAGGGGGAGTTCTGGTAAAAGCGACTCAACCATGGGAACGTATAAGTATCGATTTCAAAGGCCCCCTTAAGTCTCGAAAATTCCCATTTCTCTTAGTCGTAATAGACGAATTCAGCCGCTTTCCCTTTGGGTTCCCTTGTAAAGATTCATCTTCTAAAACTGTTTTAAATTGCCTTTCAGAACTTTTCGTAATATTCGGATTTCCTTCATACTTTCACAGTGACCAAGCCGCCTGTTTCTTGTCAAAGGAAGTGACTGATTACCTACGTCTCCGTGGTGTGGCAACAAGCAATTCAACGCCGTATCATCCAACCGGGAATAGTCAGTGCGAGCGACTAAACCAGAGTTTATGGAGAACAATCAAGTTGAAGTTGAAAGAGAAGTTCATGAATGAAGAATTTTGGGATTCTGTATTACCCGATGCTCTACATTCGCTTCGATCGTTACTCTGTATGGCAACAAATGAAACGCCACATGAAAGATTTTTAAAATATACTAGAAGATCAATGCTAGAAAAAGCATTACCGACATGGCTGCTCAAGCCTGGACCAGTAATGCTGAGACAATTTGTCCGTAACCAGAAGAACGATCCTCTGTGCGATGAAGTGACTCTATTAGAAGCTAACAATACTTTCGCTAAGATTCGTTTTCCCGATGGAAGAGAATGAACAGTTTCAACCCGGCGATCTTGCTCGGTGCCCTTTGCCCGATACAAAAGGTTTTTCAAATATGGAAAAATCGCTACTAAAACAGGAACGATTGACTTTAGAAAATTCCGAGAATGTTAAAAGTACTGATGTCTTGCCCCCAATTGAAGTCGATGTAGAGGAGTCTTCAACTGGTGCTGTTGAGGAGAATCCTTTGCCATTAAGACGTTCGACCAGAGAAAAAAAAGTTCCTTTTAGATATGGGGATTATGTCTCGTACTAAATTACGCTTTCGAACAATACTGAATTTATTTATTCCATGGGGGGAGATTGTGGTGATTGGGGTTTTTGTACAAATCACCTTTAGCCCTTTCTCAGTTGAATAATTTCATCCTCGTGTTCGAATGTCCTTTCGTGAATGTCATTAGTTAAGGTTTGCTTGGTGGTAGCGTACTATTATAAGTGTTTCTGTGTTAACCTTTGTATATTTTCAGATATGCTGGTTATTCAATTTAAATAGAAATGTTAGCAAATAATTTGTTGGTTAAAACCTAATAAAGTTTTCCGAAACTGTACTGTGAATTTGCTCTAGGTTACGAGATACGTGATACTGTTTTTTCGAAAACCCAATCTTCAAAGAGTGCAAGTCATATTTTGCTTTTATTATTTCGATACCCTATAGTGTATTTGTGGCAGAACATTGACAACTATTGATGATTTAGAATTGGTATATTAACAGTGGATACTAATATATCAATTATCATTGATACGTAATCGTACAAACAGTTGACATTAAGCAAACAACAATAAAGTTAGCCCCCATTTATTGAATGTTTATTTTCGTACTCACATACAAGTGTCAATTCCATACCCGTCAGCGTATATTGCAATCTTATCAATTATGCACATACACACCTTGTGTTAAATTATATTCAGTTATCAAACATGCCAAGGCGCAGTTCTTCTGTGGCTCATGCTTGACAAAACAAAATTTCTGATGGGAGGGTTCCATCACAGATGGAGCATATAGCAGTAACAAACACTTGAAACACACAGTAATAAATAATTTTGAGTGGATATTTCTGACCGAGTATGGGGTGATTATCACAGATTATTCACATTTTTTTAATACTACATAGATTTATGTGACAAGAAAATATTGATCAAAATTTGCAGTGCCGGTATATGATTTATCGGTCTCACTTTGCAAAAAAATCATAATATAAATGCAAAAAAATTTACATTAAAAATTTGAAATCAGGATTTTGCTTTAAAATGGGCTCAACAATACTAAAAAGCAGTACATTTGATTTTTCATTTGGTAGATATCACAAAGTTATCTGCCACTCAGTTTTTCTCCTTTTCTCAAGAGTGATATGCCAGATTTTTCCCTGCAGATTTAAAAATGTTGAAATTTCAATAACATGATCGAGGAACTGAATTCACAGACACTTCTAGATCAGTACCAACACAATCTTATGAAAGTCTTACGCAAAAATAGCTATAAAAGAGCTACACACATATATAACATACCCTGCCAGTTGTTCTTATCTGAAAGAAATCCCGAAGCGCATGTTCACCTATTGCATTTGTACAATCGATCTTGTTTCCCAGCACCAGTACGGGAGCATTCGCAACTTGTTCATCCGTTAAAAGACTCTAAAAAATCAGCAGTGAAGATTAGACCTGATTCCAAAGATGAAACGTTTATCAAGGGTTCAAGTCCAAGTATAATTGAATAATTGTACAAATACCATTGGAATGTATTCATTCATTAAGTGTTCGGCAGCTATTGTCTGTTTCATTACTCCACTGTGGCCCACAGTCAGAGAATTTCACAACAATGCTAGTAATGTTGATGGTTCATGGTTTCAAATAACGATAGCAGAATCCCTTCAACTGGATAAAAACACAGAACAAAAACTTACATCTAGTTCGATTTTGGCTTCGTTTAACCTCTCTGCGTCAGCTGCATCAACAAGGAAAACAATTCCATCGACTGCAGGAAAATAATCTTTCCAAACCTTCCGTGCTGAATACAAAAATACATTTAAAATAAACTGCAAAAACAAAATACAAAATACTTACCTGGTTTACATACCTGATCAGGGTATTTCAAATACTATCAGCTAATTTCAAATGATTTGAAGAAGTTTTAATACAACTTGTTTCATTTAACACTTAATTCCAAAGTTTAATAATATTGTAATAATATGAAAGAATCTAATTTAGTCACATAATAAGGGCATAAGAGAATGCTGCTGAAAAAATATTCAATTTAGTTCCTGTAATCATGCTCAAGATACGAAAAATTTGAAAATACCGTTTTTTAACCAACTCGTTTTGCAATAATGTTGTAAAGTGTAAAATTTTACTGTGTTAAATTTGGCAGGGTCATAAATTTTGTATTAAATATGAGAAGAAATTAATTTTAACAACTGTCTACTACGACGACAATGTATTAATACACTCTAATGCATTAGGCACAGAAAGGGGCCGAAATATCTGTTGAATTGAGAATCGAATTCAAGATTCAAACCAAAAGTATTATGATGAACAAACAAAAAATTTTTGATAACAACAAAATTTACATCTCTCTATAAATCTATACTTTTTGAATCTGTTGACTTCTCGAACCGAATAATTCATGATTTGTGAATGATGAATCGTATCGAATATTTTGGACGCACTAATTAAATACCAGTTCATTTTTACAATCACTTATGCAAGTATGTGATTTCTATGTTATGGACATTTAAAAAACAAGGCTGATCTCAATATTTTTAAGGTACGTTTAATTTAATATTATAATTCAAATATCACCAAAAGCGTGCTTCGAACACCTCAGCGGCACGATTTATCAGCGACTCATACTTAACAAAAGATGCTGCGTCAATTTTTTCTGAAAGGGTACAAGATAAACAAACAGAGAAGAAAATAACGCATATTGCATGACTCATCTTTCATGCTGAGTATTAATTGCGTAATGTAATACATTGTTGACACAGTCGAAAGGCTGAGGAATCAAATCAGATTTCAAAACGTGAGGGAAGATCTAACCCAATTATGACAAGTTGTGAAAGAAGGATTCGAGTGGCTCATTTAGGATTACCTACCCTACCATAAATTAACTTTTTTATAGAGACCCATATCCATGCAAGCAACTTATATTGTCAATTATAAGCCACACATTGACCTTGTCCTGACAGCCCAACTTACTCTGAACAGGAAAAGTTGTGCAAAATTTCAGACTGTCAACATTACAGCAAAAACCTCAGGGATATAAAGCTTCAATTTAGACAGTTCATTTAGTGAAATGAATTCCACAAATCCAATATTTAATGAGCAAACGAGTGAACAGAAATTCTAAGTTCATGTCTAAGTACATGAAGTACCTTCATAAACGATGAAAGCAAAATGTGAAGTATCATGCTTTGGGTTTTACTTACTACATACTTTCCATAGAATACAGAAATGGAATATTATTTAAATCGAGGAAAAGATGATTTCTTCTTGTAATTGTATCAAATTTATTGGTATGTGGGATTGGATTTCATCCACAGGATATAACATTTTGTGGAACTTGAATATTGGTATATTTTTTTAAGCATAGCCAGAAGCACCTGGTAATGTATTACAGTAATGCTACCATCATAAAATAGTTTAATAGTATATTTTATTGTTCTGATGACCTTCTGCGTCATTATTGGACTCTAACCCTAAGGAGAAAGTCTAGCATGCTAAAATAAATAAATGCAAAGAGCTCTGGTTCTAATGGGATACCATACAGAACAGTATGGAAATAGTCATACAGTTGAAAATTTGGACAATTTTCATGAATGACACTGTAATTTGCAGAAAATAATCAGTTACACTTCGTTGATCTGAACTAGAGATATAAAATAGACGGTACAACTTTGGGACAACTTGATTATTATAACACATTGATTGTTGGAACAGAAGTAAAATAATTCAACAATATACTAAGAAAAAAATACCTTGTGAATGTCCACCAAGATCATATGTTGTGAACGATATATTTCCCATTGTTAAATGTTCAGAAGCTGAAAAACAAAAACATAATATTGTGAGATGTAACAAGTGTTGTTTGTTATTAATGGTAGTAGAACTTACTCACATACGCTCACCACGCCAGTAGGGTTTTTCTTATATATATATATATATTATTTTAAACACTATTCGAATTTCTATTATGAATAGAATGTTTCAGAAAAACAAAATGACTGCTATTTCGACTACATTATTCGACCCTCTTCAGCCTCTTCAAATAAGCCCAATTATACAACGTAAAATTTGGCCTACCGGCATCATGATTTCAGTGCAAAATGGAACAAATATACTTTTTATCAGAATGCACGACTATTTCGAATTCAGGTAAGGACAGATACTAATGCCAATGAATTTGTCACACACAAGTGTGCTATTTTTATTTAAGATTTTTTTATCAGCTGACAGTCAAAATATTGATTTCGGGACTTTACATCAATATCCCATACGGTGTATATTTAAAGAACTATTTACCATATTTGTGAGTGTCTTTTAATACAAATATTATACAAAAACCTTAAAATTCTCAACACTGATATACCATGGCAGTTCCTGTTCCATCACTACAAAAGGAAATATCTTAAATATATATTGAAATGATTATATACTATATTTATGCTCGACTGTTGGTTGAAATACTATACAAAAGCTTTGAAATCCCCGGCATTGTTATGTAACAGATGCCCACAATCGGTATAAAATTTATCAAAAAGAAAGTAATTCTTGAGAAATCAATTCCCTAAATATTGAAATGACTATGTTATGAAGTTTTACTACCATCAGATCATCTGATAGTAGTGTAACGTCATTCATAGCATGTGTCAAGGTGGCAGAATCTAAATTTTCTTCAGATGTCCGAAATGTTCATTTCATTTTCTCCAGGTGACCAAATAGCTTCAAAACCATCAGTGCTATTTCATAGCAAACATCTAAAATTAGACATTTAAATCTCCTAGCAACAAGTATATCATAAAAACTGCCCATTTGCTAAAAATTTCTCCTGATGGAACCCATTCTCTTCGGTGTCTGAGTAGCAGTGTAGCTGCCATTCAGCCAGTCTGCCATGTATAATGATCTGATTCAGATACGACTACCGCAGATACATACTTTTTTATACCATTGTTGATGATTCAAGTATTTATCCAAAGAAATACACACAGAAATTTTGAAATCTCCCTCTTCTCCAAAGTGATTCTGTCTTCCTAATAATTAGGGTGGCCAATAAGTTTTTTAGAGCAATACAGAAGTGAATGCCTATTGCTCATTTGTGTTAATATGAAAGAATTTTCATATGACCATTATGAGTAGATTAACTTCAATCAGGATATTTTCAAAATATATTTTATAATTGTCACCTAAAACAGGAATGTCAAAAATGAAAAGAATATTCGAATGCATTTGAAAATGACACATTCAATATAGTGAATTTCTTGATTTTAGATATATTTCATAATGGTGGGATATGAAAATATATCATTTCCTTGCATAAATCCAGATACAATGAACATAAGAATTTTATTTGTTCTCCAAATGGACAGTCCAAAATTACTTTTTTAGAATGTATTCGAAATAGCAAAATATTCGGTTCTGACCATTTCTGCAATGAATAAAATAAAGGGCGAGTTTCCAAGTATTTTAAAGAAATATAACAATCCTTTCAAACAGAAATAATTTTTTATAAGGATAATAAAATACTGCCCATGAATTTGAAATAAAATAAACAACAGATAAAAATATCTTGGTCGGTGGTGTGATCCAACACAGAAAATTGCTGTAAAAAATATAAAAATTTGAATTTGACCCAATGAATCACAAAAAAAATTGCTTAGATAAAATGAAAGTAAAATAGTAAGAATTATTCTTACTTGGATGTAATGTTGGTTCATGAACCCCCATTTTATTGTCTTTCAACATATGAAGTAATGTAGTTTTTCCTGCATTATCGAGTCCCAGAAACATCAACTTCCCAGACTTGTTCATCAAACCAAGATACTGGAGCCATCCTCGAAAAAAATCCACCAAAAACATTTTGGCACTAATAATATATATATATATATATATAACTAGATCTGAATATATATAACTATAAAGCTTAACATATTAATATAAAGCATAATTGGAGTTAGCCAAAATATAGTGACTAATTTTTATCATTGATGGCTGGGGGGCATTAGGTATATTTAGTACCGGCATACCACCGCCAAAATGCCAAGCCATTTTCTGCTATCAAAAAGAAAGCTATGGCGTTGCTCTAACGAGCCAAGTGAGGCGCGTCCTAATTGAAAAATCAGGAGCCTATCACTTAATGCGGGTGGGTTGCTGTTTCATGACATTACAAAAGTTCAATTTAGGCATATCAGCAGGTGTCAGTGGGCTAGGGACCTGTTTTTTGTTATTACTTGGCAAGATAATAACTTGGCAACAATTTGTAACCATTTTAGGTGGTATGTGGCGAAATACCAGTATCACAGCAAACCAACATTGTGCAGATTAACACAAAACGGTATTTTGGAAAACTCAATACCTGTATTTACCATCTTTACGATATGCCGCTCAGCTCTAATTGATGGTATTGTCAAATGGCATAAAATTCTCATAACATAAAATATGAATAAAAAAAGATACAAAATCGAATAGTAAAACATATTTAATATTTCATTCTTTCACAAAGTTGTTCACCAAACCAAATCAGAAATTTAGCAAACATGTTTGCTGAGATGTGTCACACCTATGGATCATGCACTTTGTTGGGTAGAAGATTAAAAGATATATTATTTTTTAAAATATATTGATTGGTAAATGAATTTTGACTCAACTCCCAGACTTTTCAAACTGAAATAAAAAGAACCAGGTTGCCTCCGGCGTTAAAAAAGGTTTGTTGTTTCTCCTACACCACCAGTAGATCAGGTTATAAATGTTTTTGAGTCATTACTTAGCACTGGGTTAAACCTCTAGCGCATTCACTAAAAGTTAAGTTAGAAGGTCAAGAGTTATACCCAGGCAGTGGTGAGGAGACATATCTCTCTGCTGAGTTTTGATATTTCACAAGAAATATCACTAAAATAAGCAAATTTTCTATTAATTTTTATCATTTTTGATTTCGAAATGACGAGTTAGTTAATCAAAAGAGGTTTGAAAATCAACGATTTCTTCTTACGATTTCGTTATGGTCAAATCTTGCTCAATACTAATACTTTTGGTAACTCATGCTTGTACACAAAAAAACTGAAATGTTGGGAAGCAGTTTTTCACCTTTGATAATGCCAGAATGTTGATCTTTTATGGAGGACTTGTTGGCGGCCAACTTTTATAAATGATTATATACAGAGTATTTTCTTAATATTGTTCATAGTATTTGTGGAATGATAGAAATTCAAAATCAGCCATCCTGGACCTTTCACAGAATGTCAATTACAAATTTCATCAGGGTACAAATTGACATATCAAAAACATATACCGGCAAACCGGTTGACTTTAATAACTCAGGTGTGCTTGATAAATAAATATCCAAGCTCAATATTAATTTGCTTACCTTGGCTTATCATATTTTACAACTTCTTTTTCAATTCACCACATTCCAGGCAAATTATAGTCACATAACAATATGCAACGTAGCCTAACGTTAGGAGTCGTACGTATAAAAATAAATTTATATTAACATTTTATTTTGTAAGAAAACTCGCAGAAGAAGGTGTACAAAAATTTTCCATCCCTTTTGTTGACAAGCACACCACTGTGGGGCGCAAACACTGTAATATTCTGTATAATATGCGATTGCACGCCGAAAGCGTGCACAAATTTTGCCTATTTTGGAGAAATGTTTGTTGAATTTACAAAATTATTCTAAGAGGACTGTCCCTCCCTTACAAAACCTTGGCATGTCCCTGCACTCTCTGGCACCTGTGTTACATATATTCCTTGAAGTGTTTTTTCTGAATTAAATATCATGTTTAAAGGAAGCTAAAAAATATATTGTAGTATACTTTTAATAATTAAAATTCTTTTCATGCAACAAATGCTATCAAAAATAGTGATAAACTATGTTGTATCTAATCTCATCGAAGTCGCCCACCATCGAGTCCATAAAAAAGGTCATATTCACACGTTTTTAAGGTGAAAAAGCGCTCACAACACTTACTTTTTTGTTTACAGACTCAGGAGACATACAGTATTAGTATTGAAAAAGAATTAACCGTTTAGTGAAAGCAGGTTTTTGATTGTTAGTCAAATATGGGGAAATACAGAATATCTTTTTACATGTCGCCCAGTTTTACAACACTGATACGTAGTACGAATTAACAAGAGCAGCGGGTACTAATGGACTGTCAAACCTTACCGGTGGCCTAACCCATACATAAAAAATACCCTACTGTTTTCCAGCATGAGTTACTCGTAAGCAACTTACTGCTTATCCGCTCCTAAGTTACACTGTACAGTCATGTACCATACCATATGATTTATATCAACAGTTAACCCTGGCATACTTGTGTTGTATTCCATCAGTAGGCTAGGTACGGTAGATAGACAATTATCGGTTGCAGTTTAGGTAAATTAGAGTACTTGTAATCAGTACTGAGACAGGGGACACAGGGTGTACCATAATCCATCAGTCAACGGTTCGGTACCGGTACAGGCCGCCACAATAAAAATTCATACCGTACTTGTCTTTTAACTGATGACGATGTCTTTGCAAGGTAACTCCAACCTTTCAAAAACCCCTAGGGCATATTTTACAACCCTTGGAAATCCAAATAACAGGTTCCAAGGTACAGTGCGATCCTTTTTCCTGTCTTTGTTTGTGACGTATTTCATACAGATGACTGGTGAATAATGGTAAATTCCCCATGACGTCATTGTATTTTAAACGGTTCCGCATACAGGTCAAAGGTCACAATGAGTTTTCAATAATTTGCGTTTAGGGCTTTTATGCCTTAAAACAACCAATAAAAAACAAAAAGATAGACGTGATATAATATTACTTTTATTCTGCGTAGAAGCCGAGAACACGACCATGCCATGAAATGGCGAAATGATCAATTACGGTGCCCCAATCTATTTATGGCTTATGCTTCACAATGGATGAGAAGATTCGCATTTTCCGGCTTAATTGTAGAATCACTTAAAATTTACATTCGACTATATTCAGTGGCGTATTTAGAACTTTGAATGGGGGAGGAGGCAAAATTAAAGACACTTTGATTATATCATTTCAATTTTTTAGAATTTTATTACACTGATTTGAAAAAAATTCAATACTACAACGATTTTTTCTTCTCCCTGTTACGCTGCCGTTTATATATGTTTAACTTGTATGTTTAAATAAATCCTAATGAAAAACACTAATATTTATAGATATTTATATAAAATTTTATAGATCCTCTTTCCTGATGTCCACAATTTCAATACACCTCCTGAATTGAAAATCTTCCCGAATTGCGTATATGTGCATAGCAAACTTAAATAAAAATATGTTAATATTTTATCATATTCGTCAATAAGCAGCAAAATCATAAGATGGTTGAAACATGCGCAACTCAAAATTTTTCGTAACACGATATGTTCACTCAATATAACAATTTAAAATATTTAAAAATATAATGTCAAACTAAATTATGAACAATCTCAGCAGGCACTCAATTTTGAAAGAAATAGTTACTTTTTGAAGGTTTCAAGCTAGTATATGGCGACATAATTTTCCTTGAATCCAGCTCTCAAATTACTAAAAAGTCGAGTTAAATTATCGCACAGGATGCGCACGTTGATCGTTCGCTGTCATCGAAATCGGTCTTTTTGTTCTCACTACAGCAGCTGCTTTCCCCATCTTCGGCTATCGGGGGAACGTGGTGCTTATTATTATTATTTCGTATACACAACTTGTTTCAAAAATCATCATTTAGTAGATAAGCTAATAGTTCATGGTTGTTGATATCGGCAATATGGCATGGCGGGTTAAAAAATGGACAAAAGTTCAATATGTGGTTTCTTGTTTGCAATTTGCCACAATCACAAAACGGAGTTTCTGACAGGCCCATTTTGTACAAAACGTGGTGCAGTGTGCTGTTCAGTGGTAAATTATGTACGTAATAATACCTCCTCGTTACAGGCGCAAAGGTATTACTTTGATAGATTATATTAGAATAGAAAAATGTTTTTCAAAAGCAACAGCGTAGGCTAATGGCTTTCGGAAGAACAGACTTGATCTGATATTTTATTTCGTTATGTAGAAAAAGGTCACTCCTGAAGAAGCTTCCTTTATTGTTTTACTACCGGGACCTGAGTGTAATTGTAATTACACATTTTTGTCAGTCATGCTAAAGATGATGATACGGACATGCGCAGGCTTCGCAAACTAAAATATTCCTGTTACAATTTCGTTTTTAACTGTTGGGTGATTCCTCAGTCTTTCACTTGATCATTTTGCGATGCGCATTCATCAGACAATAGATATTGTTCCTTATATATGCGATGTCAGGCGTGCTGAGATGGACTCAAACTCTACCTGTATTATGAAGGTTTCAATATTATCAAAGAATTTTTGTCATTAATCGATGGGATGTTTCAAAAAAATAATTTTTTTTCCTGACAATAAAGCACATTGAGACGTTCCCGCATAAAGCTGATTTTTACAGTAAATCCCCGGATGTCTGGTGAGACTTCATTTTATCATGTACAAATTTTAATCGAGGCTTTAAAACTTCACACGATTTTTTGTCCAATTCCCTGACCTTTCCTTTATGTAATTATTTAAAGATAAAGATAAATATTTTGTACATCCGATATACAACACATCACAAATATACAACGAAGTACATAAATACACGTGCATACTCGCAATTTTACTCAGAAATTATACCAAAAGATTCAAAAAGGACAGTCTGCGCAAAAAATCTAAAAAGAAGATTTATAGGTGCTTCTTTTATCTTAAGGATAAGGATAAACCAGCATTCTCGTCATATTGCCATGCCGCCTCTTTGCCCTGCTAATTGTTTCTTATAGTCAATACTTTTATTTCATCATGCAAGAAATCATAATATAGCATGCATTACATAAATATGAACATAAAAGTGTGACCGACTTGAAAAAAATTCTTCAATTGACTGGGAGACGAAAGGGTCCAAAACGATCTTCACAGTCAGCGAACAACCATCTCTACTTGTGCTAAACAATGTTATCAGTTTCAGTAGGTCAAACATAGCCATGAAAACACTGTATTTTACCAGGTCCATGCACAGGAAAAAGGATAAATAAGACAAGCCGAAAACCTTCACCCCGATTCGGGACTGGTATATGTGCGGGAAATTGTTGTTCGCCATATGGTTAAGCTGAATTCTCGGCTTTCATCTCCCGCAAGATCAAAAAAAATCCTATCATAGACTTTATCTGAGCCAAGCTTCCCATGGAGTTTCTATGACCTGAGGCAGCGTCACTGGCAGTTACTCATACAGGAAAAGCAAACAAACTATCAAAATTAAGGTCCGATTTCACAATATGTTTGTCTGCAATATTTTCCAAAAATATATAGTCACAATCGTGAATTGATATCCAGTTTTAAATTTTTTTTCAGGTCTCGCTTGCTTCATAGCATCTCAAGGTGAGACAGGGCAGGATTTCATTTTCATCCTGCGAGAGCGGGGGGGGGGGGGGGGGGGATAGGGCGAGAATACGGCTTAACCATTTGGCGTACCAGACGACATGTCAAGCGGATGTGCATGGTCCTGGTTGATGGAAAAAGTCCGGTTCGCTAATCCAGCAGATTCATGTCCACTACGGTTCCCGACCCGGAATTGATAAATTTCTAATACTAATAATACTGACCTGTTCGCCTCCACCGCAAAGTGCCCGATCGTTAAGGGCCCTCATCAAGACGATCCGCTCTAATGAATGGATATTTGAAGAAGGGAAAATTAATAAGTAGCCGCAGTCCGTACCGAATCAGATTTCCCAAATAGCGACTCCGCGGACACGAGAAGTTGCCTTCACCAGTTCAGCTTTGACTGCTTTAAAACCTCTTTTGGAAGTATACCGGTACCTGAATTTTATATAAGAAAGTTAGAAACCATAATTTATAAGTTTATATGGAATAAAAAGGCACAGTTAGTCAACAAAAAAATAATCCGCTCAACTTTCACTGACATAGAGGAATAAACATGATAAATCTGAGAAATCAATTGAAAGCTGTTCAATTAGTTAATTTCATATTAAATAATATTGTGACAGTTTACGGTATCTATGGGAAATCAAGAATGGCTACATCTAAACTTCAAATTTTAAAGAATTAGGATATTTCCATCCCAACATCACTTTTAAATATCTTCAGTTGTACAGTTCTCATTACTGTATAAATTTCTATGTTGTGTTTTACAAAACCTGCAGACGTATATCCGTACGACAGGGCTAAATCACTTTAAGGAATTACGGTAGATTTAAACTATTGGCATCCTAACACAGAACACAGTCATGGACAGATGGCCTATTTAATTCAAAAATATAGCTCAGAATTTAGAAATATGGAGACATTCCAATCTTAAATCAGCTGGAAAGAAACACTGTAAAACCAGGCGAATTTGAAAGATATTTCCTCATTTCCAAACAACAACAGAAATTTGCTTTCGTTAAACGGTTAATTCTTTCTCGATACTGATACTGTACGTCTCCTGAGGTTGTAAACAAAAAAATTAAAGAGTCGTTAGTGCTTTTTCGCACAAAATGTGGGAATGGGGCTCTTTTTCGATGGACTCACTGGCTGCTGGTGGACGATTTTGATAAGATTAGATACGAAAGAGTTTATCTGTATTTTTGGTACTGGATAGCATTCAGCATTTGTAGCAGGGAAAGAATTAAAATTATTAAAAGAAAACTTCCATATTTTTTTGCTCCCTTCAAGTCCAAGTCTGGATGCATGTGGCAACAGAGCTTGGGGGTAAAGGTTTCCGTATGGGAGGGACAATCCTCCAGAAAAATTTTGCAATTTTAACAAAAAATTCTCTAAAATAGGCAAAATAATAGAGAATCATAAAAGTGTTTCCCCCCAAATAATGTATTTTTCAACAAAAGGACTGAAATAATTTTAGGCCTAAGTTAACTTATCATATTGCACTGTTGGGCACCTGATTACCTCAATTCGGTAAAACGTTTAGAATACGCTTCGAGCGACGTGTCTCTGATCGGCATGACGTAGGTTTGAATCTTGTGAGGGATGATGATTATATTATGCGATGGTCTGCTGGACGCCTCGCCGGGACATGGAGGTTTGTGTAAGTACTGCTTACGGCTCCTCCACCAACAACTCCTTGCGCAGAAAAAATGAGAAAGATGATAACAAGAAAGCCTTCACTATGAACCTCTGTGGTCTTGGGGCTCAAAATAAATTTTCGGCAATCGCTCAAGGGATGTGAGATCCTGAAAAAGTACAAGTTTTTGCAACCAACCCGCAATTGCGCGGCGGAGGCATATGGCGCAAAAAAAATCTCCCATAATCATCTACCCTCAGTTCTGCCACCAGTAAATTAAGTCTGTAACTGTAACAAGAGAGAGAGAGAGAATGTGGCATCCAAGAACATGGCACTGATACCATCCTTGTTTAACATTTAAAATCTAGTTCCATTCGGATTTTACAAAAAATATCTGCTTCACTGGTCATGTTTCAATTTTCACAGCCTCAAAAATTGGTTTAATTCTTCACGAACTCCAGTTTTTATCTTATGCATGAAATGAATGTACGATATTTAATCAAATATTGGATATTCAACTATAAAATAGCATTTCGTGACTATTCGCATAAAGTCCACGGTAACTTTATTCAGAGTCCGTATTGACCTATCCAAAATATACTAGTACGAATTGCCTGTCGTCCAAAATATTACCTTATTCTCGACCAACAAAAATATTTTGCCTTCACTGAACGAGTTGGCCTATAATTCTTGCTCAATAATATTACTTTGCATATCCCATCGAGGTGTCGTGAGTGGGGTGATTTTGATAAAAGATCAGAAACTAAATAGTTATCAATAATCCCAATAGTATTCAGTATTTGTTAAAGCTTTTTCGAGGAAATATAAAGTTAAAGAATTAATTATTTAGAATTGACCTGTATTAAAGAAAACTAAAATAAAGGGCTTATATATTTCTGGAAAATTATACTGGGACCAAATTTTACTATCATGTGCCGTGATTTTTTCCCACAGTAAATGAATTCTGGTACCAGTACTGGTAGTTGAAATTGAGTTTCTGTTATAAATGTTACAATATCAGTTAAGTCCTCATAAAGCGAATTTCATCTTTTGCACTTTTGGCTGTAGGCTATAGCCGTATTGACATATTGCAAATATAGGCTAATTTGCATTTTTTTACTAGTCACAGTAATTGATTTCGAATCATTTCTGCAAATTTTTCCCAAGCGCCGAAGGTATGAATTGACCATTTACCAACAGTGAATTCTTCTGGGTCCAATTGACCAATGGCTATTCCACGATTGATCCCCATTGTAAGAAGCGAATTGCAAATTTTCTGAATCTGTTTCAGATTTTCCATTATGGTTATTTTCTATGATACTGAAATATAATACATTGTACATTCATACAGAATATTGAATAATTATGTGTTTTGATTTCAATTGCACTGAACGGTTTTTATTTATCCCATATATTTATTTTTTGTTCTGCAGTATTGATATTATAAAGACAACATATTTTATTATTTATTTCAAAATGACGTGATTAAGTCAATTGAACCCTAACAAAAGAATTTTGAGATCATAGTGTTTAAAAATATCACCTCACCATGTATCATGGATCGGGTAATCAAGGAAACTGGAATCAGCAACAACAGGGAAATATGTATCCACAACAAATGCAGCAGCAGCAGCAGCAGATTTATTCTGGTGATTCCTCTCAAACGTACAGGCCGCAAAGTTATAGTGAGAGACCTAATACATATGGATATTCAGTAGAAAGAAGACCAGATAGTTCGAACTTTACATCACCACCTAGAATGCAAACACCAGGGATGGCAGTGAGAAATCCGTGGGAAGGACAAGTACGAGGACCCAGTCCTTATTCAAATTTTGAAACAACCAAGATGCACCCTGGCTATTTCAAAAATACAGCTGGTCAATCGTATCCTAGTGGCCAATATCCACAATCCCAAATGGACCCTACAAATGCTACAAGATCTTATCCAGATGGAAGTGTCATGAGTGGTCAAGGAAGAAGTGTTCAAATGCAGGGTGTATATCAACAACAAAGCATGCCTTCGGGTCGGTATACCTATGTTCAAGGTCGTATCTGTTTTATTTATTTTCTAGATAAAATTAAACTCAAAACATTGAACTTACTCAAGCTTGTTTTGGAATCTTAATGTTTTTTAACCTTTATATTTTCTTTTCCGCCACGCTTAAACGTTTGTTCTTTACTATCAATAATAAGCAACACTGGGACCGGTCATGCTCTATTCTTGAGGAGTCATAGTATATTCATGCTTGAATCATATGTAAACAATCATTCGAGAAGGGAAAACAATTTTGCTACAATTTCAAACTGACTCGAAGATAGTATTTCATTGCAGTTGCATCTCTGAAATCGTCACGTGATTGTCCGAGAACATTTGACATATGAAAGTAGACTTTATCGTCTAGAATGAAAGCGATCAGATTTTGGGTTCTAATTGAATTCCATATTTCTAATGAGTTTAACGATATGGTTACATTCAATATAACAACCAACGTCTATTGTTAATGAAAATGTTTTACTTAAATATCTTGAACGTACGTCATAAGTAAATGTGGAAGTTTAGTTAAAATCTTAAATTCGTTTGTTCCAAACTCAACATGTTCAAGGTTATTGCGTAGTCGCCAATGAACTATTTAAAAGTAGTATAAAACCTAGTATAAAAAAGTATTAAACCTATTTCAGATGATAAAAAAGATAGCTGGCACACATAATTTTCTAGCTAGATCCCTGCTTTTGTATATTGACATTGTGAATATGTGCTCCTAATTAATGGGTGAAATATATGTTTATCCACCAGCTCATTTATATGTTGTTAAAACTGGGGTGGGTCATGTACCAGTAATTAATAGTGTGAACTGAAAATGTGTTCATTGCCTGGTTGGAGCATGCGATGAAAAAATTTCCTAAATTGTTTCACTTCTGTCATATATCATCTTTGTGCAAATCTACAAAAAAATTCAATCGTACCACAATGTTTTAGCATTCCATGCGAAGTGGTGATGAAGTTTATAGAGCGTTTTTTTGCGGGACACTGCTGCCATAAATAATCTTGTACATTTCTCTGATTGTTAAAATACAACGAAAAACAAACTGTAGCAATATTTACCTGAATAACTGCTTTAAATATAAATAAGTCTTAATAATAATAAATGTCTATATCAAGATTGTTCCAAATGTTGAAATATACAGAACAACGGAAACAAAAGCAACAAATGTATTTCCTGCTCATCATTATCTTCCACCCAAAATCATATCTCTGATTATCGCTGTCATGTTTGGTAATCATAATTAAGTCTTTTGCAACAAAAAAGTATGGTAGAATTGCAGAAAATTCACTTTCTGAGTGTCTGGTAGCAACCAAACTGTAGAAAAGGGGTTCAAAATTGTCAATACTGCTAGGAAATAGCATTGTTGATGGATCTGAAGCTTCTTTTTCCATGATAAGAAAATGCTATGAACATTTCAGATACCCGAAAAAGACAAATTCTGCCACTCTGTTTTATACAATATATATTTGAATTTTATTATTTATTAGATATTTCAATTTATGGTTTATACTCTTTGAGGATTTGACATTTATCAAGCTTTTTTCTGGGAAGTACACTAGTCCAAAATACATTATAAAAAACGATGTCATTTCGATTTGTTCACATAAGGGCATTCATTACCACTGCTCTAATAAGTCTCTTTGAAAGTTGACAAATGAATGAGTTGTTCAACTTACACAGTTGCTTTGGTATTATTAATATTAATAAGTTCGCTGTAAAATTTATTGATTATATGTCTATTGTGACTCTTATATTTTGTTATTAGTTATTTGTCCATGAATTATAGGCGACAATGTATCCCTTAATCAATTAAAAATATTAATTTGCCTCATATCTGATAAGGTCAATGGGTTTGATAATCTGGGAAATTGTCAATAGAGATTTTATTTGAATAGTCTGCTCAAATCTGAGCAAATTTTCGAAGTAAGGCCAGACAAATTAACATGATAGACATTGTATATTGTATTGTACATTGTATATATCGTTCATGAAAAATGTGCAAAAAAAAAATACACACATGTACATAAAAAATAATAACCATATGGAGAATCCAAAATACAGAGCAAGATTCATAATTGAACTTTAAAACCCAGTTCCCATTTATCAAAAATGAAAAACATGATGAAAATGTGTGACACTAGCAAAACAAATTGACAGATTTATGTAATTACCTGATTAAGTAATCAAACTACTAATGGTGCGTGCTTTCCAGATAAAAAGGCAGAGGGCAGAATCACACAATATAACAAGAACAACGTGTGCACTATCGCCCCTCTGATATAAGTATATGAGAGGACACGGTTATCTTTAGTTTGTTGTTCATAGCACATGTAATTTCTGATTCGGTAGCATACTTCTTGTTCTTTTGAACAGGTGAGATGGGCTATGATGCAGCTACCAAAAGACAAATGCAATCGCAATATGCTTCACAAATGGTGAGTGGAATGGTAAAAGGTTTTCTGTTTTCTAAGAATTTAAAAAAATTGATCAACCCAAGTTTTGCATTGTCCGCTTAAAATATTTGATGATCCATATTCATACTTAGTATTTCAAAATAATGTGAATTTGGTCATCAATGCTTGTAAATATAAAAGTTGGGCTTGATCTTCAATCTTCAGGAAATGTATGACAATATTTTACTTCTTCTTAAATTGATGATTACCACTATGACCTTTGCACTGTTTATGTTCCCTCAAAATTTCAATATTATTAACATAATATCTTCATGATGTCTTGAGCTAGTTGTAAGCAGGCGAGCGTGGTGCTCACTGCTTATTCTGATGACTTTGATAAGGTCTTTGTGGTAATGTTCTTAAAGTTGTTGTGATATTGCGTGTTAGTGTATTTCAGTGGGAAAAAATGTTGTTTTACTTCGGGGGATCAAAAAGTTACATACTGTTTGATGATTGTTGATTTGTTATGATAAAATGTCTCGCTAGTTTTCTTGTGACTTCCATTTTCTTGGGAGTTTTTAATTTTCGTAGTAGTTGACATTATGACAGTTATGTTGCCTTCAATACTAGTATGATTTTGATAACTTTTATTTCCTGTTGTTCCAGCAGATGCAGATGGCGAGTAGAAATGATCAATCTAGACAAACTCATCTTCATCAACCTGGAATGGAATATAATTATCAACAGTCAGGAGTTCCTGGACCTCATAGATACCCAGGTTATGGACAATCTCAATATGGATCAGGGGTTGGTTCTCAACAATCATATGGACATGGTAATCCACAGCTCGCTGGTCAATCTGCACATATACCGGCTAATTATCAGGTTGCACCTACTTCAATGTCATACAATCATCCTAATAGATACCCTAATCCTGGCAATAATCCTGGCATGATGTCACCAACCGCAAAAGCAGCCTCACCAATGCGAACAATGGTTCAAGATGCTTCAAATCGACACCAAGTTCCCATGAATAATATGCCGGGTTATGTACCTCGTCCAGGTAGTCGGCACACTTCATATGAGGGAAGCGCTGTCCGGGCACCAGCATCTATGGCCAGTGCTATGCCACAGCAAGGACAGCTATCAAATGCACCAAATATGAAAACCGCTAATTATTCAGACAATTTTAATCTTGACAGTTTATTAGATGATCCTGCTACTGGTGGAGGCAGTTTACTACAGCAGTTAGAAGATGATGTACCTGGTAATGCAGGTACTGGTTCAGCTTCTGTTAAAGTGAGTGCACCAACCGCACCTGCTCAAAACAGTCAAACAACTATGAATGTATCCCAGGTGAATCAACCTGGTCAGTTTATGCAACAAAATTTGCAGCCAGGAATGTCATCCATGCAAGCACAGAGTGGTTTGCAACAACAAGTTGCAACTGCAGGGAGTAATGCTATGGTACAAAACAAAGCGAATATGCAGCATAGCATGACTCAGTCGAGACGCCGTGTAATGTCAGGAAATTCTGGTGTTATGCCTCAAGCAATACAAGGCAATATGTATTCACGAAATGCTCAACTTCAGTCCCCACCAAATGCTATGGCTATGCCTGGAAGAGATTCTCAATTGCTGAGTCCACAACCATCAGGTCAATCGAACCAAAATGTGATGCGTTCTCCACAGCGTGTGCCCATGGGGAGTCCTGGTCCTCAACATGGACCAGGAATGTATCAAGGCATTGGGCGATCACCACAAGCCAACATGGTGGGCTCTAAACCAAATTCGTACCAGTCAATGCAAGGTGGCATCAGAGTTCAATCACCAAATCGAGTTTCAACAATGATGCCAGCTCAGTCACAGTATGGCCAGTCCTACCAAACCCCACCTAATTTTGGACAATCTCCTCAGCGTGTGCCTATGTCATCACCGCCACCTAACATGACATCTCCTCCACCACACTCTTTGATGCATAGAAAAATATCACCCAATGTTGCTCAGAATCCAGTGCCATCGTCATTACCAGGAAATTATTCATCACAGTCAATGCCGGGTGCAGTACGACCTATGCGAGTGTTGAATCCTTCTGTGCAACATGCTATGTCATCAGCAGCGCTCCAGTCTCCTCCTATTCCTGTGCCACGACAAACAATACATAATGTTGGACAAGGTTTTCCATCCTCTGATTCTATGTCATCTCCTCCTTTGATTGCAAACATGTCAGTTACAGGACAGAGTATGATTCCAGCTGTAGTGTCACAGCCACAAGGTCCTATCCTAGCGCAAAGCTCTGTTCAATCTTCAGGCGCTGTTTTGCCCTCTCCAAATTCTCAAGTTCAGACAGATGGACAGCAGCTTCCGCAAGAGGTCGTTTCATCACAATCATTGGATGCAATTTCGTACATTGCGCCACCTGCTGTTCAGTGTCAAAGCACTGAAGGTGCATCTGCAATACCAATTCCCACTAGCAACAATGTCGAGAGTGTTCCTGTATCAAACATTGCACCACTGCAGATTGCTCCACCTGAAGGACAGTCTGTACCTGTATCTGTATCTCAAAATTTGGGTGATGTTTTGCCCAATTCTTCAGTTTCTGCTGTAAATGAAGTTCAAGTTAATATTGAGACTGAAGTCGATCAAGCACACATTGGCAAGGAGATTTCATTAAACGATCAGGTGACATCCGAGAATTCTGACATGGTTTCTAATATTCCAAATGACCAGAAAGCTGATTCTATCCCAAATGCCACTATTGAGCAAGTGATCCCGCCACTGGAAAACCCTCTTGGGACACCACCTACTGGTGGACAACCAAATTCATCCCAATCTAAGCTGACAATTCCAGTACCGCAAGCTGGAATACCTTCTCAAAGATTTCCAAATCAAATACCAGGTGCTGCCATTTCTCAAGCTGGACCTGTACCACGCCATGCTGTGTTTGGCACTTACTCATCTCCTAGGCGAGATACTCCACCCTTGTCTGGTCCCCAAAATCAATCTTCGGCGGTACCACGACATCCACAAGGCATGATGCCACATCAACAGTCTGCAACAAATAATGTATATCCATCTACACAACATTCCATTGGCTCTGGGCCGCATCCTAGACAGTCTATGCCTCGATATACTGGTCAAAATATCCATCAATCACCACAGCGAGGGGGACCGATGGTTGGACCTCGACCACAAGGACCACCCGGTCATCCAAGATATCAACAAGGAAGGCCACCACAACCTGGCATGCACATGCCAGGACAAAGCATGTATCCAGCAGGACCAGTTCAACAGCATGGTGGTATGCCATCAGGACCAGGACCTCATAGGATGCCTCAGTCTTATCCAAGACCAGGTTTTCCCGGTGGTCCTGGACAGGAAGGATACCGATACCAAGGACAGCCCAATTATCCTCAGCAATATGGGCCTCAGGGTTCTAATGTTCAAGGACCTTATTTTGCGCAACGGCCAGAATACCGAATGCAGGTGCGATTGTTAACAATAAATATCTGTCGTATATGCTTACAGTCCAAGAACCTAATTTGCGATTGCGATTGTTTTAGATTAGAATAGGAATTTTAAGTTCTGTAAAAAAATGATTCAATCTTTCCTACTTTTAGCTATGTTTATTTCAACAGAATATTTTCCCAATTTGGAAGTCTTTGACTCCTACAATAATATTCACTGATAAATTATGACCACAAGGCTGCATCTTACTTTTTATTTGAATTATTTTTGAAACTGAATTGTATTTTATTTTCAGCCACCTGGTGCAGGAATCCCTCGACCCCAACACATGCCACAACAGTTCCGTGGACCACCACCTCGCCAGATGCATCCTTATCCATACCAAAATGATGGTAACATACCACCTGGTTGGCATGGTCCTATGAAGCCGATGGGCCCTGATCAAAGACAACCGGTACCAACAACCGGAGAAACACCTAATAAAAATCAAGAGCCAGGTACCACTAAACCAGCTAGAGCACCCAGAAGATCAAAAGCAAAGGATGGAGATGGTACACCTAAACCAAGGAAAGAAAGAAAAAAGAGGGAACCTTCTGAAAAGAAAGAGCCAAAAACACCTGCAAAATCAGGTTTGTGATTTTTTATCAGCACATTCAAACTATCATATTCAGTATTGGTTTTATTTAATAACATTATGCTGTGATTTTGCTGGTAAGAAGAATTCAGTAAAAATGACATCCGAAATTAAATTTAGCTCATAAAAGTTGTGTTTCAATTCTCTAGATTATTCAAAATACTGCTTTCTAAGCATATTTTGAAGCAATACCAGAGTTTTCTGGCAATGACCATTTTCTTTTAAAAAAAAATAAAATTCATTTTAATAAGAGTTCATCCAAGTAGGATGATCCTACTGTGCGCACGACGGCCTAGTTTTTATCATGTTGCCATTGCAGATTGAAGATCTAGGGCTCATAACAATTTCATCAATTTTTTCTCTGATATGTGCAATTAATTATTTTTGTTATTTTTAATTTAGTGACAGCATCTGCAGTCCCAGCCACCACACCTGATGGAAGTACAATGCTACCTGAGAAGCCAATTCCTGTCAAATCTACTGAGAAAAGGAAAAAGAAGTATGAATCCGAAAAGTTTATCTTTTTAATTGCGATTAAATAGATTTGGTTTTTATTTCCAGATCAGTTTATTGTGAATTTCGTGAGTGTGATTATGGTTTAATTTTGTGAGTGTGAATATGGTTTAATTTTGAGAGTGTGATTAATGGTTTAATAACGTTGCAACATTATAGGCAGGGTGACTGGGTCTTGATATTTTTCGAGTGTCCGAAATTTTCTTTGGGTAGACAAAAAAAGCTTCAAAACCATCAACACTGCTATTTCATAGCAGTATTGATGATTCTGAACCTTTTTACACAGTTTTGTTGCCACCAAACATTTTAATCTTCTAACAACTGATTTATCACAAAATGTTGCCTATTAGCTGAAATTTTTTCTGCCACTCTGAATATATTTAAAGGAACTTGTTGATATTTTACTATATTTTGCCCATTGTGCAGCTAAGTCATGATTCATGTCAAATTTCTGGTATAAATCATGATTTTTTTTAATCAGATTTTTATAATACTTAAGTATTTAAGCACAAGTCCATGCACAGAATAAATGTGAAATATGATAAGTCAAAAACCCTCAGCCTGATTTGTTACTGGTATCTACACAAGAGGTCATGGTTCGCCATATGATTAAGGTGTTTTCTCGTCTTTCCTTTCCCGCAGGATGAAAAAGAAATCCTATCCTATTCGGTTAGGGACATCACTAGTCTTTACACAATTTACATTTGAGCAACAATAACCAGCTTCAATATTTAGACCTCCTGCTACGTTCAAGCTTAAGAAACGAAGAAAGAAGAAAGGAGAAGAATCTGATGACTTCGATTTACTGCTACCTACAGCTGTTATGGATAATGTTGAGGTATTGGTGATATTTCTGATAATTTTTTGAAGTTTCGAAGAATATAAACATATGTTCTGTATCGTCTTACTTTATTGAAGCTTGCCGAATCTGAATTATATATTGTAAAGTATCGGGAAAAGATGGACCGCGTTACATCAGTGACCCACTGACCCTTGCTTTTTTAATGAATGCCATTTTTAGGAAAAGTTTTTAACTAGGAAGGTATCATTTTTGTTTAGAAACGAAGATCTTCAAGGAATGTTAAGAGAAAACAATATACAGAGAGTTACGAAGGACATTTATCCGATGCATTATCAGATGAAGGCGTTGATAATATGACTGCTATTAAGGGTCAACTTGCAGGATATAAAGTAAGTATTCCTAAATGCGAACTAAACTAACTTTTTACAGAACTTTTATTCTGAGGGTGGTATTTGCATCATCGTTTTTTGTTAATCATAAAATGAAGTTATTTTGGGCTAATGCAGACTGGCAGTATGTCAGCTACTCTGGTACTCAAACACTCAAAGAAAATGATGATTAGTGAAAACCCCGATTTTCGGATAAATTTGATGAATCTATTTCACTGCTTTATAACAAGGCCGTAGAGCACAGAATCACTGTACGAAATTGCAGTATTGAATTATTTTTCTATCATGCCAGAGTAGGAGTGAAAACAAATAAAAAAATGTTATGGTGCAGCATTTTTAGCATAGTACAGAGGTAATAAATAGTTTGTCTCGTCATTCATATCATTAAAAATTTCCATTTTGGTGTTACATTGTTCTGTCACTCCAGGCAGAAGAGAACAATGATGATAAGTTGGTTGTTGAGAAGATTCTTGATATCAGAATGAGAAAAGTTCTGAAACAAAAAACAGAAAATGTCACAGAAGAAAAAACGGAGAATGCCACAGGAGAAAAAACAGAGAATGCTACAGAAGAAAAAACAGAGAATGCCACAGAAGAAAAAACAGAGAATGCCACAGAAGAAAAAACAGAGAATGCCACAGAAGATAAAACTGAAAAGGAAGGTTTGTGTAAACAAAATTTTGAGTTTGTGATAAAATTAGTTGGATCGATCTATTACCGTGACTAAATAACAATGTGCTCATAACGAAATAAATAGAAAGTCAACTTACCGTTCCTTTATTCACGAATTACTCTGACTGCATATAGATTCTTATGACGTAGGTTTTGGGTGAGGGTACTTTGAGTGAAGACCGAAATTTCACTTGACTGTCTGACACATTATTTCCAATTTCTTTCTGGGAATCATCTTTTCATTTATAGAGGGTTTTTTTATTTTAGTTTGTAATGCAACCTAAACATTTGGATTTTTCTTTGGAAAATAAGAAGTGATAAAATAGGAGAGAGGTATGGAGAAATTTCATTCCTAAAGCTCTAAAAAGCAATATCCTCTCATATCTTGAATTACATAAATTTTTTCAACAGATAATTTTGAAACTGCTGAAACGGAGAAATCTGCTGTCACTGGTAATCCATCTTCACCTGATGAGGAAAAAAAAGGAACAGATGAAAAATTGTCAGAAGAACCGATGGAGACCGATGCTGCGGAAAAAGATGATAAAACAACAGAAGAGCCAACGGAAATTATTGAACAAGAGGACAAAAAGATGGACAAATCTCAAGATTCTGAATCTAAACCCGTTGAGGCTTCTGTAGATGAGACTGAGGAAAACAAATCAGATACAACCACAGATAAAACGGAGGAGAACAAATCAGAGAAACCTGAACCCAAACAGGAAAATAAGCCGAGAGAAAGATTGTTTAGTCGAAATGAAGAAATTACTGATCCTGAATTATACGATGAAGTTGAAGAATACTTTGTTAAATATAAAAATTAGTGAGTAATTTCATGTTTTGATCACCTTTGGTTTTTGATGGTTGAATGTAGAGTAGCAACACTATGGACTCGGCTACTCAAACAATTGAAAAACTAGTGCATTGAAGAACATTAGCCTAAATTTCATGGTCAATCATTCACAATAAGATTAAATAAAATAGCAGTGTTGAGGGTTTGAAAGCCAACAGTGAGAGCCTGTTACTAATTTGATTAGGAACTGATTGCTGGGCGCGTTACTGTAAGCTTAGAGCATCTCTAAGCAATTTGTCTTTTAAAGGCGATACATTTTCATTGGCGATTGGCACGCTCAATGACATGCCCCTACAATTTGTTTTAATGTTTTTCAAGTGAATTTTCATTGATTTCACCATCTATTTGTCGAGCACCCAGAGTTTCAGAATCTTGTTTTCTTCGTGTGTTCAAGATTTTAATGTAGTTTTCTTCGTAAGAAGCTATTTCATAGGGTATTGATGATTTTGAACCCTTCTTTGTAGTTTTGTTGCGAACATACCAAAGACTTCGCAAATCGTGATGTTTTATAAAGCAATGCATATAGATCAGTAATGTTTCCGTTCATTTGCAGTTCATATCTACATTGTGAATGGAGAACAAGAGAAGAATTCCAAGATAAAAGAGTTGATGGAAAAATTAAAAGATATAAAACAAAAATGGCTCAAATGCCTGAATATCTCAAGGTATTTGATACTTCATTTTTGAAGATGTCCTTCTAGGTGTGGTTGAGTATTCTAAGAATGCTACTCCACAAGGACTCTATGTAATAGTTTTTGATTGTTATTTTGTGGCCAAAATTGGATAGTAGAGATGTTTCATTCACCTCAACATCGAAGAGAAAATATTTCATTGTCATTACCTGTACTGAATGTTTTGAATAGATGGTTCACCTGGAAGGCTCTATTGGTTTCACTGGGTTTTTTTTAATATTTATCTCATCAAGATGTCCAAATATATTTTTTTTATAGCCACTTCATAGAGTAGATCACCCTGTCGAAGGCCCTGTAACAGCGGCCACTTATAGACGGACAGGGTTACAATTACTGAAAAGATATCATCTTTTCCTGTTCGGCTTAGCCTACCTAAGTTATTACACCTAGGGTTAAGTGGTGGGCATGGATAAGCGAGCCAGACTCGCCGGGGCTCGAACCCGATATCTTCAACCTGCGATGCCAACATGTTTCACCACTAGGCCATCGTGCCTCACATGTTTAGCAATAACCCCCAAATTTTGAATTTGTAATATATTTTTAGATACAACTATGCCTATGTTTCCCCAAAGCGATACTCTGTTACTAAGGCTATCCAAATTATATCATCTGTGATTCACAAATCATAAAATATTCAATTTGAAATCAATAGCTTCAAAACAGCATGTATTTTTGAGAAAATAGATATAACTTTTGGTGTGACTAACAATTTCTTGGGAGAATTTCTTTGTTTATTGTGTTACTGATTGAATTCGATTTGATTCTGAATTTAAAAAATATTTGATTCTGGCCACCCCTGTCTATCACCCTGCCCATTGCATTCTTTCTATGTAGCCAAAGTATCAAAAGATTGTAAATGCCAAACCGTACATAAAGTTAAATTTGAGAAAAAGTGATTAGTTCTCAACAATAAGTACGGAAGAAATATTTTTTTTATAGGGTGATATCGAAGATGCGTTCAATCCTGATTTTGTGGAAGTTGAAAGAGTATTGGATGTTGCTCAGAATGAAGATAATGACTCAGATCAGCCGGTATGTTATCACATTTAGATTTGATAGAATTGACTAACATCTCTGATCACTTTATGTAGTTATAGGTTGCATATATATATATATATATTAAAAATACTCAGTTGAGTGAATCACCTTGTTAACTTCTACTTCGCTGCGCATTAATATGTGTCTTGCAGTATATAAGTACCGTATGGATGTATGAAATTCATGCATTGCTGCTTCATCAATGAAATATTGTAAATATGCATTGAGCTAGATTCTTGTCAATGGTGTCCTGCATTGGATATTTTAGTTTGAATTCCTCAGAGATCTGAGGGTTTTGTTGAGCCCTGATCTGGCTTTAGGTTAATGCATTAGAAAGTACTGGTTACTCGATTGGATAAAAAACCTTTATTCCCAACTTTGAACTTTGTGAAATGCACTTATGCAGCTCTTTCTATCAATGAGTTTTGAACAAAATGCATGGGAAGTCGTGGTCCGACTTGAGTTTATGACATACAAGGTCATTTTTATCAAAAGCTCTGATAGAATAAAAATGATACTGTATTTTGTTTTAAATTCATTTAACTGTTTCACTAGTAATGAAAAAATCAAAATAATATTTTATTTGGTGTTCGATTCAAAAATAAATATATCCTAAAGTTACAACCTGTGTATGCGTTTTCAAGCATTGTCCTCAACCAGGGGTGACCAAAACCAAATATTTTACTGTTTTGAATACATTCTGAAAAAATAATTTCGATTATGAAATATCGAATGCATTCTAAATGAAGCCAGGTTTTTGATTAATGGCAGCATTTATGCTTTTTGGAAGATAAATATATATTGCAAAATCAAGAACATTCCGATCAATGTAGGCTACACTGTTACCTTGTTACCTTCGTTCAGTGAAACTATGTCAATTTCGTGAGCGAAAACGAATTTTTATGTTGATTTGTCCGGATTTTTGCAATAGAAATAACACATTTCCATTTCCCTTTATTCTGAAATATATTCAAAATCAATAATTTTACTATATTAAACTGTTCATTTTCGAATGTATTCGATTAGTTTTGGACATCCTTGTTCTCAACATTCTTTTTCCAGGGTGAAAAACATTATTTCATTAAATGGTGTTCTCTACCATATGAAGATAGCACTTGGGAAAGTGCTTCCGATATACCAGTGGAAAAAATTGAGGAGTTTGAACGAAGATGCAAGTACAGGCCTCCAGAAATTACTCCTGTAAGTGTGATGTTTATTTGAGTTCATATTTCTCCATTCGAACATATGGAAAGATTTTTCTATTTGACTATCGGTAATAGATCATTATTCTGGCGAATGTAAAATGCTTTGCTTTTACACACAACTTGGGTGAAAAGATCTACTTTCCAATTTTCAGACCAATTTGTAATTTTTCTACATGTCATAGAGCAGTCTGGGACTCAGACACCCAAAGGGAATGCGTTCTATGCAAAGAAAATTAAGAAGACGGACAATATTTTCTTACATATCTCTTGCTGGATGATTATAAGGCCCTTCCTCAGGGTCTCATAACAACCGAACTGTACGAAAAAATTTAAAATAAAAATTTCATAGCAGTATTGATGGTTTTTGGAAAAAGTTTTTTGGTCATCTGAGAAAAATTACATGAACGTTCCAGACATTCAAAGAAAAACAAGATTCTTTCACCCTGTAATAGAGAGTGAGATTTTGAATTCTATATAAAAAATGTACGTTATCTTTTTATTTACGATTTGCTTTATCATTTCCAGTGCATTCCCCATAAAAACACGTTCCACAAGCTTAAGCCAGATGATGGAAAATTCAGAAATAACAACGAGTTAAGAGATTATCAATTGGAAGGAATCAACTGGTTATTATTCAACTGGTATAACAGAAGAAACTGTATATTAGCAGACGAGATGGGATTGGGAAAAACTATTCAAAGTATTACATTCTTGCAGAAGATTTATGATCATGGAATCGAGGTAAAATATGATTGTATTATTTATTACTATTTGGAACTTGGGCTTTTTTTTTGAATATTATGCTAATTAAAAGTATTGTAATTTGGATTTTTTATTAACTCTTAATAATTGATCCATTTTGCAGTGAAATCATGATAAATAACATAAATCATAAATAAATCATGACTTTGCTGCAAAATGGGCAAAATATGGTCAGTACCATCAATTTTCTTTATCTGGAATGTTGAAACATTTCTATAGTGAATTTTTGGACCAAACTAAAAGAACAATCCTTGTTCAAATAGGTGAAGATTTTTTCTATCTGGAATATTGAGTGTACCCATGTCTTTCAAGAATCACCAGTCATGATCTCTGATTTTCGCCGTTACCTGTCTTTTTTGTTATTCGAGTTGCAGAGAGGCTGACCTTGTCGTCTGATATGAACTTCTTATTCAGTTTTAATGAAAAAGTGGTGGTGATATGACTATACTATCGTCCTACCCACCCACGATACCTAGTAGCATTCCAGGAAAATCATAAAATAATATTCGAAAATTTTCTTTTCTGTTTTGTCCAGGGTCCTTTTCTGATTGTTGCACCGCTCAGCACAATATGTAACTGGCAGAGAGAATTTGCATCATGGACTGGTATCAATGCTGTTGTTTATCATGGAAGTCAGACTAGTAGAGATATGATTAAAACATATGAATTTTTATGCAGAAACGAAAATGTAAATTCTTATTTGTTAGATATGTTGTTTCACCTTGTATTTGCCATTGTTTATATATGGCAGGATATTTATGCTTATAGTTAAAGTAGCTTCCTCAATCCTCAAAAGCCAAACTGAAGTTTAGTTGACAATCAAAACTTAATTTGAAAGGTCTCCAATATTAGGTTTTGCCATTACAATTAGAAAATTGAGATAGGTTTCTTCTCCACCTACCATGTCCATCAACAAGAAAAATAAGTAAAAGTTAAGCCCAAGCCCAAAACCCATGCTTATAACCATTTTCATTGGTTTGACAAAAAAGCTTCAAATTCATCAGAGATATCACAAAATATTGGCAAATTGCAAATATTTATTCTGATGGCATCAATTTTCTTCGGATGTCTGCATAGAAGAGTATCTGCCATTCTGCCACTCTAGGTTGTGGCATGCCATATGGTCTAGTCATATTATAGACTTAATTTCGTCATTTTACTACAGCTTGAAGAAATGCCAGGTAGATACAAAATGAATGCTGTGATCACAACGTATGAGATGATTGTTCTCGAGAATTCTCATCTCCATGAAATTGAATGGAAAGGATCAATCATAGATGAAGCTCATAGATTGAAAAATCAAGCCTGTAAACTTGCAGATTCTCTACGATCAATGCAATTGGTGTGCTCATTATGGTTATACTGTCTAATTGTTTTGTTGGTGGTCTCGTTTTGAAGCAGGATGGCTCTTAAGTTATTTTTCTGCATGGAGGCAGAAATCACATGTTACTTTCTTCTAATAAAACATACTCATATTGCATTGTTTTGTCTGTTTCTGCTCATTGGATCCCGTTTTATAGTTTTATGAGATAAAATTGGCGGGTTAAGTCGGTCGAAAGAATTTCAGATCGTAGTAATAATATTTATGCAATTTAAAAATCTGGCATAGGATAACTAATTTCTTGATATTGTATTTCTATTTCAGGATTTCAAAGTTCTTCTTACCGGTACACCTTTACAAAATAATGTTGAAGAATTGTTTGCTTTGTTAAATTTCCTTCAACCAGAAGTTTTCGATTCATCAGAAGCTTTTATGGCTGAATTTGGTGATTTGAAAAATAATTCACAGGTAAGTCATGGTTTGAAACACATTTAGTTAATGATGTTAAAAATTCCTAAATTTTAAGATATTAGATTTTTTATTTTGATTATGGCCCATGGAGCAATGAGTATCAAAAGGCATATCTAATGACTTTATCGCAAACAAGCCAATTGAGAATATTAAAAAAACGAAAATAATATTAGGCTAGTATACCTACCTATCCTGACAAGGTCTTCCCTATTCAATCCTTTTCTTCCGTATCTTTCCAAACAAAAAAAAAATTCAAAATGTACAGTCTCATTTGTTGTTTTGTTAGCAGTTTAATATGCTAAATGTTCAATTATTTTTCATTACCACCAGGTCCAGAAACTACAAGAATTATTAAAGCCGATGATGTTAAGAAGATTAAAAGAAGATGTCGAGAAATCACTTGCGCCGAAAGAAGAAACAATCATCGAAGTGGAATTGACGAATATACAGAAGAAATATTACAGAGCAATTATGGAAAGAAATTTCGAGTTTTTATCAAAAGGAGCTGTTACAGGAAACATTCCTAATCTCATGAATACAATGATGGAATTGAGGAAATGTTGCAACCATCCTTATTTAATCAAAGGTAATCAGGCTTAAATAATCAAGTTTTCTTGGTCACTCGTTGCAATGAGTTAACCAGAATGACAGCTATGTTGCTACTCAGACACCCAAAAAATGGATTCTTAGTTAATAGGGAAACTCCAGTCATTTCGGCTGGCCAGATGCAATCATATGTAGCCTGTGTTTGCAAACAATATTATTTTATTGAGTTATCAATAGATGTAAGTGATATCTTTTGTTTCACTGTTTCCTAATCAATTTTATCTTTCTCAGGAGCGGAAGATAAAATTTTATCAGAGAAAGGACATGAATTATCTTCATTACAAACAATGATACAAAGTTCTGGAAAATTAGTCTTGATCGATAAATTATTACCAAGACTCAAGTCAGGAGGACACAGGGTGAGAAACAGTTGATATCTACAATTTTACTTGTTGCTGTATTATCATATCTCACATGTTATGAAAAGGCCTATTTCTCCTAAATCAAATGTTTTCTTTTATAGTTTTACATTTTAGAACAAGACTTAACCAGCGTAATAATGGTTAAACTGATAAATCTGATCTCTCTTAGTTGTGTTTCGAAGTTTTTGTGCTTGATCTAATGGCTCATAAATCCTCAGTATGTATTGTTTTTTTATATTGTGTCAATTTATATATATTTTTGAGATAGATAAGTTAAGTTGATTAATCTTCAAAAACTTACTATTATGTGTTGGTTTTTGCTATTCAATCAATGCTTGGAATGACATGGGTAGAGGAATAAAATGGAGGTAATTTGACTATATGAATGTGTTTTTAGGTTCTTGTTTTCTCTCAAATGGTTAAATGCTTGGATATTTTGGAAGATTATTTAATACAAAGCCAATATTCATACGAGAGAATTGATGGAGGAATTAGAGGAAATGACAGACAAGCAGCTATTGATAGATACAGTAGAGCTGGTAAGATCTAAACAGATCTAATTTATCATTATATACTATTTACTCATATTACAAAGGTATTTTTGAATGTTTAGTATTTGTTCAATCTCCGAGTATCGTACGTATCTTATTTCTTCATATGCACACCAAGTAATGTATTCATTAACTAATTTTTCATAGGTTCTGAAAAATTTGTGTTTCTTCTATGTACAAGAGCCGGTGGACTTGGCATCAACTTGACAGCAGCAGATACTGTTATTATATTTGATTCAGATTGGAATCCACAGAATGATTTACAGGTAATTCAAACATATGCAGCTCGTTCAATCAATGGGTTCCAAACAAAAAAATTGTAGACTGATACATTATATGCTTCTGAAAAAGCTATTTTGATTCAAATGAAAGAAGACCAGGTGTGGCCATAACTGAAAAAGCTATTTTGATTCAAATGAAAGAAGACCAGGTGTGGCCATAACTGATTTCATTAATATCAGAATTGAAGCCAGTATAACTTTTCCACAATCTTTGGAAATGATCAGAATCAAACATTCATATATGTATTAAAAATAGGGGCTACTGTGAAATTATTCAACACTTGTGAACCAACATCCGCTTATGTAATATTAATTTGATTCTTTTCACTTTCTGAAAAATTCTTTTTGCCTTCTTTGCGTCATCGATCCTTATTTTTCTTTTAGGCTCAAGCTAGATGTCATAGAATTGGACAAAAGAAAACAGTTAAAATATATAGACTAATTACAAGGAATTCATATGAAAGAGAAATGTTCGATAAAGCTAATCTGAAACTAGGACTTGATAAAGCCGTTCTACAGTCAATAAGCGGAAGGCAGGATGAAGTCAATCAGGTAATATGACGTTTTTGTCTCAATTGTTAGCCCTTTATGTGTGCTTTTCTTTTCAAGTTTGCACTGAACAAGCTCGAAAGAAGCCAGCTAGCTGCCACTTAAATAACAAAGAGCTATTATAAGATAAAGTGCCAGCAACTGCACTCTAAGTGGAAAACATCCTGGTACAAATCTAAACCACCATTGTAAAGTGTGGTGAGTTGTATCTTTCGTAACATATTTTGTGTGCTCCGTAAGAGGCAACCAGAAGGACCTAGGAAACAAAGAAGTGGTAGATGGTCTTATCAGGGAAGATACCATCACTGCGCTTTACTATAGTGGGCTCAGTTCTGTTTGGAATGTTTGCCACTCGAAACGCAGGTGATGGTGCTACAACTGCTACATACATGGTATCTGTTTGCTGTGTAATTGGTCTTTGATTCGTTCCTTTTTAATACTGCTTTGACCTTACTCTGAGTGAATTTTACTAAAAAAACTGTTTTTTAATCGAAAAATGTTTCACATGCTTTTCTTCTCTATCCTATTACTCATTTTTCTTTTTAATTATTTTAGAATGCTGCACCTGCTCTCAGTAAACAAGAAGTTGAAAATCTTCTCAAATTGGGAGCTTACGGAGCAATCATGGATGAGGATGATGATTCTAATAAATTTTGTGAAGAAGACATCGATCAAATATTGTCGAGAAGAACTCACACTATCACTATTGCTGCAGGAGAAAAGGGTTCAACTTTTTCAAAGGTTTGTTTTAGAAAGTAAATATATTAAGGATTACGAAGAAAAATGTGTGAAATATTAAACCTGACAATAAATAATATCTGTAAAAAGGAGGCTTTTCAGTGTAGTTTGTTATATACAGCTTATAATAATTCTTGCAGTTATTGGACCTTGGTGGCAATGAAAAATGATCAAACAAAAGATGTAGGTTAGCATTTAGTGACAAATGATTGTTTATT
Organism: Styela plicata; assembly: GCA_963675895.2. Lineage (NCBI taxonomy): Eukaryota > Metazoa > Chordata > Ascidiacea > Stolidobranchia > Styelidae > Styela > Styela plicata. The sequence goes on along the minus strand of OZ023151.1, from coordinate 5,931,020 downwards.
AAAGGATTGCTGAATAATATAAAACCTAGTGAGTGAAGCTTCAATATAATATCAAAATTCATGAATTCATTTGAATTATTGAAGCCTCAATAAGTTGATTTGCTTTGTACATAATAATAAATATGTCTATATTTCAGGCAAGTTTCATCTCTGGAGAAGAGGGATCTGAAATTTCACTGAACGATCCAAATTTCTGGGAGAAATGGGCAAAGAAAGCTGATCTTGATGTTGAGAGATTAACCAATGTGAGTTAAGTTCTCTTCAACTAAACATCGTTTATATGTTTTTTATAGAACTTTAAAATTTTTAATTTAACATTTAACAATGGACATAGGGGCTGGCATTTTCAAGCCAACCTGCTCCACTGACCAGCTCGAGTGCAACTGGTTTCACATTAGTTTTAATCAAACTGGCGGAATGTCAACTACTACTCCGCATATGCATATGGGCAATATTGCATGACATATCTGTGGCTAGAAATGTCACTGTTTGAGTGTTTGTCAACAACCAAATTTGAAAAGGTTCAAAACTGTCAATACTGCTATGAAATAGCAGTGTTGATGGTTGTGAAGCTTTTTTTGTCCATCCGAAAAAACTGACATAACATTCAATCACCCAAATACACCAAGATTCAATCGTCATGGGCCAGTTGTTTCTTCTTTTGGAAATAATGTCATTAAAATATACCCTTTTTTTAGAATAAATTAATCATTGAAGAACCTCGCCGTAGAAAACAAACCAGGAGATTTGGTGGAATGACGGAAGATGTTGAAGTTCTTGCCGAGATTGGATCAGATTCTGATTCCGATTATGACGAGAAAATGCAATCGAAAAAATCCAAGAAAGCTAAAATGAAATCTTGGGGAAAGAAAGATTATTTCAGAGTTCAAAACAGCTTGCTTACGTTCGGGTAGGTACAAAATGAATTTAAAATGTGTGTGAAAATTTTTTTCAAGCTATTAAATTTTTTTTATCAGTTGAAAAAAGTGCAATGTTTCTTGACATAGCAATGTCATTTGTTGGTTCTGGCAGATGACTAACAAATTCACTCTTCAGCAACTGCACTCAACAGGAAAATATTCCTAATGGAACGGAACAACCTTGTTAAAGTCCAGTGAATGATTTCTGCCCTAAGCAATGGTAAAACAATATACACTGTAACATTAAAAATGCAACATTATCACTGGTTTTTGACAGTAATTTCGCTTTGCGGTGTTGAAAAACAAATTCAAAATTGACCTTTTTGGCCAAATATGGGGTGTTGATGTAATGCACCGGGAAGGTGCAGTCCATCAACAGCCCATAATTGGCATAAATCTCATCAACATGGCGTTTCCTAACTTTGGAAAAAAACAAACACTGCTAATGACCAGTAATATTACTGTACTTTTGTTACAGTGTACTACATTCCTGTAGGTCACTTATTACACACAGGCAATACTTTTGGACTATTCTGAAGACACAGATAGGATAAATTACTTTAGCGGTTTCATCATTGATTCGTTCTTGCTGGATTCATGGCCAAGTTTGAATGCGTTAACTGGTCTTTAGTTCGTTCCTTCTAGGCACTACTCCCGGCTTTGCTAAGAGTGAATTTCAATAAAAAAATGTCTTCTTCTAGATGGGATCGGTGGAAACATATGATGACAAAAGGTGGTTTTCCTGCTCAGATGAAAGAGAAGGAACTCGAAACAGTTTGCCGTGCTATATTAATGTATTGTCTCAAATACTACACTGGAGATGAAAAAATCAGGGTATATAGACAATAAATCTAATTTGTAGATTCTTGTTAAGAAAAACAGATTTTTTCCAATATGAGAACCTGTTTATTCGTTGTCTGCTAGTGAGAAATTTCTAAGTAGTTATGCTATTAAAACATGCTAATGTAATAATTTTGGTTACCATCGAATTTGACATTATTAGATAAGCTCAAAATGGTATTTCAAGGACGAAGGAATTTTCTTTAAGCTGTTAAAAAGGTGTTTTGGGGTGAAAAAGGAAATATTTAATAGGTGGTAATTTGGTTTGGTCTTAAAATTGTTTTCTATTCAAATTTAACTTTATGCATGTTGCATAGTAGTACAATGTTAGTTCGTATATTCAGAATTTGACAAAAAATGAAAGCCGTCTTCACCAAGATTGCAGTTAATGAAGCATTTAATACGGTACATTAAGTAGGCCTAACAAAATCCATACGCCGATAATTTTGTAATTTTCTTCGCATGAAAGTATTTTTGTAAATTTGTTCTCTCCTTTCCAGACGTTCATGTGGAACTTGATAACACCTGCAAACTGTTCTTCAGCAAATATAATATCAGCATTAGAAGGTAAATTCATTATGTCCTGTGGGTCTCCTCAAAAACTAGTTTGCCTGTCTCTTGCATTACCATCCTGACTGTTTCATGCAGAAACAAACATAATAAATAGAGAATATACATATTATTGTATTATATTTGTTGTTCTTAAAATGAAATGAATGTTCAGATCAGAATGTTAGGATGTTAGTTATTTGAATAAGGTCATTTTTTATTTGATACCTGATTGACAGATTTTATATTATTTTACTTGAATTCTATCGAAAACGACTTCTACCAAAATGAAAAATCATACCTAAGTTTGTTTTGTCTAATATGATTCGATGATGGATTGCGCCGATAAGGCGCGTTCCATCATTGGCTCTTGCTTGACAAAATAAAGTTTTTGATCAGGTGACCTGGCATTTCAAACTCATTCCGATGTGTACAAAATTAAACACTTTGTAATAATAGTATATTAAAATTTTTACGACTAAATAATTTTTTCATATTCTTCACTTAATTTCTGAGATTTTCATCATTCTCTTGTAATACACTTAGGCTTAACAACACCAGTAGCACGAGGCCGTAAAGGTCGTTCTGCAAAAGAAGAGACAAAGGAGAAAGATTCAGGATACGATCAAATAGCTCAGGAATGGATAAAAGAAGTTGATGTCAATGCAATAATACAGGAAGAAAGTGTCAAGAAACATTTACAACGTCATTGCAATAAGTGAGGAATTGCTTTCATAGTAAAAAATATTTGAAAATGATTCCATTTCGTTTAATTATTGGAAAGTTAACGATTTTAATTTAGTAATAATATTATATTTTATCATTTTTACAGGATTTTACTCAGAGTGAGAATGTTATATTTCTTAAGGACTGAAATACTTTGTGCATTACCGGAAGATATTAATGAAATGACATCTGAGTAAGTCTTGTATCTTATTTCCTACTTAGTCTTAGTTTAGTCTTATTCAGGGTGACGCAATATAATTTTTCTTCGGATTTCCGAAATGTTAATGTCACTTTTTTAGACATTCGAAAAAGCTTCAAAACCATCAACACTGCTATTTCATAGCAGTATTGATGGTTTTGAACCTTTTTTCACAGTTTTTACTTAGTTTTGTCATATCCAGAAAGACGTAATATCGTTTTTTTTTGTGTCCCTAATGTTCATGTCATTTATTTATGGATGAGTGAAAAAGCTTCAAAACCATCGACACTGCTATTTCATGGTAGTATTGAAGATTTTGAACCCTTTTTTCAGTTTGTTTGCAACTAAACACACAAAAAGAGTCTTTTTTTTTTCTCCTGGAAAGTATTTTTTTAATTGAAATGCACTCTTGAGCAAGGCCACTTAATACCAAAGAGCTACTACAATATGTAGTACCAGCAACTACACTCAAAGCAGGAAACATTCAAAACCGAACTGAACTGCTATAGTAAAGTGCAGTAAGTGGTATCCACGTTGTCCAATGATAAAACCATATACGGTACCACTCCTTATATTGCCCATTTTCCTCGCATGTCTGAGTAACAACCGTTGTGTCGATCTGGTCTTATCCAATCCTGCTTATTTCAAAATTTAATTTTTGTCATGTTTGATTTAGTGAATTGCATCAAAATTTCCAACTAGTCTCATTACTTGTTCTCTTTGAATTTTCCAGAAACTTGAAGTTGAACTTTCCTGATATGAAACCTGAAGCTCTTGTACCAGGATGGGATTTTGAATGTGATAAAAATTTACTATTTGGAGTCCACAAACATGGTAAATGTTTTTTATTATATTTATATGTACCTGTGTTAATCAATACTCTATATTTGATATTATTTGCTCGCATTAGTCAAGGTAGACGAATCGAATGAATGACTGTAAACAGATATGAAGATCTCTGTTATCTCTAGTAGGTAAATGTATATGAATACTAATTCACCCTGTTTTATATTTCCAGGTTTTGGGAAGTACAGTCTTATTCGAGCTGATCCTAAATTATGTTTCTTGGTTAAATTCGGAATGCCCGATGAAAAGTCTATGGCCGATGATATGGATGATAATGGAGAAGAGTAAGGTTTTTTTTTATTTCTATAGTGAGACTAGGGATAATGATCCTATCAAACTGACCTCAAATCAATTCCATTTTAAATAGTTCTTCAGTTAAGTAAAACTTCAATGTCAACGTCTTAACTCATCTTGAAAAAATATTGTATTTTTACAGAATGCTTAGTTCATTTCCAAATTTTTTGAGTCTATAACAGATTTAATGAAACCGTTTTTTTTTTTTAATAGAGATGCCGAAGATCCTGAATACAAACCAACAAAGTTGAATTTTGGCGAATACTCGGAATTTGAGGTTTTAATTTTTTATTATTTTATTTATAGTTCAACATATTTGTACAGATTTTGTTTCATTCTATTTTCGTATCTGAAATATTACCAGAAATAAATATTTGTGTCATAATTGTGATATATCCTTCGCAGTGACCTCATTATCTGCTGTACTTCCTAATATCTTCTAATATCTGAGTATTATTGGTGTTGAAATAATTGCGTTTTGTCAAATTTTGTGCATGGGCATTTCCAGCCAAAGGAATTTAACTCAAAGGATGCCTGTATAAAACCACAAACTTGCGACTGCCGTTCTGAGGTAAAACTCAGGCAGGGCCAGAGGGAAGGTTTTTTTGACGATATGTGACTTATCAATATTACAAACGAACAGAATATTTCTCCCAACTGAGGTATGAAATGCCTAAAATTGTCATGATTTCTGTGTTCAATATTCTGTGTTATTAAATGGGTTCATTAAACTGCTGCTAGCACTTAGAATTCCTCCCGCAACTCTTCACGCTTCACTGGGCTATGTTTTAGAATTTTACGTTTTACAAACGGTGTATGTTTTGAGGCACAATTGGTGTTATATTTCCGGTTTAGAGGCCATTTTCAGTTTTATACAGGCCTGAGTAGGCATGTCGTGCTAAGTTGCTTGTTTCGAACAAGCTTGTCTTGTTAATTAGGTATAGGTGGTGCCTTCCCTATAAGAAAAATCCTTTTCAAAACACCTTTTGTTTAGCATGAGTCACTGATGGATCGTGTTGATGAGACGCGGTTCAATCGTGACTCATGCTTGAAAAAATAAAATTTCTGGGCTGTTGTGTTGGTGATGGTTTTGCCATCGTCCAGGGAAGATACCACTGACTGCACTTGCTTATAGCGGTTAAATCCCTCTGGGATGTTTTTAACTAAGAATACAGTTTTTGGTGCCACATTCTGTAGTAGCTCTGTGAAGTGATCAATAGTCGGTTTTAGTTAGTTCTAGGGGCTGCTTCGGGCCTTGCTCGAACGAATGTCATAAAAAAATGAAATGCTATACTTTACCATTGTGGCTCAGTTGCATTTGAACTTTATTTTCTCCTTATAGTGCAGTTGCTAGTGCTACATCTTGTAGTAGCTCTTTGCTATTGTGTGGCCGTTAATTGGTTTGTCCAGGCATTGTTACCGGCCTTGCTCAGAGTGAATTTCAATGGAAAAAAGTATAAGCTATATAGTATAAGATAGAGCTATAGATTCATATAGTTATTTAAAATATGCTATTCAAAATGATAAAAGGTGGGGTTTTTCATGCAGGATTCACCGGCAGGTACTCCAGGTACAGCACCAGCATCTCCTGCGTCTTCGATTGATTCAACCAAAGATTCCATGAAAGAAAACGGGACTGATGAAAAAGATAAAAAATCTATTGAAAAAGAAAAAATGGACGACATGGATAATGATGATGATCAAAAAGAAAATAATGAGTCAAAATCAGGAAAAGATGAAAAATCCAGCGATAAAGACGAGAACGACGAGGAAAAAAGGGATAATAAAGAAGGAAAGACAGAAAAAGATGAAAACAAAAAAGGTTTTTACAGATTTGATTTTTTAAGCGTATAAAATGTTAATTGTTGTAAATAGAATTTGATTCGATCACAAAATTTGGTAGGAAAATCAACAACCCATTTTATTCCTCAATATGAAATTTCTTTTTTTGTTAAAAAAAGTTACAAAGTTAACAAAAGTGAAGATATTTGATTGGATGGTGAAAGTTTTTGAAGGAAATACAAAATCGCAAATTCTTAATAAAAAGACTCTATCAGATCACATCGAAATGAGTATTTAAAGCCGCCAAATCTGAAATCTATCTGAATCTATTCAGATCTTAAATATAAAAAAAAACCTCTTTCAGAACACACATTCGTACTATTTAGTATATATGTGTGTTATATCTGTATTTCAAATTATTTTCATTTTTGTTCACAGATGATAATAAAGAAGAAAAGAAGACACTAACATGGCCATCCTCGACCGAACTTAACATGAGATTCAGGCGAATAATTGCCTGTTATCAAAAACAACATAAACAAATAAGAAATCGACTTATGAATATGGATCAAAATTCTCCCAAAAATAGAATGAAAGAAGTGCCAAGAGAAACAACGTAAGTTACTGAGTTTTTGTATAACAGCGATATTTGCAAACAAATATTATCTTTATTGTGCTTGTATTGTCAGCCCAAGCTAAATTCCGAATGTGTAAAATGTTCTGTGTGCTTGTGTAAAATTGTCTGTGTGGTTGCCTTTAGTCTTGGTTCTGTAGGTAAAGGGTTGAGAATATCCTGTGTGTTCAGAGAGGCGACTGAAAAGAAACAAAGATGTGGATTTAAAAAGATCCGGTTGAGTTTGTATGGATTCGAGATGTTTTTCTTCTGACTTCTGCTATTAAGTGGCTCTTCTTGTTTGCAAAATTCTAGAGGCCGTTGGTTGATTTTTTTAGGATTCACTACTAGTCATACTTGAAGTGAACCTTGAAAAAATATAAAATAACTAAAAAGTAGGGCTGCAGAAAATTGGTGCCATCAGAAGATAATTTACTAGAATTTTTACGGCACTCGGCCCGTTTTTAAATAAGTTTTGCTCAAAATATTTTTGAAATTCAAGTAATATTACATGGGACTTGCAAGCAGATCGTTTTTTTCATTGTCGGGCATTTACGAAATGGTGTAAAAGAGTTTCCGAATCCATTAATACTGCTATATCAATGACTTTGAAACCTTTTGGTTTGACAGACAATAAGAGATTTTGTGTAGCTCAATTGGTTGATTAAGACTCTGAAAATAAAGTTTTTGACACAAAACGTCACAAATTTGTGGTTTCTGTGACTAATTTTCCGAATAGTACATAGTAAGTCATGGTCAATTTCGAAAGAAAAAGTTGCTCACATTATAATTCTTTAGGCAATATGTTGAATTAAATTTGTTGTGCTACTGAACTATGTTCATGTCGTTCTATTGTACTTAAATATTTTTGAATTTCTCATAGTCATTGGACAAGGAGAGAAGAAGCTGATTTTTATCGAACGGTATCAACTTTTGGTGTCGAATATACAAAACAAGGATTTTCATGGACAAGATTCAGACAACTTGCCAAACTCGATAAGAAAAGTGATCGTAGTTTGGACTTGTATTATCTCGCATTCAAAACAATGTGCGAAAGAGCTTGTGGCCATAAAACTCCCATACCAGATGGTAAGATAGCTATTTATTTTTTTAAAGTCACTTCTTTGAGTGCACACCCTGACGAATGCCCTGACTAACGGCCACTTATAGACGGAAATGGTTATACAGTTATCGGTAAGATATGATCTTTCCTGTTGGGCTCAGCCTACCCAAGTTACAACACCTTGGGGGGGGCATTGATTAACGCATTTTTCATGAACTCCATTAGGCCCAAGGTCCAACAGTAGGGAACTCTATCAGAAGATTTATCTTGATATGCAAGGGTCACTGATGGATCGCGCCTCAGCATTTTTTTTTTTTTTTTTTTTGAACTATTTTGCTAATAATCATCGCATGTGCAAAATCTTTTTCGGTATAATACCTTTTGCGTATATACGGTAAGATATTTTTTTTCCAAAACAAATAATGTTTATTTCATTTTTTATATTTATACATTCATTCTTTTATACTTTAAATAAGAATAAATATTGACAAACGAAAGTGACTTTGAAGAAAGTGGAGCAGCACTGCAGGGTGCCAGGATTCTAGTTTTTTTTGTGTGTCCGAAATGTTCTCTGAGTGACCAAGAAGCTTAAATCCATAAACAATATTGATGATTTTTCAACTTTGTACAGTTTGGTTTCTGGGCCCATTTTCTTTGGTTGTCTTGAGTAGTTGTCGATCTTCCATCCTGGACCACTTTAACTTTATTTAACCCACAGTCTTCAGACGATGCTCAATATGCTTTACATAAAAATCTATTGTTTTGATAAAATTTCAAATATTTTAATAAAGTACAATAATCAAAGTTTGTTTCATTAAAAAAAATATTAGAAAAGGATAAGAATTTGGAAATTTCACTTCTATTATATTCTTCTATAATTTCACTATTTTTCAGAAGTTGCAAACGTCAATATAACGAAAGTAACTGAAGAGAGAGCTTCGAGAACATTGTATAGGATCGAACTATTGAATCGTATACGTTTGGATGTTTTGAAAAATAAAAACTTTGAAGAAAATTTGAAGAAATGTGAAAGAAGTTTGGATTTACCTGTATGGTGGAAACCTGGTCATCACGATAAAGAACTTTTGATTGGAATGGATAAGTATGGATTGTTTTAAGTGTAATATTTTTATTAACATGCTTTCTGTTTATAAGAGAAAAAACAATTCTTGTAGAAACTATTCACATTTGTAGGCCTTTGAAATTTGTGCGGTAATTAAAAGATTTTTGGAATACTTGAATATATGGGATTGGTATTTGAATTGTTGGAAAATACTCCTTATCATACTGTCAACATTTTGACTATGCTAGACAGAACCCATAAAGAAAATGGCTGCCATGTGTCATCAGGAGTAAAGTCGAAAAATCTCTTGTCAGAGTGTTTCAAAGTAATAATATATATAATGAGTTCAAGCATCTAATCAGGTTAACGCTTCAAATGTAACACTTACCTCTGAGAACACCAGAGTTTTATATAATAATCGTTACACTAATACGAATGCAACTGAAATTTTATTACCTGGTCATGTTTTTGAATATTTTTAAATATTCCTCTCGTTGGGCTCACACTTTCGAATGCCATAAGTTAGAATGACTATGTCACCAGTATTGCTAAACATGCCTCAATAATGAAAGTCATTTTTCTATATCAAACTCCCCATTATCTCTCTCCCAAAATCATTCTTCATTTGTACTAATCACCAATTCGACCCTGAATGGAGTATTGCTGTTACTGATTCCAGCATGCTTGACCGTATTCAACGACATGTGATCAATATGATTGGCCCCAAACTTTCTTGCGGTTGGCTCCACGTGATTGGCTACCTATTCACATTTATCCACTGTGGAGGTTCCGCGGTGTCACAAACAGTTTTATACAAGAAGATTGTTGAGATTGTTGATCTGCTTTAATAGACATCTGTCAGGGATGGGGATTCCTTAGTTCCAAATCCCGCATTTTCTTATATTCATTTGCACACTATTGCTTTCAGGAGACTGCAAGCATGATATGTCTCTTGCAGCCTTGCATTGAGTAAATTTCGATAAAAAATAAAGATCATCACACTGTTACACGTTAGCTGTATTGTTGATTTTTTAGTTTTGATCTATCCTATGACTCACTTTATGATTAAAAAAGCATGAAATAATATTTTTACTTACAGACATGGTGTTACAAGAACAGAAATTCATATATTGAACGATACATCCTTGTCATTTTTAAAAACAATGTACGAATATGAACAAAAACAATATTCTCAAAAGAGGAGGTAGGTAGAATATTACCATATTTTGTGTTTTTTTAATTTAATTTTTTAATGTTCATTTTGTATGCAATATATCTTGAAATTATTTAGATATGCAATATGTTATTAAACTTTTATATTTTTGTTTTGTGCAGAAAACGACATCATTCACCTGAAATCACTCCTACAATTTCTGAAAAGAAGAAGAAAGGTGAGAAATATTTATCAAATTTATGATTTATTTGTCTCAAACATTATTTATTTTTTTGGTTATATCATGTTTTATCCATTTTTTCACATGATCGCTTTAGTATTTTAGTTTTTTAAATCATAAATGGGTGTGTCTGTACTAAGAGTAATTTATTAATAATTTCTCATTCACAGGAGAAGAAGATTCATCAGATGTAAAAGATGAAAAATCTGATGAAACTAATGAAAAAAGTGAAGCAGAAAAGAGGTTTGATATCATTTTTGTATTTCACATAAAATGTTTTATTTAAATTGGGGCATATGGTGGGCGAGATGTGTTACCATGCTGGCATCCAGGTTGAATATCTCGTCTTTGAGTCCTGGCGAGTCCGGATGTCTTTCCAACAACTTCAACCCACCGTCAAGAGCACAGCAGAGCGCCATGGTCGGGGTGATCCACTCCAAGATTGGTTTTGAAAATAGATTTAAGTACTTGACGAACTTTTCCTCCACAAATTCGTGATTTCATCATAATTTTGAACTTAAATTAAGTCTAAAAATGTTTCGTTTAATCATGTTTCACGCCCTTATTCACGATGAAGATGTTGCTATCCGATTTCAAAGGACACCACTCTCTTTGCATTGTACAACGGCTATTTCATTCTGTATGGAATGTTCAAGCCGTTAAAGAATTCCTATAATCTGAAAGGTTCTCACATATTTAATATATGTCGCAACATAATGTGCCAAAATTCTGTTTAATTTTCATTTAGATTAATGGTTTTCAACAGTTCAGGAGGTTTGGTAAAAGAAGATGATCCTTTATACATAAATCATATATTTAACATGCAAAAGTGGCCAAAGGTAATATTTATTTTTATATATTCTATATTTTCCCCCTCTCTATCAAGTGAACTAAGATGTTTTCAGATATAACTTTCTTAGATTGGAGTATACCATATAGAAAATTTCATGAGTAATGATGAGTTGCAGGTGGATCGCAACTCATTATATATCAAAGTTTCAGGCGCAATTTGAGGTCATGATTAATATTCCTGTTGGTTAGTTCCCTTCGGGAGCTACTTTCGGCCTTGCTCAGAGTGAATTTCCCCTTTAGGCGCTGCTTCAAAAAAAAAAATCAAAAAAATATTTTGGAGTCACCGGGGCACTCTGAGCTATTAAATGGCAACATGAAACCAGTCACTACATTCCAAGCAGATAACAATCCCGAGCAACTGATCGACTCACAGTGGTACGTAATGACTGAGTGTAGTAATGTACTCTATCACTTCCTAAAATGCGACTGGTCTGGATATACCACTTTCTCGCTCAACCAACAGCTTCAAAATAGGAAGACATAAATTTTGCTTGAACTTATGAATACCTAATTCTGTTTTCAGGATCGAATTTTAATTCAACGAATAGAACATGTTTGTTACTGCGTTATCAACGGTAAATGGCCGATATCAAGAGCACAGGAAGAAGCAGCTTTCTTGAAAAATCAAATTCCAACCATGCCAACAATACCTTCACCATCACCAATCATAAACAAACCCTCGTCAAAATCAAGTACTACTGGTACCGTACCATTGTTCTTTTTTTCATTTATCTTATTTGTGTTGCGCTTAGGAATAAGCAATAATTCCACAGTGTAGCTATAATCAGTTTATACTCTTGTCAAGTCCGAGGCACAACTCGAGCTTAACAGAAATAAGCTTGCACAAAATGTTTTCGACTGGGGTAGTAAGACCATTGCTTAAATCTTGTTCTTTCTTGGTATGCCAAATTTTCATTTCCCATTGCTTAAATCTTTCGAAAAATGTCAATACTTGTTGCAGATTATATTATAAGCTGCATAGTTTCAAAGCCTATTTATTAATTGCTACCAAGCGCTTTATTAAGAAGGGAATCATTGAAAATAATTGATTTTTTTTGGTTGTAATATACCACAAAATATTTATTACACTTATATTTTTGGTGCCTTCATTTTTTTGTAGAAGCTATTTGGGCGTTGGAGGTTTGTTAATCTGGAGTTGAATGTCATAGTTTGCAGAGAGTGAACACTGAAATATATATTTATAAATGTAGTGTAGAGACCATGACTTGAATTAGCACACAAAATTACCATTTAAACTGAACGCTGCTGTTAAATGTCTCTGCTTTTGCCTCACCTATCGAAGTTGTGACAACATCTTGTGGGAAATCGTACTTGACCTTGAACAGCTTGACCTATTCTTTAAATTTAACATTTCTAGCGAGTGATTCACCAAAATTATTGTTGGATTCGAAGGGTCATCTACTAGACGAAGCATCATCTAAAATTTTGAGTATTATTGCCGCACAAAAGTAAGTTATTTTTGTTTCATCTTCCGTGAATAAGACTTATCGGTCAACAATATATATATTTGTTAAGCTTGAGTCACAGATGGATCGCGCCTAGGTGCGATCCATCTGTGACTCATGCTCAACAAAATGCTTTAGGTAAAATTTTCTGAATATTCCAATCAATTTGCTTGCATTTCTATTTTGGAGATATTCCTCAATTTTTTTATGCTGGGTTTTTTGATGGAATGAACTTTTTTCAGTTGTATTATTAATAATACTGTACGCCACATTCTGTGAGTGCGAGTGCCATCTTTATTATTGATATGTCGAGATTATATTTTTATTCTTTGCACAACAGTAGGGAATTCAAAGAAGACACGAATACTAGGAACACATTCAAGCCAAAGAAACAAAATCAAGGTGACATCATGTCTAGTCCGGTGAGTACTTGCCGCATCTTTGACTCTGACGTAGGACAAATGTGAGAGCGTTAAATTGCAAGTAATATATATTTTTGTCAGTAATTTGACAAAATACAAGAATGGAGTTTAGTCGATCTAACAAAAAACAAATGAATCACTGAAAACCTATTTTGTCAAGTATGTGTTGTTAATGGATAATGTCATGGAGGCTCATGCTTGACAAAATACAGTACTATTTCTCATTGGACCAGTAAAGCCATTGCAGGCTGGCAAATTTGGATTACAGGTGACAATCTTGCACAGACTCTCAAACCTGGACACTTCGCCAACACACAGTGATTCACTTTAACATTGCTTGCTGCTTCCTCCACTGACCATGTCCTATTAGGGTGCACATGGAGACCCATTTTCAGTAATTTTGTAAAGCCATCTTGGAAAATAATCATTATGAAAGCCTTTTCGGAAAGATATTCGCAAATTTATGGGGGCCTCCGACATCAAAATACTACCATTTACAAACTCTACACCTTATTTAGTCCTTGATCAAACAAACCAAGTTTTCTTTTATATGTTGCCCATGCAGGAAGAATGGTTTAAACCTTCTAAACTAACACCCCTGATTTGGAACTGGTGGGAGAGGCTGTGGTTCGGCATGTCATTAATCGTATTTTCGACCTTCCTTTTTTCTCTGGATGAATATGAAATCCAATTCTAATTATACATTGTGCATTGAATATTTGTTACTTATATTTTTTCACTCTGTTCCTCAGAAACTTCCCTCTTCGAAGAAAAGTGAAATTCAAAGTGATACAAAATCATCATCATCATCATCAGCAGCACAATCAGACGCACTTCTTAATCTTTGTCTTTCTAATTCTAAGTTCAGCGAAACGTTACAAACACTATTAAAATCAGGTAGTGTATTTTACTATTATTTGGGAGGTATACCTCAGTTAGGAATATTATTTTGTTAAGCATGAGCCACAGATAGGTCGCGCCCTGTCGTCGCGATCTATCAGTGACACATGCTTAACAAAAACATGTTTTCTGACTGGGTTTGACCCCAGGACTCTGTTAGGGTTTTTTCTTAAAAAAAGCCTCAATTTCAAAGGACAATAAATGCTGCCAGCACTATCTCTAATTGCAAATGCCACTTGTCTTCTTTTTTATTAGAAGTTTCATTATATTTGTTGATGACAATTGTGGTGGTAACTTCGACAAATTTTGAATTCATAGTAGGGTATTTATGGGAGGCCTAAGTCATATTTTAAGTAGCAGATGATTTTATTATTACTCAGGGCAGATACCACTCATTCCACTTCACCATGGTGGTTCAGTTCTGCATGGTATGTTTCCCGCTTTAGAGTGGAGTTGCTGGCATTTTAAAGCTTGTAGTAGCTCTTTGCCATTTTATTTATAACCAGAAAACTTGTAGACGGACAGGGTTGGAATTGCTGGAAAAATATGATTATTTCCTGTTGGCTAGCCTACGCAAGTTGTTACTTTCTGGGTTGAGTGGTGGGCATGGATTACCACGCCGGACTCGCCAGGGCTCGAACCTGAGATCTTCAACTTGTGATGCCTACATGTCCATCGCGTCCCCTTTCCGGTGTTGCTTTCAACCTTAGATTAAACTTCTATGAAAGAAAATTTTGCCAGTACAAGTTGACAAACTATTGCCAATTTCCCAATGATCGATGCGGTTTTGCATTATCATTACTAGTTTGAAGAGTGAAGTCCTATCTGTGGCTCCAAATTTTATGTTTTTACAGTTAAATTAAAATTTTTGGAATCTAATCCCACAATTTTGAACAAACATTCATTAATAATCATATATATATCTACCAGTGACAATATATCTTTATTTACTACTCTGCAGATTTGTCGATATTAAACTTGCCTCAAAAGACCTTGTTAAGTGAAGCCATGAGTTTATCATCACAAGTAAAACCAGAACCACCTGCAACGAAGAGATCAAAGGAAGAGTTTGTTCCTGTAAAAGCTGAAAAAGCAGCTCAACTATCAAGTATATTTGGTTCTCCAATCCCTAAACAAAAGAAAGAAGAAAAGGGAATAATGAAAAAGGTAAGTTTACTTATAACTAGGAATGCATGAATAGTTTGACATAAAGTTATGTTATAGACCCTAAAAGCGAGTACATGGAAGTGGTAAAATGTTTCTCTATCATCCAGGGCAGATACTGTTCAGTTGTACCTTATTATAGTGGCTCATTTTTGTTTGGGATGTTTGCCGTAGAGTACATTTGCTGATAATATATTTTATAGTAGGTTTTTGCTATGTAAGTTGTCATCAGTCGGTTTCTTTTAGATACTGCTTATGACCTCTCTTAGATTGAATTTCAATAAAAATAAAATATTGAGACTATTGAAGAATATTGAGAGATTTGAATGTTGCATCATCAAATTATCAATGCATATGCAATGCAAGTTTATATTTTTTCAACAATTTGCCTCGTTCGTTACATTTTTTTATACCCTTCCAATGCATCACCAATCATTACGTTTTTTGTGCTTCATTAGCAGTGAATACGAGTGGTTTTTAAACCGTAATTCTACTTATCTCTTTTTTAGAAAATTCAGAAATCAAGGTCTGGGTTCATCTC
This sequence comes from Styela plicata, assembly GCA_963675895.2. Classification (NCBI taxonomy): domain Eukaryota; kingdom Metazoa; phylum Chordata; class Ascidiacea; order Stolidobranchia; family Styelidae; genus Styela; species Styela plicata. The sequence continues at coordinate 5,915,386 of OZ023151.1, read as the reverse complement.
ACCTGCTGTACTTCCTCCTGAATCGAGGATTCCCGTTTATAATCCTTCTGAGAAAAAGAAGTTGACTGGAGAAGATGCTCCATTGAATAAGGACCTCGCAGATTGGTTGAAAGATCATCCTGGTATGAAGATTTTGATGCGGAGAATGCGTTTTTTAGTCAGAAATTTCATTTTGTCAAGTATGAGCCACTGAGGGACCGCGCCTATAAGTTGACAAAATATGTTGGTTGCACTGAATAGAGTGTCATTACTTGGTTATTTATATTCCACGATTTTTACCCCCAGCCAAGCCATATACACCATCACCTAAATTCTGCACAATAGTAAACCATGCTTGTTGTTGTTGAAAAGACATAAGCTTTGTCTTGCTCAGGGCTTAACTAGGTAAATATTTCAATCATTGGATTCATTCACCGTAGCGTGATTAACTGTAGTAAGATGTTTACTTTTACGATGAAATCATAATGACCATATACATCATGAACAAGGAAAACATTGTAGAAAAAAGTATTGAAATCTTGTCATTTACAACTTCATTTAATCTGTTAATATTAATGTAGCATTACATTTTTTTTAATTACTCTAACTTCTTTCCAGGATTTGTTGTTGATTATAAGAGTTTGCGACAAAAATTGAGTGAAGACTCGTCACCAACGAAAGAAAGTGTTTCAAGCAGTAGTAACGTCACTTCTTCATCTTCAAACAAACGCTGCTGCAACTGCTGAAAGCAAACCTAAGTCAACTAAATCAAGTTCAGAGCATCGTAAAACCCCTGTCGAAACGGGGAGTCACTCGACGACGTCTTCGTCATCGGGCCGAGAGCGAGAGCGAGAACGAACAACCAGTGAACGTAAACGAGAAAGAAATAGTGAACAGGAAAGGGAAAGAATTAGTGAACGTTCAAGCGATCGCGAACGAGAGCGAAGTGAGCGAGATCGCGATAGGACGAGTGAGCGAGAGCGGGAACGTTCAAATGAAGCATCTGCAAGAGCTCAAGTTGATCGATCTCTGGAGCAAGCAATAAACAGTCATCAAGCGAGTTTATTAAATCAATCATTAATAAATCCATCTGCTGGATTACTGAACGCTCTTTATGGAAATTCACCAGGTCAGTACATCATGTTTTTGTATTTTATAATATTGTTTTTGGAATATATTATGAATATGTAAATTCGTTTGTGATTATATTGAACATGTTTTGCACAGCTTAACAACTGGTAGTCACTTGATAATATACATTTTGGCAAATCTCTTTTAAAACATTTATCTTTTTAGCGTTAGTAGTTAACTTGTTGTAGACCTTAACTACAATTAAAGTGTTATTTTTAGATTATGTGCAGTTTGGCCATAAAGCCACAACTAATACTTCGAAGCCCCTTTAAAAATGTTTGGTGTTTGGTATAATAGTCAGGACTGTCCAAATTATTTTATTCAATTTTCCCAGTGATTCGAAATTAGTAGGTTTAAAAAATATGAATTTATGTAGAATAGATGTCAATTTTGGTATCTTTAATAATTTTTTGAATATATGTCTTAGTTTGTCTATTATATTACTCCTGATTCGATTCAATTTGTAAAAATTATTCAAATCCATTCTGAATTTAACAAATATTTGATTTCGGCCCCCTAACAATGGCTAAATGTTGACTTTTTGGTGTTCACCCGTACTTTTGTTCATCTCCTACGTTATTGAAATTTTGAGGGGTTTCAATAATACCGGCAAATTTTAGTTTTACTTTTATGGTTATCACTTTTCACTGCATAGATTTCCCCATTTTTCTTTACGGGGACTATTATACGTAACACACCGTTTTTTTAGAAAAAAAATTTTCTCCCAACTATGCTATAGCCTGTTTCTAATCTTGTAGATTTATTGACATGGAAAATTACTGCCACGTTTACCGAAAGCAAGCGGTAAAATCTGATAATGTTCCCTATTTTACACACTGTTAATTCCAGCAATTGAATGAATTAGGTATTTAATACGCTTATCCGGTACCGGTACACATCTGCTTAATCTACATCAAACACTTGTTTGGTTTTAATTGTTTAACACACTTAAATTTTTACTTTATTGACATGAACCAAATTCCATTTAGATTTTGAAATCAAATCTAGGCACAAGTACTTGAAATTCAATGTTATCATTCTTGTTTATATATACATATTACGTCATATTCGAAATTTCCCTGGCTACGATAATATGCCGCCTATTTGCATAGTTGTGTTATTTGTTCCTTGAATTCTACCACAATAGTTGATTTTACGCGTTTTATACTGCTATGTAGTTTATTCTTCGTTCAGGCATAGAAATGGTAAATAGCAAGTTTTTGCACTTTGATGATTGATCAACAGACTCGTCGCTTATTTACCTGATCGGAACATTTTCGTGAAAATATGCTTGACAAAATACATTTTCTGATTGGAATAGGAAAATTGAATTCTGAAAACAAAATTTGATGCTTCCAGATTAGAGAATTCATCAAAGCTTGATATGTCAAGCTTGTGCCACTGATGGATAGTGCTGAGAAGGCACTGTCCATCAGTGGTTCATGCTTGACAAAAAAAAATTCTGAAATTTGTTTATGATCGAAATGAATACTTGTTCATTTTTAAAATTTATCGTAAATTATGCTTCTAAATGGACAAAATATTTTAAATATCACAGTCCCCGGCATCAATTAATAATAGCGGATACGGGTGTTGGGTACTTTTGTGATTCATTCAAACAAAATACCACAAAAATTTCCTACATCCGATAGTAAACATAATTCTTTCAACGTTGCCTACCGTAAAAATCATAGATTTTAATATCAAACTATCCGACATCTGTGCCTGTAAGGGCTGCAAAATTTCCCTTTATTCCATGATTTATTTGTTAGCCAATAATACGGTGGTTGCTTAAATATTAAATAACTATACAATAAAAAAAAAAATTCCGCACCTTGTTTACATACCGCCGGAATTGGTATTTTTGTCAATATTAACCTGTCCATTACTATACAAATGATTTCCCTAGTACAAGTTGGGAGATTCCCGAAAAACGGAAATTCATGCTTAAAAAACACTTCCAACACTTCAATGTTATTGGACACTTGTCAAAAAACGATGTTGTGATGCAAAAACAAATGTCTTTGATAATTTTGAACAATTTTCAAAATTCGATATAATGGAAAGACTGACTGAAAGTTAGCTACACTACTGACTGAAAACTTGAAACAAAATGTCTGCCATCAGAAAATAATTCTCATGAAAATATAGTATTCTAAAATATATCTTTTGCCAAAAGTTTGTTCTAGGTGAATATCAATGCTAAAACTACACAAAAGGCTTTGAAATCATTACACTATTGAGCTAACCGGATACCCTCTTTCTTGATGGCTATATATCTGTATGTGGCCAAGGTTGAGAAAATTGTCCATCCAACTATCTTGTGTAGCATGCTACAAATACATTTACATCAAGATGCCAATTCATGTCATGTGTTGGGGATCCTGGTAATTGAGGTTTAAACTTATTATATATTTTTGTACTTTTGTTATGTTACAAAAACTTATTATTTTTCTTTATTTATTTCCAGAAATGGCAGCGTTACTAGCAAGCCAAATGATTCCTGGTTTGCCACCATTTCTTCCGGATCCTAGTGGAAAAGATTCTTCCAACATCTTCCACCAATCTTCATCATCATCAGCTTCAGCATCATCTGGGTCTCAGTCTCATCAGAAAAAACACAAGGTGGTGAAGTTTGATCTTTTTCTTGAGATGTGTATGAAAAGGATATTATAGGCTAGACTGGCGTAATGTCAGCTACTCTGAGTTGCCACTCAGACACACCCTAAAGCAAATGGCAGATATCGAAAATATGTAGCTAATGGACAATATTTTGTAACTGATCTCTTGCTAAAAGATAAAAATACCCCTTTTTTGTATCTGGTAGCAACACAACTATAAAAAACACTATAGAGCAGTGTCAAGTTTTCTGAAGCTTTTTGTCCATAATCCATGAAAAATGACATGAACATAAACTCGAACAAAAACAATATTATTTCACCATGTTGCATGCTTTCTTAATTATCGGTTGAGGAAAGATAAGATTAACTAATTTTGATGTATAACAAAGTTAAAATTCACATCAAAATCATCCGCACTGCTATACAATATGTTTAACTTCTGTTATCCTACCTCAAGGCATTGCTTTTTATCAGAATGAATTTTTTTTTATAGTTGATCCATTTTCTTCGACTTTTATAGCTGACATTCTGTGAGTTTGCTTCTCTCATTTCTATTTTTATCAATTCATCAGAATCACACCCATTCAAGTAAATCAAGCACTACCAGAAGTTCAACTCCACAACCACAATTTAGTCCTGATCAACTAGCAGCTTTATTTGGACTCGGAGGCATGCCTAGTGCTACTGATGCCGCAAGTCTAGCTGCACTATTTGGTGGTTATCCTCCACCCACAAGCAAGGATACACAGAAGCAGTTAAAACAGTTATTCGAACAGCCGATGGCGCAATTTGATCCAAAAGCGGCAGCACTTGGATTTGGTGGAATGAATATCCCGCCTTTCTTTCCCGGTAAGGCCTTTTTTTAGTTTTCTTATTAATCCTATATTTTTTTGAAAAAAATTGACCTAATTTACCAATGATGTATACAGCCTATATTTAACTTTAATCATATTCTGGAAAACAGCTGGTTAAATTCGTCCTGCAAGGTTTCGAGTGAAATTTCTTGTAGATAAATTAATTTTGGTAAGATTTGAAATTGTAATAGATAATAACGAAGCAAAAATGGTGATGCAAAGTTGTTCAAATTACTTTATTCCAGTATATTTTTTGTCATGATAGAAATGTGCTGATACCTGAAATACTACCCGTTAATAATAAAAAAAAGAAAGGAATATAATATTGATGCAGCAAATATTGAAAGCTTCAAAAATATTATTAATCGTTATTTTACTACTTCCTGTTAATTCTAGGAATGCCAGCTGCCATGAATCCTTTGTTATATGGAATGTATGCAAATCCAGAACTAGCTGCAATGCCTGACCTGTTCCATCCTGCCCATATGTCTGCAATGTTGGAAAATGAATATCCAAAATTGAAGGTGAATCTTGTATGCATTATTTATAGCAAAAAATTACAGTTTGTGTCTTGTTTCAAGTTTTGTTAGAATCAAAATTTGTTCTGACACTTTTTGGAACAACTCTTCTGTAGAGAATTGACTGACGAATAGATTTTTTACGAAACATTCTGATGTGCCACTAATATCATTTTCTATGGGTCAATCAAAGGCTTTCTAGCACCTATTATACTGATAGTAATTTCAGTAAGTCTTGTGGACCTATTGAAGTTAAGGAATATTTTTTGTAAATGTTCCCATACTGTCTATATCTTCATGTAAATTTTCTTTACAAAAACTTTTTAGGTAAATAATCGCGGTATTCCTGTGTATGTCAATTTGAACAATTGAGTCCATAAAAGTGTCTGATGTCGGCAGGATTCATCTGTGACTTGTCAAAATAAAATTCGAGACTGACATTCTGACTGTCTGTTCCATGGTAGATCATAATCTAATCTCAAAGTCTTAACAAGCAAGTTCTGTCAGTTTGGGTTTATAATAAATCAGGAAAGAGAAAAGGGGAACTAAAAATTATTGAGTGTTTCGTCAGGTAGACATTTATTTGGATCATTGATATGGAAGTGGTTTACGGCAGCTTACTAGAAGACAAGTGTAGTGAGTATTCAAAGAAGAACAGAATATTTTAATACTTGTGAAATTAACATAGTGCTATGATTCTGCAATTCCGATTGAAAATAGTATTTGATAATGGAAGATTACGGAAGAACATGAATAGGTCATAGGTATTTGTTCAGTTATTATATTAGTATATTACCGGTATCGATATTTTGTTTAATTCATGAATCAGTACTCATATTTGTTACTAGTTTGTTGAGCACCAGAAGGAATCTAGGTTAATTGTTAATCGACGAATTTTCATTCAAATGCAACAAGAATGGGTCGAAGATAGATGGACGCGTTCGGTTAGATTACAAAAATTTTTTTTTTTTTTGATAATTGACAAGGGTCACTGATAAATAGAAGTTTTGAGTACATCCCATTCATATACTTTTAATTGAAACATGTTTTGTCAAGCATGGGTCACTGATGGAATGCACAGTGTTGGTGCATTCCATCAATGGCCCATGCTTGATAGAACAAAATTTCTATTTGTATTCTGAAGTATAATAAGGTTTATAAATATCATAAGGTTTCAAAGTAGTTTTATTGATTAGCTGAAATTGCACTGAAAGTAAGACTGCATTATTGTGTAAGATTGCCAGTTTATTGAATTTTACGGTGATGACATGTCGTCATCTGTCTATGCCTATACCACAGGTATATAACAGGCAAGTTCAATTAGTATCTAGCACTAAGTACAAAAATTATATAAAACTGTTTCAGAAGTTGGAAGTGTTCAACTATGTAAAATTTAAGGTTTGTAGTTAGTTCTCCAGAAAGATGTGTGTGTAGACGGTTATCAGGGCAGGTTATCTTGCCACTGTTTTTCATAATTTAGAAGGCTTTCGGCAAAACCCAAAACTTGTTTAATCAATCTTATGGCAGCGAAGATGCAGTACTGGTTTTATCATTCCCCAGGCAGATAACACTAACCTCACCCTTGTGAAGCGGTTCAGCTCTGTTTGTATATGGAAGCTTTCCCGTCTAGGGTGCAGTTTTTTACAATCCTAATCAGAAAATTCTATTTTGCCAAGCATGATCCACTGATGGATCGCACCTTGTCGCTGCGATCCAACAGTGACTCATGCTTTACAAAGATGGGTTTCGTCGAAGTATTTTCGACTGGAATATTAGGCTAACTCGTCATCCGGTTTTATTGACCTCCATTTCAATGTAAACAAAGCATGTAAGGATGAGTAAATAGTGAAGTATGAAATCATGGTTTTATTAACATGATTTACTATTCTTGCAGAATGCAGAAAATTTAAATGCCTTACAAGAATTACTCGGGGTGCAGAATTCATTGATGGCGAATATAGGATTCGATATCAATAATCCAGAGTTTCAGAAATTTGTTCGAGCACAAGAAGCATTGCAACAACAACAAACCATGGTAAAATATTCAATATAAAAATTGCTGAAGAAATGTGCGATGATTATTAGTCTTGGTTGCAATAATAATAAACTTAATTCTCATCTGAAATATAGTCAAGATTTGTGATCGCCAATAAACTTGAAAAGAATGATTGACTCTACAAACTATCTCTGTCTGTAACTTGTTTGCGATTTGTCGGCCTTTGGTTGTTTAAATGTATGATGGGACATCCACTCCTTAGGGTTTTAGACATGTTTCCATCACTCTTCATATGTTTTCGTCACACAATCTGATATCAAATTTCATCCTATTTTGATTAAATATGATTTAAGTATTAGTCACTGATGGATCGTGCCACTAAGACCATCTGTGGCTCATGCTTTGTAAAATAAAATTCAATTCTATAAGTCAGATTGGCCAATGGTATTGGTAGGCATTTTCCAATTTCGAAAATATTAATTAACCTCATTGGCTGGTGCCCTTAGTGAATTGTACAACTTTTTCTATAAGCTGACAAAATAGTATTAATAAATATTAGGTTAACGACATTATTTCTGTCTCAATGTGCCATCCATTTGATATTGTCTTTTTGAAATTGATTTTAGTTGGTTTACATTCAAAACACATGTATGATATTTATATACACATTATGTATATAAATTTTTTGTTCAACCTTTATCAGGCTCCTCCGATGGGGAAGACGTCTACACCAAACCAGAGTGATTTTGATGATAGTTTAAGATCAGTTTATCAACAGCTTCATTCGTCTTCATTACAAAAAGAATACGAAAGCAGAAAGAAGGATCGGCATGGTAGACGTTTTTTTTTTCTTATGGGTCTTTTTCAAAAAATATACGTTGAAATGATGAATAAAATTGTTGAAGACATAGCCATAAACTTGAAATTCAATCATATTCATTTAAAAATGGTATTTCAGTTGGAAAAACTTCGTTCTTCACAAGCACAAAAATGCTATTGTTTTTAAATCGATTTTTTAGAAATCTTCTCTAGCAAATTATTACTGATATCACTGATAAGTTAACTTGACCAAGCTAGGTTAGTAGTTATTGTATCAGCATCACATGATTAAAGTTATCCATTTTGATTCCAATATGCCATGTTGACGAATTAATATCTGCCACTTTGTCCATATTTTACAAAATTGGGTAGGAAGTGTGAAGTCATATACTTTCAATTTAAACTGACTCCAGGTGATTTAGTGACAGCTCGAAGGACCTTGCTCATGGTGTGATGGGTTTTTTTATGCAGAAAGTTTCCAATTAGATTTTTGTTCCATTCTCTGATATTCAGATCCCGATAGAAAGAAATCAGCATCTGAAGATGACACGCCGGTTGATTTACGAAGAAGCGGTCAGTCACATAAAAAATGAACTGATTCTTCGATGATCAGTCTAAATAAATGCGATCGGCGTTTCACCAAAGCAGTATTTAAAAAAAATGATGCTTCAAGACTAGAGGCAAGAATGCTGTCCACACCGACTTTCCAGTGTGAACTATGGCCTGAAAAAGAGTGCTAGCTTTAACGATGACTCCCATCACAGACTTTTGGAGAGAATTCAGTAGTTTCTGGGGTTGTGGAAACTTTTCACAATGCTAAACTGATTTGCAGATGATGTGATGAATTGAAAATAATATCAAGTCATTAGCGCCATTATAGGTCTTTTAGTATCAAAACAAAATGGTGGTATTGATCAAATACAATATCTATTCAAAAAAATTTGTTCAGACAAGAATTAGTCGCTTATCATACTTGACAAAATATAGTTTTTATGAAATATTGCTTGCGTTTGTCCGTAACTCGTAAATCTAACAGTTTCAAGTTTTATATACCTGTTAGGTGTCTCCATAATATGAAGTTCTTGCTTTACATGACCTTTTTTTTATTTTATACTTTCTGTGTAATTCCGTCTCGTTTCATGTATATCGATGACTCTTTTCGATTGTTCTATGTGTAATAAAATTGTGGTCAATAACTTTGTGTCATCAGGCTGTCCGGAAGCTCTTACCCAAGTTGGGCTCCCTCAGGGGTCTAAAAAGGTGTTGAGGATGATAGATATGATATAATGTGAGATTTAATAATTGGTATTTTGTCAAGTTCGATGAAAGGCGTTTCAGAAATGCCAGAATGTGCGCTGTGCAGTTTGTGGGGAAGCAACATCGGTCTTTAAAAAGCTATGTGTATTCCTAAATGCATGATGTTTGTATTCTGACATCCCAATGGAAATATGATTGCTTACAATGGATCTTGTTTGCTGGGGATGTTGCTGCATAGTCTTTGGGGTCTGCTGTGGCACACTCCATTTTGTAGAATGGGGGAAATTAATCTTCTGTTCTACATGCGGAAATGAGCTCATTTCGCTCTTTAACCGTGTTTTTCTTAATTTAATTGTGAGAGATGAATGTTGAAAGCCCTAAACCCGTTCCATAGTCATTCTGTGATAGTGCGTTCTTGACAATTGTTTAAATGTTTCGATACTTCAATCGAGGAGGTCACAAGTCGCAAAGCCAAATTTCAACCCCACGTTTCGAAGATTTCAGAAAATATAGTCTCAGTATTTTTGATATCATTATGTATGATAACACAAATTTGGAAACCGAAAATATTACGTTTCGTGTTACTTAGATCGAAATATAATTATAGACCCTGTTTCGCATTACAAGCAGCGCTGTTCCGAAACGCTCTGATATGATTATGATCAATCCTATTCCGAAATAGTACCTCATGCGATAACCAGAATATGCAACGTGCATATTTGCGGATACACAACATGCATATCTGTAGAAATCACGTAACCCAGCAGATTTACGCTATCGAAACCAAGTAATTAAATTTATGAAAACCTCCAGTTACTCAATTCTTGATTCATAAACAACATCACATGCGTTACGTACGAATATTCGGCGCAATTTCCTTGTAATCGTACGACGTCATTACATTAATCCATCGAGTGAACAATCGTGTAGTTGAAAGATATTATCGCTATGCACGGTCATAGATAAGTCGCGCCACGCGTCGCGATTTATTTATGGCCCGTGCTTAGCTGAGCTTGTTCCAAAAATTGCGCACACACGTGAAATGCTACAACTGGAAAGTACCTGCAAGGAGTTGAAATGAGCTGAGTCATCCGTATGCAATTAATCGTCCGATTCTGAATTGTGCAATTTCTTAAAAGTGACCAATAAGAAATTGTAGTCACTAATCTTATTCTAATGTCGAGTCTTGAGTATCTCATTGGCAACATTTTTTTTTTGTTAAAACTAACATTTTTAACAGTAGATCAAAAGAAAACAGGCTAAAATTTGCGCCGAAACGCGAATAATTTCCAAAATATGATTTCAGGGCAGATCGAACTGGCTAAATATTGGAAACAACTGAGTTCTGGCAAGCTGAAATTTAAAATGACAATAGTTGATATTTTCAGTACGAAAGCACAAAATTGTTTATCTTCGTGAGCGCAAAATTTGATATGGATATCGATCTCACGAAGAACGTCGAAATAGATTTGGCATGCGAATTGAAAACACATTTTCAACTAACAAGTATGGCACACGAAAGCCCACCAGATAAAACTGTTTTTTATCACGGCTTTCGATTTTTTCAAAAATGAAATCGATCGAAGTACCCGAAATATCGGATAACTGCACTGCGATTAAAACGATGCCAAGTATGAGGTGAACAATAATGGGAGAGATGAAGCTTATGCCGGAATGGCCCTTTAAGATTGACGTTTTAAATTGATTTGAACACATGGTCGATTCAAATACTCACTGCTCCCGATCAGAATGATTATACAAAGATTTTGAGAAAAAATCGACCACACTTCTTGCGATTCAACATACATTTTTAAAATTTTCACAAATGTAATGACAATATTGGCTAAGTAATAAATTATCCATTCTATAATTGAACATAATTTGGAAAAACTAGATTCGTAAGAAGGTGGAGCTGGACTAGACCATAACAAATTGTTGCTGATAGGAATATATTCCAGTCAGAAAAGTTTTTACCAAACATCAAACCCGTCCACTGATGATGGCCAATAAGGCGCGATCTATCTATAAGATAGAATTTATGATTGGGATAGAGTCAAGGTCAAAGAAGAAAAGTTTATGTAGAACATTGAAATACTCTTGATACCGAAATAGTTCCATTAGCGTTAATTTCAAAAACGCAAATCATTTTCCACAAATACACTTGAAAGAAATGCCGATTTAATTCCAATACCCAGCTGTGTTATGTCAAATGGTAAATCGAACATTGAACAAACGGAAAGGCCTTGAAGTCCAACTTGATAGACTCCTACGCAGAAAATACAGTCAAACGCTTGACTACCCACTCCAACGCCCACGCAACCGCTCTCGAAAAGTACTACATTCTTTTACCCGAGTCACGAGGATAAAAGATTTCTGTGGCGAGAACTATTTGAGTTATGCGCTCGAGTGCCTTAACCCGAAACTCGCACTAAATCCGCCTAAACACGGAAACATAAAAGCTCACGCTGAGCGAAGACAGAGGGCGAAATATCTATTGTGTAAATTGGGCCAGCCTGGGCAGGCACTCTAAAATAAATAGCGCTTGAAAGCCGGTCGAGTGGTGAGAAAGAATCTGTGTATTGTGTGTAGGGTCGTTCAAAATTAAGTTATTTGGTAAACTGTATTCAGAGTCCGACGGAGGGTAGACAGGGGTCAATTTCCCTTACTTCCGAATGTAATGAAAATTATGACATATTTACTTACATCACGTTAAGTATCACTGACATGATAAATGTTGTACACTGTAAATACCTCACTACCAATCCGCTTCATATTTGTGATTATCACCTATTACAAACTAGAAATAAGGGTAATGGCTGTCCAAACTATTCGATTCGATACACGATTCTCACATCATGAATTATTCAATTTTTTTTTCGAAATTAACAGGACTTATGTATATTTTCAAAAATTTGAACATAATATATTGGTGTATATTTGGCAGTTTTTTGGAAAGATGTCTTCGAAACTGGATTCGATTTGCATAAATTATTTGAGTCAATTTCAAAAGAGAATCTCTTCTGGCCACCATTAATTAGGAAATGGGATTTTTATCCTATGGGAGAGGAAAGCCGAAAACACGGCTAGCCTCACGTTTTTTGACGTATGGGTCAAATGTTGGGACAAGTTTCCCCGTTTCAAAAATGTGATCATCACTTTTTTAAAATTCCTATTTTCTCGGGTGACTTTTTATTAACAGAAATACATCGATTAATTATCAATTTCAAGTGGAATTAACAAATCTGAATTTAGACTAACTCACAAATTTCCTTCAGGTCAAGTCTTTAGAACTGGCGATAGGTGGTGAAATTTAAACACCATTGATGTGCGTCCGCCTGGCGACTGTCCAACAACAATTCGACGGCGCGAAATAGAACGGCAGGTAATATGATACTGACGACGACCTGTGTACAACAGATGATTACGCAAGTCTAAGGCATTCCGAACTCTTGATTATTACATTCCAATCCTTATACCATGGTATCAAATATCATACGCGATTTCATTCATCATTTAGAAATTCTATAATGTCGATATCAACAATAATATAATAAAGACACAACATCCCAATCAGAAAATGTTTTGTTCCAAATCGCTGCCAAGCATGGACCATTGATACTTCAATGATCCAAGCATGGCAAGTTTCTGACTGGGAGCGTTGGAAGCGACTTTCAGAAGTGACAAATTAAACAATGTGAAGAATGGTGGCATGAAAATTGCTTCCAGCGCAAAATAAATATCTTTTGTACAAGAAAAATATGTACAGAAAATTTGTAGTACTACGTAAAACATGATATTATGCAGAAAACGAAAATACAACTTCTTAAAAAGAGAGAAAAGGGGAACTTTATATATAAGAGGAAAAAGATGCGCAAATGCGTTGGTAACCAATCAAAAAAAATTGCCAAAGCATCTTTTGTTCAGTAGGGGTAAACAATGGTACAGTCTTGACGAAATAAAACTTCTGATTGGGTATCAGGAAGTTATTGGAATATCATGTCTGATCAAGTGTTGGCCACTGATGGAGCACTGTCAAGGTTAGGCCCAGTTGTGATTAATACTTGATAAAATGAATTTCTTATCAGTTCTAGTTGAAGTCGTGTCTTATTAATAATAGTTAAGTCTGCAATGCCTAAAATGTTACATCATCCAGATACAACTGCCTTATACCAGCCTTGCTATCTTTCAGCAGTATTTCCGAATTTTTGTTATAAAATATATGGTTGGATGGATGAAATCATAATTTTTCTCATCAGGCATGATCCATTGGTGACTCATATCTGAAAAAATGTTTTCAAGACATTTTTTGATTGAATGGGAGGTCAGAATGATATTCACCAGATAATATTAAATCAAACTGCTTGAGACAGATTGGGCAGGAAAATTAAAAAAGATGACTGATTAAAACTATGCTCCACAAATATCATTTTTGTACCTATTCATATAAAAAAATTCTTTCTAACAAAACTTTCATCAATTATGAGCCACAGATGGACTAAGCAGTCGAGGAGCGGCTCATTTGTGATCCACGCTAAACAAAGCAAGATTTCTGATCAGGTCGGCATAGCACATTAGAAAAATCACATTGATATATATTTCAGAATCAATAAATTTGTGTAAAATAAGTAAATGATGCAATATTTTGGTAGAAGGATCTAAATTGGAAACACAAAATTCTCTTACGAGATGCTTAAACTGATAGAGATATTGGCACCAATTTTGCGGTACTTCACCAGAATTTGGTCAGTTGATGCCCTTTGTGCAAAAATATTGATCCAAGTATAGTAAGCACAATGAAGGTTAATATTTCCTAAAACCTTGTTTCAACCAAACTTAACACCATAGGAAATGAAAATAAAATGATCAAAACTGGTAAAATTAGTACACTGTACAAGTATACAAGAACAAAGGCTTCACTCGGTTTGCGAAATATTCCATTTCCATTCACACAGCTTCTCAAAAGTTATAAACATTCCATCGGCTAAATTTTCAGCCATGAAATATTGCAAAAGATGACGTTTGTAACATATCATTGCACATAACAGGATAAAATGGTAAAGCGTCAAGAACACCAGCATTTTAGTCCTATTCATTCAAAAAACAAGCTCTGACAATAAGCACCATCAATCAATAAAGTGAAAGTGAACAATTGAAAAAAGAGAAAACACACATCAGAAAAATATAACATTTAAAATCTTCCTCAGTTCATATTCAAATTAATAAATAACAATCCACCATTTATACCAACTCTTGATCACCCCCATCAGTGACTCATTCTTAACAAAATAAAATCTCTGCCTGGGTGTGTGGATCACTTACGTCATATTGTTTTTGTTTATTAATCGCCAATATTATTCACATGAAACAAAATACTGGGGGGTTATCACGATGGGAGATGAATTTTTTTTTAACTTTCATATGATAGGTATAAACCGACACCGTGAACACAATCTCGCATTTTATTATGTCAGGATAAGTCACAGATTGGCTGATCTCTATCGAGAAAATCTATCAATGGCTATAATAATTATTATGAAGTAGCTTCATTTAATTTGAAACGATTTGTCAAATAGAAATTACATCAGCAATCGCCAAACTAACTATGATACATCAAATCAGTAAAGCTTCCCATTATGCATGCTCATGCATTATTTTACCTTTGTAACGATTCATAAATTCAGATAAAATTTATGGTTGAGAAAATGAGAAGCCTGCATAATCATGACAGCGTGACAAAGTATGGAGCCTTTGTATAACGGACTGGTTTCATACATCGAACAAATGCATATATTTCAATTAACTTCACACAAGTGGAGTATCTTGGAAGATAATTTTCTAGGTAAATTTCTTGCTGCCTTTTTCATTAACTGCCTTTACTATCACAGTTGCTGGCATTTTGCTAGTCAGATATAGTTCGAATAGATAAGTAATTGCTGAGGTGACGTGATATTGGCTGGTAATGGAATGAAATATTGTTATTGATTTACTTTTGTATATGATAAATTTGTTGCGATATAAATTTACAAGAACGGAAATAAAATACAGTATACACAATACATCTACAGAGCAATGAAGACAAAGTACAGACAAATTTGAAGAAATGTGACAGAAAAAAGCACATAGGTACATGTACACCACTCCATTTTCAGATAGTTAACACCATTAAATGGAATGCATTGTATGTATGTAGATATTTGAATATTGATATAATATTTAATCTCAATAACAATGCCCAGTTAATATGAACAAGATCAACTTTTTTTCTTGAATAGAATTCACAATAAAAAAAAATTTCTTATTAGATGCCCAAAACAAATTGAATATTCGAATACATTCCAAAGAGAATATATTGCAATTAGGAAAATTTGACCTCGGACATATTTTAAAATATCAACTTTCAGGAGTTTATTTTTTAGAATATAATTGAAATGACAAAATATTAAGTAATGAATATTTTTTTGTGCATTTATTTATAAGAGCTGCAGTTGGACTTCTCCACAGTGACCCCTACTCAACAAAACATAAAATTTGGCAAAAATGCATAATTCATTACTTACTCATTCCATTACATAAATAGATTATGCCTTATAACTAACTGTATCAGCAATGGTCCAATAATGAAAAAAATAGTTCCATAAAATTTTTGATCGTTACCCATTTGCTGATGTCCAAGTCCAAGTATGCAAGCAAATAAATAAAAGGCAGTTTGGCGCAACACATTCACGATGATTACTTAGATGTTTGGAGATTAATTTACACTGCAATTACGATTTGTGTTACAGTGCTGATGAAGTCATCAAATACATTTGCTTTTTTTTTTTTTTTTTGTTTAACTTTGTGAATTATAAGCTCAGGATGAATCATTTACGTGCCATCATTAAAGCTGTAAAAGCAACTGCTGCAACAGCGCCACCAACTTGTAAAACAGTTTTCACACCCTGACCAAGTTGACCTTGGTCAGTATTAGCACCAAGTCTTCGAGACCACAGAACAAAGTCACCCCATCCACCTTGGCGGGCGAGCCATCGCTTTAATCTAGTATCAAGAAAATTCGAAACCCAATTAACGACATCATCAACTTGTTCATTTTGACGTATCTCAACACAACGTACAGCAATTACACCAGTAAATACAAGCAACCCAATTACATGACTCCACTTAACGTTTGATTCGTCAATATCATTCGAGTCTGGATCAACTAGAGCTGGAGAAGGAGTTTTTGACTTCCGACCCCCTGATGGACTCGAGGTTACAGATCCTTTTCCATTGCTACCATTCGGTATTCTGAATAAATCTTTTATTATAATAGAAAATACTTTATCTACATTTCCAGCAGAAATATGGTTTGCTCTTATGCCTTCCAGCAAATCAGGATACTTTTCTCTATAACGTTTTTCGTATTCATCCGCAACTTTGCGTACAGCATAGTTTATGTCACTCGGGGGATCTTGAGGTAAAGGAAAATGTGCATAGTTATTAACTGTAAGTCTCTCCTGCGAGTCACCGAGCATAGATACATCTCCATTGGAGGGCGTGTGCATGTGACTTTTTATTTTATACAAAACGTAATCTTCCACAACTTTTCTTGATTCGTAGACCATTGTCATAATCTCTCCTACCTCGGGCGATGCATGCTTAAATCATTAATTTTGGAATTTCACATACTGTTTAACTTTAAAATATAGAAACAAAATGCAAGTCAAAAACATAGCCAGAATAAAAGACAATGCTAATAATAACTGATACAATCTAAAGAATACAGTCCAAGAATGAAGCTTCCTTGCCCACATGAATGTGAGCGTAATAATCAGGCCAATTATAAAAATTCACTTCCGTGTGATGTCATATCACATTTTTTGTACTCACAAGCAATTAGAAAATTTCCAATTACGATAACATTTTGCTAACTACTAGTTTATTATATATACTTAATAAACTCATACAAACTCTACTAACCCATCCAAGTGAGCCATGAATTTTGCAAATTATACGTCAAAATTTATTTGTGTAGGATAGTATCATAACAAAACATTCGCATAAGAGTGAACAGCCAAATTTTTATTTTCATCTAATCTTGCGACAACGTTGCTTAGTGATGTAGTTTGTACAATATTATAGATTGATTTTAGTTTATAAAATTAGGTTTCATCATTTCAGAGAATCCTAATCGCTTCTTTTTGAGCATATTTTGCATAGTCCTTTAATAGTCCTGATTTACGTCAAATTTTACAATGTAAAATTTGACATATATCTCACTTCTCTACAAAATATATATATCAGCTGAATATCATTTACAAAGCACAAGAGTGAGTGATCCAGCCCGACAGCACAAAGCCTGTAATCCTAATAAATCTTTCAATCTTTGTACTTGGAATCCTTTTCATATTTACCACTACACCAAAATAAAATGCCCGAGGCAAGTAGATTCAAAACAGTAGTGGGCCCAATTGCACCACCAACCACATTATCTCACAAACAGGACTTTCTTTGTTACATTAGTTTTAGAACTAATATGTACCATACGATTTGGCAACAAAATAGCCAGATACCATCAACAAACTTGGCAGCTAACTTCCTTGCTAAGTAGATTAAAACTAAAATGCACAGAAAAATTAGCATAAAAAGCATGACGGAAGTAAATACTCTTAAATGAGTCAAAACATGTTTTCATCATACTTACATTCAGTTGAAAGTTAATAAACCATCCTCTACTCACCAAAGGTAAGTCATAAAAATCTTTGACAAACATGTGGGAATAGATTTTATAGATAACATAAAACTCAAAATTTTATGAGCGGGTCACAGAGAAAATCCTCATACTTGTGGCAGCTGTGGGCCATGTCAATGCCTCCATGGTACTCCAAATAACAAATTTCATCAGTTTACCACTTTCCTGCACCAGTTGTCTGCATTTGAAAGGTATTAATTCTGGTCAATATATATTTCACCATACCAGTACTAAAAATCTCTTTGCACAAAGACCAAAGTTCATTAACACGAGAGCTTGTTCAGATGAAAAGTGAAGGTACTAGGTATCAAAATCCCACGACCACATTTCAATTTATTTCAAAGTTTGGACACATCAGATCACTGGTTGAATTCATTTTTAAAGATCTTATTAAGACGTAAAACTCTCTATATAAATCTCACTGGTTTCAGATACTTAAGAACTGACTTACAAACATAAACCTCAATCATTTTTGATTGATCTCTCTTCCAATCACAACCTTTTTCTTACAAAAAAGTAGATAGAAGTTACAAGAATGATTGATGATGAAAATCGGATGAATATAATTGACATATGATTACCACAGACCTTAATTTAATAGAGATGAATAAAGTATCTCCAAGTCACATTCAAATAAATCATAATCAATTACGAGATTTATTACCAAATATTTTATGATGCAAATCTACCCTATTAGAACATATCAAAATGCACTTCCGCGAAACTAAGTACCACATGCATGTCTTGGCCTATAACGAATTGGCATCGATCAAAAATAGTGGACAATATAATCACACCTATATGAAAGCTCATTTTGTCAATCATGGGGCACTGAAGGATCACGCCTTGACGGCGCAATCCATTAATAACCCATGCTTGCCAAAACATCTTTTTACTCGATACTTGTAATTGGGACTAATCAGGTTGCATGTCATACCCTACTACTGAAGTATAATGATTAAATAGCCCATTGTGAAAGAGCCAGAGCGAATATTGTCACGAAATATATATAATAGAATACAATTTGACACAATGACCATGTTACTTAATTTTAAATTTGTCGAAATTTTACGAAAAAATTGGTCTGAAATGCATTCTATTTCCTTCAACGATTCATGTGTGTGAACTGGGAATGTTAGCTGTATGATCAGTTCCAAATATTTTTCATTTTACAACAGTCATATGACTTGATCAAAAAATATTGCGTCTATAAGATAATACGACATACAGAACCAATTACATTTTTTTGCTTGACCTGTGTAGTCCAATGTTTAACAGTACATTAAGATATGCCAATATCCAGGAAAGCCTCTCATGTTTGTTCCTACAAGTTTCCAATCTAATACAGATGTGAAATTTCATAGTGTATAACTTGGAATTAAGGCTTCAAAAGCGGGGAACAAAAATTGATCGTCATGCGAAATTAATCTAAAAAAAAACAGGACAGAAATTCATGCACATAACCGACGTTTCGTCATTTGTAAATTTATTGGCAAAGGAAATGACTTCAATGAGATACATTATTACATAGAAAAAATATGACCTGATAATAATTTACGCAATTTTCAAGCTCCGACACCGGAAGCATTATTAATATTCTGGTATTGAGAACTAATTATAGATGTGTCGCATTCAAAAAGAAATAATTAACAAAAGAATCTTTTAGCAACCTTGCCATATTCAACATACAAAGTTTTTTTTATAAATTATATATTGTAGTCTAGATATGAGTTTGTGATTCATATGTACGATGTTAATTATGATTGAACGGTACCAAAATCCGGCTTCAATCTTATTTGGCCTTAGAATTATTATTATCCCATCCAAACTCAATTTAAGGCAGGCTTATTGTTAATTGACGAATGCAGAATGTTTTACACTTCACAGTAATATGAAATCTTCACAAATATATTATATTCCTAACGTTGTAAAATCTTGATTTTAAATAGAATACTAAATTGCATACCACTACAATGGGCTAGTGGCTGGTGGGAGTTGCGGAAAACAAAAACATAGAGTGAGCAACACACCCAGATAGCCCATATCAATCACAACACAGGAATTATCATTATTTCTAAAAAATGTCCTTTTAGAAAAATGATAAAATGAATTTAACATTAATTAGGACAGCAAAAAAGCCGTAGTTTCTCACACCTGAGCACAAGAATCGATTTTGCATAGATCATTTACAATTATGCAACTGAGATACAAGATATTTACTAGTGGGATTCGAGTAAAATTGAAAAAACATCAACTGCATTTATAGATACAAATTTTAGGTATAAATAAATCAGAGAAAGATCCTCATTTTCAAAGCATTCTGACTCTAGTATTGACAAAAACATCTGCCCAATTAGCAGATACAGCAATTTGTTTTTAATTTTTTTCAGTTTTTTGAGACAATAATGCATCTTTATTTTTCGGAAACATTTCAAATCAGAACTAAAAGCAATTACAATCAAATTGTCTACAATTTATTTCATGGATATACTTTGTTCACTTCTATATATTGGGAATGAAATGATGAAAGATCATCATGGAAATTTTCCATGTTCCAAGTGACTCTTTCTATCTGGTAGGCAATTCTAAGCACTTGCAGCATTGGCGCAAGTATCTGGCAGCTTTAATTTTGATGACATGCTGCATTCGGGAATATGGAAACTGAACTTCACTAAGTTCAGAGCTAGAGCCGACTGGGTATATATATATATATATATATATATATATATAGATTTCTTTATTTAATCAAAGGACGATATGTTTTATCATTCAGAGTTTAACAATTAAAATAATAATAAGAGAAGTGAGATACCTATACTCATATGACATATTGACCTGGGTTAGGAAGCTTCTAAAGGACGATATGTTCTTGTTATTACCGAAACAGCCGAAACAGACTCTAAAGGTGTTATTTTCTACAGAAACTGAATTAAAATAATAATAAGTTTTCTGTATAGCAGGATAATCTCATCCTTCAGAGGATACCTATACTGCAAGCATATGACATATGTGACCTGGGTTAGGAGGAGCTTCTAACATGGAAAATTTCGGTTCTTGTTATTACCGAAACAGCCGAAACAGACTCTAAAGGTGTTATTTTCTACAGAAACTGACCCTCTAGGACGTTTGAAAGAACCTGTATTGTCACCCTGGGATAATTCAGACAGGCTAAAGAGTGACCCAGATATAAGGTCATACCTTACAGGTACCGTAATCCATAGTAGCCTGTCAGTAGACCAGATGACCTTGGCATTTTTCACTATAAACATCACAACGCCTGAAAATTGCTTTATTTAAAATGTATGAATGTTCAATCGATGTGGGTTCAAACCCCCTCAAACAGTCAAAGTATGGTCAAAATTGTTCATCATTTTTTTCGGACCAATTTTGAAGTACATTCAGCCTCGAATAATAAAATGTGCCTCTGGATAGATTTATATATTTATATAATTATATTTTATAACGAGGAATCCGTTTTTTGGTGTTGTTTACGAGCTCCCTTGCACTTACTTCTATGTACTTTAAGGCGTATTTGAAATACTAAGTCTTCTTTGGGTAATTCACGATATTTATCAGGACCGTAAGTTGCACGAAAAAGCCTACAGCATAAACTCCAAACCCATCTTGATTTTTTTTTGAACACCAACAATTAAGGTTTGATAAACAAAACAAATTATGAAAAAAATAGTTACAACATTAGTTCAGAGTTACATTTTGTTCAGTAATCCATGGATTCCAGGGGTTTTTTCATTACCGTAGTAAGTTTTTAATCCCATTTTTTCATCGTTTGCTTTCAATTTATCAGTAATCATGTTATTCACATAAAAAATTATTATTAGGCATTTTATAAAAAGAAAAAATTACAAAATTAAATACTGCAGTGATTATTCTCTATATTATAACTTAAACACAATTAAATAAAAGATATTAATAGCAAATCAAAAGTAACCCATTAACCTCAGCTGCAAATAGTTTCCAACTCAAATATCAAATGGTTTCCAACTGAATATCTCGTATGGATGTTCCATGTTGTTTAATTATACATTTTCCACTTTATCTTCTTATGCTATTATTAAGGGTGGTAGTCCAGTAGGGTACAAAATTTTTATCGTATCCGAACCAAAATAATTTAGTACCAAACTTCGTACCATACAGTTTAAAAATTTCCTGTACTGTACTGTACAATATTATTTTTTTTTGTACATGATACCGAACTTCACCCCAGTACGAAAATAAGTTCGATCAATATTTTTCATTTATAGTACTAAATTTCGTACCACTACGAAAACAGGTACGATTCGCTAGGCAGCAGTTTCAAACCATATCTACTAAATACGATACCAATATCTAAAACTGCCTTATTTGTAAAATCTGGCCCGCAAGAAGCATCATGGAGTTAGTTTTATGCTAGGCTATCTGGTTTAAAATCCAGGACAGTAAAACCGATATACACATAACTCATCTAATCCGGTCAAGTGAATCAGTTCCATTTTTATTGCCCTCCCCGCGCCGCTTTGAATCCTTTTAAAATTGCTTTTTAGTTTAAAGATTCCTTGATGGACACAAACTATATTATCTGCCACCAGCTATAAAACGGCATAAGTTGAAATGTTGAAAGATTTTTTTTTTTAATTCATTGGGGAATATAGTTTAATGCGTAGATAACTTACGAAAAACAGTACGGCGAGTTACGAAAGGAATATCGAACTTCGCACCACCAGCTTTGGCTTTACCTGGACAGATCAATACCTTTCCTCACGCAGGGTTACAGCTTGACTAAACCTCTAAGCGATCGCACCCAACGCTGACGGTGCGTGACTACTCGGCGGAAGCCCTCCGAGCGACTGCACCCAACGCTGACGGCAAGCGACTACTCGACGGAAGACCTCCGAACGACTGCACCCAACGCTGACGGGGAGCGACTACTTGATAGAAGCCGGTCGGCCGGCGAAAACGGAGATCTTCTACTATAGATTCCTCGCCACACCTAGTGGTTCATTTTACCAAAGTGCTTGAAAATTTTTTGAAAAATCATTAAAATGGTTTATTTCATTTTTTTGTCAATTAAAATTCAATGACAAACGGATCGAGCTAATTATAGTTGTCTAAAATCGGACAACATGAGACCGATAAGGCAAACGTTTCTATTTTCGCCAAATAGATATATTCGAAACGTATTGGGATTCAGAATCAGCAGGAATAACAGAAATAATTGCATATATAAAAACGAGAAATACATCAAAAAAGTACATACAATTCAATAATCCATTTTAGCCGTATGTTTACAGAAACCAAATTGATGCTGATGATGATGAGTGTGATGTCCATGGATATTCCATAACATCCTTGTGTTATCATTATAAATATTTATTTTATTTTTAATAAAGTACCTGTAGATGTAGAATGAAACAGATCAAAAATCTATAAGATGGTGGTGAAAAAAACATTTATATAATATTTCTATCCCATCAAACCTACAGCGCAATTGAAATGGCCAGTAATAATAGTATCACACGCAATTAACATTCTACCATTGCATTATATTGTACATGCTATAACATTGATTTGAGCTGTACCAACCCCATAGATTTGTCAAAATGTAACAATTACACCGATCAAAAATGGCGTTGTGCTATCATCGGCAATTGAATAAGGGCTTGCTTGCTCATTAAATGATTTAAGCCTCTTCGTCACGCCTTTCAGCGACCGATGAGATGATTCCTCAAAAATCTTCAGAAATCTGCAAAAAAATCTCACATGACTTCTATAGCAGATATATATTTTTAAAAATCTCGTCTTGAAAAACGTTCCAGTCTGCATTGTTCAACTGATTTATTAAAAAACCTACTGCCACTCACCTTACATATAGAAATTCAAGTCTTATGCTAATTTATTGCCATTACTTTGTATTTGTTAGTTGTTAATTGAGCATTGGATAATAAAACCTGATTGAAGCCTTGAGTAATAAATAGGGCTTCGAATCGATAGTCATAGGAACAAAAGCATGCTAAATGAAGTGCATTTTTTTTTATTTTTGTTGTGTTTTGTCGTTGAAATGAAGATACATTGCTTTTAAGTCAGTTTATGCTAATATTTGTAATTTGTAACTATATATTTCCTAATCAGCATACTGAAGATAGTAGTGATAGTAAAAATGGGATTTTTTGTATTTTTATGAAATCGATCCGATTGAAAAAAAATATTCGAATCAGATTCGATTTCCAAATGATTCATTGCGGACTGAAGTTTAGCTAAGATGGCAGCATGTTTGAACGGCGTTATAAAATTCAGACACCAAAGAACCAGCCTGTAGTGTCTGTCACAGTTATAATATTTGTGCTTCATTTCGTAATTCTGATGGCGTGTGCTATTGTATCATTAAGTTTCATATTATTTAACTATTATGTAAACAAATAAGAGAACAAATATATCACCTGTTGATAATGTTTACCATACTTCAAGTTCATTCATTCATTTGTAGTTACGTAGTAATCAAAATTATCACTAAACATCACATGTGGAAGGTATCATAGAGAACCACCTGTGGATTTTCGAGCTGTGAAGCCGTAGTGTTCAAAAGTAAATTGGTTAGATATAATTAGGGGCGATCGGTAGATTGATACAAATTTGTGGGAGAAGAGGAAGTTGGTGCAATGGATGGAACCAACCTAATCTGTGAATATAGAACAGCAATTGGGCACAAAAAGGAAAAAAAAAAAAAAAAGCCGAGTTGGAATGAACATGATCAATTTTCCGGTATCTAAATCTGTCAATGTTTCCTATTTCTCCGATAAATCGCATATCATCAAACTATGATGAATCACTGACGGAAGACGGGGACATTGCATTTTTAAAGAATTGGATCTTGACACCTAAAAAATGATTCCGATTCGAAATTCTTGAAGTGTATTAAAAATTGGAATTTGGATTTATATTAAACGAATAATATTAGTCATGATTATAGAAAAGTATTAATTTTGATAGGAAAATTCCAAGCAATATGTAAATATGTTTGTTTATTAGCTGCCAATGCTCATTGAAAATTCTTTTCACAAAAAAATTATGTTTCTGTCCCAGTTCTTTTCTAAAAATTCGATGATTTTTCTTTTTTACCTTAAAAAGGATGAAGATTTTTCCACTTCAGGAATAAAGTAAGTAAAATCTATTATGTTAAAGCTTCTAAATATCCTAATGAACTGAAAATGATCATGTCTGGCAATTCGATTCGTTAATTCGAATCAGTCGTCGATGTGTGATACCAACCAGAATGTTATTTTCATAGGCATGAGCCACGGATGGTCAGCGCGACGGCGCGATCCATCAGTGTCCCAGGCTTAATAGAAGATTATTTCAATGAGGTGAAACAAAATTTTAGGCAAAATAATAAAAATTATAGATTTCAATACTTTGCTAATCAAGTAAATAATAAATATAATGATAAATAATAATAAAAGTAATAACTGCCCACATGCGGATTTCGTTATTCGATCCGATTCGAAAAAATATAAGTTCAGATTCGAATTCCAAACCATTCGGTTTTGTCCAGCGTGTTTTCAACGTGTTTTCAAGTTAAACTACACCATTTGTGGGCTTAGTTGAATAAGCAGTAAAAGAACGTATGTTTGCAAGCAGTGGGATTTTTTTCAAAATTCAAACAACGCATTCTTATTTCATAAATCTTTTTGATCAAATTGATTTTTTACCCCCAAAGAAGTAGTACAATTTGTTTTTATCATTATTTATTGATAATTGATTCGATCATTTTAATAATTCGATTTTGCCCAGTCGTATCCATCAGGGACACATATTGATATACAAAAAAGAGAAAATTTTTCGAAGAATCGTTTTCTTTTAGTGTGAAATACATCTCATCCTTCACCTGTAGGTCGCATAATTGTGCATTTCTGAAAAGAAGCGTTATAATGAATGAGATAGGACACAATAGCCAATTGGAAATTTTTGATTATGTCGTCGTCGCAACCCCTCCCCTTTTTATTCTATTAGTTTTGTAGCAAAAGTTTTCACAGATTATATGGTGTGACTCTCTTTACATATTTTCTTTTATAGAGATAGTATTTTTGCTACAATTAAAACAAAAGAATTACAAAGAAAATGTTCTATCTTTTGAGTGATTTATGAGTCAACATTCTAACGTAGAAAATCAAATGAGAAGTTTTTAATCAGAACGACGGTGCCTGACAAATGTTGACGTCATCATCACCCCTTCTTCTCCCTGGTCCGAAAAAATAAAAATAATCCCATTTTGTCGGAAAGCTGAAATATGGTATGAGTTCAACTTTTCACCTTAATCTATATCGTGGAAATTTGCAATTTGACAATTTTTCCGTTAAATTCACTCTGAGCAAGGCCGGAAGCAGTACCTAAAACGAACCAACAAACGGCTTCTTAATAAATAGCAAAGAGCAATGAGTGGTATCCACCCTGAGCAATGGTAAAACTATACTATTTCTTCGTTTCCTTTTGGTCGCCTCCTACGACACGCAGGAAATACTTTATGACACCTACAAGGCACCTACACCTACATAAGCTACAGGTGTAGTTACTCACGATTAATAAGCAAGAAAATAGCGATTTGAAATTAAAATTTGTTTTGCCCGGTAAACAATGTGAATCACAAGTTCCAGAAAACCACAGTTCTCCAAAAAGAACTTCTGTGAAAAAGAATTTTCTGAAATAATGGAACTTTAACTGTAACCTCTAAGATTTATTGGATAAACGAGTGGATCGACAAAAGGCTTATTGAGGAGGAATAAGTGCATGAAACTCACCATAAGAACAGATATTTCATTAAACACGAATATTTGAAGATTTTCCAAGAGCAGGCCCGGATATTGAACTTGTGAAATTCATTTCCACCAGAATCAATCTACTGATTAATATAAGCCAGTTTCCAACACTTTGGTATTACAGGATTCACCTTTTCATCGAGACACGAATATAGAGGTTGTGCCATTGGCGTAAATTACC
Source organism: Styela plicata (assembly GCA_963675895.2). Classification (NCBI taxonomy): domain Eukaryota; kingdom Metazoa; phylum Chordata; class Ascidiacea; order Stolidobranchia; family Styelidae; genus Styela; species Styela plicata. The sequence goes on along the minus strand of OZ023151.1, from coordinate 5,888,495 downwards.
ATATTTCAAGTAGCTCTCCTAGATCATGGTCAATGTATATAAAAACAAGTTAAAACCTATAATATTGATCACTGCGGGACACCAGATGCAAATTTATGGTATTTCATTGGGATTCTGTCTTTTGACAAACAACTTCGAGCTTAGTGAATGTGGCACTCGATGGTTATGACTTTCTACACGGTACTGGTATAAGAAAAACCTGTAAACGGTGGACAAAAATTCCATGGCTTGGAACTGGTATCTGAAGGAGAGGTTGGTTATTCTTGGGTTTCCTTACTACCGCAGGATAAAAATGTAGTCTGTGACAAACTGAATGACAAAGCGTCATCTGTGGTCCATGCTATGCCAAAAAGCTGACACTCTTGTAGACTATGTCCTGCGAGCTCAGTCCAATTTTGGTAGTGCTTATACTTCTATGACATGAATATTGGATTAATTAAAGTTAGGTATTACTGCATTGGTTGGGGAATGATATATGACTTGAAATACTTTTCAAATCTTCGAATAAATTGAAATGGCGCTTTGTACGAATATGTAACAATACAATGTAAAGAACGGGAAAACGCGGCTTATTGATTCATGTCGAGCAATCTATCCGGGGCTTAATAGGCTCGACCAAAGCGAAAACGTGTGTCTCCCCAACAACATAATCCCTATGGATGTTTCCCCGACCTTTGACTTACAATATGGGGAAAGTTTGACGGGGTATTTTAAGAATATTACCGAGTTTTGTTGCGTAATTTTATGCGAATCAGATGTTCAGCAAAGAAAATCGAACTGAAGAAAAAAACAAAGCATTCCCTGCATTTCGGAATGTTGTTTACGATTTACACTTAGTTTATTCTGGTAATTTTTGCTTCGAATAATTGAATTCACGGCTAAAATATGAAGCAACTAGAGGGTAAATCACTGTAAATCAAGCTAATCTGTGTACCTTCAAATGATTTTCAAACAAAAACTTATAAAAATTATATCAAAATACTAAAACCATACAAATATATAATAATTTGCTAGAATTTGTATGCCAAAACGGCGAAATGTTTACAAATCAGTCAGTCTGAGCGAGATGCTGAATTTGTCATAAACAATTCAGTGATAGGCTTCCGGCCTGAAAGTAAACAGTAAAATCAACGCTCGGGGAAAGGTCCATTCGTCTATTAGCGTAGAACCCAGCTTAAAAACTGATTGTAACAAATATTTACCATACATTGAATTCATTTATTGTTGCGCTTTATTTTTTGGTATATTTGCGATCATGACGATCCTAAGATTTATTTTTTTTATCGTATTTTTTCATTTATAAGTTCAGAACACGAAATTTGCTAAAAAAAATTAGGTTAAAAATTGGACCATTCGATATTCGGTCCAGCATACTACCTTGTACGTTTATTAAAAGTTCCTTGTGAGATATAAATTTATTTTTTGGTTCTTTTTAATTGCAGAAAAATACCATTTTTGCAGGTATGATTTTCTTTTGCCTTCATGGCCTAACTTTTTCAAAAAAAAAAAAAATCTTACGCTATCCGTTACCAAAATTTCACGTTTTTTTTCCAAAAATAGACAATTCAACTGTTTTCGGCCTCAGCCGCTGAACTATTGGCAGCGCAAACGCGGTGGGCGTCCTATTCCGTTGGACTTTGGACCCTATACCAACATTGCAAACTGCGTTCCTTTTTGTCATAGACATTCGTACCACAGCAGTTCAGTTTATGGCGTTCTGTGTTCTGCACAGCGTATCTTAGCCTGTAGTTTCCACATCTTCGCAGGATTTATTAACCGTCGAATATTTAGTTTACAACTTTAAATTGCGTGTGCCCTAGGTCTGATGTACGCCGACTATAATTCGCCATATTATGCGTCATCGCACACAGCTGACTTCGGGACAAAGAGCTGTTCATTTATTTACTTACAGTACCTGAGGGGACGCTGACTAGCGAAAGGTTGACAAGCTTCGCCATGTAATAAGCTGACCGTGTATCGAGCGCGTGTCATCAAGGCTTTCTTCGGAAGTACTGAGATTTTATATAGAATAATGCCTTGTTGGTTTAGTAAGCAGGCGATTGCGTAATTCTCAAAGCAGCAGTGCTGGATCAATATTGGTTTTTATGCTTTATATACGCTTTTATGTAAGTCACTCGTTAAGCGTATTATGCGTGAAGACAATGTAATAGGTTGCTGCACAATATCAGCGTTGAATAGCACAGTGTCCACAATCTGGAAACAGGTCAGTCGAGGATAATTAATCAAAAAAATACAGTTTAAAAATATTAACATTTGCATAATTCTGGTATACCATACGCTATATTTGTTAAAAAATAAAGGTATTGGAAAATGTCAGAGACCGATGAATGAAGTGTGTATGTTTAATAAATGGTAACCTTCCGCTGTTTCGTGCGACTGTTCCTTGACCGACTCAAGATAGTTGAAATTAGGACAATAGTATAATGGACTTAGGCTTAGTGCACGCCTGATCAGTTCTATTCGGATAAGCCGCTTGCTTCATTTCGCGGCGTACTCGAGAGTTATTATTCGTCAGCAATAAGCTAAGGTCTACGTATGTGCGTAGATAATCGAATTTTGCTTTATACGTAGTTTGGCAGATTAAGTTCTAGGAAACTTACTTTATTACAACATCCTCGCTGAAAAATATATTTTTGTTCATTTCGAACCATGGTCAAGAGCTATATATTTTTGATTAAAATTTTTTTTTAAAATTAAAAATGCCTTTTTTGATTAAAATTTCTTGAAGGTAAAAGTTTCCTGGGGTTCCCTCAGGACTTCTATTGTTAGACATATTTATATTAATCTTGAATCAAGTTTCTTATATTCGTGTTTACTTATAATTATATGTGTATATACCATGTTTCAGGCCGAGAACATTTGCTTGTATGTAAGTGATCATAGTGTTTCATTAAGTGATTACTGGTTTCCGTTAAAAATTATTTTAGTGTCAGTTAACTAATTGATATCCTTGCCAAAGAAGTTGTTTTAGAAATCATGCGCCGCAGATGTACATGGCTTCGGAAGCCCGATACAACAGTGGGCCATACTTGGTAGCGTATATTTAGTCATATTTTCTGTTTGAGATAATTATTTGTTCTTTAAAATACTCATGCAAATTTCTTCGGGTCAATGTTATATATACATAAAATAATCTTTTCGCAGTTTTAAATTAATAATATTAGTATAGCTTGCAAAACATCAACATAAAACATCGCCTGAAGCGTTGTAGGCGGTGTTACGGAGGATGGAAAAGGGCATGAATATACAGTTCTCAAATCACGAGACTGATTTTTAACTAGTACAACATCGATGAGAAAGTACAGCATTTATTCTGACCGAACGGAGATTGTTTCAAGTTCATCACCATGTCCGTTAACAAATCAAATCAAACCGACTGTGTGGTTGATCTCACTTTCGAGAATATGGTGCAACACGAAGCTCGTTATAGAACCCACGCCGTGATGTACAGAGCAAGCATTGTAGAAAACCAAGCGATATACGCGGATGGGCTATTTATGATGGGTAAGGTAACCCTATCAAAAACTCTTTAACCATGCATTTTTATCGAGCATGAACCGGCGCGCTAGCTAGACCAAATAACTGATAGTCAGAGCCAATCACCTGGAATTGAATACCTAACAATTTAATTCAAGTCAGACGCCTTTTGGAATTTGCTCAGACTGATTTACTTTTGTTCGGTAAGAAGTGTCATGTTTTATTACCTATGGGTTGTAGGCCGACCGACAAAATAACATTCCACAATAGAGCAGAAATTCGAACAACAATTTCAGTGCAGATCAGTATTTTGTTCTTAGAGAATTGCACACATAGGCCTGTATTGCAAAACCCATATTTTCCTATTTCGACGCCTACATTCGCTGAAATTGGAATTTGACCTTACGTTGCGGAAATGTTGAACGTGCTTGGTGCTTGTGTGCGTTATTCGGTTGTTGGCTGTTTTCGATAGACCAAATTGTACAATTTCGTGAGCATTGAGCACCAAAATAACAAGACGTGTCGCACGTTTTTATGTCACTAGTCATATTCGAGAGGTCGTAATCAATACTTTGATGTCTTCTGTATCTTATATTGTATAACTCTTTCGATATTGTCGAACGAACGTTGGTCACACACTGGCCAGGTTGAGGCGGAACGATCCATTTAAGGTCCATTTATAAAAGAAACCAGTGGAAATATACAGCATGTGTAGTCAGTAGCAGACGGCGTCGGGTACAGGCAATTCGCAAAATGAAAAAACAGAATATAAAATCATGTCTTCAGTTATGCATAAAGCGAGGTCAAACGTTTCATCCAGCGAATTAAAGTCTAGATTTCCATGTTTTAAGGGAAATATTTTCATTTGATTGAGAAAAACAATTTTTTATCCCCAAAATGACTGAATTATCGATGTCTTCCGTATTAAAATAATTTTCACAAATGGATACCCTCGACCCGTGTATTTCGGATTTGTTGTATCACAGAGCATCCAGTGAGTCGTGCCTATCAAGGTGCGGTTTAATCGTCTGTCACAAATATTGTATAAAAACAATATTAATCCTTAACAAAGTTAAGTTATATAGTTGTGGCTTGACAATAATCACTTTAATTACTGCAGACTTATTGGTAAAACGATATTTGATAACAATTTTCCCGAAAAGTCATACTTTCACTGCACCACCTAGTCGCCGATCTGTGGCTCATGTTTGATAAAATGAAATTTCTGACTGGGACAGCCCATGCGAGTTGAGGTACTCAAGTAGTTGAATGTTAAAGTCCAAACACCAATTTAGGTTTCCTTATACGATTTTTATTTTTTTGTCTATTGAAGATAACTATTCCCAGTTATCTTTCTTGATTTCCACAGTAGTTCAATAATTCTTGTCTGATTTGAACAAGAAGTTGATTCACTTGAAATTTAGCGTAATCGATTAATCGTTATGGCATATTTTGTTAAACCGACTGCGACATGCACGCGGGAAATGATTGACAGGAGAATTATTGTGTATGTGTCAATTAAATTATTTCTTCATTGAGCGAAAACGTTGGTTGCTGTCAGCTTTTCCCAATAATCAGCCTATTTTAATTACGTGTAAACAATAAAATTGCAATACCAGCTGAAGGGCAGAATTCCTTGGACAGAGTGCGGCGATCCATCTATGACTCGCGGCAAAATAAAGATAACGGGAGGTCACTAATTCCGGGATGATGCAATTAATTTGACAAAAAATGATTGATCGTACATTGAAATCTGCTTGAAATTAATTACCGTATTAAAATCTGAAATTCTTGGCGTTTCGCGCTATATTATACAAATGATTTATATGGTTCAGTTTGAAATACTTTATTGTTTTAGGTGATTGCCAAATTCGAAAGTCTCAATTTATTTAAGGTTTCAGATTAGAGCAAAAGTATAAGGCGCCTGACGCCTAATTCAGTTGCCAATATGAAAATATTTGCTTATTCCCGTAGATTCCATTCTTTTATTTCATGTTCAGAAAGTGTTTTGCTATACGTTTTTCCGCAAATCAGTAAGCGTGTCAACTTTGTTCGAATCGTTATTATCTGGAACATGTTCACTTATGCACGTCGACAGGAACATTCAAAATCACCATATCTAATGTTGTACATTTTCAAATGTTTACCAACCCTATGATTTATCGGAGTACTTATTATCGATTATTGGTTGGGTTAGCTGTGGTACTTAATAAACAAGAAATACTCGGATCGGGCATGATTATGCTTTGCGATTCATTCCTGATAAAACACCCGATTCTCCGTTCAACCGATCAAAATATAACGAAGGCACCACTTATCTGTCGCCCATCCTCAACAAATAATTTTTTTATATAAAATTGTTTGCATGCCGATTTAAAAGTACAAAATTCAAATCAAAATCGAAATGTTACATTATTTATTTTTTGTATTGAACAGGTGGTGCCACGCCGTCATCCGCAGCTCGTGCAAAGACATGCGGATTAGCGTTAGCAATGGTTGCAATCTTTTGTTACTTCCCTGGAATCTCAATGGTAATATCGATCGGAAGAGTTGGAATTACAAATAAAACTAAAATTGGCATTATCTTTACTTCTGCGGCAGTGACATTGACACTTATATCGACCGTTTTATGTTTACGAACTAGGTATCGCGCACGACAAGTGCGAAAACCTGTCGAACCTGTAAAACGAGAGGCGCCTGCATGCAAATATTTGCCCTCTGAAAACCAAAAGACAACAGAAGTCACAAAAACATTATTATCAAGTCGAGATGAGTGCTGTGTTGGTAGCGACAACGCTAATAGATATTCTATGCCAAGTAATGTATTATGTGAATGTGACGAAGTCGAATTAGCAAATCGAATCGCACAGTCTTTCTCTTTAAGCCGATATTTTGCCAAGCTAGATGCTGCTAACGGCCCTTTTGATCTTGATAAAGAAGCAATGGACAGAGTCACCGAATTCTGCATACGAGGAAGCCCGCGCAGTTTATATGAACATCGTTTTGCCAAACGACCACTGCAGAAAGAGAATTCTTCTTCCATAGATTCAGCCATTGATGTTGGATATGATGACAATTCTATGAAAGGCGTCACCGTTGTATGAAAGCTACATTGTGAATATTACTTTTTTGTTTCGTTTTTATACATCTTCCATTCATCTTTCAATCTTGCTGTTCTCACTTTTTTAAGCGCTTTCTATTTTATTTTTACATCTCATTTTATTGTTGTATATGATTGTGACTTGTGAGTTTTTTGTTTTGTTAAGTCGATCCGCAAAGCCGCTTTTTTCTGATAGCAATATTTGGCTGGTAAAGACGATGCCAAAATGCAAAAAAAATATCCAGATATGCTTTGTTCAGTATGATTCACTCATCGATTGAGCTGCGAAGCCGCGATCATACTTAACAAAAAATGCTTCAACAAAATTTTTCCGACTGAGACATGTATAGGAGGATAGTAAATTATTTAGAATGTTCCTTAGTATATTTCGACGATTTTAACGTATAGGTTGTACATAAGTTAACTCGACGTGAAATATTCAATTCAAATATTTTTGACTAGCCATTTAGACATTTTGCACAAATATTAACAAGTTCGTCAGTTTTGATTAGATTTGGAATTCTTGTAGTAATTCAAAACCTCGTCTGAATTTGATTAATTTTTCAGAATAACTGATCGTGTTTTGTAACTTGTTTATAGACTTTCGCGCTTATTTTGACTTTAAGCTAGAAAAGGAATTGATTAAAAGTTGATTGAGCTTGAATTTTTAATCGAAAAATGTGTTAATTGTTCGATTTGACACAAAATTTACTTTTCACTTTGTCCTGGAACTCATATCCTTATATCTTCACAAGTCTTTGAGATTTTATCAATCAGGATTTTGATAGTAATTAAACCTGTACAAATATATAATATTTTATTCCATTATGCTTTTTATCGCGTTTTTTTGACATTTTGCTGCATATGTATTAGTATTTACTCGGTTTCAAGGTGTATGAAGTTTTCAACTCTGAATCACCATTATTATTATGTTGGGTGACGTAGCTTGCCCGAACATAATAAGTGTTTTTATGAATCATAATAATTCACCGCGATAAACAACCACGACGGAAACTTTGAAAAGACGGCGATCACCCTGTTTAATATTCAACAAGTTATACTATATCCACGTATGGCTCATTGATCGGTCGCACTTTTATAGCGCGATTCACCCCTAACCCATACATGGCCAAAGTTAATTTATGCAATACCCCACCCCTAGTAAATATTCATGTAGTTTGAACATGTTTTTTACAAGTTGGTGATAATCCATTCGGGCATGATTGTAACAAGTGTAACATGTTTTGGCAATCCATTCTTCCATAATGAATATATTTTCCCAATCGAATTTTTTTTCAAAACATCTTTTGTCAAGTATGTGTCACTGATGGATCGCGTCGTTCAGACGCGGTCCCTCTGTGGCGCATGCTTAACAAAGTAAAATTTCTGATTGGGTTAATGCCTTTCTCCTCAACATTAGTCACACAACTTGTTTTATGACTTTTTACTGTTTCATCAACGCCTCTTCATGTTGCACAAACCCGATTTGTCATTGGCGAATTCATGGTGTATAATGAAATGGAAATATTGATGTAAACAAGTTGCTAGATCACACGGAGTTTAATTTCAACATATAGTTCGACTTTGCTGCTCCGAATTCCAAATTTGTGCCAAAGTATGTCACACGTTATTCCGAAACTTGACTTTTGAATAAATATTGAGTTTCTTTATATGCTACAAGTTTCTTATTCAAATTAAACCGTATTTTATTACGACCAAACGAGTGTGACGCGACTCAAGTATGTCGGAAACCGAATTGATTGTGTTGAAAACAACACCCATTGACATGAAATTCAATTCGGTGCTTGCTATCCACTCTCCCGCGACCATTTGGGGTGTTCCGGTCTAACGAAATTTGAACCATGCGGCATGCCCACCGCTTTTTGGTGTAAGGAGCAGCAGCTGTTTTAGTTATTGGCTCTGTTAAGCATAGAGTTGAAATTAACTGACATTATTTTTATCGTTATCGTTTTATTGCTGTTTTAAATAGGGAAGGCCCTTTTTACCAGTATATGATTGACATAGTTCACATGCCTCTTTATTATTATACGTTAAGTTCTTCGTTCTTCTGTCATTATTTTCAATTGTGCTAAGTGAATTGAACGGATATCGTTTCTCTCCTAAGTACGCTTTCCCATGCTGCTTTTATTGTTCGTAATTTTAAATATAGGTCAACACACTAATTATGATACATACAATAAACTGGGATTCCCGTGTCTAGACGAAACTTGTTTGGCTTCTGCACCATTTTTCTTTCACATCTAAAAAAACAAAACATTTTTTGAGTTGAATTTTATTACTGATACCTTTTTGGTATGTTTGCACAGTTTTATTTTTGATTACTGCTGCCATTTTACCCTACCGCTAGCTGTAGATGATTGTTTGCCGTGTCTGGCTTATTGATAAAAGTGTAGTATAGTATAGGCATTTAACGTAGATGTATTCAAATTGTTTGATGTTATGATTTTTAGTAGACGGTCGCCCAATTTGAGGGTATTTGGATTTTAAAATCACCCGATTTGATTCAAATTTTGAATCTAAAATTGAAAATTTATTTTGTCAAGTACGAGAGACTGATGGGCCGCGCCTCGGCTGCGCAATTCTTCAGTAACTCGTACTCAACAAAAAACTGCACTAATCCAGGTTCCTCAAAACAAAAACGCCCAGTCTCAATAGTTTCTTTCTGAATATATTTGTCAGATCTCAGTCACTGATGTGGCGATTATGATTTTCGCGTGTATTTCATTTTTCGAAACTATCTCTTTTTTATAGAAATAGGAAATAATTCCAAGCTTTGCACTGCTATACTAACCCCTCCACTGGACCTCAATAATTCTGCTTTAAAAATAATATCGATCTCGAACAAGTGATTCAAATCCATTTCAGTATTAATATTGTTGCTGTTTTTTATTTCTCCGTTTTTATTACTTTCAACTTTTTGGATCGTTTCCCCGACAGGTAATTTGTTACAATAATCCTACCCAATTATATGAATTGAGTTAATCATATTTCATAACGGGAAAAAATTTTGTTTGTTCAGTTATAAAGACGACCATTGCTGGTTTTTCAAAGGAAAAAAAGCAGAATTTATCGAAGCATTTCCAGTTGTCCGTAGGAAGATCATGTTCGACTAAATAATATATCCATTTATGCTATGATTTTCAGTCGGAATTTGTTTCGAAAACAAATTCCCACTGAAAATCTCATGATGCAGATACGCCGAGGGCCTTTCCACTTGTGACGCAGACTGGCCACAGTAGAATTCAATTTTTATATATTTATGGAGGACTGATTGTCTTACTTGTCAGACAAAATGGGAATGTATACAATACCTACAAACTACTTTTGTGGAATATAATTTTTACTGTGCAATCTCGATCTTTTTTGCTCGGTTGTTGCTCGACACCGCAGTATATTGTTTTTTATTCATAATTGTTGAATTATGTTTTCACTTTTTCCACGTTATATTTTTGATTTATTTCTTCATTGAATTACATTAAACAATTCGGTTAATGAACGAGAACTTATATTACTTAATACTGGATTCTTTGTGAGGATGAAGTAACATTTGGCAGTATTCATAGACGGAGGCGCTGCTTGGTGGGAGTGCCACTTTCTGAATTATTCTCATACACGAGTCCGAATTAGACATGCATTCGATTCGATTTTGACCATGATTCCAAAAGTGTCATCCATAGTGCCGGCATTTCGGATACACTAGTACAGGGCTTCCCAAACTTTTTTCCGCTCGCGCCCTCTTTTAATCTCCCAAAATTTTCCGCGACCCCCTTCACGGTTAGAATGACGAGCAGTGTGGAATATACACTTGTGACATTTATTGATATGAAAGGACTAAATTCAAGCTAACGGTATTCAAAACCTATTACTAAAATGATAGGCATTGCGAAATATAGCCTACATTTGAGACATTTATTGAAAGGCAAAATTTTAAGACCAAGTACCAACACATCAGTACAAATGAAAATACTTCATTTTATTTGGTAACAAAACACTTGTGACCTAATCTGCTGAATTCAAAGTAAATTCGATTTTTGAACTTTATATAGCATTCTCAGGTGAGTTTTGCTCTTTGTAAACTCACAACCTGCTGGTGTTTCTTACCAACACATCAGTTCAAATGAAAATACTTCATTTTATTTGGTAACAAAACACTTGTGACCTAATCTGCTGAATTCAAAGTAAATTCGATTTTTGAATTTTATATAGCATTCTCTGGTGAGTTTTGCTCTTTGTAAACTCACAACCTGCTGGTGTTTCTTATTAGCTTCCTTAAAAAATGGGCAAAAATAAAGCAATTTCTGCAGAAAAACGAGCTCAGATAAACCTGTTAAAAGAAGAGGGGAATACAGAGCGATAAATATCCATCACGCTTGCCGTTAGTAAAACTGCTGTGCATCAGGCCATAGTTAGGTTTAAGAAAAAAAAAAAGAAAAATACAATAGCATATGCAGTACTACATGTAAAATTGGGATACACTCCACGACCCCTGAAGTTCGTTACGCGACCCCCAGTTTGAAAAATCCTGCACTCTTAAACCATTTCTATATTACGACCACTGAATTGGATTTGTTGCTAAACCGCGTGCCGTTGAGGTGCGAAGAAAAGCCGAATTATTCATGTTGCGGATCTGATTCGAATATTTTTTAGAATCGAATCACTAATTGCTCTTAAATAGTAAATGTTACGTTTTTTCCGTTACAATTAATCCGCTTTATCAAAATCAAAAAATACACTACGAAATATAGCTACGAATGTACTAATATTTATATTAACAAACTATTGGAGGCAGTCTGCCCCGTTTCCGGTCGAGTACCTTCTGTTGTAAAGAATTGGCTATAGAGTTGTAGTTATATCCAGTGCATTACGCATGTTCGCTATGGTACATCAACTTGGATGCACAGACAGAAAACAATGACCAATAACGTACAACATGTCTGTAATCGATTTCTAAGATTGACATACGAGAGGGGCAAAAATGATAATGTAGAGGATATTTCATCCCTAGAAAGCTTCTTCGAATCGAAGATCTTGCAAAACTAGAACTGCGCACAATGATGTTCACGTATTCAATTAGTCAACTTCTAGTATGCTTTAACACGGCGTTTAAGTCAAATAATAACGAATCTGATAGAAATAATAACAATTTATTTATACCATTTCGTAAGAAGTCCATAGCACAAGAATCTATAGTATTCAGCGGTCCAAAACTATACAACTCCATACCGAAGGAAATACAAATGTTATGAACAACAGTTTGTGAATTTCGCAGCAAATTCAAAAGCCATCTACTCTCAGGTTATTAGTTCTTGAAATGAAGCATTGTTATTGTTTCTGACTATATTTTTAGGTCAACCCACGAATTGACTATGCATCCCGAGTTCTCAAACTTCTTAGCAGGAACAATATCGTAAAAAAGAATGACAATAAAAATTTGGATCTGAAAAAATACAAGAATAATGGACAGGTGCATATATTCTCCGTGTTAATCATTAGGTTCAATATAGTTAATAACGTGAAAGCAGATCGCAGCGAATAACCTCAAGCTGTTTTATTTTAATCAATGGCGCCTTCGATATGACTTCTTTGGCATTCCCTTTCACTTGCACTAACAGCCTGCAACTTTTGTCTCTACTTATTATTTTCCGTCCTCTTTTTTTCTCATTGTCCTTTTACTTCCTATACTCTTTCCTATGAAAAACATTCGCAGAAATTAAATATCTCAATACAAAATGTTTTAAACTACAAAGAACGATTTTCATAAGTATGTGAATCTTGCAAAAAAAAATGTGTATAACCTTTGTAAATATATAAAATACTTGCAAACACTGTACAAGCGTCTGTCCTTTAAGTGTAAATCATGTAGTTTATAGAAGTCATGACCAGCTATGGTATTTACAAATTACCTTTTATTAATTCATTAAAGAACCATTCTCAGCCACTTATTAGTACATACCACAGCTGAGCATGCCTGAAGCCTAGTAGGTGTAGGAAACTGCCCTCGCTTGACCTCAATAACACATGGATTGTCACCATGTGGGATTCGGCTCTGTCGAGAGTTTAGCCAGCAATGATACCTAGCGCTCGAGGTACGATCGATCTATCACCTTCCCGAAATATGTGCACGCAAGTGTTATTCCGATATTGTCTCCCCCACTCTAGTTTTCAGGCTCAAATAATAGTCACTATTAATATATGTGCATTATTTATGCCTGCGTAATTTTGCGTCTATTTTTTTTTGCTGTGAGTTCACTACATAAAGTACCAATATGTGCAGTAAACTGAGATAATCCATTTGTACAAGGGCGTTTCCACGCACATAAAATTCTTGTTATGACACTCTACTGCACATACACTACAATGTTTTCCACCTAAAATATATATGCTTTTCCTTATTTTCCCCACTTATATTGGCGTTAATACTTAATACCGCATTTTTGTTTTGAACCCACTCAAAGTCGCTTAAAGTTTGAAACCTCCGAATGTAACGTTCGAGTTTGATCTATCAACGCCAGAGTGTCCTATTTTTATCTTCAATTTGTGTTTTTGGCGAACAGACGTGCATACCTTGTGTTTACTTTTAAATCCTATTCTAAATTTTGTCAGTTTTTCCAGATTCCTCGCCCTTTTGTTCGGTGTCTTTTGTCGTGTGCATTTTTTTGTCCTCTGGCGAAGATTTAAATAAACTATGACTAGAAGGGGAACAAAACAAAATGATTATTGAAAATTTTAACGATCTTAAATACTTTTGATTGCTTTTTTCAGATACACTCACTGCCTTAGAACAACTTCAGTTGCATCAGCCCCAGTTTTGCGCAAATCTCTTGGTGATGTATACGAATGACTTCAAACAAAACAGAGCACTTTGACTATTATGGAACCCGTATTGCACCATAAAGTTGGGTATGTATTTTACCATCAAAATTCAGAGGACATCTGTATATATATTTTTGCAAGTAATAAAAAGAGTTGACTACTGCACTTTATAAGTAAATTAAAAATATTATCTACTACACTACCAATGAACTATGAATGTAAATTTTATAACGTCTATGAAGCGACAAAAAAATTGGCAACTGACAGTGGGTAAGAGCAAGCGTACTGAATATGGCCATACTAAACTATGGTCTACAACTCAGTGGAGGATGTTGGAGGAACAAAGTTTAAGTACTTCCATAGAGCATGACTCATAACCAGTGTACACATGAAAGCTTTCCAGTAGGAATAAACCAACTCTCAAAGTGTTGCACACAAGATTTTGGCCTCACCGACCAACTTCCTAATAAAATATTAGACTCCCGCCTTGTACACAGTTGCAAAAAATAAGCTTTAAATGGTAAGGTATCCATATAAAAATATATTACTTTATAATTCATTGATATTTCTATTATTTGCTCAAATACTACTTTCTATGATTGACTCATTGCTTCGAAATCTCATGTGCAAAGCATCATTTCATAAATATATTTAATCAGTAAAAAAAATAACCATACTATGAAAACTTTCAGACTATCCACTAAGATGAACTTATATAACCAAGATAACCTAGCATTAGATGATACAACGCATTTGAAGATCTCAAAAATGTCAGCCCAAACACCGACTGATAGACATCGATACGATTAATATAACCAACTCGTCCACTTTTGCAGCAAAAAAATGTTGACGATTTCCATGTTATAAAAATTAAAACTTATAGCATGAATAATTATGGCAGGATTCACGTGGAGAGTTTTGGATAGTTTGATCAAAACTTTTAAAAAAAAAGTCATGTTGCATTTCACACGCATGCACAAGATATATTTGCAACTATCAACTTTCAAAACATATTCAAAAATCCCTGCCCATATATATATGTATATAGTACAGTTCAGTTTGGGACTATTCCAAACTTGGAACATATTCCAAAATTGATGCAATAGCAAAATGTTAGTGTAGTATAAATAAATAATAGCAAAATGTTCTGCTTTGCTCTGCCTATATATTGATTCAGGCTGAAAAAAATCTTGCTTTTCTTCGGGTGTTCAATACGTTCATGTCATATCTTCGAGTGACCTAAAAGCTACAAAACCATCATCACTGCTGCTTCATGGCAGTGTTATTGGTTTGAGACATTTTAGCTGCTACCAGGCATTTTGATATTCTAGCCAGATATATCTTAAAATATTACCCATTTGTTAATTGTCCTCTAAATGAAATCAATTTCCTTTGGTTGTCTGAGCAGCAGGAGCTCTCCTAGTCGAATTTGATTCGAAATAACTCTGTATATTCAGGTCGCTGAAAACTTGAGAAATCAGGCAACGCTAAATATGACATTTGGACTTCACATTAGTTGAAACCTGCTAATTCTTATCAAAAGAAAAAAGAATCCACAACCCCATGTTGCTCCCATATAGAGCTTGTTGTTAATATCCCTTGCCTGAGGGTATCTTCCCATGATTATTGGTAATATTAGGATGCAAATATTTGTGTCATCAATCATAGAAAAATTTACTCACACGATATCTTATGAAAAAAGCAATTAAAGTACAAAAAACTTGAAATAACAAAAGCACAACAGTTAAAGTCCTTTCATGCAATGGGCCCAAAAGTTTCAGAACAAAATTAACCAAAGTTAAATTATTGCATTCTGTATAAGCACCATCTTCGCCCACGTTTCGGACAATGCGAACTAAACCAAAAGTTTCACAAATATTCAAAAATAAGCTTCCTAATGGTTTAATCTCTGATGGTTTGAATCTTGCATAACTCATGTCAACTTTATCTATTTCTGCATTATATCTGAAAAAATAAATATAAACGTCCAACTCCCTCTCTCACATGAAAACAAGTGTGCAACAAGCAGAATCTATGAAGGGAGTGCACAGACTATGAAATTTAATTTATATTTTAAATAAAATATATATACTTGGGTGATTTATGTTTCATCACAATATTACCAGTATAGAATACTAAGAATATTTGGTCTATTTCACGGTTGCTTGTTTTGTTAGACAGTTAGGTCATTTTTGGACAGTCTGTGTTCAACAAACCTGACAGATATTTTTCTTCGGAAATAAGACGGGGAATGGCTAAACAGACTACAGAATTTTCATCTTTGTTTCAGTTTTCCTGTCATATTCCAAGATTTATTTTGGTAAATTTTCCAAATAAATATAAACAGCCACGCTCACCTTGGTAATCTGTGTCTAGGACAAGGGATAAATCCAAATATTTGAGGAACAGAATAAAGAAAATTTAGAACTTGAGGAATAAAAAACAATATCATTGTTTTGCTGAAATGTCCGAGAATTCCTACCACTGCAAACGTCATTCCAGCAAAATAACAGAACGTATCACCAACGAATACTTTTGAAGGATGCCTGAAATGTATAAAATTGTATAATAATAATGATGAAAAAGGTGTCAGAGGAATAATTGGTTTAAAATTATTCAAATCAATGCTTTGAAAAAATGGTAGATGGCTGTAAATATTGTCCAAAGCAGATCCCACTCACTTCACTTTACTATAGTGGTTCAGTCATCTGGAATGTTTTCCACATAATGCAGTTGGTGGTGTTGCCATATCCTGAAGTAGCTTTTTCTCATTTAGATGGCATGATAGCGGTTTCTTTTCATGCTGATTTCAGTCTTGCAGGGAGAGAATTCAAATAAAGAAGTTGAAGTTCAAAATAGGTCATAATGAAAATTTCATCAGATATTGCAAAACACACAATCCCAATAAACTAATAGTTATATGAAATGAAATCAACTCTATCATATAACTATCAGATCTTACCAGTTGTAATACAACAGTGCAAGTGTCGTGCCCAGAAATGGCAACATAAAATATAATGAAAATTCATGATTGGCAGCTACAATTCCATCGAGCTCAAGCACATTATGAATAATTATTGACATTGCAATGACCACCGATTGTCCAGCTTCTAAACCATTTATTCCACTTAGTATATTGATAGCATTAGTACAGAAAACCGCTAACATTCCCATGTAGACATAATATAAAAGACCTGTAGGATACAGAAATATATTTTTAATTGGAATCAAAAATCATAAGATTATGCTGCAATACTTTTACATTTTTTCTTATTTAATGTGCTGAAATTGTTATAATATATTAAAAGTTGTAACAACAAAATTTATTGAATATATTACATTCATTGAACTAAATTGGGATATTCATGCTTAAAAACACCATCTTTAGTTTTTTAGATGAGCTGCAATAGACAAGATAAAAATAACCAACTAAGATCAAGTTCTCTTCCAATCGCAAATCGAAGTGGTTTCGGTATAATGATGATAGTGTTGCCAATGTTTGTGTAGTACACCATCAATAGAGGCAATGACGCCATGGTTGGTAAAGTGAGTTTATGCCTCCACTTTAAATTCAAAACATCATCAGCGAATCCAAGAAATACCATGCAACATATTGCCAGCAATGCCCCAATGAATTGGATGAAATCCCTGAAATATTAGACAATGCGAAGGTAAAATGGTAAAATGCTAAAATGGGTTCATTTTGAAGTTCAGTATTGGGAAGTTTTGTTTTATTAAAATCAGTAACACTTGGCAAGTTTGATCAAAAGACAGATATTTACCATAGTGCAAAATAGCAACTATAGCCTAATGTGCTGTGCGAATAGTGTGTGGTGCTGGTACCCTAGAATAAAAATGTTCTATAAGTTGTAATTTAGATAAAATTTGGCAATACTAATAAACTTTTGTTATAACCCGTTAAAACAATGTAGTCTTATGTAGTCCAGTGTCATATTTCCAAAAAAACATTCATAGAATAAACCAGTGTATCTGAAAATGCAAGAACTGGTAGCACCAGCATATAAATCTCAGCTGAATGAGGTGTTTCTGTCAACTAGATAATTAATTCTACATACAGTAGCTATATTTTAAAGTCCGCCCAACTCAAATATTTACCTACACAATGACAGTACAGAGATATTGGATATATAGTTCAACTATTGATGCCTATGAATAAGGTAGTTCGTTAAGTTTGCCAGATTAACAAGCTCACAAAATGCTTGCAAGATGAACATGACATTGAAAAATAGAAAAAATCATATACAATACAAACTAACCTGTGATTGAAATCCAATTCAGTTAGATTCTTTGATTGATTGACAAAGGGAATCGGAATGAAGAGGAACATTGTAATAAGAAATATTGCGCCACAAATCACTCCCAACGCTTCAGGAACCTTTTTCTTTGAAGTTTTGTTCATATCATGTCCAAATAAATTTGCATCAACAAATAAATTCATGAAGGAGGGTATTGCTTTAAATGTGACCAGAAAACATATCACAGAATAAGCTCCGTTCATCAGCAAAGGATTCATCATTATAGATCAGAAATAGGCTATTAACGTTATGAATTCAGTGTCTGAGGATCTTTAAAAAAATTTCATTCAAATAATGAATCATTTATGTAAGATCCATGGGATTACTCTAACTATTCAGTGGGATGAAAATATCAAATATACTCCATAGCAGCGCAGAAATTTCCGCCGCATCGGTATCGACATTGTCGCCACCCATGCAAAATCAGACAGTTTCTTGTTCTTGATACGGTAAGATTTTGTTTTTAAATGGTAGTTATAACGTTATGTTATGAGAAATAAGTTTTGCCATGCAAGACAATTTGTTACCTCTAAAATCTGAGTTACCAATAAGTTACAGCCTCTAATGAAATTTAAAACATATAAGCATGTGCTCACCTAATGATTTAAAATGTTAAGTCAAAGAAAAATTAAAAATATAGGTTACTTTGTCTATAAAATGAACAATGTGGATACCACGGCCTACTCAGTACTGCAGGAATGGTTATCACCGCAGGTTGAATATCTGGGGAGGTCTGAACAGTGAAAGGACGTATAAGTTAGCTGATATTGGATAGAGTATATGTGCCTTTGACAGTTGGGAATACAGTACCAGCACGCTCCGAACTTCGCATTTCTCAGGTCCTGGGTTTTAAACTTCTGAGTGGCAAAATTATATGCACGAGGCCTGCTTGCTGGACAACTCAGATGGGTTGGTACGGTACCGGTAGCCAAATATTGCTTATACACAGTACAGTATAGGTACCACTGGCTTATATGCGCCTTTGACAGTTGGGAATACAGTACCGGTACGCTCCGAGGTTCGCATTTCTCAGGTCCTGGGTTCTAAACTTCTGAGCGGCAAAATTATATGCACGAGGTCTGCTTGCTGGACTACTGAGATGGGTTGGTAGCCAAATATTGCTTATACGGTATTACCACTGGCTCGCACGCAGCTGACTGTCTGAGACCACCGACTGTATAGGACTGGCTCTCTCCTAAAGCCACAATACACGTGAAGTCGTCTTATTGATGCGCTGCATTACCGTACGTTTCGGGTAACAAAATAAAAACGGTAATGCATTGCGCTAATCTTGTTCACATGCCTACTAAGCGCGAATGCAACGAAACGGTTAGTTTGGATAGCAAAACGTTTTGTTCCATTACCGATTAAGTAAGTCATTAAGAAAACGCAAGTAAATGCATGCATGCATGTCCTTTTCTACATATTAAAAGTATTATTTTTTTCACATATATTTTTTCAACGGTTTTTGCCGCACACCAGTGTTTTGGTTCGACAGGGCCTTGTGCAACTATCCTGTCTTTTATTCTTCTGTATCCTTAAATTTTATATTGATTATTACGAGGCGAATAAACATACATACAGAGCATCTCAGGAGGCTGGTTGCACAGGGTTGCGTTCCCACAAGGCTGGCTCGCACCCGACTGTCTGTCTCAGCTGGGTATTTTCAGACGGCTTGCTCCCACGCTCTTTCAAATGCAATACTTTTAATCGATTTGAATACATGTTCGATTCAGATGATTCGAATACATATTTCTGTGATTCTTCATTATTTGAAAATTGCTTTGAGCAAAAATTTAATCAGATATGATGAAAATTTACTTGGATCCCAACACTTTCCGCCAATTTATTGAAAAATTTGACCGTTTGTTTAAATTTTGCAATAAATTTCTAAAATAGAATGAGATTTGGAATGATTCGATTCAAAAATATATAGCTCGTGCTCGCACAGGATGAGCGTTTGATCAGAGCAATACGGTCTGGTTTGATCCCACCGCTCGGTTAGAATTGACGTATATTTTTTATATTGCCAACCAATCCTGCTCACTGTACAATTGGTGACATCATAGGATTAGCTATGGATCGTTTTGAAGGAACCATTAACCAGCTTTTTTAAACAGAATGAGAATTATTATAAAAATGTTATAAAAGAAACCTATCATAAAACAGAATTTTAGAGTTTTGTGAATTCCAAATGAAAATAAAAATTAAAAGTTAAATACTTGAACAGAAGTCGACTTAGTTGTAAAAGCATTTAAATTTTGTCACACTTCACAAAAGCTGCCCTGTGGCGCATTTGATTGAAGTTTTCTCTAACTATAGTTTTTTTAACTTTGAACTCCAGATCACCATTTCGTTAAAAAATCTCCAAATTTAGCTGATAGTCATTCAAGTTACGGTTAAAAACGGCATCATCATTATGACTTCATCAATTATGACGTAGAAAAAATTTCCGCCCCTTGCTTAGAACACGTTTCTACGCCTATGTCTCTAATACATTGTCTGTTTGACTTGCTCGTGTTTATACTTTGTATTTGTGAAATTTCTCTCTGGTCTTTCCTCTCATTATTTAGTGAAATTTCGGAAATAAAATTTTGGGTAGGGATATTGAATGCGAATATCTAGATTTATAGAATTAAATTTATATGCTTTTCATAAAATACTCGCGTCTTTGCGGCCTATCATGACATAGTTGATGACAATGCTTGGTCAAATGTTAGAAGAAATCCGTAATATTTCCCTGCAATTATATCGTTTGGTTGATCTCCTGTAATTATCCTAAATAACAAAACTCTTTATGAGCTGAAAAGGATATCGTACATTAAAAAAATCGCAAAGCCTCCTGAGTAGCCAACCCTGTGCGAACTAGCCCCTTGAGTAGCCAGCCCTGTGCGAATCAGCTTCACATTAGCCGGTCCAGTGTGAACCAGCCCTCTCCGCAGCCAGCCCTGTGCGGACCAGTCGTCTCAAGTAGCCAGCTTCGTGCGAATCAGTGATCTCAGAACCTAGCCCTGTCAAAACCAGCCGTCTCAGTTGCTAGCCCTGTGCAAACCAGTCGTCTCAGAAGACAGTCCTGTGTGAGCCAGCCGTCTCAGTACCGCGCCCTGGAGAATTTCAATGAAAAAACTGTGAAGCAGGTCTGACAGTCTTCCAAGCAGAAATTCTGACTGGCTCAACTAATTGAATATGAGACTCCGTCCATGTTTGACCAGCACACCACTTTCACATTTTTTTTTTATGAAATCTGCTATTTAGGTGTGACCATGTTTGGAACTATTATGATATCATTAAATTCTACATCTATACCTCTTGGTCCATACATGATTACATTCAATACCACTTATATCTGGTAATTATCAATGGCTCATGCTTGAAAGTCACATGACATCATCATATACCTATACTTGAAACTCGGGCCAACTTTCATTGGGTTACCTTCAACTGTTTAGCGCAGTGGTTCTTAACCTTTTCTGGGTCACGCTTCCCTAAAGTAATGGTCCATTGTTTCACGCCTCCCTAACTTAGATAAGCATTAACAGCAAATGTAGTTTTGTACGTTTATTAATAACACATCAACGACATCGATGAGACACTTGGTACTGCTTCTTGGCTACTAGATCTTTTATGCGCGGTTTAATACTAGAAAGCGCACACCGCAAGTTTTCTTCAACTACCAGCCTGTACTTGGTTTTTAAAACTTTTTATAGCAACCAGTGCTGAAAATGCAGCTTTGAAAAGATATGTGGATTTAAACATAATTAGAATCCGAAGAGCCTGAGCTGGGATAAGTGGGTAGACATGAAGATAATCGGCCGAGAACGTCTCAAGATCAACTTCTTTGAAGTGGTGGTTAGGGTGGAGTTGAACTTCAACTCAAGAAACTCTTCTTGTCCTTCATTGAAAATGTCGACTACTTCGCATTGAAATGGGTTTCTGATGAACTTCCACGCTTCTCGCTTCTCATCTATATCTGGAAAGTATTTGACAAACTATGATTTCAAGTTGTTCAAGACTCTCCGATGATATATGGTTTTTCTGACTCTTTGCAATTAACACTGAACATGGCAGTCTTGTAGGAAGCCTCAACAGTAGTCGAATAAAGTTGCTGAAATGCACCACTGCTGTCCAACTTAGCTTTTTTCAAAGACTGACTTTTTGCCCCAAAGAATGCCTTACATTTGTTCGCTAAAGCAGGGTGTGCTGTTTCCAAATTCCGTTTCTAGCGTGAGGGTCTTATAGCATCATTACTAAGAGTTTTGTCACACATTCGGTGCGGCGTGGTTTTCGGGCTGTCTGGCCTACGGTGCTGCAATTTGACTGCAACTACTATCAAACTATAATGCTTCAATCACGCGCAATCAACGAAAGAACCACTTTTTCTTACTCTTTCAGTTTTATCATGCTTCAATCACGCGTACTACCGGTTACACGTGTGTATACGAGCGGTAAACTGCGGTGAGCCGTTTTTGCGCGACATAAATAACTCTGTAAACCCACAATAAGTTTATTTTCAAAAAAGTTAAAATCAGAGATATTACTGTGGATCATGTTAGGCCTCGCGCCCCTCGGAAATGGACTTACGCCCCCCTAGGGGGGCGTGCCCCCCTGGTTAAGAAACACTGGTTTAGCGTTTGTGATAAATAAGTAATTTGTTTACAGGCCATATTTGGAGCTGACTTGACGCCACTTATACATCTATACTTGACACTGGGTCCAACTTTGATTGAGATACTTTTAACAGTTGGAGCCTTTCAAATGAATCTTCCCATACTTGGCATAAATCTCATCGACAATGCGATTTCGAATTTTTGAAGTATGCAATCACTGATAATGAAAAGTTAATTTACTGCAAATTTGTCATAGCGTGGATGTGAGTATCAATAACGATATCACTGCTGCTCAAACTGCTCATTTTTTTCGAAATGATGAACATTGATACTGTATTCGACCACATATAAATATATAGTTAACCAGTAAAGGTTGTTGAATGGTATTTTGTACCAGCAACACAATCCTCCAGGGTATCAAATCATTTGTTAGTATGGGTCGCGGGACATTCATTAGAAAGCCACTTTTTCTTAACTTCACCGGACACTCATTCTCTATGATACCATTATGACAAGAACTGCACTAGACCATTAGCTTTTCGTCGACAAGCATACGACAATAACAGAATACTTTACCGGTCCAGCAAAATAACTGTTGAATGTCATCTATGCCAGATTCATTTTGTAAGGCTACATGGCTGCTGGATATCTGTTTCATTTTATTTTCACGCATGTCATATTCAATAACGCGTTTCATATCATCCTGACAAAATGAAAATTATGTCGTCTAAGCGTTCAGTTTCTGAAAGGCGACATTTTTATATTTGGTATACTAACATTTGAAGCGAATTTCAGAAGCCTAAAACAAAGCAACGGACTAATTTTATTTCCGCATTATGACGTCATTTGAATACTGGCCGCGGCCAATTTGACTTTGTCAGTAAAATCTGGTGAAATATCGGTCTGTATCAGTTATACACAATTTTTATATCAAGGATCGAAAAGTACTGTAGATGAATAGGAACTTAAATTGGGGAAGTGGGTTAATTTGGTAGAATGGCAAAAATTGCAAATCATTGATTATTGACAACGTTTTTCTTAAAAATTAAATACGAACAAAACTATGAATTTTACATATAATGATATGCAATTAATTCATTAATACAATTAATTAACAACTATGTATCATTTGGTTGTTATTCAACAAGGAGCGTGCATGTTCCTCTGCTCTTCAAGCATGCTGGTATAATGTGAAATCAACCACCCAGACACGCACATGACTGGTACCAGAAGAAAATTATCTGCAGAAAAAAGTTCACTTATCTACAATGCAATTATAATACCAATGGGTTTGGAACAACATCCGAAAAAAATGGCATGAACACTTCGGACACCGGAAGAAAAAACAGGATCCTGACACCCTATTAAGCATGGCCTTATTAACAATGAAAGAAAAAAAAATGATAAAAACGCATGAAAAAAATTCTCGACTCGACTGTCATCATGATAACAAATGGTATCTAACTAAAAGTTAGTTGCTCATGACACCCGAAAAAATTCCATTGGAAGAAAGTTAATGAAAGTCAATATAGCTCTTCGCACTTAAGCGATTTCGGGAACTTTTCAAATATATTATGTCTCCTGCAGCCCTGCTTTAAGCGAATTTTGATAAAAAATCAAATTTATCAAAATTATACAGAATTATAGCTTAAGCCTCAGATGATTCGAAATACATTTCACGACTCACAGTGATACATCGCGTCGATGAGACGCGGCCTATCTGTGGTCCTTTCTTGACAAGATAGAGTTTCTGATTGAGAGTGTTTGGGTAATCTGTTAAATTTATGTTAGTGGAGCGACAGGTATGTTAACAGGTATCATAACTAGGGCTGGACTATTCAATTCGGTGGTTCAAATCGATCCGAAGGACAAATTATGCGAATCTATCGTGAATCGTTCGTAGAAACAAAAACTTGCTAAATGGAGTGATATTTTTACTTTCAGCGTCAAAATACAATGGATTTTGTCCACATTTGCCCAAAATCGATTATGTTTTGCCATTAAAATAGAAAATTCTGCTCTTATATACAGAGTGTGATTTGAACCTAAATTGTCCTTGCATCTGTTTATTTTATTTTTTAGTAGTTCGCTCCAATTAATGCTGAAAGGAGCGCCTGAAGGGAGCTTATATGCACTCAAATGACGAAGAGCTGATGGTAATAGTAATTCGTGATTATAAATTTGTTGATGTTGATGATGGAGGCCAGTTGTAATATCAAAAATTGGACATTTGTTATTTACAGGAAATTAGTGATTCGATCCGCTTCGAAGAAGTTGTCCAAATCCGAATCGAATTCTAAATGATTCGATTACGCCCAGCCTTAAGCATTTCAAAATATTGCGGATAGACTCTAGGTGAAATATACCTAGGGCACTGGCTGCGAATAATAATTTTATTATATTCAGTAATATCGTTTTGAAAACATTTGATGGAATTATATTACTATTAATTTAAGCATGATTATATTAACTGTTCAAATAATCATTCGCAATACGGCTTATTTGGGTGAGATAAGAGAAAAGAAGAGGATTATTTTTATGAATATTTCATGAGCTCGTCTTTATCTAAAAATTTCCTGTATATGGACCCACAATAGATAATAGATTCATCGCTGTATTCATCGCACGATATTTTACTTCAGCAGTGTGTTCACATAAAACGACAAGGAAGTTCAAGGAAGGGTTCAAGGAAACAAGTATGGATGATAAAGGGAAAAAGAAAACAGGGGTCACCGAAATATGGGATGCTTTTCTATCTACTACATCCGGTCAGTAATATTGATTTTCTTTTTGATTTTTTAAGATTTTTATTTAATATTTAGGATACAGGTATGTCACCAGTGTCATAGAAATCACCGTTGTGGGCACTGTTTCGCTTTGAAAGATTTTGACATATTTTAATCTAAGTGGCATGTTTCGTATTTTGACACCGTCTCCATAGCACGAGGCAACGCAAGCTTTTCGATGTAAGGTTTTCGAGGAAGGATTTTCGGTGAAGGGGTCTCACTAGGGCTGGGTAATTCGACTCGGTGATTTGAATCGATTCGAAGTACAAATTATTCGATTCAATCGTAATCGTGAATCTGTCATAGAAACAAAAACATGCTAAATGAAGTGGAATTTTTTTATTTTTTCAATGACAAAATGCAAATTTGACCAAATCGATTGTATTTCGTCGTTAAAATGAAAATTTTAGCTCTTGAACTAGAGCGTAATTGAAAATACATCGCATTCAAATAGGTTTATGCTAATATTTGCAATTTGTGAATTTGAATTATCTAATTATCATAATGGAGATATTAATAGTAAAGGTAAAAATGGGATATTTGTTGGTCAACGATTCGATCCAATTCGAAAAAATATTCGAATCAGATTCCAATTCCAAATGATTCGGTTTTGCCGAGCTTTAGGTCTAATAATCTTAATTAACAATCTTATACTATGGACAATACGCTACGCGGCGCGGGGCGTATTTTCAGTTATTTTGCAGATAACAGCAAATTTCTGATGAAAAGCATATTTTATCACGATTTTGTTTTAAAGCGGCAAAAACAAGGCAGATAGGACCGAGAACGAGATGAAATTTAACGTTTTATCACAATTATGGCACAGACCTTGGTTTTACCTGTTTTATGTTACAACTACCCTTGAAGGGTACGATCGGTAAAATATAAAAATTGCTATTTACTCCAGTTGCACGAACTTCCAGAAACTGTCTGGCCCCCATAAATACAGCGTCACTGAAAAAGCTATCTCCTTTTCACAATATTTATTTTTTTTAAATATATATATACGTATACATGTTTTATTTAACAGCTCACAGTTTAAGTCATGTGCCACTTGCTTCTGGTGTTGTTGGCCGTTTGTATTGGTACATACTTTTCCTTGGAGTGCTGGCAGTTGCTTGCTACCAGATTGCTCTCCTCGTGGCTGAATATCGTACATACCCAGTACTTATGAATATAAGGTAAAATATATTGATCTGAAAAATTATGTACTTTTAATGATATTCAAAGAGTCAATGTATAACGAAAAATATTGAAGTTGAAATATTGGAGAAGTTTTTACGTTTAAATTACAACAATTATATATTTTATTCGGATGTACCGGAACCAAGTAGAGGTGTTGGTAAAAGGTCACACGGATGTCCTCGTTTTAAATGCTAAATTAGGACTAAAATTGGCCATTATGACGTTTCCAATGACTCAATTAAATTAAAATAATATTTTCTATTTTATTCGACGAAAAATTCCTGGAACATAATATTATAGGAGGTTCAAGGCTCGACGCAGGCGCGCGAATTTTAGATTGTTCATGTCTCAAAAGGTATGGATGTACTTTTAAAATTGGAAAAGAACACAAGCTGCCTCTGTTGCCCCGTGGGCCGAGGTAGTTGACTTCCGCGTGCTACATTTGTCCTGCTCTTGTTGCATTCCTATTACTAGAATAATATGGAAAAAGTAGACATACGTAAGACGTTTTAGTTGGTCATAAAAAGTTATTCATTTTCTAGGTAAAACAAATTTCTAATTGGCTCCCGAATATAATTGATTACATGGATATGGTATTATAGCTCTCTTCAATAGTTATTCATATTGCAGGGTGGTGAATGAGCCGAATCTTGTATTTCCTTCCGTCACAGTTTGTAACCAAAATCGCTTGATGTCAACAAAAGTCAAGAATACAAGGTTTCAAGACATTCCAGATATTGATAAAGTTAGTTTCTTAGACTTAGACTTAGTTTATTTCAGCTTGTAGCGCAATAAATTGAATATGTTTGAAAAGACGGTTGTTCAATTTTCTCTCTTTCTATATTCATTTTTTTGTAGATATTACATATATTTCATGTGCTGTCACCTTCAGAGCCAGTGCAATCTAATGAATAAATTAATTTTCGATAAGATATTTTTCCGAAATAAATACTCAATCAACTTTTCATGTTCATCACAGGCTTTCTGTGCATGTAGATACGTGGGAGGTTTGAGTGGACAATCGAAAAAGAAAGGACGGAGAAAGAGAAGTACTGCTGAATCATGTGTTGACGTTCAGGAATCTGGAATTAAGTAAGAAAATCATTCAAACATAATAATCATACCAATCATGAACCACCGTTGAATGTGGACCGTTTGTGTATTAGCCATTTGAGTTTTTGTCGTGTTGGTACCGGATCCTTTTTGAGGTATGAAATCAACCCTATTTCTTAACTTCTAAATAGACTTTGTACCTTAGGGTTCATGTATTTTGATAATACTTTTTCGAACTTCTATTTCTTTCCGATTGTAGTTGTTTTTTTCGTAACACAGTTCATCTTGAATATACCACAAGAGGCGGTGAAAGGTCATTTTGCTCAAATATGTATTCGAGGCCCTCCAACACTTATAAAATATTTTATATTTAGAAATATCGTTCAGTTGCCAATACCATTAAAATTTGGTTGAAATTTGGCCAATACTTCGAAAATACAATCGAATTTTTTTTCCTAAGCAGGAATCCGAATCTTTTTACTAAAGTATTTTTACTTACAGTTGGGCATTGGTGCACCAAGAAAACAAAAAGCGATATATTGAAAAATTTCAGAATGAATACGATGATATTCGAAAAAAGATGTCGAAACATAGTGGAGAAAACGAAGTGTTGGATCGTTTGCATGCCAAGTATATATAACTGTACAAATTATAGTTCCATAATTTTAACAGAACTGCAATTTTATAATCAGGATTAAAGTTCTTTTTCCAAACAACAATATGTTATATTATTATTATTATTGAACAATTTATAACACCAGTACTGCGTAATTTTCTACCGCATTGAAAAAATTGAAGTGAATTGCCGAATACATAGATTTTCAATTCAATAAAGCAAAAACTGAGCGGTGATGATGCGATGTCAGACATCACCCAATACGTCCTTGGGTGATTTTAAACACCTATAAAATAATAAAAGTGGTTGTTCGAAAAAGTGCCCTCGTGGAAGTTAAGGGCAGGAAAATAACAGATATTCCAGAACCAACTAAATATATGTTTCGACATTTTCCCGTCAACCACCTAAAATCAATATGGCGGTAATTTAAGAAAATCGTCTGATCTGATTCTAATAAAGGAGTAATCAATTCCAAGTATCCAAGTACACGCAAGCCTTTGTTGGATGTGAGTATATTTAAATTCTTTCTGAGCAAGACCAAGAATAAATTTTTGTTTTCATGAAACTATAAAAAAATTTATCTGTACGTAAAGAATAATGTACAGCACCAAATTTGTTGCTCTGATTCAAGTCTGTGATGAAAAACCTAAGGACACTTATCGCACATCATGTTTTTTCGGCCTTATCTCATCGCAAATTTCTATGAAATATACATGGCGACTTCATCAACCTATGTTTTACCACAGACTTTTAGAACCACTAAAGAAAAGGGTGAAGAGAGATCACGTGATGGACACGATGCCACCAAACACGGAATGGATCGATTATAGCAAGGTATGTTTGTTCCGTTACTTCCCAATCGGTTTAATTTTCTCTAGCATTCGTCAAAAATGGGTAGCGCTTCGGAAGCGCTATCCGTCAACGGCCCATACTTAGCAAATCCTAAATCGCCACGCACTCTGTAGTCTAGTGTCAATATTTTAAAATATTTTCCTTTAATTTAATTTAAGTGACAAGTATTTAAAGCTATTCAAAATTTTGTATGGATTTCCATGATCATAGTTTCTAGTTCCTATATTATAATTAGGTAAAAGGCAAGAACGATTGGTGGGGATTACTTAATGCAACAACAGCAGATAATTTTGCTTCGATTGGCAATTTAGTGAGAGCGACAGCAAACGAAACAAAGCATCTCGGGCACCAACCAGAAGATTTCATCGTTCAATGCAGCTTTGACAACAGTCCATGTTCATACAGGTGGTTACGTGGTAATAGATTAAAAAATTGCCATCATACCGATAATCTACTTTGTTCACAATTTATATTAATTTCTTTACAATAACGGTTTTGAGTGAATCACCATAAGAAGAAGTAGACCATGTGTTGACGAAAAGGGCGATGCTATTGAACATTGCTTACCATTCTCACTTTTGGTTGAATACCGAAATAAAATGCTGCTTTAATTGGATCTAACACTATAACCAGCTTTAGCAAAGCGAAAGTTTACGGAATCCTTACTACCAAGTACAGCTGTTATATACGTCAAGAAAAATTATTATTATTATCAGAAACTTGAACCTTTTCCAGTTCGTATATAAATTATTACTTTTCGCTGAAGATGATAAAGAACGTTTTTCTTCACAGGGATTTTCATATGTTTCAACACAAGAGATACGGAAATTGTTTTACTTTTAATCACGGAACGCTTGGTGATCAGCTGAGATTTACAAGTAGATCGGGAACATCTTATGGATTAAAGATGACACTTTTCATTGATCAAAAAGAGTATATTGGATTATTATCACCAGTATGAATTTGAAGTGATTTTGCTTATCTTATTCAGTCGTATATCCGAATTAGGACCAACAATGAAAAACTTTTGGCTAGCTTCGACTTGATGCATCTACCAATAATAAATTATTTTTGCTATAATAATATTTTTTGCTCTTCATTACCATGAATTATCCCACTGAAAATGTTTTGTTAAATCTTAGTCGTCTTAAATAATACAGAAAAATGAGGAGTATGTAAGTTGGCGTATTTAGCAAAATAACTTTTGTGGAATGTTTTTCTAGATATTGATCTATATTTTTTGAATAGTTCTAGGATTGAAAAAAATAAATAAAAAAAACTTTTTTTTGAAAAACAGATATATTTTCTAAGAAAAAATTTTTTAAAAAATAATTCTTCGAAGATTTACAAAAAACATTGATAATGACGGTTCATATCATGGCCCAGCGTTATACAAAAAATTCATGGTAACGATGGCCAACGTTATCATTCTAAACGGCAAAAATATGTTTTCCCATGTTCACGTCGCTGGACTTGGATGCGAGCATAGTTGTCTTATAAAATTGTGATATATATGCTATAACGGATCATTATTGAACCGCTTGCCTAATATTCTGAAATTAGCGTTGTGTTTGTGCACTAGTGTAGCCTAATGTCATTCAGTTAGTCCGAGATGGATAAAGCATTCATCTGAATCGTAGATTGATTTTTTCGATAGCCCGCGTGCCAAAGTTAGGACAGAATGAGATTTCATTTTTATCATGCGGGGGAAAGAAAGTCGGGAATACGAATCAACCAACTGTCCCACCTCGACCCTTTTGTTCAGATACCGGTACAAGTTGCACGCCGGGAATGAAGTTTTTTGCCTAACCTCAACAGTTCTTTTCCTGTACGTGATAAGAGGAGAAAGCCGTGACCATCGGGTACCGGCGAGGTGTCCAGCAATCCTCTCGCGTATAATCATTTCGCTATGATCGCTTTCCTAAGGCCTTGCCGACTGAGCTAACCGGGCCTTTTTTTGAAAAAAAATTTTTTTTTAAATTTTTTGAGAATTTACTTTTCAAAAAAAAATTTCCCATAAAAGCACAAAGAAAAATGTTGATAACGATCAATCACCATAGCTTTACGACTTCGAAAAAGTATTTCGAATTTACGTATCCATTTCATTTATTCTTGAAGGAAGCTGGTGTCCGAACCACTGTTCACCGCCCATTCACAGTACCTTTTCCAGAAGATGATGGTTCTGATTGCAGACCTGGGACATCAACTACTTTTGTTATTAGACAGGTAGGCAAGCCTATGTAGTATATTCACAGTCAAGCATGTTGGCCCTAAATTCCTAATAAAGTTCCTAGGCCTTGATCATAATAGCTTTCTTCTATTAGTGACTATATATATAAATCCCATTGCACCCAGGCAGAAGATTACCATAATAATCGTTTTGTTACGTATATGGGACGCTGATGAAACGATCCACCGATAATTCACAAAATAAAATTTCTGACTGACTGAGTTGTGTTTCTGAACAAATCAAAACACGTTGTACGGCATCATTATCATGTCGACGTCAATTTTAATAATTCTTCGTTGTTCTGCAGCATGAAATTCATCGAACTAAATTTCCTTATGGAGGTGAAGATTGTACTGATGGAATTGTGGAAGATACGTCGGTCTACAGAGGAGTTTATTCTTTTTTGGTTTGTAGTTCAAAAAATGCGATTTTTTCAAGACATTGTTTTTACTGTGTGAATCACTGAAACATGGCCTGCACAATTAGTAGTGGTAATAGTTCCATCGTTGTTGTTGCTGTTAATGACTACAATAGTATTTGTTGGGTTCGCTCGCCACTATCGCAAAATGAAGTAAAACACCTAACATTCTTACGGTAATTGTATTACAAAGATTGCCTAGTCATAAGTTGTATCATTTTGTTTTCAATACAGGCTTGCACAAAATCCTGCATCCAACGCGAACTTCTGAAGGAATGTGATTGTGTAGATGACATTAATACTGTGCTAGAAGA
The DNA here is from genome assembly GCA_963675895.2 of Styela plicata. Taxonomy (NCBI): domain Eukaryota; kingdom Metazoa; phylum Chordata; class Ascidiacea; order Stolidobranchia; family Styelidae; genus Styela; species Styela plicata. The sequence continues at coordinate 5,856,686 of OZ023151.1, read as the reverse complement.
TGTGAGAATTTGTGACATCATGATTGAATCTGAATGTATGTAACATGCCATAAATACATTGTAGATTTGTTTTTTTTGTTCAACAAGCAGGCCACACTTTGAGCTTGTTAATGGCTTTCAAATAAGAAGAACAAAACATGACATGTAGACATGTAGATGACATTAATACTGTGCTAGAAGATGTGAGAATTTGTGACATCATGATTGAATCTGAATGTATGTAACATGCCATAAAAACATTTGTAGATTTGATTTTTTTTTCAACGAACAGGCCACACTTTGAGCTTGTTATTGGCTTTCGAATAAGAACAAAACGCATTTTGTCAAACGTTAACCTTTCTTCCCGCAATGTTGTGGGGGTTCGGCAAAAACTTGATTGAGCTTTTTAAAAATGTTTTCATACGACAAAATGATGATCCTTTTGCGCAATTGTTTCCGAAAAATATGCACCGAAGACTTGACGTTTTAATTTTCCATTTTCCGCTTAAAAAGATGGCAACCTTCAAGTTTAAAAGTGGTATTTGTCCTCAATCTGACAAAATTTGCACTTGTAAGGAGACACAAAGAATGTTTATGATATTGACGAAAACCTCCTGGTCGCTGGACAAATGCGCCTCGTACCTTGGTCCATTTACAGGGTTTCCGCAAATGACAAAACCATTCACCACATCTTTTTTTACAATAAAAAATTACTTCAATGACCCTCAATCAAATTTAATACCAATATCTGACCTCCCCACTGTCATTTTCTTTTCTTTTCATTATTCTCTTCTATCTTCATAATTTAAAAAAAATAATTTAAATGATTCAGCAAAGTGTGTCAATACAGTGTACCAAAAGTTTGAAACTGACGAACTGGAATGCACCTGCAATCAATTATGCAAGTGAGTTCGGAATACTTACATCAGTCATTTCTGGTATTGTTTTGTAACAAAAAATTACCGAATTTCTGATTTAGAAACTTCGCCATTTCATTTTTCCAATACAACTCTAATTTATTCTTCTTCAGTGAGACGTATTATACAAGTCAGTACAGTGCAACTTTGTGGCCATCTGATCAATATGAAGGTTATTTGTATGCTGATATCGCAAGTAAAAGTTCAAAGGTAGCTTCGGTATTGAAAAAAGCAAGTGAAACTCCGTAAGTTTAATAACAATAGTTTTATGATTTTTATAAAAATTAGAAATATGATATTATTATTTTTTTTATACTGATCTTCTAAAATGAGCCTATACTGATAAAACCGATAGTGAACTCGGTAGTCTCTATAATAGCCGTTACCCATGTTTATACAATCAAGACAAAAAGAGTTCTAGCTCAGTCGGACACGCTTCGATCGAACTAGCATTTTTTATCGTCCTGGGTTTGAATTTCAAGCGACATGATTACTGGCGAGAGGATCGCTGGGCAACTTTTCGGCACTCTGTGGTTCACGTAACTAATGGTTGCCGATAAGGAAAAACGAATGGGCCTTAAACGTTAAGCCAAAATGTGCTAAATATGTAAAACGAGATTTAAACTCGGTCAGATCTCTTGTTCAAGTCCCGACAAGTCCTGTGTGTGAACCCTTACCCTTGGCGGTGCGGTCCACCAACAACACATATTTGGTCAAATTTGAATTTTTTCAATACCGTCAAGAATTATTACTGTCAAAGACCAATGATTTCACTGCATTTTTTGTTACAGTGTAGGCTCTGCCGTATAGGAAAGTGCATATCTTTCTGACAACACTAACTTTGTTCCCCTATACGTGGTCGCTGGCACAAGGCCTTGCTCGAAGGGAAATTCACTCCAGCGGGTTACCGAAAACATATCTTATACAATATTCCATGCATCCATATTGCATTTTTAGGAAGAATATTGTCCGGGTGAATATCAATTATATGGAACTCAATAAAGAAGTATTTACAGAAGTAGAAAAATATGGAGTAAGTTTAATGAAATGCATTTTGGGAGGAATGTTGAATTAATTTAGCTTTGTCAAAAATTTGCAATTGTTTGTAGCTTATTTTGAGTAATTATAATTGATGGCGCGATCTATAAGTTACGATACATGAGATAAAAAATTTTCCATCCAATTGCGGATAGCAACTTACCAGTGTCAAGTTCACAAGGTTTTGAACAAGAAACTAAGATACCACCAGTGGCGCTATTAACATACGCTTCACGAAGTACTACAATAGTATTTGTAGTACTTAATTACTTATTGTTCTATATTTAGTATTTTGCAATGTTTATTTCATGGTATATGATAGTTTGTTTTTATAATAAACAATAAAAAAAATTATTACAGACGTTATTGGCAACTTGTATATTTTGCTAATCAACACTTATTTATTCGAGATGTTTTCATTGCTCACTGGGTCATCTTAATATCTTGTTTGCCCTTGTATGTCTGTAAAATTTCAGGTCATATCTAACCACCGCTAGACGTATATGTATGGCATGACTACATTTGATATGTGTTATAGTTAGAGTTGACCTTACAGTCTAATTGAAACGGTATTGTATTCGAAATTCATTTTTAAATAGAATAATGTTTTAACATATCAGATATACGAAATTGCTAGTATTTAAAATTTGGCATATATCATGAATTCAATGCTAAATGGATGAAATAATGGATAATACTAAATTACTTTTAATCGAAATTATAAAAAACACGATTACTTGGAGAAAGATGTCTACAATTTCACACACAAGCAAGCACTCGGAGGTGGGTTGGTCAATCCTCGAATCATCATCCTTCCAAAAAATTCCATTGCATCATCCAACCATGTCATCCTGCCAGGAGTCTGTTTACAAAAAATAAGCTTTCACTTATGTTTCATATATTTTCAGATATGGGATTTGTTGAGCAGCTTGGGTGGTTCAATGGGTTTGTATGTCGGAATGTCGGTTGTATCATTTGTTGAATTTTTTGGTGTTTTGTTCTTTATGTTAACATACTGTGTAACGAGGACATTGCGAAGGAACAAGAGGGTGTAAGTAGGCATAACTATATTCACAGATGCAATGTAGAATTATGGCTATTCGTGCGTAGAATTATAATAATTATGATCTAATAACATAAGGGGTTAATGATCCAATCGATACTATCTGATGCCCATTATTTCCAAAGCGTTTTTAGACGTTTTAGTTGCAACGCAGACTATTTTATTTCTGGTATTTTATTATTGTACTATTAATATGCCGAGGTATCGGTATCGGCAAATGTTCGTATTTTTAGGGTACATATATTTGTAAGGATATTTCCAACAATAATAATTCAAACAACAATGACCCCATACTGAGTACTTTATGTTATGACTGGCAAACCAAATAATGGATGTACATTTGTGTCGCATTACTGTTGGACAACACCAAAAATCCCGACCAAAAGGCATGTATAAAAAATTGAATTGAAACCTCCTGACCATTAACGTATTTATTGCAGAACACTTGTCAGATCGATATATCCTACAAATGAGAAAGAAGGATATGAAAATATGGTGTATAACTCTGGAGATCTGATGAAATTGCGGTGAGTTTCCATGATATTGACGAAAAACAACGGTAGAAAAAAAGATTTTCGAAAATTTTCCATACTAACAAAAGACACAGCCTTTCTTTGTGTGTGAACAGTTTTAATTGGAAATTCATTCCATTTCACTGAAGCATGCGCTATGTGGGAACCACGGCGTACATCAGTTAGCACCGTGCGCTTGGCCAATCTTTTTGTTTTGTATTTCACGTTTTATTTCATTCATCGTAAGTAAGCATATATATATTTATTTTAATTCAATAGGAATGGTGATCAGGTATTCAAACAGTCATGCGTTACGAAAATCTAACTTTTTGAGCATATATATATATAATTATATATATATCTCACATAGGGTTTATTCTGCGAAAGTGGGAAGCTAGCGTGGTTGTCCAGTTATCCTCTCGTATATAATCATCCCCAAGAGATTCGAACTTCGACCACGCGGGCGTTGTCCTTACGCTTAGCGATTGAGTTAACCGGATTCCCCTTTATCTATTACATACCGTATGTATTTTCTGGTGGAAAAAAGACTGCAATTCGCCTTAATCGCGTGGTTTACCGTGTCTTACTGCTATTATTATTAGTTATCATGACAAGCCCAGAGCCCACTCAACAAAATGTAATACAATCATCTATATATTTGTTCTGAATATTTTGCAGTGCGAAACCTCTTAAAGATGTTGACCTTCTTTCAATGAGGCGCCAATGCAGATCAACAAGTACTGATTCTTCCGAAAAGAATTTACCGATGTTTGAACAGGGAAATTGGAATACTACGTACGGGACCGACAATACTGACTTCAAACTTCGTAATCAACAAATGTGATACCAGATTGGATTGTTTCTGTACTTCATCACCCCTATTGCCATTTTTTGTGAAATTGGGATCCTTGGTGACTGTAAAAATGTTTTAGCTCGTTTTTAATTTGACATTTTTTACTATCCTTATTTTAAGTATTTGTAGAGTATATAGATCCTGCAATCAGTGACCACGCATATGCGATCATGATTTGTGTTCTTAACAATGTGTGCTGTTCAAACGAGTCCGCATAAGCTATAGCACCATGGGATGAGTAATGTCGACATCCTTTCCATTTGGCTTAGTTGTAGTGTAGTGTCTTCTGGCAAATTTTCCTCATCTGAATCCAGAGAAGTGGCGTGTGCAATCGGACAAAAAGAAATAGAATACATCGAAATGTGCCACTTCTAATGTAAAATAGTATATAACATTCCATGGAATTTAATATTGATTAAAGTTGAAAAATGCCAATCTCTTTGCTTTAGATATTCCGTTTAGGCCATAATGTTTTGTTAATATTTGTGTCGCTTTTTGTATAGGCTGCCTAATATTATTAGTGAATAGTTTATTTCCATATGCACACACATTTTGCATTTTTTGTTCGAGATATCTAGCAGTGGGATCAAGTAGCGAGTATGGAAGGCCAAATTTTTTTTGAAATGCGATGACCACACGTTGGTATGATCCAGCAACAAAAGACACCGTTCTAAAAGTGTATCTCAAAAAAATTAATGCGCCACGAGGGCGCGCAAAAGTTTAGTATAGCCTAATCAATTTCAAACACTAAATTTTAGATAAAGTTTCAAACTCTGAAAAGTGGACTGAATTCTGTCAAACTAAACGTATAAACATATTCTCAAGTTTCGTAGGAAGCGAGAGAGTTTGCGTATTTTACTAGTTTTAGATGGTCTGTCAAAAATATTATGGGGGGCTTCCACATTTTTCACTCAAAGTTCATAAGTGGAGGGTGTCCGCTTACGCCAGCTCCGCCAAATGCATTTGGACCAGCTTATGAGAAGAAGGGACGTACTTGCCGATGAAAGGAAATAGTCTCCTGTAGTTGAGACATTTGGTCCTAGAGGGTCAATGAAGGTGTATGTCAAAAATGTAGCCAAAACTGCTCGGAAAGGTAACCTGAATGACTAAGATACACGCACGAATGAAAAATGAATAATACGCATGAATAAGCAAATCATTGTTACATTGTTAAGTGGCAAAGAGAATTGTGTTTCAGTTCTAACGTATGGGAGAGTAAAGACGGGAGAACCGGTAAATCATATGGTGAACCACGACCTCTCGTGCAAATACCAGTTCAAAGTCGGGAATGGAATTTTTCCTATCCTTCTACAGATTTTTCCTGTACATAGATATGGTTGGTGGAGTAAGCCACAATGCGCTGACGTCGATGCGGTTTCCCACAATCCTCTTGCATAGTTGCAATCAGTATTCAGAACCTTGAAAAGAGGGGCAAAAATTAAAAAAGTCCGCGGTCAACTCATGGCGTCATAAATAGGCACAGTGGGCAAACTTTTTTTCTGGAAAAAAGCGTTTTTATTGGATATGACTATTAAACCTGCCTAAAATCGCGCTGAAGCAGTGAAAATTCAAGGCCCAGATCAGGATAAACAAGCGCTTTATCCTATGCAAAAAAAATTTGAGTTTTCCTACATTTTGAAGCTCTCAAAAGGTCATTTTGGGATTGTTTTAGTCTGCTACGGAGGAGGCATGGTCCCCTTGAATATCAGTCTGTGTGAAAAATCTGAGCGAGATCTTAAATGTTTATTTTTACGTCATCATAAAAAATTCAATGAAGTAAACACGAAAATCAACGCTCAGGTCCATAGTGCAATGATTCTATTTTAAAGCGTAGGCGTGGCTGCAGTTGGCGTGGCTTCGAAACAATTGACTTCACGCCTCATCAATTTCATTGACGATTCAATTCAGAATTTGTTATGATCAGCGATTGCCCTGGGACGCTCTGCTGTTCTGTCTTAATAGTACAGTAAGTTGTTTAGGCAAGGCTTATTTCAGATTTTCGGAATAATAAAGTCAAAGCACTGTCCTATTGTACGGTACCGGTACAAGCTGTCGCGTTCACCTTAACACCACCAGTCCACTGCACAGTGCATGTTGAGTGGATTGTAATCCGATGATACCTAAATAGAAAATATAACGTTACCGGTAACGTTATTATGATGCCAAATTTTCGCACTGTCCGACTTGTTCGAGGTCGAGGTGGATATGGATTCACGTTGTCGGGACAGGTAACTATTTTTCTGATAAAAATAGAATCATATACTGTCCTAAACAAAAAGTACGGGTAAGGTTTTGTCCAGCCATTATCATCAGCTTTGTTATAAACCCAATCAATACTCTGTACTGTAATAATGTTTAGATTTTATTTTATTTAAGAGTAGAATCGTATACTGTCCTAAACAAAAAGTATGGGTAAGGTTTTGTCCAGCCATTATCATCAGCTTTGTTATAAACCCAATCAATACGGTACAGTGTAATAATGTTTCGATTTTATTTTGTTTAATAATAAGTATAAATTACTTCGTAGGCACTAGCTATAGGAAGCATAATGGTTTTCTGTGTCTGTGCATATCAGAATTCACAACTAAGTCTGAGTAAACTTCTTCTAAAAATGGGAGTAATCTGAGATTGTAATATGGTAATTTAGAAAAAAGTGCTTATCTCGCCGTTACATGACTACATAGTCTTACTTTATCAGAAATTCAATTTGCTCAAACATGTGTCACAGACGGACCACGCCTCAGCACTGCGATCCGTCAGTGACTCATGCTTAACAAAACATGTTTTGACTACCTTTTTTTGATTGGGTGACAGATTATTTTTTTCGTTGATTTCAGGCACCATGTTGTATCAGTTGGATTGCAGAAGAAAGCTCTGCAGAAGAAGTTGGGATAAGGAAAGGAGATTATATTGTTAGTGTCAATGGACACAATGTATATGATGCCAGTCATGAGCATGTTGTCAAGCTTATAGGTGAATACCGTAAACTCTTTGTATTTGTAATGCACTTTATTATTCCATCAATTGCGAAAGACTGAATCACAGTTTTATATTTCTATAAATGGTAGTATCAATAATGTTGTTTTACTTTTCATCATGAGTAGGGGAAAATTAACAATTTAGAATTTTTGACCGCATTTCTTAAGTAAGAAAGAACAACTTCATATTGGTATTTTTATGAATGTTTGTTAGCAATTTGATCAGGGATTTATGCAGATGAAAATTTGTTGGGTATGAGACACTGGTGATTGCAATTTTCTCGAATTCATTAAGATGTTTGATTGAAATGATTGCTTGAAAAGTTAACAGCAATTGCATTCTGTTTAAGGATAATTACTCTTTGTTTTGAAATGAAATAAACTACCATATAAATCATTAATATATAAAATATTATGATCATAGCAAGAAACAAAATTTCCCGTCTCAAAAATTTTGTTAATCAGCACTATATAAGCTTAGTTATTAAATAAAAATAGATGGCCGTCGTTACAGGGCCTTGGTCAGGTGATCCACTCTAAGAGGGGGCTATAAAAAAAATGGTAATTAATAAATTAATTTTAATTTAATGAATTTTTTATATTGTTTTCTTACGCTCCTATTATTTTTAAGGGATGTCGACAGATGTTCTCAATCTGGACATACAAGAAAGCAAATTAGGTGACGATTATTCATCTTCAGATGATGAAAATTTGAGTGCAGCAGCACAATTTCATTCTGAACTACATCATAACAAAAGAAGAATCATGGCAAAACCTCCATATTCTGGACAATCCAGAACAGAGGAAAATCGATTTTACGATTTTAATAGAACTGAACAGGTGCTGAGTGAATTGAAATCCGGTGCTTTATTTCAAAGTGTGCTTTCTGCCATTGATGCAAATTCTTTTGATGTCGATTCATCGACCAACTCTAGTAAATCAAGTCACAGTTCCAGAACAAGATCACGACACAAAACCAGAGAATCGAATGCCAAATCGCCTAACATGCCAAATACAAAACCTCATTCTAACACAAATTCAATGCATCGTACCAAAACCAGAGATCACCATACACACAAAAGAAATTTATCAATGCCAATCGAGAGCGTATCTCAAGCTAATTATAGTGCCAACTCTTCTAACAATGTTTTTGTGCAATCTATTGTCGCATATCTTGGTACAGTAGAAATGATGATACTACAACAAGATGATATACCGAGATCAAGTTTAGCAGCAATTGAGGCTTGTGTCTATCAACTTAGAAGAGAACAGCACATTCATCAAAGAGTATTGTTAAAGGTAGGATTGTTTATTCCAGAGTGGCGCAATCTTGGCTTTCTTCAGTTGTCTGAAATGAATCCTTATTCGGATGAAAAAAAGCGTTGAAGCCATCTACTGTTATTTTATAGCAGTGAAGATGGTTTTGAACCTTTTTTTACAGTTTGGTTGCCACAAGACAGACACTCGAAAAGAGACTTGAACCTTCAAGAAATATCATGAAATATTGCATGTTTACTAAGTTTTCTTCTCTTCGCGTGTCTGAGTGTTCAAATTTTATTAAAAATAATATAGAAATCCTAGTTGAAATTTATTATATTTTTCAAATATTCTCTGAAGACTCCTTTTGTGACAAAATTCGTATCTGAATTTCATGCTTTATTAAATTTTTCAAAAGCGATATGCTGGTACCTAATATGTTTGAAAAGAAGATATTATGATTTCTTGTCTGGGATTTTGAAATTTTTTATAAGGAATTGAATTTTGGTTAGCTCTAGAACATTCTTTTTCTTCTGACATAGTTAAAATGCCCATGGACTCAAGAACAATGAATTTAATAAAGGATAACTTGAAATTCCATATTCTAAACTATGCATCACTGTAGTCCGGTTCGAATCCTGTTAGGGATGATTATATGCGCTAATTTATTTCTAATGGGAAGAAAATTACTGTTTGTTCTGACTTTGACTAAAACTGAACATTTTCTGTCAGGTTTTTCAATCATCTGTAAAACTATACAGTGCAGATGCAGATGTGATAGCAGTTTATGATGGACAGCAAATCTGTTATTCATCTGCATGTCCTGAAGACAACAGATTTTTTTGCATTGTCACCTCCCATGTAAGTCGATTTCAATATTTTAATGTTGAGTTAAATAGTTTATAATTTCCTTAAGTTCAAAAACAATTATATTCTATTCTAATGAAATTTTGATTTAATCAGGATATATATTGTACAGTACTGCAGAATAGGAACCTACAAGGTTATGTTATTTTTATTGCACATTTTGATATAAGCACAGTGGTTTTCTTCGTTATTTAAAATGTTCAATTCATGTCTTCGGATGGGCGATAAATCTTCAAAACCAGCAACACAGCTATTTCATAGCAGTGTGATGATTTCTTTTTCTACAGTTTTGTTGCTCATAAGAGGATTCCAACCACAGATATTTCATGATATATTGAAATATTGATTAACTTAAGATGACTCTCCATTTTCTTTGGGTGTTGGAGTAGATTGCATTCAGCCAGTCTGGGTACAAGCTCAACAAAGTTTTGATAAAGTCTTCATAACCATCAGTAAATATCCTGGTATATTATCGGGCCTTGATTAAAAAATTAGTTTCTGTAGTGGAGCAAAAGTGTGTTAATTTAGCAGCATTTGCCTGATTAAATGCATTGTTTGTTAGGGACATTTAGACCTGTTTCCTTGGCTTATGTAAACAATCAAAATAGTGTTTATTTATTATTCGAAGGTCAATCTAGAGGTCGAACTAAGCTCTCAGACGGGTAAATGACTAATAAGTGCCCTTCAAGTAGTCAAAAACTTGCTGAAGAAACCTTGTGCTAGTTAGTCCCATTTTGCTGTGCTTAAATGAATATATAATATTAAAGCATTGATTGCTGTATGAATGTAATCAGAAAATTGTCAAGTATGGGCAATGAAAAATCTATATCGGATTCCCTCAAAAAAATATTGTCCAAAGTCCAATTGTTACATATGAGGCACTGATAACACGCGACGTTGAAGTGTGGAACATTCTCTGGCGTATGGTTGACAAAATAAGATTTTTGATTGGGCCAAGATGGGTCTCAGCTATGGTGCATTCCGGTTGCGATTCATACTTGATGATTACCGATAAGAAAATTTGTAAAATTTATTGAATGGCGCAATCAATAATTTCTGCCACCAAGCCGTTATAAAATGATTAGAGATGTCCCGATGTATCGGAAGTGGTATCGGTGATATTGAAGTAAGGGTATCGGTACAATATCAGAAAGTTATCATCACCGATACCGATATTGGGTACTTCTTAGTTAGGGTGGCGATTTTTACAATACACTGTGCGCATACGTTTTATTTATGTGATAGTAAATGGAAAAGCAACTGTTTTATTGTACAGCAATGGAATTTTCTACTTGCTCGGGCCTGTTCAGTCTGGATCTATGTCAGCTTCGTGTCCAAAAATGTTCATAATATGGTAGACAGGCCTTATTGCTAGAACGATTATATTTACATTTTGGATTTTATTCGATAAAATTCGTCACTCCACTGTATTTAATTTTGAAAATTATGTCTGTTTTGATGATGCAGAAAAAGATATTAGGTGTGCCGTTAGTTGTGTACCCACAAACATTTCCCCCGCCTATTTGCCCATTTTATTTCAGTATATTTGAATACGTAAAAGTTTGCACTCCAATGTATGCAGAAGCGCAAGGGTGCTTATGTAAGTAGGAGCAAACATATGTGAATGCAACTGTACTGGAAGTATGTGGATAAAAAAAAGCCTTTAACATTTTTGATAAAGTTTTCTGTATCGGTATTGGAATATAAATTAAGAATTTGGTATGCTATCAGTACTTGTATTAATTTGTGGAAATTTTGGCATCGGTCCATCTCTAATATCGGTACAGTATAATGAGACGAAAAAGCATAAAAATTAAGTCAAGAGGAAACCTAAAACGATATATCAGTTTACTGTTACCCAGGGAAGATACCACCAAATAAATTCTACTACAAAAGTTTAGTTCTGTATGGAATATTTTATTTTGTTTACCATCCTGTTTTATAATTTTTTACTCTTTGGTATGCTAGTGATCGTTAGTCAGTTTCTTTTAGGCACTGCGCACAATTTTTCTTTGAATGAATTTTAATAGGAGTAAAAGTTTAAAATTTTTTGCCCTCAGTGCAGTATAAAAATGTAAAATCAGTTGTTTTATTTAAACTTAAAAAGTAAAGAGTTAGATAAGGAAACAATCTTTCTAATAACTTCCTTCATGTCTATGACTGCCCAGTATTCGCTCAGTATTTTCAAAAATAAAATACAGGTTTGCTCTTTTGATGAAATCTAACAGGATTTTAGTTGAAATTATTTATCTTTAGGAATTTAGATGAGAAATTGTCACAATCCCAAATTTGATTTTTGCTATTGGTTCACAGAGGATCTGTCAATTTCCTAAATGAGGAAATATATATTAATTCTTATCCTGGTTGAATCGTCCATGGTTTTGTCAAGCATCAAGGATCACAAATGGAAGAGTGCCTTGGTGACTCAATTCATTAGTGGGCCATGTCTGACAAATACAAATTGTACTAAATTTTTATTGCTTGGTACGGATAGACATATTTGATTAATATTAACTCTGTATAAACTTTCTTGTTTCAATTTAGAGAAGGTACGGATAGACATATTTGATTAATATTAACTCTGTATAAACTTTCTTGTTTCAATTTCGAGAAGGGTTTAGAGGATTTTTTAAAAATCTTTCTGACAATTACCGTTTGTCGTCTTTGTGGCACCAACAATGATATTTTTTCCGGTTAACAGCTTAACAGCGCAGTTACGACATGATGTTCCCATAATTTAATTAGTCACGGCCGTTTCAAGTGGTGAAGTAACTCTATAATTATCCAGTGATTAAATATCCTGTTAGGAATCCTACGTCTTCAGTTTTTGTATAACAGCTTTTCCCTTACGTAAGCAAGGAGCCTTTTATGGCCCATTTTACTAAAATCAGCCTTTGAGCCTTTGATGAATTGAAAACTAGACGCAGTTATTACTAGGATTGTTAGGATAATTTATAATTTAGGTTTTTCAATGATACTGAAAAATTTCATTTAGTTTATAGCGTTATCGTTTATATCTCAAAAATTTCACATTTTCAAAGTTACAATTATTTGAATCAAGATCCTGATTTTTTTTATAATTCAAAATTTGCAGTTCATTTTTCTGACATGATCAATGATTTTTCACACAACAGGCCAGCTACGTTTTTGAACATCTTTACCGGTAAGGTATGGTTTTCATAACCAACAATAGTAAAATCTTCTTCTTTAATTTTAACAGAGGAACAATCAAGTACGCTGTCATCAATTTATGGTAGATCCAGATATCTGTTCTCACCGAAACCACTTGGAAAAAGCCAAAAGGTGACAAATTTTAGACTGATTTATGTGTTAGATAGACTACTAATGGTAGTACACTACAAAATGGCAGAATACCAGGTAATGTGCTACTAGTACACCCTAAAATGGGCTACTGTTGCGAAAAATAGTATTTTTTTTTGTCACAATAATTTTTTGAAATGATATTTTTTGATACAATCAAACGCTGAACAATGCTGAAGCATCTGAATCGCATGAAAAAAATGGACACCCGAAAGAAGACAGTCTCCCTGTAATAGTGGATGGCTCAAAAATATATTCTATGTCAAATTCTTTCTCACTCGCCCCATTCCATAATGAGCAAAATAAAATAAATTCACACAATAAAATAAGAGAAACCCCTATTACGACAGTTATAAAGATGAAATCAAATCTAATTCAAAAATCGAAATAGAAATCCACTTCAGTTGAGCATGTTACAATTACTGTAAGCTCCATCAGATATCCATCCTTGGTATAGCATGATCAGGACAGCTCAGTTTGAACCAAAATAAAGTTAAGTTACGCTGCACGCTTCACTTGGTTTTAGCGGGTTTTTCAAATCAATTACTTTTATCAGCATGTTATGATGCGTCATGGATAGTTCACCAAAATTGAATTAGAACGATTTCATAAAAAAGGCTATTAACAAAACGTTATTCAATGTCAGTACACAATTATACAATGTTGCTAATATTGAATAAGTAAAACTTTTTGCTGTTCGTCAGTCTTTCCGTTATTGAGTTGCACAAGTGCTTGAAAGGTTGAGTGTTTTAAGAACTCGGCAGGCATCTTTTAACGCTATAATTTGATGAATTTATACTGTATCAAATCTTATCTAATTGGTTAATTTTTACAATGTCATAAGAAAACCATGACCATGTTGCCACCAAAATAGTTTTATTTCAAAAAGTTTATTCTCGTTTTCCTCATCTTCACTTTTATTGCAAGATTTTTGTGAGCTTTCTCAATACCACATTATGTACTTTCTTAGTGAGATATAATGTGTGAAGAAAATTATTTTTAGATTAGAAAAGGTATTACACTAGAAAAGGTATTCCCATTTTTATAGTTTCAATTATGATTACCAGGTAAGATCCTTTCAGTTATTTGACAATAATTTAATATTCTAAGAAACTCTTTGGGAAAAAGTCATGACATACCAAATCAGAGCAGTTCTTCCATTAGTAGTACGTTGAGTTGAATTGCTGATGTAGTCTGTCCATGGTTGATGCTTAATATGAATAATAACATCCATAGGTCATACTTATTCTTCACACTATCTTCACCGAATTGTCATAAGGTATAAAATAAACCCACTCAACCTATTGTTGTCAGAATAGGATAGTGCTATTGTTAGGTTTCAGACAAACTACAATTGACAGACAAGAGATCAGAGTGAAATACAGGAAGGAAATCCACCTGCAATTCATGGTTTCAATTACAGTACAGTAGTTTCATTCAATAATGAGATATTTACTGTGAATTATTTTAGGGGATGTTAAAGTTCGACGCAGTTTGCTTAATTAGAAAAGATTTTTTTCTAAACTTATGCTTTGTTGAACACAAGTTATGACACAGTCATAAATGTGTCCGGCAATTGACTCTTTTTTTTTATCCTATTTGTGTGGCAGCATGGTAACAGAATCTTGCTTTTCTTCGGGTGTATGAAACGTTCACCTCTTTTTCTTCTAATGCACAGAAAGTCTTTGAAACCATCAACACTGCTATTAGATAGAACTGTTTTTTGTACAGTGTTGTTCTTATCAAACATTTAAAGAGAGATATTTTAATCTATTAATATCGCTCCTTTGTTAAATGTACCTCTGATGGCATCCATTTTTTCAGGTGTCTGGGTAATATAGTTCAGATTTATCTTGTTGTTTACATTGAATAATTTGTGGATTTCATTGCCAAATTACTCCTAGTACTACATAGGAAAATTATTTTAGGTATTTGGCTGGTAAGAAATCACTTGACTAAAAATATTGCGTAAAAGTTTAGCACATGGAATTATACACGTGTCTCCAATGTGTGTTTTACAATTGTTTTTCATCTCTTTGAAGTAAAATATAGGTACAGTAAGTAAAGGTATCACAAATTTTTATACATTGTCTTGCACACTTTTAATTTCAACTACACAACGATATTTATTTACAACTGTTATAAAATATGTTGTTTTGCCTGAGGGCAAATTTATATATTTACAGATGTTGACAAACAAAATGACAAACAAAATTTGAGTGAAATTCAACTTCATTATTACTCAAAATATTGTAACTTGACTAGCTTGGGATATTTGCTATAGTTTCACCACTTTTAATTCCGCTTTTGGTGTTCTGGATCGTTGTATGGTACAACAATTTTGGTTTTTCTTATAATTCTCATCATATATTTTGCCATTGATAGATTTTTACTAATCAATGAATAATAAGAGATTTGAAAAATACCAGCAATTTCTAACTTAATCGACATCAATTTTAAAAAAATAAAGTAATTTCAATAATGAAAACATGCAATGGCGATGCTTTTAGAAGGCCGAAAACCATGCATAGTCGGTATTTAAAAAATTACAAAGTCAGGATTAATATTTATTTTTGAATCAATATTTCGCAACAAGTAAAAATATGCGAATTTTGTCAAGAACAAAATTTAATCTTACATAAGCTACTTATTGGTCATTAATGATCAATCTTACTCAATTGTTTACTCTACCTCTGTATTAAAAATTCTTGAATTTATTTTTGTTCATGAACATCGATATAACATTGCCGAGATAAAAAGGCAAGATTATCTTTTATTCTATAGTAATAACGAGGGATAAATTATTTCCTTTAAAATATATTGGAATATTTTCTTTCGTTTTATAAAAATATTTATAGAAAATATTCGATTAGTAATCACTGCATTGGGCCTCACCCATTTCAAAAAGCGCAATTTAAACCACATTAGCGCATATCATTGTTTATGTGGACTGCATTTTCTGAAACTTAATGACAAAACCGTACAAACGAGCATTTTTTTCAATCCTATTTCACTTTGAAGTTGTTTCCATCCTATTCCAATCCTAAAAAAGTTTGTCAGAACACCTTTTGTTAAGTATGGGCCACTGTGGGACAATGTGCGGCCAATCTGTGACACAAACGAGACAAGAAATGTTTTTAATTGGGATTTACCAAGAATAGGTTAATGGTAATACAAGCCTGAATTAGTACATCAAGCTTAGTCAGTTTACATACCTTAAATAAACAAGTCCCAAAGTAATTACTTGGGCTAACTAATATACCTTTCTTTGTTCAAAACAATCTCTTTCTCATTCACAGTTTGGTGTTAACAATTCCCATACCATTCAAAGTTTAGATTTAGAATTTCAAAGTGGATTTTGCAAGAGTAGCTAATGCAGGAGAGAGGGGTCAGTTATTGGTGCCTGGGAAAGGTTGCAAGGGTATGATTAGAGTTGTCATTGATGTTTACCTAGTTTAAACTGTATGTACAATATAAATAGAATAATGTTTCAATGTTTCAGATTTATTTAAAATTTAATGAAATTAATTAGCTTATGTTTGACTGCATTATTATGCAGCTAAATCATATTTAATATCAAGTTTTATAAAATAAAATTTTGCATATATATATATTTGATGATTTCACTGCTAAATAAATTGATTTAAGAATAATTCGAAAAACGAAATAACTTTTACCAGGGTTTAGAATACCAGACTATTTGGATAAGGATACCCATAGATAATATATTTGGTATTTATATCCAGTAGTACTCTAGCCAGACAGGAAAATGCTTAACAGAACAAAACCTTAGTGAGATGGATTAAAGATGATTCCTCCAATTAAAGCGATAGCAAGAGTCTTTGAATCAAGCATACAAATATGCAAATTATGACTGAGTGAGCAATCACCTAAAATGGACCAGTCAATATCAGAGGTTTTGGAGCGTATTTGGCTCACTCCGGGATCCAAATAAATATTGTTACCATATCTCATTATTCGGATGACAATGTTATACACTATGTTTTTTCATTGAATTTCATTTCATGACTCATATCTATCTGACAAAGGTTTATAGTAGAAGTTGTAATAATATTATGATGTAATGCAAGATATCTGAAAAATTACAAATGAAGTTGCAAATATTCCTAAAATATACACTATGGT
This sequence comes from Styela plicata, assembly GCA_963675895.2. Taxonomy (NCBI): domain Eukaryota; kingdom Metazoa; phylum Chordata; class Ascidiacea; order Stolidobranchia; family Styelidae; genus Styela; species Styela plicata. The sequence goes on along the minus strand of OZ023151.1, from coordinate 5,839,755 downwards.
GACTCAGAGAAAATTCTATATTTTGGAAATCATCTTACAAGTATCTTATTAATAATATGATTGCCTAATCCTAACCCCTGATTTTAAACACTTAAGGAAGGATGTATGAGCAATAGGTATCTTATTACCATTAAGTGTAATATTACAAAATAAAAAATCAGTTAGTTTTGTTTATTTCACTACTGTATATATATTTTTATTTTCATGTCGGTACTAAATAAAAAATCTGACCATTCTCATAAATCTGGAAAGGTTTTATTACATCGAGATAGAGTATTGAATAATACTACGGTAATAATATTCATTTTTGATTCTATGATCATTTTTTTTATAATATTGATGATATCTTTTGTTTTTTCAATAAACCGTGAATTTATCAACCAAACTCCATCAGAAAATTAATGCATATAAAACTTGAAAATAACTCTTATCCACCTTTTTTCAATAAATTCAGTAGTATTCATATTTATTGCGTTCGCTTACATTGATCTTGTTATATTAACATGTATATATTTCACAGATTTGAAAGTAGGTCTTTGAGGTCTTATGCTTAGGAGAATTGGTTTCAGTTTTCAGTTTAATAGCTTAAGTCTTCCCTTTATGAAATTATCAGGTTTTTAGAATTTTCTGAATCGTGGGTTAAAACAACTTAAAATTTTCCGTGAAACAAATACTGATATATATTCAGATTAACTGGTATAATTCAATTCTATTTTTTGCAAATGTTTCACAGATGCCCCATAGATGTCCACTTTGTACAGGCCAGGGATCAAGATGACATAAGCAATCTTGGTTTCCTTTTGGGTCCTAATTTTATTCCCTTGTTGTGAAATGTAACTCATCATCTAAACATGATGTATTGATAAATCACGCTTGATTATCAAATATCAATACCACATGTTTGATCTATGATCAGCTATTTTACAAAATGAAATATGTGACTCAAAAGAGATTACTCACAATTTTTTTGGCTAGGACATTGAAGGATGGAGTATAAGTCTGGGTGAGAATTAAAAATAATCCTTTAGAATCAACAATGGAATTTTAAAAAATATATCATCAAGATTATCTCTCGAAGGCTGCAGTTGAAGGTCATGGAAATATATTGTAGCGTCAGTAGCGTCCTGTCAAACTTGGTTCTACACAAGGTGACAACATCTTGTTTTCCTCTGATGTCCCAAATGCCCTGGTTGTTTTCTTCGGATGGACAAAAAGCTTCAAACCATTAACACCGCTATTTAATAGCAGTATTGATGATTTCGAACTTTTCTCTACAGTTTGGTTACTACCAGACAAAAGACATATCTTGTTCTTTTATCATGAAATATTGGCCTTTTGCAAATTTTTCTTCTGGTGGCAGTAGCTGGTGTCCCGATGTCTGCTACTATAAGACTTTCGAACGTATTAATATGGCTAGGTTGTGGTTTTTGTACTATTTCATCTATAATAGTCATGATAAAAACACGGTCTCTGATTTTTAAGCAATCACATTTTATTAGTACGACAAACTAATTGTCAGAGAGTTTTTCATGTAAGGATTGAGAAAGATTACACTTATCGAAATGGCAAAAAATTTCTTCACAGCTTTAATATAACGGACAGAGGAAGAAACAATGCCTCTAGCAATGTTATTAAGCATTATCATTAATTAAATTATAGTTTCATGACCACTTGATCGGTGCTCAAGACTTATAATTGCTCTGATATTCCGAGAATGTAGTAGGATTTGAACAATTAGTCAAACTATTTTTTGAGGTTTTATCCGGTCAGTTAGAGATTGACAGTGTTGTTTTTCTCAGCTGTACAGTAAAATAGTCTATTTTGTTGGAACAATAGTTGTACCTGGTAACAATTTTGAGAATATTCATTCAAATTTGAATGATATTATTGGCAGGTAAAATTTTTTTGTTTGACTGCTTTGAAGCTTTGCTTGAGTATGTCAAGTGTGAAACATAGATGCTTGGGGATATGCATGCTCGATTGAATGTTTTCAACGGGATGTTTCAGTAGTTGATACTATTTTTTCTATGAAAACTGGCTGTCTCAATGGCGCGAACAATCAGTAAAATATGCATTTATCAGCTTCTTTTGTGGCGAGATATATCTTAATCAAGTTCTATATCATAATCAAATTCTTTGAATAGTTTAGATTCAGACGCAAATCAAGAGTTTTATTTCAAATCTTGAAACATTTTTAATACTCTTCAAACCTTCAAACCTTATTACATTTCATTCATCGCTAAATCGAATTTTGCTGCCACTTCCAATTTGTTAAAATGAGCTAATTGCTGCTACAATCTATTTTTTGAAAATAAAATCAAGCAACAAACAATTTCAATCTTTTCAAATGTCAATGTTTCTCTGGTTTTTTCTCTATGTTTTTATTTAAATGATGCCAAAATTTTGATATTGGATACTCCTTAATAAGATATCATAATATAACTTTGGATACTGGCATTTGATAACTTCCTATTACAAGAAGAACATTGTTTTATTGGTAGTGATTTATCTTACTTTTTATGTGAGCCATAGTTATCCTTTTTGATCTCCTTAAAATACATAACTGTTGTTGAGGCCACTAGCAAGATATACTACTAAGCTGAGCATAATTCGCAGTTGAAAAATCATTGGTCTTCTGTGCTACATATATGGCCTAGCTTAGCTACAATAGTTAAGGAATAAATTTTTTAAACTGGGATTGTATTTATTGATAGGGTGATTCCTTCCTTCCTTTTTGTTATTAGATTGTTATTTATGATGCTATTAAGATGTCACTGCTCCAACAGAAGGCAGGAAATTGGGGCTTTTCTCAGTATTGTGTGACTTCAGTGCCTTGGTTCAATTTGATTGGCCAGTTGAATCAATTGAATATACTAAAATATCATTTTCAGTTGGCATCAAACTTATTGTCAGAACCTTGTAGTCTGAAATAGGGAGCATTATTTAGCATTAATAGTGCAGCATATTATTATTTTATACAAAGGTTGCCCTTTACCAACAATGATATTAGTTAATTTGTTGAGAGTTTATAACTGTATAAGCCTTTAGTGTGTAAGATGTTAGTATGAATATAGTTTCAGACTTGAAAACACCACCATTTCTGCATTACAATGCAACTGCAATATCATTTGAGGTATTGTTGGTTTCAAAGAGCGTTTGTGATCTTAATAAAAGGAAAATTAAGAGAGGTTCAATTAGTCCTTCAGTATAACATAGGAAAGCAAATTTGTGTACAGATAGAACTAAATAATATGCTATGAAAGTCTGGTCATCTGAAAATTATATGTCACTAAATACCAATATGTTTTAATGTCAAAATTGAATCCAATAATTTTTGCGAATATTTATTCTTATCATGAACTCATAAAAATAAACTAATATAATCGATTTTCAAAAGATTGAATGTTACATTAAAATTCACGTATATTTTATGAAAATTTTATGCTCTTTTAATTCTGCTGTCCTCAATTTGCTGGAAGAACAAGATTGGATAATTTCTGAATTACTGGTATATGAAATAATGAATCACGAATCAAATTAAATATTTTGCACAGCCCAACCTGTTATTCTACAAAACTTTTACATTCATTGAAGCTAAATTTGTGCTTTGTTGATTTAGATTGATGCAGTATTTTATACTACCATGCTAGGATTCCACCATTCAAACGTGACTGTATGAAAAAGTCACTTGTTATATGATTTCAAATATTAACCACAAATTGAGAAATCTTGTAGCAAATTACTTGTAATATTATATTGATGGAATGTTGATCTCGAGTACTGAAACAGTTTCTAAATTTGACAAGATATTGGTCTGGTAATTAACATTCTTGTAAAGCGTTTGTCACAGAAATCCCAACTATTTAAAATATTGTCGTAAAATATTGCTATCATGAGTTAAAGATAAACTGCATTTTAGCAGTGCGTTCCATCAATAACCCATACTTGACAATATATGTTTTGAGAATTGTTGTTTTGTCTACTAATACCTATTCGTTCATGCCCCATGTCAGGTTAGTTTTTTTGAATACCCAACAACAAATTAACAATCACAGACAAAAAAAATTTTTCAAATCATCTTTTGTTAAGTATGTTTCAATGATGGGTCACACCGATAAAACATGTTCCATCTGTGGCACTTGCTTGACAAAATAATATTTTTTTATTGGGAGACTGGTTAGAATGCAAAGTTCAGAACAATTTTCCTACAACCACCGAGTGTATATGTATAAATATTCGTCGACCATTTCAAAATGGACTATAATATATATATATCTTTTTTTAATTTGCTTACGTTATGTAAAAGATTTGACGTCCAGGGTGAGTAGTTACCTTGTTATGATGAAATTTAATTTTGTTGACGTTATCAGATACTATTATATCGAAATTCATTCTCGTCAGTCTATTTTTAAAACATCTTATCGTTGTCTGTAATCTTGAACGAGTTTCATATTAATATCAAACGTGGCCAGTTGGTATGTTTTATCAAATCATTTATTACCTTTAGATATTCGAATCTAAAGATTTGGTTGGCCATTGCATATTTGATTGTTTTTTGCCATTTTTTTTCGATCAATGTGTTATTGACTTTCTTTTGCAAGTCTTGTTTTGGTTTTTATCTATATGTTTGATATGCATATATAGTTTCGGTCTCATATACTTTTGTTACGATATTGTATCACAAAAAAATGATTGCTGTTAAGCCATAAAGCAGGAATAAGCCGGAAATTTATTTTCAAACAGGCTTGGTGTTGTGATAAAATGAAATATATCATAAAAAATGTTGTGTCAAACTTGAATTTCTTCTCTTGTTTGGTAAAAGGGAAATTATATCAAACCTCAGCCAGGTGAGGTCTGGCAAGATTGAACGATGATGATAGGACCTTTCAGTAATAGTTGAAAATAAGGGATCCGAAACCAACTTATTGTTGGTTTTGAACAACGGAAAATGAACCACCTAGGAATTTCTATTCTTGTACCAAAATTCAACACAAAGCGAAAATGTTATGTTCCAATTTAAATTTTTTAACGTCTTTTCTGAAATATGTGCGATACGGGTTGATTTGGGGACCCCACCAAAAATTTATTTAGCTAGTTTGAGTCACAGAACCTGTTCCTCAATGCAACGATTCATTAGTGACTTATACTTAAAATTGTTGTTTAGACATAAATTTTCTTGCTGCATAGTAAGATACTCTTAGAGTCTTGACTTGAATTTATTGTACATTTTTTGATGATGTAATGTTCGTATCGTTGGTTATAATTTCATTTCTGTCTACTTGACCTTTGTCAAAATTTCATGTGAAGTTGTTAACATTTTACATAATTGTTAATCAATCATAACACTTATCATTTGATTTGCCGCTTTGAGAGGTAAGATCGCTCATATTTAGTTTGTCATCTATTCAATCAGCTTGCAGACATTAGAAGAAAAACAAAATTGCAGTACCTGAAAAAGGTAAATCGATTTCGAGAGTCCAAGGTACAAATTATGGATGCCCGTTATGGATAAATAGTGAGGTCGTCTCTCAAGAATTCATTTTCGATCATTACTAAATTGTTTTATTCTGCAGTGGAAGCATGATATATGCGAAATTTTACTTTGTTAAATTTTTTTATATGATTCAGGATTTTGCTGCAAAATGGGCAGAATATGGCCAGATATGAGCAGTTTCATTTATGTGGGATGTTATTAAAAATTATTACTTAGTATAGTGCATTTTGTATAGTGTTTTAAGTATAATAATATATAAGTATGGAGTATAATAATAGGACAACTATACCTATAAGGACAACTCCGGTGACCAGTTCTTATTTTTTGGGGTCCAAAGTTAGAAGTTTGTTTGTCATATTCTTCAGCTGAATAAAACAAGCTTTCAAGTTTTCAACGACTGTCAGAAATTCATAGAAGACATTGTGTGGTCTTTTCTAAGACATCCCAGAATTTATTAATACAGGATAGGTTCATCTCATTTGATGTATCAAATTTTATTTATGATTTATTTCAGCCTATGTTTATATTTAGTTGTATTTTGTGTTTTGTTGCAGAAATTACGAAATAATATTGATTGATTCAATATATTATAAATTCAAATTTACTTACCGTAATATATTGCCTAAATTTTGTATCGCTGTTTGGCCTTCAATTTATCTTGCATTTTTAGTCTTTATTTTTAAGTTGTATTAATTTTTACCGATTTTGAGTTGTTACCAGCATGCTTGTTTTGTCTATTTATAGATAAGATAAGATTAAGATATCATTATAAATTATCATACTATCGGCACTGCAGGTGAACCTTGCCAATGTTGAAATCTAAACCCCAAATCTCTGTTCCTAATTTAATATTTGTACTTTCTTGCAGAAATAGACATTGTTATTCATATCAATGTCCATTAATTATTACAATAATATGTCTCGAATATAAATAGGAAGATATTGGATTCAAATTTTAAATGTGAAAATAGGAGATTAAATCGCCAAGCAGCACTGTTTAAATATCAGAATGATAATTATCGAATTTAATCCCATAGCATGCTCAATAATTGATTGATATTATCAAGTATGGTTTGTCGGTAGACACACTTTATCTGCATCCCATGGTTGATTCTTATTTATTTAATTTTTGATATTCTAATCCCTAATCTAAATAAAAGTATCCTGCAAGGTAGTCTTTTAAGTCTTAAAGTCCTTTATTATGCCTCTGTTTGTATTAAGATTAATTGGAAGCGTAAAAAATATTCGCGGGATTGTTTACTGTCCACTTTTCCGGTTAAATAGAGATACTTTTTACGTACCGGTAATGGTTACTTATTAGTACCTAAAGCTAAGAATTAGCAAATTTATTTTTGATTAGGAATTACAAGACATGAAATATTTAGCTAGAAAAAGTTGCCATCGGCGTGCTATTATTAGAAATTTTGTAGGCAGAAATACTACTGAGTGGTATCTATCTTGGACAATGATAAAACCTTTTGCCACTCATTGGACAGTTTAAAATAGGTGGAGCTAGAAAAATTTTATTTTTTATTAGATTGTCATTTTCGTCCTTCATCCCTCAAACTGATGATCTTCCTAAATCGAATCTGGGAAAAAGGCAACTAATTTGTAGTACGGAAAAAAAAAAAAAGTGCTGTAAACCTATTTTAGTCAAACCAAATAAGGAGCTGTAGGTTTGAGAAGCAGAAATAAAATCTGAACTGTCTGGCTGGCTCTCAATCAGAAAGCTGTTTGAGTGATCTTTTTCTTTGAGGGTTGCTACTCAGATGCATCAATTTGGTTGAATTTGATCCATGTACTCAGATTTCCTGTATTGGTTACGTTCAAAAATTGTCAAGTTACGTCTTAGTTAGCATTGACTGTCAATTAAAAAATCAGCATTTGAAATAGTTATTCTCAGGGTGACACAGAATCTTGTTTTTGTTTGAGGGGTCTGAAATGCACATTTTATTTCTTTGGATGGACAAAAAAAGCCACAAAGCCATCAACACTGCTGTTAATGATTTTGAACTCTTTTTTCTACAGCTTGTCGGCTATCAATCATAAAAAGATATTCATTCTAATAATCATCCATCAGAGATATCTCACGAAATAGTGAACATTTGCTGAATTTTTTCCCAGTGAAACCCATTTACTTTGGGTGTCTGAGTAGCAGAGTATTTGTGGCGTTCTGCTTTGATGTGATATATGCACCCAGTTTTTATTGATTTATTTTTTTACAAATCTTATTTTGTCAACAATGGACCACACATGGACTATGCCAGAATAAAAAAAATTTTTTTTGCTGGGTATTTATGAAGGTAAAACGTATAGACTCACTTTGCGCATGACTCTTTTGTATTCAGATTTAATATTTTAGGGTTCAACACAATCATTGCCATTTTGAATTAAGTTATTAGTAATGCAATAATTACCACATTCGATGTATTAAAACATTTTTACTGCAAAATGGTTACATAATACAGATTAAAATATTATGTTGCGGCTATCATAAATTGTCTAAACTAAAGGATTAAGTATGATTATGAAGCATTGTTTTGAGGGCGTCGACAATTTTGTTTTCTCTATTGTATTATTCATTTTATTGTGAAAGCGAAACATTTAATAACAGTACTTATAATTGTGGATTAGCTCAGTGTGTTGGGGATTATTACAAGTATAATTTTCATTTTTGCCAAGCTTGAGACACTAATGCACTGTAGTTTAGCAAACCAATACATCAGACACATATAACCTAATAAAATCAAAAAGTCTAGATTTACTCTCAATTTAGAAACTCTTTATTATAAGATATCTACACAGATTGACAAATATTTGTCTATATTTGAAAAAGATTTACTCTGTTAAAACTATATCTTATCGAAATGAGACGAGCAACTGCTGTCCATCTGTAACTAAAATTTCAGAAATGAATGTGTTTGTGTAAGCAGTTAGATTCTCGTTATCATGCGTTAATTTATTGTACTATATTATTCAAAATTGTTAAAATGAGTTCTGGATTATTGATCAGTTTGGGTTATTGGCTTAAAAAATAAAACATCTTATAATAATTATCCATGTCAATTACAAGCTATATTCTGAACTTGCCACCCAACGCCATATTTTGTTAAGAATGAGTCATTGAAGGTTCGAAATTAAAAATATTCGTTCTTATTGGGGAGTTTATTTAATACTTTTTGGAATTTTTGTAAAAATATTCAACTTGTATCTCACCGTCGTACTTGTAATCGTTTATTATCAGCTTGTTGTATTCATGTCATGGATGATTAGAAATTATTGTATTTGGTGGGGTTTTTACAGATGATATTATAAATCTCAAGGGTGATGATGAATTAGTTCATTATCTGTGGGAAACTATTGTTGATGATCGACGTCATCGTTTGTCTGTGTAATAATCTCTTCTACTTGGGAATATGAAGAAGTTCACTATTTATTAGTGTTGAAAATGAAGTTATGATAAGCAAAGTGTGAAATGAAAGCTGCGTTCAGAACCACTAAAAATGAGTTGTAGAAAAGGCTGGGCATTTCTGAATAGTTGGGGATTTAGAAATTTTAATGAATGCCGCACTTTGGTAGAATTGAATCTAGTCTTAAATATTACAGAAAGACTTGAATTAAATATCACAACAAATAAAAAAAAGGTTTTCTAAACTGCTTTTTTGCTTGTGGAAGTAACATGTTAGGAATCCATTTTAAAAAAAGAATATTGTATATCTGAATTTGTGGTAGCATTCTCTAGACAGCTTGATTAATCAGCCTATATTCAAAGTGATCTCTTCTCTTTAAGAAAAGTAATCGAGTTGATTCCGGCCTTGCCCAGAGCAAATTTTAACAAAAAAAGTTTTTTTGGTTCGAAGTAGCAAGAACTGATTTGAGAAGTAAATTTGTCCAATGTTAATGAAGTATAAGGATATAATCAGTTGACTTAGTGAATGCTCTACTAAATTAAAAAAAAAAATGAAATTCGGATTAGTTTCATTCCATTTAAAACTATAAAAAAACAGTTACGGTACTTCAATGAAATCATTCTGTTTCTATTATTAAACCTTTTTAGGCTTCATCAGGTTGAAAGTTTAACCACCTGATCGAATTTCTACATTATATATTTTCGTATTTACTTGTCTTGCCGCATCTATTGTTACGTCTAGTTTGTATTTTCCCAGGGTTTTTTGTCTCATTTTTTGTTTAAATTTCCTGAGTTTAGTACAGTATGGTATTTTATTTCAATCGGTCTTCCAAATTTAGTCAAGCTAAAAGCTTTTGTTTCTCAAATTTATTTTGGTATTGTCCTAGTCTATTTACGGCGACTCGCTTACTGCTCGCCACGGCCTCTGGGGAAACTCAAATACCACAAAGTGGTGATTGTCGTGGTCTTAATCCCGGATGCAGTTACATACAATTAACAAGATTGCTGAGGCGCCATTGCCGTGCTAATTTAATCAAATCTATCCAGTGTGTGCCATACATGGACTGTGTTCTTTCAGCACAGTTCATATATGGCACATACTCGACTAAGCTACTTCGTATGATAGCTAGTATGTTTTTAAACTCAATTCAGTGATTGTAGCGTTACAGTAATAAGACTCGTAAGCTGTTATTATCTGTATTAGAATTTGAAAAGAAATTTACAATGGGTTTAGATTTATATTATATTTCATTATAGTGTGGTTAACTTGATTCATTATTTTGTATGGATATGTGATCAGCGGTGAAGAAGAGTATTTGGCGCAATTTGAGCTAGTTAGTATCATCATCATTATTGAGCATTTTCTTGTGCGGTCAATGATGGACATATTGACCAATAGTGTCATGGCTCTTATTCAATCGAAACATTTTTTTTCACTTTTTTTTTTAAATGGTTTGAAATGTTTTGATATTGGGAATTTAAATGCTTATATGAAAAACCTTTTATTATGGTAACTATAGATGAGAACCTTTTTCTATGAAGGATAGGATGTTGCATACCTATGACACTTTGTTTTAGGAATTATAAAGTACTGGTAAAAATACTGCTTAAGCTTTGATCTGATAAATACACATATTATTAGGTACCGGTAATTTTCTTAGTGGTTTTTATTGAGTCAATACCACAACTTATAAATATTCTTACCGTGCGCTATTATTTGCACGACTTTTGCCTAATATGTAACATGAATAATACTGACTCATTTTTTTTTTAAATTAAGGACCAAGTTCTTAGTGGAAGGAGTTCCCTCAATGTCAATATAGAAATTATAACTTGAACATGAACATAAATATTTTTATGTTTATGGATATTTAATGACATTATGTTGATATATTTAAACATTTTATGTCCGTTTTATCATTGGTTAATTTCGGATACCAAAAACGAATCATTTCGTAATTTTCAAAACACACCTTATATTTATAGTGAAGCTTTATCTCAAGTAAAAAGATATTGACAACTGTTTGTTTTGTCAAGTATGAACCATAACTGGGATGTACCATCAAGGCATGGACTATCTATGGTTCATTCTTGATAAAACAATTTCAAAAAGATGTATGCACTACTGGTGCTAGTTGTAAATAGGTGTTGTCATGTTCTGAACATCAGTTTGAACACGATTTTTGTCTGATATTTGGGTCAGGTAACTATATCAGATGTAGCATTAAAAGGTTGTAGGCCAGACAGATTGAAGGCAAGTGCTATAAATATGTTTCGATAAAATTGAGTGTTAACGTCTGTAACGCTTCTTTTTAAACCCAAATAGGATAGGTAATAAAGTGTGGATTTTATAGAAGTTTATCTTTAATCATAGTTATTGGTAATATTAGTAGACGGTGACTATTGATGCCTGTTCTTATCTTCCAATAAGAAAGATTATGTTGTGCTACTGATAGATTGACCCTTGTTAGAATGATACATAGGTGACCCATTTTTTGACTTGAGTAGCAACATCATGATTTATGTTGAATTTTATAAAAATGATCTAACAGGAATTTGTCCGAATAAATACTATATGTTGAGGAATAATAGACTTTCCATTCCATATTAGAGAGATATTGACAACTAATTCTTAAATTGATTCATTTTTTGTGAAACCATCTAAATAGACAAAGTACCGTATGCTATTTGATATATTGGTTCTTATATCAGCTTTCTATTTTTAAATTTCTGGCCGGGGTCGTTAATCATTGTTTTTTTTTTTATATCTTTCTAGATTTGGTATTCAGTGTTCTATGGATACTGAGACAGGTAATTGTATAGAGTTTCCTCGATCGCCGAGAATAATACTCAAGATGGTGGAAGCTTTGTTTAATTCTCAAGATGATAAACCTGTGTCTGGATCTGAAACTTCACAGAATAATTTGATTCATACCGAAGAGAATGGGGAAATGATTTCCACTACAGATAGCGGAATAGGTGAGTAGATTTGTTAAATATTTGTTATCAATAGTGTAGTTAATATGGGGGCCATGGTGCCATGTCCCTTCGCTGACGGAAGAAAATTGCAGAATGGCATTTAAAATGCCTAAACATAGAGGTTCAAAGTATGCCACCAAACTGTCTTGTTTTTCTATCTGCCAGAAGGTAAGTTGTTTTTAGTAACATTCAAAGGGACCCTTTTTGGAAGAACATAATCAAAAATGTACTGCTTTATTTTAATATTGAGATATTTCTTTGAAGCCTTGCATGAATGAAACTGCACCAAAGAAGCTTTCCAATAATCAACAACGCTATAAAATAGTGTTGTTGATAGTTGATAGTTAAAAATCTTCATGTTTTCGTAGAAAATCGAAGTTTCAGACATCTGGGGAAAATCAAGATTTCCAAATGTAATGATCATGAAATAAAATTAAACCGCAAATTATATCATCCATAACATCTATAACTTGCCTTTTGCTCATTTCATGTTATGATTTCTTTTTCATGGCCACTTCTTAGAGTGGATCACCCTGACCAAGGCCCTCTCACTTATAGTTGGACAATGTTAGAATACTGGAAAGATATTGTCTTTTCCTCTTCACTTACCCTTAGTTATTATATCCTGGGTTGAGTGGTGGGCATGGATTAACTAGCCGAACTCGTCGTGACTCGAACCCAAGATCTTAAACCTGGATGCCAACATGTTTAACCACTAGGCCAACGTGCCCACTAAGAGAACTCTCATTCTTCTCCATTGCCCTTTGTTGATAAGTTGATAGCAGATTTACATATTTATAGTTGTTGACTTGTTTCGGTTTTGTCTAATCTTTGTCTACATTACCTCACGATAACTTGGTATTAGTCGTCCTACTGCCACTGAGTCATGTTTCTTTTCGCTCAATCGGGACAACATATCTTTGACTCTTACTTGATGAAGTGTAGGTTTCTTGATTTAACAATGGACATTTAAACCATTGTTGCAAGTGACTCATTTCTGGATTTTTCTGTTCATGAATATGGATCATTTTAGTTATGACTTTTAAATATTTTTACCAGCAGATTTTGCTGAGCTAAAACCTATTTTTAGTGAATGAATTGATACAGAATCTACCAAATATAAAATAATAGTAATTTAAAACTTGCATTTTCAAATATTATTATTGGATTTATTAAAGATGAACATCATTCTTATTCAAAATAAAGATGATTAAATAAAAAATCAGGGATATCTAAGAAATAAGCAACAAATACTAATATGTGTAATTTGTACATCAAAATTGGTTGTTGCATATATTTTTAAAAAAATGGATTGCCATTTTATATCATAAGATAGTAAGATACCTAATTGACATTCCACTAAATAAATTAGTTTCATAGAAATAGTCATGCATTAGTGGATTTGTGTACTTCAATTTTTTCTTCTTCCAACTATCTTGAAAGCTGCTAAATTTGGCCGAATTGAGTAAGACTGCAAGCAATATTTCAATTAGCTGGCCTTACAATGACTTGAAATCATCTTTAAAGGTTTCAAATATGTGCTAACAAAGGGTCTGGTCACACCGGACATGCCATGATCATATATCCTATCTTTCGGTTGAATTATCCAACTATGCGTTTAAATAATCACAACACGATTTAATTGCGAGATGATCATATTGCTCAATTTCCTGTCGTCTTTTCATAGTTATGACATGTATTTTATCATGTTTATTATGTAGTAAGTATTGAGAGGAATTTTTCGTTCTGAAGTAGATCGCTAGTATCTTTAAGCTTTGCTTTGCTGTTTGTGTGTTAGATTGAGATCTTGACGAGACTAAAGACTATTTCTTAAGTGTCTTAATAGCAGAGTAGCTGACTTCGAACCACTGTCACGATCCCTAGTATGCCAGGCAGCCAACTGGAGCATATCGATTAAACGATCGATTGACTTTGCAAGATGAATGGTGGTTTGAAATGAACATTTGTTTGACAATATGGTATCAAATATACCTGTCTGAATTGAAGTATGGTACTAAAATGTCTTACAACCTGAGAAAGTATGTGCCCAAAAGAGGTAAATCTTACTCGAATAAAAATCACTTCTAGAGTCAACTAAACTAGAGAATTATGTATAGCACAGTAAATATTTGAATTGAAATATGTTTTTCAGATGTTTGATAGAAAATACTGTACAGCTATTTACTGTCATACAAAAGTCGTTCCAAATTACAAGTATAAGTTATTCAATTAATTTTGTTTTGTCTATTGCTTACATGTTTATATTTAATTTTTTTAAAATTTTTGCTACATGCCGTATATTATAACTTTTCAATCACTGCAGATGGATTTAATGGGTCTTCAGTGATATCTCAGAATCCAATCCAGCAATTTCTTGGTGCCAAAGCAAAGAAAAAGGAGGTGGGATACTTTTTTGGAGAAGCCTCGTTTGCTTTTGTTTGTTGGATGTCACTTATCTAGTGTCCAATATATTTCGTTACACTGCTACATTAGAAGTTATTGTGTGACGATGCTTTTTTTACTCAGTTAAGATCTCGTAATCAAAATAGATCAGAGGTTGCAACAATTTGACATCAAAATCCAGATATAGACCTGAATGTAAACAAACTGTAATTGAAATTGAGTGCCCAAATGATTTTTTAATTTCCTTGAATTTGGTTAACGTTGGTCAGGTAATAGGTACTTGCCCAATCAGGAATGTTGTTATGCTTAGCATGAGCCACACATGGATCATGCCTAATAGGCACGATACACCAGTAACCCATACTTAGCAAAAACATGTTTTGTTGAAAAAATGTCTGGAGGGGTTTTAACCATATCTATCGGCTAACTATTTTTTAGTGTTGCACTTGACCTTACTTTAAACTTTTTAGTCATATATGTGGGTAGATTTTGTATGTTTACTAAACTAAAGAAAAAATGAATAATATTACCAAAATTCCAATTTGGTTGAAGCAGTTTTGTTGGAAATCTTGTTTTTACTTCGGTTTCCATGTATGCTGTCTTAATTCATACTCATACATTTTATATTCCAACCAACGTGACGTCCGCTCGAAATCTAATTTTCTTGATCGAAAGCAACTAGAAATTCTAGCAACTAGAAAGAATAGATTTTCTTTTCAATAAACTATATTTTAATAATTGCACAAAAAGAATTGGAAAAGCTTTAATTTTTACATCTGCCGTGCAATCTTTGAATTGGGTTTTCCAATATATATCTATATTAATACACATACCGTGTATCTCGCCTTAGTCTGCAAGCAAGTTGAGCCAACAAAATCTCAAGAAACACGATATGAAGAGTAGTAACGGTGCGACTCCACAAGATGGAAAAGTTGACAGATACATGGCTGGAACAACTGGTTTACCACCTCCTATGAATCGGATGGCTGTAGGAAAATATAAAGCTGGAGGTGAGATAAGTGAATGATGAGAAAATCGCTATAAACTTTTCTTGTTCAAGATTATAGTAGAAATGATGACTTCTAGCAACCATTAAATGCACGCATTCCAATATAATCCATATAATCAGATCCTGGCAATGTGACCCAATTGGGAAAATATGGTATCTGAGTAGTGAAATAACTGGTATTTTAATTTTGGTAGTGTTATGTGAAATGAGGGTGATGGAATCTTATTTTTCATGCGTCTGAAACGTTCATGTCATTTTTTCCAGGTTGACAATAAACCATCAACACTCTTATTTCACGGCAGTATTGATCATTTTGAACTTTTATGAAAGATTAAATTGCTACCAAACATAATTTATATCCGATCCAATATTCAATATTTGGCTACGCACTGGTGATGAAATCAATTAGGATTAAGTTTGTTTCTGCTTCGCTTTGGCTGGCCTAAAAATTAGTTTTCTCGCATTCTACCATTCTTGTAAAAATAAAAATCATGTCTAAGTGTCTCCTGTTTTTGCTGCTAGGTGGCACCAATAAGTCACAATATACAGGTTTTTATTGTTTTTCGATCACTTCATTTCCCTTATTTAGTAATTTAGTATTTATGAAAGTTGTTTCCGGTGTAATCAATTCTGAATACGCATTGCCAGATCAAGCTTGATCAAGCCCCAATTTTAGAAAGCTTGCTTTAGAAAGGATCATGCTTAATTGAGCATGATTTATTGTGAAACAATACACACCTAATCTTTGAGTGGCTTTGTCAAGCATTTGCCATAGATAAAAGTATGTAACATTCATTCTATGATGTACACTTATTGAGAAGATTTCGCCAAATATTAACATTGTTGATTTTTTTAAAATATGAGCCAGTGATGTTCCGCACTATGAAGGTTGATACCCAGTGGCCACAGTAACATTTCCTGATTGACTGTCGCAAACGATCCCCTCATTTTTTATTCATTAGTTCCTTATATCTCGTCACGTTTACTCGGCACGAGTGACTCGAGGTGATTTTATTGCGTGACCACTTCTCACTTTTTTTCTTGTCTTAATCGAAGTCGGTCACAGTCTCGCAGGGTTACAGTTTAGTCTTTAATTTAGCTAATTTAGTATGAAAATTAAAACTTGAAGTTTAGTTTTACGTCGTCATGGAAATTATTTTGGTTCATGTTTTCTCATTAATTTTAATTATTTCGTATGCAGAATCAAATTGTTCAGTTACAAGTAGCACAGTAATATCTGTATCCAGATAGTTCTGTACTGTATTCTAAAAGTTTTGATTGGCACAAAACTGGTTTTGCAGTATTACAAGCTTACACACTCTTTATAAAACATTGTTTAACAAAATGATGTGCTTCATAATGGGTCGAATATGCTCAATTCATTTTCGTCAAATATTTTTTTTGGCCAAACAACATTTTGTTTCTAATTTTTTAATTTTCATTACAATTTATGCAAAAACATGCAAGTTAAACAATTGTTATCTTAAACTCTGAGCTCAACTTTGTCCAGTTAAACAACAAAACGGAGTTTCCAATAAATTAGTTCATTAAGAATATGGCATTAACAATATGCTGTTTTATACTCGGCAGACTGACAGAAAACCAGCTGCTCAGACTCAAAAAAATTTGATGTCACCAAAAATAATTTATTACAAGGATACTTTTCCATTTTTAAAGCAATCTGCAGAAAGTTTAAAATCTCGCATCTTATTGTCTGGCATTGATAGAAAGTTGGAAAATGCTTCAAAAACATCAACACTGCTATAGAATAGCAGATTTTAAAGCATTTTCAATCAGGCAAAGAATTGATATGAATTCTGTTATCGTGGGATACAGATGGACTTGGACTTCGGCGTTGTTGTCTCGAAACAAACATGTTAATTAGGAATATTCCCGTTTGGGTTACCTTATTAATGCCAGTGACTCTCCAAGGAGCTTAATCAATTTACATAATAGATCAACAATGAATACGTCATAAGGTTCTTTTCTTTATTGTGATGCCGATAGAGATAGTTATAAATACTAAACTATTACCTTATTTCATAGAAAAAATTTTTCAATTGGTTAAAATTCTTTAATAGCTGGTACACTTCCTATACAACGTGGTTCTTCATCTACTGGCAGCGGAACTCTAAATTCACAAACTCAGGAAGTTCGACAGAGCAAGAGAGGGAGAAAGGTAATTTTTCTGATTATTTTTTTTACGTTCCATTAACTATATGAAAGTTTGGCATTCAGCAATACCCCATACAGTGCAACCCTAATGTGGATATCGGACTGCATATGATTTTGGATGTCAACAGAATATTTTGATAGCTATTGGTTCCAGATTTTGACAGAAGCATTGTATTTTGTCTACAACAGGAAACCTATTGAAAATGAAAATTTAAATAGGAATTTATGTTAAATTGAACTGCTAATTGTTGATATATTTCTGTCGGTCTGCTTGAAAGTTTACGTCGGTGATACTATATATTGATGTTCCTAAAATATATTGTGATTATATTAGAGCTAACTAAATCACGCTGTTATAGACATGAAGTCCTGTAGTGTTAGTGGAATAAAATTTTCATTCTGTTTATTGTTAGTCTGGAGAAGGGTTTAGATGATTATATATACAATACCGAGGATGATGAGTAGATTTGGAATGTCCATTTTAATGACAAATCTTATGCTATCAAGCATCGTTTACTGATGATCAATAAGTAGCATACAGGTAACAAAACGAATTTGAGCTCAAATTATCTTGTGGGATAAATGATATTGCATACTTCAAGAGTCCAATAGTTTTGATTTTTGTGTACCGGTACTTAACTTTGGCGTATTCTGCCGCTAAATAATGATATTATGTAAAAAATTGAGAAAATCAAACAATTAGTTTTCTGGTATCTAGAGATGTTGCGAAGATATTATAGTGGGTAACTTAAAGTGAATTTTTGTTTAAAACAATGAAGTCAGATGTGGATTGTCTGAAGATATTCACGTACCTTAAGTAATAATAAGCAGTTCTACTTATTTGGATCTGATCAAAATTTGGCGAAAATACAATAAATCAAAAATTTTATTGTTATATTAGAAAAAAATATCTTGGATGCAATTGTGCATAAATAGTAATTAGCATACTCTCATAATTTTTTTTGCTAAATCACTGTATGACAATGGCTAATAAAACCTCATAATGCTGCAATTGAAGTTTTTGAAATTTTAGAAAACAAAAGCAGATTATGATAATTGAGCTCATTTTTTTTTATCTTAGCAAAATTTAATTACCTGACACATTCTTCTGGGCCAAGTTCATTTTTACTAATTTCTTTAATAATTGAGGTCCGTGGATTACCAGCTCACCCACATAATATATTAAATAGACAATATTTTCAACATAATGCCGTCATTACGTGACCCAAATACTGTACGTAATGTGAAAAACGAGTCATTATCGGTGCTACGTTTGTCGTTACTGCATACACATTACTTTCCTTTTTTCCAGTGACTTTATACTACGTTTTTTCACATTGCGCATCATCACATTACTGATGGTGATGTGCAACACGCTTTTTGTGCTGTACGCTCAGCTAAAAGGAAATGACGGAACGACATCCTGGAGTTGCTGTTGCTTCGCTAAACGTGTGTCCGCAACTTTTATTTTGTTAGTAATGTTATCGCATCGTTGCAAAGTTTAGCACATGTTGATATCATGTTAAAGGTTGTAGTGTCAAAGAGTGATTTTTTGAGTTTTGCAAGACAAATGCAGATGATAAATTGTTTGCATTCGAAATGCGAAAGCGTTTTAGAGACTTAAATAAGAGAAAAATAATGTTTCTCGTGTGCTAACGATTTGCCACTGTATTTTTGCAACTATTGTTGTACTATTTTCGTATCATATAACGCTAACTAATTAAAGAATTAATTATGCTGATTAGTTTTTCTTTGGTTGCAGAATCGATACCTTTTTCTGTGACGAAATATGGATATATCGCAGTAATATTTTGAGAGCTATGATATAGTGAAACATTATCGGGTAGTAAAGTTTGTTCAAATATTTGTGATTAAGGTTTCAATTTTGCTTTATTTAAATTGAAGTCTGGGATATTTTGGAGATAATTCACAAAATATTTTGTTGGACTCTTACACAAGCCTTTATTAACCTATTCATATAAAACTGTGCAGGCCCTGTATATTTTTTAAATTTTTGTTGTAGGATTTTTTTTCATGTTTACATATATCCAAATCTAGTGAACAAGTTAAATGAAAATCCTTTCCTGGGAGGAAATGAGCTTTTGACTCATAATTTGTTCAATTCATGTTACTGATCCAATTGTAAACAGTCTGTGCCTCAACAAAGTCCGGTGTAATTTGAAAACACGCTGCATTAAATAATACCTTTTAGTATGCGGTTTTTGTTTTTGTACGCAGAGTAATTGAGCAAAAAAATCCTTTTCCTATTAGGAAATAGGCTTTACCGCAATTTTTCAGCGCTTATTTGATTCATTTTTCAGTATTATAAAATAATTGTATAGTGTTTGTTCATAAGTAGCACGCACACACTTTGGATACAATCAAACGTGAAGCTGTGACTAGGTATTCATTCAAATGGGGAAAAAGGTAATTTATAATTAAAATGATTCCATGCATTGCAATTTTAATCTACGTTTCTTTTGCCTTAATAGGTATTTCAATACGTAGGAAATCATTAATATTCTATATCCAGTGTTCCAATGGTAATTTAATACGGTACTCATTTGTTTACTACCGTATTTAAATTAGATATGCCTACGTTGTCAGAATTGATATATTTACAGCTTCGGACTATCGTGCATGAGTTTTGTAAATTATATAATCAAACATGTGTGGACCACAAATGTTTGATCACATAATTTACAAAACCCATTGTGGAATAACGATGCAAAAAAATTTTAAACTTGCCTGGGCTAGATTAAGCTAAATATACAATTGTCAAAATAATTGGTGCATGCAAATTACTTACCTACTCATTTTAAATTATGATATGATTGCTTTATGTTGTATTTGTGGCCGTTTGTTCGTTTTTTCGGGGTTATTTCACATAGAGCCCGACCCATATTGTTTTTTTGCAACCTATATCGATACTGATATTTGGATATTTTTGACCACCCATAACCGATATTTTATCTCACACGAAACTCATTGAAAACCCTCCCAAAGAAAAGCAATTTTTGCGGAGAGAGGGTGGAATAAGATATTGTGCAATTTTTGCTATTTAAACAAAAACAACATCCTTTTTAAGAATTGCTCATGATGTTATGTTATGTTTATCTCGGTTGGGCAATAATATCAGCCGCTCGAATCAGAATTAGCAATCCTACTCAGTAATGACAACCTAAAATGTTAGAATTTGCATATGCTTAGAAGACTGGCCCAGCAGGAAGATGATGTATTTTTCACTACTTTTACATCAAAGTGGTATCCAATAGGAGACCCACTTCATCTACTGCTCAATGATAAAACTTTGTGTAGCCTGAGGTCCAGACTGTGATAATTTCATCCATCTCACTACTTACCGGTACACACCCAAAGAAAGTAGTTTCCATCCAAAGAAAATTGAGCATTTGGGCAATATTTCATGGTATACCTCCTGCTAGAAGATTAAAAGTTTTTTCGAGTGTCTGGTAGCAACCAAACTGTACAAAAAATTTCAAAATTATCAATACTGCTATGAAATAGTAGTGCTGATGGTTTTGATGCTTTTTGGTCACACGAGGAGAAGGTTGTGAATGCTCCGAAAAAAATCAAGATTCTGCCACCATGCTGAAATCAATTGTAAGCTGGATTAATAATATCCAGATTAATAAATGAACAGATAAATACATTGAATGTCGTTAATATTTATTTATGTAAACCCGACGAAATATGGATATATGGATTTATATGTTACGAAATAGCCAACGAATATACGAAAATGGGTCCTGGTTGAATTTATGTAATAAATAAGATTTGTTTTTGGAGCTAATATTTTGTATACATATATATATATATATATATATATATATATATATATATATATATATATATATATATATAGGTTAATCTACTGTCAAAATCATGTCATTTTACTTAAGCATAAGCAGTTCTCGTGCGAGTACTGTTTGTCAAATTTTTCATATAACGAAGAATTTAGCGCTGTCACATACGGAAAGTTTTTTAACAAGTGTTATTCGCAATTGAATTGCATCTCGTCTGTTCAATCAGTGGCCGATATATTTGCAAAAACAGGTTTCGTCAGTTTTCCGAATGGGGTGCCATAATTTTATTTTATATGCCTGAAATTGAATTGTTTTAAGAAACGTAGGAGCGATATTAGCATTTTAAAGACTTTTCTGGCAGATGGGAAAATATTTGGTTTTTCTGTAAAAGTATCTTTGTAGAATAGTTGAGAGACGAAATTAGGCTTTTACAAGAATTTTAGAATATGAGGCTCAGAATGATCGAATGAAAATTTTTTTCATTGAAATTCACTCTAGCAACGCAGGAAGCAGTGCCTTAAAGGAACCAACCACTTAATACAACCTTTTTTTATTCTTCTGTAAAATTCATGACGATCTTAAGTAATATAATGGTCCGTCCCACCTCTCTTCATTTTTTGCAATCTCAATTAGACACAAGTTCAATAAATTTTATTGCTAATTTAATTTTTATATTTCAAGTTTTCTAATTGTGCAGTTTTAAACATGGACCACTAATGACTCCAGTGTGCTTACACAAAACTAATCCGAAGCATTTTTTAGACTCTGTAAAGTAATGAAGTTGAAAAGTATTTAAATTTTAATTAGGTTCTTTTTTACGTACATACCATGAGAAAATGTCAATAGACAACGATTAAAGGTTTCTTAGATAGACACTTATTGAACTTATAGTACATGACTAAATCAATCATTTTTATGATCGATCAATTTTAGAAATGTATGGATTAGTTATACATGATCAATGGTTGAATCGTGTGTGAAAGGCATTGCCCACGCATGGCTCGCACATGATTAAGCATATAAGTGGAGTACATAACTCGGAAAGGTGTATCTTGTGATGTTGTCAGAATGTACCTAACGTTTCCGGTTTGCGCACCTTATGATATCTTTTTAGTTTTTAATAGTTTTTCCGGTCAGGCAACTATTTTTATTTCTCAAGCAAATGCTTCGGTGTTGTTGGGTCGCAATGGTATTTTTGATATTTTTCATTGTTTTAGGGCAATAAGAGTGGTGAAGGATTGTTCTTTCGTGTTCCTAAGCGTTCATCCAGTCGTCAATTGAGGTTGAATATGAAGAACGTCATGAGCAAATCTTCGGAGGTGAGTTTTTTTTCAAATTTCGCAATAGCTTTGTTGTAATTAAATCATTGAGTAAAATTGAATCTTATTTATGATAATTATATATGATCTTATATGGTTTTATCCTGAATTTCATGAAAAATTTGAAAATACAGATATTAACAAAATTTCTCAAAATTTATCAGTTGTATCGATTCCTAAAAATCTTCTTTATTTTTTCAAATTCCTATTGCTCATTAGATATGAAATAATATGTCACATTCACAAATCTAAGCAAAAGCAAAATGTTTTATTCTACTTCATGAGTGTAGAGTCGCATTTTCCTTCACTTGTCATTTTCAAAACCATTAACACTGCTATTGCATGGCTCAGTGATTATGATTTTAAAGTGTTCTGAGCGATCCTATTGCCGCCCGTAAAGTCACTCTTTTTAGACTAAGAATAGCATCTTCTGCTCTGTCTGTAGATGAGCATGTGAGTAACATTTTTTTTATTTTCACTTTGTTGATGCCCCTTACTCCATTTTACTTGATATAATATGATGAGGATATTTAATATTACGAATGGTATTTATGGATAATTTGCATCTACAATATAAAAAAGTGTTTAATATTATTTAATTATTCCTTTTTTTATTTTGTGACAGAGCATTCCACTCTCTGAAACTGGTAAGTCTATTAATTAATTAATAAATCTAATTAATTCGTGAACAAAATTTGGATTTTTGGAAATTGACTAAAGTCTCATTTCAGACACAAAAAAGAATTTTATAAAAAAGGATTCTATTACCATGGTGCCACGCTTTCCTGCTGCTAGTTGCTTAACCTAAGCTTTGGTATCAGCACATGGTTGCTACCAAGTAGATTCATGATCAGATATATAGAGCACAACCGGCGAAAGCAAAAAATGAAACGTCGACAAACTCCACTGTTTTTGTTTTTTCCAGTAGTGCTCTATATATCTGATCACTAAGTTTCGGTATATTGATAAGTTTGTTATTCAATCTAATCAGACTGGCAGAATGCCTGCTACTCTCATACCCGAAGAAAATGGGTCCCATCAGAATAAAACTTAGCAAATGGGGAATATTTCATGAAATATCTGTGGCTAGAAAATGAAATTTTTTTTGCATGTTTGGCAGTAACCAAACTGCTCAAAAAGGTATTTCATAGCAGTATTGATGATTTTTCAGCTTTTTATCCATTTACATAAAACCTTTAGACACACGAAGAAAACCAAGATACTGCCATCCTGGATCCAATTTTCTCATGTTTTATTAATCCTCCTCATGTGAATTCGTTCAAACAATTTCATTATATTTTCTAGGCAATTTAAGCGGAGCTTCGAGTATAGAAAGTCTTAATAGCAATGCAAGTTTACCAAGTTATTTCAATGGACTCGGACCAGCGTTACACAATGCTGAGGGAGGCGGACGAGTCGCTAATTGGGCAATTTCATTCGATAGAATGCTCGATGATAAGATGGGATTAAAATATTTCACGGTTGGTCGAGTTTTTGGTTGCATAAGGTTTATAAACGTATATTGATTTTAATGATTAAAAAATTATTTTTGTAATAGATAGGGTTTACCTGGGATTGACTAATTGTTGAAATACATGACTGATTGTATAATGATCAATACTGTACGTTATATCTATAAATCACGAGTTATCGCCGGAGTCCTAAAAATTAAACAAAAACTGTTTTGTCATTTTTTAGCTGGTTGAGTTGAATCGATGATGAAATCTCGAGAAAGTTTCATCTACGTCTTGTATTTGAAGGAGCAATCAATATTTTGACCTAAATTTGAAAAAAAAAATAAAACAAATTTTTACAAAACTTACATACTGGTACAAGACAGGTTGGCAGAATCTTGGTTTTCTTTGTGTCTCCGAATTTTATATCATTTTCTTCGGATGGACGAAAATAGCTTCACAATCATCAGAACTGCTATTTCATAGCATTATTGATGGTCGAACTATTTCTACGGTTTGGTTTTAACCAGGCACAGCAAACATTTAAATGTTCTAGCCACAGATATATCATAGAATATTGCCTATCTGTTAAATTTTTTCCGATGAAACCCATTTTTTCAGGTCCCAAGAGTAGCTGACATTCTGTCAGTTTGGTACAAAGTTTTGCACTTTTAATATGAAAATTATAGTTTTTTTGTTATTTACTGTCGTTTACTGTCACCCTTAGAGATTTCAGTGTGTTTCATTTTATTTTTGAGAAAAAAATACCGCTATTTGCAGTTACTGGACACATATTTTCTTCTATTTCAGGAATTTTTGAGAAAAGAATTCTCACAAGAGAATATTCTGTTCTGGTTGGAATGTGAGAGATTACAGAAGGTATCACCCGATGATGACCGTGCTTTGAAAGAATCGTCTGAGAACATTTACCACAGGTCTGTCCATAATTTTCAGTTCGATTTTGCGAAGTTGGAGACCAGCGCCGCCACGTCTCTAAGAGGTTACATAGAGAGGGAGGGTCAGAAAACAAAGTAAACTTGAACTATCATGCTCGTGATATTGCTTAGTTTCGACATTTATTATAACTTAGAATTGATTGCAGTATTGTAAATCCTGTTTTTTGGTTTCATAATTATGTATTATCAACCCCTTTATACATGGGATTGGATTTAAACATAACATAATAAATGGGATCGAGAAAGTAACCAGAATTTTAATTGAAGTATTTCCCACTCAGAAAAGTTTAACCATCTTTTGTTGAGTATAACTAATCACGCTGTTGAAGCATGGTTGAGGGTAATATAATCTTCTTTTGCTTCGGACGAAATATCAACGGGCCACAGATAAATTGTGCGATTGTCATAAATAGGAGGAAATAAACACATTTTTTTTTGTTTGTTATCATACTAATGAAATGCAAAAAGAGAAATGTGTGCATGTGTCCCACTTTGATAAACAGTGCGTGAATTACAAATAGGCCATACAGCGGTAGAAGGAAACACAATTTCATGTTCTATTATCGAACGAACGAATTTTTTTTTCTTCGTGAGGAATGGAAGTGGCTAATGTGGTTATGTCACTGTCTGCCTGTTATCAATTTTATCTTGATAAAACTTTGTCAGTACATGAAAATTTCATGAGAAAACATATGAATTATTGTCTCACTTGTAGCGTTCCCATACCTCCCATATATAATTGGAATTTGGAAGTGGTAACAATTTCATTTGATGTGTGTTGTTTTGTTTTTCACAAATGATTTGTATTAGAAGATGTTAAAGAAGATCGCATTTTTCAAAAATGTTGTTTTGTCAAGGATGAGACAGAGATTGACCGATCATTTTGGTGACATGATCTAACATTGTCTCATACATTGCTTAGATGGTAGTAAAGTTTTGCTCTCAAGGCACACCTCATAGAATCCCTGAAGTATTAGAAGGGAGACAGAATTTTGAATTTCTTCGGGTGTCTGAAATGTTCATGGCATTTTCTTCAAATGGACAAAAAAAGCTTCAAAATCATCAACACTGCTATTTCATAGCAGTATTGATAATTATGAACCCTTTCTCACTGTTTGGTTGCTCCCAGATTCAAAATTTTTTTTATAAACCTAATAAAAATATTTCTAGCTATTCTAATTTTTATTTAATTTTAGATTTTTGTCACCACAAGCTACATCTCCTGTGAATATTGATAGCAAAGGACAAAGACTTTCTGAAGAAGCGATCACTAAACCTCCTCATCCTAATATGTTTGATCAGCAGCAAAATCAGGTATTTTTTGCTCATTTTTGCACCATTCTCGTAATTGGGAAATGGAAATACGCACCAACAAATAGAAGCACAAATAAGACTATTCACTTTATTCATATTCATATAATTTTTCAACAAATGTTGTATTATATTAAGATATGGAGTGTTATTTTTAACAAAGGATGAAATTTTGATAACTTGAATACAGCATACCTACAATGATTTTCAAATCTATGATAAAACTTAAAGATATTCTGATTTACAATACAATTTAATATGATCGAGAAATTAAGTTGATTTGAATATGCCAATATATGAAATTTTTGTTTATTTCAGATCTACAAATTGATGAAACTTGACAGCTATAGTAGATTCCTCAAGTCGTCTCTGTACAGACAATGTATAATGTGTGATATTGAAGGATTGCCGTTACCCCTAGAACCTGAAGCGAAGGAAACGCCGGTAAGCATATTTCACTACACAAATTGATGAGAGTTTAGTCTTACCCCCATTTTTGAAAAGTTATAATCCTAGTTTGAAAAAAGTATTTACGCACAAAGAATAGTTGACTTGGCAAGTTTGTTCAAAATTTGTACATACTGTTTACCAAAAATATACTTAGGCTGAATTATAGACTGGCTTAAAAAACACTCGGATTATTTGAAACAAATTAAATATTAGCTAATTGTGACCAAAATCAAAATAGCATAAAATTTTCATTGACCTATTATGACAAATTAGCCAAAACTGTTTTTCCTGCACTTTCTTTGTTTCTTTTCATGAATACCATATATTTTGATAATGAATGTTTATAAAGATGACCATCAATGGATACTGACCTCTCGATTTTCAATTTTCATCTTTGAGGAATGACAATAGTGGTTATCTATAGGTGTGATGGCGCAAAATTTCAGTGCCATTTAAAAATGAGTAATCAAATTTTCATTTACGCTTACGGTACTTTACTTGAAATCCCAGACTTCCGTTTACTTCGTTCTTACTCAAAAGGTGGAAGTACGTCACGTCAGCAACTACTTTTCTTAAAAATTGTTATTGTTATTGGAAAAGCGTCGGCAGACTGTTTACTAGTGGAGTACAGTAATAAAAAAATTCGGATGCGAAACTTCATGACTCAAATTACGGTAGTCAGGATTCGTGTAGTCGCAGTTTTTGAAGTTTGCTTTGAATAAGTGAACTTTGTTTTTTGTACTACCTGAATTATCTTTTGTCCGGTTGCAAATGACGAAATTTCCATTTGTTTCAACGGATATTACCGTAATACCATATTCTTCTTCCTTGTTTATTCCATGGAATTAGTATTTGTTAAATAATGAAAAACAATACCGGTTTATAAAATTAAATCAAAATAACAGGAATAGTACACGCCACGAAGACATTATGGTATGGAAATGTATGTATCGGTATCACACGAATAACAAACACTGAAAATATAAACCTTAATTTATATCCATGCTTTGTGAAACAATAATAACTGATAGATTGCATTTAATTGCAGTCTATCAGAGGTTTGTTTCTAGTTTTATTGTGGAATGAAAAATGTCAGGTTAACAACTGTGTTCGTTTTTTATTCGGTATGCAGATAAGTTTTGATTATAATGTAAAATGGTAATAAGTAATTACCTTGTTTGAAGAGCCCATTTTTTGTTTTATTTGCATTGTTAAGTATTTTAATTTTTCTTTTTTTCAATTATAGAATGAAACGCACATCGAAAGCAGACACAGTTTTTCATTGAAACGTAAGAATAATTTTTTCTCTCTATCTTTACCTTTCACCCATTTACATATTGAAATTAAGTGCTTAAAATATGGCAAAACATCAATTTCATAATCAAACATGACAGTATTATTAAAATTTGAGTATTAATTGAAATAAAATCATACTTTTTAATAATATAGTCGCACATCATAAAATTTGACACAATATCATACTTCGGTTGGGCAGAATATTTTCTACCCATTATCTGCCTATCTCACTTCTATTTTTTGTGTTACGGTTCAGTGTGCGTCAAATGTAAGAATACATTATAATGACTACAATTGACAATAACTTGCACAGATTTGTGTTCTGTTTTAACTCGTCCGATCGATGTTTTCTAACTAATATCTAAATGTGACATGGTTAACATGGTCTTATAAAACGCAACATAAAATAGAGTTTGTGTGCCCAGCGAGACTTCATTGATGATTTTAAAGCCTTTTTGTTAAATTTGATCGAAATGTATTGCTTATTACAATTGTCACTAGGGATGTAGGTTTCAAATATTTTCAAATTTGAATAAATGGTAGACTTTAATATTGACAGAAATTTTCTAAAATATATTTACCGTTATGTGAAATTTCAGCGTGTTCCGTGAAATCAAGAAATGAGCCTTTTAATTGTTCCAATTCAGGGAAATGAGTATTTGAATCAATCAAATGGAATATTATTTATCCGAATCAACGTTCCAACCGCAACTCTGCTAGTAGTAACCAATGCACAAAAATAGGAATCCAACAGCCAAGCGAAATTGAGATTTTTCACATTCTGGTGAAACGAAATATTATGTCAGCAGCAATATTCATTATATATTTTTATTGTTTCAGATCGGAAATTTTTTCAAA
This sequence comes from Styela plicata, assembly GCA_963675895.2. Lineage (NCBI taxonomy): Eukaryota > Metazoa > Chordata > Ascidiacea > Stolidobranchia > Styelidae > Styela > Styela plicata. The sequence goes on along the minus strand of OZ023151.1, from coordinate 5,810,818 downwards.
GATCTAACAAAAGCCATAAAAGTCAAGGAAGTAATGATTCAATTCACAGGGTAATATTACTAAGTATATAAATTTGAATATACAATCTACTTCGTTGAATTTTTATCTCGTTTGTTTCAACGGCAAATATGCAGTTTTGCATTTAAATACTTTCGAAGTGAAAATGGTGGAAATTGGTGGAAATTTTCAAATATACTCATGTAGCAGCATCATGATTCACAATGTCAACTTTGGCATATATCCTGATTTTTCTGAGCAATTGGACAATTTTCAAAATTTGCAAAAATCCGAAATTAAATTCCAATTTTTTAGTTTCAATATGATTGTTCGGGAATGACTTCTTCAGAGAATAATCAAAATATACCTATACATAATCGGCTGTATATTCTCAATAACAACGGTATTCAAACATATTTATATAAAAACATTTCATTTTTAAATGCCTTTTATATTATTTTTTTACGTTGCTCTATGTACAAAGATTTCATTGCCATTTACTTCCTCTAATATTCCATATGCCTATGTAGTCATTTTCCGTTACGTAACGTATTGTGTTGCCCCTCTTTTTGCATTGAATTTTTCTATATGATAGGTGTTTAAGTTCATTCACTCTCATATAGTTAGTACGTGAACGTCATTCGATAAGATGAACGTCATTTGATAACGTCAGGAATTTTACGCAATTTGTATATTTAGCAATGACTAATATAGATGGAAGTTCACATTTAATAATAGTTTAAGTATGAAAAAAGGTTTGCCATTGTTACTTCTTGTTCGGAAATTTGAATTTGTGTCATGCTATTTAAATTTGATCCACCTCCCAGTTAAGATTTGTGTATTTTGTAGAACATTTAATCTATACACTTGGATTTTGTCCAAAAACGGCTCCCTTTAAGGCTGTAACAGGGTGGCAGAATCTCAGTTTCCTTTCTGTGTCCAAACTGAAATGTTTATCTCATATTTTTCGGAAGAACGAAAAAGCTTCTAAACCATCAGACACTCAAAAAGAGACATTAGGCATTTAATATCTTCTAGCCATAGGTGAAGCATCAATATTGCCCCTTCGGGGATTGTTGTTCTGGTGGAGCACATTGTTTGGTGTTTGAGTAGCTGGATAGGAAGCACTGACTTATGATCTATAATGATATTTGCTCAAAGGTGCAATGACGTTAGAGATGTTGCATAAATCCCAAGATTGTAGGTATTCAAAAATGATATATTTCTACCTATTAGCCAGTAACATTTCCTTATCCATGTCCGCATCACCTGTCAGAATGTGTCTCGTCAGATATTTTCTTTTGTCAAGAATGCGCCACAAATGGACTGCGTCTTATCGACGATATCCATCAGTGGCACATACTCAACAAAATATCATTTGACAAAATTTCGTGATGGGGAAAGTGTGTAGTAGTTAGAAATAACTTCTAGCCAGGAAAGGATGTTTTAGTGCCCTTGCTAATATTGACCAAGATTAATAAGTTTTGGATCAATATAATAATGTCATCTCTTGTTTTATTTTTCTCAGGATTCTTCTGACTCTGAGTCTGGATTTCTTGAGATGGCAAATTCCACTCGACCTGAGGACCTTTCCACAATGCAGCAAGTCGGTGTTGATGCTTCGTTGATTTGTCGACTCGTTTTATGGGACAATTCTTCTACGGTTTTGTATGCAGAAGCAGGAAAAGCTTCAATTCGAGAAGCTCTCACGGCATTGTGTGAAAGAAGAGGCGTACCATTATCTGCTGTTGATATTTATTATCAAAATGAAGACAGAGCACTCGCACTTGACCAAGATATTTCTGTGCTAGGTGAGAAACTAATCCTTGATTACTCGATCTTCTTCTTTTAACAAATTTTATTTTTTTTAAAAATGTAGAAGTAGAGATTTAAACTGTCCAAAATATATAACTGGAAATAAATTTTTGAATGAGATTTAATTATGTCCGATGAAAGTTAAGAATGTGAAATTATACATCATTGTGTATCATATGGCATACAAGATTACTCCTGTATGTATTATTTTCAAAAAAAAAGTAAACACGAAGAACGTTATAAACTGAGAAAATAAATATTTTATAATTTGTGAAATTCGATATGATTTTCTCTACTGTAACCTGTCGTTACAGTTTTATTTTTTCAAACAATTTTTGAAAAAATTGTTTTATGTGTCAAGCATGAGTCAGAGATGGATCGTGCCTGACAAGGCACGATCCATCGGTGACTCATGCTTGGCACAGCTGTTAATTTTTGTTTGTCTTACGCAAGACTCGAATGTTAAATTATTCACAATGTTTATTAGACTTGTGTTTACTTGCACTTTAACTCAAAAAATTTTTCAATCTTGGTCAGACAACCTGACAGCTAGTTTTTGAATCACATATTTCAACCTACTATTTTAGAAACGGATTAGATTTCGTTTTTGAATAGGTACGATCGGAAAAATTTTGTCGAAACTTCTTTGTTAAGTGTGGGTCATTGATGAAGCGTGACGATGAGACACGGTCCATCTATGGTACATTCTTGGCGAAATAAAATTCGTGATTGGGGGCACACGAATGAAATCAAATCAATGTTTTTCAACCACAAACTTGCCACAGGTCAATGTCCTCACTCAAGTGAAAAATCTTAATTAAAATAAGAGATGTGAGAAAAGCAGAAATCTGTTAACACCCAAATATATGAACATAATTCAAGACCTCTTTAATAAGTGATTTACCCTAATATCAAATATTATGTTTTAATACATTTTCCTCTTATTGCTACATATTTTTGTGTAGCGTAATAGCTGTTTCAATATTTGAGAGGTAAAAATTTGTGCACAATGAACAGTATCCACGCAAATATTATAATTTCAAAATTGAGTTGATAATTTTATCATTCAATTCCTTAAATATAATTTTACAAAGAATTTTTTAATTATCTATAAATTAAATTTGTCAGATTCTCCTAAATATCATTTTATAAAGTATCTACGCATGTAGAACAACCCAAAATTAGAACGATTTAGAACCTGGTTGGCTGTTATTTTATATCGTGGGAAATTCATGATGTGAATTAAATTTTGGAAAAATATATCAATTCTCATTCAAATTTTCAAGCATTCATAACCTTAACCACAGTAAACTTTGATAATATCAACGAATATAAAAATATAAGTCTAATTTGAAATAATAACGATTCATACATTCCCTTAGAAAAATAACCCTATTTGTACTATTTCAGCCGGACAAGAAGTTCGTGTGGAGCGTAGAACGTTGTTCAGATTGGACATGTTGCCAATCGGAAGATCTGTTGGAGTGAAAGCAAAACCTACGAAATCGATAGAAGAAGTATTAAAACCTGTTGTATCAAAATATGGTCTTGAATTCGAGGATTTGCACACCACTCTTGTAAGTAGGATTAGTTGTAATATGGCCTTCTGGTCAGGGGCTTGTTATACAGGTCTATCGCAAGAATTCCACTCAAATCAGTACCTGTATCAGAATAAAGTTAATTTTTTTCATGATTTGTCTGAGTCATTCACTTTGCTGTGATAGGAGATTTATAAAAGATATGTAATGATATATGCATGATGAAGTCTGTTCTCAAATGATGATGTTGAATTTTGCTTATTGATTTATATTCGATCCAATACCCTAATAACAGTGTTTGTCGAGTATGAAACATAGATGGACCGACGTGACATCACATCTTTATTTTTCAATCATTTTTCATTCTTTAGCCTTCAATTTACTGTTAATGCGCTCGATCAATTTCACGGCTGAATGTCAAAATTTGTCAATGAAGTGATATTTTTGCATATGTTTGTGAATCATTTGATATTTATTACTTTATTATTTGTTTTCAGAGTGGAGAAACTGCTTTATTGGACATTTCTCAGTCCGTTAACATGTTAGATGGATTGAGAGTCTGTATTGATTATACAAATACAAAACCAGGTAAGAAATACTCTTATCGATGCAGTTTTTCATTTAGCTCCCGTAATGCTAAATATAGATTCAAACATTGAAAAAAGCAATGTATTTATAACAATTAACAAATATTCGTTTCGGGTGTCCAAAGAATTTATATATCATTTTCATTTAATTATTTAAAGGTCTTCAAAACCATCAATACTGCTATTATCGATAGTTTCGAGGACCTTTAATGAATGTTTCTTTTATTATATTTTGGCTGTTACAATTTATAAATGTATTTTCTTTATGATCACCTTTTTACAGTGGTTACTGGTAGTATTTTTTTCAGGTGTTTGGGCAAATACAAATTATTATTGTTGGGACTAATCATGACTGTCTCTTTCGGTCTTTTTTGAATCATGCCACATCAAAAACAAATGAAATGTCTCAGTACGAGAGATATTCTACATAAAATTGTTTTTATATGATATAATTGACAGTTGTCATGACACTTAGAATGATAATCTTGATAATCTTGCACAGATTGTTTGACTTTTCCATACTAAAATAAAAGTACATCTTTTAGTAAATGTGGGGATGGTGGGAGTGCATGAAAAAACATATTGATTGCCTTGGCAGTTGGATCTACTCTTATGAAAGTGAAAGTATTTTCAATAGACAACCACCTGCAAGTCCCATTGTTAGGATGCTTTATTATTGTTTAACTTCGTTCATGTTAGGATGGTATGAATGGTATTTTAGAATTCTGATCATAATTAATTGAATCAATTTACTTAAAAAATGGACAAAACTTTTGAAAAGCAATAATTTTGATAATTTCAGATGGGAAACAGGATTTACTAAATTTTTTTTGAATATTGTTAAAAATATATTGTATTTTAAAACATGGGGTACTAGAGAATTGATCCATTGTGATGCAACACAATGACACAAATATTGTTCTAACGAATGGGGCTGATCAATTGCCTGCCCCAGACTAATTTGGCACAAGTTTTCTTGGGCTTCTCTGAGCTGTAAATTGATTTTAATTAAATCTCTTCAAGCTGCAAGGTTCAATATTATTTGCCTGCCAATTGGGCAGAGACTTTGTGTAGGATTTTACTTGCATCAGACTTGGTCAATGAATGATGAGGATGACAATTGTGGGTCATATAGTTTATTGTCAGGATTTGGAATTGCTCTTACCTTTCTGTGTGTTGTAAAAGACTTCTGAAAGGAAGCAATTAAAGGGTATATGATTCAGCACCATCCAGGGCAGATACTACCCACTGTACTTTTCTATGGTGGTTCCATTCTGTATGAAATGCTTGGCATTTGCTGAATTTACATATTCTAACTCTTTGTCATTAATTATTTTGTATATTTTGGTAATAGTTCTGATCTTGCTAATACGGAATTTATTGAATACAAATCAGCGACAAAATTTAGACTATATGTTTTACATCTGTTTTCAGACATTGAGAGCAAAGACAAAGCATCAAAGAAGACGAGAAAGAAAATCGAACAAAAGAACAAATTCAACGGACCAGCAAACAGTGACACTGAAGGTTAGTACTAGGAACAATAATAATTTTTTTTAGTAATATTTGGTTTATCACTCCTTGTCAAAAAAGTTAATTTCATATCTATGGCCAGTAGAAAAAGTCCGATGCAAAAGCCTTATTGGTTTTGTTAATCATTAGCGTTAGTTTAACAAATTAGTTTAACTAAATTATTGATTGGGTTTCGATAATTTACAATACTTATATTAACAGACTACTCGAGAATAAAATATGTGTTACAGATTCTATTAATTGTTGACTTATAGACTATATATGGTGTTTGCTTACAGGCTATCTTTGTGTGCTGGTGGGTGAATGAGTTTTTGGGTTTTATTTCACTTTCCTGGTTCATTCACTCATGTTTTTTCATACTCGTGTGTTTTATTGTGTAGAAATCGAAACGGATATGTTATGTAAAGTTGATTTTTATTTTCCAGTAGTATATCGATTATCACATCATCAGACATTTCTTATCATTAAAAATTAGTCAAACGAATGCGCTTCGGCGGCTGAGCCAATCAGTGACTCATACTTAACAAAATATGTTCTGCGGTCTGTACATGCTAGAAACTAACCTCATTTTTCTTATTTAATTATTGATCTTTTACTTACACAGAATTAATCAGCATCATGTCAGCAGCGCAGAACAGCAAAATGCACGACCAACGAGGACTTCTGTCTGAAATGAACCTAGAACTACCTGAATTCCTTAAAACCCCAGTTCCATCTCCATCTAAGACGCCGATTCCGATTTCAGTTAATTCAAATAATAACAACAATCAGAAAGAAGGCATGGACCTTGCTCTTCACACAAACTCGAATGGCTATCCTCTCGATGTGCCAATGCAAAAGGGTGGCAAGTTATCACCCAATCCGGTCAGTACCGGCAATGCAAAAGCGAGAATACAAAAACTAAAACATCTTGGTGATGGTAAACCATCTCTTATGGATACACCGGGTGATACGAGACATTTTAGACGTAAAACACCGAGTTTAGACACCGACGTTTCAAATGTAGAGCCTTGTGACTCTGATTCGATATCCGCAGTTGATGATGATCCATATGTCATCACCAAATGGATGCAGTCCGTCTCTTATACCCCTAAATATCCTTATGCTCCAGATTTGGATACAACAGTTACAGACTCTCATTCCACCAGTAATGAAGCCTCAGATTCTGTTTTTGATTCGGATTTACAAATAGAGTCGACGCATCAATCTGTCATTCACGATCATCGATACACGAAAAGAAAAATAAAGGTTCGTGATTGAAACGCTTCACACTCGATTGATTGCTTGATATAAATTGCACAATCAGTAGTTGCATACCTGTAGACTTTAATGTCTCACAACAAGGAATTTCTTCAGAAAATTGATTAGATTCAATGTATCAAACATTGATCTAAGGTTGATCAGTAGATGTTTCTAAATTGTAATATGGTTCTTGTGGCGATTTATAAATAGAATATCTGAAATTTACACTTCTTACGGAAACCCCAGGTTCTTGCACTTCATTTTCACCAGTTTGCACATTTTCTAAAGATGAGATTTTTCTTCAAAATCGGGTGATGTGGATGACTTCAAAGTTTCTCTTGACACTATTTGGTGCTTATTTTGGGTATAACACCCGTGGTCAATAGTTTATACTTGATTGTGAGTTAAATAATGCACTGATATTAAAGACTGAAGACCCCATATTGGTAAATGATTGAATAGAACGATATTGCATGCTTGCTCATTCGTCATGCGATGGACATAAATGGATCTAGTCCCAATCAGATATTTGGTTTTGTCAAGCGTTTGTCTGAGATGGACCGCATCTTGTCGATCAGTGACACATACTCAAAAAAAAAAAATGATTTAACAAAATTTTTTCTGATTGGGCTACACTCAAATATTTGCATTTAATTAATTACCGAATCGAATGATTCTCTATGATTTTCATGATTTGCTTGCAAAAATTAATTCGCTGATTGTTGATTCATTTAACTAATATAGCAATCTAATATTAATTAGCATAATAAAAATAGAATGTGATTTTAAATGTCTCTATTTGAATGCCTGATAGTCGCCAAACTGTACAAAAGGTTCCTTCATGAAATTTTGAAACTTCTTTCACAGTTTGTTTGCTATCAAGCAAAAAAGAAGGCTTTTTAATCATTCGGTAAGACATATATCATGAAATATCGCCCACATGCTAAATCTTGTTCTGATGGAACCTATTTGTAGTTGCTTCAGGCACATTCTTTCACTTTGCCCTTACAACTAGCTATTTATTTTTAGGATTTCATTCGAACATCTTAGTTTGGCCCATACTTAATAGACATGTATCAAAGAAACTTATAATTCAATATTCTTACGTTCTTAGTTGTGACATTAGAATGTTTTGGGTGTTTTTTTTATATTACCGCAGTTTCAATGTTCTATGTTTCAGGGTATCATTGTTTGACGAACGGACTTCATCTTCTGAACTTGTTTCGACTTCATTTTTATTTATTTTATTTTTTTTCTTGGTGTTAGATACTCTTCCTATTCTTTTCTGCTTCTATCTATAAGGGATTGAATAAGCTCGCTAATCATTTCAATATGAAATATATATTGTGCGGTTGTACTCGCATCACGAAAAAGACCTTTTAAGAATTGCTAAATGGTTTGACCATCGCTCAGGGCAGATACTATTCACTGCACTTCCCTAGCTCTTCGATTCTCATTTGGATGCTTGTGCATATTAATATTTTTTCAAGTAGCCCATAAGTGGTTGGTAGTTGGTATCATTAGGCCGCTGCTTCCGACCAAACTTTAGGTGAATCACCAGAATTGCAATCATTTCTGCTAAATTAAATTTTGTCTAATCCGAGCCAATAAGAAAACACACTGCCGATGTGTAGTTATCTGCCAATCAAGGTTCGCAAACCATATATACTTGAATACAACGCGAGTCCAACAGAAAAATTTCACAAAAATTTTGTCGATTATGAAGCGTCTACATCTAGAGGGTGTTGATAGTATCTATCTTTTATCAAGTCTTGTAACGATATTCTTTTTGCTATTTCTAATGCTACTATTTGCTATTGTTGTTTTCTCTCTCAATATTGCATTCATTTCTTATATTTTTTATATTATATTATTGTCATTATCGTTGCTTTCAAATGAGAGAATCATTACTTTCCACCATACACTACTAACTATGTGCATTGTATCAATATGTTGCTCCCAATCGAAAAATTTATTTTATATTGTTAAGTACGGGCCACAGATGGATCGCGCCATTGCGCCATCAGTTTCTTGTACTTAACAAAACCTGCCTGCCGTAACTAAGTTTTTTCTGAATGGGCTATCTTTTATTATTTAACGAAATAACGCAGTCGCGATCATCAACCCGACATAATTCTACATTTCTTTTTATAAAATTAAATTGATTTGAAAATCATGACAGTGCCGAGCATCTTGAAGACTTATCACCAAATGCCAACAATATTACAGTTTTTTATAAGAAATGAAATTACCAAATGATGACTATTTCAAAATATTGCTTTTTTCTCGTTTCCGTGGGCAGAAATATTGACATTGACTTAAAAGAATCGTTGATCTTTATTTTGAAAATTTGCAATATAGTATTTTTAATATCGTTTGAAACATGAATTACACAATTTTTTTCTATAAATACACGTTTTCACAAACTGTTATAAAAATCTGAAAATTTTGATTTTGAAAAACAAAAATGCAGAGCAATACTTTCTTCTTTTGAGGCTATTATTAGCAACAAATTTTTATTTGATCGAATATTTTGTTTTGTTATGTACGAATGGAAGATGGACCGCGCCCTATCGTCGCGATCCATCTGTGACCCATACTTAACAAAATATTCTTGCGCAGATTTTTTCTATCTGGCTTAATATTCAATATATTTTACCATAAATTTCTCTCTTTAACAAATTTTAAAAAGCTCTATTGGCGTTGCTATTGAATTTTATCAACACAAGTACGTTTATGAACAAGCATGATGTATAGATATGTCAAGCTTGTTCAAGTTTGCTACATCTCTGGATTATGCGTGTTTGAAAGTAACCATTCGGGTATTTGCACATTCTTTCTATGAAACTAAAAGAAGCGTATGCATGGTTTTTTAAATACTTTGTGTCAGACCTTTGGGATTGCACTTTTCATGAATTGCTTGAAGCCTCTTGTTGTTTCCTCTCTTTTTTACTTTTCATTAAAAGTAACCTACTGAAACAGTCGCCCTTGTCTTATTTGGTTGGGTTGAAATGATTAAGAGTATATTTCAGTTAGCTTCAGTGTCGGATTTTATAGAGTAGGATTTCATTTTTATTGTGTGGAAGAGGAAAGTTGAGCTCAACTGTATGGCGCACCACGACCTCTCTTGCAAATGCCGGGATGAGGTTTTTGCCTAACCGATTACTGATCTTCCTGTGCGCGGACATGGTTGTTAGAGGGAGTCCTAATTATTGGTTTGGTGAACCCACATTCGGCGCCGAGATGCTCAGCAATCAATCCTCTCGTGTGTAATCGCCCAGTACGGGATCCGAACCTTAATTTAATTTGATCAGCTTCTACATATCTTTCCAAGGGTGGTACTAGATAGAAAGCAACAACACCGTTGGTGCGATTTCTTCCAAAATAGCCGTTGCACCGTAATACAGATAAGACCCTCGATGTACGATTGTCTACCAAGAGGGCCCTGTTTACCTCGAATGCGCCGCGATCTACCGATATCTAGTCCTAATACACTGGTGAAAAAGCAGGTTCGAAAGGTTGTACTTCACTTCGCTTTTGCTGCCTCTACGATAAAAACGACATCCTAGCGTGTTTGATTGGGGATCGGAACGCGAGGCAAAAGCAGGTGGGACGCTGGTTGAGATTAGAAAGGCACGGTTGAAGCAGGGGGTTTGTGGTAGGAAGGCAAGTTGGAGGTAGATGGGCGGGGTAGGAAAAGGTGAATTAAGGATATAAACCCAGGGCAGATGTAGGTGTGATGGCGTAGATAAATACGCGGAAGAAGATGCACTGACACACGTGGTTTAAATATAGGCATATATCCAGAAACGGGGACGAGTGCTTCTTCCGAAACAACTGTGGTGGTGCCCACCCTAAAAATTGGTTGACTAGTCATATTTGTCAAAAAGGGCGTCCTAAGCCCCGATAATGAAAGGATTTTAATGTAATTATTATATTTTTTTTAATTTGGAGATCACTGGACCCCATTGGCCATATTCAGCTTTGAGAAGTAAGCATCTCCATTCCCGTGAACCATATTTTAAAGCAAAAATTTTAATGCAATATTTTGCTCACATGAAAAACCTTTACTTCTGCAAATGATAAAACACAACTGAAATCGTTTTAGAGGCCCAGAAATATTTTGATATATACCACGCAAGCCCGCTACGGCGATATTCCATGTTAGCACAGGCACACATTCCATTTTATATGCCATTTTTCAGAATCACAAACATATTTCAGTTTGAAATTAGAATCAAACCTGTAAAACACCAGGTGGTGCCAAAGGACAGTGTCTGTCTACGCCAACAAAGAATATGTTCAAATATTTCTATCATTCATTTCTCTATAATATTTCGGATGGAGTGGACGCCGCCTTCATTCACTCTTGAATGCATAAAATAAGTTTATTTTAATCACAGAAGTTAAATCCTGCTTGTACTTTCAGTTGATCATTCATTCCTTGTCCACGAATAGCTCGCCTCCAACAACGCACCATACCCTCGTCCCAATACCGCCACCGATGAACTTGAGTAATAAATTAGGAGGAATGCAGGCGCGAGGTTGGTACGGGCACCCAACTTCCATCGTAGCATTTTTGGCCTATTCCAAAATGTTTTCAGATCTGTTTTCGCTGTTCATAAGATTGAAACGCATAATGCTGTTTCTAAAAATACTCACCGCTTGTCCTAATACACATGCCCTGAATACGCCTGCCAAGCGTGGATCACGATTGAAAACCCTTCGCTTATCCGTAGCACATACGTGATTAGACAAATTTTTGTCTCAGCTATTTAGTTCATCTGTGGCGTGAAATTGGAAAAATGGAAATTTTGAATTAGGTCCATGGTCATCCGTGACGCATATTCGACACATTATAATTTCTGACAAGGTTATAATATAGGTTCATATTTATGTTTTATATCTTTCAAACAAAACAAAATAAAAATTGGAAAAATTTTATCAAATCCAAGTAACCACCAACGAATATATCGTTCCAACGATGTATGGGTCACCTGGTTCTATTCCTCCGCAAAACCTGACGTCTGATTGGCTGTTGCAGGTAAATAAATAAATATGTCTGTTTTGTGTGGAGACAAATCTAGCAGATCTTTTGTATTACTGAGGAATGTTCGTTATTTAACAAACACACATCTTTCGATACCCACACTTAATCTGTTCAAATATTTTATTTGTGGTTATTTCATGAAAGAATGCGTAAGTGTTACCCAATCATAGATTATATTTTGCCAAGTATGACCTACAGATGGTTCGCGCCTCGACCGACCATCAGTAACTCATACTTGAGCAAGTAATTTTTTATTTTATCGAAATTTACTCTGAGTAAGGCCGGAGGCAGTACCTAAACGGAACCAACTAACAACCTACTAAAAGATGCAGTACCAGGAACTGAACTCTAAACGGAAAACATCCCAAATGGAACTGAATTTTCATGGTAAAGTGCAGTGAGTGGTGTCTGCCCCGGGCGATAATGAAACCATCTACCACTTCTTTGCCTCCTTTTAGTCGCCTCTTACGACTCGCAGGAAATACGTTAGGACCATTCTGAAGCAAGCACAGGCGATATTTTTTCAGACGAGAAATACTGGATCTAATCTAAAAGTATCAGTTTTTCGCGACACTTGGTGGAGCTTGTAAATCATGTACGGAAGTTGAAAGTCGTATTTTCTGAAATCCAAAACTTTTGTGCATATTTTTAGTATATTTGCAGTTTTTATTTTTCAGGAACTCATTCTGAACTTGTTTAGAAAAAATTTCCTATTATAAGAAATAATATATTTTTAGATATAACCGGTAAGTTAGATCCAAGCCCGAAATTTCATGTCGCTGAATAATGATCCTCGTTTTTGTTGTACTTTGCTTGACTTGCAAAAATTTGCCTTTTCAGCATATTTATTCCAGTTTTAATTTTTTTGTTCTACATTGAAATTGCTTGCTTTTGACCTTCTGCACACTTTGTCACGTTGTAGTTTGAAGATTGAAATAACATATGCGTATATTTCTGTATTATGTATCGACGCAGACATTGTTACCATACATTTGAAAAAAATTATAATGTTATTCATGCTACATCAAGCTTAAACAGACAATATTTTTCAGATTTCAGTCAATGAAATAATCTCAAATTCGTATATTATTATTATGCACATATAGTTATTCTGCATTATTCAAAGCTCGATAATAATTACAATTTGCCACAAATTTATCAATATTAGTTAACCTTGTTAGAATATCATTTTTCGTAAACAAATTTTACAATAAATTTGTAATATTTCCACAATAACAATTTAACATGATTTTGAAAATGAATGCTTTGATCGATTCTTTTCCAATACTCCAAATAGTTAGTACTACTTCGTCGAAGTGCTGGTTGTGAGAACTTCAACTTTCGCTTTTGATCCATATTGAAAAATGATAAATATGGAACGGAATCAAGGAGAAATTGTTCTGTAATTATAATAATAAATTGAGAACGCGTATTGTGGATTAATAATTTTAACTAAATATATATTCTGACCTCACAAATTGCTGAGAAATTTGAAGTAAGAAGGAGCAAAATTAAATGTTCTTCTTAATTACCCTAGCCCGTCATTTAGCAAAAAACTTTCCACGAACAGCTAACAGTGTAAATCAAATAGAGCAAATTGAACTTTTGCAAAGTTCAAAACAATATATGCTTGCTCTTGATTCTTTAATTGATTGTGTTTTTTTTCTTAAAAAACAGATGGACCACTGTGTGATGACCCAATCTTTGGTGCTGTACTAATCTGCATTAATAATAAATTCATGCAGTTAGTAGATCAGTATTTAGCACTTACGATGTTTTAGAATCGTGTCAGATGCGTTGGGCTTGTTGTCCGACTCATAAAAAGCTACCACTCAACCGAGATCGTAACTTAGTTTAGGTCAAGTAAACCGAAAAAAGTATATTTCTACTCAAACTTACTTGTTCGTCGTTGATAGCCACTAATTTAGAGCCTTGTTCAGAGTGATCCATAGTCAACGAATGTTTGAAAAAACATAAAATATCCAACAATTAATTACAATCAGAGAAATAAAGACCGGTGGTCTCATATTTATGTGACTACTGGGATGAGACCGTAGCATACATTAAGTTAAATTGACTTTAATTTGGCTAACTTCGATACTTTTTTAAATGAAACCATGGCAAATTTGAGATATTCCAAATGATATAACATTAACACAATTATAACGCGTTGCAAACTAAAAACGAGTACGAACCGAATTATTTTAACAAGCCTTCAGGGCAATTTTTTGTCTGTTCAAAACGACCCTATAACTTGGTTCAAAAAGGACATAGAGGATAGAGACACAGACGGGTGTGCGGTAAGAATTACAGGCCCTTGGCCATCAGGCTAGACAATTTTACTTTTAAAATGTATTCAAATCAACTATAATAAGATGTTAATATATGCATTGAGAGACTTGGCTTATTGTTTTCCAATAACGTCAGGATGGACAGAACAGTCAACAATACCAAACAAAATATTTTTCCTTTCTACAAGACCACCTGGGCTTTATCTGTCCATTTCCAATTATGCTTAGCTGAGTAAACCCCGTCGAGGCGCATTATACAAACTCATTCTTGCAGGAGATTTTTTTGTTCAATGAAATAGCACTCTGGACGAATGCGATTGATTCCCAGTATCACGTTAGTAAGGTGAGTATAAAATCGCCTCGAGGAAAGGCGTTTAAATTTCGAACTATGTTGAATACAATTCGAATCGGTGATTCGAATCGATTCGAAGCACGATTTATTTCAATCAATTGGGAATTGTTTATAAAAACAAAAACTTAAAAAGAAATAAATTAATTGGAATTTTCATTCTTAACCACAAAACGCAATCGATTTTGGCCAAATTTGATCAAAATCGATTACTTTTGTCGTTACAATATGAAAATTGTCGCTTTTAGACATGAATTATTATTTGAATTATTTTTTCGAATCAGATTCGAATTCAAAATGATTCGATTTTGCCCAGCCTTAATTTTTGCTCCTTAATCCGGAGCATATTACAATGACTCATTTCTCATTCTTGCCTCGGAATAACATGAAATATCTATAAATTTTAAGGTGCATCGACGCTGACGACGAATATGAAAGTAGAAAATGGGGAATTTTGGATAAAATGCTGACTTGTGATTTTACAAATTTTGCCTACACAAAAACGTTCTTTTTCGAAACTGCTTTTCAGGAACAAAACTACCTTAATGATAGAAATATTTTTTTTTCGGAGGAAGAATGATTTAAATCATATGATATTATTAAACATAGATTTTTTAAAGTAATTTTGTTGAAAAAGTAACCAAAAACTTTGGATGAAAAATATAAAATTAGGTCGCGTGACATCTCCGTTTTAGATAAGGATTTTATTGTTTTGCAATATTTTTTGAGAAAAAAAAACGTTCCAAATATCCTAACCTGATTGGACACGATAGTAAGAAACTAATTGGTCAAATACTACTGAAATTCGGTCTAGCATTCACTGTAACAAAATGCGGTAAAATCGACGTGTTTTGACAGTAAATCAAATTATAAAATCGTCCTTTTGTCCAAGTATGGACTGTTGATGGAATACGCCGCTAAATGAGGCGTTTAAAACACAAGGGATGCAGTAATATGCATTTGCTTGTTTACAAAATAGCTGGTGTTAGAAGCCTTAGAGAACAGGATTTTTTAATGCAGAATATTCGTGGCAGTACTCCGTTGACGAAAGAATATTTCCAAAGGGGAATTCAAAATTACTTATGATCCGATGAATATATAAAAACTTTTTTTTTATTTATTGTATAAAAAGTGCAATTCAAACACTTTTGTTTAATTAGTTTGGGATTATATTGCATCAAATTTTACCTTTTATTTTTTTTCAAGCGATTTCCTTACCGGTGTCCAATCGAAATCGGAAATTGTATTTTGTCAAACATGAGCCATAGATGGATCGCGCTTCAGCGCAATCCATCAATGACTCGCACTTGACAAAAGTGTTTAAACGGAATATCATTGACTAAGACGTCAGATGCTGCCGATTTTTTTAATTATAAACAAAAAATATTAGTGAGATATATCATAATAATCATCTCTCCGAAATAAATTCTGGCATTCTGTAATCCGAAAATCATACCAGTGTTTGTTAATATTAAAAACCTATTTGCGCACTTGTTGTTTCCTTCTTGTCAGTTCGCTTTTACGCAAAATGCCTTAAAATATCAAAACCAACCATTGACAACAGCAACTATTATTTATTCATTTTTGTTTTCAACGTCTTCGTGACGTTGTTCCAAGTTGGTATGCATTACTCAATCTTAAAACTAAGGAATTTAATAACGTAATGGGAGAATTTCTTGGCCCTAACATTACCGCATATACATTCATGCTCTAGTCTTGATTATGGCCGCCGGGTAAACACAAATAAGTTACTATATTTAGTCTGGCTTGCTAATCTCTGCACCACCAAAATTCAATCATTTTCTTCCATATCTTTTCGTTATAAACACGGCTAACAGGCGAGTGCTTGCCATCAAGGTTCGAGTTCGGATCTTACTAGTGTCGAAAATTTTATATTTTGACAGAATAATATTTTTTTATTGTGTTCAAAATTTGATAACTTCAGAGTTATCATCAGACAAGCTCGCGCGAAAGCCAATCGTCGTTTGCGATGGGCTATAACCCTTGATAACACTAGTTGAAGATATTGCATTTAAGTCCCGCGTGCCCAAACTATGTCCATACCTATTAACCCGGGATACCTTGAGTATGTTCTGTCGAACAGAAAAGCCATGGATTATCAATAACTGCTAATTTCAAGGCCTTCCTCAGAGTGATCTACTAAAAGAAGAATCACGAATGAAGATGGTTTGTGTACGAAATGCGTTACAATCACCGTACATTCTACAAAATCATGTTGGTGAATCGTAATGCGTTTGAAGGAAGTTTTGATCACACAACTTCATTCAAGAATATTTTGTTAGGTATGTGTTTAACCCTCACGACTCACGCTTAACAATACATGTTCCTTCAAGATGTTTTCGACCTGATAGAGATGGAAAGCGCCTCAAATACGCAAACAGAATAAAGAATTTTTTCTCGGCGTATCGGTATCAATCGTTTCGAGCATTTGGAAGTATACGATCGAAAATGACAACGAATTTGAATAATATTCCTTCGTGACACTGATCTCGCCAACGCAATAAAAAACAATCGACTTTCAGAACCTCTTCGGCCCTAATGTTGGCATGAGGTCATTATAGTATCGGTATTGACAAAATGCATGTTGAATTGTGGGCGAAAAACACGATTTCGTTCATGTAATGTAGTTAAAATCACAAATGCAAATTGCATCTATCGATACGCCCGAAGGAACGGATATCGATAGTCACTCACTATTCAAAATGTCGAACCGTGACTGCTCACACAACCAATAACCACAAAATGCAATATGAAAACACAATCGTTTCGTTTATGAGAATATGATGATTCATTATTCGCACTTGCATATGTGATATTAATTCAAATCCACTCCCTTCCAGAAATGTTAATACTTTGTTAGAAAAATCCCACGCTCCCCAGGCCCAATAGGAAAACTTTTGTTAAATCACTGTTGTTAAGTATGAGCCACTGATGGATCGCGTCGATGAGACGTGGTCCATGTGTGGCTCACGCTTGACAAAATAATATTTTTGATTGAGTGGAGTACCGCTCGCTGCATTTTTCTAGTAATACATAATATAAAAGATTACGAGCCTTTTGGCGTTGATTACTACGATCACTTTTATTTATTTTCATCGCTTTTTGGGATCACTCTTTTTGTATGGTCTACTCCTAAGAAGAAAGACAGGCAGCGATCGCATATTGAGAAAACTTTTGTAAATCTATGAATGAACTGAAAATTAAAAACATCAAACACATTTTATTTTAAGACATTAAAAATTGTTGGTGGACCACAAAAGAGTGTGTCACTGAGTCAGGCAAATCAGGTATAGATTACATATTTCTTCGTGAAAGAGTTTGATTTTTATTGCTTATCTTATTTAAGTAAAAGACTAAAACATTCCGTTTATTCGGTCATAAATACTTAATATACTTCGTGACCTATTTAAATTATCTTGTTCATGTCATTTACGTCTGATTCTTACACACAAGTAAATCATGTCACGATGAAATGAATAGTTTCGAAAAAATTTTGACCGAAGACAATTATTTAAGATGAATAGTGACAAAATTTCTGATAGGAAAGACAGAAGTAATTTGTCGACAAATGGGCCACTGATCGCGCCGTTAAAACGCAATCCGACAGTTGTCTCATACTAAAAGAACATGTTCTATGGTAAATGTGGATTTCAATTTCCATCTGAAAGTATAATATATTTTTAAATATCATTGAAAACGATTTTCGTCACGACTGCGATAGCACGCGAGTGGTTTAACTACGGAGATGTCATAAGTCGGGTATTTTTTAAGGTTGATATTTTTAATTGTTTTGTAATTTCAGGAAGTCATCATTTTCAATTTGCTATATATTCAAAATGCTACATAATTGTTATTTTAACGTAGAGATGATATCAGCTATTGCTTTGTTGTGAGTAAGGACCCGTTAGGATTAACAAAACTGCAAAAGGGACAGCTGCCCGAAAGGATAATGTAGGTAGATTTACAGATAGACCACAGCAAATCATTCGACCCCCCCCCCCCCCCTCCACAATAAAATAACAAAAGACGATCTAGATGATGAAGTTGATAAGCATAATAAGTATCTTTTTATGAATATGTGTGAAACTCTCAACACGAACACTTGTGTCATGGAAACTTAGGACTGAGGGATTGCGCGATTCATACTCAGCGAAGCTATATATTCTTACATCAAAGAAATAAGAAACATCCCAGTCGGAAAAATATTAACCCAATACTTTTTGCTAAGCGTGAGTCACTGATGAATTGCGTCGCCAAGGCGCGGCCTATTTGTGACTCATGCTTGACAAAATAAAATGTCTGATTCGTACGTAAATTTCAAGCTGAAACTCAAATTTGTATATACGTGGTTCTGAACTTTCACTTTTCAAATTTACACTATAAATAAATTGCAATGCAGCAATCAAATCGTGTTTAATGCAATTCCTATCTTAGCGAAACTCTGCGGTTTTGTATCGCGAAATCGCAACTTTGTCGTTATCGAGTGTTCTATATTTATAATCGTAGTCGAAGGTTAATTTGAAGGCTTACGTTTTAGTGGTATTCCCCGTTTGCAAATCGTCCGTATATGAAGAGAATGGTCGCAAATAAGTTATATGTTTCGCGGAAAGTAAACATAAGTCGCTGACGCCACGAGAACTTAGATTGGATATGACTTCACAGAACAGAGTATCTATTCCAAAACATAATGGGCCTGGGTTGGTCCTACTGTTGAGATTTACCAATTAATTCAAACGATAATTTCTAATTGTATTTGAAAAAAATATGTTTCAAAAATACAGAAGCATCCCCAGTCAGAAATTTCCTACTCAAAGGTCTTTTGTCAATTACGAGTCAGTGATGGATCGCACTGCCAAGGTGCGGTCTATCAGTGACTCGTTTTTGCCAAAATTAAATTTCAAATTGGGTCAGGGATCAAACATGCTGCTCGAATCCCTCGACTCCTCTTTAACAAAGAGCAAATGATAATATGTACGATGCAATGTAATGATGAATATTTTGATTCGCTCATTTTTTTTTGAGTATATTGGCTTTAGTGTTAAAAAAGGTTCTATAATAATGATCACGAAATCCTCATTTAGTGAAAATATATACTATTATCTTGCGACGGAAGATACTTTAAACTCGTATTTTCCTATCAATCAATAAACGGAATTACGCAGTTGATTTGAAACAATTTTCGCTCCTGATTTGCCCCAATTTCCATGACCGCAGGGTGGAACGCGATCTAAAGTTTTATCACATTTAACAGTATATAGAATTTCACCATGTTTTTACGTCATCAACTTAAGTTTTGTCGAATATGATTCAATGGTGGGTCGCGCCACCGAGCTGCGGGCCATCTGTGGCTCATGCTTGACAAACTAAAATTTATGATGGGCTTCTACGCAAATTCTGTGGACTTCAATGCAATTTGAACAATGTTGATATTCGGCCTTATTTTTATAGTCAAAAATTATCGAAATCATCAAAATAGATTGTTATAATCCAAGAACACATAAATACTAAATAATATCACTATGGAATTATTCTTATAAACTAAACGGCGAAGTTCGAGAGAATCGTGTTTTTTAACTGATGGATTGTGCCGTAAATATTTTAATTAATTACGACCTATCTTCTTTTGGCAGAATCGTGATGCGTGAGCTGATCCTCCCCAATTAAAATTCTGCACAGGACATAATCGTTATAGACCGTCATTAAAAAAACAATCGTGCACCTTTAACATGTTCAGAGTAATTTACAAATACATTTTTTTTGCTCTTTTTATGCAAATTTTTCTTCTAAAACAAAGCCGAATCGGAAGTTGACTTCGTGTGACTGCATATATTGGGTTAAATCGTGCATAAACGGCATAATCTATATACAGAGTCTGTGGCCGATTTACCAAAGCACGTGTGATCTGTTCAGGTCTACTAGTCATATCAATTATATGTTAAAATTAGTTTTGCCAAATATAGACCATAAATCGAACGCGGCTTGTCGGCGCAATCGATCAATGACCATTTTTGTCAAAATTTGGCATATATCGTTTAACTGCGTATTGGGACTGGACAATTTAATTCGGTGATTCAAATTTTTTCGAAGTAGAAATCATTCGAATCAGTCGTCGAATGAATCTACTATGAGAACAAGAAGTAAAATTATCATATTTCCACAATGAAATTTTTTGAAAATTATGATGCATGTTAAATTTCTTTACATTGTCTATAATGGATTATTTCTACAAAAATTAGTGAATTCTTAGCTACGAATTTCTTGCTTATGATAACGATGGAGAAATTAGGATGGAGAAAGCGGAACATCTGCTACATATTTAATATTAGAGATTCGATCTGATTTGAGAAAATTTGAAATTTGAATTCTCACTGATTCGGTTTTGCCCGGCCCTAAGCGTTGTCATGTAATGATATTTTGTGTTTTAAAGCTGCTTAATCCTACCAACTCTCTTTATTATTATTTCGTGTGTTTAACATTGTTATATATTACTAAAGTGGTAAAAGATTTCTTCATAGCCCAGGGCAGATACTATTTAATGCATTTCAAGCATAGCAGTTCAATTCCGTTTGAAATGTTTTCTGCTTAAAGTGCAGCTGTCGGTCCTACATATTGTAGTAGCTCTCAATTGCTATTGAGTGGCCGCCAGTTGGCTCCTTTGATGCAGTGCTTCCGGCTTTGCTCAGAGTGAATTTAAATACAATAAAAAATTAGAAGAAATATAGCATAATTAAACCAGGCAAAAGTTTTTCATCTATACAAAGTTGATGGTTTGGTCCATCACAAAATTTTCATTGTTATCAATTTGCTAATGATTGATGAATTTTTGTTACAGACAAGCGGATCACAGATTTTCCAATATCGAACAATTGCAACAAAATTTCAAAACTATTTTCGAATTATGACATCCGATAAGTTCACCAAAATCGAAAACCTGAAAACCAAATAAAAATTGGCTTCCTCATGCGACTGTCAACATGAACTTTTGACACCCATTTTGAACTCTGGCAATCAGAATATTTTATTTCTAGGCACCTTTCCGCGTTATTCAAATACACATCGTAATATTGAATTACTTTCATTTTTATTTTAGCCTCAAGTCTCCACATGCAAATACTTAGGGAGATGGATAAAAAAAGGACGGCGTTTTTGTCTTGGGAAAATAAAAGTAAAAATACGACTTATGGTTGAAAATTTATGGCGAACTACGACTGTTCGTAACAATTCCAGTTTGCAATTTCCAATGGCAATCTAACCCAAATTATTTTCTAAATTCAAAACGTAAACTTAAAATATTTTATATTTAATTTGTTCGTTTTATTATTATCGAAGTTTTCTTTAAGAAAGGATGAAAGCACCACGTGAAAGTAACCAACAAAGGACTGGTTACATATCATTGTGAAGTGGGACGTTGATGGGGCACTCCATCGACTACTTAAAGCAAAAAAAAATTATTTTGTCAGGTATAAGTCACATATGGACTGCAATTCATCAGTGGCCCATTTTCAAAAAACATGTTGACTGGATTATTCATGTATTACAAAATCAGGAATTCATTGAACACTTCAAACATTACGTGATTATGGGCCACTGACGGATCGAGATTCATGGGCGTGGTTCCACATCCTTCACGGATCGTTCACACTTGGGAAAACAAATTGCTGAGCTGATTATGTGAAAGGGGGTTTAGCCAATTTTTGTTGCACCATTCGCTGTGCTCTACTTTAGTTTTTCAATGCTTTCATTTATTTTACGTTTCACGTATATACATTTGTGGGTGTTAGTTGGTTACTGTTGGGTTCTGATTCTTCGCCTAGAGTGCACATTCAACGTTGTTGGATATAAGCCCTGGTTGGTTTACGGAGAGGCTATAACAAATAATTCGAAATACCAAAAATGGTAAACAGCCAATGGAAAAATGCCGAAAATCAAACGAAGCCCTCCTTATCCATTGTATTATTACTGGTAATTTTCGATCACAACGTCTAACGATGTAATGTTAACGTTCTATAAATAGATTTTTCCGAAACGGCGTGCACAAAATGTGATGGTATCTATCTGCATATGTTTATATTTATGCATAACCTACGTGGAATAGTTACACAACGAACTAAATATAGTTCTAATATTCTGATGGCTAGCATGCCCTGGGTAATAAGCAAGAATTCATGCAATCTATATATGAATAGATAATATACAGTGTGATGGTTAAAATCTTAGAGAATCGATGGAACGGTTATAATGACATTATCGCTGAAAATATTTCGATTTTGCCGATTTTCGGGGTTCTGAATCGATAAAAAGTTTCGCTTGAGAAAGCCAATATTTGTCTGAAGAGTTTTTTTTGCATATACTTTTTAAACATACGAACATTTGAACAATATTTACATAAGTTATTTAAATTCTTTTCAGTATCAAAGTAATTTATTTTGAAAATCTGAGAGAAACTGTTCTGTTTGGGTCGAAAATGCAAGTACTGCTGAAGTTTTTGTGCCTGCGGGTATTATTATGTTTTCGATTTTTTATGTTGTGTTTTAAAGATTTTGGTTACAACATAGCTTGCAATTTCTAAAAGGAACCCAACCATCAATTACACATATAGCAAGGAGCTAATAATGTAGAATCAGCAACTTCACTCTAAGCTGAATATTTAAAAAAAGAACTGAACCACTGTAACGGTATGCCCTAAAATAAAAGGTTAATTTTTCATTCCTCTCTGTCCATATATATTTAAAAAGGATTTTCTTCAAGGTATTTTTATCATCAATGTAACTCGGAAATATCGTACTATGGACTGAGCAATTCAATATACGGTGATTCAAACTGACCTAAGCACAATATATTTGAATTAGTTGTAAATCGGCAATGAGAAGAAAAATATTAAAAATGAAGTAGAATTTTTATATTTTAACGACGGAATAAAATCAAAATGTTTTTATTTGTCAAGTTCATCTGAGCACCCAGATACGAAGTGAAAGTTGTAAAAGATAGAAATAGATTTTTCGATTTCCATAATGGAGTCAAACTGTAAACAGTGTTGAAAAAACTCGGGTCAATGGATTCATTTAGATTCATCGTTTAAAAAATCGTCGTCTTATCTAAATAACTTGCACTTGACTCGACAAAATGCAGACGCAACTTGACTTTTAAATTTTGGTAAAACTTGGACTCGATTCGCAACTCGTGTATTCTTCGAGTGAAATGGCTCGTTCCCATCACTGATTGTAAAAGAAGAATAGGGCATTTATTGTCTATGCCAAGCTAATAAATTCATATGAAAAAATTTATTTGAATCGTTTTCAAATTCATAATGATTCGATTTCTCTTCTGGAGGGCTATCTGTAGCCTGCATTGCATATATATCATATATAACTGCAAAAGTACGTTCCTAACGGTTGCTGGGTATAAGCCCTACGGTAGGTTCAAGGACATGGAATAACAAATAATTCGAAAACCCTTAAACCAAATTATAAATGAAAAATAGAAAATATTTTACTATCACCATTCGATTTTAAATTTAAACTCGGTATCAACGAATCGGATTTTTTGATCCGCGATTAAAATCTGCCTTATTTGATACACAGCCCCGATAATTTATATTATAAAGTAGGTTTGGGTTAATCTACACCAAAAATCATATTTAGAAGTTTATTTTGGGAAATAAAAATATGGTTCGTGCTAAAAATAAATAACGTTGTTTCAACAATATATATGTATTTTGCCATATGTCACCATGACAAACCAAGAAAAGTCATTGCCGATCAATCTCAATAAAAATATAAAATTCTTTCGTCAAGTGTGAACCACAGCTGAACCGCGCGTACTGGGCGCGGTCCATCAGTGTCCCAAACTTGTCAAAGACTTTTTTGATCGAGATTCACGATAAAAGTGATGTTTGCTGCAAATTCACAAGTTGGTTTTCGTCGTGTATTTTTAAACTCAGATTTGTATGAAACTCAAAAATATTAGTGCAAAATATAGTTTTATAATGGTGGAACTTGACGCGGCATAATATTATATTTATTTTAGTACTCCTAAAATTCTATTCATAGAAACGCCCACGCTGTCGCTCAAAATTGATGATTTGATTCATTTTTGCATATTTTATTCACCCTAAGGGCGGACTCCGATATAGCGAGGTTGTAACTGTCAGTGTGGCATTTAATGAGATTTGATGATACACATTTTTTTGTTAATATGCTCTGTAACGACATGTCTCTCGGTATTGTTGGTGCTAGGAGTCGATTATATGAACTGGTATGTTGGTGGTGTGCTAGAAGTCCGAATAAATTGATGTGTGGCGGTGTAAAGGGCGTTAAATAAAAGTGTTGTTCAAATAATTATGTTTTGTTACCTATTAATCAACAGATGGTGTCTACGAAGCCGCTCGTGCTTTGCAATAAATATACTGAAATACCACTTGACAAGCTAAAAAAAACACCGTGAAAATACCGTTTTAGGATTCACGATTAGTTTGTATAGTAGATTTTTGTATAGACTTAGTAGACCTAAAGATAGATAGATAATTATTGAATAAGGCTACGATATTTTATGGTATAGGCTCTGTTAACCTTCAGTATAAGTTTGTCAATTATGAAACTTAGGTGGGCGACTCTTCAGTCGTGCAATTCATCAGTGGCAATTATTACTCTACGAAAGACTTTTTCACAAAAACATTGAATTCCTGTAGGATAAAGTATTTGGTGAATAACAAAAAAATAACAAAGAAGAAGTTCAGATGTCCCGATCATAAACACTGTTAAAACATTGCAGTAAATTTACAGTCTTATTACAGTAATGTTATATTCATAAAATTTTGAAATTCTTTATTGATTAAAAAGTCGATTTCATAGTTTTAATTCAATAAAGACACGTTAAATTCCTGCCAAAGAACGGTTATTTCACTGCATTTTCATTACAGTGTAAGATGATATTATATTACTCCGGGAACCTCCCTACTCCCTCTCTACTAAGTTGTGTAGGCATGAGTCACAGATGGGTCGCATCACGTCGACGCGATCCATCAGTGACCCATACTAAACAGAACATGTTTTGACAATCTTTTCCGACTGGGATTGCGTTTATTACTATAGCTCAATATTTTCCAATAAAATTTTGTTATATTCAACTTCCAGATATACTTGACGTCAGCGATTACGGAGGCAAACCACGATACATTCGTACACCTACATTGAAAAGATGAAAATCAATCGCTAATCAGCCGTGTGAATACGGCCCTGTGGAAATCAAATTAAATTATCAATTATATTAATGAAAAAAATTGTTGGTACTGTTCAAGAATGCAGTTGTAATATTTAAGCTGTGGCAGCGCTAAGGCCTAAGTGTTTCTAGGAGTGCACGTATAAACATACAAAAAATCATCCAACAATGAACTTGATGCTCCCACGTCCTACCACGCCATTTCACTCTATATCACCATGCTTCATTACTGCAGGATTATCAACTGTGTGTAATCCGAAATCTTTCGGATCACACGCATTTTTGTATAAGTTAATAATTTATTTAAGTCACTGATACCTTGCAAAACAATCTTCTGGTTGCGCAACATGTCATGCGAAAATAAGTATATCTGCGGAGAAGTTCGAGGGAAATCATGCGAAAGTTTGCTGCGCCTAACTGTTTTGTTTTCTTCATATTCAGACTTCAATTGAGTCGGATATTTGACAACTGCAATATGACCATGTTAGCGTGTCATATAATAATTTTTGTAACATTGCATCTATTATCTTTAATTTTAAACATTCTTTCAGTTAGTCGTCACGGAATATTGACGCAATCGTAAACACGCATGGACAATTTGTAAATCAATCTGTTGTTAGACATATTCATGCTTAAAAATGCGTCAAGAAGGATAGTACAACTGTCTCAATCAGCGTTGTCCATTTCAGATACACTTGAGTTTGAACCAAATATTGGATCATAACATTTTGAATAAAGAATTTAATTAGGATTTTAATTAAAAATTGACTGAATGGGAAAAATAATTGGGAATCCATTCATCCTTTTTTATTGATGAGAATGCGTTTTAAAATGAATTAAAACTAGCTAGGCATATGACGAAATTTTTCCCAAAACCTTTGTCTTTGAGCTTATGGAGTAGTAGAAACGAACTTTGACTTTTGGAATCCGACATACATACTAACCGATCCAATCTTCAATCTAACCGATGGATAGCCAAAGAATGTGTTATGTCCACTCTTCTTATTTTCAACAGGGGCTTAATTACTAAGAGAAAACTGACCAAATTTAGGTCTTACGTATAATTTTTAAGTAAACCGTCGAAATAGAATTAGATAACAATGATAACTATATCTTGGTTATTCTGTTTTATTTTAAATCTCTGGTATACATGAGGCATTAATGTTTTTATAATATTTTATTAACAAAATAGTTTGCAAAACGAGAAAAACGCATTGTTACTCACGAGCGAACTTGGACAAAAGAAAAATAACTCTCGTCAACGCTAAGTCACAACAAGAAATACGAACATTCAAAAATACAAAAAATGTTAAAACGAACTTGGCTGAACAAAACTGTAATGTGACTTCAATAAATAAATAACAAATATAAAAGTAGAAAAAATGGCGAGGGTTTGGTAATCAAAAGGCATTCTGGTGAGAAAGAAGACATTGTTGATTCGATGTTCGACAGATATTCCAATTTTATTTTTTAAATGAAAATGGACGGAACAGCCGGGGCGCGTCGTGACTTTTCTAAAGTTTTTGATTTAAATTCATGTTATATCGTACGCTAAAGCCCAGTAGGAAATTTTATGCCGATTCGTATTTCGCCAAGCGTGAGGCAATAATGGATCGCACCGTCGAGGGACGGTCCATCGGTGACTTATACTTGACAAAATTATATTTTCGATTTGCGATGAAAAAGTTTGTCAAAAGAGGTAATGTTTTATTAAGTGCGATACACAAATGAAACGCGCCGCTGAGCCGCAAGATTAATAAAATTTGGATTGGGAACAAATCAGCTCGGTAGGAAACATTTCATAGTTCTTTCTCTGCTGGGTAAGTAAACAGGATTGTTTTCACAAAAATATTGACCAACAGATACTGATACTGATGACAAAAACATTGTTTTAAATTTCTCATGAATCCGGATTGGACTCATATCGTTGGGCCTTGGATTATCAGCATTATATGCTTTAATGACTGATATATCCACCGTACATGGACACCTGATTTTGCACGGTAGTTGTTGTTGACGAAAAACTGGCGTTAAGATTATCACTGTATTGCTGTATTCCGGTGTTGACCATATTGCTACCACACGTGTAAGTGGGAGACGTAGACAGAACGTCGTATTGCATGTCGTTGTAATATTGAACGGAAGAAGACGACACAGATTCATCTCTGGTTGAAATCCATCCTAGTGGTGAACTGACCGATGTTGGTGAACTTGATGATGGTAGAAGAGTGGATGCAGAAGGAAGCATAGATTCATGTTGTGATGGAGACATCCATCCAGAATTCACGTTTTCGACAGTTTGGTTTTCTGGAATGAGAGAAATATAATTCCTTACAAGGGTATCAACTTTCTCGGCGTTATTTGAATCAATGAAGTATAGGAGCATTTTATGAGTTGGCTTGATTGGTATAAATTTGAAAACGGACGCGAGCTATTCATGAATAGTTTATCTGGTGGTAAGTGCAAATACTTTTTCTGAGTGTACCCTATCCTTTATTAACATTGTACTCTTGCTCCTAAATAAAACGACTCTTTAGCTCAAGCAATAAGCTATGATTATTTGAACTGTAAAATCAATTTCCGCCGATGGTTATTTATGCGACAGATATTATGGTCTACATTTACCGGCAAGGCCTTGGAATAAACATGGAAAAATATGAAGCAGATGCTATGTAGAGACATTCCATTATAAACGTTGGTCATAATATATTATATTGTTCTTAGTACAGGTACATTTTACTGTCTGAGATGTATATTTTTATCTTGATATATACCAAAGAAATGGACTGCATAGGACCATAATAGATAAAAAAACGTAAGAAAAAAACGACATATTTACCATTCCACTTCACCAAGGGAACAAACAACATTAATATTACGACGACAAGAATTTTATTGATTTAAAAAAATGCATATTGAAAATATCGAAAAATCACTTATTTCTACCAAAGGATGATGAAATATATTATTTCAAATACTTTATTTATTTATCTTTTAAAGATGAACATTATTTCATAAATCCTGACGTTGCCGGCAGTACAACAATATCGACCGCCGTTCTCATAAAAATAAGGCCGCTATTTTTGTATTTAGGGTTTGTATGATCACAACTTGATAGGCTTCACAGCTTAAGCAGTTGTCTGCTAAGTCGGAAATTTCATTTTATCAGGCATGAGTCACAGATAGATCGCGTCTTGGCGACGCGATCCATCAGTGACTCATGCCAAAATAAACATTTCTGACTGACAACGATGGGTGATTAATTTATAGCCCCGGTGTAATCAATATGTATTTTACAATTTGAAGTGTAAACCAAAGACTTCAAGTGTGGACTAGAAATAGAACGCGATGCGTTTGCAAACTGCAACTGTGTCACATCACCCTATGTAGAATAATGTGTGACTGGGCTCAAATCAAAAATATTTAGAAAGCTGCTAGGTCAAAGCAATTAGTGCGAATCATCACTGGTTACGTTGAACGAGGCAATATCTTTGCTTGAAATAACAAACAATCGCAGGGCCAAACAATAGCAGTACTCCATATTAGGGAATAGCTAAATGGTCTTTGACCCTACACCAGTGGTGTGCCACTATTTTTGACTTGTGTCATCACGAGTAAAATTTACAATAAAGACAAAGTAAATAATTACCAACCTGTCGCGTATTGAGCGGCTTGAGTACAACCATCAATATATTCGCCTTGATTTGGGGAAAGTCCACCTTGCCGGGTAACATTATCCAACATCTGGTGAGAGGTGGATGGATCGCCAATAAACATGGACGGTTGGCACATCTGAATAGTGAAAATTAAAGATTTTTAATAAACTCAGGAAAGAAACAGTTTGAAATTGAGATTTGGTTTCGGCTATGGCGGTAATTTTTTCAATTTCGATTTTTTTCTTTTTGTTTCTACCAAAAATTAACGAATGTGGAATTGAAATTTAATTTCTTCGACCATCTATATTGAATGGGCTTTAAAATACCGAATAAAATGTGTTTCCAGATGCGTTATTGATATAATATTTTACAAAATACACAAAATCTTACCTCAATAGCAGATTGTCCCTCTATAGAAGAAATTGCATTTGAAGCATGTTGATATTCTAAAATAAGTAAGTAATGATTAAAGGCTGTTGTCGGTAGACTAGTTTTGCTTTTTCGAATGTATCTGGGAATACCCAAGCTAATCAGAAAATCTAGAGGCTATACTATTAGCATAACACGGGTATTTTGTGCGGAGGTGGTATTTCGGTAATAAAGTAAATATTTCACAGTTTTTCGTGTTACTTTGAATGAAGGTAACGCGATCGTTCTCTGTTGATCATAAACCAATGATATATTGCGCACACGCGGTATCTATCAGTAGCTCATCAACAAAACAACCGCTTGTTGAATTTGATTTATTTATTTTTTATTGTTAAATAAAAATGTACGTGATTTATTCCATTTTACGAAGTTATTCAAAACAGCTTCAAATTGTATATCGATTAGTCAAAAGTGGTTTCGGGGTGGTGGACTATACCCTTCTTTACAATCCCTTATTGCCAATATAAACATGAGGAACTAAATATTGAGAAGATTTTAAAATAAAAATTTGAATACATTTTTGCTACGATACCCATCACTAGTTTTCAGTTTCAAATTTAGTATTTTGCTTTCGTTTTTAATTTCTTTTGCGCAATTCAATGGCATTTTCCGCAAATTCCGTTTTTTCTCAAGCAGGCCGAAGTATCCGTTAAGCCATTTAAATTTAATCCTGAACAAAGTATATGGCTTCTGATTTATGTTTACACAAGAGTAATCGTGACTATCTTTTGCAGTTCAGTAGACCTTTCATAGATTTGTGTTTGTGACCACGAGTGGCTATAAAATTGAACTTGAGAAGCTTAGAAGCATATATGCACATAACCGTTCAATATTGAGCTTTGGTATAGCGAGTAACGCGCGTATCGCAAATAGACATTTAATGTTTGTCAAATATCGTCGGAGTCTAATACTAAGAATCCAACCACATGATTACAGACTACGGATTCATTCGTGGCGGATACAAAAGAATGTCCTTTATTTTACACCGATAACTACTCAAAATACGTCATATTTTTAAGTCATTTGCGGTGATTTTAAATGTTTCAAAACACGTTTTAACGGTTTCCATCAGTGGCTCGCACTCGTCGAAATTTTGTTGATAAACAAAAAATCGTTAAAAGAAATTGGTTCATGTTGTAACTTTTTTGTTTTTCAACTTTCTGCAGTTATGCTTTACGCTTGTCATAATATCTTTTTATTGTCTGTTTTCAATGGAATTATTGATAACAGTTAAAAATATGATACTACGTTTGAAACACCTATAAATGCTGTAATGATCGAAGAAAATAATTAGGAATATTATTGCACTTATTTAGACTTTTGCTACGAATTGTTTCGCTTCGTTTTGACGACAAGTCACGGTACAAAGTAATTTGTTCCATGCGCGCAAGAAAAGTTCTCTCCCGGAAATAATTTACTTTAATGATCCGTGTATAAACGTCGACAATTTGCTGTTATATCTCATATCCCGTCTCGATTTATTAGAGAAAAATGCGTGATTTGATATTTTATGTCCGTTATGCAAACAGCTATAAGAATGTAATTTGTATTTTTAAGTGATCATTGCATTTGAAGTCGTACCTTTGAAACCCAAATTGATATCATGCATTGATGTCGGCAACACAGAGGCCGTAGAACGTGAGACTTTCATTATTTCAGATGTATTCGGCCCAGATTCGGAACTTCGAACTGCTCCTGACGCTAAAATGGCTTCCATTGGATTGAGTCTTCGTTCTTCGCCGAATATATTCGAATTTACGTACGACGTACAATTAGAAGTATCAATTGGTGCTTGCTGGTAACTTTCGATGACTGCGGACGCAGATGCCACGGCTTGCGCAATTGTGTCAGTTCCGTGGCTCGGTGAAGACATGCTGGGAATACCCACCACTGGTCCAGCATGATGCGGGGAAGGGATGATTTGTGTTGGACTGTAGATTGATGATTCTGGCGATAATGGACCAAAATTGGAGTTTTGATAGTAAGGCATCTGGTTTTGCTCAAACATATGATTTTTTGAATCATCTTGAAAATCATCATTTTGATATATTTCTGACGGGCCAGAGCTTATAGGCAGTGATTGCATTCCATGTCCATTATGACAATCTGTGAAATGTACTTGCTGCGAAATTTCAGGCACAGATTGGGAATGTTGCATGGGAAGCATGCTGGATATTTCATACTTCCGATGTTCAGTGTTCACATCAACAGTTGGAGGTAACAACCCATGAGTGGGGATATCAGGGTTACTCTGCGTAGTCCAGCGCCTTGGTAAAACTGAGAAACGATTTTGCCCCCCAAAACCAACTGCTTGCTCGTTTTCTAATGTTGGTTGCACAAATTCATTGGTACAATTGTATGTTTGATAGGCACCAGGAAGACAGGTTGTCCCGTTCCAATTTGGCATTGAATTTGTTTGTACAGGTAGAGAGAGTGAAAATTGGTCGAAGCCTTCTTCACGACGTTCTTGTTGTTTGATATTCGATTTTCCAACTTTGTTGTGTCCTCGTATTCTAATATGTCCTGAAAAGATTGGAATATTATTGTTAAAATTATAACATAGGCGAAGAGTTTTTAAAATAAATTTCATAGATTGTTACCAATTATTGATAAAATATCTATACCAAATATTTCAGAGTCCACTGAGTCATTAAATACTCACTTCGTTTATGATTAGTCGAATAGGACGACTCCATTCTAAAAACCCGACAAGCGTCGTCACCCCTCTTCTTTGCCAAGTTTCGCTCCTCGTGAACATCTGGCAAGGAATGAAGTGCACATCGGAAAGTTGCTTTCAACTGTTTTGGGTGGGTGTTCACACAGGCTCCTGGAAATAAAAATATCGTTTGCTTTAGAAAATAATTCAAATCATAGCATAGAACACAAAACTGTTCATTGCTCATAATGTGATATTGAAAATCAACTGAATAGCAGATATAAATATAGAACTATAGGCCTATATACTTTTTGATGCTCATCAACAACATAGTATATTATAATATCAAATCATTATTTCTGTGAATGGGGGTATTGAATTCGGCAAACCTTCAACACATTTTATTTTTGGTAAAAATCAGGTCTTTGTTGTGTTGTATACTAAATATAAATTTATTTTACTTAAAAAAAATATTTTCATTGGATTATGTTTGTTAATATTTTATCAAAATGAAAGAAGCACCGTTTACGTCAGACAATAAGAATGTCGATAAATTTGTTGTTTGTAATTGCTTTAATTCGAAAATCACCTTAGAAAAAACTTTCAATTTCTTTTTAGCTATCGCCCTTTGATTGCCATGTGACGTCTGTACAGACCCCGGAAAATATCCATTGTTTATGTTGTGGTGAAGAAAAGCGGGGGCGTATTATTTTCGAAATAAAATTTCAAAATTTTCTGAGATTGTGGATATTTATTTATTTAGATTTCTGATACAAATAAATATGTTCCGTTTGTGCGGATTACAAACTGGATGTACCAAGAATATTATGCCTTAAGTGGAATTTTTTGAGATTCCACATTTAGTCGAATGATTATTTTTCATTGTCATTTTTGTGCAGTTCGTTCGTTGCGCAGTAACATCATGATATATTTAAAATTTTACAACGTAATATTTGACCTAATTTTATTCAAGAAAATTGGAAATGATAACATTGGAGCACCAAGAAAACGCAAACATAGATTTTTTGCTTTTATTAGCCTTTCTTTCTAGTTTTCTCTGTTTCGATTTTTTTATTGAACTTACCAGTATGCTTGGCCCAGTCACGAAAGAGTGCACCATCGCAGTTTTGATCCCAACCATGTAAAGCTGCATGTTTCCACGGAATACGAAATATCTTTTCTTTTTCATCAAGCCATACTAAACCAGGGTATCGTGGGTTTCCAATACGACTTTTCAACCAATCCTTCATTCTGAAAAAACCGCATAACGAGAAATCTTTAAAATTATGCAACAGTGTATCTTATTTAATTTTGCAATAAATGTGAAAATATTATTAGAAATAATTATGTTATACAAGTTTAAATACCGGAAATAATAGTTATATTTTACCTTATTATGCAAGTGAAAATAATGATATTCCAAGAACTGCACACCATTTTATTCATAACTTAAAATGTTACAAAATGCAATTGAAGTTCAATGATCAAAATGGCGATGTACTTGGTTCAGAAGAGAGAATTGGCTACATATTACCGTCAGAAAATAAACTTCGCCATTTTGAAAAGTTTGAAAATAGCGTTAATATCCATTTTGCAATATCTACAGTAAAATGTTTTGCAAACTCAACTTTGTGAAATAAAAGATTTTCCTACTTTATTCCCCATTTTAGATATACGAAAGCTTAAAATCTAATTTTATGCTATAGCTTACAATGTTGTCTTTTTGACAATAAGTATTTTGAGTATTTTAAAATGTTAACTAAATCAATTATCTTTTATCATTATTTCCTACAACTGTCCCTTAACTTAATTTCCTGCTTTTTGAGCCAAGATACAAAAGGATACAATATACATGATACAATATTGTGGAATAAGAACCTATAATTTTTGTATTTTCGAGTTTAATTTTTTTTTTGAATAAAATATGCAAAAAACTTACCGTAAACGTCTTCCTTCGGGAACAACTTCTTCATAAGGATGCGTCGTTCTTCCGATCGTCATCTTGTTGAAATCTTCCTCGATAGGATCCAGGACAAAGAATTTTACTAAATTCACAGTTTTTTTAATGCTACAAACAGGTTAATTTTTATTTTAGTGATACACTGCAAACGACAATATCTTTTGTTAATAATAGAGATAAAATTATTGTGGCATCTGGGCGATTGCGGTAACTGTGACGCCTGGTCAAAAATTGACATCACGGTGCGTGGAATGCATTGAAAATCATTTCGATGGATTTACTACACTTTATTATGAGGGTTCAGGCTCTTTGGGGAATGTTCCCACATAAGAGTGCAGTTGCCGGCTCTACGTGTGCAATAGCTTCTTTCCACATAAGTGGTCGTCGGTACGTCCCTCACAGCTACAGGTGCGCCCCTCCTGATCTTTCCACGGGGTGAATTTCAATAAAAAAAAACGAGTGCAGTAAAAGCAAACTAAAGGGCAGCTACTATGATTAAGGAAAGTGACAATTTCTTACATACAATCTATAAAATAAATTCGATTTCAGAAACAACTATTGAATAAGAAATCCATTCGTAATCTGCTTTAACATATACCAATAACTTAACACAAAATTTATATTATGTAGCAATCTAAACGACTATAGACAAGAATATGTTCCACTGTACACTTTGTCTTCGTTTCACGTGTCATTGCGAAGAAGGACCAACGTTTCTGGCAAAAAGTTGATCGTCGATGCTTTAATATACCATGGGGTGAGAAAAAATACTGATCCTCGGATAAAAATGCATAAAAGATCGTTGGGATAAAAACGGGAGAAGTAAAAATAGTTTTTCGACTCTATTTTTACTCGGCTGCATATACTTATTTCTCTTGATAGTGAAAACTTTGCTATATTTAGTAAAATATAGCCCAAGGTGTAAGCGTTTTCTCCTTTTATCCAAAACGAGAGAACCACAGAATTGGAACTGGATTGTACAGGCGACGCTATTTTTGCGTGAAAATATCTCAAAAGGATTAGTTAGCGTTAATATATATTTGAAAAAGAGTCGACGGGTAACAGACGAAAACACTGAACGCACGCACTGATGTTTTGAAAATCTATCGCGTTTATTCAAACACTTACTTTAATATTCATTTTAGGTAGTATGTTATATAATATTATAAGTATATTTGAATTATCCTAGATTCTTTTATATGTCAGTTTATTCGAATACCATTACTATATTCGTCTGACACTATTTTTATTATAGGTTTCACACTGACGATTTGCTACGAGAGGTGGTTTGTCAGACAGTCAAAAACGAAACGCAGAAACATATTTAGCAGTGTGCAAACATCTTAATTTGCAATTTATTTAACATATCAAGCTCTATTTGTTAATAGAAGTTATAATGACACGGTAGGTTGAAGATTACCATGGCTGCAGGTTATAGAACTAGAGATAATCCTGATCGAAGTGGAAATTTCTATTAGCAGTCCCTCTGCTGGTCCGAGTGGCCGCGTCTATTGTATGCGCGGCCAGAATGAGTGACTAAATAATTGTACACAAACATTTTACACATAGATGTTCAGTAACACGGTCATACACACAGATATATAGATATTGCACATAAATGCTCTGGAACACACACCCATATGCACAAATAGATGACGTTTGATCTCCCAGCAAGCTAGCTCATAGTTAAAATCAAGATACTTATCTTACAATATGGGCCATAAAACTGAATTTTTTGCGCGATACTTATATAGAATCATGAAAATTAATAACTGTATTACTCAAAATAGCCCAAAATCCTGAACATAACCGGTATACGCCAGAGAAGATCGTTTTTCAACAAAATTGGAAGCTGATTAATGAGCCAGTTTGCTGCAAAAAACTATAACAGGCGTTTATTGCTTCTTTGAACAAAGCCAAAGCGTTATGTGCGAACCCAATCATAAATTTTATTTTGTCAAGCATGAGTCACAAATGGACCGCGCCTTGGTGGCGCGTTCCATTAGTGACCCATACTAGACAAAATATGCTTCGTTAAAGTATCTCTGGCTTGGAAGCAGAAGTACTGCACGGCGTGCGTAACCCAGACTCTCACTTTAATCAAGAGAAAGTTCAATGTCAGAGATAACACACGAATTTACGTTACGTTGATAGGACTGGGCAAAGCCTGCAAATTTGTCCTACTACCAATGTATCTGGATTCCAGCCTCATTTATACACTTTTAGCAGGAAGTGGGGGTGAGGTATATATGCAAAAAATTAACGTCATGCACATGCCAGAAATTACCAAAAAATTTTTACTTATTTGTTTGCTCGAAGACTTTCAATTAGAAATTCAACTTAAAAAATCAGCAAATATCATAGCATTGTCAATTACATATTAAAAGTTTCAAAATACTCCCTCGGTTTGAAAAGATATCAATTTGATACATATAACGAAACCCGGTGGATGAGAGGGTGAATATAACCGGGTACATGGAATTGTTGCATTTCGTAATGTGCTTTTCTTCTGTATTTCGTGGTGATGTAACACAGAAGGGGAATAATGGGTGATCATATTACTCCCACTCATGGGACCCTTTACTTCGAATTTCACGATTGAGTGCTTTTAGTCGCAGTGCAAACACTTATGCTGAATAAGTAACTATGTATGTTCAATAATATGATTTGACATTGGGTAAATATAAATTGACAATGGTATTCGATGTATTTAAACCCGCACAAGGTTACTTTATTCAAATGTACGAAACACCGTAAATAGGGGCACCCAAGTGGGGCGTAAAGGGAAGACGGGAAAAAAGGTGACGTTCGAAATCCCTTTTCAAAATTAATTCACATTTAAAAAACTATGTATTGCATTTGGTTCTTTTATGGCGCGATCAATCGATGTTATCTACTTGAAAAACCACAATTATTGCTATATCCAAAATTAGACAATAAATCTCATCATTTTTTTAGTTTTCAATCCATCCACTGAACAAACAATCATAGAAACCACGAAAATTCTACCAAAATATAAAAACAAAATTGCCAATGACTCTATGTTTGACCTCATTATCGCATAGCCTACCCTCCATCAGATCACTTCATGGATAACAGAAACCCATACTAGATACAAGGTTACCTCAAATATCAGTACCGATATGGGTTATCGGAAATATATTAACATAATTATTCAAAACACAAACACAAAAAAATTCATTATTACATGCATTACATTTAATACTCAGATACAAAAATTAACTTTAGTCTTATCGTCGTTAACGAGACGAACATTGCGAATTGATTTTGAGTTACATTATCATTATTATGTTTTACTATAGTTTATTCGTCGACTCAAAGTTTATATGACTGTATAATGAAGGTAGAAACGTTGCCTGCCCAATCAAAAAGAGAAAAATGTTAAAACATGTATTATCAAGTACGAGTCACTGATGGTTCGCGCCGCCGAGGCGCGGGCCAACAGTAACTCATACTTGACAAAAATAATTTCTTAATCAGGAGAAAATAAAAAATCATAATGATGTCCTGATTAACGCCTGATTTGCAATAAAATACTCAGCTATTAACATTTGTATTTAGTTTTTAGCGACAAATAAACAATGTCAAAGGCGGCATGATTGTTTGGAATATAGTCAACTATACCAGTTCTATCTGGCGTATGGAACTAGGAACGGAGGTATAATTTGTATGCAATCTTCATGCAGCAATATCATGATATAAAAGGTAAACAATGTATAATGCACGTTTTCGTTTGTAGATAGTAAACTTTTTTAGTTGCATTTTGTGTTTTGTATCAGAAATCGCATAGCTATAGTTTTTATGTTTTAATAATATTTGGTTGCTTCGAAGCTTACATATTCTTTCTTATTCCCTTTGTAAATACAAGTATGCTAATTGAAAGTAGTTGGAAAATTAGTTTTCTTCGTGTTGTCGGGTGCTATCAGACATAACTATTGTTATGTATTGTTGGGATGGGGATAATATAAGAATTAAATAATATAAGTTCCTCGCATACAAACATATTGTTGTTTTTTAGCATTAAATCGGATGCCGGTAATCCGAAAACAATATGCCTTGAATAAGGCAAATACCGCTAATGTTTTTCCTTTTTTTGAATCAGTAATTTCGCCAAGCATAGGTAACAGATAGACCGCGCTTTATCGGCACGATCCATCAGTTACCCATGCTTAGCAAAACATATTTTTGACCGGGTTGACTCATTTTGACAAATTTTATTTTAAAAAAGCGTTAAATCCTTTATTCAGAGAGTGATCAAACGGGGGACTTTATTTTCAAGTTATAAAAAAACTCTACAAATGCTTCAATTGCTAACGAAAACAGTAATCATATGATAGATAATTAGGCTTTGTGAAACAACATAGTTTCTGTTAATAGATCTGCCAAGCGCGGTCAGCGCAGTCTATTTTGAATGAGAAAAATTCCCCACGTACGAAAAGATAGGAGAAAAAACGTGCAACGTGTGTAAGCGAGAGAATCGCCTCAAGCGATTCGAATGACTAAACTCCTAATCACGTAAGAGGATGCAGCCATTTCTTGAAATCTCGAACTAATTTGACATTACGCTATTAAAGTGCTTAACAAAATCGATGTCATTCCAACTACCTCCCAAATTGTGTGCCATTCCGTGACGCTATGTAGTTTATCCTTCAAATTTCTAATAGTTCCAAACTCATAATTATTTTTTTACCTAGCATATCACTTTCGCCAGTAAAATGTACGTCAATTTACTATTTTTTTTCAAAGCGCCACGCTCTACGTTATTATGAATAATTGTACAAACGCAAACGTATTTTTAGAGACTCCAAATTAGCAACGTTATTTTAATCACTGATTACTACAATTTGAGTCAAGTTGGTAAGTAGAATGAGAAAGATAAAAAGCGTGCGTCACAAATCATTGGCGTTTATGTTACGCGGCTAAATATCTAGTTGATGAAAACATAACTTGCGTAAGCACCGGTGCAAAACATGTTATGCTTCAATATGTAGAGAAAAGATCTTACCAAAAATGTGCGACTTTGGCTAGAAATAATAATCAATTCGTAAATAAAAATAATTGAGAACAAACATAAGCTGATTCGCATACCACGGTATGCAGATTAGCTTAGATTAATTCTCAATATGGATATTATGTCGATTTGTTCGAAACTTCTTTTCCTTCGGTTTCATAAAAAACATTATTTCTGACAAAAGGAATTTCGTGACAGGAAGCCATTGTAATTGTATATTTTTATTTTTTTCAAGCGCTATTCGTTTCCAGTAAAAGTGTGTTCTTTATTCAATTTCCCCGCCATATTATGTTTTTAACTATAAACGTCAAGAATTATCAAAAACAATATTCAGGCTGTTCCTTGGAAAAATCGTTATGAAATACACTTTTTGACATATTGATGTACGATAGAGCATGTTTCCATGCCTCGATTTGCGATTAGTTGCAGCATATCATTTTGAAATATTACAATAGTCATACATATTCTTATTCATCAGCAAATAAACAGCCGGCGCAATGGTCTAGCGGTTATCATGTTGGCATCGCAGGTTCAGAATCTTGGATTCGAGTCCCGGCAAGTTTAGCTAATACATGCCTACCACTCAGCCTAGGGTGTAGGCTAAGACTGACCGGAAATATATAATATCTATCTAGCAACTTCAACCTTGTTCGTTTATGGGTGACCGCAAGTTCAGGGCTTTGGTCAGCGAGGGGGTCTATAGCAAACGGGCGATGTAAAAAATTTATATTGGATTAAATATGCGGATTAAAGTATTTGCATTTCGGTAACGCGAGTACGTTTGCTTATTACCCAAAACTATAGTAAATAGAGGTTTTAGCACATGCATATTTCAAAATTGTCCAACGCCTTCGGAACGACTTTATTTTATTTAATTACATTTTATGGGATTCAATCGAATTTTAATATTTTTGCTCCAAAATTACAGAAAACCCGCGCCTTCACTTGTATTATGACGGCATGTATATTCAATGAACTTCAAATAAATTATCTACCCCCAGAACCAAATTCTGGTTAGACAACTGTTTTAAATAATACTTTTTTTAATCCCAGAACGAATCCGTACTACACAGAGATATTAGTATGATAAAAAAAAACTGTTGTGTCAAATGAAACCTGCTTACGTTAACGCGGTCACAGGACTTGTTTTTTAAAATATACATGAAATCAGTTTTTTATTTTTGGAAAATAAATTTCAAATAACCTTCGAATTAAGGAAAGACTTTATTTATATGTCTCTGATTTGAGTTAATAAATATTCGTAAATTATTTGGCACCACTAGCCTAGTGCAATAGGGGAAAGTCATGTTGCCATCGAACCCCTCGACTGCAGAAAAATATAGCATAATGGGATTTTAAGAGGTTTAAAATGTAGGGAATCCAGAAAACCTTTGCCTTATAGATTATATTTTTTATATATCATTTTGCCAATTTCAGGTTCCGAATTACCATTTTTACAAATTTTTCGCGTTTCCGTCGTGATTTTATGAGTGTTCTATCATAATAAGCAATAAAATCCCTATTTTTCATTGCTTGACACCAATATATTTATTATCAGTATTGTATTTAGAACATTAATATAAATATGGATAAATTTCAATTATTTTGATTATTTAATTATGGTGACATATAAAAAAAAATGATAAAAACAAGCAATATTATCGTCTATCACAGTAAAATTACTCGAAGTTTGCGCTGAAGTTACCAAATTTTTCCAAAACTGAAGTTTCAAGCCTTCTAAATACTTGAAATAGCTACACCGCACAATAGTTTTCAGATTTCCTACGATTTGAATCGCATAGAATGCACCCCCCCTGAATTCAATAGTATCTACTATAGATTTACATAATCTATTGACATTTCTACGCCGCGATTTTACCAATTCCATTCTTTAACATTTTTGTTATTTTTGACTGAGCGACAAAAGTAGAATAAAATAGGTAAATAAAAAATTGATATAATTTGCATAGCGGTATTCGCAAAAACGACATTGCTCATAAGAATTGAAGATAGAAAATGTCGAAAACCAGACTTAACCCTATCAGAGTAATTTAGTGGAAACACGCTTTGTTAAATATGAGTTACTGATGGATCGCGCCGCCAACGCGCTAAACAAAACAAAATGTTCCGTTTCCACACAACACTGGTGTGTATTTAAATCACAATCCACTCGAAATTGAATATTTTTATGTTGATTGGTATAATATCGGATATTTGCACAAATCTCGCGGTTGCAGTTCAATATTTTCCTTTTACAATGCAAAATTATTGCATTTTCGAAAAACTTTTTTTTTTAAATGCTTTACATACATATCGTAGAACTGGACAGTTTAGTAACTCCTCATGTAAGTCGATTTCTCTGACCAAGTGATAAGTTTTTATGCAAACTTGGTGAAGTGTAACATTTTTTTCACGATAGCAGCTGATAATCTAGTTTTATTTTTTAACAATGTAGGTACTGGGTAGATAACGTGAGGGCGCATTTAGATCATTTTTATTTAATTCGATTATAGAATTTATGTTAGAGTCTATTTTATAATAAATATATACTTTACATCATTTGAACTTTTAAAGTGAACACGATAGGAAAACCGTGAACTTTTAACATGAAACCGTGAACATACTTTTTTCATGCAAAGAACATGAATGGCACTAGGTGAGCCTACATATTTTTTTTTTAATTTGAATTAGAACAGATTATATGGAATAAAAAGTCGAAAGAAAAAAGTCCCCTGCCTGAAAATTATATCCCAATTAGAGAAAATTTTCTTAAGTATGTGAGACTGATGGGTCGCGTCGATGTGGACATTCGATATAACTAAAAATGCTTGATCAAAACCTAATACAATAGTGAAATCAACTCAGTTAACACAGAATGTTTTTTTTTTTTAATTTCCAAATAAGGCAATACCAAAATTTACACCTCATTTGGTTACAGGATGAAAAATAAAATTTCCAACGAAAACGAGTTTTTGTTGTTGTTGTTGTATTATTCAGAGATTATATTTCTTTTCGTTGAATATATATATATATATATACTGCGAAAACACAAGGAGACTAAAAATTGCATAATATTGTTTTCTTAATTTAATTTAGAAAGCGATATCCCGTAATAAAAATTCCCAATAAAGCGAAGCTAGAGCCAATTTTGCATATTATGTGTAATATTTAATACTTTTGGTTTTGTTTCAAATCAAAAACCTCAAATGTGTAAAAACTAGGTTTTCTGAAATGTCAACAATATTGAAAAATAATATCCAAAATACCAAAAAAAATTTCCCATTTCAAGAATTCGCTGATTTCTGATTTAGCAAAATTTCCAAAATAACGCTAATTCATAGAACGGGTATTTTTGTGGCAAAACTTCCCTTTCGTACATTGCAAAAAACGTAGTCTATTGCTGCAATGCCAGAAAATCATAGTTTGTTAAGTATGAGGAACTGATGGATCGCGCTCACGAAGCGCGATCCATCAGCTTCCCATGTTTAAACAAACGTCTACAGGGAACTAGATAATACCCTTGACTGCAAAAAGCTGCATAAAACACAAGGGAAATTCCGGTAGTTTCAAATTTCAACTACGAAATCGTTGAAACGGAAATATACTGCAAACGGCAATAGTCATTGTGACTGCATATAAACAATGACTATATTATATTGTAATGCCCTATTTTATTTATCAAAACATAAGATTTTGTTATAAAATTGTTTGAAATTTTTTTTTCCATTTTTTCGATAGCAGCCTAACGTAATACATAATGTAGATGCGGGTTCAAACCCCAGATAAGTATGATCAAGATCGGTGAAAGAAAAACCCCTTCAAAGATCAATACACGCGGACTGCCCCTGGGTGAGGCACTGAAACCCACAGCCTTGGGGAGATGCTCGACAACCTTACCGGTTCCTCAATTGGTTCCACACGGGATGAAATGGCAAGATGCAAGATAAATCATCTAGTCAGACATAATTGTAAACATATCATACTTGAAAAGTGAGAAGAGGAATATGAACTTAGGAATCCCATCCCGACAGATGTTTAATTACGCTCTTTTCAAAGCCAGGCCAGGCCAGGAATTACGAAATTTGGAGTTTCTTGAAAAAAAAAATATGTTCGTGAATGAATTAAAAAAAAATAACCAAGCCGAGTCGATCTCCATCTGTGGTACATATTCGGAAAATGATATACATGATTAAAACTTGCTAATTAAATTATATGAATAATTATGTGGATAACAACACAAGTAGTAAAATTCGTAAGGCACGGTTTTGAAAATTTTTGATGAAGATTTTAGCTTGGCTTTTAAGGTTTATGCTTCATTTATTTTAAACACTCTATAAAATTTTGATACGTCTCAAATTTGGAGTCTACGTAAAAACGTGGGTCATAAATTTCGTGCAAATTGTTATGTAACCAATCTTCTGCTATTACAATCGAGATATAGCATCGAGATAGAATCCGAATCAATTCGATGAATAAACCATCCGAATCTTCCGACCAATTCAAATTAGTCATGCGTTGAACATCATTTATAATATTTAATGACTCAATGCAATAAAAGTAAAGTGCATTCTTGTATCGATTGATGCCAGTTGGTTGTAGGGTAAATAAATATATGGGGAGAAGAAAAATCGGATTACCATATTTCTTTTTTCCTTGTTGGCACGGGCATTAGAATAGTTCTAACGCATTTCCTGCGTGTCGTAGGAGACGA
Organism: Styela plicata; assembly: GCA_963675895.2. NCBI lineage: Eukaryota > Metazoa > Chordata > Ascidiacea > Stolidobranchia > Styelidae > Styela > Styela plicata. Next base: position 5,766,734 of record OZ023151.1, on the reverse strand, counting down.
CTAAAAAAATACAAAGAAATGGCGGATAGTTAACTATCACCCAGGGCAGATATCACACACTGCACTTTAACATAGCGGTTCAGTTCCGTTTGGGATGTTTTTCGCATGAGCGAGGTTGGTAGTACTTACATGTTTTAGAAGCACTTTGCTATTAAGAAATTGCTACACGCTTCGAAATAGTTATAATGTTTAAATCAATTTCTAATCATAAATTGTTCTATCTGCTTAAGACGAACATAATTTATTGTACATTAGAGTAAAACAATTCAAAATATGTGCCACAGTCGCGAAAATTTTTGCTTATATGAGAGGATTCGCGGATTTTCAACAACTTAAAAAGCAATTCCGAGATTTTTACAGCTGAGGAGCGGGACCAGGAAAAATGCGCTAGTGAAACAATTTTAAAGCAAGTTCAGTGGAAATGTACAGCTCCTTTGCCAAGCACGATACAGAAATAAATGAAGACTTGGTGGTGCATTACATCAGTGACTTAAACTTGAATGAAACATTCCTCATGGGGGACAATTTTGAAATAAACGCACGTCTTTTCGAATTGCGGTATAGTAAACGTCTTTAATATGGATTAACGTTTTCACATTACTGAGAAATCGTTAAATAGAACAAACAGAAGTAAAATATTAGAGTCGCGTTCAATGCCAGTCAAGCAAATCCATTTTATATGTTTGCTTTATGTCAGCGCTAAATTCAATGCCCCACTCATATCTTGGTGTACTACGTTTTAACCATACATAGTGAAATTTTATTAAATAATGAAAAACGTGATAGTTGTGATTTGTATAGAAAACAATATAGGGCGAAGTGCCTAAAAGCGCGTTCTGTAATCTTGTATATAGATATAGCAATTGCACAATAATTAGCTGTTACCCAATCATTGCCCATTCACGTTTGATCATGCATGGGTCACTATGGATCGCGCTGTCAAGGCACGGGCCACCTGTGACTCATACTTGACAAAACAAAATTTTTTACCGAGTAAACGCCAAAAATAAGCCTCAAGTATGATCAAATAAAACCTTTCATTTCAAATTGTGCTTCAAAATTGGCGTTACGTATTTCCTACGTATTTCAAGAGGCAACTATCAAGGAGTAAAGAAATGCTGGATAGTCACCACTCTCAACAGTATAATTAAGTCGTTCAGTTATACATATAAGAGTAGCAAAAGGTTAGTGCTACGACGCGTGATATATTATGTCAACCTCAAATAAATAACAAAAATATATGATTATAAATGACATACGCAGGTGCGACATTTTTACAATGCGGGACATTTAAAATGTTGGGAAAGCGGATATAACTTTTAGCAGCTAACGGCAGTTATATTTTATATTTAACGTTTATATTTTATTGTTAATCCCTAATGATGAAATGAACACACACAAAGTTAACATAGTGACCGAGATAAATTCTGTCGTAAAAAATGACGATCGCTCTGGTCACTGATTTGGCCTATTTTCAGTGTTTAGTTTCCTCCTCTTGAAAATGGTATTTGTTTTTACTTTATTTGGCATAGACCACTAATAGACCCCAGTGGTGCACACCATTGTCCGATTGGAAATGGTGGGCGCGATGGCCTGGTGGTTATCATATTAGCATCACAGATTGAAGATCTCCTGTTCGAGTCCCGGCTAGTCAGGTTTTTTGTACCTTTTTCACGACTCAACGCAGGTGATCCAAGTAATAATTTGGATAGGCTATAAGGCGAACACAATATCTTCCCAACAACGCCAATCCTGTCCGTGGCCTCTGGTGCCCAAATTTTAAGGCATGAGCAAGACCGGTCGAAGAATCTGTAACGCAAGCATGCTTCAATGAATCGTCTTTTGCAGACGAGATATAAATAAATAAATAAATATTTTCCACTTGTTGGTTTAAAAAATGCGTCTTTTGCGGAGGCGAGGTTCAATGAGTCCGATTAAAAACAGAAAAAATTTCGTGAAGTCTGATATCTTAATTACGGGATCTTAACAATTTAACCACATTATTAAATTACTTAAAATAAAACTTCCAACATACCTGCAGCAAATCTAATAAAATTGAAATATGGTTCCTTGCAATCATCAAATTTATATCGTTTATCCGCCGCCTAATGAGGGTTTATAGTTTAACCATAAATCGTACCTGTTGTTATGTTCAGATAGTCTGAAGTTTGATTCGATAAATTTACAGCATGAGCAAACACGAGTATATAATATGGACGTTTTGTCGGTTGCGTTTTTTATGGTCTTAATGGTATGGTTTAAATACATCACTCTGAGCAACGTTCTGTGATAGCAGCTACTTATAAATCCAAGTAGAACAAGGTAAGTGTTGTTCCGGTTAGGCCGAATCTGCCGAGTTCGTAAACCCTGGGTTGAGTGATTAGTTGGGTTGGCAGGGCAGACATATTGGGACTAGGAGCCAGACATATCGGGACTCTGGGCCAGAATCTTCAAACTGCAGTGTTAACATATTGGCCATTTGACCAGACTAAAGAAGATTTCTCGGTTTCTAAAGCGACGTTTTCTTGGAGAATAATACCCGAGCATTTTATTGAACAATTTGTAAAATATTCGTGATAAGAAGTAGCATTTTGTCAAGTATGAGCCACATATGAATCACACCTCTGAGGCTCATTTTTGATAAAAATTCTGAATGGAGGTCACTCGAAAAAAAGGGGCTGGGAATGAGTTGAGAAGGTCATTTTGTGGTATTATTCTCATACTTGTTATACAAAGAAGACCGATTCATTTACAGTCAATTGGTATTGACAACTATCATGCATAATGCTAACTTTATAGTAACTATTACGTGTTTTGTGCTTTCAGTTACGCATTGATTATTGTATTTTTCATCTTTTGGGTTTTCTCTATTTCGTAAATAATTATAGTATAATAAGCATGTAGTTTTTGGTGATTATCGTGTTAAGATAGTACTCTAGCGCGCAAAATGTGACAGAATAAATAAACACACGTAAATATTTAGTCGCATGTGTGTGGAATAATAAAAACACAATTTATTTATACAGAAGCACGATAGCGGTATTGGTGAGTACTGCTCGCAATCACAAAAGTTTTAACCAAAGTTTGTTTAGTGGAGTAAGAGACACTGATGGATCGCGCCGATGAAGCTCATGCTTGACAAAATATAATATGGCTTCCTCGACCGACCGAGTCCACGTACAGAAAAAATATGATAAGTCAAAATAATTCACCTTGATTCGAAACTGGTATTTGCACGAGAGGCCGTGGTTCGCCAATGATTAAGCTGTATTCTCGGTTTTCCTCTCCCGCATGATAAAAATGAAATCCTATCTTATCTCACCCTAATAACACCAACACTTTTTCACTGGGTTACTTCCGATATACAGCAAATAAGCGGGGCAGAACGTCAATGCCTCGGCGTGTGATATATGCTCACCGCAAATAAATATATAATACAAAATACAAAAATATACCTTCATAAATGACATAAGCAGGTGCGACATTTTCACAACGGGACGTTTAAAATATTGGGGAAGCGGATATATTTTTTAGCAGCTAAAAGCGGTATAGATATTTTTTTGTATTGTAAGTCCCCATATTAAAATGACACCCAAAAAGTTGATACAGTAACAAAGAAATATTCTGCCTTGAAAATGACAATCATTTGAATACTGATTGAACTCATTTCAAGTGTTTATAGTTCAGAATGGCATTTACTTTTACTCTATTAAGCAATGAGTCGCTGATAGGGCTGGGCAAAACCGAATCATTTAAAATTCGAATCTGATTCGAATATTTTTTTCGAATCCGATCGAATCAATAATTCCATTTTTCCCTATTTATAGTATTGATGTAGTAATCTAGGATTGTTTCCATTGTGAAAATCGAGAAATTTCGAATCGAATTGCCCAGCCCTAGTTGCTGATACACCTTGCCTCTGCGCTACAGAAATAGTGAGCTCGATGACGTGGAGGGTAAAGATCTCGTGTTCGATAATAACGAAATAAAAGTTATCAAGATTTCATTCATTCAGCTTAGACTGAAGTTCAATAAAAAAATCTTATATTTTGTGCATTCTAAATATAAAATAAATATATCAAACTTTCGTACATATGTTTTTTGATTTATTTTTCGATTTTGAAATTGCATGTTATATGCAGTTAAAAAGGGAAAAAATGTAATAATTTTTACGCCTAAACTAAAGCTCGACAAACGAATAATAAATACTAGATATTAAAATAATAAAAAAAATTGCTAAACAAATCTACATTACTGCTTGAATAAATTGGTAAATAAAAATTTGATGTACAACTCGATTAAGGATGTAAAACGAATACCGAAATCAATAAATTATAAGCAACTCACACATTTATTTTAACATACCAATTTTCGAAAATTTCCAAGTTCTTGAAATTTTAACCTCTGGATCCCTTTTTGTAAACCCAGGACATTCCGGTGTTCTCTTACATACATTTGATATAAATTCCATGAAAAATATACAAATAAATCGTTCAGCTTCGATCTTCGACATATTGAAAATGGCAGACGGGAAGAGGAGCAATCACGATATAAACCGAATATGCCATCGACGACATGTTGACATTGTGGCGACAAATGCAAACATGGCATTGGGGAATTTTTCGAGGCATCAGTACAACGCTGCCTTTACTTGTCACGGTGCCAGTTGCTTTTTACGTCAATGAGATATTTTTAGGCCCCTAAGCAAACAAGATAGGGAGTTTGATGGCCTCGGCATTGGAACATGTCTTTTTTTCATTAATACTTAGCTTTAAATAAGACGATCTTTAACTATTACTCAAGATAAGGTTGTTCTCTGCACATTGATTGACAAACACAAATATTAGCTTTTGGTCTCTTCAGTTGAGATTCCCCATGTTCTTATATTGTTTACTATCGGATGAGCTTTTGTCAAGTATGGAGCACTGATGGATTGTACCGTTCATATACAATCTATCTGTGGTTCATACTTGATATAACAAGGTATCTGATAGTATGGGCTTGTTTTTGAACATGTAGCATTTCTAATTAATAAACTTTACAAATTTGATTTGAAAACCTGATTTGTGATTGAGACAAATAATGTTTTGCAACCTTGAACAAGCGATGTGAATCCATATTCTCATACAATAGTATCGAGGACCATTTGTTTCACGAACGTTTCACAAAAGTGATACCCCAAGTATTTTTATAGAAAGATATGCTTCAAATACCTATATTCATATATCACCCAAGGCAGATACTACTCACTGAACTTTATTATAGTGGTCCAGTTATTTTTAGGATGTTTGTCACTTAGATTGCTGTTGCTGAAACTACATTTCGTAGTTGCTCTTTTGCTCCACATGAGTAGGGCTGGGCAAAGACGAATTATTTGAAATTCGAATTTAATTCGGATAATTTTTCCGGAATCGAATCGAGTATAGCTATTTTTACATCAAAATATTCGGTCCTTTTTTACTTCGAATAATTTGCACTTCGAAACTACTTGAATTACTTGATTGAGGTGCCCACTCCATGCCTATGAGCGACATTACCTTTAGTTCATTTTTGGCAACGCTTTTGGCTTTAACTGAATTCTCCATATATCGGTAGATCCATTCTCCATCTTTCTTATAGAGAACTTTTATGAAAAAAGGAAATTAGAATTAAACAACTCTAATTATTCATTCAATTTCATATTTGTTTTATCAGTTTCACAAACTCATTAGTAGCAAATTACCTAACTATCAAAATATGAACAAACAATTGAGTCAGATAGTCTACCACACACCAACAATCACTGTAGACAGTCAATTAATTTTTCATACCACTGATTGTCTGGTATCTTTTAGGTTATCGTAATGACATTTTTGACCTTCGCAACTTTCTCCTTGAATTTTATTGCATTATAATCTGAAGATGATTCAATATACAGTTTATAAAACTACGAGAGTCATATTCTCCAGTTCATCGACCATTGAAGTCGCTGGTATTTAAAATATTTTTATAATGGTTACTGACTAGGGATGAGCAATTCCATTCGGTTATTCGAAGCACAATTCATTCGAATCAATCATGAATAGGAACAAAAACTTGCTGAATGAACTAAAATTTTCAATTTAATGACAAAATTCTATCGATTTTGGTCAAATTTGACCCCAAAATCGATAGCATTTTGCCGTTAAAATATAAAAATTGTTGCTCTTAGACAATGTAGTGTGAATTGAAAAAACACTATAAACTATCAATTTCTTGATTACCATAATCGAGAAATATTGTAATAGTGAAAATGAGATATTTATTATTTACATGGAATTAGTGATTCGGTCCGATTCGAAAAAATTATTCGAATCAGATTCGAATTTCAAATAATTCGGTTTTGCCCAGCCCTATTACTGACACTGTAACTTCATTGTTCATTGTTTTAATTGAAAAGATGAAACGAAAGTCACATTTCAGATGACAAACATGTAATTGCAATTGTAGATTTTTGTTTTTGAAGATCTTGGTTGAATCTTGCCCGGTAATTAACACTTTCAACTAAACGTTGAACTTCGCTGTGTAAAAAAATTGAACTTCACCACATAGCCCTGAGCAGAGCATTACACAGTCACACATGGATGGACAGAGTTTTAGACAAAAATATGTACATATGTACGGCTCAACCATGTCTAGCTCCAAGTTATTACACTCTCCGTTTAGTGGTGGGCAAGAAGCCGTAATCGCCGGGATTCGATCATAATGTCTTCAACCTGCCAATTTAAAATTATTCATTGAAATAAAGTAATCCTAATGTCGCTTTTTTGCCACCACTGATTCACTGCAAAAGCCATCATGTTACCCACAACCCAGCACGATCACATTAAACCAAAATCACATACTAAAATATGCATGTAATAAAATATTTAGATATAGGATATATTGTTTTGTTACGAGTTAGAAGAAAAATATTGAAAAGCGGTCCATCTGTGGCTCATGCTTGACAAAAATATTTTTCCGACTAGTTACCTGTTGTGCTTAATAGTAATAGCAAATGTATACATACAAAAGACGTTTGATTAAATGGATCCATCATGTGCCGGGACAATATACTTGATATAAATGTATATTTATCTGGATGGGCTTGTCAAAATCAGTTTCTAGCTCCTAAATAGCATCTCATAATAAAGACAAATGTGACGACCATATGGAACCCCGGAACTGGCGAATGACGTCATAGCAAACAGAACTATTTTATTCCAATATTTGCTTAGTTATAAATATATAATCCACACAGAACGCAAACCGCATGCATAAATGAGTTCAGATATAAATTCGAAGGTGTAATATTTATTTTTAACAAAAATGTTTACATGATATAAAATTGAAAACTATGATTCGATTTTTGCCCAAAATATACCATTGTATTTTAACAAATATCTTTTGATAGAAGGCCGCGTTTAGAATAGCAATAAGACAGAAACCTATATAAGTGAACAATAGGAAATAAACCTATTTATTGAACAATGGCATTCAAAGAAACCGGTTGTAGTCAAACAATTACATAACCGTTTCTTCTGCTACACGCTAGGCCAATTTTAAGTTAGATTTTTAAATTAGCTAATTATATGAAAATATGATCCAAATGATGAAAATATTTCAAAATTTCATATTCCGTACAGATTTTACTAAAAACGTTTTAATCATTTATAGGACCCATTGATTCATCAATTTGAATGGAAAATAAATATATCAGTTTGTAAGTCGCAACCGTTTGGAGTTTATTGTCTCCATATCGCGCCTTTAAGCAAGTGGCAATACATTTGACTGAATTGTGCAAATAATTCGGAAGGGTAAAATATAAATAATTTGTGAAATGTCAAGGGTAGGCCAAGCCACAATTATTATGATGAAATAGTTGTTGTGAAAATCCACTCATCAGAACGATAACATTGCTGGGAAAGGGGGGTGTGGCAGTAAGTCTGTCCACTTTTCCTTCGTTAAGATACATCACAATAGGATCGTACTTTACTACTTGATCGCCAAACATTTATTTTGACAAGAATGGGTTATTAATTGAACGATTTTACAGATGCGATGCATCATTCATTGATGTTTAGCAAAATAAAAACTTGTGTCCGATAATATCCATTCTTATATTTATTTTGGCCGGCACTCGGCGACGGAAGTAGTACATTGCCTATTGTTAATAAAAAAGGCGCCCAATTGGAAAATGGAATTGTTTTGAGGGAGAAACAAGGCACTGCAGTCAACCTGATCATTTCCTAAACTAGGTAAAGTAAAACGAATTTGCTACAAAACTAGATAAAGTATTATTAGGTAACCTAGTTCCACTTTCAAAACTAGATAGCATCCAGATTAAAAATCAGGTAAACTAGGTAATTGTCGTTTGACAGCTGTAAGCGCATTTGCAATAGATTTGAAGGTCAAAACTTTTCTATTGAAAATATAATTTACTAAGTTTTTCATACTGGATGCCTAGTTTAAAATAGGGTAAATTTTACTATTTCACCTAGTAAATTTAAAACTTTGAAAATAAACTCGGTAAACTAAGTATACTAGGTAAACTCGGTACTTCTACCTAGAAATGCCAACAGTAAAACAAGGAACCCAAACAAAAAATTTATTTTGTCAAGTATGAGGCACAGATGAACGGCGCCTTGCCGGCGCAATTCATCAGTGACTTATATACTTAACAAAGCATGCAATATTTTTCCGACTGGGAAACTCCAAAATGCACACTTTTTCTGCATTATGTTTTCGAACAAGTATGTGTTTATTCTGCGTTTTCGATTGGGTGAGTTATGTTTTCCCCAAGTTTTGTATTTGCTGTCAGAAATATTATCATACATCGTTAGGTTCCACAATACACACAAAAGACAGTCTGTGAATTTAGATCGGTAGTTTAAGGAGATTACAGCTACTCTTCGCGAAATTTCCACGAAAAATTTTGATGGCGGGGACTTTTGTGAGTTCCATAGGATTATATATACAAATGTCGATAAGTGAGGGGAAAAGTATGCACCACAAAATATGTGAAACAATATTCAATTGATCAACTGGAAAGCAGTTTACTGAAAAGTGCGTCACTAAAATTATATGGACTGATAGTGGATGACCATTTGACAGCATGATTTCACGTGTTTCTACTCAATTTCCCTTCATGCAAGGTCAGAAGCAGCGTCTAAAGCTAATGCCTAATCGAAAATTTTCAATTTTCTCATCGACGCGACCCGACAGTGACACATACTTAACAAGAAATGCTTTCACAAAATTCTTTCCGATAAAGTGGTCGGTATAGCAAAGACCCATTTAAAAATATATTACCAGCAAAAACACTCTCAGTGGAAACAGAACTGAACTACTATAATAGGGTGCAGTGAGTGGTATCCTCTGTTTGAATCTTAGTTTAATTTTTTGAAACTATTCTAAATGCCAGGCAATTATCGTTTCATAGGCCAATTTTCTGTGATATATTTGACTTGTTTTGTGTCTAAAAGGTACTATATCTTGCCAAATTGTTAAAATTGAAATCAGAATTCAAGCGAGTATCTTCCTAATTGAAAATTTTTATTACTAAATACGAGTCACAGATGGACCGCGCCTTGGTAGTTTGATGCATCGGTGCCCATATTTGATAAATCGTGCTTAGATTAACCTTTTTTATTATGAAGTGGTAGATGGTTTTACCATCGCCCAGGGCAGATACCACTCACTACACTTTACCATGACGGTTAAGTTTTGTTTGGGTTGGGTTTTCAGCTTAGAGTGTAATTGCTGGTACTACATCTTTTAGTAGTCTTTTGCTGTTAAGTGGGCGTTAGTTGGCTCCTTTTGAGCACTACTTTCGGTCTTGCTCAGAGTGAATTTGAATAAACAAAAATCCTTTTTATTAATTATGCGTGGTTTCATTAGGCAGGGACCAAAATAAACGTTTACTGGAGATGCACCGATACTATGAAATGAGCCGATACCATTACCGTCGATACTCGAAGTTAACGCTATTCATCTCAAATGTCTACTCAAGTGCTCAAAACACAACTTGTTAAAAAAGCTCTGATTAAGAGGTATACAAATACCAATAAATTCACGTTACTACGACGCCACCATTGTCCGTTTGGTCTGTTGTAGCATTGGAATTATAACTTGCTAATAAGTAAATGATTCAAGACCAGAATAAAAACTAACAGTTTTTATTAAATGAAAATGGGGGTTTATGGCAAAACAATTTTCCTGTCCTTTCAAGCATCAACAATCTCCAATTGTGGGAATGATCAAACGGAATATGGGAGAAATCGATACCACAAAATTCCCGATAACACCACAACACCGAATAAATGACTGTTTGTATATATATTATTTGGACCCTTAGTAACTTGGCTTATTCACCGAACGTTTCGCATTTTTCCATGTTTCTCTTTGTGTTTTCGCGGGACACCGAATAAAAATTTGCTCGAAGTTGCATTGTAATGCTGTAATGATGATGAATCACTCTGGCAATACTGACAATTTAGTTTTGTTAAGCCCGAACCACACATTGCTTGCGCTGACGGGCGCGATCTATGCGTGGATCAGGCTTGACAAAAGACACATATCGTTCTTGATGAAAACCCATCGGACTAAAAATTTCGGATTCTAAAAAATCACGTAATTTAACGGGTAACTTGTCGGGGACCGGGGGTTACAGATCAGTGCATTTGGAAATGCGTTCTGAGTTATTTCAAAGCGTTAGTCTGCGGCAAATTCCGGTATGACGCGAATTTTGACGTCGTGCAAAAAGTCCCTTCCAAGCTAAATCAGAAAGTCTTCATTATCTAAACTGTAGAATATGTAATATTTGCGGTCGTTTCCGACCTGAGTTTTTGATCATGAGCGATATACCTAGGGTGTGGTAGGTCGAACCGCCTCCCTCTGAATAGACAATTTCAAACTGTCATAATTATGGTGATTTCCAATTCAAATCATATACCCTTGTCTATAATTCATTCTAGGAACAGTAGCCTTTTTATTGAGCTGTTTGCAGTAGGGATAATAGAGATCAAGATGTAATGTCGCTCGAAGAGGCTGATTTTGGTTGTCGTATGAAGTTGGATCACGCACAGACAATAATTTCCAACAATGGCATATTCTCAGTAAAACAGACTTTGTGATTTTTTATTGTTTTAGAACCTTTGACCTGCGTCAATTGTTGTTGTTGTCAGAAAAAATCATGTTTAGTATCTTAAATATATTTTGTTAAGACGCAATCACGTCTGCAAACCAAGGTAATTGTTCTTTTTTCATTCTCAATAAAATATCGGGGTAACGGAGGCGATGCTTTCACCGCTATTCTCATGGCGTAGACATGGAAAAGTGTAAAATATATTATTACAATAATTTTTTCAGCTCGACAGACAAATAGTTTTTCAAAAATTTTGAAATTCATTAATTTTAGGGGCGATTACATTATAATTGTCTTGGCACATACTAATACGTGACTTAACGACCATGAAATTCGATGAACCCAAATCAATGCCCCCCAATATGATACTTGAATGACAAACGGGTTCTGTCATCGTTCACTCCCAAAAGAAGTAAAACACGAATCTTATCTCTACCAAATTAAACGTTTTCTTTTGTCAAGCATGCGCCACTGATGGTCCGCGTCTCATCGACGCGATCCATCAGTGGCACACACTTCACAAAATATTGCTCGATAAAATTTTTCCGATCGGGCTTCTGTCAGGGGAATTCCGATCTTTTCAAAAAATTACCCATTGTGCGTTAAGTCCACGTAATGCGTAGACGACACTGGGTAAAAATAAGCCCGTATATATAAGCAGAGCAGCGATGCTCGGTTACTTCCAGAGCAATCGACCGCGATGAAGTTTTGGTGCCTGACGAAATAAATTCCTAGCATAGATCACTATAAATACTAGCAGAATTGTGGTGATAGTTCCATTAGGAATTTTATTTGGTGGATGCAAGTCCATAGGTAATGAACAGTTGGAAAGGAATGTTTTGACAAAAATTTTCCGATTTGGGGTGATTTTGTTTTCCTCAAAATATGTTTTGATAAAAAAAGAAAATAAGATAATTGCATAAGTCGAAAAAACAGTATTGCAAATACCCAATCACAATCGTATTTAGAGTACAGTATATGACAGAATGCCCTTCTAAATGCTTTAACCTAGAAAAGTTGAAATATTCCCAGAGGCATTTATTAACTTTACCTTTATGACAGTATCAGGCCCTTCCTGGTCAGGCCCATATTACTAATTTGACACAAAAAATTGGCAATTTTGTCACAATTCTGAACAATATGAAAATGGAATTTGAATCACCAATGCATTTTTCCATTTGTTTCATCATAGATTCATTTTTCACCCTAATTTACCGTGAAAGCGGAATGGCACTATTTTATCTAATGACAGTATAATGCTGATTTTATAGATGTTCCATATGAGTGATCGCCTGCAGTAACCGAACCAATTGTGGCATGTTTCTCTTACCAAAAGTCGTTATGCGTGAAACATCCTAATTTAATATTTTGTCCTGTGCAAATTTATTTTCTTCACCGTTGAAGTCAGCAAAGACCTGCGTGTGTTTGTTCATTTTCGTGATTCGTGGAATTCTCAGCTCTTAGAAGTAGTTTCCCACATGAACCCTTCCTTCAATATAATTAATCGCTGTATAACATTATGAATACTTTATATTTTGATTACCTATATTCTTTCAAGCTGTCTTTTTTCGAGTTAATCGGAAGAAGGGTCAAGACACGATATGGGGAGATTCTTACTACCAGTATGTGTGCATGTTTCTTTCCAACTCTGAAGAGTCCACCATATTATTACACTCTGGATGTTAAGTGATGAAAATGCATCCATTCGTCGGACTTCCCAGGAACCAAGATCTCTAACAAGCATGTTACTTCTGCAGAAAATCACGCCCTACGAGCCGACCAAGTAACAGACCATTGGTCTTACCATCGCCCAGTGCAGATACCAATCATTGCACTTCATTATAGTGGTGCAGTACCATGTGGCCGTTTGTTATTATTTCGGCTTCTGGCGTGTTCGGAGTGAATTTAAGTAGGAATAAACAAAAACATCTTTATAAAAAGAAATGGTTTTTCCGGTTTCCCAAAGCATGTTTTCAGAGAGGTACAAATTACGATTGTTGGCATAAACTGACTTAAAAGCGATGTGTTTTCATTTTAACGGCAAGATAAAACCGGTTTTGGTCAAATTTGGCCCAAATCGATTGTATTTTGTCGTTGAAAATGGAAAAAATGCACTTCATTTAGCATGCTTTTGTTTCTATGACCGATTCACAATTGATACAAATAATCTGTACTTCAGATCGATTCGAATGACCGAATCGAATACTTACTAGAACTATCAACTGATCTGTTATTTCTTATATTAACTCATTCTATCCACCAACGATTGAGAGATTAATTTTTAATAAAGCGAAGCACAGTGACAATTAGGGAAAAACATTTTGATCAGAAAACTAGCATCTGAAACAAATTGCAATAAAGGTAAAACAATAAAAAATATAAGCTGGGATATGTATAATTTGTTTTTCAGTCAAATTAACGTGGAGACTAAGCAAAATGCGACAACTATTTTCAATTTTTGACGAATAGGTATTAATAATTGAATGATAATGATGTATGCAAACTAACGGCAAATGAGAATAGGCAAAATATCATGGGTCTGTATTCTACGTGTAAAGGTAAACCAAACTGAATTATGACGTGATATTGGCACTGCAGGCAAGGAAAATCCTAAAAGATAACGTATTTGTTTCCCGACAGACCAGGCCAAAATTATGACGAAGGCGCAAAAATCTTTTTAAAATGCGATTTGAGGCCCGAAGTTGTTGACTAAATAAGCGGTATATTTATTGAGCACCAGGGGCGCGCGGAAAATTTAGGTTGTTCCACGTTTTAAATTACTTGCAAATTCACTAGATTAGTACAAATATGACCAACGAAATTTAATGGGGTAAGAATGGAATCGCACATAGTCGAGCAAAAACAAATTGTGACGCTTCGCTCCTAAAATGAGTAGATGTACCTTTTATTCTTATTCTGCGAAATCAGCGGCGGATCCAAAATTATTTTTTAAGATGGTCACTATCATTTTGTCAAAAGTCAGAAAAATTGACAGATTTTTCGGCGTAAATACGCGCCGTATTTTTAAGCGCATTTGCAAAATCAAACAGTAAATTGTAACCGAAAAACCATATTATGATGATTATTTTGTCTTAAAGTAGATGAAAAGGTCAAAGAAAATCGCTAAAAATTTGGCGTTTTTCCACAATTTTATCTTATATTTTGCAAATTTAGGATTAGCCGAATTAATTCTGAAAATCTCTTTTCACATTAACAATATAATTATGATATACTATAATATGTTATAATATAACCGTCCCGCGCCCCCTAGTTACGGGCCTGCTTCACCAACTATTTCCAAATACGCCACTGATGGTATCGGCCATAATTGATTTTGGATTGAAACTTAGATAATCTAAATTGCATAAAAGTTGATTGCTTCAAATTATTATTAAAGGCACATACGATTAAGAAAGAAATTTCATGGAAGAAAAAGCTGCAACTAAAGTTTGCCATTGTGGGCGTTGGTCGTTCTGAGATAACCAATTCCTGACAACAACATATAAATCCAATCATATTTTTCCCAAGCATTTGACACAGATAAATTACGCCTCAACGGCGCCATCCATCTTTGACTCGATCATGCTTGACTAAACAAACGTTAACCAAATTTTTCTGACTTTGGGGAATTTGGTCTGATTTCAGTTAGCGGAAAACGTTCTTGTGATTCTTCATGAATCGATGCAGACGATCTTGAATCAGATCTTCTTTTCGATTCTCCTGTACCGTTTTCTTCCTCTGGAATCGATGTCGAAGCTATAAGAAGAATTGTTATCAATAATAAGGGAACTGACGTGTAATATATAATGCAGGGTGTAGTGCCATTCGGAACAGAAACATGCGCAATAAAAGTAATGGCCAAAGTAGTGCTAAACCGCCCACAATTTCAGCCTCTCAAACACACACAACTAGTATCGTCTCAGGGTTACTGGTTTAGGGTTTTGTTCAGAGATCAGACCCAATCATATTGATGTTTGTATAGAAATATCGAAAGCAAAGTAAAATTCCGGATTGTGGGTCAGATTTCGGAAAGTCTTCATTATCTAAACTGTAGAATATGTAATATTTGCGGTCGTTTCCGACCTGAGTTTTTGATCATGAGCGATATACCTAGGGTGTGGTAGGTCGAACCGCCTCCCTCTGAATAGACAATTTCAAACTGTCATAATTATGGTGATTTCCAACTCAAATCATATACCCTTGTCTATAATTCATTCTAGGAACAGTAGCCTTTTTATTGAGCTGTTTGCAGTAGGGATAATAGAGATCAAGATGTAATGTCGCTCGAAGAGGCTGATTTTGGTTGTCGTATGAAGTTGGATCACGCACAGACAATAATTTCCAACAATGGCATATTCTCAGTAAAACAGACTTTGTGATTTTTTATTGTTTTAGAACCTTTGACCTGCGTCAATTGTTGTTGTTGTCAGAAAAAATCATGTTTAGTATCTTAAATATATTTTGTTAAGACGCAATCACGTCTGCAAACCAAGGTAATTGTTCTTTTTTCATTCTCAATAAAATATCGGGGTAACGGAGGCGATGCTTTCACCGCTATTCTCATGGCGTAGACATGGAAAAGTGTAAAATATATTATTACAATAATTTTTTCAGCTCGACAGACAAATAGTTTTCAAAAATTTTGAAATTCATTAATTTTAGGGGCGATTACATTATAATTGTCTTGGCACATACTAATACGTGACTTAACGACCATGAAATTCGATGAACCCAAATCAATGCCCCCCAATATGATGTTTGAATGACAAACGGGTTCTGTCATCGTTCACTCCCAAAAGAAGTAAAACACGAATCTTATCTCTACCAAATTAAACGTTTTCTTTTGTCAAGCATGCGCCACTGATGGTCCGCGTCTCATCGACGCGATCCATCAGTGGCACACACTTCACAAAATATTGCTCGATAAAATTTTTCCGATCGGGCTTCTGTCAGGGGAATTCCGATCTTTTCAAAAAATTACCCATTGTGCGTTAAGTCCACGTAATGCGTAGACGACACTGGGTAAAAATAAGCCCGTATATATAAGCAGAGCAGCGATGCTCGGTTACTTCCAGAGCAATCGACCGCGATGAAGTTTTGGTGCCTGACGAAATAAATTCCTAGCATAGATCACTATAAATACTAGCAGAATTGTGGTGATAGTTCCATTAGGAATTTTATTTGGTGGATGCAAGTCCATAGGTAATGAACAGTTGGAAAGGAATGTTTTGACAAAAATTTTCCGATTTGGGGTAATTTTGTTTTCCTCAAAATATGTTTTGATAAAAAAAGAAAATAAGATAATTGCATAAGTCGAAAAAACAGTATTGCAAATACCCAATCACAATCGTATTTAGAGTACAGTATATGACAGAATGCCCTTCTAAATGCTTTAACCTAAAAAGATGAAATATTCCCAGAGGCATTTATTAACTTTACCTTTATGACAGTATCAGGCCCTTCCTGGTCAGGCCCATATTACTAATTTGACACAAAAAATTGGCAATTTTGTCACAATTCTGAACAATATGAAAATGGAATTTGAATCACCAATGCATTTTTTCCATTTGTTTTCATCATAGATTCATTTTTCACCCTAATTTACCGTGAAAGCGGAATGGCACTATTTTATCTAATGACAGTATAATGCTGATTTTATAGATGTTCCATATGAGTGATCGCCTGCAATAACCGAACCAATTGTGGCATGTTTCTCTTACCAAAAGTCGTTATGCGTGAAACATCCTAATTTAATATTTTGTCCTGCGCAAATTTATTTTCTTCACCGTTGAAGTCAGCAAAGACCTGCGTGTGTTTGTTCATTTTTGATTCGTGGAATTCTCAGCTCTTAGAAGTAGTTTCCCACATGAACCCTTCCTTCAATATAATTAATCGCTGTATAACATTATGAATACTTTATATTTTGATTACCTATATTCTTTCAAGCTGTCATTTTTCGAGTTAATCGGAAGAAGGGTCAAGACACGATATGGGGAGATTCTTACTACCAGTATGTGTGCATGTTTCTTTCCAACTCTGAAGAGTCCACCATATTATTACACTCTGGATGTTAAGTGATGAAAATGCATCCATTCGTTGGACTTCCCAGGAACCAAGATCTCTAACAAGCATGTTACTTCTGCAGAAAATCACGCCCTACGAGCCGACCAAGTAACAGACCATTGGTCTTACCATCGCCCAGTGCAGATACCAATCATTGCACTTCATTATAGTGGTGCAGTACCATGTGGCCGTTTGTTATTATTTCGGCTTCTGGCGTGTTCGGAGTGAATTTAAGTAGGAATAAACAAAAACATCTTTATAAAAAGAAATGGTTTTTCCGGTTTCCCAAAGCATGTTTTCAGAGAGGTACAAATTACGATTGTTGGCATAAACTGACTTAAAAGCGATGTGTTTTCATTTTAACGGCAAGATAAAACCGGTTTTGGTCAAATTTGGCCCAAATCGATTGTATTTTGTCGTTAAAAATGGAAAAAATGCACTTCATTTAGCATGCTTTTGTTTCTATGACCGATTCACAATTGATTCAAATAATCTGTCTTTCAGATCGATTCGAATGACCGAATCGAATACTTACTAGAACTATCAACTGATCTGTTATTTCTTATATTAACTCATTCTATCCACCAACGATTGAGAGATTAATTTTTAATAAAGCGAAGCACAGTGACAATTAGGGAAAAACATTTTGATCAGAAAACTAGCATCTGAAACAAATTGCAATAAAGGTAAAACAATAAAAAATATAAGCTGGGATATGTATAATTTGTTTTTCAGTCAAATTAACGTGGAGACTAAGCAAAATGCGACAACTATTTTCAATTTTTGACGAATAGGTATTAATAATTGAATGATAATGATGTATGCAAACTAACGGCAAATGAGAATAGGCAAAATATCATGGGTCTGTATTCTAGGTGTAAAGGTAAACCAAACTGAATTATGACGTGATATTGGCACTGCAGGCAAGGAAAATCCTAAAAGATAACGTATTTGTTTCCCGACAGACCAGGCCAAAATTATGACGAAGGCGCAAAAATCTTTTTAAAATGCGATTTGAGGCCCGAAGTTGACTAAATAAGCGGTATATTTATTGAGCACCAGGGGCGCGCGGAAAATTTAGGTTGTTCCACGTTTTAAATTACTTGCAAATTCACTAGATTAGTACAAATATGACCAACGAAATTTAATGGGGTAAGAATGGAATCGCACATAGTCGAGCAAAAACAAATTGTGACGCTTCGCTCCTAAAATGAGTAGATGTACCTTTTATTCTTATTCTGCGAAATCAGCGGCGGATCCAAAATTATTTTTTAAGATGGTCACTATCATTTTGTCAAAAGTCAGAAAAATTGACAGATTTTTCGGCGTAAATACGCGCCGTATTTTTAAGCGCATTTGCAAAATCAAACAGTAAATTGTAACCGAAAAACCATATTATGATGATTATTTTGTCTTAAAGTAGATGAAAAGGTCAAAGAAAATCGCTAAAAATTTGGCGTTTTTCCACAATTTTATCTTATATTTTGCAATTTAGGATTAGCCGAATTAATTCTGAAAATCTCTTTTCACATTAACAATATAATTATGATATACTATAATATGTTATAATATAACCGTCCCGCGCCCCCTAGTTACGGGCCTGCTTCACCAACTATTTCCAAATACGCCACTGATGGTATCGGCCATAATTGATTTTGGATTGAAACTTAGATAATCTAAATTGCATAAAAGTTGATTGCTTCAAATTATTATTATGGGCACATACGATTAAGAAAGAAATTTCATGGAAGAAAAAGCTGCAACTAAAGTTTGCCATTGTGGGCGTTGGTCGTTCTGAGATAACCAATTCCTGACAACAACATATAAATCCAATCATATTTTTCCCAAGCATGTGACACAGATAAATTACGCCTCAACGGCGCCATCCATCTTCGACTCGATCATGCTTGACTAAACAAACGTTAACCAAATTTTTCTGACTTTGGGGAATTTGGTCTGATTTCAGTTAGCGGAAAACGTTCTTGTGATTCTTCATGAATCGATGCAGACGATCTTGAATCAGATCTTCTTTTCGATTCTCCTGTACCGTTTTCTTCCTCTGGAATCGATGTCGAAGCTATAAGAAGAATTGTTATCAATAATAAGGGAACTGACGTGTAATATATAATGCAGGGTGTAGTGCCATTCGGAACAGAAACATGCGCAATAAAAGTAATGGCCAAAGTAGTGCTAAACCGCCCACAATTTCAGCCTCTCAAACACACACAACTAGTATCGTCTCAGGGTTACTGGTTTAGGGTTTTGTTCAGAGATCAGACCCAATCATATTGATGTTTGTATAGAAATATCGAAAGCAAAGTAAAATTCCGGATTGTGGGTCAGATTTTTTTTATTATAGATTTTCTTTCTAGACAAGATCGAAAGCAGTGCCTAAAAGGAGTGACGGCAACTTAAACAGCAAAGAGATACTACAAGATAAAGTATCGGCAACTGCTTTCCTCGTGAAGAACATCGCATACATAACTGAACCAACATGGTGAAGTGCAGTGAGTGACATCTGCCCTGGGCAAAGATAAAACCATCTATCATTTCTTTGTTTCCTTTTGGTCGCCTCTTACTACATGCAGGAAGTACGTTAGAGTTATTCTAAAACCTGCAATTGAAGGTAAATTGACTGTGCGTATCGATAGATCGGACAGTAATTGAACCGTTTCCTTGATTTGAAGTTGGATTCAAATAAAATAAGCATGAATGACAACTACACGTAATGCCACATTACCTGATTTTTGCAATAATTTAGGTCCTGACAATCCAATCGCAGCAGCACCAAGAGGAGCAGTGATAAGTATAGATAAAACAGCTATCGTCAACACCTTGATAACAAAAATATGATAAGCAATAAAAGTCGTTCAAATTTCGGCTAATTTTTTTCTCATTTCATTCTCATTTTTTTATCATTAATCTATCAATAACATTTGATTTTACAGTTTGAAATGCACACTAAGGTTCGCACTTCAATTTCATATATCATTTTTGATGTCAACGTTCATTGTGGCGATGCCAAAAAATGTGACCTTATCTAATCCTTACAGAAAAAAGTGAAGAGGTCTTCTTCTACAGTCAACAAAACATAGCCAATTCTCAGAGTTAATCACCCTGTCCATGGCCCTGCAACAGCGGCCACTTATAGACGGACAGGGTTACAATCACTGGAAAGATATGATCTTTTCCTTTCCGGCTTAGCCGACCCAAGTTATTACACCTTGGGTTGAGTGGTGGGCATGGAAAAGCGAGCCGGACTCGCCGGGGCTCGAACCCGAGATCTTGAACCTGAGATGCCAACATGTTTAACCACTAGGCCATCGCGCCATGGGAGCAAAAAAAAGGATGAACTCACTTGTTTGGCCAATTCTTCAATTTCAGGGGATGCTTGTATTTTTCTTGCGGTGTCCAATGCTACAGAACCGATTGCAGCCTATAATGAGAACACAATATCAATACAAATTCGTACTGGGATGATAACACTCACAATCAGAAAAGGGTATTTTATTAAGTATGGGCCACCGATGGATCGCGCCATCAACGCGCGGCTCATGCTTAATAAAATCGGATTTTTCGGATATTCGGCCCATTTAATAAATAAATAGTATAAGCGTGTGACAATGCGGGATAGTTATATAACCACTTCAATTCTATGGCTTTGAAAAGTTCGAAGTTTGAAACGAATCTTCCTGTCATCAACGACTGTTTATCAAATTTTCACGAAAATCTTTCAACAAGTTGTTTTTAAACTTATATGCACGTTAGCATATTTGTCAAGGAGGGACTAAAAAAATTTGATGTAAAATTGACGATAGACGAAACGTGGGTAAGATAGGCTCAAACATAGGCTACCATAAAATATTATCACGGATCAAAATACATCAAAAATGGTATAACGGGCTACATTTCTTATTTCAGTTGGCAGCGTTGACCAGAACGGCAAACAGTTCTTACGTTCCATATGCCTGATTAAAGTTGATAAAGGAGCCTTTTTTCGCCACAGATTTGAGTAATTTTACACCCTAGTTCGAATGACTGGCACCGATTTATCAAACGGATTTTTTTTTATTAGAATTCACTCTGAGCAAGGCCGGAATCAATGTCCAAAAGGAACCAGCTAACGGCCACTTGATAGCAAAAAGCTACTAAAAGACGTAGTACCAGCATCTTCACTCTTTTGACACATTACACTAATTTGGCTTCTATTCTACTAATGGACTGTTAACGTAATACGAGAAGATTTTTATATACAATACACGGCATAATGGCGTGGCATTGAAATAACGTAAATCGGTATTAAATTTCTCTTGATAATACAAATTATGACACTTTTCTGTTCGTCAAACATCTAATGAACAAATAAAAAAAATACATAGTTCTAATAAAATCCAGTAAAAACATTTAATAGTGCGGCGCGATCCATCAGTGAAATCATACTCAACAAAATACAAGTATAATGGTAGTTCAAATTGATTCATCTATCCTCAATACCCTGTAATGATTTTTTTGGAAATTCCTTAAATCAACTTTTCACCGTTAATTTTATTTTTTTTGCATGTACATTGTACACATGATTGCATATGTAAGAACATTTAATTTCCCTGCTGATTTTAGTGTCAACGTAAGACCAGTTTAAACGTTACAGTCACATCTAGTTTTCAACACAGAGTCCATTATAGGAGAGATGTTGATATGTATAAATAGTATTTCCACACGTTCAAAAACACAACTATTTATCTTATAGATCACATGTTTTACGTAATAACAAGGTATGTTGGCATCGACAAGTTCAAGACACAGATAAATCGCTTCATCAAAGAGTGTTTCTTCTGTGGCTCATACTTGATGGAATACGTTAAGAAATGTTTTTCAACTAGGATATAAAATTATTATGAATTGACGCATTTCACGGGCAGAAATTTGATACGAATTTTATTGAAGCTTCGCAAAATGGAAAAGTACCTATCGTAATTCCAGCATTGTTATTTTTATTTGTTAGTTAAATTTTTGAGGAACAGAAGAGTAGAGAAAAGTGTCATAATTTGTATTATTAAGAGAAATTTAATACCGATTTACGTTATTCTTTGAGTATCATGTCATTAGGGGATGAATTGCACATAAAAATCTTCTCATATTACGTTTACAGTCCATTAGAAATGCTGAAAATATCGCCACACACACGTATATATATATGTGTGTGGCGATATTTTAGCACTTGTTTTTATTACTTATTAATTTTACGATAAGTATGTTGATACGTTTGTCAACGCTTCAGCAATACAAATAACTATACAATGTAAAATGCATCATATTAGACAGAATGTAACATGATTATTTTTAAGATTGCGAAATTACCTGGACTGTTGCTTTTGGCATCCATGCAAAACATATAAAAATCTTTTCTTTTATTGTGAATCCTGACCATGAAACAGATAAGAATGATGCCACCGATCTCATCAATAGTCCTATGAATAGTACAGCAATACCTAAGCCTGTAATGTAAAAATACATTACACTTCTACATTTACAAAGTAATTTAATAAATTTTGTCATACCTTTTCAAATCGACTCTATATTTAGTAATAGGATAGCCCGACTTATCTCCCACAGGAAAAATTTTAGATTTTTTTAATAATTAGACTTGATTAAATTCATTCAAAAGTAAATCGCCAATTCTACATTCCCAGCTGATTTTCATTTTTTGTTACTAAAATTAACTTTTCCAGGACTTGCTTTACCCGTTCATGGAGTATTATTGTCATATTTGGGATGACGCTTTTGCTGGTGTGCTCCATATGTCAGATGGAATTCCGAAATGAGTGATCAACGTGATCTATCATAAAATGTCTTCCAGATCACAGGTAGGATCTGGTATTATGACGATAAGTGATTTTTGGTTCTTCTGAGTTTTATGCACTTATCATACCTTGCAAATCTTCGGATGAACAACCCGATTATCATAAAATTTTTAGCCATTTAGAGTTGAAGTTAAAGGGCCTTGTAGGCACAGGCTTTAGTCCTAACGTATTTCCTGCATGTCGTAAGAGGCTACTAACAAGAAACAAAGTGGTAGATGGTTTTATCATTGCCTGGGGCAGGTAGCATTCACTGTACTTAACCATAGCGGTTCAGTTCTATTTGGGATGTTCTTAGTTTAGAATGCAGTTGCTTGTACTACATTTTGTAAAAGCTCTTTGCATTAAGTGGCTGTTAGATGGTTCCTTTTAGGTATTGCTTCCAGCCTTGCTCAGAATGAATTTCAATAAAAAGAATTATCAGAAACGATTCTATCTAGGAAGCTTATTTTGCAAGAACTGCAGAAGCTTATTTTGCAAGAACTGCAGCTATCTGGAACTTCCTTTTTAATAGGTACTTCGAGCAAATTTTAATAACAAAAAAGTCACTCAAGCACTCTAAAAGGCCATTTAATACATGCTAGTGAGTATGAGGAAACATTTATCAGATACAACTTACCTACCGTATTTGAATCCAATGCCTCAATTGAAATTTCAGCTCCGATCAATCCAAACATAATTGGTTCAAACATGTCCCATAACATACCAATGACTTCTGAAACTTTTTCCTAAATATGAAACATGCTCTTAAGAATATCTGAACAGAACCGGAATCAGACTGCAACAATCCATCTGCGAGAAATTGCTGCAAATCTGCATTCGAGATTTTTGCAAAAAAGATTGTTAAATATTTTGTTTCAAGTGTACCTGAAGATTACAAAGGGCACAAAACGAGTTGTATAGTTCAGACAATGGTTTTCGTTTTCATCAAGGAGTAGAACAATATCATGGCTAAACTTCATGGATAGCCATGATCTATCTAGTCACATTCACTTATAAGATCCAAGCCAAGTAGGTAGGAACAGGCATTAGAGTAGTCTTAACGTACTTCCTTTGTTTCGTAAGAGGCGATTAAAAAGAAACGAAGGAGTGGTAGATGGTTTCACCATTGCACGGGGCAGATACCACTCACTGCACTTCACCATAGCGATTCAGTTCTATTTGGGATGTTTTCCATTTGGAGCGCATTTGCTGGTACTACATCTCGTAGAAGCTCCTTACTATTAAGTGGCTGTTAGTTGTTTTCTTTCAGAACCGCTTTCTGCTTTGCTCAGAGTGAATTTCAATAAAAAAGAGTTCGAAGGAGAAGGATAGAAAACCCAACAAGATTTGATAGCAAAAGGCTTTGCAGAAAAAAAAAACATCAACATCTGATACATATCCACATCTTTTTTATAATGGAATCTACATTGAAAAATAAATGTGATTATAACTTTCAAAGGTTGAATTCCAAAAAATTATGGAAAATTTTTCATTGACACCATACTAACGGACAAAGATACTGAAAGATGTGCTGAATTTTTAGGTTCTCAAAGAAGGACCTAAAATTCTCAACAACTTCACTATTGATTTGATTTGACTCTGACGATACCTTACTATCTTGCCATGAGACTGCAGCAACAAATGCAAGAACAATGGCAGCTAATGCTCCAGCACCTGGACATTGCGCTCGTCCTGATCCAAATAATACCAGGATACCAAAACCAACAACAAGTAGAACACGATCTCTAACTGAATTAATCTGAATGAAAAAGAGAAAAACTTCATTTTTTATTACTGTACTTTTATAAAAGATACGGGCCGAAAAGATCATAATGCCTGCATGTACTATGTATATGCGCACAAAAAATGTCAGTATAATGGAATTTTTGTAGGATTCAGGATTAGATTCAGTGTCATGTACCAAGAAATTACTCATCTGTTCCAGATGATTATAGATCTGAGTTGTCAGTCAGTGATTGGCATTTTTAAATAGAATAGGATAAGATAAGTGTGAGATATCATTTTTATCTTGTGAAAGGAGGAAGCTGACAATAGGCTTAACCAAATGGTGAAAAAAGATCTCATACACAGTTACCAGTCTACTTTCAGGGATAAAGGCCTGTATCTGACCCTTTGAAACCAGCATGAACAGTCATGCGTTGACGAGCTGCAATTCCTTTTGCTTACAATCAGGGTACAAGCCTGTGTCTCCAATGCAAGACAACTAGCAAATCCTGCTCTTCATGCTTCACCGAGTGAGCTAACAGAGCATGATATATGCATGAAACATCTCGTACAAGTTTGCTTTCAGCTAAGTCCTTTTGAATTGCAATACAAAGAATGGGCTTCTAGAGCTGGGGAATTCCATTCGGTGATACGAAGTACAAATTATTCGAATCAATCGTAAATCTGTCCTACAAACAAAAACATTCTAAATGAAGTGTAATTTGTCCAAAATTGATTATATTTAGTCGTTAAAATGAAGAGTATTGCTCCTGTACTGGATCATAATTGAAAACACATCGCTTTTAAGTCAGCTAATATTTGTAAATTTGGATTTCTTAACTATCATAATAGAGGCAATAATGGTAATACTGAAAATGTGATATTTGTTATTTTTATGAAATCAATGGTTCGATTCGAAAAACTAATCGGTTTTGCCCAGCCCTAGTTGCACGCTCAATATTTTATTATATTATCAGCCATCAACAGTTTCAAGAGATTAAAAATCTGTGAAAACCTAAATTCCCCACAGCGATGTATATACATTCCTGCTGCTCTCCCATATTTCTTTAGACCATTAGGTTCACCATACATACACTCACAGTATTTTTTGCAGGAATAAACCATAATATAACACCAATTACTACACCAACTAGTATTCCGGCGATCATTTCTACTGGTCCACGAAATATTGTCCAGATAAGCTCACCTTGAGAAAAAGAAAAAGTATAATTATACTTTTAGGCAAACATTATAGGTTTATGGGTCATAATGGCACAAAAAAGATTAAAATCATCTCAGAAGTATGCACAGAATAAATAATTTTAATAATAAATTTTAGTGATGCTTTCAACGTTTCAGAGTAAGATAAGAATTTTATTTTTATCCTCCAGGAAAGGAAAGCCGAGAATACGGCTTAACCACATGGTGAATTGAACCACAACCTCTCGTGAAGACTCAATTCCAAACCGGTGGTGAAAGTTTTGGCTTAACATATTACTCCTTTTTCTTCTGCATGAACATGGTTGGTGGAGCAGGCCATGAGCAGAACATACGTGAACCACCGTACACCGGTAAGGTATTTAGCAGACCTCTCGCATATAACCATCATTCATAGGGATTCGAACCCAGGATTATAGAGATAGTAACTCAAAGCGTATTTCCAACGCTTCACCGACCCAGCTACCCGGCAAATTTAAAATGACTTGTTATAGGGAGGAATAATTAAATGCTAGTATGACATAATAATACAAGAGCAACGCTCCCTCATAAACATAAAATAAGCAGCTACAGCTGGAGCAGAAAACATTCTTCATAGAACTGAACCACTAGAGTAAGGTGTAGTGAGTGGTATTTGTACTGGGCGGTGGCAAAACCAACTACCACTTCTTATCTTCATTTTAGCCACCTTTTATTATACACAGGAAATATGTAAGATCAATTTTAGATTGAGAGATCTCAAAAAACGACTCTAAAGTTTTTCATGAATCAAATACAGATTCAATCATACCTGTTGATTGGCCCTCCGTTACTTGATATATAGTTGTTGTCATATTTGTTGACAATGCTTCAGTAACTAGAGAGAAGAATAAATGGAATAAAAATTTCAACGATAAAACATAGAGCAATTTGAAATTAGAATAAAAATTGAAACAACTGAATTGATCGACATCGATATCTGCAAACACTTTAATATCGGCCTAAGAATAATTCAATGATAAGTGGAACCAATAACATATAATTAAAAACAGTGCACTCCTATTTTTTATCCTATTCTATTTTGTACCAATGTTTACCCCATATAGTTGAGTTGCGGGTCTTCATCTGTGTTAGTAGTTATATTATCCCGACCAGAAACTTAATTGTGTCAAACATGAGCCACTGACGAACCGCGCCTCCAAGGCGCGATCCATCAGTGACTCATACTTAACAAAACATTTTAGGACAGAAGATGGGATTTCAAAGCACACAGATCGAATATCAGAAGCCTAAAATGCTACAGTGGCTTCAGGTATTTCTGAAATTTACATTGAGTCAATTAAAGAAAATAAAAATAGTCACTCCAAATGGAAATTCAACAATTTATATACCTGGTGATAATGTGGAATTTGCAGACAAATCTTCTGTTGATTTATCATAACTGGAAACTAAAAATATTTTTTATAAACATATTCATGGAAAAACTGTTTTGGCAAGTTTAAACATGCTAGATCGAATACTAACCGGCTCGTTAATGCCCATGCCCACTACTGAACCCAGGGTGTAATAAATGGGGCAGAATAAGATGAACCGGAAAGATCATGTGTTTCCAGCTGCTCTAACAATATCAGACTATAAGTGGCTGCTCATGCCTTGGTCTTGGTGATCATCTGAAAAGTGGCTATATAAAAAATTAAAATAGGGCACCAAGGTGAAAATGAGGTTATTGAATTAGGAATGGGGAAGACTCATCAACTATGACATTTGACAAATTTTTTTCAAAACAATATTAGGTTGAAGAAGTAGATAATCCAATCAAACAATGTTATCAATATCAAGATAGTAGTATTCTAAAATTTCTTTGGGTTTGAATATTCTATCCATTTTAACCCTGTATTCAAAACGAAAACCATTCCAATAGATAGTGAGCTAGTAGAGCTAAATAAAAATACCAGTACCTATATTAAAATCAAAATAATAATATTGAAATGGGCTCAGCTAAAAATCTGTATATAACCAACCTTGTGAAAACGCAATTCCTAATATGACGCTAAATCCACTGATTGCCAAAACATCATCAAAGCTGGAAGCAGCGATCACAAGAGTAGGAATTCCTGAAAAAAATAATATATTTTGATATGATATGTATTATATATAATATAATATATTTTGACATTGATCATTTTTATGACGCAGGCAGTTATATATTTTTCATTGAAATTCACCTGAAGCAAGACCTGAAGCAGTGTCCAAAAGAAACCAACTAACAGCCCCTTATATACCAAAGAATGAGTACAAAATATAGTACCAGCACCCGACAACTGCACTCTAAAAGCACCAAACATAATTGTATTGAGTGGTGGATACACACAGGATATATGTTAATGCTTGCATCTACACTCTACAGTGCAGGAAATTCAATCTAAACAACCACAATAATTTTTTCACTTACG
The DNA here is from genome assembly GCA_963675895.2 of Styela plicata. Taxonomy (NCBI): domain Eukaryota; kingdom Metazoa; phylum Chordata; class Ascidiacea; order Stolidobranchia; family Styelidae; genus Styela; species Styela plicata. The sequence continues at coordinate 5,738,313 of OZ023151.1, read as the reverse complement.
GTAGTCATTAATTTGGTCATAATAAGTCAGAAGAATGTTGATCAAACATATTTTGATAAACATGAATCACTGATGGAATGTGATGACAAGGCACGGTCCATCTGTGGCACATGCTTGACAAAATAAATTTACTGATTGGGTAAGTCATTGCTAGATCATTTTTTTTTCATTCCGATTACCAAACTCTTATATTATATGAAAAATCAGGACAACTGAAAGTCATCAATCCTGTTGGCACATAGCAGTTTTGATGATTTTGTATGACCTCACTTTTGTAAGATAATTAAAATATCATATTATTTAATTAATAACATATTAGGAATATTGAGACATTTTCATCAGTCATTCATGTTGGGCTGTACTTAATTCAGCAACTAATCTTTTTTATTGAAACCTTGGTCTGTTCCGTATCCATCTTCTTGAAGAGAAAGTAATGATGGCACAATGACAGCCGGTGTGACAGCACCAAGAACAAATCTAAAGATTGGAGAGAAGTGCAAACAGCTTTACAGCAATGCTCGTCAAACAAGAAAATATCACAAAAGAGTATCCAGTCAAGTATGTGTCACACATGTTTAGATCTGGTCATCTGTGGCTCATGTTTTTTTATTTATTGGAATTTGCTCTAAGCGAGGCCAGAAGCAGCGCCTAGAGGGAACAGACAAACTAAGATCTAGTAGAAAATGAATTACCAGCAACTGCACGCTCAGTGGGAATCATCCCCGAGAAGACTGAACCACAATAATAAAGTGCAGTGTGTGGTACCGCCCAGGGCGATAGTGATAACAACTTACACTTGTTCGTTTCCTTTTAGGTCGACTCTTGAAACATACAGGAAATATGTCAGGGCAACTCCGAAGCCCAAACGTACAGGGCAGAAATGTTTGATAAATTAATATTTCCATTCAAATACGATGATCATAAAATAAGAGAGTCAATAATTTTTTTCTATGCTTCCTACCATACTCAAAGTATGAAAAAAGAGTTGTATGTAATTGTATCTTCAGTTCTTGCTTATAAGTATGAGCATGATCAGTAAAAGGCTGTTAACGTTGAATGATGTCTACTGAATTCCCTGCAACCATTACCATATTCAAGTTTCAAGTAAGAGCTTGGGAACAAATTATTTGGCAATAAAAATCTAGGAAACAACTCACCCCAGCATAATCCCCCATTCCCAAGGAAATCCTAGTAGAAATCTACATGCCAGTGTGCAGGTGATAGTTTCCACAATACAAGGAAATGCTGTTAATCTGATGCAAGCTCCTTTCATTTTCTTCAATGCCTGAATTAATTATATTGAAATATTAATAATAAACAAAAATAAAACTTCAACTTTTGTACAACAAGATTGTATTGGAAAAACTTGTGCATTCACAATCAAATTGACAGAATGCAGAAATATAAAATTATTGTGTTCAATATTCAATAATGCACTTTTATATTTTATCAGTGAAACTTTCAAGTGTTTCACCATGAGTAACTCTGTGCCAATGAGAGGCATAAAAAGAAGAATTCTGAAATCTTCCTCTGATTTAATATTGCATATGGTACTATTCGTGATGGATTGTGGCAGACTAGAAAAAAACATGAGTTACCGATGCATCTAGCTCCAAGCCTGCTTTAACAAGAATATTAGTTAGAGCAATTGATCGTAGAGCTGAAGACCAACTTGAATGAATATCCTTCGCAAAGTCTATTCTTGGAATATTACGTAGACAAAATCCAGCAACAAGCATTCCTGTAATGTTCATTAACTTGAATACAGGATTTTTTTCATTATTTTTAAAATAAATTAAAACAAGTATGTATAAACCAAACCCTTAAAATTAAACAAAATTGGGGTGGAGAAATAAACAACTAAAGTATTTTATTCATCCGTGGCACACTCTGTTGTAATATGACAAAATGTGCGTTTCACATCATGATCATGTTTTTGTAAGATCCATAGATCCGACAAGTTTTTTTTTTATTTAAATTAGCTCTAAACAATGCGGGAACAACTAACAAACAACCACTCAAGTTGCGAAGAGCTAGATCCAAGCGAAGTATCAGCAACTGCTCTCAAAGTGGAAAACATCCCCGAGAATGTTGAATAACAATAATAAAGTGCAGTGAGTGGTATATATATATATACACTTTCAATTAACACTGTGTGCGCTGTGGCTATTACAATAATGCCTTGATCACAATGACTGACCCAAATGAATGAGTCAATAAAATTTAGCTTATCATTAGTATTTCATATGGATCTCATCTCAATTAGATATTTTGTTTTGGAAAAAATGAACTACAGATTGGTGTTGTCTTGATGGCATGATTCATGAGTGACTCATATTTGACAATAATACTTCAACGGGAATAAATGCCACATTTTACATTGTAACATTTGACATAAATGATTACTTTGATGCTAAATGGATAAAATATAGTCAAACATCGTTTATCTAAAACATTAACCATTGGTCTATTTATATGGTGAATTTCTTATATATCTATTTTGAACTAAGCTATAGAAACACTTTCCTAGACTTTCAAGAAAAAACCTTTTTTCACTGTCATACATACCCAGCAAAGGAGGTAATGGAGGCAGATGTGGAATCTTTATAAGAGAAACTATGAATCCTCCAATAACACAAGCATCAACAACAATAATCAATCCAAATATATTGGTTCCGGGAAGACAATTATCACCGAGTATTGACCATGGTACAGCCCAGGATAAAACAAGAAGAATTGCTGAAATAATAAATACTGGTACTTTCGATATATATATTGTACGAGATAGTACCAGTTTGTAGTAACAGTGACCAGGTGAATAATTTAAATTAAGGGCGAGACGGCTTAGTGTTATCATTTTGGCATCACAGGTTGAAGATCTCTGGTTCGAGTCCCTGCCATTCCGGCCTGTTAATCCTTGCCCAACACTCACCCCTAGGTGTAATAACTTGGGTATGCTACCCAAGGTAAACCAGAAATATAATAACTTTCTTACAAACTCTTAACCCTGTCCGTCTACAGGGCCTCTGTCGGAGTGATCCGGTCAGAGGAGTGACAGTGAAGCCCTTTCAAAAGGGATGCCACGAATTTGGGCATATTTGAAAAAAAATTTCAATTTAAATAAAAGAACAACATCTTACAGAATTGTAGATACAGACACTCAAGCAGCAAAGCATATAACATGGCATTTTGTTGTCGATTCAAATGAAATTTAGAGATATAAAGAAGTTTAATGCCATATGACCATATCACTGCCCAAATATCATCAAAATAAAAAAAAAAGAGGAATATTCTCATTTATCCAGACAACGCAGTACACAGTAGGCTAGCGCTTTCAATAACTGCTGGTGTTGGAAGTTAACGTAAAATAGAGTATTCTTCCCCGGGACCAGGTCAGGATGAACAGCTTCTCTGTTCAAAGACCTGATCATAGAAAAATTCAATGAAATTTGGCAGGACTAACACTTGTGACAGTTGTAAAATCAATGCTTACCACAAGTTAAAAATCTATCCAATTGATCATGAGGTGGACAAAGCACTGCATATTTCAGCTTTTCTTTCAAATTTGCGTCAGTATTCGGCTTTGTAGCATTTTCCACCAAACATTGTTCAATACATGACATCCTGCTCTTGCCGTCATGCATGCCTTTTTACAATCAACAATTTGAATTTGCTATGAAGCACAGATGACCATTAGCAGTCGCATTTGACAAAATGTTGACCAGAAGATTTGGGATCAATTTTTTTGTTTGTGATTATATAGTACAAAAAATAATGCACTTTAAATGAAAGTGATTCCATTAAATACTATAAAATAACTATGAGAAATTTGGGAAGTGGCTATTGAATTTTGTTAATAAATGTCCTACCAATGTTCACAAATAATCGTCCCTCCTGAAATGTGGTAAGAAATTTAGGTGTCCAAATATTCAAGATTTGAAAAAAGTTTAACCATCTTAGATGTCCTGGGTATGTTGTCATATTTCACAAGATTTGTACTATGCCAAATACATTGTTTTCCAATACCTATTATTGAGAAAAAATATTTATCAACAACATTACACAATATCAAATCCTTTTCGTTAATGAAAGATCTATCCAATTGGCACCATTTCCAAAATTGTAATGAAAATTCACCTTTTATTAACAAATGACTGATAGTTTCAATGTTGTTGCAATCATATTAAACGAATAACCCATTTTCATGTTGAAACTTTCACAAAATATCCTACTGGTATTGCTGAATTCGGTCTTGTGCCTTATGTGGTAACTTAGATCATAAAACCTTACTTTCTTCCAATTAATGTCTGAGCAATTGACACCAAATTTCTCATTGAATGTAATTTCCAAGCTATTTTTTTGGCTCAAATTCTTCACTGACAAGTCCGTTATAATGCATGCAAGTTTTTGGTTCTAGCTTTGGGATCCTAGATTTGGAACCAAGGTCACGCAGGCAGCAAAACGCGCTTTCGTGGGGAAACCCCAGGCACATCAGCACCACCGGTGGCAGTAGACGCCATGAAATAGAACGGGATTCTTTTTCTTTTATGTACGAGAGGAAAACCAATACTGCGTGGTAACCATAGCCAACCATCAACTTTCCTACAATTTTTATTTACAAGTCTCAAATATAATTATGTGGTTACTGATTAACTAGGACCTCATCCACCATCATTGTGATAACTGTTTTCACGTACGGTGTATTTTTTCATCAGTGACGCACACAGCGGACACGAAGAATTTGGCAATTTTTGACTTAAGTTACTTTTGTGAACTTCAAATCACTGGAAAAAGGCTGCAGTGGTTAAACGATAAATGCTTCAGATCAGAGATCCCTTCCAGATGCAAAATCTCAGATTTAGTCCTGTTGTATATTTGCACTGAGATTTTGAATTGGATGGAGCTTGATTCTATCACGCGAGAGAAGAAAGCCTGGAATACGGCCCAACCACATGAAGAACCACGACCTCGCGAACAAATGCCAGTTCCACGTCAGTGATAAGGATTTTGGTCAGGACGAAGATTTTGCCGAAGAGTTCAAATTTTTCTTGTATTCCATGTCAGGGATGAAGATTTTTCCTAACAGTTCAGATTTTACCCGCACAGGTTTGGATGGGGCACCGGTATCTATGCGCTATTATACTTGAAGCGGTGCAAAATTGTTTTCAGTTTTTTTTTTAAATTGTAATCATAAGAGTTTAGCACACCGATCCCAACGAAATGGCCGTCACAGCAACACGTCCAGATAATAAAGTTTTTTTTAAAAAACAATGATTTTGCGACTAGTACTTTAGATGCATCTATCCTAGACAGACTACCAATCTTTTTATATGCATATGTACGCATTTTTCATTTAACTCTGATAGCTAACCTAAAAACTTACCTAACAAGGTAATTCAACGAAATAATACATTTAAGAATCCAACCTACCCACAAAACATTGAATTTACAATAAAAATCAATGAAATTAATAACCACAAAAATAACAGAACGCAAAATGAGAATATGCCAAAATTTATTATCTAAATGAATTATCACAATTTATTGGAACAAGTTTTCTGCTTCATAATCAAATCTCTAAACTAGAAGCTTTCGAACGTCGTTTGAGAAGCGAGCAGCATCGATTATCCACATCAAAATCTTCCTCCATCTCCAATGCCATTCCTGATTAAATAAGTTACTGTAAGTAAGGCCATTGTAAATAATAGCACATTTTCAGACATGTTTTGTTGGGCATGTAACACTGATTGATCGCGCCGGGTAGGTGCGGTCCACCAGTGAACATGCTTAACAAAATAAATTTCTGATTGTCCAAATTAGTGAAATATATATCCAAATGATTTACTCCGAATGATATCCAAAACAAGAAATAAATTGTTTTCTAGTTTCCAAATTACATAGGTTAGAATTTCATTTTTATTCTGCGGGAGATTAAAGACGAGAATACAGCATAACCATATGGCGAACTACGGCCTCTCATGAAAACACCAGTTGGCCTAACATTTTACTCATTTTTCCTGTGCATGGACATGGTTGGTGGAGGAAGCCGTAGGCATAGCTTATGCTAACCGTCTAGCAGTTTCTCCCATACAATCATCACCCATGGAATTTGAAGCCAGAACTTAAATGATGCGCGGCTCTAAGCGTATTTTAACGCTTTAACAGACAGAATGAGCTAACCAGGCACCCACTTTTGAGAATTTGTAGCACAATAATTTATTCAAATATGAATGTTTAGTCAGAAATACAAAATCTTATAATATTCAAATTACACCAGTGCTGGTTGAAATACACTCTAGATACACTCACATCAAAACACTTGCTGCCAGCTTCCATGTAAACGTTATTGAGAATGAGTCGCTTGATCGGATAGTACTTTGCTACCAGCTAGGAAGGTGATCGATCCAAGTAGTACCAAGTATCTGATTGTAGTGAACATGTTCAATTGAACCCAGAAGAAATAATACAGAACAAATATGCCTGTTTAAAAAAACAATAATGGAAAAAATCAGGTCATAAATTGAGTCAGTTGGCAGAATATTGTTGTTCTCTGGTTGTCGGAAACTTTACATTCATATTTTTTTTGGATATTGAAAGTCTTCTTTCAACAAATATTCCCAACATCTGCTTAAAAAAAATAAGAGAATATTCTCACCAATCAATCCAGCATGGAAGATGAGATTCTTTGGAGCAAGGCTCATATTCGACAAGTTCATGCCGTTTTTCAACCACTAAAGAATATAAGAATTTTAGTTAGATACAAAAAGGTTCAGCAGAATACTGAATAGTTTAACTCATATAATATGCTGATCATCTCCATTATCGAACAACCTTGAGCATTTGAAACTAATATAATTCAAATGAGAATTTCTTGAAACTCCACACAAATATTAATTTCCTGATAAAATTTTTCAATTGACTAGGAGACCTAGTAGAGGCAGAATTATTTCAGCAAATTTTGCACAATTACATTTTGTAACATCAAGGTCACTAAGAGATGATCCCCTCCTCCAGAGACAAAGGTTTACACCTATATTTGGCAAAATACATGTTTCTTATCTTATTTTCACTTACAGAAATGACAAGGATGACCAAAGGAGCGAGGCATGCAAATGTAAAGATTGTAGATACGACTGCAGGTGGACGTTTCTCAGATTCCCTGAATTTATGGTGGATTTCGGGCTTGGCAACATAAATTGATTCACTTGTTTTTGAAGGGGTTACTCCGGTGAAAGTGAGAGTGATGTCAGTCTGAAAAATAAGTAAAATAAAGGTCATACTAAATAAATTTGACACAAACAGAATTTTTTTTCAAACTGGCTTCGACTGACACAAGTTATAGGTGCAAAATCAATAAATAGATGACAACACTTGAAGAAACATGGGAAAACTAGTATCCAGTAAATACAAGAAAGCATTGGGGAAGGCAGATGATAAAAATTGTCTAGAAAAAAATCATGTATGGGGGAGGGGGAAAATGTTAGACCTAATAGGGTGTGGTACAATTATGCCAATCTTGTGGTATTCACGAAGTATTTTTATATTATTTTTCTTCTTTATATTAAAAGATATAAGCATAATCAATTTTCAGCCTATTATCATAGCAATCACAAGCATTTGTAATCTTGTATATCAAATCAATAACCTGCACTCTCCAAATTCCAACTATAAAATTTTTGATTTCTGGGAAGTTGAAAGTTCAATAGGTTACACATCGAAATGGCATACAATTGGAACTATGAGTATCAAAATTGTTAGTCAACAAACCTAACAGAGCAACAGGACTGTTTTTCCCAAGGTAAATAAAAATGTTCAGTTGCTGGTGAGCCACAGCAGCTCATTCAATACATTGAATAAAAATTGGTATTGCTTTGCATAGGAAAATTCTTCGCTGTCACTGAAAATATATAGCTAAATTCTACAGAATATGATGATCGGAATGACAAACTTCAAAATCATTATTGCTACCATTTCATAGCAGTATTAATGATTTCAAAACTCTTTTGTACAGATTGGTCGCCACCAGACACTCAAACAAGAAACACTTTAATATACTTGTGAGATATATCATGAAACACTGTCCAGTGCCCATATGCTGATTTTTCCAGGTGTCTGATCAGCGGAGTATCCGATTATCTGCCAGTCTGATATAAAAACACATATCAAATAGAGGCTATAGAAACTTACAACATGCCATAAGATAGGGTTTGAGATAGCCGCGTCTCCTACTATCAAATGAACAGTATATTTTCCATCCTTTCCAGAGAATTGTTCCTTGCTAGCCGTACTTATGTCCACCTCAAATTTGTACACAGATTTAGAATCAGGTTCAGCAATGAAGATGACTTCTTGTCCAGATTCAACATTTTGGAAGAGAACAAAAACCTAAACAATGAAATTAAAATGAAACAGTGTTGTATTACACTGAAGATCTTGCTCCTCTAAGAGTAAAATAAACTGTGATGAAAAGAGTAACTTCCCAAGTCTGTAAAATCTTATAAGATCGAATTGCATAATTGTGCTTATTCCAAAGGGTTTTTGACAATCGATTATTCCAAAAAAAAGAACCACCTTGAAAAATTCTTATATCTTATATTTCCACACTTCACCCAGGCTATTATCACACGTACATACCTGATGTGGTTTAATCAATGCCTTGTCAATGCTATCTTGAATTTTAAATGTCATCAATACTTTCTGTTGACTATCTGCCTTTAACTGAGGAGCTGCAATGCAATGCAAAGAATAAAACACCGATAAAGGTCACAAAATGGTTAACTTTGAATTGTGATATCATATATTTGAAATGTCACAAACAACCAACAATCTTCGATCTACATCAGTTAACATAATTGTAATGCTGATATGACAAACCAATATTTATGTCTTTATACAATGTTGAAAAGAGTTAAGAACCATCGATTGTTACCTGGAAGACATCCAGACATTGATTAACCAAATATTTGTGTTTTCGAAATATTTAGCATAAATGAGTGGAAACCAAGTAAGCACATGATTCTACAGCATACAACATACCTTTGGCAGGATATTTAACCTTCTGCCAATCACCAGTAGTTGCTTCACGATCCTGGGTACCAATTTGAAAGTCGAGAATTTCCACCTTGGTGGTAACCTTGACTCTGAACTCAATATCAGACACTCCAACAAGACTCGCTCCTCCAGTCGATACCACACTGAAAAATGAATTAGGAATAATTATTAGTGAATTTTTGTGTTCACATGACACGTATTATTCAGAGTCTTGACCTATTCGACATAACCAAATGGTGGGTGCGATGACCTAGAGGTTACCATGTTGGCCGTCTCAGGTTGAAGATTTAGTGTTGGAGTCCCGGCAACAAAACTTGGGTAGGCTAAGCCAAATCAAGAAAATCATATATTTCTAACAATAGACTAACACTGTGGCCGCCAGTACAAAGTCCCATTAAGGATGATCCAATCCAATTGGTGGGTGTTAAAAAAAAATAGTTGTCAAATAGTCAAGTCAAATCAATTAGAACTCCAGCAAAACACGATTTTAATAAAAATTAGATAAACAAGGTAGTATGTGTCAAGCGGATGCAATATTCAATGTCAATGTAGGCTTTAATACAAGAGATAATTGTAACATAATGAATCACAAAACCATTTCAAATGTAATGTCTTTGGTACCAGTATTTGATTTCAATTTCAAGAGCCTAATCAAGTACAATCATATCTCAACAGCCTAACTAACTCGACAACAACTAGATTGATAACTCAACCTCTGAACCTCTGCAAAATTTCATCAAGACATCTTTTGTTATTAATAAGAGTCACTGATGGATTGCGTCGACTGGACATGGTCCATCTGTAGCTCATGCTTGACAAAATAAAATTTCTGACTGAAAATCACGGCACACAGATATTTTCCATCTGGAACACATTTATATAATACGAGAAATACACCTTCTGGTGTTTGCTTACTTACTTCAATGTAACGTCGTAGAATCCACTTTTTGGTTTCAAATCCCACAGGTTCAAGCCATACATTGTTCTGCAATACCAAAACAAATGAGTATTTAATAATATCATGTACAGTATCTATATATTCAACTATAACAGATGGTTTATAAACAAAGTGTTTCGATTCTGATTAATAACACAAATTTATTAATTGTGCAACAAACCATTACACTTAATGTTATCAACAATTGTATTCATATTAAAATTTATTCGTTGAAATTAAATATCAAATCTACTAAAATTGGATGGAAATTCATGCCCCTTTTTCAAAGTATCGTCAGAAATGAGAAGCAAAACAAATCGTTATTATCTAGCGACAGATGTTCACATATCAACGTCATAAAATGATCAATCTTTTAATCATTCTAGTCTCTAAAACACGAACAAATCTTACCCAGATGCTGCGACGGTTTTCTTCAAAGGCACATTAGAAATAATAACTTCATTGTCTGATGTTCTTGTAACAGAATCCGCTTTTACAGTCAGTCCTTCTAATGGTTGATTCAATACGTTGGTAACAGAGACCTTCACGAAAATGACATAAAATTTTATGATGTGCTTGTTATTACAATATAATATCATACATTTCGAATATCTTCTTGATCGCAGCAAGTAAGCTACTTTGCTACTCAGACATCCGAAGAAACATGTTACATCATGATAAAATTTAGCAAAATGGAAATATTTCATGATATATCTCCTTCATAGAAGATTAAAAGACCCTTTGAGTTGTCCGATGAGCAACCAAACCGCACAGAAAAGTTTCGAAATCATCAATACTGAGATCCAAATGGTATTATGGTACTTTGTTGGTCATATTGATTTGAAAATATATGATTTTTCTGGTTCGACCAGGCCTACCGAAGTTATTACACTCCGAGTTCAGTTATGGGCATGCATTAGCTGAACATGCCGAAAATGGAAAGGTTGTAACCAGAAATCTTCAACCTGAGAAGCAAGCAAAGTAGGGTATATTAACAAATACTGCATCTCACCTGGACTGTAGTTTTATCTTGAGCAATGCTGTTGCCAGACAGAAGTTGCACCTTGGCAAGTTTGAGTAAAGAAGACGATGCGATGGAGTTCAGTGGAGCAACTACACTGAATGCTTGTTCATGTGTCGAAACACTTTTAAATCGCAAAATAAAGTTTGCAAGCATGATCATTTGGTCCTGAAATTGAATTAGAAAGCTTTATTTTTTTGATATTGTCAAAAAGTAATATTAAAACTCCCATATTTCCACCATAACTCCACTTTAAAGGAAAGGAACAAATTTCTATGTTTTGTTAAGTAGTTGTCTCTGGTGAATCATACCATGAAAGTATGATATTATCTTCGCCTCATCAGGTCAGTAGGATCAACCAGTACACAAAAATAATACTACAACATTCCTATTCGAATGCTATTATTCATCTGTTTTAGTTTTACACCTGCATAAATAGTGTTTTCATACTTTGAAACCTTCACCTGTGAGAAAATACTATTTTAGCATCAAATCACTCTCAATTTCCTTTTAACATGGTGAGAAAGCTTGGTTCATGATAAATCTTACTTCAGTGATTCCGAGGGGTTGTTTAGTCCTCTTAGCAAGCTCAAAAGCAGCTCGAATGAACGTTGAAGTTGTTTTGAGGTCGTTTTCAAAATGAAGGTATTTCTCATCCACTTCATCTGCCTGGTTTACCATGTCCTGAAAAAAATATTTATAGTCTATAAACTAAAAAGAAATTCAAAGAACTGAATCTAGAAACCAACACCAATAGAGACACACTGACATTGTAATATTTTTCATAAATTGAAGTTTGTACAGTACACTAAATATGCTGAAGGAAGTCACAAATCAGTCACTATGTCATTTATAACCGAGCAATAAACATACATTAACTTTTTTCAATCTCATTTCTATCCTGTGAGAGAAAGCATATTTCTTATTTTTTCGGTGCACGGACCTTGATTTGTTGAAGCTATAAGCAGTGCTAACGTGAAACACCTTGCACCGACAAGGTAATAAGTAAACCTCTCGCATATAGTCATCATCTCTCACGAGATCCTAATCTACGTCAGGAGTATGACGATCAGAGATGCGCAGCTCGGAGCTTATTCCCAATGTTTTACCAATTGAGCTACCGGAGTGCCTTTTCATCATTCAAACAAACAAACTGGAATTTTGTTCCCTTGGAAGTGTTAAATTGATGAATATAATACTCATTTTACAAATTTTCTTATAAGGTTTTTTTCAATATTCAGTAATGATCATGATATCATAACTTAATTAAAAGAATCTTCTTTCATACTATTGGAAAATCTGATAACTTTCAAAGATACGCTCGAGTTTCCAAGCAAGTAGTACTTACTTCGATATCTAAGCTCTTTGCAAGCAATGGTTTGATGTCGGTCTTGGCATCAAGCTTTGAAGCAATTAATATACCGAGAGAAGATGAAAGCACACTGTCATCTTGACCTAGTGCTTTTGTCAAATGCTCTAAAACAGTGGCTGAAGAGACTGAAAAGCAAGAATATTCAAAAGAATAAGAACAAGATAATATCAATATATTTTCCTATCATTATAAATGCTGACACAATTTCATACCGGTAACTTAACTTGCATTTTATGAAAACTTTGGAACATCACAAGAAGGGTGTCATAGATCACTAAACCACTTCACTACTGAATGAAGTATAAACAAGTGGCATTTGCAATTCAGTGATGAGAATCTAGTTATTTATTAAACTGGGTAAAGTAAAAGGAAAATACCACAATACTAGCTAACCTAATTTCACTTTCAAAACTAGGCAGAACCTAGATCATAAACCGTGTAAACTAGGTAATTGTCATTCGGTTGCATTTGAGTCATTTTTCATAGTTTTATACACTAGGTAATGAGTTTTTTCAATCAGGTACCTAGTTGAAAAATAGGAAAATTAGCTCAGTTTACATAGTAACACTACTAAGTGAAATATCAAACATAAAACTGTAAAAGTTGAACTAGGTAGTTCTATATTCTTTAACTAGGTAAAAATAATTTGAAAATAAACTCTGTGAAATAGGTATACTAGGTAAACTGATACTTTTACCTGATATTTCCGACACTAATCTGCATTTTCTCTAATTTGTGCAACTACCGGTAGATAAAATCTTACATTTCTTTCCAACATTCGACAGTGCAGATACAGCATAATAAAGAGATTTGACATCAGATTCAGCAGAAATTTTCTTCTCGACAGATTCTATAGCAGAAGCTGGGAATGTGTGTTTGCACGATGCTCCGAGACCAAAAACAACAGATGATGCGTAAAATATGGATTCGAGACTCTTGGTACTAGCAGACTTTGCTGCTTCACATGCGGCCTAAAGTATTTGAAAAGATATATATATATTCCAGTACGGAATTGCCCTGTGTAAGGGCGGCAAAAGAATCGCTTTAATATTTCATGCCAGGGTGTTGGAATCTTGGTTGTCTTCAGGTGTTCGAAATGTTCACATCATTTTTTTTTTCAAATGCACAAAAAGCTTTCAAAATTATCAACACTGTTACTTCATAGGAGTATTGATAATTTTGAAGCTTTTCTCAAATTTGGTTGTTGGTTGCTAATAGGCACCCAAAAAGAGACATTTTAATTTTCTAGAAAGAAATAGATCATGAAATGGTACTCCTTTGCTAAATTTTCCTCTAATGGGATCAATTTTTTCGGGTCTCCTGTTTGAGTAACAGAGTAGCTGACAATATGCCAGTCTGTTCCATGGCTTGGGATAAGCATTTTAGAACAGCTTATCTGGAAGATTCAGAATATTCTGAATGTCACTATTATGCCAATCGGGTTATGTCATACCAACTTGGAATTTTGAATTATTATTTATCTTCTGTGAATGGGTTTTAGAGTATAGTTTCTGGTAATGTCCAAACAAAAAACATTTCATCATTTTGGCATCAGTCCAAGGTGATAATAATTTCAGTAGGTGAATAACTTCTGAATAATACAATAAGTAACAGGACAAAATTGTGTCACATTAGTATGCTAAAGGGATTGCTTAATCTTTATACATGTTATAACAAAACATAAATTGAACATTGATATACAGCTCATCGAAATGGACATTAAAAATTCTCACCTTTTTAACATCAGTTGATGCAGCACCACCTTGTGTTAATTCTCTCAAACCAGAAACAGCATAATAAGCATGAGCAACATCACTGTATGGAGTTTCCTAAAGACATATTCGAAATTTTTTTATATAGCCTATGCTCTGCTGCACTGGCGTATTTAGGGGGTCCTTGGTGTCGTGCCCTGTCACTGACCGAAAAAAAAAACGACTTTTTAAGTGCTTGACAATCAAAGAAATCCCAAATTTTTGGAGATTTTAGGCCATGAAATCTCATTTTTACCAATTTTTTGTGCTTCTGGCTCAATTCTAGGGGCTTTTGAGGGGACCGGTACAAAAACATCAGTTCTTTTTTGTCTATAGCACCCTTCATGACCCCATAATTTGTGCGCAATTTTTTCAAAATTTTGTTCCCTTTTTCAAGGTTATGAATACGCCACTGTATTGTATACACAATCTGCAACACATGTAACTTCCGCAAAAATTTTACTCAAGGTAAGAATTGACTGATGCGTTTTTTTATAAGGCATCGTGTGAAATGACTATAATGGGTTAGCCTAGACTAAAAACGCTTTCAACAGTTTAGATTTTAATCAGGTTTCAAAGTAGTACGCATCGATCACCACCCTTAAAGATATCGCAAAACCAGGAATAGTAAACACATAACCAGCTCTGAGCTCTGAGTTAACGGTAAGTTGACCCGGAAAGGCAGAAATATTTCCTTTCTATTCGAAGGGGGGACAATGTTGCAAAAGCCAGTCACAGCAATGAAACGCCAGGACTAACTGCTAAAGGAGGAAATTCCTAATATTTATATCAGTATTCATGAATATGTTTACTTAACACCTAGGCCTACCGGTATTTTAAATTCATGAAATAATCTAATTGAATGTGAAAAAATTATTTCTTACTGATAATAGGTTTCGTATAGTTTCTTGTTCTGTTGTTGATAGAACAGATGAAAGACGAACAGCAGCGTGTGACAGACATGCCAGCGATAGAAGAATCAGAACTGTGGAAAAAGAATCAAGTTAAAACTGAATTTGAGGCTTCAAAAAATAATTTATTATTATCTATTATAGATTAGGCGTTGACATTCGGCATTTCACGCAATAAATAAAATGATAAAACGGAGATATGTCATCACTTCCTACATATTATTTAAACCTCACCTCTCATGTTTTCTGAAAATTAACCCGAAAACAATACAAGAAAACCGTGAAAAGACAAAATTCACTGCAAAGTCGAAGTTCTACTCAGTTACGCTCCAATGCACATTAAGCCGGTTCACGCCAACGTGGCAAATCCACTGGACAGATCATATCAAATATCCGGATCTTGAGTTAAAATCAGTCGACCTTTTGTTACATTATAATTCATTTTGACTAAAAAACAATAAAGCGCATTAAAATCTGATAGGGTATCCAACATTTCCCGACTTTCATGAATGGAGCTAATCTGCACCGGACCACAATACAAGAACAATAAGAATTTGCAAGACCGAAGTTGGGCACCGAATATTCTAATTTATGATACCATTCCCCCCTGAGTGGGACAATGCACACCACGTTATAGGCAACGTAAAAATCAACACTTATCAATTTATATTTTGTTATGGGATATTTATATTGCCGTAACGTCTTTAGTTACTTAATTGCGTCGCTAGAATTGTGCCGTTTCGCATGAGATAATTTGCTATTTTTGTAATTTCACCTGAACAGGCTAATCATTTAAATTTACACTCCTGATTTGTCAGATTTTTTTTATTCAAAACTATGTAGACTTATCAACCATGTAGGCCTATCAGACACTTGGTATTTCACGTCTTAATGATTTTCACTCGGATTTCAAAATTAGAAATTTTGAAATAGCAGCCTGAGTGTGCTCTATTGATGTCCCTCCTTTCCGGGTGAGTTGTAAATCAACACTAGTTTGCAATTAGTGCAGAATAAAAAATACAATGCTGGTAAAAGTAGGTACCATATCATCTTCTGTTGTCATTTTTTTGTTACTTAACAAAGTAAAATATCAGACCCCGTGAACAACACAATATAGCATGTTCAACGCTGTCTTTCTTAACCCCTCGATCCGATAGTTTTCTTTTTAGCTGTTTTTGATGTCGGTCTTTTTTTGTAAAATAGGTCTTACCGGCTTAGAAATCTTCTAAATAAAAATGAAAAAAAATTATATTGTGTCTTGGGAGGGAATGAAAAAAATAGTCCGTTGAATAAAATCTTTTTAAAGCGAATTCGGTGTATTTATTAAAACTTTTTTTCTGTTTTTGACTTACAAACTTGCACTAGCTATAACGTTCATATACATATCGAGGAATTGCACTCAACGAAGTGCTTTCAGACTAAATATTCTACCGTATTTTTTGTGAATTGGGGTAAAATAAGTACAAACCAAATCGTGTAAAAACGCAACAAAAAGTGAAAGACAATGCCTAGATATTGAAAATAACAAAATTAGTGGACATTGTGGGCATTCTCTATATTTTAAGGCATTGTAATGTATTTTGGTCATAACTGTAAATAAGCATTTGTATTGCAAAAAATGGTCGGTTCTGTGTGCAAAATAAAAATTTGAACAGAAAACTCGATCAAGTTATAGACAGGCAAATCAAAGCACACTTACAACTAGCCTAAAATAACAGTGACATCTGATAAGCGATAAAATGAATAATAACTTCGCATTAATGATTATAATATCCACGTGTTGCGACACGTCAACTAAGAACATTAGAATGATGCTTTCCTAGATTAAACACATCGACCAACTCGATGCGGACTCGACTGGTACGTGACAAGCACGCAAGAATCGATTTTGCATAAACCAAATTCAATTTGCAGGAACTTCGTACAATAGAAATATAAATTATATATATCATGTCAAATCTTGTATTAGTTATAATTATAGGGTACAGTATATTATATATTTTTGACATTTTCCCAATATTCAAATTTACTGGATATATACAGCTGTTATTGCTAACATGTATATTTTTAGATTATGCATCGAATCAATTGCTTTTTGCGACATTTTACAAAAACCAAATTGTGCAACCAAGCAAATTGTATGACTAAACCAAATCCCATGGCCTTGCCTCGAGTGAATTTCATTGTAAAATATGTGAGCTCTCTGTTGTGTCGCTCTGGTCGAAGAAAAATTATCGCGGAACATGTTTGTTTTGTCAGTATTGGGCCACTGATGAATCGCGCTGACATGCGCGTTGTAGCTGTGACTCATGCTTGACAAAAAGAAATTTTGGATCAGGTTATACCATCGTGTCACTTTCTCAGTCAAATAAGTTATCTTTCAGTCATGTTTTGCTGAGAATGAATCGCGCTGCCAAAGCGGTACAGTAAGCTAAATCATGCTGGAATTTTTTTCTAAATTGAAATATTTTTCAGTTTCCCCTGCAGCGATACAACAAATACAACTGATACTTCAGTTCAAAATAGAATCATCCAATCATTCGGCATTCGATTCGGAATTTAAACCCAACAACCGTTAGCTTTATAATGAATGTGTATCTGCTACATTGTTACAGCCACCCGCGAAGTGACTCGCTGATGCGCACGAGATGCATCAAATCCGCCTGTTATTTCAAATCCTAATACCCAAGAATTTGCTTTGAAATCCTCCTTTTTCGTGGTAATTCATTCGCTTGTGCAACCGTTATTATTAAGGCCTTAGGCATGGCCAAAAATACTCTGGAATATTGATTTACATTGGTAAAGTGTAGTCCATATGAACCTTATAGAAATTGTTTTGATCAACACAACTCAATCTCAATTATAAAACTGCCAGCGACACGGTTTCTAAATTAACTGATTAAGTATATGTATTATATTAGCCCAATGTGTATTGCACATATTCTCAGCGTCATTAATACGTTTTTATTGCTTGTTTATTTATTTATTTTTAGAGAGAGGCAGACAAAATATACATCCTCCTATTAGGTAGCGGGTGTGCCTTCCCGCCCTATACTTATTATCATTAATCTGTCATACCTACGATCTTGACCATATTTATTTTATGGCCAATAAATAATATTTATTTACGGGTGGGGTACAGATTTTCCACTTGAAGAGATAATGTGATACTATCATAAATGGTATGAGTGTAGGGGTATCATTATCGCAGGTTCTTGCTTTGCGTGATCGTTCCTTAATTTTTTCTAGTTTTCCTTGGTCTCAGCCAAATTAAACTCATAGCAAACTCTGTATTTTCATGCCCAGCGCATAGCAATTGCTCCTAACCGATTACACCATACGCAATGGAAATTTTACATTTTCAAGCATGGGTCACTGATGAAACGCGCCTAGTCGGCGCGGTCCATCAGTGTCTCATACATAAAAGAATGCATCAATAATGGATCTTTTTAACTTGTCGCACAAAGCGCTACAAATGTCCATTTAGTCGTATATATACCGAAGATTGGCATTTTAAAACATCAATTATAAAAGTGCGTATCTTATCTTAGTTTCTCCTTCCACAGATGAATCCAAATCTGGCGTATGTAGCAAGTCTAACAAATCTCAAATTTTATTTTTGTATTTCCACTGTCATGAAAACTTGAACTTATATCATCATCTCCTGCTACGAGATTCAACTCTTGATTTAATCCGCGTTTGATCAGTCATAAAATTGTGGAAAGCCACAAAGGTAGTATACGAACCCTCGTGCCAAGACTATTTGTAGTCTATTCTTGCTGAATATTATTTCACATTCACAAAATCAGTCACATAAGTTTCACATAATTGATTTTTATTTATTATTATTTTTCAAACTCGAAGAATTACACAGAAGAATACGTGTCAGGACCAAACATGCGGAAATGGACGTTTTCTAATACTGCATTTAATTTCAAATAAATCCGACTTTGTACGTCGGTAATTCTTTGAATCATCCACGTATGTGGTATTAAAATTATATTCAATCTAAATTAAAAGTTTTATGAAAACAAAAAACAAATATAAATATTAAGAAGAACGCACAACAATTGTAATATAATTCAAACATATACATTCGAAACTTTATGGAAATAGAAAATTATCAAGGAAATGCAAATTTTCACTTAAATATTTAATTAGTTGAACAGACTTAAATCACTTGAAATATTGCTGGTTTCCATTTAGTTTTCAGCCGATAAAAATAATACAAAACACATCGCATTGAAGGCCAAAACCAGTCTATTTTGAATTGTTGTTGAAGTATAACTGGTAGGCCTATCCTATGCCCTTTGGGACTTTTACCGCACATGCTTCTGTTCTCTCCTGTACACAAGTCGGACTTGCCGCCCGTTGTCTCCTCTAGGATGCAAACAGTCCTCGATTCTCTCACGCGCTTTTTTCAAGCGTTTTTTGCGCTATGTTATCTTTTCCAAAGATTCAGTAGCATTTCCTACTTGTCGACTAGATATTCAGTGCTTTGGATATTGCAACCAAGGATGCTGTAGCACTTCGTTCAAACTAGGTCTGGCATCTGCTTCACTACATAGCATCCACATTATAAGATGTTTTGCCTTTTGTGAAATTGGGACCTAAACAAACAAATAAACAATAAATTAACCACCACCCGCATTGCTTAAACAGAAAACAATATGGCTTTACATATTCAATTTTTCCTATTTTAACAATTCATTATAAATATGGGAAAAATTAAAATAGGATATTTCAGTTCTGATAATTATCGCAGCGATAATAGGCGGTCGATGCCCCAATGGGAGTAAATTTGTAGCACCATGTTTTTTTAAGTATAAGTACGCATGCTTGACAAAATAAAATTTCTGATAGGGGGGAGGGAGGATTTTTGCAAAAAATGGCATAAATGAGATCAAAAACAAATCAACTCAAAAAATATTTAATATTGTACACCAAAGCACGTACATTTCAGGTTTACTTACATCAGTGGAGAAATGTTTGTGATTAAAAATGGGACATGCCGGTAATGTCGGAAAGTTTTTCAAGCATGTTCTACGCCGTTCAGCACCATGACATGATAAAAACAGGGAATAGTTAAGTATAAATTTAATTACCAGTCAATTGTCTCTTTTTCAATTCTTGATATCAAACTATCATATCTCCGAATTAATGAAACTTCTTACCTTGAATGTTAGAATATTCGCTACAATTTTGCCCTTGGTTTTGAAAGGTATTTCTCCACACAACATATCATAAAGTAAAACTCCTAGTGACCATATTGCTGCAGTTCGCCCTTGGTAACCGCGCTGTAAAAAAGGATGTAACTTTAAAAATTCGAACAAATGAATAGTAACAGAAATTAAGGTTTGCATTTTAATTGAACGTGGATATTGATTATTCTTCTAAAGAATTAAATGAAAAAAAGGTTTGGTAAATTTTCGTCGATTAAGAAAATATATGGTTTGTAGATTGCGCCGTCACGTCGATATCCATCTGTGACGCATTCTCGACACAGTCCTAGTAAGCATGGAAACACACAATTGCGTGTAAGAATACAAGGTATTTATAGGAAGAAAATCAATCACTAATGATCTCCAATATAGAATGTACCTACCTTAGAAAACCATTCTGGAGGATAAAATTCCGGCGTTCCGGAAAAATCGGTATAAGTACCATCGTGTAGATTAGTGCCGCATCCAAAATCTATAATTTTTGATCGCTTCGTGTCCCGATTGATAACAACATTTTCGTCTTTGATATCGCGATGAAGAACTCCCCTGGATTGAATATGTTTGACCGCTTCTACAACCTTGGAAAGGAATATAAACAAATTAAGTGAACAAAAATAATATCCTAATAATGTGATTTAAAGAAAAAGTTTTTGCAAGGAAAATGTGTCTCATTTCCTCGTTAAAATTCGGAGAAAGATAATGGTTAGATTTGACCCTCTAATTGATGACCATCGTGCCTAATGACTGACAGCGAATTCAGCCAAGCGTTTGCCGATTGTATTCGTTGCACGTCATGGTCAATGCCCTACTCAAGTATATATAGTTCGTAGTCTGCAGGACCCAACCAAAATAGAAATTCACTTTTTTCAAGCATGATCCACCGATGACTCTTGCTCAACAAAAACATGTTCGTGCAAATTTTTTTCACTAGGAACACTTCTTTTGCAACGGCAAGTTTTGATCAAATCACGTACAGCAGACTAAATATTTACATCACACAATTTCACGCTCGACTGACTGCCGCACCTGTTTGAAAATATACGCCGCTTCATCTTCTTTAATTCTCCCAATGTCTCGAATGTAATCAAATAAGTCCACGCAATTTTGAGGTCTATCTAGAATCAGAATAAATGAATCCAGACATTCGTACCAGTCTAGAAGACGAATTACGTTTTTGTGACCGTTGACCCTGAAAAGCGATAAATAAATAATCAATATTTGTGGCATTTGTTTGAGTCACTCAACAAAATATATTACATAATTGTAGTATGTAAAAATGAGGTTTTTTGAACGAGTTTACAAGTGAGCTTCAGTTAACATGGAACAATGCCATAAAAAATAATAAAAGCTGAAATGAAAATACGAAGCTTCTGATATTTTCTTTGATTTGAGACAGATTACTTACTATTCTTCACTATTTATGCTTATTCAATATCAATATGAAAGATTTGCCATTTGCGTAGCTGATAAATGTTATCATATAACGTTATCACAGAATCAAGGAGATGTCAGAAGTTCAAACTTGTTCAAAATCACATGTTGAATTATAAAATTATTAAACTGGTTTAGTATTTGCAAACGAACCGCCAAATTTTACAGAAATATTTTTTACATTCCTCATCAGCAAGTCTTCATCGATTAAGCTAATAATATAACTTACTTCAACATGAGTACAATTTCTTGCGGAACTTTTCGACCTTGAACTTTTTCCCATCTTTTAATTTTTTCTCTCATAATTCTCTTAATTGCGATCGGCTTCGAATCGGCTGTTCTCATTCCGGCATAAACCGTACCACCTCCTCCTACTCCCAATACTGATTGCACTTCGTACATTCCGAGAAACATTTTTCTAAATTAAAGGGTAAAGAATGAACTAAAAATCTTATGCGCATGCTCCATTATTAGATAAAGTAGCAATTTTGAAGCAGATTTGGCAAGACCATGGATGAATTATGTGATTTTGAAACTAAAAAAACATATGATTTGATGATAATCAGAAGATGCTATTTGTGAAGTTAAGTACCTTGACGACTGTTTCAATTCTTGTTTAGCTTTTTCCATTTTATCTTCGATTACGTTCTTTGTTTTCGGTGAACTTTTATTTTTGTTTTGTTTATCCTGAGTGGACTTTTTTGGCGATCGTTTTTCTGAAATTGTATTATTATCCAAAGTGTTTCCATATGAACCATTTCTATGTTGCTGTTTTAGTTGAAGACTGGGAGAGTCACCATAAGTGGATTTTTGGTCTATATGCTTGATTTTATCAAATCGTTTGATTCTTTCCTTGATGGGTAATGACATTTTGTCCGTTGATGATTTCTTTTGTGTACAGGCGCGCGAATGGCGGGGTACTTCTGCATATCTGTGAGGTGGTTCATCCACTTCCATCTCAATATTCCGTATTTTACTTGTGTAATGATTTGATTTCAATAGTTCAGTGCTTCTAGACAATGACTTTCTTTGGCACAAAAGGCCACATTCCGGAGTTTTGATTAAATCCCTATTATGCGGTTCTACAAGGTTTTCAGTCTTGATGATCGATTTTCGTACAGGTTTGACAGGACGTATTCTGGGTCTAACTGCATTTTTATCTATAACCTCATAGCTGGCTATATGCCTTTCAACTTGACTGGGTAATTCAAGATATCTACCCCGCTTTTCGGATTGCTGGTAATATCTTGTTGATGAGGAGAACACTGAAT
Source organism: Styela plicata (assembly GCA_963675895.2). Classification (NCBI taxonomy): domain Eukaryota; kingdom Metazoa; phylum Chordata; class Ascidiacea; order Stolidobranchia; family Styelidae; genus Styela; species Styela plicata. The sequence goes on along the minus strand of OZ023151.1, from coordinate 5,715,346 downwards.
CTGAAATGTGGGAATCACTTGGAGATTCAGAAGACCTTCCGGAGGAGGAGGCATATCCGGAACTCTCATTTGACAACGTGACCGGCGAGGATGATGTTGGAGATATGGCACTATCCGTAGACACATTCACTATGCCCTTGTATTGGTCGCAAAACGCAAAAGCCAAATTTTTCCTACTTTTTGTGTCGTCTTCAATAAGGGCACTCAGAGGTATTCCTTCGTTTGGTACATAACGAATTGTCTTGTATTCCTCTTCTTCTAATGCCTTGTAATAAGCATTTACTTGCGCAGATTCTAAATATCTTGCATCGTTGGCAGAAGAGGCCATGACTTGATAATGGAAATGAGTGTTGTACGTCAATCGCATTGGATTCTGGTATCCCCCGTCTGATGCCACGCCGGGACAAGGTTGTCCTACGTAGTATGACCCCGTTTGCAGCATCCCAGCAAGATTTGGGTAATTGCTGGCAGCATCACTTATTGGTACCAATCCTACAGTAGGTGTTACGGTACAATACATTTTTATTAAATCTAGATAAATTGTGGAAATTATTCATTATTGTATTCCGTCAAATAAGGTTTTATAAAAATAACAGCATATTCAAAGGCTCTTTACCTCGTCCCATATCGAAATAAAATGTTGGAAGTTCAAGATGCGTAAAGTTCTAACTTCTGGCATAATAGCCTATCCATTCTTACTCCGCAGAAATAAATAATCTATAAAAATCCTCCAAAAGTTCATATTTCAAAAATAACGTTTTGTTTCTATCATATGCAAAGAACCTCATGAAACAATATAGTTTTATAATTATAATTTGAATGACTATGAACTAATTTTAGCGATCAGGAATTCTAAATACGCTCTATTCCTCATGTTTCCCTAAATTTCCTAATTTTTGTTTTCCTTCCTGTAATTTTCTACATAGCAAGCACCGTGAAGTCGACTCCGAACTGACTATCCAGGACTCTTATACAAGCGACCTTTTAAATAAAACATATCCTTCTAATTTGTTCATTGTTCAGTGGAATCGAACTCAATCAGGGAATTAATAATGACCTCCCTTTCTGCTACATGCAGTTGTTCTACAATCCCATTTTTGAATGACATATGTTTTGTTCGCTCCTCGCTTTTTTCTCTTACGCACGACAGAGATAATATATGCGCACACGTACTATCGCGATATTTCGTACGTATTGGGCACGCAATCGGTCGTAATTACTAGATTGTGCTACTTTTCACCCTAATCTCGCTACATGATAATAATTCATAATTGTGTTTCAATTACAGTGATGCATGAATAGAAGGTCTTGTCGCGCAATCGCGACCAATTCTGCGACGTTCAATCCAGCGCACAATCTGTACGGTACTTGATATCGAAAAAAGATAAGATTCTAAGAATTGCACAAATGTATCATAGAATGCTGCTTTAAATGTATCTGGGTAGAAGAATGCTAACGTCTTGGTTTTAGATACTCACTTCGCAGCCCTACATCTAGCGATAAGTCCTAGAAAATCCCTTTTCGCGCCAAAAGTGTGAGCGTACGATCGTGAATTAATTTACCACGTTGGGAGAGATTACATCGATCTGATTTTTCGAGGTCAACGATCAATCTATCGATGCACCAGCCTACCGATGCTGTTCAACACCACACACCATGTCAATCGAAAGTATTATTCCTATTAGCATGTTATTAGCCTTGTACCATCAGTGGGCCTCATCAACGAGACACAGTCCACCTATGGTCCATTCTCAACAAAAAAGACATTTCCGTTCGGAAAACTAATCGATGTTCATTACACATTTTCCTAGTTGGACATCGTTTAAACTATTGATGTATATTCGATATGGTGCAGAGAAAGGTATAAAACCAACATGATGACATCTTCCACTCTGAAATTGCTGTCTAGTAGGTAAGATGACATTGTATGTTTCTAAAACCAACGCATCAACACAAAAAGAACTATTAATTAGATAATACATTTACAATCAAGCGTATGCGGATTCCAAAAGATCTCGCAAGATCATAGCTTATTGTTGATGCGTGGATATTTGTTATAATATTAACATTGAAATTGAAACTTTTCGGCAACGAAAAATAATTGAATTGTAAATATGTGTTAAATTGATGTCGAAATATAAAATATACTATAATTGCCACGGACTCCGAATCAAAAATCTTATATTATCAAGCATGAGCCACCAATGGATCACGCTTTAGCAGCGCGATCCATCAATGACCCATGCTTAACAAATCTTGGTTGGACATATGATTCCTGATTTGATTCGGATGTTCCCCAGACATTTATCAAAAAGTCTTGAGGGATTTTTTTACAATGTAATGGCATTTAAAATAAACCTCTACCCAGAACCTTTTCTTTAATTCAACCAATCATTTATTCGTAATACCCTAGGCGCGAATGTGCATGCGTTTTTCGCCTGTGGAGTTTATGGTACCATGCTGGAGCGTATTGGCGGACGCTTCCGGTAGACGATATTTTTCGTACCTTAGCGGAAACAACGAATTGTCTGTAATAATTATTGCCGGATTTTAAGTAACTCTAAAGTTTACGGCGATTGAGTGGTCTATGGTTTGTGTTGTCAGTTGGAACTATTTTTGGCTAAGAATTAGTCTAGTAAGAAAGTGCAAAAACATCTTTTCATGGTTGGGCAATGTTAATTGTACATACAAGAATCCTTTTACAGTATAAAATAGTTTCAAATATTTAAACGAAAACTAATAAAAATATTATCCAAAAAAATGCCATTTGACCCGTAAAAATACATCCCTCACTATCATCAAAAATGTATTGGAATCACATAAAAACGCCAAAAAGTTTGCATGATACAGAATGGGTCATGTTGGCAACTTTTTATTACTTTAAAATCGGCCAAACTCGATTTTTGCATCTTTTCGAACCCTGAATATTGTTTGTCTAAAAAATTTCGCACCCCCGTCGCGACTGGAACCGCTTCTGCTAAATTTCAGTTCATTATATCAAAAATAAAAGTGTATCTCCTCATAATAATTTAAAGAAAATTAAATAAAAATTTCCAACTAAACGATATAAAAATGGAAAATGTCTATTAAATAAACCTCTTTTCAAAGATCTTGACAGAGGACTTTAATACAGGTAACGAATTCATTCAGACGAACTCTGCGACAGTGTTGTGCCTTCGTCAAAAGGATTACTACCTTTACTAAAATATATTATCCTATTACTCAATTAACCAAGTATTTTTAAATTCTGTAATAACGTTACATTCCCCCTGAACATGTATTAATATCTATATACAACGCAAAATACTTCTTTGCATCACTTATCACACGACGCCTTTTGGGTCTAGTTTTTATGTCAAATACTATTTTGTTCCCCTTCGTTATTATCCGATTGAAAAAGTCACCACTAGTCCAAAATCCAGCCTATTTACAACAGTAGTGGTAATAATTTTATTTTGTTAAGCACGAGACAGACGGACCGCGCCTCCGCGGCGTGATCCGTCAGTGACTCACACTTGAAATTGCTGTGCACAGATTTTCTGACTGAAAAACAACTTACCATATGCCAAAGCAGTTGGCGTTAACTTTTAATCCACCGATACACCGTATATTGTAAGGTATTATTGGAACGTGGAAGTTCTAATCCAGCTACGTTTTCTACAACTCTCTTTTCCTCATTAAAGGGGGTAATCCCCACATGTGACCCTAAGGCAATAGTCCTCTCTAATCGTATTCAGATGGCGAATGATACAATAATGTAGTAGACTAAAAGCCTTCAAATCTCTATTGTGCCTTTACGATAAAAGCGCTGGTAAAATTAGGCAACAACAAAAGCATATTTTATTAATAACAGGACTGGAAATCAAAATTTTAGATAATGCTTGAGTCATTAGTGGAACTCATCCCCGGGACGCGCCCAATTTTTTCACTATGCATAAGCATTAGAAGACACATTTCATATCCATGAAGTGTTCGCATAAACGTTAGGATTCACGTTAGCCTTGTTGTTCGCTCTTCTCTAACAGTAGGCGGGACTGAAATTAATTTATGATGATGAATCGCAATTTACGTCAGGTTTACACCGATGTTTACGAGCAACTTTGCTTACAAGCTGCCAAGCTGCCAGGCAAAACATCACTGTAGCTCACTTGTAGTTGCATGTTATGACCTCCATTTGTTGAACATATTTCGACATTGGATAGAATCGCATTTTCGTGTGAAATTGGCGCCATATCTAATTTCAACTCACTCTTAAATATTGTTAGAGTAGTTGTATCATGTTAAAGATATCACAAAATTTTGATACTTTTTTTTATAAAAAATAGCTCTCTTTTCTTTATGAATGTAACTTAAAATTCACGCATCACACGGCCCTCCACAGTGCTGGGCGTCTACTGAAGGTGTGGTAGATATGCAAGGAAACCTGGTGCCCATGAAGCACTTTTTATTTATAATGCCTCCAAATTTGATTTAATTACGTTAATGGAATTTTTACTCAGTTGACACTGCGCACGCGGTGCACATCTAAACATCAAAATTTTAACCAAAATGGTTTTATTTATATAAATGGTTTTATATATATATATATGGTATATATAAGATAGATAAGTTTCGCCATGACAAGAGAAATGTACCGAAACGATGCTTAGCGACATCTACCGAGTAAATTTACTATTAACTAATACCATCGCGAACAAGAGTTACCTCAATCAGTGACAAAGATTGAATAAAATATATCCTCAGGCTATTTCTAGTGATCTTGGCAACAAGTATCCAGTTGTAATACACTGCTGTTTACTTAGTCTCAATAACTGTTTTGAGTTAAGTTATGGTGGACGTTACATAAATAGTGGATGGTATATTTTGAAGTAAAAAAATCGAGTTTACTTAAACTATGACAATGTATACAACCATAGACATTCAATTTAAGTGAGATCAGTTTCATGTTCAAAATGCCTGAGCTTTTAGTTTTTTTGTTGCTAGATCTTTTATTTCTTCTATCTAGTGGACAATGGATTGAAACTGTTACAGATGCAACTATAATCGATGGATCAACGAATGCTACAATTGGTAAGCAAAAGCTATAGCAATCGGAAAATAAAACTTGGGTAGAGGGAGTCAAAAAATTAGCGATTGAAAACATTAGTTAAGACTTATTGGTTCATTGTATTTACTCAAGCATGATTTATCAATAGATCACGCCAACGAAGGTTGGTCCAACTATTTCCCTTGCCTAAAAATAATATTGCTTCTTTGTCTTAAAAATGGAGAAATTAAAAAATATATATTGCAGAGCATGAGTCTCGTATGAACCGCCTTTGAAAAACGCCATCCAAGACTTATGCTTGAAAAATCTGATCAGGGTAAAGGTAAAAAAGGTAAAAAAGGTAAATCGATACTCAAAAAACGTTTACCTTAATTCCTTATATTTGGGGTAGTAGATAATATGGGTAACCAACATATAAATATAGATTATCTTTATTTAGTATTGGCATTTTTTCGAAGGCTCTAGATCAATTGATACATTTCCTTAAAGATGTAGTACAATATCGAACCGCGTTTTTGGTTATATCAGGCTCCAAAATTTACTCATACACATATACAGGATCTAAATGTTGTTCAAAAATAAAAAATTAAAAAAAAAAACATTTCCTATTCAATTAACAGGTCAGAATAATTCAGTGCTAGCAACGGAAAACATACCAGATCTGGAAGTAAAATGTAATCCGAAAACAATGGATATCATAATTCCCATTGAAAGAGTTCAATCGGCAAAAGGGGATGTTTTGTCACCTAGTAAGATATTTTTTCGAACTGATGCAAGCAAAGACTGTCAATCAAAGAAAGAAAATAGTGAATACTTCCGAATATCAGCGAATCTACAACAAAAAGCGTGTGGTTCCCTTGTGGAGGTGGGTCAAATAATTTGAGATTGTTTTCATGTAGACAAGATAAGAGGTCGATACGCCAACTTTCCAAATCACTGGAGGAAGAACCAGGCTCAGTCAAATAAAAAAACTATGCTCAATCATGTTTTGCTAAGTACGTGTCTCTGAGTATATCCCCATCTTTTTTAGAAATGGACGATATGTCCTTAATGATTTTGACTTGTTACCCCAATATATTATCAGAAAGAACAAATTTCGAGCGCCTCCATGGGCTATTTTGCTTCATTTCTGTTTATACGCCCCTCCAATGTTCGCAGTCGCGCATCACAATGCAAGTATCAGATATATTAAATATGTCAGTAATGTAAAGCTTGATATGCGTTAATACGGTTCCTAAGTATGATTGGACGTTTTCGCGTTCAAGACCATTAGCATTACACAATTGTACATTCCCATCCATAAATAATTTTGAAAATATTAGACAACACGTGACTGAATACATTGGCAATTAGAGATGAACTTGATGCGCGTTGGTGAACTTTTAGCTACTTAGGTTTTTGTATTTAATACTTCACTCACGAAAAAATACCAATTTTAACTTTTCTTTCATTTCAGCGTAAAAAATATCAGACAGAATACAAAAATGAAGTCGTTATTCTCGACATCGATATTGGCAGAATACGAAGTCTTTTCAATTTCACTTGTGTATATCAAGATGAAGATCACATTGTTGTATTACCGACTTCTTCAAGGTAGGGTTATATAAATACCTCGATATCGGATAAAGCATCGTTGTTAACTTAAAATTGACTGCTACCTATAACACTTTTTTGTGAAGACATGTTTGCAGAGCTGACATTGGAAAATCTCAATCCAAAATCGATGTTTGCCACACCTTTTGTAAAGCATTGGTTATTGATGGATCGCGTCGTTGAGACGCGATCCATCTGTGACCAATGCTTGAAAAAATATAATTTCTGATTTGGATTAGATAAAATTTTGCTCAATTTGAGTATCGGTAGTATTGGTTCATCTTGGAACATCGATACCGACGTGATTAAATTCCTTATTTTGAACTTTTGGAGATTACAGTTGACTATTTTTACTATATGATACAGTAACATTTTGTGTTGGCTTCCCTTTTTTTATTATACAATTTAGCTTAGCCTCATTGTCCAACGTAATGCTTTTTTTTAACAAAATATCTGTAAAAGTGAAGCTTTTCATTAATAAAAAGAGTGATATCGTGCAAAAGATATGACAAAGAATAATTGGTAAAATAATTGAAGTTCATATCAAATAAATATTTATCAAATTTAAACATCTCGCCTTTGTTTTAATAAGCGAATCTTCAATTGCTTTGGAAAATGATGTCAAAGGGAAAATGAAGATGACTCTACACAGAGACAAATCATATTCTGCTGAATCCAGGATCAACCAGAACATGCCCGAGATATCAGTAGGTTTATTCTCCTTTGTCAAAAGGTGAAGGTGAGATATTCATCTCGCATTCATCATATTTAAAAGAATATAAAGGATACAAATTTTGTAAAATAAAGATTGATTAGTGAATTTGGACTCAAAAATTGAATTTGCTCGTTTGATTTATTATAATAGTAATAAATTGCAATAAAGTCGCCAACTTTTATCAGTAACCGGTAGGATTTGCAAATTTTGTTGTTAAGCTCAAATGAAATCTTAACAAAACGGAATAAAAAAAACTAGGGCTTTCATCTTATCCTCCGTCTCGTCGACGCGATCCATCAGTGCCACATGCTTAACAAAAATATTTTAACAAAAACTTTCCGATTAATTAAAAGCTGAGAAAAACGTATTTATCTACCACAATCAGAATTTTTTTGTCACATGTGTCAAAAATGGACCCCGTCTCATTGACCCCAACTAGAAAATCGTTCAGATTAATTATGAAAATAAAAAAATGAAACGCGCGAACAAAATTGAGAATTTCTACAATTTTATACAGAAGAATTATTAGAAGTGCCCATTTAATGGAGAAGAAGAAGGGCTACAGTAAACTCTTACATTTTAATAACTATAGGTTGGGCATTTCGTATTCGTTTCCATCGATTTTACACCTTCCAACGAAGAATCTGCTTTACGATACCACACAATTTCAAACAACTGTTTTGCAAGTTATTTTCCAAAATTCGATGATAGAAAAATGGCACATCATTTTATTATCGATGGGTATGTTTTTATGTACTTTTCAGAATTAACATTGAGTAAAAATGGTGACGTGATGAAATTCTCCGTTACCGTATATCATTTAGAATTCGAAATTCATTCGAATAATTTTTCGAATTGGATCGAATCACGAATTCGATGTAAAAACATATATCTCATTTTCACAATTACAACTGGTCGTCATTGTGAAAATCAAGAAATTTATACTTTATAGACTAGTATATATTCAATTCACACTCCATGTCAAAAAGAAACAATTTTCATATTTTGACGACAAAATATAATCGATTTTGGTCAAATTTGACCAAAATCGATTGTATTTTGTCGTCAAACTGAAATTCTAGTCTATTTAGTAAGTGTTTGTTCCTAAGAACAATTGACGATTGATTCGAATATATTGTGCTTCGAATCGATTCGAATCACCGAATTGAATTGCCCAGCCCTAACTCTGAGTGTGAAACATTTGCGAGAGGATCTAGCACTATAGTAGAGTGCAGGCATTGCTGTCAGAGTCATGGGACCTGAACAATTGTAAAACAATCTACCACTTCTATTTCCCACAAGTCGCCTCTTACGACACGCAGTAAATTTGTTGGGACAATTCTAAAGCCCGCACCAACGTTCGCAGAAGGCGTTCGATCAAGATTATTTGAAGTCGAGTACAACCTGTCAAGCCTTATATTTGAAAATACTCTAATCCAAATATTTTTCACAACAAATCAGCCCGCAGCGCTTAGGTATACGGGAGCTCTTAGAGTTTATTGTTGTGGGAGAGTCACTGCAGTTCACACAATATTTATAGGATAATTAAAACCTCCCTAACGCAATCACAAATATTCTGTACACATGTATTTCATTGCGCACGAGTCACTGGCGGCTTGCGCTGTCATCGCGTGGTCCATCTTTGGCTTTGCTCAATAAAATCTGATTTTTGATTGAAATGCTCAGCCTTGAATGACTTACATCGTTTTTCAAATTCGTCCCAGCAATTTTCAATTTGTCGTTGTTATCATTGCATAAACTTAATAATTTATATCAGATGTGCAAGTCAATTCGACTCGACAGTAGCCTTGCAGAGTAATGGAGACGGTTGGAGATCGAGATGGAAATATCAAATGTTTAAATGGGTTAATACAACTTCGCAACGAATCTATTTATTTTGTGACGTGAAGTTGTGTGACGAACGTAATCTTGATGATGGGCACGTATGTAATAAGATAAACAGTAAGGTAAGAGAGAAATGACGTCTTATCTAACTGTGGTGAACTTTCCAGTCGCCGGTTATTTAAATTTTATTGACGTTACAAAATATTATCACTCAACAGCTCTGTTTGACCTAATATATACTCGGTAAATGGGTCAGGTCATGGGTGGATCACGTCCATAACCCAGACAGAACTTTGTTTTGTCAACCACAAACCACAAATGAACTGCGCCTCGACGACGCACTCTATTAGTGACTCATGCTCGGAAAAATAACTTTTGGGAAACCTTTTGTGGCTGGGTAAAGAGGTAATCTACACCCCATGCTTGATAAGCATGCGGTTGCGCGCACACATCGTTACAATATAACTGAATAAAAGGAAATACTCATACGATTAATTTTGAGTTTTTTCCGTGGATGGAATTCTGCTAGCGTGTGCCTGTGCAACCGATAGATAGGTGCAGCATCACGAATTCTGTGTTGCACGTTTGCTTTGCTGATAATGAAATGAAAAGACCTGTGTGTAGTTTGTTTATTATCAAATTAGTTAGCCAATACGTGTTGGGAATTCCACCAATGTCATTTATCAACTTTTGGTTAACCACGATAACCTATAGAAATACTCTTCCGATCATTCATTTTGTTTGCTTTCTATTACACATAATTGAGTAAACTGAAAATCGTCTGACACACACACGCAATTAAGCATGTGACTTCTAACACGTTTCACAAAAATATTAATCTAGTCATGTAGTGGCGGGATTGGGATGTTTCCTGCTATCATAAGGAGCAGCTACCTTAAGAAGCTACCGGTGTTATCAACTCTCAGGGCAGACACCATTCATTGCATTTTAATATCCCGGTCCCGGCGTGTCCGGCTCGTTAATTGTGACCCCATCCGTCTATAGGTGGCCACTTAGGCAGGGTGATCCACCCCAAGAAGTTGCAATTAGAAAAAGCATCTCGGTATTTTCTATGCCTAGATAGCAATTACTGGTACACATTTTATAGTATGCCTTAGTGGCCCCCATTTAGGCACTGCTTCGTTGTTAACAGTGATAATATTAAAAGATATCTCATGGAAAACAAAATCGATGCCAACTTATGGGCTTAATCAAATTTCAGACAGTAATTCGACGTTGGAATACAGGAACGGAAAATTACCTACAATAGAATACATAAAAGCTATGCTACATAAATTATTCTCTTCCTATTCGGAACTGTTTCGTTTATTGAATGCTTCGTGTGTTTGTGTATAAAAAATTTTTACGACTTTTTCATATTTTCCATTTTTCTTGTGATTGGATATTTCAGAAAAATTGCTTTGGATTTACATATGGTGGACGAAATCGTCGGGAAATTCGTTCCTCATCTCAAAACAAATCAATTGACGAATCGAAGTATGTCTTATCAATAGGTCCGATTTTTCCGAAAGATTCGGTTTACGTTCTCGATAATTCAGACGGAATCAATGGAGATAATGGCATCGGCGAAGATACTGAAGGTTAGTTAGGTTTGTTAAATTGTTTGAATTATTAAACGAAGTATATTTTCTTAAAGAATGGACAAATCGAAAAAAAATTGTAATTTTTTTAAGTGTGCGTCACAAAATGAAATGAATTGATCTTCTCCAAAAATTACCAAATTTGCGATTGTTGCTAAAATTTTACTTCTATCGCTATTGCTTACAAACATATTATACAATTGTGTTTTGTCAAGTCTGATTTGCATTGCTGTTTCAAGTTTGATCAAATAAAACTTCTGATTTTGCCACAAATACGAAGCTCTTTTGTTCAAAAGAAACGTGATTCTTTGAACTTAATGGAATATTTGTTAAAATTGTTTTTTGAGACTTTCATGATATCTTTTTTTTGTTATAAAAAATGTCTCATATATATAGAAGGACGCCAGTTTTTAATTCAAGATGCATGTCCAATTCGAGTGATTCAAAAATTCATTTTCGTGAGAAAGGCTTTCCATTGAGAAATTCTATTCTATCTTGAACACCCATATTCTGTCAAACTTGAGACACTGCTGGATCGCGTCGCAGAGGCGCGGTCCATCTGTGTCTGATGCTTGATAACATAGAAATTTATTTGATATGTAGCAATTTAATATATATTTTTGGAAAATTTACACCAATCTATTGGAACAAAGTACATGTATTAGAACTTGTCCATTTATTATTGAGATATTCAAAATGATTTGATTTCTTGTTCAATGTACTTGAAAATGGCAATCCTATACTAACAAATATTATATATTACAACAGGTGAAGCAGATATAGTCCCGGTAGCAGTTGGAGTCATAATAGGTGTTTGTGTGATCATACTTCTTGTTACTGCCTTACTTTTTTGGCGACGTCGAGTTACAAGAGAAAAGGTAGAAAAAGAAAACTCTAGGAAGGAAATCAAACAAGGCTTTGCGTTTATGATGAGTGAGTCGTCTAAGTCTAAGTTTATCTATGGCGCATTATTTTTTTTATTTAAATGAAGTGAGTTTTGTGGTGTCATCAAATTTTCTTAAATTATTTTATTCACTGGAATTAATTCTGAGCAATCCCGAAAGCATTCCTAAAACGTATTAATGGGACTAAACTGAAAGAACTATCGACTGCATGCAACTCGTATTGTTTTACTCTTTCATACCCGGTTTTCTGTGTATGGCCTGATGTGAAACAAAAATTCACTGAGATAGACACTTCAAATTCCCAAAACAATATTTGAAATTATATAAGTATTAACTATTATAGCAAGTAATGCAAGTAAAACAGAGCTGTTATCCAGAAAAAAGTCTAGATTTAATATCCAGTCCAATTATACACATCGTAACATTTATGTGTTTGCACTCGTGTACGCTGTTCAGTTGCATCCCAAAACGTTTTATTTTTGTTATATTTACGTTATATTTAAAAATGATGTTGATGAAGAAAAAGTAAATGAAACATCGGCTTGATAATAATTTGTATGCTTGTGATATAGCAATTTTTACTCTATATTACTGTTTTGTAGAATCTTCAAACGATCCAGAGATATTTCATCAACAAAAAGAAAGTAAGGGAACTATTGTGTCTGTGTCCGATTGTAAACGAGATTCTTTTCATCTTGATTTTGATCAAGTAATTGAGAGCGAAGATACTACTGAGCAAAGTAGAAATGTTTTTGGGGACAATAAATCGCGCAATGTGAAGCAAGACGGACACTGCCGTCGATCGTCAACAAACAACACCGAAATGAGGAGTCGGGATATAAGTCGAAAACGAAAGAGGAAAACAAAAACAAAGCGCTCCAATTCCACTGACGTACCGCGTTCAACATCACAGAATGATAGTATTAGAGGAGAAAGATCAAAGCGTAACAATTATAGAAGACATAGCAACCAAGAAAATAGAAATTACAATGTTAAATACACGTGACTCTTACATCTTCTTTGTAGCTGGTTTATAATGTCGTAGGTGGTGTTTTAATTTGAGTGAGAGAAGGGTAGTTGGGTCAAAGATGTTTTTTCATTTATTCTGAGTTTTGAAAATGATTTGGTAATACGGCTCAATGTAGGCAATTTGCACTTCTAACGTGGGTGCAATTTGTTATTTATTTGGAGGAGCATCACATTAGGCCAATTTAAAAGAAGTTGGTATTTAGTTATTTTCGATAATTTTTGGAAACATCACTTGAGCAATTATTTATAATGAAAAATCATGAAAATAGGATTTTCCGATATGTTTTTGTAACTTTTCTTTTTACCCAGTAAGTAAGGTCTGAGCAGTAAAGGATGTTCTGGGGAATATGTCAGACACAGTGAAGCAGTTTGCCCCACTGCATGTAATGAGGCATCAGCAACAGTATTGAGCACTGACCTGCAACGGTGTGGTGTGATAAATGTTACCAGCCCTGAACGCTCATTATTTTTCCAACTATGTAACGGGGCTAATGGAAATATAACATTATCAGACAGTTTCTAGCACGAAGAGGAGAAATATATAGCATTTTTATCTCTTTCTAGATCAGAATGTTTTTTTCACAGCACGACCCATAGAAGGACGGCAGCTGTACCTTTCACTCACTTATTTTCTACACGTTTCGATAACAGTTTTCAGACTTATTTATCAGAGTTGATTCGTATCGATATGTTCAGAATTGGTTCCAAAACATCTCTAAAGTTTTTCTTGTCCAATCCCACCCGATATAATGATTGTATCAGCAGACTGATGATTTTAAACATGTTTATTCTCAAAAGAATACGTTGTTTAGCTGCAATTTCATAGATGTATTTCGGACTATGGCTAATTCATTATGCCGAAATATATTTTTTTATGAGTATTCACCGTGGGTTGCGGAGCGATCCATGAACGACCCGTGCTCGTTGAAAAATATTATGTGATTTGAGACCGCGAAAAATCTGTATTCGTACAGACTGGACAAGATGCCCATATTGAACGAATCAAAATTTGTAGAATTTATTTTGTTTGTAAGGACTCTCAAGCAATTGCGCTCAAAAGTTCAAAGAAAAAATATTGCTGTTATTTAAAAAACGCCGTATGCAAAATCATATATTTGTAAATACAGTTGTTTAGTATCTAAACGAAAACCAACAAAACACACAGTACGTAGAATTGTACATAATAAAATTTGTTATTTTAAAAAACTACTATACAAAACCATTGAATAAATTTAAAATAACAATAGTCGTGTATTTAAAGATATCAGCCAGTCCATGTGTGGTCACTCCTAGAGTTTTACAAATATAAGATCCGTAGAAATAAATTTTTGAAGATATAAGATGGTGTATATGAAAAAGCTATACATAGTGTGAAACGGTACCTTCTCAATCAGTTTTTGAATTTGAATAAATACATTCCAGGGCTCGGGATATACAATATGATATTGGATTAAAAATGCAAAAAAAGCGGTTTAATTTGTTAAATTATTTTATTTTATTATAAATAATGCGGCCGTAGAAAAGTTGAAGGACAAGATAAAGTTGAGGTTCGGTTGGAAATTCACGCAATGTTATTGAAATCATATTTTCAACTATTGCAGTTTTACTGTAAATTTATGGGAAAGTTGTTTATAATTGGATGGCAATTGACAAAGCGTTCCTTTGTTTCATTTCAAATATACGAAACATTAGAACAAATGACAGCAAAATTGCAAATATTAATTAGGATGAATAGGACATCTAATATCCAATAGATACCCTGAATCGAGCCCAGATTGCGGTACCAAAATCGATAGCTTTTTACAGTAGGGCGACGGCGTCCTACGATTATTAATTCATATGAAAAAAAAATATATTTTTACCGAAACTATATTTTAAAATTTTCCTCCGATTTTGTTATTAGGCTATTTGAACTATTTTGCTGTAAAATCATGATTAGGGCTGAACAATCCGATTCGGTGATTCGAATCCTTATTTTCTTTTCTTCTGGCGTTACTCATGTTTCACTTAAAAGGGAACAAACAGTATATTGGAGCAATGAAACACATTTTAATGCAAAAAAATTAGGCGATATACGAAAAACTAAAACGTTATACCTGTTGCAATATAGGCATTCAAAAACATAATAATATATAATAGCAAAGTAAGAAAAACAAAAAAGTTGAAAAGGTTATGTATAATAGACAATAAATACATGACAAAAATGTGTGAAGAACAACAGTGAATATTTTGTATCTTTATGTACAACGGGTAGCAGCTATCCTCTTTTAATCGAGTCCCCTATGCTTGAAAAACACCATCAGTTATTTTTTTGATTTGGCGAAAATATGGGGAACTTTATGAATAACAGCTAAGAGTTATTTAAAATCACTCTGTACTTGAACTTCTTCTCTTTTCTATATATACATTCTGTGAACATTCCATGAATCTCGCTAAGCAGTCACTCAGCAAGAAGCACTATGATTGACCATATTTTTTCAATAAGTTAGACAGGGGACATTTTGCTTAGCATGACTTCTATATAGCATGGGCGTGGTCCGTGAGTGTCTGGCAAAGTCAAGTAGTACATTGAATATTTTCCAATTCGGAAGACACAATGCATCATTCAAATTTTTAACGCTCTAAAGCGCGTTATGTGAAGCTATGTTATGATTTTCCCCCAAGTGCTTGACGTCACGTGACATCACTTTTATTAGAATCGATAAGTTTCGTGACATCGTGAGTAGAAAATGAGTCATTGCCAAGCTTATTGAAAATTTGAAATATATCTGAGGAAATATGATTAGATAAACGTTTGTCGGCAAGGGACCTTGTTGATCTAGTCTTTGCTTTTGATCTTCCTTTCGTTTTGCGCTTCCTTGATTTTTTACTGTTTTTTCTTTTCCGGCCTTTCTTTTTACGTTTTCGTTTTTTACATTTTCGTTTGCCACCTTCCATTTCTTTGCGACATCGCAACTTTCGATTTTTTCTTGAGTGCTTTGTTGTATTTCGCTGTGACATCGTAGTAAGATCAACTTCTGTCGGTGACGTAGAAGTTTGTACGGATGTTGTTAGAGAACTTATTTCATTAATGGCGGTAGGCGTCGAATTGCCTATAAATAAAAAATGATACGTATATGATTACTTTTAACATTTTGGTATGTATGTTTGGGTTTAAATGATTGTAACAATGCAGACATACTAATGCGAGTGGAATCTACATATCTAGCAGCTAATTCTGAAATGTGAAAGAAACTATATGTATCGCATGTTCGACATGGATATGGGTATAATCTATACATATGTGCTAACATCGGAATTGGGAAAAATTTACAACTTATTCTGCGGGCAGTTAGACGGCTATTAATTCAAAATTCGGGTTAAAACTTGACATTCCAAAATTCCAAAATCAATATTACAATTGTACAATTGTTTGAATGGGTTACAAAGTTAATGAAAACACAATATTCAGAGTAGGCTACATGCGTACATATGCACCCAATAATAATGCTGACACAAACGTAGCGAATTATCAACATCAGCTAATTCGACATTCAAGCAATTAGCCTCCTACGTCGCAGGATGCAAGAAAGATCACAAATTAAACTTCGAATGGTGGCATAAAAGGCGTGTACCTGCGAGTAGGAATATTTATGGATAAAATGAAAAAAAAATAATACATTTCCTTACCTGGTCGTAAGGAATGCTCTGTAGTGACAGTGCTTATTTCCTCAAGGCGTGATCCGCCTTGTGCAGGCGCTTTACGTGTTGTTGTCGCCAGTCTCGCATTCCCGAGCGATGCAGTCGTGTGCGGTAATTCTTCTTTTTGACTGACATTTGAGACAAGAAAACGCGCGCGATTGGGTGGCCCTTGTGGCGTATCCAAAACTCGTTTTGCACGTGTAGCAACTGCCCTTCCCGGCGTGTCTCCTCGCAAGGTAATGTAACGTTTGTGCCTTTCTGATAAGTATGCATCGTGTGAAAAGTCTTTATAATCGTGAAGAAATACAGTGTCCACGTTGGGTGCATCCCTCTGCAGATAAAACAGATTCTTGTTATGCAAGCATAATATTGTAAGTACAAAAAACTGTTGCCAACTTGAGTCCTACAGTCGTATGCAGACTGAGGTACTGTCGATATCCACAAATGATGGGAGGAGTGATGTAGAATGGCAACTACAGTGAGGATTTCTTCATCCTACTAAGTAGGCTAAAGATATTCTGCCTATAATAGAAAAAAAAAGAGATATTCAAGTCTTAGAAAATTATGGGATACCATATACAGGTGCATATTTAGTGGACGTGAAGGAATCATTAAAATTAGGGAGAAGAAACCGCGTGCTATTGTTTTTTTTTAATTAAATTTAACGTTTAGGCTAAATGCTGGCAAATGTTTTAACCAAAACTTTGAATTGCGCGTTATAACGGAATAAATTGTGGTAATTAATGATCAGATCATGGCATTCAGAAGTCCTCTATTGTCGTTATTGATCCTAACAGCTGCCATTAAAATTTGCCAATTTAATAAAATTCCTCCTTTATTGAATATATTACAAACCAACCGATAGGATGTTTTGGTCATAATTTTGAAAATACTACCGGTACCACAGTTTGAAATTTTACAAGTAAAACATCCAGAACGATGGGAAAATTATCAAATCAAGTGGTAGCTATTGCTCTGAAAAGAGATTAGATCAAAACACAATAGCTACCTATTGTTTTGTTAGATTAAAGATATACTTTGGATTGGCGATATACTTTGGCATTGGAGAAGCGCCCATTGTGGTTTATATGTTTCAATATTTGTCTTAATTCCGGCGCCACCAACGTCACTTACCGTAGTGTACAATTTCCCATTTTTGTCCATGGCGATATAGTAACCACTGGCAGTACCATATATCTTTACTTTTGTCTTTTCCTCTTGCATATCGTAGTCGACAGCTTTGATTTCCATATTACCTGAATTGAACACAACCAGATTTATTATCGGTAAGACATGTTCTTCATGTTGGCAATTACATCATCATTTCAGGGAATTTTTGTTAATTTAACATTTTAAATGTGCTTTCTCTGACACGAGAAAAAAAATTGTAAGGGAAAAAGAATTGCAAAAAATACGGATCACATGCTTGTACAAGTATTGTACCAGACAATGTTGCCAACGTTAAAAAAGATATAAATAAATATCTTGTGAAGAATAACAAAAAAGGATAACAAAAATGAAACATTTTCCCTCCAGTCATGTAATTTGTGGGGCCTCATAATGATTTGCCATTTACCAGAGAGCACATATTATGAGGAATTAATAGAAGCAATCATATCGGGTTAACGAGTCTGATATTCAACGGTTTTGCCAACATCAAAGAAAATGACGAGTAGGTAGTTACGCTCATAAGTGTTTGTGAACAACCAACATAATAAAGGCGGAATAGTTCACAAAGATTTGAATTACAGACCCAGTCGATTAGGATATCCTCCGGTATATTGCTGTGGTTAAGTCCCGACATTACATTGCTAGCGTATTTTATATTACACAAGGGTGTTATTTTTATAAATTAGAGAAGAATCAAGATTGAGATTTATCTAAAAATTCTATCAAAAGCAGAGCTCAAATTTAATAAATGCCCGGCATTCACTGCAATACAAGTACAATTCTTTTTTTAAAGAAGCGTCTTTCGTTTTGTCATAACTTAACGAAATATTTTTGAGCAGTTTTAATGTATTTATATAAATATTTTCAAAGTACTTTTAAGTTTTGGGTTCAAAGATAAAATCGATATACTATACATTGCCCTTCTTATGCATTTAATGTATCAAACAAATTTGATCACCAAATCGTAATTTCGTAACTGAATACATAATTAATTAAAAATCGGTGTTTCATTCAAGCCTGTTAATCAAAGGGTTTTATGCTATGTGACTACACTAAAAAAATTCTCCACAATCCGAAAATGATGATGGAATTTGATTATTTCGAGTTCGAATTCTAGAATAATTTGTTACTATGATACAGATATATACAATCTCGTTAGCTATATGAGCATAATTGCAATTGGATATGACGACAGCAATATTTTTTATTACTCAAGTCAGGTCAGATCAAACAACATATTTTGTTCATTGCGTCATTGCTGATGTACGATGAAAGGAGACTTTTATTTGATTTAAAAGACTTCGTATGTTAATTTTCAGATTTACTACTAGCGGTATCATGAAACCGTCCGATATACCCAATTTATATTATGTTCAGCAAAATATTTTATAACTGGTCCTTAGCATTCATTCTGCCACTGTCATTATGACACACAATGTGACTTTTTATGCCCATATGCTCAGAACTACAATTTCTTACTTTTCGTTGAGATTTTCTAAAATGGGGTGTCCCAATTAATACTTGGCCAAACTAATTACACTTTCGACACTTGTATTTTAAAATGAGATTAGCGAAATTAGTAATGCGTAGACGCCAAGCATTTCCAGATATTATGAACATATGAACGGAAATTTTTGTGGTATATTTATAATCCCATTTGCACCCAAGTCTACTTGACCTATACGTTGGTTGAATAATTTGCACTTTTGATCAAACAAGTTATTTCGTCAACACAAGGTTGAGTGAAGTCAAAAATGTATTCGTAAGTTACAATTGATGCTTTACATAGTTTTACTAATTAGGAGAGGACAGGTGTTTTCGTTACATCGCATGATTTTCTTTTCTTTTTTAATATTCTTTGTACAATGACGTTAGTGAAGACCACTTCACTAATTTGAAGTCTTATGAATCTTTTATGTGAATTGTGACACTTTATGTTAACATGCTAAATATTACAAAATTGAACACGGTCGCTATCATTGTCTATGACACTCGAAATCATTTTTATAAATTGTCGCGCGATGTCGGAGTGCCAGAAAATAAGAATGATAAGAGCGATGTAATATTACCCAAGTACCATTGACTAATCAACTAATATATTATTTGCAATTGAGATCTCGTTTACTTAAATTTGTTTATTGATTTTTTTGTTTCATTGCTCGTAATGAAGGAGATCCAGCAACGTCATTAGCATACAGGATTTAGATGCGTTACAATTATTATCAAAACACTTCATTTTGAAGTTTTTCTCTTTACGCATGATAGTTGTATGGAACCGATATTTTTACTTTTCAAATATGCATAGTATGCACCAGGACTCAAATTAAATTTCCATATGTTTTTTGAGTAAGAGTTCCATTCATATTCTATTATTTTAAATTCTTTTAAACGCTGATATGCGAAATCAAAAAAAAAAAAAAATTCATGCCCGACCTCGTTATGCTTAATGCCGTATATATTGTTAAATTTTATGGCAGCAATGTGAACGATTTCATATGAAATATCTCGATGGATAATATACGCTTGTTATTAGGCGTTCAAAGTTTAAGAATTAGGAATGATTCTTTGAGTTAGTAACCATATCAAAAATAATCACGGGTATTTTAAAGACATACCGGCACGATTTTCAACTGAAAGGTCTACGTTGCCATTGGAGTTCAAAAAGTATTTTCGCCGGTACGACGGCGTGGTACAGATTTCCTCTTCCATGGAGGTAAAACAGAAAAGAACAAAATTTTTTGGTGAAATTTGGTCGAGAAATGTGCTTCCATAAGTAAAAAACACCTATCACGTGTATATTTATAATTTACTATCTTGTGTATAAATTTTGATGATGCTGACAATATTATCAGCATTTTGATCTACTTAATGCTTCGGTGTTGACGATCTGCCGTTGAATTTTTCAAAAGGAGTTCAACGAAGCTGGATTTTTCAACATGCCAGGTTTGATTTTTACAAGTGCCCAATTGAACATTATAAAGTAATTGTAACGGTAAATTATTTTCAAAAAATTTTGGAAATAAAATATATTTACTGAAGCCCACGGTTTATTCATTATTGATTACTTGAGAACTGCTCCACATAAAATAACGTTATTATAAAAAGATATTTATTGAGGGACAAAATACAATAACGTGTTAACTCGTTCTTACGTATTTCGATAACAATTGGTTACCAATAATTCTGCATAATTTTCTCATTTATAGAGTTGACCTTTAAATTGTTGCTTAATTGCGATGCTATCGCGACAGATAATACATTGACACTAGTACTTTTTGCAGTAATTTGGTAATGCCCTACAAAATAATGTTGTTTATGATTTGCCGCCTAACGCTATGCATCTTCTCGAAAAACGAAATAAATCTAGATGGTGAAATCATACTAATGTACAGGTACGATAAAATTTGCATTCTACAATATTTATTCTAAGAAACAAAATATAAAACGTCAACATAACACGACGACAAAGAGTTTTCAAGTGAATGTATTGTTCTATTACATAAGTTGCGTCAGAATGATTATAACTCTGATTCCAGCATATTATGACCTTAGTTTTGTTTTCTTAGAAACTATCGCAGGACAGGTGTCACTGACGAGACAGCGGATTGTGGTTGTTCTTTCCCAAGGTAGTAGACCTCCCTTTCAGTCTGCGGGAATATCATTGTTATGTGTTCCACCTGCTATGGCATGTTTAAAAACGCTTAGGAATTTATCTTAATGAATTGACCTTGATATTTAAAATTAATGATGGTGTAGTGCTTAGTGAAAATGTTTGGATTTCACTGTATTTTATTTTCATAACTTTTGTTAGGATATCAACGTCATCGCCAGGTGCAAGTTTTGAAGGCTAAATTTATCGCGCGTGTGGTACGTTTTTCGTTTGTATTGCTTTTAATGATATATTCTATGTTAAGATGTCAACATTGTGATGTGTGCGTCCTTTTTATATTTAAGACTGTATTTATCTTTAGCACACATACTTCGGCCTGATACCTATTAGTTCAATTCTTCCTCGCCATTTTGTAAGCATAAGTTCCACTGCGTAAAGCTGATTTGTAAAGGTATAAGGTACAACTCTAAAAACGTAAAGCTACTATAAATTTCCTTACCAATACATGAAGCATCCGGTCATTAACGTGACAAGCAAATAAAAAAATATTTGAAAATACTGTATTGCAAAATATTTTGATAATCATGAAATATGAGAATGTTACTCACAATATTTATCATATTCCGATTCACCAACAATAGATCCGTTAGGCAAGATTTTGAGCAACGAGCTGCTCTGTCTGTGATACATTTTGTAAACCTTTTTTTGTGTTTCCCAGAATTCGGCGGTCGATTTGCTTTCCAGATGTCGTAAGCCTTTTTCCGAATTTGGCGAAGATGTTGAGGAAAATAAATAGTCATATTTTGATGATCTTCTTACACGGCTACGATTTATCACGCGCCCATTTCGGTTTGCTACCATACTTGAAGAAGGTATTTGAGGTTGAATTAGAGCGGAGTCAAAATTTGAAAAATGCTCTCGAGAATTTTGTGTATTCCGATTTATCTTATCTAATAATATATTGTTGGCATTAACAAAAACATTTTTTTCTTCGTCCTTCCTTCTCGGCTTAAAATACCAAAATCGGTTTTTTAAATATTGTTTATTGTTAAAGTCAACTTTTGGTTGTGACTTGAGCGCCATTAGCCGATGTAAAAGTGAAATATCTTTCGATTCAAATGCCAATGTCTCAGGTGCATTTAACATTATCTGCAAATCAATGTCTTCTCCTTCAGCATTTGAATATGAATAACTTTCAAGAAAATTTGAAATGAGCATTAAAACCATCAGCAATATTGCACTTTTCGTTTCCAACAGACGTAATCTTTTTGTCATCTTAGTTCTATTGAGCAACGTGTTCTTTTTCGCCCACGATCGCGAAATCTACGTTCACGTATAATCCGTTCCTTCCTTCGTAATTTGTGGCAACAACGCGGAGAAAGTATTTTGTCACGCCACTGAAGTAATCACTTCTGTCGAGTTTCATGTTTTAAATTTTTAGGTATCTGCGGAGAATAATTCTGATATTTTATTTTGAAATATTAATAAATACAATAAGAAAAATACATATATTGGTTTTTCAAGTATATGCCACATATTAACTGCCAAAGCGTTGTCCGACAGTGTTCCGGGCTTATCATCACTGTTTCTGGATGTATAGTTTACAGTATGTCTAATTTAAAAAATGATTCGAGTAAATCGAAATATAATTAGCAAATTTGAGCAATGGGCAAATTTGAGCAATGGTAAATTAACAATAAAACCGGAATATATGTACATTGCCGGTGCTACGTGTTCGACACCCACCTGGACTCGAACTGGTCATATAATTACGATGTCACAATTCACGCCTCAAGCTCTGAAAATTTCGGTATCATGGGGAAAATGCATTGGGCGAATTTTCAACATACCCAAACTTTTGTTAGTATCTAATTGAATACAGCAATTGCAAAATATTGCATTTGCTCAAAGCGTGTAAATTGATGCCAATTGTATAAACTAGTTTAGGATAAAATATAATTTCATTTTTATCCTGTGGATGGTGGGTAATACGGCTTAGCAATGCGACATAGCACGACCTCTCGTGCGAATTACAGTTCCAATTCGGAGGTGATGAGTTTGGCTCAAATGTTTAGGAGTCTTTTTTCTATACACGGACATGTTTGGTGGAGGAAACCGCAATCGAGTGTTACGTGAACCACCACGGACCATGTGTCCACTGATTAAGCTAACCGAGCATCCTTCATGCTAAATTTTACGCAGCTATTTGTATAACTCTGCCGCCAGTTGGTTATTTATAGGAGCTGCATCCAACCTTGCGCGTATAATAAATTTCGATTAAATCGGTTGAATTACCTAAAATGTTTTAATAAATATAATTACAATATTATAGATATTAATATCTTCATAAATATAATTAATGTTAACATTTCGCGTTTGGGGAGATCAGTCATCTCAAACCCTGTTGTTAAAATATTCTAAAACTCGCACTGTCGTTTATCGCTGTGTATAATTGACAATCAACCAACAACTGACGAATGTCGTTTTTTTCTTGTCTAAACGACAATGTACGTCTGCTATACTACACTCTTGATCTGCTTGGCGCATAAACTGGCACTTACATCACTCAAATACAATATGCATTGTCGGGTGTGGCGGATTGGCCTTCTGAGTCAATAAGGCACGTGTGATATCGCCAAGACAATGTCTTCAGTTTGTTCTGGTAGTCGCATTCAATAACTTTCAAAATGTCAATAGTGTAATGTTTAGCTATATCCAATATATTGCGTGACAAAGATAACAATACAATCGCTTCATCCTAATCTACCCACCAAAATAGATAAACCTATCGCGATACGCTGAAATGCATAGCTGAGATAATAAATATCGGAGTTTGTAAATATTTCCAAGTTTTGTAATCCGTATTGCGAATCTCGTGTTGCTATTCTATCCTAATGTTTTAAACAAAAAAGAGCAACATGTAAGCCTTCCTAAGTGGTGTAGCGACGAGTGAGTGGTCGCAGGAAATGAACTCGCAAAGAAAATAAATTATACATAAATACTTCATTTCTCGCCATATATCATTGTAGTCATGTTTTTAATGGTCGCCACAATATTAATCCTATAATGTACTCGGACAATATGCGAGGCCTTCGATACTATTTGTACAGTGAAATTTAGCGATAAGCTGAAAACTAATTTGTACTTTGATACGCTATTTGCTGATTGGCAATGTCAGAGAAACATTCGGTGTGGTGGCTGTAATCACGGATACAACGTATCAGTCGGCCCACAGTTGGTCACACATCAGTAAATTATTCTCACACTCAATTGCTATAAAAGCCTGCTGAACTGAGAAGTGCACGGCACAGTCCTAGAATGTTCCGACGTTATTTGCAAGCTTGGGGGAACTCATCAATGCCATATCCCGCAAACTAGATATCACATACCCGGTCTATAATCTACCTTTTTTAAATCTTTTTCAGTCAGTCTCACGCGTCTGGACTAATATTTAAATTTTCGTGAGGATAAACAGGTGTGGAATTTCTGGGTATTCATATTTGGATGAAATTCTAATAAAAAGCGACAAAACGCTTGAAATAACAATAGAACTTAAACAAGAGTGTAGCAAGCCAATTGCCGTATGAACCCACCGAATCGATGAAACGTGCGCAAAGTCGTCACGAGTTGACTGAGGCACATTGACTTTCCTTGGGCAAAATAAAGGATTAAAACATCAAGGCATATTTTCCATAAATAAATTACGCGAATGTATTGCCAGGATACCACACCCCATACGCCACACTGTCGATAAACCTATTTGCGCGCACCTCCAAAATATTTGCGAAATACACTAACCAAGTGAATAAAAATCTGTGGAATGCAAAGGCGAACAAGCTGAGCATACAGAGGAAATGTTACCTCATATTAGTGGTGACAAATATAATTATCATAAAATGGGCGGTGTCACTGATCAATATTAAATTTGGTTATCGTTGTTAATTCCCAATCCAATGATTTCAATCATGTTCCACATATCAATCGCCCCGTCGGTGCGAGTTACCAATGTCCACACCTACCAAGCAAAATCTTCAGAACTATGTACGGACTATAAATTTTTATTTATTTGAACGAAGTTGAAATGATCAGGCTCAAAAATTACTAAAACGTCGTAGAAAATGCTCATATAACCAATGGACTGAACACTTTCATTAAGTTATAATATAAGCTTAAGAGGGGGAATGCGAGTAGTGCATCATTCGTGAAATGTTGGAAAAATTAGAACACTATTTCAAAATTCATATACACATTGTTAAATTTTTTTGGCAGAGAGGAAGGACAATCAACAATTTTTATTAATATTACTAAAGAAACAGACCACGCGATTTTGTCCAGTGAACGGGAACGCAAAAAACACAATAAAAGAAATTTGTAGTTTGGGTATTTCGTTTAAAAATATTTTGTCGAGTGTAATTCACAGAAAAGCGTAGTTTATAAGTGACTTAAGGCTCGACAAGACATGTCCGGATAAAAATTTCAGACTGTGTATGGTATAAATTTTGAATCTCGGTAAACCAAGATGAACTTTATAAACCAAGTTATACAGGTTACTTCATTGTAAAGGAAGTTTAACAACGTTACTTCTATTTCAATTCATCTTATGTTTACAAACTGGGAGATGGTGAGATTTATGACAATCGCAGATTGGTAAATTTGTAAACACATATCAAAACTGCGCATTCCATGTGGACGTATCTATATCAGTAAATACAACGCACGTGTGGTGCACACTTGCGTAACGCGCACAATTAAGACAGACTATGAATAAACAAGCACGCACACGTACAATCTTTCCAAAATTTTAACCTTTACCGTGGATGGGGCGAGTAATAGACTATACCTGAACCTGTGCCAATAGTACAATTAATAATCGTATTGGGCGCTTTGTAAATCAGCAAACAATCCTGACGTCCTGTCAGTAAACGTGGCAGCATCAATAATATTTCGAAGTTGCTAGTTAATGAACTAAAGGATGTTGAACCCATCCAAAAAAGATTAATAACCCTGGGGTTTAAATGAATTGACTGGAATGCGTGACACTGTAACTGGACGCGACTAGAAATAGCTAGTTAGATATTTTGTGAAGAACATAATGCAGATATAACAGATTGGAGACCGGCAGCAATGTCTTTGCCAGGTTCAAGAGTTATGCATCGGTTGATTGCGTGGTTATACCCATAAGTATTAACGATTGATAGATTCAAATTGGGTTTTTATAAAAAATACTATAGGTTTCTCCCTTACCCATCATCCGATTGACATGAATTTTGAAATAGATATTATATTCAGTCTCACGAGCCACAAAGCACATAATATGTTTCAATAAAAACGCTTTGGCTCAGAATGTCAAGAATTATGATCGAGATATAGTCTGTCGTGAAAAGTTGCAGATTATGATTGGCCTCGAGGCAGAAACAGAACCGATTTGCAAAAGATATTGACACGAAAATGGCATTTACATTGCAAAATACCAACAAAAACATTCATTTTTGGTGAGATTGTCGTTTTTTTTTTATTTTCCACCAAAACATCCTTCTATTTACAGCGTGTTAGAAAATTTTAAGCAAGCTTTACGTTGACACATTCCAAATATGAACTTTTCATCTCATTTTCATTTCTGATAATAGCAATTTGAATTTTTAAGTTGGCTCTCAAGTTGGTTGGTTTACTAAATTGACATTGCTTTTGATTGATTTGGATATTGGTATGCAGCCCACTAGTTCAAGTATTGTACAAATGTATACTATTATAATATAGTTGGAGACAAAAGACCTGCTGCCATTAAAAAATTCCAAATTATTACAATCTTGCTTTCTGAATCGTTTTAAGTACCGGAAAAAGAACCTATTGGTACATTGTTTAAATTGTAGTCGTCATTTATTTCTGTATGAAATTTCTAAGGTGCAGTTGCTTGTTTTTCATTTGTGACAGCTTTGACATCCGTGTTCGCTATGTGAGTCCTTTTCATGTATTTTTTCCAACATTGCTTAACGTGAATTTGATTAAACAAGTTAGCCGATAATGGCAACTAGCGCTAGTCTGGGCATTTCACACCACCCACGTAGTCAAACTTGCAGATTATACACATTTCATTTTAGTCAATTTATCAACCAAGAATGAAAGCAGCTTAAGTTACAAGATTTGAATGAAGTGAAAACCTGCGAAAACTGCGCCCCAAAGTTTGTGGTTTTATACCGCACGTTCATATATTATGCGGTAAAGGTAAGAGACTGGTAGGAGACGTAAGTTTCATTGGTGTATACACATCAGAGAAAAACACCAAATAATACAAAATATATTTGAATTTCAACTTCTGGCAGCTAGTTGCATATAACGATTAATCATTTACAAATACAAAAAGTTAAACGACCTGCCTCGAGGAAGGTTATTGCAACGAAACGAAGAAGTGGTAGGTGGTTTATCATTGTCCAGGGCATATTCCGATTACTGTCCTTTACCATGGTCGTTCAGTCTTGTATGGAATGAGAAGCATGCTTTGGCAGTGATTATGTTTGACAATATAAAACAATCGAAGAGACGGCTATAGAATTCTTTAGAAAATAAACTATATGAATGCTTCAAAATTTCTTAACGCACTAAAACTATCATTTTCAAAAATATATTGACAATGGGGATACCTCCTACTCTAGCTGTGCTAGCATATTTTTCTGCTTTTAGTGTTTTTCCTAAAAAATATAAAAATCTATTCTATTTTCTGTAGAGATTCGAGCAATCAAACTACTTTACTTTACCACTCGACGCTCTGTCATATCATAGCGCGTCAAACGTCAAATACTTCGTAATGGCCAAACGTTTGCATTTATATACCGAGAAAGAAAATATCATCGAGGTTATATTTAGCATACCTGGAACATACGTCAGATATTTGTCCGATAAAGATCTTCTTGCAACCCTTGTGTTTCCTCCTACGCTTTTCGGTTATGAAAGGGCATCATCAATCTGAAAAACTACCTGGGGCGCTGTATTTTGATGCTCTTCCAACTAAATTGTGGTATTTCGCCATTGGTGCCGGGTTTCAATTCAGCGCCACATCAAGATAAAGAGGTCCTACAAAGTGAGGTCACGTCTTTTTGTTCGCTCTGATCAATGGGCGTTATCATTGGAAATCGTTTTTAGTAAGCTATTAACCAGTCACCGCCTCTACGATAGTATTTACAATCGAAAAGCCTTTTTGTTCCGTAGTCAAGAAACTTTTCATGATTAGCTGTCATTTATACATTTACCTACAGTTTTCAAATCTTAACCACGCATTTCACGGCTATTATTCAAACGCATCCGTTAATTATTAAATATACTAATAATTAATTCGCAGCTTAAAGATCGGTGGCGCAGTTAGGTAAGCATGGGTTACGATGCTCGACCTCCAACAAGGCAAGTAATAGCAAAATTACTCCATTGAAATAGTCAAAATTGTAACAAATAAACTGTATTCATTGAATCAATAGAACGTCTTAGAATGTTTTGGTGTACGCTAAAAAATTAATCATAAAAGGAGAATCAAGAATATTATAAAGTTTCATTCTCATAATTTGCTCCGTACTCAATATGACCAAAAAGTTGCTCCTTTCCAGGAGGTTCTTACTAAAATTTAAAGGATTTCTAGAGTCGCTTAAAAGAATGTGATTTATATAGCTGAAATAGTTTCGCTTGACACGAACACGATAATGATAAGCTAAATGCATAGCTTCATGAATTACTTAAAATTGAGAAAAGACACATTTCATTTTATCCCCCGTCCATTCGAATTCCTGTAATTCTAGAATAAGATCTGATTTGACCTTCGCATTAGCAGGGAAACCAAAAAAAAAACATATTGAATATGGTATTTTATATAAAACAATAAAAGGACAAAATATTCAAAGTAAAACGAATTTATACGTACAGGGCCAAGCGCACTGGAACTGCCACCGCATTCTGATATTGATAGTAATTTTCGATATATATGTGAGCTTGGCAAACTAAGCATATTTGGCATTTGTATTCAGAATTGCCAACACTACCAGCACCATTATCGTTTTAACATGGCAACTAGTTAAATATACGATTGGTTATGCAATCGCCATTTCTCTTATAATTCTCCCAACAAAGTTGTGTCATAATTGAACAGGTAACGTCATTGCCGCAAACAGGAGTAATGCATTTATTTTATACAGATGCAAAATTACAACTTTCAAACAAATTTTTATGTGAATACTAATCTAAATAATGTCAAAAATTTCCAGAAAAACTTGATATCATGCTGAATATTTGTTGATGTTAAATATTTTGCAGTCAGTGAGCATTCCCGCTGTTGTAAATCAATTTAAATACATTATAAGATTGAGTGAGAGCAGTAGCATGTAGATTTACAGTAATGGCATAACCCAAAGAACTAAAAAGTTGTTCTCTCATAAGTTTGGAGAATGGTTTACATCCTACAACACTTTAAATGGTTCAAAAAATTGACAAATTAGAAGATATATTAAACAGTTTGTTGTACTCAAAGTTAAAAATATGTCCTCAAACTCCCTTCTAAGACTTGTTAAAGTTTCGCTGAACAGACCAGTAGCTGGGAACCTACTTTTTTTGCAGATCATTCGATAGCGGAATTTTTATTAGTAAAATGTAAAGAAGCTTTATTTCGACATGTTTCGAAACAGGAATTTATAATGACCTATGTTGCCTCTCGTATGTTTTTTGTCATTTTGATGATAAACAATTTATCCTAACAATGACCTTTTAGTTAAGGTCAAATATTTTCTAATATGGCGTTTCTTTGCTGTGTCAGAATAAATGAATGAAGGTAGCCCACATTAGAATCACACAAAGTAGTTTTGGCAAACATATGCTTCAAATGCCCCCATTGACGCCTTGTCGTAAAAGATTGATTGCACGAAGATACAATTGGATATCAGTGGCCGATAGATACCTCGATCATTTTTTCTCTTTCGAGCTGTCCGCATGCTATGTATAAATTGTCAGGTCTTCAATCGATACAATCTCTTGATTTTGAACAATTTATATGAGAAGCCAGTCAGGAAAATGTTCAGGCAGTTGTTCTAAGCATGAGCCACGTATGGATTGCTTCGCCAAGTCTCGGACCACCGGTGGCCTGCGGTTAACAAAATAAACTTACTGGATGGGAAAGCGACGTGAAGGCACATGTACATGTCAAACAATATGACCCAGGCGCCACGTTAGGTAAAGATACCGACTGACACACAAACATGCGTCGACATTTACTCCATAATATCAACGAAGTCAAAATATTTAATAGATACGCACGATTAGAAGCTGTTAGTTCGCTTGGTGTGTTTGTAATTAACCGCATTGTAAAAGATATCGTAAAAATAACCTAAAATGGTACATTTGGTGCGTCTGATGATTCATTTTTCTGCTTTGACCAGTTGCGCTGAACAGGTTTAACTGTCATTTTCTAGTAAGTTGACGAGCTGCAAACAAACGTTTTGGGTCAAATCCGACCATGGTCTATATGTCAGCTACGGAAGCCCACGCGTGATTAATTGCCGTGATTCGTGGTTTTATAAAAGTTGTAAATCGGTGCATAATACATACTTTTACGGTTTTACGATTTCCTACATTTTGTAGTAAAATTTGACCTGGTTCGATGGATTTCTTTTGAGAATTCCGTGGTATATTTGGAGGCGCTCGTAATACTTTATATTTTTACGATAATTCACAATTTATAAAAATAAAGTTCTAAATTTAGAATTTATTCCTATTTATCTAATTGCTGTCCAAACAGTTCTCATTCCTATACATCTAACTCAATAGGACGATTCGTGGATCTTTTGATAAAATAAAGTTTATTGCACATTCTGATAAATCTAGGATTGATTTTATCAGTTTTATACATATATCTTGAGGTTTTTGAATTATTTGCTATGGCTAACCGTGAACATACCGGGGAGCTTATGCAAAATAGCCTTTAAGGACGGGTCTTTTTAAGACCATAGAAACCTAAGCTCGCCGAGTAGCAAACGTATGCAATTCTAAACAACCTGAAAATATTTTCCCCGATTCGATTTGTCAAGTATGGGTCACTGATGCGCAGCTGAGTTTACACGTCTGATAAGTAAAAAAAAGGGTATGAAACATTTCAAAACTTGATGCTATGAAATCCATCTATGAACTCAATAAGAAAATTTCCTGTTTTGTTGACGGCGCGATTCATCAGTGACCTATACTAAAGAACCAACAAAACAGGAAATTTTTCTTATTTTTTTACGTATGAGTTCGACAAGCACAGCGTTATTAGGACTGAAAACATTAATATATCTTCTTGTCAAATCTATTGTTCCAGTTTGGGATAAAACGAAAAGTTTTCGAGCAGAACATGCATGGACAAGTTAACGTGAGACGTATATTAAAGCTAGCTGTAAGCGACTATCATATTGAACAAGCTAAAACGTTATTTAATTTTTCCAGCACTACTGAATTTTAAATCAGAGGCGCTTTATTAATAAATAGTTTTTTTTTTATTAGAAACTAAAAATGGGAAATTTATTCTGTCAAACTTTTAATAAAATTGTAACTTGCCTTTCTCTTTCTTTGCTGAGAAACTACGACACTGACTATTACATGCGGTACTACAGACTGCGGATTTCTAAACTGAGTCAAACAGATTGTTTATTTCATTTTTAAAATGTTCAAGAAAAGTTTCGAAGTATTCGTTTTATTGTAACCAGTTTATACGTCTCGAATTCCCTTCTTTTGATTAAAGCACGAGTCTCTGTGTGTTCCTTTTGTTTGTATTCTTTAGTAAGTAGCTACGAAGAACTACTGTCCTCATCCTCAAAGCGAGAGACCGTCTCCATCTGAAACTGCTGATCTTGTTATTTAGTTGTCACGCATGGGACAGTGAAGGTTCGTGCCATTAAATAACAATCCATCTACGTCACATACTTGACAAGCTTTTCGTTATTAAGTGATTTGGTGTTTGTGAGGTGAAAATAACTAAATAATGATGGACGTCGAAAGTTGTATTGAGTTGATTTTAGACAATGTCGATTAAATAAACACGATAGCTCCCAGCTTTGTGGGTCCTATCCAAAGTCGGACATTCCATTAGATGAAAACATCAACGGAAATATTGAACAAATCATCACACAAATTAACCAATACATCTACATACCAGTGAAAGAAAATCTCCACGCCCAATTACAATACGTCATTACAAAATGCCATCGTAAATTCCTCGTGAAATGTTATGTAAAATCCAAGCCAGAATCCGAATTCGCAGATACAATTAAATTTTATCGAAATAAAACTTCGTTTATCTAACTTATTTGAGCGAGAACTAAAAAATAGCAACGCTATAACATATCATATCTCTGCATTGGGGTCAAATATATCAAAACTATATCAAAACGTCATCTTGAAGTTGGTTGTCGTACACACCTTGCGAAACATTCGCGGTGAGCTATCCTTTCAGTTTCTGTACCAAATGCTAAATTCATTTTCATGGTTGCGTTTATTTTGGTATCGAGTAAAGAACAATACACAAGAAAGGCTAAACATTAGCGTGGTGTAAACTATGACTTATGCCGAC
Organism: Styela plicata; assembly: GCA_963675895.2. Lineage (NCBI taxonomy): Eukaryota > Metazoa > Chordata > Ascidiacea > Stolidobranchia > Styelidae > Styela > Styela plicata. The sequence continues at coordinate 5,682,578 of OZ023151.1, read as the reverse complement.
AGTAACTGTATAAAAAACGATCTCAAATCATTAGTTGAAACATTATTCATCGATCATTTAATTGAATACTTGTTTTTCGTGTTACCAAGCATTCAAGTATACCATTGTACTTCGCCTAATGCGTAGGATAAAACGTTACAACAACTTAGACCGGATATTGTATGTTTTACGCGTTGATAGTTGTCTACTTAGCACCTATTTTTATCTGTTCAAAGCCAAAATTGGAATACGTCAAAGTGATTACCGAATATCGGATTTCATGTCGTCTATCGCAATACGGTATATTTTTCTAACTTAAACTGAAAAATATGTGCCATTACTATCCTTCAATCTGCCTAGAAAGCAATCTTGTCAGGACTGTGCGTATATTGCTTCATCGCTTTTACTGTAATATGAAATATTAGCCTCTAGGCGCCGCATATTTGGCGGTTTTTTCTTTAAACCTCAACTGCTTTCGCGCTTATTTTCTCAATTTTGCTAAATCTTGTACGCATTTTGGCCAAAAATTGTTTTATCAAAATACGATTTGTGAATCACGCTACCAAACAAGAATCTTTTTCCTTAACCACATTTTATCGAATACTATTAATTGATACGATTGGATTTCCGGGATTGGATATCTATGTGGTTTCAACTTAACAAAACAAAACAATTGACATTAGGGTCAGATTAGGGTTGCAAAGTTTCGGGAATTTTCATGGGAGGTAATTTACCATCGTCAATTTTGGCAATTACCAGGATCTTTGGGAATTTTCAAGAACTTTCAATATACTTTATGTTGTCGCTGTGGCCTGGCATTTATATTATAAAACAAGTATACGTCATGACCTCACGATATTTTGTTTCGTGTACAGTAGTTCCGGAAATGAAAATACAATAATCACTGATAAACGATAAATTCAGCACAAAATTAGAATGGAAGACTGTTCAACGTTCAAGCACTTGGAGAAAATATTCATTGGGTTTTCATCTACTCCAACAAGCTGATCATGACTTCATCGCTTGAATCATTGCTATCAACTTGAGTTGATTAGTCATTCGCCTGTTGACTTGTGATTAGGCTGGGAAAAAACAAATCATTTGGAATTCGAACCGGATTCAGATAATTTTTTCGAATCGAATCTTCAATTTCGTATACATAATAAATATGACATTTTTACTTTTACAAATTGTTTCTATAATTAAAATCCACAGATTTGTAGTCATGAATTACTAATATTAACATAAAAAGATATGAAGGGAATGTATTTTCAATTCACACTCCATGTCAAAGCGAGAAAAGTTCTATATTTGAACAATAGAATGCGATCGATTTCGGTCAACTTTGAAAATTCACTTTATTTAGAAATTTTTGTTCCAGTGAACGATTCAGGATTAGTTCGAATAATATGTGCTTCGGATCGATCTGAATCACTGAAGTAAATTGTCCAGCTTTGTAATAAAGTTATCAGTGACCCTTTTTTATTGAAATTCACTCCAAGCAAGGCCGGAAGCAGTTCCCAAATGGTACCAGCCAACAGCCACTCAATAGTAAAGAGTTTCTGAAAGATGTAGTACAGACAACTGCACTATAAAAGGAAAACAATCCAAGCAGAACTGAACCGAAATGATGAAGTGTAGCCAGTGATATGTGCCCTGGGCGATGGTAACACCACCTACCACTTCTTTCCCAAAAGCTTTACAGGTAACATTCCGAAATTCCCGGAAACTTTCCACCCATTCGCAACCTTAGGTCGGATGCCGCTTAATGTATTATAATCAATAGAGATTCTCTCCTAATTTTTAGTTTTCGGAGAAATGAAAGAGAAAACATCTTGCGACCACTTATATTTATCACTAGTCATCACAATCTTGCAAAAAGTTGATCAAAATCAACATTTTTTGTCATTAATGATACTGTGGCACAATTTCCAAAACCACAATTGATATCGATTTGTCACGCAACAAATCGTTCTTTTATTACTTATAGTACTCAAGTCCAAAAAATATATTATATTCTATTTTTCAACGCTTCTGATGATCGTATCTTTTGAATACTTAGATAATGGGTTTAATAGTATTTATTTTACAGCATGGCGATTTGCGACAACGCTACAATAACTGTGTCGAAATATGCAAACTTGAAAATCTCAGCCATAGGTCTACAAGAACATCATGTCTATCCTGGTTTTATAAGCGAAAATTAGACGTTTTGACACCACAGCATTTTGTTTATCCATGGTGCAAAAATATATCACAGTGATTTTACTCGTGGAGTTGCGTATGCATCATTGAATTCATTATTTGTTTATTATTTTTATTGGATTTGCGGCTTGGCCATTGGGATATTCAACTCATTTTTTGCCTTGTAAAGCCAGTGACCCACTTGACTTTACGCATTTATTCAATGATTAACTTTTTTGGAATTCTTCAATTTTTTCACTCGTTTTCTAGTTGAATTTAAGGAGCTTTAACAGACAATCTTATACATAATATATATCCCTGAAAACTATTGGTTATATCCCTTATACTAATTTTAAACTATGGATACCACCGCCCACGAAGTGAAAACTCATTATATGACTTCCGGAATGCAAAAAAACGTAACGTGTACGTGTAAAATTTGAAATTGAAAAATGTAACATAATCGATCAAATAAAATTTTATGGATCACTGTTTGAGAAATAACCTCCATGGAATAACTTTATAAACCGTCTTCCTATTTTTCACATTTTTGGCGATACCTCTAGGGTATTACGTCGGCGGCCAGATCGAGATTATGATAACTTGTAGTAAACACAATGAAAAACTTTCTATCCTATTATTAATTCTAAAAACATGTCAGATTGATAACTTTGAAATAGTTGAAACTTTCAATGACTCATTTATTTTCAATGGAGAATGGTACTGTGGTTTTTATCAATCTAGGTCAGGGCGGTTCTCGACTACAGCTACATTTGGGCTTTGAAACCCCTCGCTGTTAACGCTTAATTTGAAGCAGAAAATTAAAACAAAATTAGGAGGTTATGCCCCTAATTTTCCTGCTCTATCGAACAGATTTGATCATGTGGGCGCCGTTAAGAAAAAGCTCGGATTTTGGTATGTGAAAATATTCAATAATTTGCAATTGTTGTCGTATTAAGAAATGTCCATTTTGACAACATTTAATTTATTACATAAATTACATTTTGCTACTAAAGCTTTATCTTTCAGTGCGCATGTTTGCTCCAAAAACGGGAGATCACTTGCCTAAAAGCAAAATTTCTATTGTTCTCAACGCCAGTACGAATATAAACATTACTCTTTCGAGAATTTTTGATTCACTATTATCAGATTTTAGAGGTTTTAAATAATGTAAACATTTATGAAAGATACAATTGCGTTTGACCATTTTGTACATTGACGTATATCATGTGGAAAATATTACGTTGCAATAGCGAGCTGCTGTCACCAGGCAGAGTCATAGATAAAGAGGAATCTATACTCATTCTAGATGAATAAAACTTGTCAGAATGGGAGATATAATAAACATGTTTCAATATCTTCGAGTTTATTAAGCTATTTATGTTTGTACTCCTATGAGTACATTCTCATTTCTTTTTCTGCATTTAAAATTCGTTTGAAATATTAGACCATACTTTATGACTTGTTGTTACAAACTATTTTTATATCCATGAATTGGACATTCGTGTATTTCTTTGATTATAATACTCTTTTAATGAGGAACATATTATTTTTTATGATGTTTTGTGTTTTCATGCCCAACACTGGCGAACCACAATATCTAGAATTTATTTTCGAGGAATTCAAGATTATTTATCTAGCGTAATTGACGTTAGTCATGTCAGAAATAAGACCCCGCGGCACCTACAATGGTTTATTATTCTGATGCGTATTCCGAGTATGTCACTAATTATGGCAGTAAGCTGCATGTTGTTTATTTTGTGTGAAATTATCGCTGAAGCTCGCTAACAAAAACAAATGCGGTTTTTAAAAAAAATCTGGGATGGGTCACAATTCCCTACAGTAAGCTGTGGCATTGAACATAAACTTGTCACGAGTTATTAGCAGTAATGACTTGACGCATGTGATGTAATGTTTCCGTTTGCTTGGAATGATGGTTATAATATGATATGAAAATGAACTGTCAATTCACGCACTCCCAAGGGTTTTAGTTTTTGCCTCTGAGTTTAATGTGGCATCATTATTACAGATTTCTTGGGGAGACCCCTATTGTTTTTCGTGGCATCTATTTGGCTATTCGATGACGTCACAATAAATAATTAACATGAGTAAATAAACATTTGGTCGTTTCCAGCAAACGGACCATACTATAAATTTGATTTCCGCATAACATACCGCAACTGTTTATTTGGTAAACAATGCCGTAGCGAGGGGCGTGCGAGGCGCGTGGAATGAAGTTGAGAGGAAGTTGTGGAACTATAGCGGCAGAATATCGCCGCTTCTTTTAGAATTAGTGGCTTCATTAGGTAAACATTTGCAATTTTGAATATGACGTCACCGAGACGACGATAAGTAAGTTCAAGCAAGATTCTTCTAGCCATCTCCATTAAAATACGTACTTTTTCAAAATATGTGCTTTGGTAAGCATGGTTTAATGAAAGATTACGTCGTAAACGCATGGTTCTTTCGTAGATAATTCTCTGCTAAATAAAATTTTGGATTGGTGGCAAAACAACCAGATATGACTTTTCAACCGTAGATCAGTTGTCAACGAATACCATTGCCGACCTTGCTCAGAGGGAATGCCAATAAAAAAATATGCATATAGAGCGTTTAGCATGTAGGGCGAAAATCACAGACCCAGCTGGGAAATCTCATTACATAAAATGAAATTATTTCTAATGATTTTGATACCGTGATCACTGAAATATCTGGATTTTTATGCATGCATATTTTAGCCCCATTGTGCCGAAGCAATATATGTATTAAAAGCGTACGAATTGTAGTGTGAGTTGGTACATTTAGATATACTTTCACCAAGGTCCTGTGAATTTATGCATTGCAATTGAAGATACTACCTCGCGAAGTCATATTTGTTTAAAGAACAGCATCATGTAATGTAATCGCATCCGTCAATTTTTTATCTTATTTGACGTCGATTTGGAATATTTAAACACTTCGATTCGAATACTGGAGGAACATAATTTTGTTCAAATTTTTTCAACATTACGTAAAATTGGTTGAAGTTTCAAATACCTTTGTTTTAGATATGTCTTGGCATTCGAAGACGCTTAAACTGATTTCGCCGCCATCGTTCTCCAATATTACCGCTAAAATTTCTCCCAAAAATTCCCCATAGTTTTTCTTCGGACTACCGTCATATCTCTTTCTGAGCTAACAGATTTCAAGCGCACACAATGCGGGAATTTTATTGGGAGCAGAAGTAACTAACATTTCAATTCAACTCATGATATCTCAGCTTTGTTTTGAGTGGTACATATACTTACTGGCACCTCAATGTATACTTACTAAAACGCTGGTCCATAATATTTGTTATTTATATGTGTATACTTCAATTGAATTTATGTGTAATAATCTTATATTTCGAATAGCATTTATATGTGGTAGGAGGATAATAATTTCAAGTTTAATGTTAACAATATCCAGCCCTCGTGACTAATCATTCATCATCACAGAAAGAAATTTTAAATGAAATTTTTTGAAAAGAATGTTATTCCAAGTCGTATGTAATTATGTTTTAGTGTACCAAACATATAAAAGCGGTAAGGATATTTAAATGATGGAAGCATGTGTCTTCCCAAATATTAGCATTAAAAACATTTTCGAGAACCCACTGCTCGAGCTCTTTTCTCAACGTAGCGTATGGACAAGTTTATTTTATGACATTCTGCCGATTTCTGATGTCATATATGTCCATTATATTTATGACAACTGGAATCATCAGTACAAAAAGAAATGTGATTACTATTCGTTTTACCCTTCGCATTGGTGTTATAAGACTACTTTATAGACTCACTTTGTAGTCAATATGCCCCCAATGCAATTACGAACTAAAAGAACCGATGCTGTCCACGAGTGCCACAATTGTCTATCTGATATATTTTCCCACAATTCTGATCGTGAAACACAAGTAGGTGCTAGTTTTAACATTCATATAGAAAGCGGTATGAATTATTACGAGTGTTTGACTGGGAATTAGGCTTATTTGTGATGATACTTGTCTACTAGACACACCCATATTTGGCCTTTTCCAAGTCGGTACTGCAGAAGCCCTTAAATTACGTAATGGCATTTAAGCTTTTGTTTGCCATCCGTGGTAAATAATTTTTTATTAACCTGGAAATCCGATATCACTGAAGCTCACGCTTCTGTGTTTAGCGTGCGAATACACCATTGTAAGATCAGATGAAAAACGCCGCCCATTATGTTGGGCGTTTTCCCACTGGTTATGGCACTTGACATCTTCAATGGGAAGGTATAACAAGAAACTTGAGTAAGAAAGAAACTTTGGGAAATAAAAGTCTTATGTGTGCCGCGTTTGGTTTCTTGAAAAATCAAAAGCGACATTTTCATTGTTGATGCATGCATTGAATGCACTATTTATGCTAGAGAGCGAATATTTAAAAGAGGAAGACATGTAATTCCGATCAATTGCAAATACCTAATTAAGGTGTTTGTGGTCCCTCTTGGTATAAATATTATAGGAAACAAGCTCTTTTACCAATTAAAATTTCTTAACAATGACTATTGTATCGCATCATAGAAATCTTTCCCATTGTATAATCGCTCAAACTTAGCCTGGCATTTTGTAAATCGAACATTACTCAGTAGTTTATTTTAATTTTAGTAATTTTCAACAGATATAGAAAAACGCATTTGAAAACAAACAGTAATCAAAATAAGAAACCTTATGTACAAATAAAATAAATTAATACCAATAATGGGGAAAAATATTACAAAACACTTATATCACTTTACATATATAGCACTTATATACAATGTTTTTAAACGATATATTCAAATGCCATACATGCAAATAATATAGGGAAATTTGATGATTCAGTAATATTTTTCTAACTTAAGTGCACTGAATATCATTAACGAATTATTGGAGTAATGGTGATTAGAAATAAATATAGCACAAAATATTTACTAGAATAGACACTAGAAAATATGAGTATAATATGTCGGTTGGAAAAAATGAAACGTTAATTACAGAAGAAAAAAATCACTGTTGATAAATGTATTAAGTATTAATCCACTAATATTGATAAAGTGCCCAATAAAGTTTTCAATAGCTTTTCCATCTCACATACGGGTAATTGAATTTGTCTATTTATACAACTTTCTAATATGCCCCCTATAAAGTTTATTATACTCATATTATACATTGCCGGTGGCAAATTGTATTTCTATCATCAGCAGTTGTTTTAGTGAAATAGGTAATGATTTGATAACTTTTGGCAAAGGTCACAAGTTTAATTTATTCAACTTAATTGATTTAATTAGAATAATATTGAACATAAAACACGCTTTGAAGATCTGTATTATGTTGTGAGAAATTCATTATGAAGATTACTCACGCCATCTTGTATCGTAGCTATGAATACATCACCTACACGTATTGTTCCTAGAGTTTTTACATCTCTAGCGCCTGGATTTGATGAAATAGTAACGGAGATAGTATGTTTACAATGCAACAACGAGTGGCGTATTCATAAACTCAAAGAGAAGGGAAAATTTTAAAAGAATGAAGCTATATTATGACATAGTGGAACTCAACACAGGCGTGAACATTTTTCCAAGGAACAAGAACAACATTTTAGATTTCGTATTAGACAAAACCAATAACATAACTACAAAATTTCTTTTCAAAGCGAGTTTTGTGGTGCCCGGTCAAAATATGATGGGAATTACAACATATGAAGCAACACGATCTTCGGTCAACTACCCGCGCGCCGTTACCTTAACTTTATTGCGCTGTTCGAGGGAAGAAGACTTAGTAGCAGACTGTTTTTTTATATGTTATGAAGCAACACGATCTTCGGTCAACTACCCGCGCGCCGTTACCTTAACTTTATTGCGCTGTTCGAGGGAAGAAGACTTAGTAGCAGACTGTTTTTTTTATATGTTAGAATTATTTGTATATGGTAAGAAAAATAATAATCAAAACCATGACCAAAAAGGCAGTTAATAAAAATATTACAAATAAAATTGCTTCCCTCTTTATTTGAACAAATGTTTTTTTGAGCATCAATTCTTCTGAAACGTCTCCTTTGACATTTCTATGAGGGAAAGGTTTGCTGGGTTCTGGAACATCTAGGAATTTGCAGAGTGGCTTCCATCCATCTTTGCAGTTGAATACGAGTAATTGCTCTGCCGGACAACACTTTATGAAAATGACATATTGGGGCAATTGATTTAAGATAGATATTTTTAATAAAATACTTATAGGAATATCGCGGACGAGTCGCACAAATCAGATCATTAGAAAGTTCAATTTGACGGCATTTAACATATTTTCTTGGTTGTGTCTCAGTTTATGTAGTGTTTTTTCTCCACGTTTCCAATATATAAAAGAAAGGAACAAGTTGGAAAAAGCATCCGGGATACGCATAAATCACAATCACACGAAGGCAACTATTAAACTGCGCTACGAAGATGGATAATCATAAGTTAGAATATGCAGGATTTCACAGAAATGCTTGTATTCGAACTTTCCTAACAATAAAAATTGTATGTATATTTTTTATTAAAATCCACTCTGAGCAAAGTCGGAAGCACTGCCTGAATGGAACCAACAAACGGCCATTTAGTTGCAGAGAGCTACTAAAAGATGTTGTAATAGAAACTGCACTCCAAACGGAAATCAACCCAAACTGGAACTGAACCGCTATGGTAAAGTGCAGTGAGCAGTATCTGCCCTGGGCAATGGTTAAACCATTTACCACCTCTTTGCTTCCTTTTAGTGGCCCTTACGATACCCAGGATATACCTGAGGACTATTCTAAAGCCCGTACCTACAGGGCCCAATATATGTTCACACAAAACCACATTACACCCGGTTTGCAAATCTTAGATTCTTATAAACAGTTTTCAGGGTATAAAGTTCATGGACTGTTTTTTGATAGCGGTTCAGTTCCATTCGTGCTGTTTTCCGTATGGGGTGCAGTTGCTGGTACAACATTTTGTAGTAGCTTATTGCTATTGAGTGGCCGTTAGTTGGTTTCGCTTGGGCACTGGTTCCGGTCTTGCTTAGAGTGAATTTCAATAATAAAAAATATAGATCATACTGCGAGGAGGATCAAAAATAGTCTCAAATTCAATATCGGTAAAAATACGCTAGTTTTCATCACATTCATAAAAAATGTCACCCATATACCTGCTTGACGTGAGCGTTGTGCCTCCTGTAACACATCTTCAGTAATTCTTCATTAATTTTGGGACTTGCTGTTATAATTCTTCTACCAGTTTTGTTACAAAACACCCTGGACCCTTTATTTAACGTAAGCTTTATTATCATCTATTAGTTATATTTTTTTCTGCTATTGTAAATTATTGGAAGACGATGTCATGACGTCCGGCTATACCAAATTACCAATTGAGAATTCTAATCAGTCCCGATTTGGGGGTAGGATATGTGGAAAAATCATATTGGTTAATTTTTCGAGGTTTATTGTTTTTTTCTTCGTGTTTTTGGATGATTCCATAGTCTATGGCAAAATTTTTGACACCTTTTTTTAATCAAATCCAATTTAGATATGTGGTTACTTTTACTTAAAATTGACAACACAAGTTGTATTTTTCAGCAGGATTTATTTCTCCATTTCTTTAAGGTATAGAACTGGCTGACTATGGGCATCGACATAAACAACAAAACATTCTCCTTACCCGCATCTTCACAGAAATTCAAAAATTTTCTCAATGTGGGTGAAAGTAAAGTTATGAATCCAAATAACTTATCGTTTTTCTCGAGCTGATTCTTCATGCTTTTGCAAAATTCATTTTCATCATCCCGTACATTTAATATTACCTGTCAAAATATGTATAGAATAGGATAAAAACAATATTCATTCTTAATGTTTATATTAACTCAAAAAATTTTCATTGCTGCTGTATAATTTTTTTAACTACATACATACAAATTATAATTATTTTAAAATGTAGAAGGGGTTTCTCCTCCTAAAGTCCCCAGTTTATATACAACTTGAATGTCGGAAACGAATAACGGTATACTAGTTTGAAGTGTTTCTCCAATTCTGCTCTATCAAAATATCCATTCTTCCCTCAACCGAATGTCGTACCATAATAATTATTTCATCATACATTATGCAATTTTATGTTCTTAATGCGTATATTCTTTTTTAGAGTTCACCTTGGCGTCCGGGAACGCTTCCATGAGCATTTCCCAAAATGCATATATTGGAACATCCATTGCTGCATCGATATTGTTGTACATCGTTCGGATTTTGTCCACTCCGACTTCCCCTTCCATTATCTGACGCCATTCGTTTCCGAATATTTCAAAGTTCTCTATCAAATCATACACCGTGTAGCCAAGCATTGATAGAGCTTTATTCATGGATTTGGTGCCTGTTTTAGACAGGCCGGCGCAAATAATTTTCATTTTTCAATTGAAAAGAGCAAACACCAGTAAAAAAATACAGCGGTATAAAGGTAAATTGAAAATCGAGGTTATTGTTGATTTCCAGAAAAAAGACTTTCACAGAGACCACAAGCCGTAATGCGTTCCCGAGAAGTGGTCTTCTTTTACCAGATACTTGTACCAGTAACCCCCGTACCCAGTGGAATATGCAATCTACTTGCTTGATGTTTAGCCCGACGCCAGCAGTCCCACGGACTACCTATAGTATGATAGTACAGTTTCTAGAGACTTTTATACAAAACAAATTGGTGCCGGTCGTCTACGTTATAGCTATCTTTAGAATAGCACGGCCCTGCCTCATACACTTGGTATCAACTGGAGGAAAAATAAAACAGATACATCATAACATTAATGTACGGTTAAACAAGACTGACAACATACAAATGTCGAACATATAAATGTGACTGTGTCTGTACTTCGCATTTATTTTCAACCAGAAGTGCCGTCACGATAAAACTTACATTTACTGTCAATTCAAGTCGTGGTTACGTGTCTCAAAATAAATCCAATTCCCAATGCATGATAACTTTGAACATAATTTTAAAATGCAAATTGCTTGTAAGAGCGTGGTGAATGGAGGAAATGTTTGTTTTTCTTCGACTCAGAAAGGGATAGTCCATATATCTAATGCAAAATCAGAACCAGACGTTTTTTAAATTGACGAACGTTCGTTTGTAACAGATTTGAACGGGCTCTAGAATTGAACCAACCGAAACCAATTATCTTCTATGAAATTGAGCTGATAACTGGTGGTCGCGAACGTGCTGTTTTATTTGGATTTGCCGCAAAGCATAATGACACGCATCGCCCACCGAAATTTTGCTATATGGCACATTATCTCGGTCCAAAATATACTGTCAGAAAATTTTTTTTTAGTTATTTTTGTTGATGTTTTTTCTCGATATTGTCATTTACTTAAGTGTTTATCGCAACCTAGATTTTGGTTTGAAAAATTCTTCATCAGAAAAAAGCGTGACCTAATAAAGCGCGTAAAATTTGCAACGCATGAAGAAGATACGTATCGCGTTTGAAAAATGAAGTAATTAATACTGGTCTGAAAACGAAAAAATCGAAGTCGTCTCAAATAATAGTTCACTAAAATAAAGTTCAACTAATTCCAGTTCTCACATCTAATCAATTTTGAACCAATCGCGTATCGCGTTTGAAAAATGAAGTAATTAATACTGGTCTGAAAACGAAAAAATCGAAGTCGTCTCAAATCGAAGTCGTCTCAAATAATAGTTCACTAAAATAAAGTTCAACTAATTCCAGTTCTCACATCTAATCAATTTTACCACGACCAGACTCACATTCTATATTACGGAACCCAGCTTTAGAGAGCATTTTTTGACCTCTATGAGATTACCTTTGGTGGAGCAGCTAAAGTGGAGCCACCTCAAATATTTTCCCTTTTCTCCGCCTCGAATCAACCAAAAAATCAAGAATCTACCACGAGGTTCTTAACATTTAAATGTTAAGTATCAAGGCATAACCAGCGCGAAGTAATTAATAACAAGAATATTTATTGTAATAAGTCATATATATCCCACGTCTACCTGTTGTCGGAAATCTTAAAATAGTTCCAAATATTGCATTGATCGATCGTGCATCTTTTGTGATAGTATCTCACGAAGAATTCCAATTATTGATTGCTAGCCTCGCACGGTGGTTTATTTATTATTTCTAATTATACACTTGAAATTTTAATAGTCACGTGTTAACATTCTACTCAAGTTAGAGAAAACTATGTCCTGTCGAGTATGGTCCATTGATGGAACACAGCACATCTCTGCGCCCATACAGGATAAAATGACATTTTCATCGAAATTTTAGTATTTTTCTGATGTAATTTATTGTCATATTACGCAGTCTAAAACAGTTATCATACATTATAATTGTTAGGTATTCGTCACTTGTCCGAGCGTGTTTTTGTTATTTTATTTGGTTTCTGAATTTGAAAATTGAAAGATTCGCCTTCAACTTTTCGATATGCCATGCTGGTAGAAATTTTATAGGCCTTATCTTTTGCGTAATTTGATACGAAGAGCTTACTTTGATCTACTAAACAACGAGAGTCAAAGTCAAATTTACTTTACCAGTAGCTAATTTCACCATAAATGACATTACATTTTCATGTCGAATATTCGATTCACGACGGATTTGAATTTTATTGGTAAATGCACCAGAATAAATTGATATAGGACGTTTTTCTTCAAGTTCCTCATAATTCTTTTATAAAAAATCCTTTCATATCTGGATCACGACGCCCGTGTCATTCGAACACATACAGAATTTTATGTTCACGACACGTATTTGACAAGTTTTGGTTCCAATTAGGTTTACTAAACCTTGATTGCCAGCAGAACCGAAACATGGTTTCAAAAATAGTTCGTTACCTTCTGAAATGTCATTGGAATTTGTTAAGTAAAATTAAAATTGAACGCATAACGTTTGAATATATTAGCCTTACAAATGTGCCATTCAGGAGACCCCATTTCTTGGTATTTTGCCTTGTTTTAAAGTTACGGAATTTAACTTAAAGTTCCAGCCGAAAAAATGTCGATTTGGTTATTCCACCCAAGTAGTGACACCTCAATTTTGTTTTCCTTGTTCACACCGACAACACGTTCTCAATTTCTCATTGAACGTTACGCTCTTAACGTGAACGGAAGTCCACTACAGTGTCCGTATTCAATTTCCATCGATCTTGAGTAGAGAAAAATATCGTTGTAAGCGATTTTCAGTGTAACCCTATGTGGTTTTCTGAATATTGGATTGGTGACATGAATTGCAAAGAGTGTTGCAAAAATATAAATTAGAGTTCGTTATATCTCTCAGATGTTAAATGAAAAATTAATAATTGGTAATTACAACACAGTACGTACCTTTACCGAGTTATCGCTTACCCATAATCAGCATCCATTTTTTCCTTTTTAACATTTTTGGCGGCGTTATGTAAATGTAAACACCATTCTGAATGCTCTGCATTCTGCATCCAATTTACAATTCAGTTATTTGCCTCTAGCACGTTATATATCAGTAGAAGTTGCGAGTATAGGGCATCGCAAGACCCAATCATATGTATTTCGAATATAATGCGGATAGTTTTTTTTCTAATCGACGCGATTTACCAATTTCATATAAAATGACAAATGCTTTATTTTTACCATCATGGTTAATTTCCATAATCAAAATCACGAATTCGATTGTTACGAATTCTACTTAGTTTTGTTTTTGTTGCTACGACCGATTCACGATTAATAGAATAATTTGTGCTCCGGGTCTATTTTAATCACTGAATTAAAATGACTATCTCTAGTTTTGAGATATTTCCCATAACTTTTAACGTTCAAGGGCAGAGTGCAGATAAGTGATGACAGCCCACAACTTAGTTTTCTCCTAAACTAGGTGAAGTATTACTGGGCAACTTAGTGTCACTTTCCAAACTAGGCAGTACTTTGAATAAAAATGACGTAAACTTGGGGATCATTGCTTAGCTGGATTTAATGCATTTTAGTAGATTTGGAAATTGGAATAATAGGATAGTCCACATAAAATTTTTTTTGTTTTGTTATGAAAATATGATTCCCCTAGTTTTGTTTATACTAGGTACTTAGTTTATCCGACCACGTACTTAGTTGTAAAATCTGCAAATTTACCTTTTTGAGCTAATAAATTTACTCGGTAAAACTTCAAATAAAAACACGGTAAAAGTTAAACTTGGCAAGTTATATATTCTTTAAACTGGGTTTAGGTACTTTGGAATTAATTGCAATTTCTCTAAGCTACATATTCCAAATTATTGCTCATTTTCTGTGTTATCAACAAAATTGCCAAGTTACCTATACAGTATATATAATGCACAATGGAAAATATTCTAAAGCTTAAAAAGGAAATTCGAATAATTTTTTGTTTTTGCTGTGATTCTTGTCAGACATATTAGGTTTCTTAAAATAAATTTAAGGGTAAATATCGTACGTGCGACGATTTCTTTTACCATACAGCACAAGGAAATAGAGTCTTTTTTGTTTTTATATGAATTTTGGCCACTGAGAATACCCTATGAAATTATGTTTACTGGTGTAAATAAAATAATTTCTGAACTCAGTATCTCATTCTGCCTGAGGGACCGCTACAAGAATAAAAAGTACCAGTGTGAATGGAGTTTCGAGTTTGATGTGGCCATAACGTTCGAAGGTGAAACATATTTTGTGCATTCTTAATCCTGTATGTGTCTATAGATTGCATACGGCTTGTCTTACGGAGCAGAAGACTGAATCATATACCCAAATGCAGATAGTGATTTATATATTACATCACAAGAATAACAAAATAACATGAATTGACCACATTCATACAAAAGTCAAGAATCATGGGAAATATGATGTTGACTCAGGATCATTCTTATCAAACGTTTATTGACTAAGGACAACTTCCCAAGGTGTATTTGAATCTGTGTTGAAAAAAAAATATTGTTTCTTATTAGCATTGAATCAAATAATCAATTTTATCATGTAAGTGGTTTCAAAGTATGTCTTCTATGCTGTAATAGCTTGTAAGTGAAGTTGCGTCAAAAGTTTAGTCATTTAAGATGTTGGAATTCTGAATAGTTGAGTTGGCTCGGCCAGTCTGGAAAATGCATGTCTCCAGCAATATTGACTGACCCTCCTGTAAGAATCATAGACACAGCAACGAGCCTATAAGATTATGATATGTACTTGATATAGGACTTGCCGCTCAGTGCTGCTCTCAAATATATTGAAAACGCACTTCCGACAACGAATCTGACGTGAATCCATGACGGCATAGATCTTGTCATTTTTTCATACAGATATTAACAACAGGTGAAGTCCTCAAAAACGGGAGCGCTTAACCATCGTTATCAGAGCTTTGCAAGAAAAAACATGCAATAATAGGTGAAGTTTTCAAGAAGCTAAGCTGTCAAAATTATTATATAGGAGGGTAATCTACTATAAATTTCACAAATCTATTGGTTTTCTAACCGCGACAGTTCAATATTGCTTCTTTCCAAAATTCATATCTAGATATAAACTATAAGTTAAAATAGTATAATTACTTTCTCCTTCTAATCTTCGAACATAAAAGGCATGGGTTGTTAAGGTTTATTCTTTGGCGTACGTTGTCATCATCCTTATAGTAAGCACAAACAGGTTGCAGTATTCTTGTACAGGCGCCTTCCCTTTCTCTATCCGAGCATGTCTGAGAAAATATTTGTACCCCGAGTTTTGTTTTCCTAATCTTCACAAATTTTAATTTATCCCATTTTCGTAATGTCAAATATTTGATTGATGTAGCTCTGTGGATTATTTTGCGAAATCCCAATGGGAAATTTCATTTCATCAAGCCTAAGTCACAGATGGACTGCGTCTCGTCTATGCGACCCATCAGTGACCCACACTTAACACAAAATTTGCATAGACGCTTTTGTCTGACTGGGAAACAGTATATGCTTCAATAAATTTCTCTAACTTTACGTTGAAGTTATTATCTTCTGCAATGTTCAAAATGATACGAATGTTTACTTTATAAGTAACTTTTGGGTGTGTATGACTTATGTTTAACAAACCAATACATAAACGTATTGTATTATGCTGCTTAAGTGAAAAAACTGAAATCGACATTTAAAATATACAGAAATATCGCGTCCTCGAATCAAATATTCTCTTCTCATGTGCTGATCTGAGTCAAGTTGAGTCAATTTCGACTGGAACATTTCCTGAGATATAATCGAAAGATACCACTATTTGTGCAGCCGTTAGCTGTTTCCCAAAATGAGGGCCACCTATTGCGCGAAACAAAAACATAATACGCCATTAAAATTATCGGCCAGCTTTAGTCGATACTAAAACGGTATATTTTAGCCGAGACCGATACAATAGTGTATCCATATTTTTCAGACACTTGGTTTTAGACGATAACTACAAGGAAATCAAAAAATAATGATCAATTACCTTTTTCTCTTTAGTCTTTTTACAACCTGTATATATCAAGATATTTTAACTCCAGTTAAAAAAATTCTTTGAGTTTCTGTCACTGATTGTGGCACTTGTTTGGCAAAATACAAATTGTGATCGAACGATTCATTTTTTTTGCGTAGATTCGGATGAGATTTGTTCAAAATCAAAAAAATAGAATTATACATTTCACAATAACATTTTTTTATTGAAACTCAATCTGAGCAATGTCGGAAGTAGTGCCGAAAATGAATTAATTAACTGCCACTTAAGAACAAAGAGCTACTACAAGATGTAATACCAGCGACTGCATTGAAACCAGAAAAAACATCCCAGAAGGACTGAACCGCTATAAAGTCCTGTGAGTGGTATTTGCCCTGTCCCATGGTAAACTCGTCTACCACTGCTTTGTTAATTTTTGGTCGCCTTTTACGACACGCAGGAATGCATTAGGATTATTCAGAACGCAAGCCATGTCATACTCATGTTGGTGAATATATGTTACCCCCTTTCCCAGTTCCCTCATGTTTCTGATTCGTTATTAGTTCTTGATGCACTTACTTGCCAATGCAACACACAAAATCAGCAGACAAATGATGAAGGTTGTTTTCTTCATTTTCGTAGTACAAATCCTGCCACAATTAATCCCAATTTTTATAGAACTAAACAAAAAGACAATATACTCAGTTAGGAAACGTTTGCCACGTGCCATGTACCAATTACGAGTTCTATTCCTCATAAGTCCATTTTTACCCAGTATAATGTCGACAATTATTTGCTTATATCATACACACTAGTGTTGGCAATCCTAGGTAAAAGTACGTAATTTATTTAGTATACTTAGTTTACCAAGTTTATTTTCGGAGTACTTTCACCCAATTTCAACAAAATATAAATTAACCTTTACTGAATTTAGTGCATTTTTAATATATTTGAAGATTGAAACATGCGAATGGCTAATTTCAAATGCTTTTTATAATAAAAATGCGATCTATCTATACTTTTTGTACTAATGTACCTGGTTGAAAATAGAAAATTTACCTATTTTACCGACTAAACTAAGTATACCGGGTAAATTTGGACAAACCAACATTGCTTATTATTTTGTTCAACATTTTATCCTCGTCACTGACCATCTCCGACTTACACACGACGCAGTACATTTTAAGGACACTTCGCCAATTATGATGGGGCAGTTTTATTTCCATCCCCCTAATATTGCTTGACATTGCGATATTTGAAATAAGGAATAACACAACCAAGCGACAAATAAGGTTCAGTGTACTCCCTAAACAGAAACGTGAAATGATTTGTAACTAACTATCCACTTATACTAGCTGGAACATCTACTGGCACACCCAGCTGCGGTATGTATAAACGTTGAAAAATATTTGTATTAAAAAGTCATCGCACTTCAACAACAAATCAAAATTAAGATGCATTCACATGTCATTCAAATTCAAAAAAATATTTAGTGATGATCTCCCGAGTATATTGCGAGTATAGAGCGATCTATCAGTGACACATACGGGGACAAACCGTTCAATAATATATATTTTCAAAACTACTTTTTGATATCGGAACCACATAAAATTATTTACCACCCTCAAATTCTAGTATGTTTTATATTTCGTCGTATTTTGGGCCTATACAATTTCAGAAAGAAAGTTACATCACGTCCGTTTGTTGACCTAAAGTATGAATTGCTAGAAACGTTCCGGTGGCCTGTCAACATGCTACGAGTGAGTTCATACAGTACAGTGTGTAGCTAATCACGCTGACTGAAATGCTGTAAACTCTTTTTTCAAGCTTGGGAGGAGCGACATTTAGTGTTCTCACTTAATACTTAAGCTGTGATTTAGAAAAAGGTTCGCCGCTGATATGACAAAGAGCTACATTCAATGTATATGAGGCATACTATGATTTGTTTGTTTGCATTGGCCCTCTGTTATATGCTGACAAATCTTTATTTATTTGATTGCACATTTACTCAGAAAACATGAATAGATCGGAGTGTGTTTCATACCAAAAGTGTGTTAAGCGCTTCAACCAAATATGACCTCGGTACTTCCTCTTCGGTCATCCGCAGCAAAATTATATAGGCGCATTCAGCTCATAGAAAGAGCCATCTCACTCATGGAGCCTGGTTAGGATGGCTGTTGGCAGTAATGATTCCTAATGTATACAATATGCATTAGGAAAATAACTGAATGATGGAGTTTGATTATATTGCTTAGATGCAAGTTCGGTTCTGTTGTGTATGAAATGTTTCTCCAAAATACAGTTACTGATTAACTGATCCATGTAGCTCTTTGCATATGACTATGTATTGCTAAATTGCCCCAATAAAAGTCGGTTTTATACATCGAACTAATCATTATTTCTCATCTGAAACCCATTTCGTTTTCTATAAATCCCTATTTATACACAGCGGTAGTAGGTTCTTTTTGGGTGCTGCTTCTAATCGCGACTAGATCAAATCGATTAGGAAGAGATAAAGAAGTCAAATACTTAAGTTCTTTTCCAGATTGGTGATTGTCGTCACTAGGGCTTGTCAAAACCGAATCATTTGAAATTCGAAAAAATATTACTCCCACAAATATTTATAAAAAAATATTTACGAATATTTCCTCCCACAGCTTGTCTCCACTGCGAAAATCAAGGAAATTTATACAGTTTATAATGTATTTTCAATTCACACAGCATGTCTAAAAGCAACGATTTCCATATTCTAAAGATAAAATATAATCGATTTTGGTCAATTTGACCAAAATCGACTGTCTTTTGTGGTGAAGATGAAAATTCTAGTTGCTTTATACAGTTTTTGTTTCTACGTACGATTCACTACAGATTTGAACAAATTGTGCTTCAAATCGATTCGAATCACCGAAACGAATTGCCCAGCCCTACTCGTCACCACTTTTAAATGACATATTCAACTAAGATATGCATTTTTTATTACGAGAAAAACCTGTTCCTAAAAAGAAAAAGTCTCAAGGCTTGAAAGTATGTATTTTATACATACATTTACTATTACCAGTAAACGTATATAATAACATTGCTTCATATTTCTGTCTACTATTTCACTCTAATCGAAGCTTCAATAGCTTCCGTAACAAATTGCAAATCTCACTCTCTTTTCGTTAGTTTGCTAAGTATTTTCATATATGGACGGTCATCCCCCCCCCCCCCCCCTTCGTATACAGTTTTATGTCTGTTCTAAACTTGAAACGTTGAAAATCGATGACATGAATGTATCTATTCCCGCTAAGCCACATTCCAGTATTCACACAAGTAATAAATAATATGATTAAGTGCGTGATTGAATCTTTTTGTTTCAGTTCTGACTTTCATTGATATTTTTAGTGAATGACAAATAAACGATTGAGCATTGAAAAATTGGACGATGACTTGGACTGAATGTATTTTTCACACTTAATTATCATAACTCGGCACAAAGGTCTATTACTTGGTTATTTCAGTTATTTAAGGCTATTTTTTAATATATTGCAATGAACTACCCATCCCTCTTGTTTCCTTACAATCCTGGATCCATGTGCGAGAGATGGATACACGAATGACATATTGTTAAGCATAAATACAATGTTTTTATTTTTGTTTTTTTTAACGCTTCAAAGAATGTGGGTTAGTGTATAAGATAGCTAGCTACTACTTGTGTGGATCAACCCTACCGAGGCCCCAGCGACCGACCACGTATGGACGGACAAGGTTGCAGTTGTTGGAAAGATGTGATTTTTTGTCGATTCGGTTCAGCCTACCCAAGTTATTACATCCTGGATTGAGTGATGGACATGGATTAACATGACGGTCTCGTCGAGTTTTCAACTTGCGATGTCAACATGATAACCACTGAGCCACTGCTTAAAATAATCAGTCTGGAATGCAATTCTGCAATGCATCCAAGTGATCAACCTCGAAATTGATGATAACGAAGATCTAGCAAGAAAAAGTGAACAAAGCTCACTATAATTTACACGAAAAGTACAAGGAATAATAATAATAGATCTAAGATTGAACCGTGTAACAATAACTAAAATTTAAATGTTCTAACTTCAAATATTTGAAGTGGCGTTGCAGCATGTGTACTTATGAAGCGATGAATCTACATAAAAAATTAGTCATTAAAACTGTAAAAACTGAAATTACCAAGTCACAAATATGTTTATATAGGCTTACATGTAGGGCTGACCAAAACCGAATCATTTGGAATTCGAATATGATTAAAATATTCAAATATTTTTTTCGAATCGGATTGAATCGAATCGTTGATATCTTATTTTTCCTATTACTATTATAGTCTCCAATATGATGATTAGAAAACATACAGTTACAAATTACAAATATACGCATAAACTGACTTAAAAGCGATGTCTTTTCATTTTAACGACAAAATGCAACCGATTTTGGTCAAATTTGACTAAAATTGAATGGAATTTGTCGTTAAAAATGGAAAGATGGGCTTCATTTAGCATGCTTTTGTTACTATAAGCGATGTACAATTGATTCGAATAATCTGTACTTCGAATCGATTCGAATCACCGAATCGAATGGTCCAGCCTTATTTAAATAAGATGCGATTTATGTTTACTATTGTACCTCACGATTACTGAAATATTAGTATGTTACAAAGTAGAAGGTAAAAAATCATGCGATATTCACATATATAGGCATATGCCCAAATTGACTGTATTTGGACATCAGAATAAATTTGCATATTCAAATCTAAGTCCAACAAATGACAAACAAATACGTATTTCCGAAGAATTATTAAATGCAATCATTTCGCCGAATATATTTTTTTTAAAATATATATTTTCATATTGAATTTCATGTTGAATTCGAGAAAAATCTAATGATGTAAATCATGAATTGGCTAATTCATCAAGTTAATTGATACTAACGACAATTGTGTGCAATAAAAACATGTTTCCTGCTTTATTTCCTGTTTAACAGTAGATAACAAAGGCAACATTCGAGCCCTCTTATCTCCTTCCAATATCAAATAACTTGCTCCCTAGTTCTTCTAATGGGAGACACCACATTACTCTCCCAAAGAAAGTTGGGTATGACCAGCTGTTGATATTGACCTCAAGACGGAGGTTAATTGGAAGGATATCAAGATGGTGACCAACACGAAAAGCAAATGTCTCGACAAATTCACTAAGTTGATTAACCCTGATCATACAAATGGCATTTTTTTTTATTGAAAAACGAAAAACCCAGGTCATGATTTATGTCAATGAAATTATATTGAAAAAATGAAGCAGAATTTAATGGAGTCACCAGGGTTTGCTTAGGGCTGGGCAATTCGATTCGGTAATTCGAATTGATTCGGAGCACAATTTATTCGAATCAATCGTGAATCGTTCATAGGAACAAAAGATTGGTAAATGAACTGGAATTTTCAATTTTAACGACAAAATGAAATCGAATTTGGTCAAGATTCGGTTTTGCCAAGCCTTAGGTCTGTTAACTCATTATGACACCATAATTTGATCCCATTTTCAATACTCTATACGCCACTGATGGAAACTGACAAAATGTTATTAGAGATATACATATCATAACTGAACCACTAAAATAGAGCGCAGCTACGGATATTTGTCGTGAATAATGGTTTACTACTATTTGATTTTTTCTTCCTTTTAGTCACCCCGTTGACAAAGGGATCATGATTGTGCAGAAGGATCTGATCCAATATTAAGAATCCAGCGAAAAGAATTTGAATTATTTTTAAAAATTTTCTCAAATATTACAATAAAATATTATTGTATTATTGGATGGGTAAATGAAATAAAAGTCAATTATTTTCCTCATTTAGAAAATTAAAAAAATAAATAAATAACAAAAACATCCACTAAAAACAATTTTTTTCAATAGTCGAGCTCAATTATATAATATTAAATATCACATTGTTATTGTACTCCCTTTTTTATAGATTTATTCATAATTGGCCTTTCAATTTTGGTTATTAGTAAAGGAGTTGGAGAACGAAACATAATTTTTCGAGCTTCATATATTCTATGTATTGCTTTCATTTAGTTATTTATTAGAGTGAATCTTGGAGTGAGACGTACTATCAGAAGTCACTCATCATTGGTGGGAAGCGTTGGATTTTACAGTTTGCCGTGTCTTCTAGATATATTATTCCCAAATCGAGTGACAGTTTACACATATTCCCTACCA
Organism: Styela plicata; assembly: GCA_963675895.2. Taxonomy (NCBI): domain Eukaryota; kingdom Metazoa; phylum Chordata; class Ascidiacea; order Stolidobranchia; family Styelidae; genus Styela; species Styela plicata. Next base: position 5,659,766 of record OZ023151.1, on the reverse strand, counting down.
GAATATTTATTTTGTAAAGCATAAGTCACGGATGAACCGCGTCTTGACGACGCAATCCATCAGTGCCCCATACTTAACAAAACATTGTTAAATTAAAATTTCTGACGGGTATATTCTGCTGTGGACATGGATTCAGTAACAGGCAAATGAGCTCATAACCTTAGACTTTTAAACAGCGATAACCACGTAACTCTGTCAGAAATATTTTGACCAAACATTTTTGTTAAGTAGGAGTCACTGATGGATCGTGCCGCTTAGCAAAATACAATTTATGATCGTAGATAAACACGAAGAGACTGCGGTATCAGGATATGTACCCGATACTGGCGGTATCGACAATCAATAAGAAAACTGACAGGTTTGTCAATTGACTTGAATAAAATGCGTTCGCTAGCATCATGCTCTTGTTATTTAATGGCGAATGCCGATTATAGCATTACTATCCTCTGTTAATGATACATTTCAAAATACGGCCGATCATTCATTAACATTGCCATTTTTATCGCGGACAGAATCTAATAAAATATACAGAAACATTCAGGAACGTAAAGGACAAAAACTGAATTGTTTTGGTTCCATGCACCAAAGTTAGTGACCGTGTCAATATTCTTTTTGGTAAAATAAATATAAAGTGCCTTCAAACAGAGAATGGGTTTTATCGAGGCTGAACCACAGATAGACCACACGTCGGCTGCGTGATCCATCAGTGTCCCACGCCCAACAAAAGATGATTAAGCAACCTCTTTTTAATAAGATCTTCATTGCAAATATTGTTCCGTATTCGATTCTAGATAGATGATTACCTATAATGAAGTGTTTCCTTTTGTTGTGTATCGGCTTGTCTTTGCCTTTCTCTTTATGTTTGGATATGGACAAGTTTTTGGATGAAGGATGCAGTAGTGACAACCCGAAGATTCATAGAGATGTTGAATTCCGAGAATCATGTTGTAAACAACTGCAGTTTGGGTTAAAAGATCTTCCTCAGTACATGAAACGAATGGAAGAATGGAATTGCTCCCGACTTGTTACGGAATGTATTCGTCAAGATTACGCTTATACTCCGTTTTCCAAAAGCGTCTATTCGAGATATTGTAATACTTCAAACTTCAGAAGAGAATGTTCATCGACACTACTGGGTGCGTTCAAGTATAATCGAAAGAATTTTAGCAAAGAAGATCCTAATTCGATCTCTGATAAAATGTGGGGTGAAATGATTAATCCTCTTGGCAGTATTAGTCACAACGACGGACTCTTTTCTGAACCATGCATACAGGTAAGTGATGTGATAGGTCGGAAGGTAGTGACATTCAGTGTCCTATTTAGACACTTGAAAGACGGGAGATGGGACGGAAATAAAAAAAATGTGGTGAAATTATGAGGCTACAATGGGCGCCACAGGCAACAAATTTACCAAAATGTATTTTTTTTTATTTTATGTCACATTAATACAGCTTTTCCAGTGTGTAATTAACCATGTCAAAAATGTCATTTATTAGCGTATTTCGCGCGGCGAGTGTGTAGATCGCTCATAGCTGAGTACCATATTATGTTATTTCGTAAACAATTTAAGTCTCAGCTTATTTGGGTTTGTACTGCAAGAAACGCAGCCACAGCATAGTATAAAATTCGCTACAATTAAGGTTGAAAACAGCATCTCAAAGAAACTGAAATCAACAACTGATATATAAATATGACGTAAAATTGAAAGGAGCCTGCTTCACCGGAATTCGGAAAAACATGGATAATGACTAACCTGCTCTGGTAGAGTGTATATCAATTAGAAACATTTTGACAAAACATTTTTTGTTATGTCACTGATGGATTGCGTCGATAACAAAATTGAATTACTGATTGGGAATATCTGATATGTCGAATGATAAAACCATTTACCACTTATACATCTCGGCTTAGCCTAACCAAGTTATTATACCCTGCGTTGAACATGTACAATGTCTCAAATTTATGTTATTATTCAAATTAGGTTGCGACGTATGATTTGCCGGGAAATTATGAAGTTGTTGTTCGAAATCTCCCGATCTGTGGTCATATTTATTGTAGAATGGAGTTGTTGGACACAGAAGATGGCAAAGTCTCCTCGTGGACGTGCAATCACACCCCGTATGTATATTTTTCGTTAAGTTCAATATAATTTTCTATGAATTTTCATGTCATGGTAATAAAAGGACTCGAGCGTATTCTTTGTACAGCGTGACCGAATCAAAAATTCGTTTTATAGAATTGTGGAAGCATTAGGCATTAGCGATGCCGAATTTTACACAAACTAGGTAAAGTAATACTAGGTAACGTAGTTTTACTTTGCAAACTAAGTAGTACTTAAATTGAAAAACAGGAAAACTAGGTAATCATTGTTTGGCTGCATTTAATGCATTTTCAATAGTTTTGGAAATCGAAATCATTAAATGGTCATTTTCAAACACTTTTCTATATTAAAAATATGATTCATCTGTTTTTTTATACTAAGTACTCGATTTTTAGTCAGGCACTTTGTAGAAAAATAAGTAAACTCACCTGTTTTACCTTGCAAAATTACTGTTTAAAACATCAAATAGAAATCTCGGCAATAGTTTTGAAGTAGGTAAATCATATTTTCATAAAACCAGGTAGAAAAAACTTTGAAAAGAAACTCATTTAACCAAGTATACGAGGTAAACACGGTACTTTTACCTAAAATTGCCACAATTATGCACTGAAGAATCGCCGCCTGGTTTAGGTAGGTTATGGTTTATACCAGTGTGACGTTATATTTTCTATGGACAATATATCCTTAATCATTGAATTCATTGATATTTAATCTCGAATATTTGTCTTTTTGGCTTTACAGGCGTTGTCGAATAAGTGCTATAGTGATAATTTCAGCTTTCGTGATAATGAGCATACTGATTGTGAGTTCAAATTTGATCGTGATCATCGTGTTTTTGCGGAATGAGAGAGCAGTTTTAAGATCAGATAGACACAGAAAGAAAGTCAAAAACAGTCAATCAATCTACAAAATTTCAATTGCGATATCGGACCTGGCAGTCGGAGTGTTCGTTTGTCCTGGCGTCACGCTAATGTATGTCTATGTATTTCTGAACACAATCAAAGCTGCTGAATATTACGTTGTGTTGAGTTTAACTGCTTCGGTATCGTTCTGTGTTTCTTGGCTCACTTTGACGATTGCCGGATTAGATCGCCTTTACGCAATCATATATCCATTTAAATATTGCCAACATGATGTCACGAGATCAGCAAAAATGGCGGTTATCAGCATATGGTTAGTATGTGTTTGTATTTCGATCCTTCCATTTCCTCTTGAGGCAAACACGATAACAGCTAAGAAATCTCAATCTTTCGTGATGATTGCGGACGACACTTCGTTCATAAGTGCGTGCTGCCTGTTGCTCATTATCGTCTGGTCAAGTGGAATTGCCGTTTACATCGCTGTAAAGAAACACCACAAAAGCTCGCTTGAGCTTTTATTTGCATCGGGTGCGACTCCAAGTCAGTCGATGGAAACTCAAAACGCAGAGATTGATAAAAAGCTCGCAATAACTCTGTGCATCATGATCGGTGCTTTTACAATCAGCTTGCTTCCAACCCTGGTTCTACACATTTTGAGTATCTTGGGGGTATTTGACGACGTTTCTTTTGCAACAACCACCACACTCGAAGCTATCGCTCTTCTGATATTAGTATCAAACAGTTTGTGGAACTGCATTGTCTATAATTTCAGAAACAAAGAATTTCGTAACGAGGTTAACAGCATGCTTACCTTCGAGAGAAAAGAAACAGTGAGCTCGGGATCTGATCATGCAAGTTCTACCCAATCACAAAAGTTAAATCTCACTCTGTCCAAGCAATAAACTGGTGTTAATATATAATCGTTTCTGCATATTATTTGATTATGTATATAATATCACCTTAGAACAGCCAGCATCAAGTCAACATCACTGGCCAAACTAATAGCGCTATCCTAATGTTGCAAATATCGATCGCTTCGCAACGAAGCGTGCCCTCCATAGGGGCACTCTAAAATAGAATGAACAAAACGTACACATGGGTTGGGCAGAACATTGAAATCTGTAGTTCATATTTTTTCCCGTAATATTTAAAAGTCACTACCTTTTACCGGTCGAAAAAATTTGATTAAGTAAAGACGCAGGCCATCTGTGGCTTATTCTTAAGAAAATAAGATGGTATGAAAGATCTACAATCAATTCTAATCATTTTTTTTCGAATCGCCGAATTGAATTGCTCAGTCTAGCGTACGCGGCTACACCAAAGATCCATCTCTATCTTGTTGGTGTTGGGTTTGAGCCTATCCTATGGGTTCATGGACAGGGTATATAAATCCAACTTGAATCAAAGTTGAATATTTGTATATAAATATTAGCTAGCTGAATAATATTGCTAACTTGTGAATAAAAGCAGCATCATAATGGGTTTTTTATTTCTATACCATATTGTTGCGAATATCAGAATATTACATACCATAAAATTAGTAGTATATAGTATACCTTGTATCTCCTCACAAGTCGCGAGTCAGTGAAACCAGATATTCGAAAAAATTCATCATTTATTTTTCTAGATATTTTTTATAGTCTCTCTTTGGAGTGGATCGCCCTGACTAAAGCCCCGTGCGAGCGGCCACTTATAAGGTGGACAGGGCTAGAGTAGTTAGAAAGATAAGATCTTTCTTGTTCGGCTTAGCCTACCCAAGTTATTACACCCCGGATTGAGTGGTGGGCATGAATTAACTAGCCGAACTCGAAACCCGAAATATTCAACCTGCGGATCCAACATGTTACCCACCAGGCCATCGCGCCCACAAAAATAGATGAAATGCTCATTATTGTGAATGAGTGGGGAAAATATTTTCAATTTTTAACATTTTGTTAAGTATGTTTCCATGAGATTACCTCGATGAGACGCTTTCCATCTGTGGCACATTCTTATGTAAAAGTTGAGGTTCATATGTTTTTTTTTCTTCCTCATGCCAAGTATGACGGAGTTTAGATATCGAATCGGAAAGAACTTTACGAAGTTTGATTTAAATACAATATGGAAAGATTTAATACATGATCAATTTCGCTCATTATACTGATGGAAACATATATATATAAATTCCCATTTGTGGTTTCAAAGCCAAATCGGCGGGGCCCATTAGTGTATCATGTATTGCATCTTTTAACAGCCCTATGTAAGCATATAGTATCCGACAAAATAAAACAGAGTAAACTTTTCGTGTAATATCTTCCAGTGCAGGTTAATGTTTAAACTTAACAAACAGTCGACTGTACTGTAGGGACATATTTGTCCTTGTCGAACAATTGAGATACTTGTTCAAATTTCAGTTTATTTACAGATCGTGCGTGTTAGTTGGCTATTTCTGATATATAGGAGATTGAACATTTCTAACATTGAGAAATTGAATGCCTATTTTGAAGGTATACAATGTTTGAGTGAGACGACCTGAGCTAAGTCCTTTTCAAGCACTTAGATATACGCAGTTGGGATGATGTACACAGGTATTTCCAATAAGTCAGTCAGCTGCTCGTGTTATTATAACCCAGGTCGAACGGAGGACATGGATTCGTCAATCAAAGTTACCAAAACTTGAACCCGGGATCATCGTCGTCAAAAGATTGCCAGCTTAGCACGAATGTTTAGAAATGTCAAAGCCTTGGGAATTCACTTCAAGCTCCACTTATATCTGGTAATCGATAGAGACCCTTCTCTTGTAGGATGTAAATTGTTGACACTGAATCAGAAATATAATTTTGTCAAGTATGGGTCACTGATGGCCCGTAATATAAAAAAAAACAGATTTGACAAAATATCTTTTGGAAAAATATTTTCAATATATTTCGGTATCAAAAAGGGAAATCACTTATTTGTATAAATGACCCTAGTTGACATGCAGGACTTGAAATATCATCAGCAATTTTTGACGTTATGACGTACCCAATCAGAAAATTTCTATTTAGGCATACTTTGTAAAGTATGACACTCATTCTCTACAAAATACAATTTCTGTAGGGTATTCCTTTAGGTATGGGCTTAGGAATAGGCCCAAAGTATTTCCTGCGTGTCGTAAGAGGTGAATAAAAGGAAAAAAAGAAGTGATAGATGGCCACCACTCACTGAACATTGCCAGGGCCGTTTAGTTCCGTTTGAGGTATTTTCCGTAGTGCAGTTGTTTGCACTACATCCCTTAGTAGGTTTTTGCTATTCAGTGGCCATTTGCTCTTTTTAGGCACTGCTTCCAGCCTTGCTTAGCGTGAATTTCAATAAAAAATCTTAATTATTAATTATTTTCCCCGGTCGTATTTGTTCTGTACCGGGATGCGAAATTGTCACAGGTTCTTTATTTAAAATTATTGAATTGAAAGAATATCCATCGTGGATAAAGAGGTAAACAATAAATATGAAAATCATATGCGCCGGGATGTCAAAAACTGGCACGAAGTCGATGAATAGAGCTTTAACAATGTTAGGGTACTCGGTTTATGATTATTTTGAAAACCTTGAAGAATTCGGGGAAGAATGGGCAAAAATAGCAAACAATGAAGTTGAACCTACTGAACTGCTAAGAAAAATGTATAAAAATGTTGATGCCGGAACTGATATGCCAATTTATTGTTATTGGGAAGAGCTCTTAGAAGCATTTCCAGACGCTAAAGTAAGTTATAATATACGCGATTTTTTTGACTTCAGATTAGGGCTCAGTAATTCAGTTCGGTGATTCGAATTCCAATAGCTTCTAATCAGTCTTGAATCTTTTACAGAAACAAAATGGACAGGCTTCATTCAAGTAGCATTTTCATATTTTATACCAATGAAATATCTAAACAAACACATTTCTATCTAAACTAATTGCCCATGGTTTAGCTGACATTCTGCAGAATATTGGGAGATCTAACGAAGATGCCGTTAAATTGACTATATGCTTTTAGGTCATATTGATGGTAAGAGACAACGAAGATGACTTTTGCAAAAGTATGATTAATCAAATTAAAAACAACGAAGCATCGACAAATGTACTTTTTCAGTTCCTTTCACCGTCGTTCAAGAAGATGATGGATTTAAATATGTTACTAGGTAGGATGTTGAACATGAATTTTAAAAACTACGGAATTACAAAATGCAACGTGACGTAAAATAACGAATTGATATTTAAAATTAAAATGCACTCGACGCATGGGTATCAACATGGAAAACCAACAAACGCATTCTAAGCGGAAATTATTCAACATAGAACAGAAGAGGATGGTAGCTGTCCCGAGCAAAGATAAACACATTTTGTTTCTAATTGTTCACAATCATGGTATAATAGTGTGATCAAAACTAAAAAAGTGATAAAATAATTTGTTGATGACGATGGTCCATCACCCAATGCAGATTCCACTCGCTGCACTTCACGACGTCGGTTCAATTCCGTTTGTGATGTTTTCCGTTTTAGTGCAATTGGCGGTGGTACATTTTGTAGTGGACCTCTGCACTCTAAGGGTAGAACGGATAGAAAAATTGTGTTTACATAATAATTCAACGCAAAGCCGATTCTTTGAATTTGTTTTTATTTTTTTGCTAAAGTGCATTTCTCGTTGATAACGATGGGTCATCATGATGAATGACTATTATCTATTTTATATATTTTTAATTTGAGAAAATTTGAATGTGAGAGAGGACAAATTTATTAACTATTGAGCTATTACTACTATGTTCAATCTAAATTGGTTTATTCGAGTTTTTATCCAAAAAAAGATTGATTCAGTCCATACTTACTCAAACTATGATAAATTTGCAGTAAGTTAACTGTTAATTTGCAGTATTGATGTGTTGGTGAAATAAATGTATGTTGATGAAATTTACGCCAAGTTTGAGCTGTTGATGAAACGCACCGACTCTTATATTTTAATTTCAATATTGCCAAATATGATCTGTATCTTTCTCTTATTTAATGTAAAATCAAAAACATATTATTCGACACATAAAACACGTTGTTGTATCGATTTTTACATGTAACAGTTAAAGCCTAAATATTACGAAAAATTTTCTTGTTCTTCTGCAGCCGAAGCTACGTTTGGAAGGTTGCCAGATAAACCTTTTCAGTTTAAAATCACAATTAACAAAATGGTGTTGAAGCAGGCATACAGAAGACATAACGCTTATGTTAAAGAGGTAAGTCGAAATATTTACCAGAAAATGAGATAATACAATAAATTACTGTAAGAAAATTTCGTTTATTGTATGTCGATTTTTTTTTTGGCTTATAGACAGGAAAATTGCTAAAACATAAATTTGGACTTGTGCATATGTAAAAATGCTTATGCTTAAGTGATGCAAAGTTCTCTTCAAGTTTCCCCAACGTCTAATGATGTCATGGAGGAAACTGATCGCGTTCGATTTGCGAATAGGTGCGATGGCATATTGCTTATCATGTTTATAACGCAGGTCAAACATCCCGGGTTCGAATCCCGGAGAGTCCGGCTCGTGAGTCCATGTACACTACTCAACCCAGGGTTTGAATACCTTAGGTAGGCTAGGTCGAACCGGTAAAACGATATCTTTGCAACAACTCTAACCCTCTCCATATACAAGTGACTGCAGTAGCCTTGGTCAGGGTGACCCACTCCAAAAACAGTAAAAAAAATGATTTAAATTTCTAAGTTAAATTTTCATGTTTTTTGACAGTTTGTTAATTTTCATTCTTTACATTCAGTGTTGTCCAAAAGATCAATTACTTGTATTCAACTGCAAAGAAGGCTGGGATCCATTGTGCGAATTCCTTAACCTACCAGTTCCTAAAGAACCTTTCCCGCATAGGAACATCAAGGGAGAAATTGTTAAGGAGTTGTTGGAAACTAACATGTTTAAGAGAATAAGACGAGAATTTCTTATTTCTTCTGTTACATTGGTTCTTATGTTCGGCGCCACATCTTACTGGGGATACAAGAAATGGACTGGTGCTTGAAAATATTATTAAATATTATATTTATTTCACAACAAAGCTTAATAGTTCTTGTATTGGTTGTGCAACACAATTCGGTAATGACTGTTAAGCTATTTTTTAATTTAATTCATCCTTTTTTATAAAATTCACTCACATGTCAAAATTATCTTTGTCAATTATGTCGATGAGACGCGGTCCATCTGTGACGCATGCTTGACAAAATAAAATTTCTGACATCCTAAGCGAAAACAATCCATAAAAAATGGTCGTTATAAAGATTTTGGTAAATGGTATCTGTGCTTGAACCGTAACAAAACTTTAGTAAAATCGCTGATCTTCGACAGTAATTTTACTTGGTAAAATTGAGATAAAACTATAAGAAAGACTTTTTTGGCTAATTATGGGCTGTTGAAGGAACGTGCCGCCGAGGTGCAATTCACTAACAGCTCATACTTGACATAAATCGCATTAGTAAAGTGACTTCAAATGTTTGAAATTTAGCATGCTAATACGCTAACGATTGGAAAAATCCGAGGGGAAATCAAACCCGCTACCATAGATTAACCACATTCAGAATTTGTTTTCAGAATTATCAAGAGATATATATATATATAGTCCCATATTTCAAGATATTTATAAATGCTTCGGAAATATTCTTCTAAATTCATCCGTACAGTTATTGTTTCAGCTATAGAGTATTTTATATTAGTTTTTTGGATTTTTTTGGAAGATAAAGTCAGCTATGCAATATCAATAAATAATTATAGTATTAATGTGTATTGAGAAGATGGTATTTTTTTTTTGATGATATTTTATATCAACTCAAACTGGAGCAGTGAATTTTATGAAAGAATTGTGACAGATTACTTCAACTGGTATGTCATTTTTTGTCTGCCAACGAATAAAAATAATTGCAAAAAATTTTGTGTTTTCGTCGTCTAATTTTGACGAGACTTGTAGAGATATATACTAAGTGTCGGAAATTTTCAAATGAAGACTTCGGATTAGATATTTCACGACTGGATTTATTTTTAGGAGATCCGTGAATCCTGATATGAGATTAGATTATATTAAGTATGAGTCACTGATGCCCTGCGCCTTGGAGGCGCGATGCATCAGTGTCTCATACTTAACAAAACAAGCTTCTGAGTGTAGGATACAGTGAGTTCGTGAGAAAGATTTCTGGAAAGAAGTTTCCAAAGCAAATCCCATTCCAATGTTTATTTTAATCAGTTTCTAATATAAGACATCCGATCTTGAGAGTGAATTTCAATAAACAAGAACGAAAAAAACTGCAGAATCACTCTGATATACTGAGATTGAATGAGACTTGAGAGGCATCAACTGCACTCTTTGCAGATAACTTCATAACAATGAATTTATGAAACTGAATTTCTGTGACGAGATAAGACAAATAGCTACAAAATTAACTCTTTCTTCAAAAAAATGTTAAATTCCCAGCTCTAAATTAACTATCACCGTATGAAAAAGGTTGCATAAGAGAAAAATGAGCATCTGCACCGTGAGCGAAAACAATTTGTGAAGAAATCAAATGATATACTAGAGCGCAGTAATTTGTGTCTGTCCTGGACGATGGTAAAACCATCTATTTACTAGTTCAATTTTTATTCAGTCTGCTTTTAAGACAGGTTGAAATTAATTTTCTCCAGATGAAGATAGTAAATTTATCGTACATTATTTCAATACCGTATTTTTAGGAGGTGGAAGACACAATAACTTTTATTGGACAATGTGTGGGAGTATTGCAATTACTAAATGTATTGAAATGCTCACAATAAATTGGTGCCATACAATACAATAAAACATTAAATTACAGTTATATAATATCAAACAATATGCAAATGAATGATAATTGAATTGGTTAATTCAAACGTTTTATAATATTTCTAGAATAATGCTAATATTAAGTGTTATTATTTTTAATGTTTCGATGTGTTTTTTGATAATTTTTCTCGTTCAACTGAGGATTCAGTTTTTGATCACTAACACTAAGGATGGATGATTGTTGGCACTTTTAGGTAAAAGAATCGGGTTTACTTAGTATACCGAGCTTATTTACAAAACCCAATTTTACTTATTTCGGATTCACCAACTATCTTTTACCTAGTTTTCTATTTGAAGTTTTACTTATTAAATTTTATAAGATAAAATAGGTGAATTTACCTAGTTTCTGGTTAAAAAAACATAAAAAAGTAAAAAAGTACTTCAAAAGTTTTCAAGATAGACTAATCAAAGATTTTAACGTTTAAATCTAGTAAAGTACTTTAAATGCAGCCAAGTGTCAATTACCTAGTTTACCTGGTTTGTAATCTAGGTAATGGGTGACCCAAAAACAAAACCCATAGAAATGTTTATTATTCCTATATAGTTCCATCAAATTTTCTCAAATTTGGTAGGGTGTAACTTTAGTCTATGTATGAGTTTACTAAAGTTTCAAGTTCATTTTCCAGTCGGCTTAAAATTCATTTCATTTTTGCAAAATGTCCTCTAAATCAGTATCGTTGAAACACTTGTATACGCCACGAAAAATTGCCAATGACATCTCACACATTCTTCCTCATTTGATTCCTCGGATCTCTCCTGTAATTACTGCCAGCAAAAGTTCTACCTAAGATCACCACACTCAACAAAGTGCAAACACAGATTTTTTTCATTTCAATTCACTCTGAGCAAGGCCGGAGGCAATGTTTAAGAGGAGCCAACTAATGGCAACTTACTAGCAAAGAGCTACTATGAGATTTAGTACCAGCAACTCCACACTAAGCGAGGAACGTCCGAGATACAACTGAACCGGTACGGTGTTGTACAGTGAGTGGCATCTTCCCCGGGCGATGGTTTTACCATCTGCCGCTTTTTGTGTCCTTTTATTCGCCTCTTACAACGCACAGGAAGTACGTTGAGACTATTATAAAGCCTGTAAGCTATGATAATTCTTGCGATGGATGTCATTGAGAATTTTGCGCGACATATGCAAGAGTTTCTACAATGCTGATAATGCCATGCAGAGTACTTTGTACAAAACATGCAAATTGTAAGGCAACCGGGAAATATAGATGAAACTTTGCAATACATCATAGTCACAATCTGCAAAATTTTCTGGACTTATGTAGGAATAATAAAATTGTTATGGTTCTGTTAATTTGGGTTTATAACTTTTTACCACACCAGGTGAAATTGTGGAAAGTCAAATCCTCATTCTCGTCTGCGTATACAGTACAGGTTATAGTACAATTCATACAGAATTAAACTGTGTATAGTGGAGTGTAGCGAGGGATATCTTTTATGTTCGATGTTAAGATCGTTTACTATGTCCATAACTTTTTAATCGCATATTGCGACACACAGGAAATAGTCAAATCTAACAACTGCACCTACACTATTAAGACCAATCAGCAATTTAATTTTGACACTCACCGAAACATGACTCTACCAGAAATTTCCGACTGCGTAGGGCCTTGATACGGCTTGACTTACTTTTGACATGTAACTGTTTTTTATGTCAAACATGTGTAATGGTAATGTATAGCGAGGCAATCGTAGTATTTAAAATATTACACAAAAAACCAGCAACGATAAAAGACCAAAAAGCACTGATACCGCGATCTTCATTTCCATTTCTCAAAAGAATGGACCTCCTTTCATATAATCTTCCAGCACCTCACCATTTTTGTTTTTGTGTGGAAATGCAGCATTGGGGATTGGCGTTCCAAGGAATTTGCTCAAAACTTCCCAAATCTCTTTAGGGTAAAATATCAGGAGTTGTTCTTCAGGTGCATTCTGTTCAAACATCAAATATAGAGTGTTGATTTAGGTTTGGAAGCAAAACGGAAATCATCAAATAAATTGATGGATATTCAGATATTTCGCATGTTTTAAAATTCAGTTATAGGTACAACAAAGCATTGTGCTTGTAAGACTTGTGGACGAATACGGGTTTAGGAAATGAAATTGTGTTTTAATATTTTAACGTTAAAACAGGACCAAAATATTTTCAATTTTCTTCAAGTATTTCAATGGTGGAAATTGTACTGAAAAAAAAACAGGATCCAGGAATAGGAAGTGTTTTTGTCTATAAGAAAGTACACTGAGCGAAGTCGGAAGAAGAACCTAAATGAGACCAAATAACGGATATTCATACATCAAAGAGCTACTGCAAAATGTAGTGCCAGCAGTTTCGTTCTTGGAGGAGAACATACTAATTAAAACTGAACTGTTATCAAGTCGCAGTGAGTAATATATATTTTTGCGTTTGAGCTAAACAAGACAGTTGGGGATTTGATCCGACTAAAAAAACACCGAGTCGCTTTTAAACGGCAAAGGCTTCGGTGTCGTCCAGCCTTATTTGTACCAGGAAAAGTACCACTGATTTATTGTGTTGGTGCATTCAATTTCGATCAGTGACCCATACTCAAATCGCGTTTTGGTAAATTTTTCCAACCCCCAAAGTATAAACGAACAATTGATTAAAATTATACTGATGTACATTTCCACTTTAAGTATTAATCGTAATGAGTTACAATTGCGGACCAGTTTTGATTTATCTTGAATCAACCGACAATTACTACCAACAGCGTTAAATATTTTTTTATTAATAACTATTTAACAGAAATTATTTGAACCAAAATGCTGTAACCGGTAATTGTTAAAACAATCTGTTCATTTTACAAGTTATTGCGTATGCTAGTGCCTAGTTTTGTTATCCGCATGTTGGTGCTAATGAGTCATATTGTATTAGACTGATTTGAGACCACGAGGTTCTAGAACAGCGGTTCCCAGACTTTTCAAAAAATTTTACCTGGTGGACCCTTTGCAATTTTTTTGATATTTTGCGGCCCTATGAAAATCAAAGAACGCTATAGGAAAATTCAAACATTACGATAAAAAGAAATCAACACTAAAAAACCAATGAAAGAAAAAGCAAAAACTGTCAAATACGATAAAAAGTTTAATTGGCTGGGTGCACTTGTTTTCCTGCAATTAAGTTATCAATGTTTAGTTTGGTTTGTTATTGCGCAAGTGTCCAAGTGTCTTCTCAACTTGCACGGCTTTAGCACATTACATTCTTCACCAGAGTTTATCACGATAAACCCATATCGCATAAATGAATCGTCATATCTGAGTTTCTTTTTAGGAGGCATTTGAAATAATATTCCTACAATGCTGATAATATAATCTACTGAAAAACGTTAATATTAACTGATAAATAGGTCTAAATTTAAAAGTCTAATGAATTATCAATAACGATGTCTTTCTAGCGACCAAACCGTACAAACAGACCGTATAAACAGTTGAATGAGTGTGATCAGAAAACTCGATAGAGTCAACTGCGTTTGCTTGTGATGGGCAGGATAACCGCGAAATGACCGTACACTCTACTATGTCAGCGTCTACATTTACGAGACAAATCTGTTACAAATGTGCGTAACAAAAACCCTCCTGCCTGCAGACCAAGACGAAATATTTACAAGGTGGTGCTAGCGAGCTGGGTGACGCAGCAGACAATTTGCAGTAGATTTATGTCTGCTAAGTAGCAAAAACTGCAAACCACGCATATCATAAGTTTTTGTGAGTGCTGAGCGAGGATTCCCCGTCACTACAGCGCTACTCCGTTTTGGACTGGCAGACTGGAGCGTATCAACACAAGCAAAGAAAGCAATGCATAAATAAAAATTGGATAAACGGTAAGTCAAAGACTTACATTCACTAGCAGATTAGAATCATAACTACAATTTACAAACATGAAAAGTTCGCAGTGAAATGCCCGAGCTCGGCGCTAGCCTGACGGTGTTGCACAGCAATGCCGTTATTCACGGCGACGGCCCTGTGCAAGTCACGGCACTGGATTGGGCTACAATTATACTGTAAATGGGAAACAAGTAAATTTGATGCAGTGAATAAAAATGTGTTTTACAGGTTAATCGAACAAGGTGCTTGGATTAATGAAATGCTGGATTCATAAAGACACAAACATTTGGAACGTACCGAGAGAATGGTAGAACATTCACACAGAGTACGATAACCTAAGATGATTACGCATTTCGGTTTTAAAACTCGGATATGATAATCTTTTGAGGTGGAGAGGTAAATCGTTCCAAATTTTCACACCGAGATGCTTGAGTGAACCTTCAGTGTGCTTCAAGTTACATCCAGGAACAAAAAAAGAGAATTGTGATGCTGATCGAGTTCTATACTTATGGACAGATGACTGTGTGATAAAATAATTATTAAATGCCCTGGGTAACAGACCTGATGATGGTTGGTGCATTATTTTGGCAACTTCGAAAAGACTCAAAAGACTAAATATCACATACGTATGATTCCTATTCAATACACCGAAACACATTTAGAAAACCCTAAATAGGTAGCATATCCACCACTCTACTAAAGAAAAAGGTATTTGCTATTGAACCTTTGCAGGAGGTCAATGTTTCTGTGCAAAACTATAACACTGCTCAGTTTGTTTCAAACAGAATCGAAAAGTGAAAAAATGCGTAATTATTTAAAATAATGGTGAAATCAATGCTTGGGTACAAATTCGAAATCATTCATAAGAACATTATTGTTCAAAACAGTCTAGTTTTATAAATATTGAGCGCGAAAAAAAGCGAATGTAGGGAATATTTAGATGATGGTAGTGGGAAAAAAGAGTTTTTTGACATGTTTATTGAGATAATATTATAGTTGATACAAATCCATTATGAAAGTAAAATCGTCTGGCCAGATGGTCAAGGGCTGGTAATTCTCACCGCACGTTTTTTCGTAGCCCTGCCCTCTATGCCCTCACAAAACAAGTTATACGGTCATTTTGAATTGGCCAAAACTTGCCCTGAAGGCTTCATAAAATAATTTTCGTTCGTACTTGTCTTTCATTAGTCATGCGTTATAATCGTGACAATTTGATATGATTTAGAATATCATAAATTTGTCGTGATAATATTTAAAAAAGCCTCGAATATATCCAAAATAAAGTGAATTTAACCTAATATATGCTACAAAGAAATGCGAAGAAGTAGACATAATACCGTAAATTTCCAATGCATCTGAGACAGGATCGTCAAGGACAGTATTAAAAAATCGAAATATTTATTTCATTTTTAATCACTCCTCAACAGCTCGATCTCTCTCGACAAAACCCGACAAAACAAATTTGGCCACAAAATTTCTGACTAGAATATACCTAATCAGCATAAAAACGGAGCAAATTTTTTAAATTATAAATTGTAAAGTTTATGTATCTCATGATAAACAAGTTGAAATCATGGATATCACGAAAGTGAGTATCATGGTAGTTTAGGTACAGGAATGTTCTTGAATCACCGACAAACACAGCCGAACTCTACCAGGACAAAACACAACTCAAGACCCAAAGGATAATCACGGACGCACACACAACGGCGCCATTAATCGGCGATGTGCATCGAAGACAATAAACAGTCGGTTGAGCGCGATCGTATTATCCGGAACGCCGGTGATTCGGCAGACTGTTTAGCCACCGAGCCAGCGTGCCCTCAAGCAGGGCACATCACGGGAAGCTGTAACATAGAACAGATACACATACACTATAAAGGAAAGACCTGTAATTTCGAAATTTGCCAAAAGATTTCGTGTTCATTTTCGCTGATGCTGTTTTCGCTGATAACCTAAGTCTTAAACCTAAACCTTTTAATTAAATTATTATAAAATATATTTGAATGCATGCCTATGCATATCGCAAAATATTTATAAAAAATTTATATAAAATCATTTTTATAGCCGCTCATATCAGAGGATCACCCTCAGCAAGACTATATATCAACTGTCACTTATAGGCGAGCAAGGTTAATGCTGTTCTAAAGATATCAACGTTCCGATTTGGCCGAACCAAATGCGATTTGAGATCTCACGTTCATAAAACAAATTTATATCGAATTGAAACAAATTAAATATTTAAATTGCATGCACCTTTATCAGTTCTTGATAAATGAAATAGGATAGCTTACGAATGAGATTTTTTTGTCGTGGATAGGTTACTGCTTGGATTGAGGAATGTTTTAAGGTATCCCATATGCTGATCAATGATATGGACTACTGCCTTAAATTTATATAATATTCCCATTTATGTCGTATATTCGACCTATATTTTGATTCCTCAATATCTCGAAATTCACAATATCCTTTTTCAACACTTTATAGTAATATCAACAGTAAAAAAGTGTTTGGCTGTTCGCCCATTCTAACCGTTTTGTTACTATTGTTTTTCCAAAACATTGTTTTTCTTTCTATCTTTACAAGTTTTTTTAGTATTTATTTAAGGTCTTGTTGGGTGTTGTTGATTTGATGACGGATATTTCCGTTCCTCGCAACTCCTGTTATTTCTTCACTTTTCATATATTGTTCCCTTTAATGATAATGAATAACTAACGGCAATGGGTAAATGTTTACAGTTGCATGAGAGCTTAATGGGTGGATTTTTTGCTAATATATTCATATTATTTTAACATGTTATGTGTTGTTTCCATGGCAGTACTCACTAATTTCATTATAATTATATCATTTTGTAATGTTTGGTAAGATGCGCAAACAAAATATTTATAATAATGCTTTTCTGAAATAATGAAAAATTTTCAACTACAAATTACAGTATTGCAAATAGAATTATTTTTTCATCATTGTCTTCACGCATTTCCTCCCAAATTAATAAACAACTTATGCAAACAGAAATACTGAATCATGTACAACAAATAAATATAATCAATAATTTTATAATAAAATCACAAAGAACAAATTGCTATTCAATAAAAATATTCATTTCTTTGATTTTCTGAAACTTTTCTTTAAGAAAAAATTCGTAATTCTGCGAAATAATCCCCTTTTCTTCTTCATTCCACCTGATGAACGGTTTATTTCTTTTTCCCCGTCCATGTTGCTTGGTAGATGATCCGACAAACTGTTCTCTCTGATACAAAGCTGTTCCTTGACTGAACAACATTGTTCAATTTCCATCTCGCATTCTGGTTGTAAAGAATTTGTTGTATTCGGTACATTCATTAATGCCATTAGAGATTGGAGGCCAGATTTATTGGTCTGCTGTGATACAAACTTTTCAGACTCGTCACTAATTTTTTCAATCATTCCGATTTTCTTAGAAATATTATTTTCATTCAATAGTGTCGTCACCTGATGTAATTCATTCAATTCCTTATTTTGCTGCGTCAATGTCGGTTTATCTTCTTTTGCAGTATTTCTCGCGCCGGCATTTGATTTGGCAAATATGACATTCTCCTTGACGATTGATAAGCTTCGGACTTCCATAAAACAATTTTCTTGGTCAGTTTGTTTGGTAAAATTGGAAGATTTTTCCTCTTCTGGAAATCCAGTTGTACTCCGAAATAAATTTTCTTGTGTCGATTCATCCAGTTTCTTCAGACCCAATTGCGAAGATTTTTGATCTTTCTTATTCGCTTCGTCGTTAGTTTTTTTCGTAGTCATTGGCAAATTTCCCCCTCCGTTTAATTGAGAATCATCATTAATATTCTTCGATACATCGTCAAGGTGTTCAACGCTTTTAGTTGAGTTTTTTGACATGTCATGTTTTTCCTTCTCTACAGAATTAGAAAGAAGATGTTTGGTGTCGGAAGATTTAGATTCTACCACTGTATTCAAACTACTAGATAGGTGGATAGGTTACTGCTTGGATTGAGGAATGTTTTAAGGTATCCCATATGCTGATCAATGATATGGACTACTGCCTTAAATTTATATAATATTCCCATTTATGTCGTATATTCGACCTATATTTTGATTCCTCAATATCTCGAAATTCACAATATCCTTTTTCAACACTTTATAGTAATATCAACAGTAAAAAAGTGTTTGGCTGTTCGCCCATTCTAACCGTTTTGTTACTATTGTTTTTCCAAAACATTGTTTTTCTTTCTATCTTTACAAGTTTTTTTAGTATTTATTTAAGGTCTTGTTGGGTGTTGTTGATTTGATGACGGATATTTCCGTTCCTCGCAACTCCTGTTATTTCTTCACTTTTCATATATTGTTCCCTTTAATGATAATGAATAACTAACGGCAATGGGTAAATGTTTACAGTTGCATGAGAGCTTAATGGGTGGATTTTTTGCTAATATATTCATATTATTTTAACATGTTATGTGTTGTTTCCATGGCAGTACTCACTAATTTCATTATAATTATATCATTTTGTAATGTTTGGTAAGATGCGCAAACAAAATATTTATAATAATGCTTTTCTGAAATAATGAAAAATTTTCAACTACAAATTACAGTATTGCAAATAGAATTATTTTTTCATCATTGTCTTCACGCATTTCCTCCCAAATTAATAAACAACTTATGCAAACAGAAATACTGAATCATGTACAATGAATAAATATAATCAATAACTTTATAATAAAACCACAAAGAACATATTGCTATTCAATAAAAATATTCATTTCTTTGATTTTCTGAAACTTTTCTTCAAGAAAAAATTCGTAATTCTGCGAAATAATCCCCTTTTCTTCTTCATTCCGCCTGATGAACGGTTTATTTCTTTTCCCCCGTCCATGTTGCTTGCTAGATGTTCCGACAAACTGTTCTCTCTGATACAAAGCTGTTCCTTGACTGAACAACATTGTTCAATTTCCATCTCGCATTCTGGTTTTAAAGAATTTGTTGTATTCGGTACATTCATTAATGTCATTAGAGATTGGAGGCCAGATTTATTGGTCTGCAGTGATACAAACTTTTCAGACTCGTCACTAATTTTTTCAATCATTCCGATTTTCTTAGAAATATTATTTTCATTCAATAGTGTCGTCATCTGATGTAATTCATTCAATTCCTTATTTTGCTGCGTCAATGTCGGTTTATCTTCTTTTGCAGTATTTCTCGCGCCGGCATTTGATTTGGCAAATTTGACATTCTCCTTGACGATTGATAAGCTTCGGACTTCCATAAAACAATTTTCTTGGTCAGTTTGTTTGGTAAAATTGGAAGATTTTTCCTCTTCTGGAAATCCGGTTGTACTCCGAAATAAATTTTCTTGTGTCGATTCATCCAGTTTCTTCAGACCCAATTGCGAAGATTTTTGATCTTTCTTATTCGCTTCGTCGTTAGTTTTTTTCGTAGTCATTGGCAAATTTCCCCCTCCGTTTAATTGAGAATCGTCATTAATATTCTTCGATACATCGTCAAGGTGTTCAACGCTTTTAGTTGAGTTTTTTGACATGTCATGTTTTTCCTTCTCTACAGAATTAGAAAGAAGATGTTTGGTGTCGGAAGATTTAGATTCTACCACTGTATTCAAACTACTAGACACTGCGGCACAAGGGTTCGGATTTTCCTCAGAATCTCCACTTTCATCCAATGGTGGAGGAAGTGGGGACGGCGTGGGATCTCGCAGTCTGAGTATATGCTAATTTCTACCTCGATTATTATCCCACGCCGTAAATCCGTTCTGTGTAGCAGAGATTGCAAACAATGCGTCAGTACTTCCTTCTGGCCACGTCAATCGAAATGAAAAAAGATCAATTGATCCATCTCCTTCTAACCAAACTGCCTCGAAATCAACAAAATTTTCCCAATAATTGTACGTGATTCTTACAAAAACACGTTTTTGATAAACATGGTTGCGTACACCGATGCGCCCGGAAATCGCATTTTCGTCCCACTCAAGATCCGTTAAAACCAGCGTAGACGCGTAAGCTAATAATCTTCTCTCTTCAGTAGACGATAGATTTGAAATAATATCCATTTTAGACTAATAATAAACTGTGAGGACAATACACAAATGCGATTGGAGACCCCACATTCATAAAATAAATTTAAATAAAATTGAAATGAAATAAATAAAATATGGAAATTATGGCTTTATTACGTCATAATATATGGAATAAGATTTTTTCATAAATTTGATTTGCAATGGAATGAAATGTGTAATAAATGTGAATGTGATATTAAAGTTTTTTGGGTTCTTGTCGCATGGATGTCTCAACAAAGGCTTGCGTCACGACGAATTTTACGAAACTGATGACGTCACAATGCAGATCTTATTTTTGTCCCAAGAGTTAATCTCTTTCTTATATGTATAGTACATATTTTCTGCGTTATTGTGATACAAAGCATATTACAACGATGGTCTCTAGACTTTTCTCCTCGTCAGTTCTATTTGCATCCATGAACATCCCATGCGACTCTGATTCGCATAGGAATATATCATGAATAACCTATTTCAATTGCAAGCTTCAATAAAGACATGAACTATTAAAGGCGCGAAATTGCCCATAGTAACGTTTTTAAATGCTGATATTAGATTTCTTGAATAATTTCTGTTGTCTAAGTAAAAAAAACTGAATTCCATCAAATATACTTATGAAAACAAAAAATATTAGTGGATGGTTAATTTTTAAATATCTTAGAAAATGACTACATTCTACGTGTATATTCTTCAGCCCGTAAAGATGGCAACCATTTCGTCCCCGTGGGTTAAGGCCAATGGGATAGGCGTATTCTCCAGCCTAGAAAGCTTTTTGTTTTATTCAGAAGAAAATCTTCAAATTAAAATCCTTTAAACCTTGTTGGCTGGTTGACTCAATCTATAAAATACTCGGGAATAAGCAAGTAAGGAAGGTAGGTAAGTCAGCTAGCATGTAAGAAGGGCAAGAAAGTAAGCGAGAGTTACACATCTCTTATTTCTCTGTATTCTAACCCTGTGAGAAACTCAGCGCAGCATGCTTATGCGCTATTCTCAGTTATATCAGCCTCACCGGGACGGCGTGGGATCTCGCAGTCTGAGTATATGATAATTTCTACCTCGGTTATTATCCCACGCCGTAAATCCGTTCTGTGTAGCAGAGATTGCAAACAATGCGTCAGTACTTCCTTCTGGCCACGTCAATCGAAATGAAAAAAGATCAATTGATCCATCTCCTTCTAACCAAACTGCCTCGAAGTCAACAAAATTTTCCCAATAATTGTACGTGATTCTTACAAAAACACGTTTTTGATAAACATGGTTGCGTACACCGATGCGCCCGGAAATCGCATTTTCGTCCCACTCGAGATCCGTTAAAGCCAGCGTAGACGCGTAAGCTAATAATCTTCTCTCTTCAGTAGACGATAGAGTTGAAATAATATCCATTTTAGATGAAGAATAAACTGTGAGGACAATACACAAATGCGATTGGAGATCCCACATTCATAAAATAAAGTTAAATCAAATTGAAATGAAATAAATAAAATATGGAAATTTTGCCTTTATTACGTCATAATATATGGAATAAGATTTTTTTCATAAATTTGATTTGCAATGGGATGAAATGTGTAATAAATGTGAATGTGATATTAAAGTTTTTTTGGTTCTTGTCGCATGGATGTCTCAACAAAGGCTTGCGTCACGACGAATTTTACGGAACTGATGACGTCACAATACAGATCTTATTTTTGTCCCAAGAGTTATTCTCTCTCTTATATGTATAGTACATATTTTCTGCGTTATTGTGATACAAAGCATATTACAACGATGGTCTCTAGACTTTTCTCCTCGTCAGTTCTATTTGCGTCCATGAACATCCCACGCGATTCTGATTCGCTTAGGAATATATCATGAATAACCTATTTCAATTGCCAGCTTCAATAAAGACATGAACTATTAAAGGCGCGAAATTGCCCATTGTAACGTTTTTAAATGCTGATATTAGATTTCATGAATAATTTCTGTTTTCTAAGTAAAAAAAACTGAATTCCATCAAATATATTTATGAAAACAAAAACATTAGTGGATGGTTAATTTTTGAATATCTTAGAAAATGACTACATTCTACGTGTACGTTCTGAGCCCGTAAAGATGACAACCATTTCGTCCCCGTGGGTTAAGGCCAATGGGATATGCGTATTCTCCAGCCTAGAAAGCTTTTTGTTTTATTCAGAAGAAAATCTTCAAATTAAAATCCTTTAAACCTTGTTGGCTGGTTGACTCAATCTATAAAATACTCGGGAATAAGCAAGTAAGGAAGGTAGGTAAGTCAGCAAGCATGTAAGAAGGGCAAGAAAGTAAGCGAGAGTTACACATCTCTTATTTCTCTGTATTCTAACCCTGTGAGAAACTCAGCGCAGCATGCTTATGCGCTATTCACAGTTATATCAGCTACACCAGTAGTGATGACAATCTAGATTTTTTAAACTAGGTAAAGTATTACGAACTTATCACAAATATAGGTAAAATGTTACTAGTTAACCTAGTTTAACTTCAAAACCAGGTTGCACTTTTTTGTTCAGAGTTTGAATAGGTTTGGAAAGTCTATTTTAAAAAATATTTATAAAGAAAATCGAATTTATCGCAAAAATGTTGGCATATTTTTATGAAACATTTCACCTTCATAGCAGAAAAAAGAGTACAAATTAAGAGAAATGTGATGAGATAAAAAAAAACCTTTGAATATTGCAGTGATATAAAGCTAGAAGTGAGCAACATCTTACCATTTTCTCAAAATTTGTGGGCATTAGAAGAGCTCGCAGTTAACGTTCAACTTTCCTCATAAAAGTCAGTCTGGGTTCTAATGTTAATATGGTTTGAGTACGGTTTGAAATTTTCCCCAAGAATATTGTTCGATTGAGAACAATATTCATTCTGATGTTACCAGTGAGAAAAGTTCCTTAGATTCCACCAAATTTACCTTGCAGAATAAGATCAACATTTAATTTGATGGAACGAAGAAAAAGATAAATGGATTTTTCGTCGCGTAACGGAGTTTTTCTAAAAGTTCAATACGAAAATTCAAATTCTATTAAAAAGAAGAGCAATTTGTTGTATGTGACTTTATCATATATTTACTGATTATATTTTTATATATCGTGTATGATGACGCGTTAGATGACGTGTTAAGTTGTATATTATGGGGAGGAGAAGTTTGAAGAAAGCAATGAGTAATTACATGTACAGTACTTCCATTTGTGATCGAAAGAATACTATTATTTAAATAAAAATATTCTATTCTTAAAATGTTTGTTTGTGCATATCTTCAAACATTACAAAAATTCGATCATTGAGATAAAATTTACCATCTCACGCATTCCTCAAGCCGGGGTCTACCCTTCCTGACATTTTGTTTTTTCAAAACAATAATTAGCGGAATATTTGTGACAGGGTATTTATTTATATGAGCTTTTGGTATACCTGCCGTGGATGATTTGATAATATTGTTTCGTTCAGCACACGTAACACTTGAAGCAAAAGCAGAATCATTTTTCAAAATCTTTCCTGACTTAAATCCAACAATAGCCAAACAAAGATATCGTAATCACAATGCAAATTTTCTAATGGTGAGATAAATTTTTATTCTATCAACAATCTAATCAATTGGACATAGAGTACAGACGACGGATGCGTTGAATTATTAAAATATTTTTGTTATGTAAAAATACAAATTTGACATGTTTTGGAATGCCAGCTTGGAATTGGTTGTCTTTTTATTCTAATAATTTAATACTATAACACTACAACCAAATATACAGGTGAATATATATATATATATATACATATTCAAAAAAATATTCAACTGATCTCCAAACAGCCTTGACACAATATATAAAATGACTTATTATCATTTTATTCTAAAATTGATGGCAAATCTTTTCAGAGAATTACGTAAGTTATATTTTCATGCAAATGGCTGAATTTAGATTATTTTTAGCTACTGATAAATTAATGATTATCATTCAGTTATTTTTTTTCTTCAATTATCCGAAATATGAATTCGAGATTATACTTGCCATTGCAATTTTCCATAACATCATTGCGAAGTGCTTTATCAAAATTGTCAAAGTTTTTGAAATCGATATTTGAACAAAATGAAATTAATTGTTCATTTTAAAATTCTAACAGGTCGATATAACCTTTCGTATCTTGAAAAGTTATATTTCTATTCGTTTATAAATATTTAAATATTGCTAGAGTACTTTGATATATAAGCATCGGTTGTTTGGTTTTATTTAGATTCTGCACTGCTATTTCATTTTATTTCAGACTAGACAGTCAAAAAGGAAACGTTTATCATCTTACAGCAAGAGACAATTATTGGAATATGGCCGGTTGGGTAAATTATCTTCTGATGGCATCCATTTCCTTTGGGTGTCTGAGTAGTTGACTTTCTGTCAGTTTTCAAGTATCAAAAACGGTGTTGACAACAGTAAAGAATGGCATCTTTATACCCCATAGCATGAGAATTTTTTAGTCCTCAACAGCTCGATCGATCCCTCAGTACCGACAAAAATAATTTGGCTAAAAAATTTCAGACTAGAATATACCTAATCAGCATAAAAACAGAGCAAAATTTTTTAAATTATAAATTGTAAAGTTTATGTATCTCATGATAAACAAGTTGAAATCATGGATATCACGAAAGTGAGTATCATGGTAGTTTAGGTACAGGAATATTTTTGAATCACCGACAAACACAGCTGAACTCTACCACGACAAAACACAACCCAAGACCTAAAGGATAATCACGGACGCACGCACAACGGCGCCATTAATCGGCGATGTGCATCGAAGATAATAAACAGTCGGTTGAGCGCGATCGTATTGTCAGGAACGCCGGTTATTCGGCTGACCGTTTAACCACCGAGCCAGCGTGACCTTAAGCAAGGCACTTCGCGGGAAGCTGTAATGTGGAACAGATAGACATATACTATAAAGGTCCGTGCCTAGCGGTTGTGAGGCGCAAGCTTCCGGTAAGTTCACGGACAGGCCATAGCAAATAATTCGAAAAACCCTTATGACGAAGGGTTTCTCGCCTGTAATCTCGGAATTGGCCAAAAGATTTCGTGTTCATTTTCGCTGATGCTGTTTTCGCTGATAACCTAAGTCTTAAAGCTAAACCTTTTAATTAAATTATTATAATTTTTTTAAATGCATGCCTATGCATATATCACAGAAAATTTATAAAATCATTTTTATAGCCGCTCATTTTAGAGGAGCACCCTTAGCAAGACTCTCTATCAGCTGTCACTTATAGGCGAGCAGGGTTAATGCTGTTTTAAAGATATCAACGTTCCGATTTGGCCGAACCTAATGCGACTTGAGATCTCACGTTCATAAGGCAAATTTGAATCGAATTGAAACAAATTAAATACTCAAATTGCATGCACCTTTATCAGTTCTTGATAAATGAAATAGAATAGCTTACGAATGTGATTTTTTTGTCGTGGATAGGACAGCTCGGATTGAGGAATGTTTTAAGGTATCCCATATACTGATTAATGATATGGACTACTGCCTTAAATTTATATAATATTCCCATTTATGTCGTATATTCGACCTATATTTTGATTGCTCAATATCTCGAAATTCACAATATACTTTTTCAACACTTTATAGTAATATCAACAGTAAAAAAGTGTTTGGCTGTTCGCCTATTCTAACCGTTTTGTTACAATTGTTTTTCCAAAACATTGTTTTTCTTTCTATCTTTACAAGTGTTTTGGGTCTTGTTGGGTGTTGTTGATTTGACGACGGATCTTTCCGTTCCTCGCAACTCCTGTTATTTTTTCTTTACTTTTCATTTATTGTTTACTTTAATGCTAGTGAATAACTAACGGCGATGGGTGAACGTTGCAGTGGTATGAGAGCTTAGTGGGTGGATATTTTGCTGATATATTAATATATTCATATTATTTTAATATGGGTTTATCTGTCGCCTACGGTTTTTATTCTTACTTGAATAAGTTATGTTTTATTGCCATGGCAGGCATCACTAATTTCATTGTAATTATATCATTTTGTAATGTTTGGTGAGATGCGCTAACAAAATATTTATAATAATGTATTTCTGAAATATTGAAAAATTTTCAACTACAAATTACAGTATTGCGAATAGAATTATTTTTTCATCATTGTCTTCACGCATTTCCTCCCAAATTAATAAACAACTTAATGCAAACAGAAATACTGAATCATGTACAATAAATGAATATAATCAATAACTTTATAATAAAATCACAAAGAACAAATTGCTATTCAATAAAAATATTCATTTCTTTGATTTTCTGAATCTTTTCTTTAAGAAAAAATTCGCAATTCTGCGAAATAATCCCCTTTTCTTCTTCATTTCACCTGATGAATGGTTTATTTTTTTTTTCCCGTCCATGTTGCTTGGTAGATGATCTGACAAACTGTTCTCTCTGATACAAAGCTGTTCTTTGACTGAACAACATTGTTCAATTTCCATCTCGCATTCTGGTTTTGAAGAATTTGTTGTATTCGGAACATTCATTAATGTCATTAGAGATTGGAGGCCAGATTTATTGGTCTGCTGTGTTACAGACTTTTCAGACTTATCACTAATTTTTGCAAACATTCCAATTTTCTCAGGAATATTATTTTCATTCAATAGTGTCGTCACCTGATGTAATTCATTCAATTCCTTATTTTGCTGCGTCAATGTCGGTTTATCTTCTTTTGCAGTATTTCTCGCGCCGGCATTTGATTTGGCAAATATGACATTCTCCTTGACGATTGATAAGCTTCGGACATCCATAAAACAATTTTCTTGGTCAGTTTGTTTGGTAAAATTGTAAGATTTTTTATCTTCTGGAAATTCAGTCGTACTCCGAAATAAATTTTCTTGTGTCGATTCATCCAGTTTTTTCAGACCCAATTGCGAAGATTTTTGATCTCTCTTATTCGCTTCGTCGTTAGTTTTTTCCGTAGTCATTGGCAAATTTCCCCCTGCGTTTAATTGAGAATCATCATTACAATTCTTCGATACATCGTAAAGGAGTTCATCGCTTTCAGCTGAGTTTTTTGACATGTCATGTTTTTCCTTCTCTACAGAATTAGAAAGAAGATGTTTGGTGTCTGAAGATTTAGATTCTACCCCTGTATTCAAACTACTAGACACTGCGGCACAAGGGTTCGGATTTTCCTCAGAATCCCCACTTTCATCCAATGGTGGAGGAAGTGGGGAGGGCGTGGGATCTCGCAGTCTGAGTATATGATAATTTCTACCTCGGTTATTATCCCACGCCGTAAATCCGTTCTGTGTAGCAGAGATTGCAAACAATGCGTCAGTACTTCCTTCTGGCCACGTCAATCGAAATGAAAAAAGATCAATTGATCCATCTCCTTCTAACCAAACTGCCTCGAAGTCAACAAAATTTTCCCAATAATTGTACGTGATTCTTACAAAAACACGTTTTTGATAAACATGGTTGCGTACACCGATGCGCCCGGAAATCGCATTTTCGTCCCACTCAAGATCCGTTAAAGCCAGCGTAGACGCGTAAGCTAATAATCTTCTCTCTTCAGTAGACGATAGAGTTGAAAGAATATCCATTTTAGATGAAGAATAAACTGTGAGGACAATACACAAATGCGATTGGAGATCCCACATTCATAAAATAAATTTAAATCAAATTGAAATGAAATAAATAAAATATGGAAATTTTGCCTTTATTACGTCATAATATATGGAATAAGATTTTTTCATAAATTTGATTTGCAATGGGATGAAATGTGTAATAAATGTGAATGTGATATTAAAGTTTTTTTTGGTTCTTGTCGCATCGATGTCTCAACAAAGGCTTGCGTCACGACGAATTTTACTGAACTGATGACGTCACAATACAGATCTTATTTTTGTCCCAAGAGTTATTCTCATTCTTATATGTATAGTACATATTTTCTGCGTTATTGTGATACAAAGCATACTACAACTATGGTCTCTAGACTTTTCTCCTCGTCAGTTCTATTTGCGTCCATGAACATCCCACGCGATTCTGATTCGCATAGGAATATATCATGAATAACCTATTTCAATTGCAAGCTTCAATAAAGACATGAACTATTAAAGGCGCGAAATTGCCCATAGTAACGTTTTTAAATGCTAATATTAGATTTCATGAATAATTTCTCTTGTCTAAGTAAAAAAAAACTGAATTCCATCAAATATATTTATGAAAACAAAAATATTAGTGGATGGTTAATTTTTGAATATCTTAGAAAATGACTACATTCTACGTGTACATTCTGAGCCCGTAAAGATGGCAACCATTTCGTCCCCGTGGGTTAAGGCCAATGGGATAGGCGTATTCTCCAGCCTAGAAAGCTTTTCGTATTATTCAGAAGAAAATCTTTAAATTAAAATCCTTTAAACCTTGTTGGCTGGTTGACTCAATCTATAAAATACTCGGGAATAAGCAATTACGGAAGGTAGGTAAGTCAGCAAGCATGTAATAAGGGCAAGAAAGTAAGCGAGAGTTACACATCTCTTATTTCTCTGTATTCTAACCCTGTGAGAAACTCAGCGCAGCATAGCGCTATTCATAGTTATATCAGCTACACCAGTAGTGATGACAATCTAGATTTTTTTGAACTAGGTAAAGTATAACGAACTTATCATAAATATAGGTAAAATCTTACTAGTTAACCTAGTTTAACTTCAAAACCAGGTTGCACTTTTTTGTTCAGAGTTTGAATAGGTTTGGAAAGTCTATTTTAAAAATATTTATAAAGAAAATAGAATTTATCGCAAAAATGTTGGCATATTTTTATGAAACATTTCACCTTCATAGCAGTAAAAAGAGTACAAATTAAGAGAAATGGGATGAGTTAAAAAAAACCTTTCAATATTGCAGTGATTTAAAGATAGAAGTGAGCAACATCTCACCATTTTCTCAAAATTTGTGGGCATTAGAAGAGCTCGCGTTCAAACTTTTCTCATAAAAGTCAGTCTGGGTTCTAATGTTGATATGGTTTGAGTCCGGTTTGAAATTTTCCCCAAGAATATTGTTCGATTGAGAACAATATTCATTCTGTTGTCACCAGTGAGAAAAGTTCCTTAGATTCGAGCAAAATTACCTTGCAGAATAAAATCAACATTTAATTTGTTGGAACGAAGAAAAAGATAAATGGATTTTTCGTCGCGTAACGGAGTTTTTCTAAAAGTTCAATACGAAAATTCAAATTCTATTAAAAAGAAGAGCAATTTGTTGTATGTGACTTTATTATATATTTACTGATTATATTTTTATTTATCGTGTATGATAACGCGTTAAGTTGTATATAATGGGGAGGAGAAGTTTAAAGAAAGCAATTAGTAATTACATGTACAATACTTCCATTTGTGATCGAAAGAATGCCATTATTTAAATAAAAACATTCTATTCTTAAAATGTTTGTTTGTGCATATCATCAAACATTACAAAAATTCGATCATTTAGATAAAATTTACCATCTCACGCATTTCTCAAGCCGGGGTCTACCCTTTCTGACATTTTGTTTTTTCAAAACAATAATTGGCGGAATATTTGTGACAGGGTATTTATTTATATGAGCTTTTGTTATACCTTCCGTGGATAATTTGATAATATTGTTTCGTTCAGCACACGTAACACTTGAAGCAAAAGCAGAATCATTTTTCAAAATCTTTCCTGACTTCAATCCAACAATAGCCAAACAAAGATATCGTAATCACAATGCAAATTTTCTTATGGTGAGATAAATTTTTATTCTATCAACAATCTAATCAATTGGACATAGAGTACAGACGACGGATGCGTTGAATTATTAAAATATTTTTGTTATGTAAAAATACAAATTTAACATGTTTTGGAATGCCAGCTTGGAATTGGTTGTTTTTTATTTTAATAATTTAGTTAGTACTATAACACTACAACCAAATATTTAGGTGAATATATATATATGTATATATATTCAAAAAAATATTCAACTGATCTCCAAACAGCCTTGACACAATATATAAAATGATTTATTATCATTTTATTCTAAAATTGATGGCAAATCTTTCCAGAGAATTACGTAAGTTATATTTTCATGCAAATGGCTGAATTTAGATTGTTTTTAGCTACTGATAAATTAATGATTATCATTCAGTTAT
Source organism: Styela plicata (assembly GCA_963675895.2). Classification (NCBI taxonomy): domain Eukaryota; kingdom Metazoa; phylum Chordata; class Ascidiacea; order Stolidobranchia; family Styelidae; genus Styela; species Styela plicata. The sequence continues at coordinate 5,628,905 of OZ023151.1, read as the reverse complement.
TTTTTTTCTTCAATTATCCGAAATATGAATTCGAGATTATACTTGCCATTGCAATTTTCCATAACATCATTGCGAAGTGCTTTATCAAAATTGTCAAAGTTTTTGAAATCGATATTTGAACAAAATGAAATTAATTGTTCATTTTAAAATTCTAACAGGTCGATATAACCTTTCGTATCTTGAAAAGTTATATTTCTATTCGTTTAAAAATATTTAAATATTGCTAGAGTTCTTTGATATATAAGCATCGGTTGTTTGGTTTCATTTAGATTCTGCACTGCTCTTTCATTTTATTTCAGACTAGACAGTCAAAAAGGAAACGTTTATCATCTTACAACAAGAGACAATTATTGGAATATGGCCGGTTGGCTAAATTATCTTCTGATGGCATCCATTTCCTTTGGGTGTCTGAGTAGTTGACTTTCACTCAGTTTTCAAGTATCAACAACGGTGTTGACAACAGTAAAGAATGGCAGCTTTATACCCCATAGCATGAGAATTTTCTAGTCCTCAACAGCTCGATCGATCTCTCAGTACCGACTAAATTAATTTGGCTAAACAATTTCAGACTAGAATATATCTAATCAGCATAAAAACAGAGCAAATTTTTTAAATTATAAATTGTAAAGTTTATGTATCTCATGATAAACAAGTTGAAATCATGGATATCACGAAAGTGAGTATCATGGTAGTTTAGGTACAGGAATGTTCTTGAATCACAGACAAACACAGCTGAACTCTACCAGGACAAAACACAACTCAAGACCCAAAGGATAATCACGGACGCACACACAACGGCGCCATTAATTGGCGATGTGCATCGAAGATAATAAACAGTCGGTTGAGCGCGATCGTATTGTCAGGAACGCCGGTTATTCAGCTGACCGTTTAACCACCGAGCCAGCGTGACCTTAAGCAAGGCACTTCGCGGGAAGCTGTAATGTGGAACAGATAGACATATACTATAAAGGTCCGTGCCTAGCGGTTGTGAGGCGCAAGCTTCCGGTAAGTTCACGGACAGGCCATAGCAAATAATTCGAAAAACCCATTTCTCGCCTGTAATCTCGAAATTTGCCAAAAGATTTCGTGTTCATTTTCGCTGATGCTGTTTTCGCTTATAACCTAAGTCTTAAAGCTAAAACTTTTAAATAAATTATGATAATTTTGTTTTTAAATGCATGCCTATGCATATATCACAGAAAATTTATCAAATCATTTTTATAGCCGCTCATTTTAGAGGAGCACCCTTAGCAAGACTCTCTATCAGCTGTCACTTATAGGCGAGCAAGGTCAATGCTGTTCTAAAGATATCAACGTTTCTAATGCGACTTGAGATCTCACGTTCAAAAAGCAAATTTGAATCGAATTGGAACAAATTAAATACTCAAATTGCATGCACCTTTATCAGTTCTTGATAAATGAAATAGGATAGCTTACGAATGTGATTTTTTTGTCGTGGATAGGTTACTGCTCGGATTGAGGAATGTTTTTAGGTATCCCATATACTGATTAATGATATGGACTACTGCCTTAAATTTAAATAATATTCCCATTTATGTCGTATATTCGACCTATATTTTGATTCCTCAATATCTCGAAATTCACAATATACTTTTTCAACACTTTATAGTAATATCAACAGTAAAAAAGTGTTTGGCTGTTCGCCTATTCTAACCGTTTTTTTTTACTATTGTTTTTCCAAAACATTGTTTTTCTTTCTATCTTTACAAGTTTTTTTAGTATTTATTTAAGGTCTTGTTGGGTGTTGTTGATTTGACGACGGATCTTTCCGGTGGTCCTCGTAACTCCTGTTATTTCTTTACTTTTCATTTATTGTTTACTTTAATGCTAATGAATAACTAACGGCAATGGGTGAAGGTTTGCAGTGGTATGAGAGCTTAGTGGGTGGATTTTTTGCTGATATATTGATATATTCATATTATTTTAATATGGGGTTATCTGTCGCCTACGGTTTTTATTCTTACTTGAATATGTTATGTGTTATTGCCATGGCAGGCATCACTAATTTCATTGTAATTATATCATTTTGTAATGTTTGGTAAGATGCGCAAACAAAATATTTATAATAATGCTTTTCTGAAATAATGAAAAATTTTCAATTACAAATTACAGTATTGCAAATAGAATTATTTTTTCATCATTGTCTTCACGCATTACTTCCCAAATTAATAAACAACTTAATGCAAACAGAAATACTGAATCATGTACAATAAATAAATATAATCAATAACTTTATAATAAAATCACAAAGAATAAATTGCTATTCAATAAAAATATTCATTTCTTTGATTTTCTGAATCTTTTCTTTAGTAAAAAATTCGCAATTCTGCGAAATAATCCCCTTTTCTTCTTCATTTCACCTGATGAATGATTTATTTCTTTTTCCCCGTCCATGTTGCTTGGTACATGATCTGACAAATTGTTCTCTCTGACACAAAGCTGTTCTTTGACTGAACAGCATTGTTCAATTTCCATCTCGCATTCTGGTTTTGAAGAATTTATTGTATTCGGAACATTCATTAATGTCATTAGAGATTGGAGGCCAGATTTATTGGTCTGCTGTGATACAAACTTTTCAGACTTGTCACTGATTTTTTCAATCATTCCGATTTTTTTAGAAATATTATTTTCATTCAATAGTGTCGTCACCTGATGTAATTCATTCAATTCCTTATTTTGCTGCGTCAATATCGGTTTATCTTCTTTTGCAGTATTTCTTGCGCCGGCAAATATGACATTCTCCTTGACGATTGATAAGCTTCGGACTTCCATAAAACAATTTTCTTGGTCAGTTTGTTTGGTAAAATTTGAAGATTTTCCCTCTTCTGGAAATCCAGTTGTACTCCGTAATAAATTTTCTTGTGTCGATTTATCCAGTTTCTTCAGACCCAATTGCGAAGATTTTTGATCTTTCTTATTCGCTTCGTCGTTAGTTTTTTCCGTAGTCATTGGCAAATTTCCCCCTGCGTTTAATTGAGAATCATCATTACAATTCTTCCATACATCGTCAAGGAGTTCATCGCTTTTAGTTGAGTTTTTTGGCATGTCATGTTTTTCCTTTTCTGTAGAATTAGAAAGAAGATGTTTGGTTTCTGAAGATTTAGATTCTACCACTGTATGCAAACTACTAGACACTGCGGCACAAGGGTTCAAATTTTCCTCAGAATCTCCACTTTCATCCAATGGCGGAGAAAGTGGGGACGGCGTGGGATCTCGCAGCCTGAGTATATGATAATTTCTACCTCGGTTATTATCCCACGCCGTAAATCCGTTCAGTGTAGCAGAGATTGCAAACCATGCGTCAGTACTTCCTTCTGGCCACGTCAATCGAAATGCAAAAAGATCAATTGATCCATCTCCTTCTAACCAAACTGCCTCGAAGTCAACAAAATTTTCCCAATAATTGTACGTGATTCGTTAAATCCAGCGTAGACGCGTAAGCTAATAATCTTCTCTCTTCAGTAGACGATACAGTGAAATAATATCCATTTTAGACGAAGAATAAACTGTGAGGACAATACACAAATGCGATTGGAGATCCCACATTCATAAAATAAATTTAAATCAAATTGAAATGAAATAAATAAAATATGGAAATTTTGCCTTTATTACGTCATAATATATGGAATAAGATTTTTTCATAAATTTGATTTGCAATGGAATGAAATGTGTAATAAATGTGAATGTGATATTAAAGTTTTTTGGGTTCTTGTCGCATGGATGTCTCAACAAAGGCTTGCGTCACGACGAATTTTACGGAACTGATGACGTCACAATACAGATCTTATTTTTGTCCCAAGAGTTACTCTCTTTCTTGTTATGTATAGTACATATTTTCTGCGTTATTGTGATACAAAGCATATTACAACGATGGTCTCTAGACTTTTCTCCTCGTCAGTTCTATTTGCATCCATGAACATCCCACGCGATTCTGATTCGCATAGGAATATATCATGAATAACCTATTTCAATTGCAAGCTTTAATAAAGACATGAACTATTAAAGGCGCGAAATTGCCCATAGTAACGTTTTTAAATGCTGATATTAGATTTCATGAATAATTTCTGTTGTCTAAGTAAAAAAAAAAATGAATTCCATCAAATACATTTATGAAAACAAAAATATTAGTGGATGGTTAATTTTTGAATATCTTAGAAAATGATTAAATTCTACGTGTACATTCTGAGCCCGTAAAGATGGCAACCATTTCGTCCCCGTGGGTTAAGGCCAACGGGATAGGCGTATTCTCCAGCCTAGAAAGATTTTTGTTTTATTCAGAAGAAAATCTTCAAATTAAAATCCTTTAAAGCTTGTTGGCTGGTTGACTCAATCTATAAAATACTCGGGAATAAGCAAGTAAGGAAGGTAGGTAAGTCAGCAAGCATGTAAGAAGGGCAAGAAAGTAAGCGAAAGTTACACATCTCTTATTTTTCTGTATTCTAACCCTGTGAGAAACTCAGCGCAGCATGCGTATGCGCTATTCACAGTTATATCAGCCTCGCCAGTAGTGATGACAATCTAGATTTTTTAAACTAGGTAAAGTATAACGAACTTATCACAAATATAGGTAAAATGTTACTAGTTAACCTAGTTTAACTTCAAAACCAGGTTGCACTTTTTTGTTCAGACTTTGAATAGGTTTGGGAAGTCTATTTTAAAAAATATTTATAAAGAAAATAGAATTTATCGCAAAAATGTTGGCATATTTTTATGAAACATTTCACCTTCATAGCAGAAAAAAGAGTACAAATTAAGAGAAATGTGATGAGATAAAAAAAAACCTTTGAATATTGCAGTGATATAAAGCTAGGAGTAAGCAACATCTTACCATTTTCTCAAAATTTGTGGGCATTAGAAGAGCTCGCAGTTAACGTTCAACTTTCCTCATAAAAGTCAGTCTGGGTTCTAATGTTAATATGGTTTGAGTCCGGTTTGAAATTTTCCCCAAGAATATTGTTCGATTGAGAACAATATTCATTCTGTTGTTACCAGTGAGAAAAGTTCCTTAGATTCGAGCAAAATTACCTTGCAGAATAAAATCAACATTTAATTTGAAGGAACGAAGAAAAAGATAAATGGATTTTTCGTCGCGTAACGGAGTTTTTCTAAAAGTTCAATACGAAACCCTTATGACGAAGGGTTTCTCGCCTGTAATCTCGAAATTTGCCAAAAGATTTCGTGTTCATTTTCGCTGATGCTGTTTTCGCTGATAACCTAAAGCTAAACCTTTTAATTAAATTATTATAATTTTTTTTTAAATGCATGCCTATGCATATATCACAGAAAATTTATCAAATCATTTTTATAGCCGCTCATTTTAGAGGAGCACCCTTAGCAAGACTCTCTATCAGCTGTCACTTATAGGCGAGCAAGGTTAATGCTGTTCTAAATATATCAACGTTCCGATTTGGCCGAACCTAATGCGACTTGAGATCTCACGTTCATAAAGCAAATTTGAATCGAATTGAAACAAATTAAATACTCAAATTGCATGCACCTTTATCAGTTCTTGATAAATGAAATAGGATAGCTTACGAATGTGATTTTTTTGTCGTGGATAGGTTACTGCTCGGATTGAGGAATGTTTTAAGGTATCCCATATACTGATTAATGATATGGACTACTGCCTTAAATTTATATAATATTCCCATTTATGTCGTATATTCGACCTATATTTTGATTCCTCAATATCTCGAAATTCACAATATACTTTTTCAACACTTTATAGTAATATCAACAGTAAAAAAGTGTTTGGCTGTTCGCCTATTCTAACCGTTTTGTTACTATTGTTTTTCCAAAACATTGTTTTTCTTTCTATCTTTACAAGTGTTTTTAGTATTTATTTAAGGTCTTGTTGGGTGTTGTTGATTTGACGACGGATATTTCCGTTACTCGCAACTCCTTTATTTCTTTACTTTCATTTATTGTTTACTTTATTGCTAATGAATAACTACCGGCAATGGGTGAATGTTTGCAGTGGTATGAGAGCTTAGTGGGTGGATTTTTTGCTGATATATTAATATATTCATATTATTTTAATATGGGTTTATCTGTCGCTTACGGTTTTTATTCTTACTTGAATATGTTATGTGTTATTGCCATGGCAGGCATCACTAATTTCATTGTAATTATATCATTTTGTAATGTTTGGTAAGATGCGCAAACAAAATATTTATAATAATGCTTTTCTGAAATAATGGAAAATTTTCAACTACAAATTACGGTATTGCGAATAGAATTATTTTTTCATCATTGTCTTCACGCATTTCCTCCCAAATTAATAAACAACTTAATGCAAACAGAAATACTGAATCATGTACAACAAATAAATATAATCAATAATTTTATAATAAAATCACAAAGAACAAATTGCTATTCAATAAAAATATTCATTTCTTTGTTTTTCTGAATCTTTTCTTTAAGAAAAAATTTGCAATTCTGCGAAATAATCCCCTTTTCTTCTTCATTTCACCTGATGAATGGTTTATTTCTTTTTCCCCGTCCATGTTGCTTGGTTGATGATCTGACAAACTGTTCTCTCTGATACAAAGCTGTTCTTTGACTGAACAACATTGTTCAATTTCCATCTCGCATTCTGGTTTTGAAGAATTTGTTGTATTCGGAACATTCATTAATGTCATTAGAGATTGGAGGCCAGATTTATTGGTCTGCTGTGTTACAGACTTCTCAGACTTGTCACTAATTTTTGCAAACATTCCCATTTTCTTAGGAATATTATTTTCATTCAATAGTGTCGTCACCTGATGTAATTCATTCAATTCCTTATTTTGCTGCGTCAATGTCGGTTTATCTTCTTTTGCAGTATTTCTCGCGCCGGCATTTGATTTGGCAAATATGACATTCTCCTTGACGATTGATAAGCTTCGGACATCCATTAAACAATTTTCTTGGTCAGTTTGTTTGGTAAAAGTGTAAGATTTTTTATCTTCTGGAAATTCAGTCGTACTCCGAAATAAATTTTCTTGTGTCGATTCATCCAGTTTTTTCAGACCCGATTGCGAAGATTTTTGATCTCTCTTATTCGCTTCGTCGTTAGTTTTTTCCGTAGTCATTGGCAAATTTCCCCCTGCGTTTAATTGAGAATCATCATTACAATTCTTCGATACATCGTAAATGAGTTCATCCTTTAAGCTGAGTTTTTTGACATGTCATGTTTTTCCTTCTCTACAGAATTAGAAAGAAGATTTTTGGTGTCTGAAGATTTAGATTCTACCACTGTATTCAAACTACTAGACACTGCGGCACAAGGGTTCGGATTTCCTCAGAATCTCCACTTTCATCCAATGGTGGAGGAAGTGGGGACGGCGTGGGATCTCGCAGTCTGAGTATATGATAATTTCTACCTCGGTTATTATCCCACGCCGTAAATCCGTTCTGTGTAGCAGAGATTGCAAACAATGCGTCAGTACTTCCTTCTGGCCACGTCAATCGAAATGAAAAAAGATCAATTGATCCATCTCCTTCTAACCAAACTGCCTCAAAGACAACAAAATTTTCCCAATAATTGTACGTGATTCTTACAAAAACACGTTTTTGATAAACATGGTTGCGTACACCGATGCGCCCGGAAATCGCATTTTCGTCCCACTCAAGATCCGTTAAAGCCAGCGTAGACGCGTAAGCTAATAATCTTCTCTCTTCAGTAGACGATAGAGTTGAAATAATATCCATTTTAGATGAAGAATAAACTGTGAGGACAATACACAAATGCGATTGGAGATCCCACATTCATAAAATAAATTTAAATCAAATTGAAATGAAATAAATAAAATATGGAAATTTTGCCTTTATTACGTCATAATATATGGAATAAGATTTTTTTCATAAAATTGATTTGTAATGGAATGAAATGTGTAATAAATGTGAATGCGATATTAAAGTTTTTTTTGGTTCTTGTCGCATCGATGTCTGAACAAAGGCTTGCGTCACGACGAATTTTACGGAACTGATGACGTCACAATACAGATCTTATTTTTGTCCCAAGAGTTATTCTCATTCTTATATGTATAGTACATATTTTCTGCGTTATTGTGATACAAAGCATATTACAACGATGGTCTCTAGACTTTTCTTCTCGTCAGTTCTATTTGCGTCCATGAACATCCCACGCGATTCTGATTCGCATAGGAATATATCATGAATAACCTATTTCAATTGCAAGCTTCAATAAAGACATGAACTATTAAAGGCGCGAAATTGCCCATAGTAACGTTTTTAAATGCTGATATTAGATTTCATGAATAATTTCTGTTGTCTAAGTAAAAAAAAACTGAATTCCATCAAATATGTTTATGAAAACAAAAGTATTAGTGGATGGTTAATTTTTTAATATCTTAGAAAATGACTACATTCTACGTGTACATTCTGAGCCCGTAAAGATGGCAACCATTTCGTCCCCGTGGGTTAAGGCCAATGGGATAGGCGTATTCTCCAGCCTAGAAAGCTTTTTGTATTATTCAGAAGAAAATCTTTAAATTAAAATCCTTTAAACCTTGTTGGCTGGTTGACTCAATCAATAAAATACTCGGGAATAAGCAAGTAAGGAAGGTAGGTAAGTCAGCAAGCATGTAAGAAGGGCAAGAAAGTAAGCGAGAGTTACACATCTCTTATTTCTCTGTATTCTAACCCTGTGAGAAACTCAGCGCAGCATGCTTATGCGCTATTCACAGTTATATCAGCCTCACCAGTAGTGATGACAATCTAGATTTTTTAAACTAGGTAAAGTATAACGAACTTATCATAAATATAGGTAAAATGTTACTAGTTAACCTAGTTTAACTTCAAAACCAGGTTGCACTTCTTTGTTCAGAGTTTGAATAGGTTTGGAAAGTCTATTTTAAAAAATATTTATAAAGAAAATAGAATTTATCGCAAAAATGTTGGCATATTTTTATGAAACATTTCACCTTCATAGCAGAAAAAAGAGTACAAATTAAGAGAAATGTGATGAGATAAAAAAAAACCTTTGAATATTGCAGTGATATAAAGCTAGAAGTGAGCAACATCTCACCATTTTCTCAAAATTTGTGGGCATTAGAAGAGCTCGCATTCAAACTTTTCTCATAAAAGTCAGTCTGGGTTCTAATGTTGATATGGTTTGAGTCCGGTTTGAAATATTTCCCAAGGATATTGTTCGATTGAGAACAATATTCATTCTGTTGTTACCAGTTAGAAAAGTTCTTCTGATTCGAGCGGAAATACCTTGGAGAATAAAATAAACATTTCATTTGATGGAACGAAGAAAAAGATAAATAAATTTTTTGTCGAGTAAGGGAGTTTTTCTAAAAGTTCAATACAAGAATTCAAATTCTATTAAAAAGAAGAGCAATTTGTTGTATGTGACTTTATTATATATTTACTGATTATATTTTATTTATCGTGTATGATAACGCGTTAAGTTGTATATTAGGGGGAGGAGAAGTTTAAAGAAAGCAATTAGTAATTACATGTACAATACTTCCATTTGTGATCGAAAGAATACCATTATTTAAATAAAAATATTCTATTCTTAAAATGTTTATTTGTGCATATCATCAAACATTACAAAAATTCGATCATTTAGGTAAAATTTACCATCTCACGCATTTCTCAAGCCGGGGTCTACCCTTCCTGACATTTTGTTTTCTAAAAACAATAATTGGCGGAATATTTGTGACAGGGTATTTATTAATATAAGCTTTTATTTTTATACCTGCCGTGGATAATATGATATTATTGTTTCGTTCAGCACACGTTACACTTGGAGCAAAATCGGAATCATTTTTCAAAGTCTTTCCTGACTTCAATTCAACAATAGCCAAACAAAGTTATTGTAATCACAATGCAAATGTTCTTATGGTAAGATAAATTTTTATTCTATCAACAATCTAATCAATTGGACATAGTACAGACGACGGATGCGTTGAATTATTAAAATATTTTTGTTATGAAAAATGCAAATTTAACATGTTTTGGAATGCCAGCTTGGAAATGGTTGTCTTTTTATTCTAATAATTTAGTACTATAACACTGCAACCAAATATTCAGGTGAATATATATATATATATTCAAAATAAAAAAAATATTCAACTGATCTCCAAACAGCCTTGACACAATATATAAAATGATTTATAACCATTTTTTTCTAAAAGTGATTGCAAATCTTTCCAGAGAATTATGCAAGTTAAATTTTCTTGGCTGAATTTAAATTGTTTTTAGCTACTGATAAATTAATGATTATCATTTAGTTATTTTTTATCGATATTTGGACAAAATGAAATAAAACAAATCCCAACCAAAAAGAGTGCAGATGCGCTGTGATAAAAGTTCATTAAATTCACAGGAAATTTGCTGTACTTGCATATTTTCAAAGTGTTAAAAAGCTTTACTGATGAAAATTATGCCAAATATGGGGTTTTGATAGACCGGAACCTTGACGATGCGTTCCATTAACAGCCCATGAATAACCAAAAAGTCTAATATACAGTTGTATACATATACATCAAGTAATATTACCGTCAAAGATCGGTGATTTTTATGCGTTTTTGTTACAATGTGTTTATAAAGACAAAAGATATAAGTGGTTTGAACGAACGTATAGTAAGCAATATCCCAGCCAGAAAAAGTCCACGAGAACATGACCTGGGTCACTGATGGAACACGCCGCCAAGGCGTGTTTCATCTGTGGCGCATGCTTGACAAAATCTTATTTCTGATGAAGTTAATGAATGCAGAAAGCAAAACGCAAATTTATACTCACAAATTATCCAATTGTGGTTTCTGCCAACCCTCAATCTATTCACAAGTAATAAAACGAGACGAAACATAACTTGATGTTTTTTCCTACCAGAATGCACCAAAGGATCAAATACTTGTAATTCACCCCAAAGAAGGGTGGGATAAATTGTGCAAATTTCTTGGAGAACCGATTCCTGATGTTTCGTTCCCACAAAGAACGAATCTTCTCTGGAAGATTTCATGGAAGAAAGATTTTTTCTAAGTGTCCGATTCCGCTTTTTTCAAAGAATGAAATTCGAATTGAAAATCTCCACTTCAGTGCTTTTAGTATTGATAACATTATTGATATATTATTTTCTTGTTGGTAATTTTTCATTTTAAAATTCTAACAGGTCGTTATAACCTTTCGTATCTTCAAGAGTTATATTTCTATTCGTTTAATAATAATAATAATAATTAATATAAATATTGCTAGAGCTCTTTGATATATATGCATTGGTTGTTTGGTTTCATTTAGATTCTGCACTGCTATTTCATTTTATTTCTGACTAGACAGTCAAAAAGAGGAACGTTTATCATCTTCCAGCAAGAGACAATTATTGAAATATGGGCGGTTGGCTAAATTATCTTTTGATGGCAGCCATTTCCTTTGGGTGTCTAAGTAGCAGATTCGTTGACTTTCTGTCAGTTTTCAAGTACCAACAACGGTGTTGGCAACAGTAAAGAATGGCATCTTGATACCCCATAGTATGAGAATTTTCTAGTGTTGCAATCATATCAATCAATCAAATCCTATTTTATTAACCATTCAAGCAAAAACACATACATAAAGTAAGATATTAAAACGGAAAATACATGAATGAGTGTGATCAGAAAACTCGATAGAGTCAACTGCATTTGCTTGTGATGGGCACGATAACCGCGAAATGACCGTACACTCTACTATGTCAGCGTCTACATTTACGAGACAAATCTGTTACAAATGTGCGTAACAAAAACCCTCCTGCCTGCAGACCAAGACGAAATATTTACAAGGTGGTGCTAGCGAGCAAAGACTTACATTCACTAGCAGATTAGAATCATAACTACAATTTACAAACATGACAAGTTCGCAGTGAAATGCTCGAGCTCGGCGCTAGCCTGGCGGTGTTGCACAGCAATGCCGTTATTCACGGCGACGGCCCTGTGCAATTCACGGCACTGGATTGGACTACAATTATACTGTAAATGGGAAACAAGTAAAATTTGATGCAGTGAATAAAAATGTGTTTTACAGGTTAATCGAACAAGGTGCTTGGATTAATGAAATGCTGGATTCATAAAGACACAAACATTTAGAACGTACCGAGAGAATGGTAGGACATTCACACAGAGTACGATAACCTAAGATGATTACGCATTTCGGTTTTAAAACTCGGATATGATAATCTTTTGAGGTGGAGAGGTAAATCGTTCCAAATTTTCACACCGAGATGCTTGAGTGAACCTTCAGTGTGCTTCAAGTTACATCCAGGAACAAAAAGAGAGAATTGTGATGCTGATGGAGTTCTATACCTATGGACAGATGACTGTGTGATAAAATAATTATTAAATGCCCTGGGTAACAGACCTGATGAAGGTTGGTGCATTATTTTGGCAACTTCGAAAAGACTCAAAAGACTAAATATCACATACGTATGATTCCTATTCAATACACCGAAACACATTTAGAAAACCCCAAATAGGTAGCATATCCACCACTCTACTAAATGAAAAGGTATTTGCTATAGAAACTTTGCAGGAGGTCAATGTTTCTGTGCAAAACTAACACTGTTCAGTTTGTTTCAAACAGAATCTAAAAGTGAAAAAAATGCGTAATAATTTAAAATAATGGTGAAATCAATGCTTGGGTACAAATTCGAAATCATTCATAAGAACATTATTGTTCAAAACAATCTAGTTTTATAAATATTGAGCGCGAAAAAAAGCGAATGTAGGGAATATTTTGATGATAGTAGTGGGAAAATGTTGTTGCGGTACCATAATGTGTAACATTATTCATAACTTTGCTTTAAATCCGATCAGTAACATCGAGGTAAGGGAAAGTCGATATGAAGATGTAGGGTAAAGAGTTTTTTGACATGTTTATTGAGATAATATTATAGTTGATACAAATCCATTATGAAAGTAAAATCGTCTGGCCAGATGGCCAAGGGCCGGTAATTCTTACTGCACGTCCTTTCGTAGCTCTGTCCTCTATGCCCTCACAAAACAAGTTATACGGTCATTTTGAATTGGCCAAAACTTGCCCTGAAGGCTTCATAAAATATTTTCGTTCGTACTTGTTTTTCATTAGCCATGCGTTATAATCGTGACAATTTGATATGATTTAGAATATCATAAATTTGTCGTGATAATATTTAAAAAAGCCTCGAATATATCCATCATAAAGTGAATTTAACCTAATATATGCTACGCGAGACTGGAAGTCGGGGTAAAGAATTTGCGTGCAGTAATATTTGTTTAAAAAAGTGAATAAACACAATCACTGTATTATATACGCAATATTATAGTACACTGAAAATAGATAGAGAAGAAATTTCAAAAGATGTGTGTGAAGGTGATAAATGTTTTTAAAGAAGTTGATGCGTATGTTTAAATAATATTAAGTATAACAGATATTTGCAAATGTTTTACTTTCATATATTTCGTTTCAAATTGATAACTTATATGCGTGTATAAAATAAAAAAAATATTCGCCTGTTGCGATTTGTATTTAGACGCGTCTTTTGCGCGTATAAATTGAGCCTTGTTGGCTATAATAGTATAGTTGGCCGCTTTTGGGCGTTTGATAATAAAAACATATTTGACGACTCTCGCATTTGACGAATGCATAGTTCACGCATTTTGACGTCTAGTTGACGTTTGTTTGAAGTGTGATTTATTTAGAAATCACCTTCTTAAGTTTAACAATATCAACGATAATCTATTTAATGAAAAAAAATTGCTCGGATCTGTCAATTTCAATCACGTTTTGTCTTGAATGCCAAATACATACGCATGTAAAAAGGAAAAGAGAAAGAATAAAAATATGTTGACCTGTAAAGTTCAGAAGCGCGTGTCCATGGTGTACTGACAAAAATAATAATGGCAATAATAAAAACACCGCACGCGCGATTTTTAGGCATCGTTTTCACGGGCGTTATTCATCTTTCAGAGCGTTTCTTCCTTGTGTCATACTTGGCAATGTCAAGTCGTTCAGCTTATCGCTGCTTTTAATATACGTATATATATTTTTTGCAGTTTTCGCAAAGAAACAGCTTATCGTTTTTACGCACAGTTCATTCTGTAACAGTCCTTTAAACCACGCTTCGATTGTTCGTGAGTTTATGCCACGCCTTTCCCTCTGTATCCTATTCCTTTGGTTTCTTTGATCTTTCGTTCATATATCTTCTTATCGTTGTCCCTCCGTTTCTTCTTTTTTCTGTCTGCTATTCACCTATTATTTGCCCTTTCTTCTTTTATTCATTCGTCTTTTTATTGTCCATGCAAGCATTTTCTGTTTCACTTTCTTTGTATTTTCGTGTTACTGTAACTTTTCTTCTTTATTTTTTACGCGTTCTATATCTTTCTTGACAATTACACTTTGGTGCCTGTTCTTTTGCTGCTATTTTTCTTTTGAATTTTCTCCGTGAAACAACGGTTTCGTTAGCTGTCTCCAATTCAAGAAGGCGCAAGTCGTTTGCCACGTCACCAAATGTAGGGTAAAAAGTATTTTAACATATTTATTGAGATAATGATATAGCTGATACGAATTCATTATGAAAGTAAATCGTTTGACCAGATGGCCAAGGGCCTGTAATTCTTACTACACGCCCGTTTGTAGCTCTGTCCTCTATGCCCTCACAAACCAAATTATACGGTCATTTTGAATTGGCCAAAACTTGCCCTGAAGGCTTCATAAAATATTTTCGTTCGTACTTGTTTTTCATTAGCCATGCGTTATAATCGTGACAATTTGATATGATTTAGAATATCATAAATTTGTCGTGATAATATTTAAAAAAGCCTCGAATATATCCATCATAAAGTGAATTTAACCTAATATATGCTACGTAACTCTCTTCGCGAGACTGGAAGTCGGGGTAAAGAATTTGCGTGCAGTAATATTTGTTTAAAAAAAGTGAATAAACACAATAACTGTAATATATACGCAATATTATAGTACACTGAAAATAGATAGAGAAGAAATTTCAAAAGATGTGTGTGAAGGTGATAAATGTTTTTAAAGAAGTTGATGCGTATGTTTAAATAATATTAAGTATAACAGATATTTGCAAATGTTTTACTTTCATATATTTCGTTTCAAATTGATAACTTATGTGCGTGTATAAAATAAAAAAAATATTCGCCTGTTGCGATTTGTATTTAGACGCGTCTTTTGCGCGTATAAATTGAGCCTTGTTGGCTATAATAGTATAGTTGGCCGCTTTTGGGCGTTTGATAATAAAAACATATTTGACGACTCTCGCATTTGACGAATGCATAGTTCACGCATTTTGACGTCTAGTTGACGTTTGTTTGAAGTGTGATTTATTTAGAAATCACCTTCTTAAGTTTAACAATATCAACGATAATCTATTTAATGAAAAAAAATTGCTCGGATCTGCCAATTTCAATCACGTTTTGTCTTGTATGCCAAATACATACACATGTAAAAAGGAAAAGCGAATGAATAAAAATATGTTGACCTGTAAAGTTCAAGAGCGCGTGTCCATGGTGTACTGACAAAAATAATAATGACAATAATAAAACACCGCACGCGCGATTTTTATGCATCGTTTTCGCGGGCGTTATTCATCTTTCAGAGCGTTTCTTCTTTGTGTCATACTTGGCAATGTCAAGTCGTTCAGCTTATCGCTGCTTTTAATATACGTATATATATTTTTTTGCAGTTTTCGCAAAGAAACAGCTTATCGTTTTTACGCACAGTTCATTCTGTAAGAGTCCTTTAAACCACGCTTCGATTGTTCGTGAGTTTATTCCACGCCTTTCCCTCTGTATTCTATTCCTTTGGCTTCTTTGATCTTTCGTTCATATATCTTCTTATCGTTGTCCGGCCGTTTCTTCTTTTTTCTGTCTTCTATTCATCTATTATTTGCTCTTTCTTCTTTTATTCATTTGTCTTTTTATTGTCCATGCAAGCATTTTCTGTTTCACTTTCTTTGTATTTTCGTGTTACTGTAACTTTTCTTCTTTATTTTTTACGCGTTCTATATCTTTCTTGACAATTACACTTTGGTGCCTGTTCTTTTGCTGCTATTTCTCTTTTGATTTTTCTCCGTGCAACAACGGTTTCGTTAGCTGTCTCCAATTCAAGAAGGCGCAAATCGTTTGCCGCGTCACCAAATGTAGGGTAAAGAGTATTTTAACATATTTATTGAGATAATGGTATAGCTGATACGAATTCATTATGAAAGTAAATCGTTTGACCAGATGGCCAAGGGCCTGTAATTCTTACTACACGCCCGTTTGTAGCTCTGTCCTCTATGCCCTCACAAACCAAATTATACGGTCATTTTGAATTGGCCAAAACTTGCCCTGAAGGCTTCATAAAATAATTTTTGTTCGTACTTGTTTTTCATTAGCCATGCGTTATAATCGTGACAATTTGATATGATTTAGAATATCATAAATTTGCCGTGATAATATTCAAAAAAGCCTCGAATATATCCAAAATAAAGTGAATTTAACCTAATATATGCTAGAAAGAAATGCGAAGTAGTAGACATAATACCGTAAATTTCCAATGCATCTGAAACAGGATCGTCAAGGACAGTAGGACATATTAAAAAAGCGAAATTTTATTTCATTTTTAATCACTCCTCAACAGCTCGATCCCTCAGTCCCGACAAAACAAATTTGACCACAAAATTTCTGACTAAAATATACCTAATCAGCATAAAAACGGAGCAAATTTTTTAAATTATAAATTGTAAAGTTTATGTATCTCATGATAAACAAGTTGAAATCATGGATATCACGAAAGTGAGTATCATGGTAGTTTAGGTACAGGAATGTTTTTGAATCACCGACAAACACAGCCGAACTCTACCAGGACAAAACACAACTCAAGACCCAAAGGATAATCACGAACGCACACACAACGGCGCCATTAATCGGCGATGTGCATCGAAGACAATAAACAGTCGGTTGAGCGCGATCGTATTATCCGGAACGCCGGGGATTCGACAGACTGTTTAACCATCGAGCCAGCGTGCCCTTAAGCAGGGCACATCACGGGAAGCTGTAACATAGAACAGATACACATACACTATAAAGGAAAGACCTGTAATTTCGAAATTTGCCAAAAGATTTCGTGTTCATTTTCGCTGATGCTGTTTTCGCTGATAACCTAAGTCTTAAACCTAAACCTTTTAATTAAATTATAATAAAATATTTTTGAATGCATGCCTATGCATATCACAGAAAATTTATAAAAAATTTATATAAAATCATTTTTATAGCCGCTCATTTCAGAGGATCACCCTCAGCAAGACTATATATCAACTGTCACTTATAGGCGAGCAAGGTTAATGCTGTTCTAAAGATATCAACGTTCCGATTTGGCCGAGCCTAATGCGATTTGAGATCTCAAATTCATAAAACAAATTTATATCGAATTGAAACAAATTAAATATTTAAATTGCATGCACTTTTATCAGTTCTTGATAAATGAAACAGGATAGCTTACGAATGAGATTTTTTGTCGTGGATAGGTTACTGCTTGGATTGAGGAATGTTTTAAGGTATCCCATATGCTGATCAATGATATGGATCACTGCCTTAAATAATGTCCCCATTTATGTCGTATATTCGACCTATATTTTGATGCCTCAATATCTCGAAATTCACAATATCCTTTTTCAACACTTCATAGTAATCTCAACAGTAAAAAAGTGTAAAAACCTATTCTAACCGTTTTGTTACTATTGTTTTTCCAAAACATTGTTTTTCTTTCTATCTTTACAAGTGTTTTTAGTATTTATTTAAGGTCTTGTTGGGTGTTGTTGATTTGACGACGGATATTTCCGTTCCTCGCAACTCCTGTTATTTCTTCACTTTTCATATATTGTTCCCTTTAATGATAATGAATAACTAACGGCAATGGTTAAATGTTTACAGTGGCATGAGAGCTTAATGGGTGGATTTTTTGCTAATATATTCATATTATTTTAATATGTTATGTGTTGTTGCCATGGCAGGCATCACTAATTTCATTGTAATTATATCATTTTGTAATGTTTGGTAAGATGCGCAAACAAAATATTTATAATAATGCTTTTCTGAAATAATGAAAAATTTTCAACTACAAATTACAGTATTGCGAATAGAATTATTTTTTCATCATTGTCTTCACGCATTTCCTCCCAAATTAATAAACAACTTATGCAAACAGAAATACCGAATCATGTACAATGAATAAATATAATCAATAACTTTATAATAAAACCACAAAGAACAAATTGCTATTCAATAAAAATATTCATTTCTTTGATTTTCTGAAACTTTTCTTTAAGAAAAAATTCGTAATTCTGCGAAATAATCCCCTTTTCTTCTTCATTCCACCTGATGAACGGTTTATTTCTTTTTCCCCGTCCATGTTGCTTGGTAGATGATCCGACAAACTGTTCTCTCTGATACAAAGCTGTTCCTTGACTGAACAACATTGTTCAATTTCCATCTCGCATTCTGGTTTTAAAGAATTTGTTGTATTCAGTACATTCATTAATGTCATTAGAGATTGGAGGCCAGATTTATTGGTCTGCTGTGATACAAACTTTTCAGACTCGTCACTAATTTTTTCAATCATTCCGATTTTCTTAGAAATATTATTTTCATTCAATAGTGTCGTCACCTGATGTAATTCATTCAATTCCTTATTTTGCTGCGTCAATGTCGGTTTATCTTCTTTTGCAGTATTTCTCGCGCCGGCATTTGATTTGGCAAATATGACATTCTCCTTGACGATTGATAAGCTTCGGACTTCCATAAAACAATTTTCTTGGTCAGTTTGTTTGGTAAAATTGGAAGATTTTTCCTCTTTTGGAAATCCAGTTGTACTCCGAAATAAATTTTCTTGTGTCGATTCATCCAGTTTCTTCAGACCCAATTGCGAAGATTTTTGATCTTTCTTATTCGCTTCGTCGTTAGATTGTTCCGTAGTCACTGGCAAATTTCCCCCTCCGTTTAATTGAGAATCATCATTAATATTCTTCGATACATCGTCAAGGTGTTCAACGCTTTTAGTTGAGTTTTTTGACATGTCATGTTTTTCCTTCTCTACAGAATTAGAAAGAAGATGTTTGGTGTCGGAAGATTTAGATTCTACCACTGTATTCAAACTACTAGACACTGCGGCACAAGGGTTCGGATTCTCCTCAGAATCTCCACTATCATCCAATGGTGGAGGAAGTGGGGACGGCGTGGGATCTCGCAGTCTGAGTATATGATAATTTCTACCTCGGTTATTATCCCACGCCGTAAATCCGTTCTGCGTAGCAGAGATTGCAAACAATGCGTCAGTACTTCCTTCTGGCCACGTCACTCGAAATGAAAAAAGATCAATTGATCCATCTCCTTCTAACCAAACTGCCTCAAAGTCAAAATTTTCCCAATAATTGTACGTGATTCTTACAAAAACACGTTTTTGATAAACATGGTTGCGTACACCGATGCGCCCGGAAATCGCATTTTCGTCCCACTCAAGATCCGTTAAAGCCAGCGTAGACGCGTAAGCTAATAATCTTCTCTCTTCAGTAGACGATAGAGTTGAAATAATATCCATTTTAGACGAATAATAAACTGTGAGGACAATGCACAAATGCGATTGGAGATCCCACATTCATAAAATAAATTTAAATCAAATTGAAATGAAATAAATAAAATATGGAAATTATGCCTTTATTACGTCATAATATATGGAATAAGATTTTTTCATAAATCTGATTTGCAATGGAATGAAATGTGTAATAAATGTGCATGTGATATTAAAGTTTTTTGGGTTCTTGTCGCATGGATGTCTCAACAAAGGCTTGCGTCACGACGAATTTTACGGAACTGATGACGTCACAATACAGATCTTATTTTTGTCCCAAGAGTTACTCTCTTTCTTATATGTATAGTACATATTTTCTGCGTAATTGTGATACAAAGCATATTACAACGATGGTCTCTAGACTTTTCTCCTCGTCAGTTCTATTTGCATCCATGAACATCCCACGCGACATGAATAACCTATTTCAATTGCAAGCTTCAATAAAGACATGAACTATTAAAGGCGCGAAATTGCTCATAGTAACGTTTTTAAATGCTGATATTAGATTTCATGAATAATTTCTGTTGTCTAAGTAAAAAAAACTGAATTCCATCAAATACATTTATGAAAACAAAAATATTAGTGGATGGTTAGTTTTTAAATATCTTAGAAAATGACTACATTCTACGTGTACATTCTGAGCCCGTAAAGATGGCAACCATTTCGTCCCCGTGGATTAAGGCCAATGGGATAGGCGTATTCTCCAGCCTAGAAAGCTTTTTGTTTTATTCAGAAGAAAATCTTCAAATTAAAATCCTTTAAACCTTGTTGGCTGGTTGACTCAATCTATAAAATACTCGGGAATAAGCAAGTAAGGAAGGTAGGTAAGTCAGCAAGCATGTAAGAAGGGCAAGAAAGTAAGCGAGAGTTACACATCTCTTATTTCTCTGTATTCTAACCCTGTGAGAAACTCAGCGCAGCATGCTTATGCGCTATTCACAGTTATATCAGCCTCACCAGTAGTGATGACAATCTAGATTTTTTAAACTAGGTAAAGTATAACGAACTTATCACAAATATAGGTAAAATGTTACTAGTTAACCTAGTTTAACCTCAAAACCAGGTTGCACTTTTTTGTTCAGACTTTGAATAGGTTTGGAAAGTCTATTTTAAAAAATATTTATAAAGAAAATAGAATTTATCGCAAAAATGTTGGCATATTTTTATGAAACATTTCACCTTCATAGCAGAAAAAAGAGTACAAATTAAGAGAAATGTGATGAGATAAAAAAAAACCTTTGAATATTGCAGTGATATAAAGCTAGAAGTGAGCAACATCTTACCATTTTCTCAAAATTTGTGGGCATTAGAAGAGCTCGCAGTTAACGTTCAACTTTCCTCATAAAAGTCAGTCTGGGTTCTAATGTTAATATGGTTTGAGTCCGGTTTGAAATTTTCTTCAAGAATATTGTTACCAGTGAGAAAAGTTCCTTAGATTCGAGCAAAATTACCTTGCAGAATAAAATCAACATTTAATTTGATGGAACGAAGAAAAAGATAAATGGATTTTTCGTCGCGTAACGGAGTTTTTCTAAAAGTTCAATACGAAAATTCAAATTCTATTAAAATGAAGAGCAATTTGTTGTATGTGACTTTATTATATATTTACTGATTATATTTTTATTTATCGTGTATGATAACGCGTTAAGTTGTATAATATGGGGAGGAGAAGTTTGAAGAAAGCAATTAGTAATTACATGTACAATACTTCCATTTGTGATCGAAAGAATACCATTATTTAAATAAAAATATTCTATTCTTAAAATGTTTGTTTGTGCATATCATCAAACATTAGAAAAATACGATCATTTAAATAAAATTTACCATCTCACGCATTTCTCAAGCCGGGGTCTACCCTTTCTGACATTTTGTTTTTTCAAAACAATAATTGGCGGAATATTTGTGACAGGGTATTTATTTATATGAGCTTTTGTTATACCTGCCGTGGATAATTTGATAATATTGTTTCGTTCAGCACACGTAACACTTGAAGCAAAAGCAGAATCATTTTTCAAAATATTTCCTGACTTCAATCCAACAATAGCCAAACAAAGATATCGTAATCACAATGCAAATGTTCTTATGGTGAGATAAATTTTTATTCTATCAACAATCTAATTAATTGGACATAGAGTACAGACGACGGATGCGTTGAATTATTAAAATATTTTTGTTATGTAAACATACAAATTTAACATGTAATGGAATGCCAGCTTGGAATTGGTTGTCTTTTTATTCTAATAATTTAGTACTATAACACTACAACCAAATATTCAGGTGTATAGTTATATTTAGTTATTTTTTTTCTTCAATTATCCGAAATATGAATTCGAGATTATACTTGCCATTGCAATTTTCCATAACATCATTGCGAAGTGCTTTATCAAAATTGTCAAAGTTTTTGAAATCGATATTTAAACAAAATGAAATTAATTGTTCATTTTAAATTTCGAACAGGTCGATATAACCTTTCGTATCTTGAAAAGTTATATTTCTATTCGTTTAAAAATATTTAAATATTGCTAGAGTTCTTTGATATATAAGCATCGGTTGTTTGGTTTTATTTAGATTCTGCACTGCTCTTTCATTTTATTTCAGACTAGACAGTCAAAAAGGAAACGTTTATCATCTTACAGCAAGAGACAATTATTGGAATATGGCCGGTTGGTCAAATTATCTTCTGATGGCATCCATTTCATTTGAGTGTCTGAGTAGTTGACTTTCTGTCAGTTTTCAAGTATCAAAAACAGTGTTGACAACAGTAAAGAATGGCATCTTTATACCCCATAGCATGAGAATTTTCTAGTCCCCAACAGCTCGATCGATCCCTCAGTACCGACAAAAATAATTTGGCTAAAAAATTTCAGACTAGAATATACCTAATCAGCATAAAAACAGAGCATATTTTTTAAATTATAAATTGTAAAGTTTATGTCTCTCATGATAAACAAGTTGAAATCATGGATATCACGAAAGTGAGTATCATGGTAGTTTAGGTACAGGAATATTTTTGAATCACCGACAAACACAGCTGAACTCTACCACGACAAAAAACTCAACCCAAGACCTAAAGGATAATCACGGACGCACGCACAACGGCGCCATTAATCGGCGATGTGCATCGAAGATAATAAACAGTCGGTTGAGCGCGATCGTATTGTCAGGAACGCCGGTTATTCGGCTGACCGTTTAACCACCGAGCCAGCGTGACCTTAAGCAAGGCACTTCGCGGGAAGCTGTAATGTGGAACAGATAGACATATACTATAAAGGTCCGTGCCTAGCGGTTGTGAGGCGCAAGCTTCCGGTAAGTTCACGGACAGGCCATAGCAAATAATTCGAAAAACCCTTATGACGAAGGGTTTCTCGCCTGTAATCTCGAAATTTGCCAAAAAATTTCGTGTTCATTTTCGCTGATGCTGTTTTCGCGGATAACCTAAGTCTTAAAGCTAAACCTTTTAATTAAATTATTATAATTTTTTTTAAATGCATGCCTATGCATATATAACAGAAAATTTATCAAATCATTTTTTTATAGCCGCTCATTTCAGAGGAGCACCCTTAGCAAGACTCTCTATCAGCTGCCACTTATATGCGAGCAAGGTTAATGCTGTTCTAAAGATATCAACGTTCCGATTTGGCCGAACCCAATGCGACTTGAGATCTCACGTTCATAAAGCAAATTTGAATCGAATTGAAACAAATTAAATACTCAAATTGCATGCACCTTTATCAGTTCTTGATAAATGAAATAGGATAGCTTACGAATGTGATTTTTTTTGTCGTGGATAGGTTACTGTTCGGATTGAGGAATGTTTTAAGGTATCCCATATACCGATTAATGATATGGACTACTGCCTTAAATTTATATAATATTCCCATTTATGTCGTATATTCGACCTATATTTTGATTGCTCAATATCTCGAAATTCACAATATACTTTTTCAACACTTTATAGTAATATCAACAGTAAAAAAGTGTTTGGCTGTTCGCCTATTCTAACCGTTTTGTTACTGTTGTTTTTCCAAAACATTGTTTTTCTTTCTATCTTTACAAGTTTTTTTAGTATTTATTTAAGGTCTTGTTGGGTGTTGTTGATTTGACGACTGATCTTTCCGTTCCTCGCAACTCCTGTTATTTCTTTACTTTTTTCATTTATTGCTTACTTTAATGCTAATGAATAACTAACGACAATGGGTGAATGTTTGCAGTGGTATGAGAGCTTAGTGGGTGGATTTTTTGCTAATATATTAATATATTCATATTATTTTAATATGGGTTTATCTGTCGCCTACGGTTTTTATTCTTACTTGAATATGTTATGTGTTATTGCCATGGCAGGCATCACTAATTTCATTGTAATTATATCATTTTGTAATGTTTGGTGAGATGCGCAAACAAAATATTTATGATAATGCTTTTCTGAAATAATGAAAAATTTTCAACTACAAATTACAATATTGCAGATAGAATTATTTTTTTATCATTGTCTTCACGCATTTCCTCCCAAATTAATAAACAACTTAATGCAAACAGAAATACTGAATCATGTACAATAAATAAATATAATCAATAACTTTATAATAAAATCACAAAGAATAAATTGCTATTCAATAAAAATATTCATTTCTTTGATTTTCTGAAACTTTTCTTTAAGAAAAAATTCGTAATTCTGCGAAATAATCCCCTTTTCTTCTTCATTCCACCTGATAAACGGTTTATTTTCTTTTTCCCCGCCCATGTTGCTTGGTAGATGATCCGACAAACTCTTCTCTCTGATACAAAGCTGTTCCTTGACTGAACAACATTGTTCAATTTCCATCTCGCATTCTGGTTTTTAAAGAATTTGTTGTATTCGGAACATTCATTAATGTCATTAGAGATTGGAGGCCAGATTTATTGGTCTGATGTGATACAAACTTTTCAGACTCGTCAATAATTTTTTCAATCATTCCGATTTTCCTAGAAATATTATTTTCATTCAATAGTGTCGTCACCTGATGTAATTAATTCAATTCCTTATTTTGCTGCGTCAATGTCGGTTTATCTTCATTTGCAGTATTTCTCACGCCGGCATTTGATTTGGCAAATATGACATTCTCCTTGACGATTGATATGCTTCGGACTTCCATACTAGAATTTTCTTGGTCAGTTTGTTTGATAAAATTGGAAGATTTTTCCTTTTCTGGAAATCCAGTTGTACTCCGAAATAAATTTTCTTGTGTCGATTCATCCAGTTTCTTCAGACCCAATTGCGAAGATTTTTGATCGTTCACTTCGCTTCGTCGTTAGTTTTTTCCGTAGTCATTGGCAAATTTCCCCCTGCGTTTATTTGAGAATCAACATTACAATTTTTTGATACATCGTCAAGGAGTTCATCGCTTTTAGTTGAGTTTTTTGGCATGTCAAGTTTTTCCTTCTCTGCAGAATTAGAAAGAAGATGTTTGGTGTCTGAAGATTTAGATTCTACCACTGTATTCAAACGACTAGACACTACGGCACAAGGCTTCGGATTTCCCTCAGAATCTCCACTTTTATCCAATGGTGGAGGAAGTGGGGACGGCGTGGAATCTCGCAGTCTGAGTATATGATAATTTCTACCTCGGTTATTATCCCACGCCGTAAATCCGTTCTGTGTAGCAGAGATTGCAAACAATGCGTCAGTACTTCCTTCTGGCCACGTCAATCGAAATGAAAAAAGATCAATTGATCCATCTCCTTCTAACCAAACTGCCTCGAAATCAACAAAATTTTCCCAATAATTGTATGTGATTCTTACAAAAACACGTTTTTGATAAACATGGTTCCGTACACCGATGCGCCCGGAAATTGAATTCTCGTCCCACTCAAGATCCGTTAAAGCCAGCGCAGACGCGTAAGCTAATAATCTTCTCTCTTCAGTGGAGGAGAGTGTTGAAATAATATCCATTTTAGATGAAGAATAAGCTGTGAGGACAATACACAAATGCGATTGGAGATCCCACATTCATAAAATAAATTTAAATCAAATTGAAATGAAATAAATAAAATATGGAAATTATGCCTTTATTACGTCATAATTTATGGAATAAGTTTTTTTCATAAATTTGATTTGCAATGGGATGAAATGTGTAATAAATGTGAATGTGATATTAAAGTTTTTTTGGTTCTTGTCGCATGGATGTCTCAACAACGCCTTGCGTCACGACGAATTTTACGGAACTGATGACGTCACAATACAGATCTTATTTTTGTCCCAAGAGTTATTCTCTTTCTTATATGTATAGTACATATTTTCTGCGTTATTGTGATACAAAGCATATTACAACGATGGTCTCTAGACTTTTCTCCTCGTCAGTTCTATTTGCGTCCACGAACATCCCACGCGATTCTGATTCGCATAGGAATATATTATGAATAACCTATTTCAATTGCAAGCTTCAATAAAGACATGAACTATTAAAGGCGCGAAATTGCCCATAGTAACGTTTTTAAAT
Source organism: Styela plicata (assembly GCA_963675895.2). NCBI lineage: Eukaryota > Metazoa > Chordata > Ascidiacea > Stolidobranchia > Styelidae > Styela > Styela plicata. The sequence goes on along the minus strand of OZ023151.1, from coordinate 5,602,814 downwards.
GCTGATATAAGATTTCAATGAATAATTTCTGTTGTCTAAGTAAAAAAAACTGAATTCCATCAAATATATTTATGAAAACCTAAATATTAGTGGATGGTTAATTTTTGAATATCTTAGAAAATGACTACATTCTACGTGTACATTCTGAGCCCGTAAAGATGGCAACCATTTCGTCCCCGTGGGTTAAGGCTAATGGGATAGGCGTAATCTCCAGCCTGGAAAGCTTTTTGTTTTATTCAGAAGAAAATCTTCAAATTAAAATCCTTTAAACCTTGTTGGTTGGTTGACTCAATCTATAAAATACTCGGGAATAAACAAGTAAGGAAGGTAGGTAATTCAGCAAGCATGTGAGAAGGGCAAGAAAGTAAGCGAGAGTTACACATCTCTTATTTCTCTGTATTCTAACCCTGTGAGAAACTCAGCGCAGCATGCTTATGCGCTATTCATAGTTATAGCAGCTACACCAGTAGTGATGACAATCTAGATTTTTTGAAACTAGGTAAAGTATAACAAACTTATCACAAATATAGGTAAAATGTTACTAGTTAACCTAGTTTAACTTCAAAACCAGGTTGTACTTTTTTGTTCAGAGTTTGAATAGGTTTGGAAAGTCTCTTTTAAAAAATATTTATAAAGAAAATAGAATTTATCTCAAAAATGTTGGCATATTTTTATGAAACATTTCACCTTCATAGCAGAAAAAAGAGTACAAATTAAGAGAAATGTGATGAGATAAAAAACCCTCTGAATATTGCAGTGATATAAAGCTAGAAGTAAGCAACATCTTACCATTTTCTCAAAATTTGTGGGCATTAGAAGAGCTCGCAGTTAACGTTCAACTTTCCTCATAAAAGTCAGTCTGGGTTCTAATGTTAATATGGTTTGAGTCCGGTTTGAAATTTTCCCCAAGAATATTGTTCGATTGAGAACAATATTCATTCTGTTGTTACCAGTGAAAAAAGTTCTTTAGATTCGAGCAAAATTACCTTGCAGAATAAAATCAACAATTAATTTGATGGAACGAAGAAAAAGATAAATGGATTTTTCGTCGCGTAACAGAGTTTTTCTAAAAGTTCAATACAAAAATTCAAATTCTATTAAAAAAGAAGAGCAATTTGTTGTATGTGACTTTATTATATATTTACTGATTATATTTTTATTTATCGTGTATGATAACGCGTTAAGTTGTATATTAGGGGGAGAAGTTTGAAGAAAGCAATTAGTAATTACATGTACAATACTTCCATTTGTGATCGAAAGAATACCATTATTTAAATAAAAATATTCTATTCTTAAAATGTTTGTTTGTGCATATCATCAAACATTACAAAAATTCGATCATTTAGATAAAATTTACCATCTCACGCATTTCTCAAGCCGGGGTCTACGCTTCCTGACATTTTGTTTTTTCAAAACAATAATTGGCGGAATATTTGTGACAGGGTATTTATTTATATGAGCTTTTGTTATACCTGCCGTGGATAATTCGATAATATTGTTTCGTTCAGCACACGTAACACTTGAAGCAAAAGCAGAATCATTTTTCAAAATCTTTCCTGACTTCAATCCAACAATAGCCAAACAAAGATATCGTAATCACAATGCAAATGTACTTATGGCGAGATAAATTTTTATTCTATCAACAATCTAATCAATTGGAAATAGAGTACAGACGACGGATGCGTTGAATTATTAAAATATTTTTGTTATGTAAACATACAAATTTAACATGTTTTGGAATGCCAGCTTGGAATTGGTTGTCTTTTTACTCTAATAATTTAGTACTATAACACTACAACCAAATATTCAGGTGAATATATATATATATATATATATATATATATATATATATTCAAAAAAATATTCAACTGATCTCCAAACAGCCTTGACACAATATATAAAATGATTTATTATCATTTTATTCTAAAATTGATGGCAAATTTTTCCAGAGAATTACGTAAGTTATATTTTTATGCAAATGGCTGAATATAGACTGTTATTAGCTACTGATAAATTAATGATTATCATTCAGTTATTTTTTTTCTTCAATTATCCGAAATATGAATTCGAGATTATACTTGCCATTGCAATTTTCCATAACATCATTGCGAAGTGCTTTATCAAAATTGTCAAAGTTTTTGAAATCGATATTTGAACAAAATGAAATTAATTGTTCATTTTAAAATTCTAACAGGTCGATATAACCTTTCGTATCTTGAAAAGTTATATTTCTATTCGTTTATAAATATTTAAATATTGCTAGAGTTCTTTGATATATAAGCATCGGTTGTTTGGTTTTATTTAGATTCTGCACTGCTCTTTCATTTTATTTCAGACTAGACAGTCAAAAAGGAAACGTTTATCATCTTACAGCAAGAGACAATTATTGGAATATGGCCGGTTGGTCAAATTATCTTCTGATGGCATCCATTTCATTTGAGTGTCTGAGTAGTTGACTTTCTGTCAGTTTTCAAGTATCAAAAACAGTGTTGACAACAGTAAAGAATGGCATCTTTATACCCCATAGCATGAGAATTTTCTAGTCCCCAACAGCTCGATCGATCCCTCAGTACCGACAAAAATAATTTGGCTAAAAAATTTCAGACTAGAATATACCTAATCAGCATAAAAACAGAGCATATTTTTTAAATTATAAATTGTAAAGTTTATGTCTCTCATGATAAACAAGTTGAAATCATGGATATCACGAAAGTGAGTATCATGGTAGTTTAGGTACAGGAATATTTTTGAATCACCGACAAACACAGCTGAACTCTACCACGACAAAACTCAACCCAAGACCTAAAGGATAATCACGGACGCACGCACAACGGCGCCATTAATCGGCGATGTGCATCGAAGATAATAAACAGTCGGTTGAGCGCGATCGTATTGTCAGGAACGCCGGTTATTCGGCTGACCGTTTAACCACCGAGCCAGCGTGACCTTAAGCAAGGCACTTCGCGGGAAGCTGTAATGTGGAACAGATAGACATATACTATAAAGGTCCGTGCCTAGCGGTTGTGAGGCGCAAGCTTCCGGTAAGTTCACGGACAGGCCATAGCAAATAATTCGAAAAACCCTTATGACGAAGGGTTTCTCGCCTGTAATCTCGAAATTTGCCAAAAAATTTCGTGTTCATTTTCGCTGATGCTGTTTTCGCGGATAACCTAAGTCTTAAAGCTAAACCTTTTAATTAAATTATTATAATTTTTTTTAAATGCATGCCTATGCATATATAACAGAAAATTTATCAAATCATTTTTATAGCCGCTCATTTCAGAGGAGCACCCTTAGCAAGACTCTCTATCAGCTGCCACTTATATGCGAGCAAGGTTAATGCTGTTCTAAAGATATCAACGTTCCGATTTGGCCGAACCCAATGCGACTTGAGATCTCACGTTCATAAAGCAAATTTGAATCGAATTGAAACAAATTAAATACTCAAATTGCATGCACCTTTATCAGTTCTTGATAAATGAAATAGGATAGCTTACGAATGTGATTTTTTTGTCGTGGATAGGTTACTGTTCGGATTGAGGAATGTTTTAAGGTATCCCATATACCGATTAATGATATGGACTACTGCCTTAAATTTATATAATATTCCCATTTATGTCGTATATTCGACCTATATTTTGATTGCTCAATATCTCGAAATTCACAATATACTTTTTCAACACTTTATAGTAATATCAACAGTAAAAAAGTGTTTGGCTGTTCGCCTATTCTAACCGTTTTGTTACTGTTGTTTTTCCAAAACATTGTTTTTCTTTCTATCTTTACAAGTTTTTTTAGTATTTATTTAAGGTCTTGTTGGGTGTTGTTGATTTGACGACTGATCTTTCCGTTCCTCGCAACTCCTGTTATTTCTTTACTTTTCATTTATTGCTTACTTTAATGCTAATGAATAACTAACGACAATGGGTGAATGTTTGCAGTGGTATGAGAGCTTAGTGGGTGGATTTTTTGCTAATATATTAATATATTCATATTATTTTAATATGGGTTTATCTGTCGCCTACGGTTTTTATTCTTACTTGAATATGTTATGTGTTATTGCCATGGCAGGCATCACTAATTTCATTGTAATTATATCATTTTGTAATGTTTGGTGAGATGCGCAAACAAAATATTTATGATAATGCTTTTCTGAAATAATGAAAAATTTTCAACTACAAATTACAATATTGCAGATAGAATTATTTTTTTATCATTGTCTTCACGCATTTCCTCCCAAATTAATAAACAACTTAATGCAAACAGAAATACTGAATCATGTACAATAAATAAATATAATCAATAACTTTATAATAAAATCACAAAGAATAAATTGCTATTCAATAAAAATATTCATTTCTTTGATTTTCTGAAACTTTTCTTTAAGAAAAAATTCGTAATTCTGCGAAATAATCCCCTTTTCTTCTTCATTCCACCTGATAAACGGTTTATTTCTTTTTCCCCGCCCATGTTGCTTGGTAGATGATCCGACAAACTCTTCTCTCTGATACAAAGCTGTTCCTTGACTGAACAACATTGTTCAATTTCCATCTCGCATTCTGGTTTTAAAGAATTTGTTGTATTCGGAACATTCATTAATGTCATTAGAGATTGGAGGCCAGATTTATTGGTCTGATGTGATACAAACTTTTCAGACTCGTCAATAATTTTTTCAATCATTCCGATTTTCCTAGAAATATTATTTTCATTCAATAGTGTCGTCACCTGATGTAATTAATTCAATTCCTTATTTTGCTGCGTCAATGTCGGTTTATCTTCATTTGCAGTATTTCTCACGCCGGCATTTGATTTGGCAAATATGACATTCTCCTTGACGATTGATATGCTTCGGACTTCCATACTAGAATTTTCTTGGTCAGTTTGTTTGATAAAATTGGAAGATTTTTCCTTTTCTGGAAATCCAGTTGTACTCCGAAATAAATTTTCTTGTGTCGATTCATCCAGTTTCTTCAGACCCAATTGCGAAGATTTTTGATCGTTCACTTCGCTTCGTCGTTAGTTTTTTCCGTAGTCATTGGCAAATTTCCCCCTGCGTTTATTTGAGAATCAACATTACAATTTTTTGATACATCGTCAAGGAGTTCATCGCTTTTAGTTGAGTTTTTTGGCATGTCAAGTTTTTCCTTCTCTGCAGAATTAGAAAGAAGATGTTTGGTGTCTGAAGATTTAGATTCTACCACTGTATTCAAACGACTAGACACTACGGCACAAGGCTTCGGATTTCCCTCAGAATCTCCACTTTTATCCAATGGTGGAGGAAGTGGGGACGGCGTGGAATCTCGCAGTCTGAGTATATGATAATTTTCTACCTCGGTTATTATCCCACGCCGTAAATCCGTTCTGTGTAGCAGAGATTGCAAACAATGCGTCAGTACTTCCTTCTGGCCACGTCAATCGAAATGAAAAAAGATCAATTGATCCATCTCCTTCTAACCAAACTGCCTCGAAATCAACAAAAATTTTCCCAATAATTGTATGTGATTCTTACAAAAACACGTTTTTGATAAACATGGTTCCGTACACCGATGCGCCCGGAAATTGAATTCTCGTCCCACTCAAGATCCGTTAAAGCCAGCGCAGACGCGTAAGCTAATAATCTTCTCTCTTCAGTGGAGGAGAGTGTTGAAATAATATCCATTTTAGATGAAGAATAAGCTGTGAGGACAATACACAAATGCGATTGGAGATCCCACATTCATAAAATAAATTTAAAGCAAATTGAAATGAAATAAATAAAATATGGAAATTATGCCTTTATTACGTCATAATTTATGGAATAAGTTTTTTTCATAAATTTGATTTGCAATGGGATGAAATGTGTAATAAATGTGAATGTGATATTAAAGTTTTTTTGGTTCTTGTCGCATGGATGTCTCAACAACGCCTTGCGTCACGACGAAGTTTACGGAACTGATGCCGTCACAATACACATCTTATTTTTGTCTCGAGAGTTATTCTCTCTGTTATATGTATAGTACATTTTTTCTGCGTTATTGTGATACAAAGCATATTGCAAGGATGGTCTCTAGACCTTTCTCTTCGTCAGTTCTATTTGCGTCCATGAACCTCCCATGCGATTCTGATTCGCACAGGAATATATCATGAATAACCTATTTCAATTGCAAGCTTCAATAAAGACATGAACTATTAAAGGCGCAAAATTGCCCATAGTAATGTTTTTAAATGTTGAGATTAGATTTCAATGAATAATTTCTGTTGAAAAAGTAAAAATATTGAATTCCATCAAATATGTTTATGAAAACAAAAACATTAGTGGATTGTTCATTTTTGAATAACTTGGAAAATGACTACATTCTACGTGTACTTTCTGAGCCCGCAAAGATGTCAACCTTTTCGTCCCCGTGGGTTAAGGTCAATGGGATAGGTGTATTCTCCAGCCTGAAAAGCTTTTTGGTTTTATTCAGAAGAAAATCTTCAAATTGAAATCGTTTAAACCTTGTTGGCTGGTTGACTCAATCTATAAAATACTCGGGAATAAGCAAGTAAGGAAGGTAGGTAAGTCAGCAAGCATGTAAGAAGGGCAAGAAAGTAAGCGCAAGAGTTACACATCTCTAATTTCTCTGTATTCTAACCCTGTGAGAAAGTCAGCGCGGCATGCTTATGCGCTATTCATAGTTATAGCAGCTACACCAGTAGTGATGACAATCTAGATTTTTTTAACTAGGTAAAGTATAACAAACTTATCACAAATAAAGGTAAAATATTACTAGTTAACCTAGTTTAACTTCAAAACCAGGTTGTACTTTTTTGTTCAGAGTTTGAATAGGTTTGGAAAGTCTCTTTTAAAAAATATTTATAAAGAAAATAGAATTTATCTCAAAAATGTTGGCATATTTTTATGAAACATTTCACCTTCATAGCAGAAAAAAGAGTACAAATTAAGAGAAATGTGATGAGATAAAAAACCCTCTGAATATTGCAGTGATATAAAGCTAGAAGTAAGCAACATCTTACCATTTTCTCAAAATTTGTGGGCATTAGAAGAGCTCGCAGTTAACGTTCAACTTTCCTCATAAAAGTCAGTCTGGGTTCTAATGTTAATATGGTTTGAGTCCGGTTTGAAATTTTCCCCAAGAATATTGTTCGATTGAGAACAATATTCATTCTGTTGTTACCAGTGAAAAAAGTTCTTTAGATTCGAGCAAAATTACCTTGCAGAATAAAATCAACAATTAATTTGATGGAACGAAGAAAAAGATAAATGGATTTTTCGTCGCGTAACAGAGTTTTTCTAAAAGTTCAATACAAAAATTCAAATTCTATTAAAAAAGAAGAGCAATTTGTTGTATGTGACTTTATTATATATTTACTGATTATATTTTTATTTATCGTGTATGATAACGCGTTAAGTTGTATATTAGGGGGAGAAGTTTGAAGAAAGCAATTAGTAATTACATGTACAATACTTCCATTTGTGATCGAAAGAATACCATTATTTAAATAAAAATATTCTATTCTTAAAATGTTTGTTTGTGCATATCATCAAACATTACAAAAATTCGATCATTTAGATAAAATTTACCATCTCACGCATTTCTCAAGCCGGGGTCTACGCTTCCTGACATTTTGTTTTTTCAAAACAATAATTGGCGGAATATTTGTGACAGGGTATTTATTTATATGAGCTTTTGTTATACCTGCCGTGGATAATTCGATAATATTGTTTCGTTCAGCACACGTAACACTTGAAGCAAAAGCAGAATCATTTTTCAAAATCTTTCCTGACTTCAATCCAACAATAGCCAAACAAAGATATCGTAATCACAATGCAAATGTACTTATGGCGAGATAAATTTTTATTCTATCAACAATCTAATCAATTGGAAATAGAGTACAGACGACGGATGCGTTGAATTATTAAAATATTTTTGTTATGTAAACATACAAATTTAACATGTTTTGGAATGCCAGCTTGGAATTGGTTGTCTTTTTACTCTAATAATTTAGTACTATAACACTACAACCAAATATTCAGGTGAATATATATATATATATATATATATATATATATATATATATATATATATATATATATTCAAAAAAATATTCAACTGATCTCCAAACAGCCTTGACACAATATATATAAAATGATTTATTATCATTTTATTCTAAAATTGATGGCAAATTTTTCCAGAGAATTACGTAAGTTATATTTTTATGCAAATGGCTGAATATAGACTGTTATTAGCTACTGATAAATTAATGATTATCATTCAGTTATTTTTTTTCTTCAATTATCCGAAATATGAATTCGAGATTATACTTGCCATTGCAATTTTCCATAACATCATTGCGAAGTGCTTTATCAAAATTGTCAAAGTTTTTGAAATCGATATTTGAACAAAATGAAATTAATTGTTCATTTTAAAATTCTAACAGGTCGTTATAACCTTTCGTATCTTGAAAAGTTATATTTCTATTCGTTTAAACATATTTAAATATTGCTAGAGTTCATTGATATATAAGCATCGGTAGTTTGGTTTTATTTAGATTCTGCACTGCTATTTCATTTTATTTCAGACTAGACAGTCAAAATGGAAACGTTTATCATCTTCCAGCAAGAGACAATTATTGGAATATGGCCGGTTGGCTAAATTATCTTCTGATGGCATCCATTTCCTTTGGGTGTCTGAGTAGTTGACTTTCACTCAGTTTTCAAGTATCAACAACGGTGTTGACAACAGTAAAGAATGGCAGCTTTATACCCCATAGCATGAGAATTTTCTAGTCCTCAACAGCTCGATCGATCTCTCAGTACCGACAAAATTAATTTGGCTAAAAAATTTCAGACTAGAATATACCTAATCAGCATAAAAACAGAGCAATTTTTTTAAATTATAAATTGTAAAGTTTATGTATCTCATGATAAACAAGTTGAAATCATGGATATCACGAAAGTGAGTATCATGGTAGTTTAGGTACAGGAATGTTTTCTGAATCACAGACAAACACAGCTGAACTCTACCAGGACAAAACACAACTCAAGACCCAAAGGATAATCACGGACGCACACACAACGGCGCCATTAATTGGCGATGTGCATCGAAGATAATAAACAGTCGGTTGAGCGCGATCGTATTGTCAGGAACGCCGGTTATTCAGCTGACCGTTTAACCACCGAGCCAGCGTGACCTTAAGCAAGGCACTTCGCGGGAAGCTGTAATGTGGAACAGATAGACATATACTATAAAGATCCGTGCCTAGCGGTTGTGAGGCGCAAGCTTCCGGTAAGTTCACGGACAGGCCATAGCAAATAATTCGAAAAACCCTTTTCTCGCCTGTAATCTCGAAATTTGCCAAAAGATTTCGTGTTCATTTTCGCTGATGCTGTTTTCGCTGATAACCTAAGTCTTAAAGCTAAAACTTTTAAATAAATTATGATAATTTTGTTTTTAAATGCATGCCTATGCATATATCACAGAAAATTTATCAAATCATTTTTATAGCCGCTCATTTTAGAGGAGCACCCTTAGCAAGACTCTCTATCAGCTGTCACTTATAGGCGAGCAAGGTCAATGCTGTTCTAAAGATATCAACGTTTCTAATGCGACTTGAGATCTCACGTTCAAAAAGAAAATTTGAATCGAATTGGAACAAATTAAATACTCAAATTGCATGCACCTTTATCAGTTCTTGATAAATGAAATAGGATAGCTTACGAATGTGATTTTTTTGTCGTGGATAGGTTACTGCTCGGATTGGGGAATGTTTTTAGGTATCCCATATACTGATTAATGATATGGACTACTGCCTTAAATTTAAATAATATTCCCATTTATGTCGTATATTCGACCTATATTTTGATTCCTCAATATCTCGAAATTCACAATATACTTTTTCAACACTTTATAGTAATATCAACAGTAAAAAAGTGTTTGGCTGTTCGCCTATTCTAACCGTTTTTTTTTACTATTGTTTTTCCAAAGCATTGTTTTTCTTTCTATCTTTACAAGTTTTTTTAGTATTTATTTAAGGTCTTGTTGGGTGTTGTTGATTTGACGACGGATCTTTCCGGTGGTCCTCGTAACTCCTGTTATTTCTTTACTTTTCATTTATTGTTTACTTTAATGCTAATGAATAACTAACGGCAATGGGTGAAGGTTTGCAGTGGTATGAGAGCTTAGTGGGTGGATTTTTTGCTGATATATTGATATATTCATATTATTTTAATATGGGGTTATCTGTCGCCTACGGTTTTTATTCTTACTTGAATATGTTATGTGTTATTGCCATGGCAGGCATCACTAATTTCATTGTAATTATATCATTTTGTAATGTTTGGTAAGATGCGCAAACAAAATATTTATAATAATGCTTTTCTGAAATAATGAAAAATTTTCAATTACAAATTACAGTATTGCGAATAGAATTATTTTTTCATCATTTTCTTCACGCATTACTTCCCAAATTAATAAACAACTTAATGCAAACAGAAATACTGAATCATGTACAATAAATAAATATAATCAATAACTTTATAATAAAATCACAAAGAACAAATTGCTATTCAATAAAAATATTCATTTCTTTGATTTTCTGAATCTTTTCTTTAAGAAAAAAATTGCAATTCTGCGAAATAATCCCCTTTTCTTCTTCATTTCACCTGGTGAATGATTTATTTCTTTTTCCCCGTCCATGTTGCTTGGTACATGATCTGACAAACTGTTCTCTCTGATACAAAGCTGTTCTTTGACTGAGCAGCATTGTTCAATTTCCATCTCGCATTCTGGTTTTGAAGAATTTATTGTATTCGGAACATTCATTAATGTCATTAGAGATTGGAGGCCAGATTTATTGGTCTGCTGTGATACAAACTTTTCAGACTTGTCACTGATTTTTTCAATCATTCCGATTTTTTTAGAAATATTATTTTCATTCAATAGTGTCGTCACCTGATGTAATTCATTCAATTCCTTATTTTGCTGCGTCAATATCGGTTTATCTTCTTTTGCAGTATTTCTTGCGCCGGCAAATATGACATTCTCCTTGACGATTGATAAGCTTCGGACTTCCATAAAACAATTTTCTTGGTCAGTTTGTTTGGTAAAATTTGAAGATTTTCCCTCTTCTGGAAATCCAGTTGTACTCCGTAATAAATTTTCTTGTGTCGATTTATCCAGTTTCTTCAGACCCAATTGCGAAGATTTTTGATCTTTCTTATTCGCTTCGTCGTTAGTTAGTTAGTAATTCCCCCCTGCGTTTAATTGAGAATCATCATTACAATTTTTTGATACATCGTCAAGAAGTTCATCGCTTTTAGTTGAGTTTTTTGGCATGTCATGTTTTTCCTTCTCTGTAGAATTAGAAAGAAGATGTTTGGTTTCTGAAGATTTAGATTCTACCACTGTATGCAAACTACTAGACACTGCGGCACAAGGGTTCAAATTTTTCTCAGAATCTCCACTTTCATCCAATGGCGGAGAAAGTGGGGACGGCGTGGGATCTCGCAGCCTGAGTATATGATGATTTCTACCTCGGTTATTATCCCACGCCGTAAATCCGTTCAGTGTAGCAGAGATTGCAAACCATGCGTCAGTACTTCCTTCTGGCCACGTCAATCGAAATGCAAAAAGATCAATTGATCCATCTCCTTCTAACCAAACTGCCTCGAAGTCAACAAAATTTTCCCAATAATTGTACGTGATTCGTTAAATCCAGCGTAGACGCGTAAGCTAATAATCTTCTCTCTTCAGTAGACGATACAGTGAAATAATATCCATTTTAGACGAAGAATAAACTGTGAGGACAATACACAAATGCGATTGGAGATCCCACATTCCTAAAATAAATTTAAATCAAATTGAAATGAAATAAATAAAATATGGAAATTTTGCCTTTATTACGTCATAATATATGGAATAAGATTTTTTCATAAATTTGATTTGCAATGGAATGAAATGTGTAATAAATGTGAATGTGATATTAAAGTTTTTTGGGTTCTTGTTGCATGGATGTCTCAACAAAGGCTTGCGTCACGACGAATTTTACGGAACTGATGACGTCACAATACAGATCTTATTTTTGTCCCAGGAGTTACTCTCTTTCATATTATGTATAGTACATATTTTCTGCGTTATTGTGATACAAAGCATATTACAACGATGGTCTCTAGACTTTTCTCCTCGTCAGTTCTATTTGCATCCATGAACATCCCACGCGATTCTGATTCGCATAGGAATATATCATGAATAACCTATTTCAATTGCAAGCTTCAATAAAGACATGAACTATTAAAGGCGCGAAATTGCCCATAGTAACGTTTTTAAATGCTGATATTAGATTTCATGAATAATTTCTGTTGTCTAAGTAAAAAAAAATGAATTCCATCAAATACATTTATGAAAACAAAAATATTATTGGATGGTTAATTTTTGAATATCTTAGAAAATGATTAAATTCTACGTGTACATTCTGAGCCCGTAAAGATGGCAACCATTTCGTCCCCGTGGGTTAAGGCCAATGGGATAGGCGTATTCTCCAGCCTAGAAAGCTTTTTGTTTTATTCAGAAGAAAATCTTCAAATTAAAATCCTTTAAACCTTGTTGGCTGGTTGACTCAATCTATAAAATACTCGGGAATAAGCAAGTAAGGAAGGTAGGTAAGTCAGCAAGCATGTAAGAAGGGCAAGAAAGTAAGCGAAAGTTACACATCTCTTATTTTTCTGTATTCTAACCCTGTGAGAAACTCAGCGCAGCATGCGTATGCGCTATTCACAGTTATATCAGCCTCACCAGTAGTGATGACAATCTAGATTTTTTAAACTAGGTAAAGTATAACGAACTTATCACAAATATAGGTAAAATGTTACTAGTTAACCTAGTTTAACTTCAAAACCAGGTTGCACTTTTTTGTTCAGACTTTGAATAGGTTTGGAAAGTCTATTTTAAAAAATATTTATAAAGAAAATAGAATTTATCGCAAAAATGTTGGCATACTTTTATGGAACATTTCACCTTCATAGAGAAAAAAGAGTACAAATTAAGAGAAATGTGATGAGATAAAAAAAACCTTTGAATATTGCAGTGATATAAAGCTAGAAGTGAGCAACATCTTACCATTTTCTCAAAATTTGTGGGCATTAGAAGAGCTCGCAGCTAACGTTCAACTTTCCTCATAAAAGTCAGTCTGGTTTCTAATGTTAATATGGTTTGAGTCCGGTTTGAAATTTTCCCCAAGAATATTGTTCGATTGAGAACAATATTCATTCTGTTGTTACCAGTGAGAAAAGTTCCTTAGATTCGAGCAAAATTACCTTGCAGAATAAAATCAACATTTAATTTGATGGAACGAAGAAAAAGATAAATGGATTTTTCGTCGCGTAACGGAGTTTTTCTAAAAGTTCAATACGAAACCCTTATGACGAAGGGTTTCTCGCCTGTAATCTCGAAATTTGCCAATAGATTTCGTGTTCATTTTCGCTGATGCTGTTTTCGCTGATAACCTAAGTCTTAAAGCTAAACCTTTTAATTAAATTATTATAATTTTTTTTTAAATGCATGCCTATGCATATATCACAGAAAATTTATCAAATCATTTTTATAGCCGCTCATTTTAGAGGAGCACCCTTAGCAAGACTCTCTATCAGCTGTCACTTATAGGCGAGCAAGGTTAATGCTGTTCTAAATATATCAACGTTCCGATTTGGCCGAACCTAATGCGACTTGAGATCTCACGTTCATAAAGCAAATTTGAATCGAATTGAAACAAATTAAATACTCAAATTGCATGCACCTTTATCAGTTCTTGATAAATGAAATAGGATAGCTTACGAATGTGATTTTTTTGTCGTGGATAGGTTACTGCTCGGATTGAGGAATGTTTTAAGGTATCCCATATACTGATTAATGATATGGACTACTGCCTTAAATTTATATAATATTCCCATTTATGTCGTATATTCGACCTATATTTTGATTGCTCAATATCTCGAAATTCACAATATACTTTTTCAACACTTTATAGTAATATCAACAGTAAAAAAGTGTTTGGCTGTTCGCCTATTCTAACCATTTTGTTACTATTGTTTTTCCAAAGCATTGTTTTTCTTTCTATCTTTACAAGTGTTTTTAGTATTTATTTAAGGTCTTGTTGGGTGTTGTTGATTTGACGACGGATATTTCCGTTACTCGCAACTCCTTTATTTCTTTACTCTCATATATTGTTTACTTTATTGCTAATGAATAACTACCGGCAATGGGTGAATGTTTGCAGTGGTATGAGAGCTTAGTGGGTGGATTTTTTGCTGATATATTAATATATTCATATTATTTTAATATGGGTTTATCTGTCGCTTACGGTTTTTATTCTTACTTGAATATGTTATGTGTTATTGCCATGGCAGGCATCACTAATTTCATTGTAATTATATCATTTTGTAATGTTTGGTAAGATGCGCAAACAAAATATTTATAATAATGCTTTTCTGAAATAATGGAAAATTTTCAACTACAAATTACGGTATTGCGAATAGAATTATTTTTTCATCATTGTCTTCACGCATTTCCTCCCAAATTAATAAACAACTTAATGCAAACAGAAATACTGAATCATGTACAACAAATAAATATAATCAATAACTTTATAATAAAATCACAAAGAACAAATTGCTATTCAATAAAAATATTCATTTCTTTGATTTTCTGAATCTTTTCTTTAAGAAAAAATTTGCAATTCTGCGAAATAATCCCCTTTTCTTCTTCATTTCACCTGATGAATGGTTTATTTCTTTTTCCCCGTCCATGTTGCTTGGTTGATGATCTGACAAACTGTTCTCTCTGATACAAAGCTGTTCTTTGACTGAACAACATTGTTCAATTTCCATCTCGCATTCTGGTTTTGAAGAATTTGTTGTATTCGGAACATTCATTAATGTCATTAGAGATTGGAGGCATGATTTATTGGTCTGCTGTGTTACAGACTTTTCAGACTTGTCACTAATTTTTGCAAACATTCCCATTTTCTTAGGAATATTATTTTCATTCAATAGTGTCGTCACCTGATGTAATTCATTCAATTCCTTATTTTGCTGCGTCAATGTCGGTTTATCTTCTTTTGCAGTATTTCTCGCGCCGGCATTTGATTTGGCAAATATGACATTCTCCTTGACGATTGATAAGCTTCGGACATCCATTAAACAATTTTCTTGGTCAGTTTGTTTGGTAAAAGTGTAAGATTTTTTATCTTCTGGAAATTCAGTCGTACTCCGAAATAAATTTTCTTGTGTCGATTCATCCAGTTTTTTCAGACCCAATTGCGAAGATTTTTGATCTCTCTTATTCGCTTCGTCGTTAGTTTTTTCCGTAGTCATTGGCAAATTTCCCCCTGCGTTTAATTGAGAATCATCATTACAATTCTTCGATACATCGTAAATGAGTTCATCGCTTTCAGCTGAGTTTTTTGACATGTCATGTTTTTCCTTCTCTACAGAATTAGAAAGAAGATGTTTGGTGTCTGAAGATTTAGATTCTACCACTGTATTCAAACTACTAGACACTGCGGCACAAGGGTTCGGATTTTCCTCAGAATCTCCACTTTCATCCAATGGTGGAGGAAGTGGGGACGGCGTGGGATCTCGCAGTCTGAGTATATGATAATTTCTACCTCGGTTATTATCCCACGCCGTAAATCCGTTCTGTGTAGCAGAGATTGCAAACAATGCGTCAGTACTTCCTTCTGGCCACGTCAATCGAAATGAAAAAAGATCAATTGATCCATCTCCTTCTAACCAAACTGCCTCAAAGTCAACAAAATTTTCCCAATAATTGTACGTGATTCTTACAAAAACACGTTTTTGATAAACATGGTTGCGTACACCGATGCGCCCGGAAATCGCATTTTCGTCCCACTCAAGATCCGTTAAAGCCAGCGTAGACGCGTAAGCTAATAATCTTCTCTCTTCAGTAGACGATAGAGTTGAAATAATATCCATTTTAGATGAAGAATAAACTGTGAGGACAATACACAAATGCGATTGGAGATCCCACATTCATAAAATAAATTTAAATCAAATTGAAATGAAATAAATAAAATATGGAAATTTTGCCTTTATTACGTCATAATATATGGAATAAGATTTTTTCATAAATTTGATTTGTAATGGAATGAAATGTGTAATAAATGTGAATGTGATATTAAAGTTTTTTTTGGTTCTTGTCGCATCGATGTCTGAACAAAGGCTTGCGTCACGACGAATTTTACGGAACTGATGACGTCACAATACAGATCTTATTTTTGTCCCAAGAGTTATTCTCATTCTTATATGTATAGTACATATTTTCTGCGTTATTGTGATACAAAGCATATTACAACGATGGTCTCTAGACTTTTCTTCTCGTCAGTTCTATTTGCGTCCATGAACATCCCACGCGATTCTGATTCGCATAGGCATATATATCATGAATAACCTATTTCAATTGCAGGCTTCAATAAAGACATGAACTATTAAAGGCGCGAAATTGCCCATAGTAACGTTTTTAAATGCTGATATTAGATTTCATGAATAATTTCTGTTGTCTAAGTAAAAAAAACTGAATTCCATCAAATATGTTTATGAAAACAAAAGTATTAGTGGATGGTTAATTTTTGAATATCTTAGAAAATGACTACATTCTACGTGTACATTCTGAGCCCGTAAAGATGGCAACCATTTCGTCCCCGTGGGTTAAGGCCAATGGGATAGGCGTATTCTCCAGCCTAGAAAGCTTTTTGTATTATTCAGAAGAAATTCTTTAAATTAAAATCCTTTAAACCTTGTTGACTGGTTGACTCAATCTATAAAATACTCGGGAATAAGCAAGTAAGGAAGGTAGGTAAGTCAGCAAGCATGTAAGAAGGGCAAGAAAGTAAGCGAGAGTTACACATCTCTTATTTCTCTGTATTCTAACCCTGTGAGAAACTCAGCGCAGCATGCTTATGCGCTATTCACAGTTATATCAGCCTCACCAGTAGTGATGACAATCTAGATTTTTTAAACTGATAAAGTATAACAAACTTATCACAAATATAGGTAAAATGTTACTAGTTAACCTAGTTTAACTTCAAAACCAGGTTGCACTTCTTTGTTCAGAGTTTGAATAGGTTTGGAAAGTCTATTTTAAAAAATATTTATAAAGAAAATAGAATTTATCGCAAAAATGTTGGCATATTTTTATGAAACATTTCACCTTCATAGCAGAAAAAAGAGTACAAATTAAGAGATATGTGATGAGATAAAAAAAAAAACCTTTGAATATTGCAGTGATATAAAGCTAGAAGTGAGCAACATCTCACCATTTTCTCAAAATTTGTGGGCATTAGAAGAGCTCGCATTCAAACTTTTCTCATAAAAGTCAGTCTGGGTTCTAATGTTGATATGGTTTGAGTCCGGTTTGAAATTTTTCCCAAGGATATTGTTCGATTGAGAACAATATTCATTCTGTTGTTACCAGTTAGAAAAGTTCTTCTGATTCGAGCGGAAATACCTTGGAGAATAAAATAAACATTTCATTTGATGGAACGAAGAAAAAGATAAATAAATTTTTTGTCGAGTAAGGGAGTTTTTCTAAAAGTTCAATACAAGAATTCAAATTCTGTTAAAAAGAAGAGCAATTTGTTGTATGTGACTTTATTATATATTTACTGATTATATTTTATTTATCGTGTATGATAACGCGTTAAGTTGTATATTATGGGGAGGAGAAGTTTAAAGAAAGCAATTAGCAATTACATGTACAATACTTCCATTTGTGATCGAACGAATACCATTATTTAAATAAAAACATTCTATTCTTAAAATGTTTATTTGTGCATATCATCAAACATTACAAAAATTCGATCATTTAGATAAAATTTACCATCTCACGCATTTCTCAAGCCGGGGTCTACCCTTCCTGACATTTTGTTTTCTAAAAACAATAATTGGCGGAATATTTGTGACAGGGTATTTATTAATATAAGCTTTCATTTTTATACCTGCCGTGGATAATATGATATTATTGTTTCGTTCAGCACACGTTACACTTGGAGCAAAACCAGAATCATTTTTCAAAGTCTTTCCTGACTTCAATTCAACAATAGCCAAACAAAGTTATTGTAATCACAATGCAAATGTTCTTATGGTGAGATAAATTTTTATTCTATCAACAATCTAATCAATTGGATATAGAGTACAGACGACGGATGCGTTGAATTATTGAAATATTTTTGTTATGTAAAAATACAAATTTAACATGTTTTGGAATGCCAGCTTGGAATTGGTTGTCTTTTTATTCTAATAATTTAGTACTATAACACTTCAACCAAATATTCCAAGTGAATATATATATATATATTCAAAAAATATATATATATATATTCAACCGATCTCCAAAATGCCTTGACACAATATATAAAATGATTTATAACCATTTTTTTCTAAAAGTGATTGCAAATCTTTCCAGAGAATTATGCAAGTTAAATTTTCTTGGCTGAATTTAAATTGTTTTTAGGTACTGATAAATTAATGATTATCATTTAGTTATTTTTTATCGATATTTGAACAAAATGAAATAAAACAAATCCCAACCAAAGAGAGTGCAGATGCGCTGTGATAGAAGTTCATTGAATTCACAGGAAATTTGCTGTACTTGCATATTTTCAAAGTGTTAAACAGCTTTACTGATGAAAATTATGCCAAATATGGGGTTTTGATAGACCGCACCTTGACGATGCGTTCCATTAACAGCCCATGAATAACCAAAAAGTCTAATATACAGTTGTATACATATACATCAAGTAATATTACCGTCAAAGATCGGTGATTTTTATGCGTTTTTGTTACAATGTGTCTGTCAAGACAAAAGATATAAGTGGTTTGAACGAACGTATAGTAAGCAATATCCCAGCCAGAAAAAGTCCACGAGAACATGACCTGGGTCACTGACGGAACACGCCGCCAAGGCTGTTCATCTGTGGCGCATGCTTGACAAAATCTTATTTCTGATGAAGTTAATGAATGCAAAAAGCAAAACGCAAATTTATACTCACAAATTATCCAAATGTGGGTTCTGCCAATCCTAAATCTATTCACAAGTAATAAAACGTGACGAAACATAACTTGATGTTTTTTCCTACCAGAATGCACCAAAAGATCAAATACTTGTAATTCACCCCAAAGAAGGGTGGGATAAATTGTGCAAATTTCTTGGAGAACCGATTCCTGAGCAGACACCAGTTCCGAATTGAGGATGAAAGTTTTAGGTTTAAAATTTTAGTCCATTTTCCTGTGCATGGACATGGTTAGTGGAGGAAACCGTAAGCAGAGCTTGGCTGAACCATTGTGCAAGTGCGCGACAGACCTCTCTAACCCAGGACGTTAGTGATGCGTAGCTCGGAGCGTTCGAAATCTTCACCGACTGATCTAATCGGGCAACATGTAATAAATAAATATACTCGATAAATTAGGTATACTGGATAAAATCGGTACTTTTGCCTAAAATTACGAACATCATACACTGGTGCTTTTCCACCCCTGGGTCGCGACCCAAAATAGGATCCCAATTTAATTCGTTGGGGTCGCCGGTTACTCTTGCCAATAAGGCATTTGATAACTGAGTAATCTATTGCTCTGTTGTGCTCTGGTTGGTTCATGTTTCTGACTTATATTTATAAAACCCCTATCACAAATATTACACCAATCATTGTTTCAAGAAAACAAAGATACCAAAAACATTTTGATTATTTAATTACAGACATGATTTTCTTTTTAAAACAACCTGCTCAAAAGACCCCTTTCATAACAAATCCCCACTAGTTGTTTTTTTAGTTTTTTTCAATTCTTTGCCATATTGATTTTCATTATTAGTGATGGCAACTTAGGTATTTTCTAAACTAGGTAAAGTATAAAGATTTCACCACAAAACTAGGTAAAGGTATTACTAGATGACCTATTTTCACTTTTAAAATTAGACAGTACCTCTATTTGAAAGTCAGTCAAACTATATAACTATCGTTTATCTGCATTTAGGGCATTTCAATAAGTTTTAAGTTTCAGATAGTTTATTTTGCAAGCTTATTTTATATTGTAAATGAGATTTTCCTAGTTTCTTATGTTAAGTAAATTAACCTATTTTACCCAGTAATATTAACTAGTTAAGATTTCAAACAGGAAACGCGGTAAAAGTTAAACTGGGTGAATCATATATATTATTGAATCAAGGTAAAAGTACTTCAAAAATAAATTCGGTAAACTAGGTATATGCTAAGTACTTTTACCTATAATTGCCAACTCTATCCATTAGTTCCTTTTATTTCTGCCCCGAATCTTTTTTGAGTTGAATGTCGATAAAAAAAAATGCGCAACAGACCTTTGCGTTTGGAAAATCATCCAATATCTCTTTCGAGGAATAACAAGTTGGTCCATCCACACTAACATCTACATTTTTATACATCCGATAAAAATCTTCTTTAGTTCCGCCATGTTCAAGGATTCTCAGCCAATCTTTACCAAGGTAATGAACAGTTCTTTCATAATCGTATGTTTTATATCTAAATATATTCAGAGCAACACCAAAAAAATTGGTCCAAGTTTTGGGACATCCTACATCTAAAACTAGCATAACTATTATTAAATTCTGCAAAAATGTAATTCGCGGCAAAATATTGAAAGTAATAGAGAAAAATCACTATTCCAAGATTAAAGGAAACTTGCTGACACCCAATTTATGGCCTGTCTATAAATTGAATCTGCTTTAGTTAAAATCTCACTCAATTAGTAATTATATTTTGTCATGCATAAGGCACAGATGGCCCGCGCTTGAAGGCGCGATCCATCAGTGACTCACGCTTAACAAAGCATACGCACGCAATGTTTTTTCGACGGGGCATGAACCCGACTTCTCTAAATTTACACAATTTATAAAATATGGTAAACAACGCCAACAATTTTCGCGTTACAATTGACACGTTTTTTTAGCTAACTTGTTTTTTTAAATGACTGAAAACTTATTAATTTTCCGGCGCGTGATACCGTAGTATAAAACTGTAGATTTTTGTGTTGATAAATTCCTCTCCAATTCCACATATTTACTGTCACCGTTGAATTGGTAGATTCACCGACAAGATGAAACTTAGCGTTTCAACCAAGTTAAACGCACTATCCAGATTTTAACTTATATATAAGATCGATAGCTTAACGTTAATAATCAATCCAACCCTCGATATCCAATTTCATATAATAAACTTTATCTTTCATACAATTTCTCAATATCTTTCAAATATGCTGAATTTTAGTTCCGTATGACCCAGAGACCCATAAAATTTACGATAAATTTACCCTAAAATTCACCGCCTCAAACAACCAGCCTTTCGAACCTCATATGGCTTATGTTTATTATGCCAACGTGGAAGATAAATATATATTTTATATTTGCCTACTGCTATTGATACTATAGACGACTGTAACTGCCAACAAACCAAAGAGCGCTGACTATTTCATGAACGGTTTATTATGATATATCTCATTTGGTATCACCCTGCATGGGCAACCCAGTTTTCACCAGAGGAATTAAAACGAATTTATCACAAAACTAGGTAATGTATTACTAAGAAACCCAGTTTTAATTTTTAAAAGTAGGTAATAACATGTAAACTAATCTTATGCTCTATTTAAGACATTATCAATAGATTAGAAGTTTTGAAATCATTGAATTGCCATTTCCAAAAGCTTTTTTATAATGAATATACGATTGAACTGTTTCTTATATTCTTGTATCAGATGCCTATTTTTTCGAGCTAAGTACCTAGTTAATTTCTTTAAGTACCTAGGTAAAATTTATAGGAATTTACTTAATTTTCCCTGGTAAATAAAGTAGGTAAAGCAGAATACTGGTTAAAAGTTAAAATAGGTAAATTGGACATTTGTGAAACTAAGCGAAAGTACTAGAATAAACTCGATAAATTAGGAACATACTGGAATTACTAACGCTGCTGAGAGCTGTCAGTGAAAGGGGCACGAACGAAATCTTGCTCACTCTAAACAAAATTCTTTTTGACAAACCAGAGGAGGACAATATCACCCCCGCCAACCCGAACATACACTCTCTTAACAAAATACCACAACAATATGTTTGTTTGATAAGGTGATTTAAGTGAATGTTTACAGTGGCATGAGAGCTTAGTGGGTGGATTTTTTGCTAATTTATTAATATATTCATATTATATTATTTTCCTTTGGTTTCCATCACCAACGGATTTTATTCCTACTTGAATATGTTATGTGTTGTTGACATGGCAGTCGTCGCTAATTTTATTAAAATTAGATCATTTTGTAATAGTTGGTGAGTTGTGCAAACAAAATATTTATAATAATGCTTTTCTGAAATAATGGAAATATTTCGGTTACAAATAGCTGTCCTGTACATCTAATTTTTTCATCGTTTCACAGGTTTCTTCCGAATTAATAAAAAACTTAATGCAAACAGAAATACTGAATCATGGACAATGAATAAATATACTCAATAACTTTATAATAAAATCACAAAGAACAAATTGCTATTTAATGAAAATGTTTATTTCTTTGATTTTCTGAATCTTTTCTTCAAGAAAAATTTGTAATTCTGCGAAATAATCCTCTTTTCTTCTTCATTTCACAGGATGAATGGTTTATTTCTTTCAACCCGTCCATGTTGCTTGTTAGATGATCTGACAAACTCTTCTCTCTGACACAAAGTTGTTCTTTCACTGGACAACATTGTTCCATTTCCATCTCGCTTCCATCTTGTTGTATTCGGAACATTCATTAATGTCATTAAAGGTTGGATGTCAGATCTATTGTTCTGCTGTGATACAAACTTCTTGTCACTAATTTTTGGAATCCTTCCGATTTTTTTAGAAATATTATTCCCATTCGGTAGTGTTGTTTTCTAATGTAATTCATTCAATTGATTATTTTGCAGCGTCAATGTCAGTTTATCTTCTTTTGCAGTATTTCTCGCGCCGGCATTTGATTTGGCAAATATGGCATTCTCCTTGACGACTGATAAATTTTTTTGGACTTCCATAAAACAATCTTCTTGGTCAGTTTGCTCTGCAAGATTAGAAGATTTTTCTTTTTCAGGGAATTCAATTGTACTTTTTTCATGAGTATATTCATTCACTTTTTTCGAACCCAATTGAGAAGATTTTTGATCTTTCTCATTCGCTTCGTGGATAGTTTTCTTCGTAGTCATTGACAAATTTTCTCCTGCGTTTTGTTGGGAATCATCATTACAATTCTTCGAAACATCGTCAAAGAGTGCACCTCTTTTAGTTGAGTTTTTCGACGTGTCATGTTCTTCTTTCTCTTCAAAATATCCAATGGCGGAGGAAGTGGGAACGGCGTGGGATCTCGCAGTCTAAGTATATGATAATTTCTACCTCGGTTATTATCCCACGCCGTAAATCCGTTCTGTGTAACAGAGATTGCAAACAATGCGTCAGTACTTCCTTCTGGCCACGCCAATCGAAATAAAAAAAGATCAATTGATCCATCTCCTTCTAACCAAACTGTCTCGATGTCAACAAAATTTTCCCGATAATCGTACGTGATTCTCACAAATACACGTTTTTGATAAACATGGTTTCGTACACTGATGCGCCCGGAAATCACATTCTCGTCCCACTCAAGATTCGTTAAAGCCAGCGTAGACGCGTAAGTTAATGATCTTCTCTTTTCAGTGGACGATAGAGTTGAAATAATATCCATTTTAGATGACGAATAAACTGTGAGGACAATACACAAAGGCTATTGAAGATCCCACATTTATGAAATAAATTAAAATCAAATTGAAATGAAATAAATAAAATATGGAAATTATGCCTTCATTACGTCATAAAATATGGAATAAGATTGTTGATAAATTAGATTTTTAATGTGATGTAATGTGTAATAAATGTGAATGTGATATCAAAGTTTTTATTGGTTCTTCTCTCACGCATGTCTCAACTAGGCTTGCGTCATGACTAATTTTACGGAACTGATGACGTCACAATACACATCTTATCTTTGTCGCAAAAGGTATTCTCTTTCTTATATGTATTGGCCATGTTTTCTGTGTATTCACATGATTGGGATACAAAGCATATTACAAAGACGGTCTCTAAACTTTTCTCCTCATCAGTTCTACATTCTACATACATGACTACATTCTACGTGTACCTTCTGATCCCGTAAAGGTGGCAACCTTTTCGTCTGCGTGGGTTGAGGCCAATGGGATTGTTAGGAATGTTTGCTACCTTGGTATTACTCATCAATATTAGTTGATTTTATTTCTATCTTTTATTCTGGTTTATCACAATTGCTACTATTGCAAAACAGATGAGAATTTACGACTTTCTTATCATGTGTGTGACGTCATAGGACGCTTCCTTAATGACTCCCGTGTTTCGTTGTACCATACAGATTACAGCTCGTAGGGACAGCTCTATCTCGACCCATTGATCACTGCGCCTCTAGCGGTAATAGGGGCGATTCCTTAGCAACGAAGACGCGCGTACCTCACTTACCTATTATTACCCCGGACGATCACGATGAACCTAACGGAAGACGAACTTCTTGAAATATTCGACAATGCAAGTATTCAAAATACTCAGTGAGACGCAAATTGAGCGCTAGGGGATTTGCTGCCCGATTAAATATCGCCAAGAACGTTAGAAAAGCGCTTCAACAACGCATCTCTGTAGCCATGTGAGCAGGTTCGAATCCTATTTATTCCACATAAGGAGTTTGCTGAATCTTATCTATCAAACAATATGGTACGCGACACCCTTATATGCGCAGAAATTTCTGCCTACCTATATTATCTAGTAATTCCTAATAGCAAATATCAGAACAAATCTTACAACTTTGATTCCATTTAAGATGAATTCTCAAACCACATACCAGGGATGACTGGAACCGAAGAATTTTCCATTTTTAATACCTTATAAAGAATATCACTTTCCAATATCAGCCATGTGGTTCATAAGAAAACTTTACCACTTTAAAAAATTTGAGTACAGGCCGCAATTTCTTTTACTTGGAAGGAAATAACATTGGGGGCACTAACATTCTACTGATTCTCTTTCAGCCTGTATAAAAATGATTTTTTTTATATGCCACAATTCTGAAAAATATTTATATTATTAATTTCATTTTGGTTGATATGCTGATTTTCGAATATTTTCGATATTCCACCTCTTATTGACATCTCTGTCATATGCTCTAATTATGACAGGTTGACGACGAATTTCAGGACGCTCTTCAACAATATGAGCAAGACGATGGATGCAAAACAGATTTCCCACCAACTATAGTGGAAGTCCAATTTGGAAACACAACTTCAAAAATTAAATCAATCACTTTGGATGCTGTAATAAACTTGGGACTAGATATATTTGAAAATTCTGATTTATTTGCTGAAATTTTAATTGATCTTTAAACAATTGGGACTAAAGTCACACAGAACGGAATGATGCAACATTTTGCTAAATTAATGCAAAAATCATACAGTCACAGTGGGGTTCCAGAAATGTTCATCAAAAGAATATTAAAAACTGTATGCCCAATTCTAATTAAAAAGAATTTGCCGGGATAACAGAAGACAATGGAGCAAGATACGCTAACGCAATCATATCCGAAGATGACAAGAAAGTTGTCAAGTATTTGGCTGGAAGACTTTTGCAACGGGGTTTGTGAAAGTTCAAAGGAGAAGAAAATAAATGGTGACGGAGCCAGATAAATTCTGGAATTCCTGCTCCATTTGAACAAAAGAATCCTGGACTTTTGGCACCATCAACCTCCTTTGTTCAAATATTTATGATTGTAGAGAGGGAGTTTCGTTACCAACTCAAAAACCGATGTCTTGACGAGAGCAGTGTGGTCAACAAAATAGATTTTGAACATTTCTACCCGAATAATGACAAAAAACTACTGGTATTGATGGTTAGGAAATATTTGAGGACAAGAGCTCACATACACTGCAGAGAAAGAGCACGTAAAAACACTGCATTGAAATGTCGAAAAGCTTCTACATCGGAGAGTTTACGTAGTAATCTTCATTAATGTTTACGTGAGTGATAGTTTTAACTCAGGACACCTGAAACCTCCACCAAAAAATAAACTTGTTAAAAAATACGCTTGTGTGATTTGATAAAAAGCTATTTGAAGAATAGAGGAGCATATACCTGTCAGACACCCGAAGGAAAACTCTGCTACTCAGCTCAATGACCCATGCGCAACAAAGCACAGAGGAGTAGGCCATATTTGGTGAAACATCTATAAAAAAAATAACATATTCTACATAGGAACCTACAAATTCATACTATATGATTAGATTAGTTTTACCATTGTGTCGGTCCACAAAATTTCTCTTTAAGTCACACAATATTTGAACGATCATAACTTGACATTAGATCCAGGTACACTTTTTAGATGTTTCAATGCATGGAGTGAAGGAGCATTTGTGGCAAATAGGCCCAGAGAAGGATTCCTGGTTCTGGATCCTCTTTCTCTCTGATATCCAAAGTACGACTCCAAAGGATCTTGATTAATTCGCCGTGGAAGGTCATAATCAACACCGCTTTGCAATACTGTCTTAATTAATGATGTCATCGACATAGTAGAAATGCGCAGACCCTGCCCAGTGGCAACACTCAGAATCATTTTTTCACGATCAACTCCCCCACAAGCGGTCTTAAGAAAGCTCTCTGCTCCCATATAGTACTACAGTATTTTGCCTTGCCATCAAGAACCTGTTTTATGAAAATTGGGTCGAAGCGAAATTTGAAGAGTACCTAAAAAGATTAATAAATAATTAACCTGCAGTCTTTTAAGCATAGCTGAGTTGCAAACATAACAGTGCATCAAGCTGAGTTAAGATTTATTCAAAAATATTAAACTTGCACACAAAATGGCTAAAAATATGATATCAGAAAATCAAAAGTTTTGAGAACTAATCTGTAATATTATTGTCTAATCATAATATTGAACACTGCTACAGGATGATTTCTTTAAAAAAATATGTGAGCTTACTTTGTAAAAACTTTCCGATCATTCCTTGGTTGGAACCCCAAATCTTTTCCCCTTTCCATCAGGAACTGTGTATAAATTATGTCCATTTCCGGTACAGTTTGTACACTCTGGTATGCAGCAATGTGCCCCTGACCACCGTATTTTTTTAGAATTCATCAAAATTATTCCATATCACAAATACTGAATAACACTGAACAAGAGACAGCTTGCAAAAATGCTGAATGCAGCAGGCCTAGGTCCATACACTGTACACTGAAATGTCCTGTGTCTGTGCTTTGGCAGATTAGGCTGAGTTATACTAAATAGACAAACGATTAAAAGGTAAGTCACACTAGAAAAGCAGCCGTCCTGGTTAATACCGACAAGGACGGACAAGTACAGAAAATTCATTTTCATCCATGCAAAAGTAAACGCACCACGACAAAAAAACCATATAACCGACCACTAACCCCAGTCCTGTATGCAGGAAGCGAGTGCTTTGTTAGGATTTAACCATATTACCGCTATGTGTCGCTGTTCGCAACTCGGCGCGCCTTTACTTAAACTGGGGTTGCCATACGAGTTGTAATTTGTCTGGTTGTACGGTCACGGGATGTTGAAACCTGCCCGCAGTATTTCGTCGAGTAGTCGAGTAGTTTGTCAGACATATTAGGTAGTTCTATGTAAGACTGTTAGAACTTTATGGGCCGCATATGGTGCGAGCCTTTGAGGCGCGATTCATGTAAGGGTCATACTAATTGAGTGTTATTTATGCTCTGTAGGATTATTGTTAATCACCGTATTTTTCTTGTTTAGTATTTGTTATGACTATTTTCTAGTCCGTGGTCAAACACAGTTAATTTATCGTACTTTGAATCCGTGCACAAGGCTCAATCGTACTAGTTGTAATTAAACCTGCATTTTGTGACTCAATTCCAACTGCATCATCTACAGCTTGTGGAATGTGAACAGAATAAAGTTTCTTTCAACCCAACTGTATGTTCATTGAATATTCGAGTGTGAATTCGCACAGTCTAGAAAATAGAACGCGATTTCAGTTACACCCTGTTACTCGGAGTCGTAGTGCAAAATATTACCGACTTGATTGCGCAGGGACAAGTATTTATTCATGAAAACGAAATATTAGTAGGTGGCTAATTCTTGAATGACTTAGAAAATGACGGGTCTAGTGAAGTTTAGTACCATATTCCCGAATGTCATCAAAATAAAAACTGGCAGAATATTCTCATCCTAACTAGGGGGCGCCAATGCTGCAAGTATCTGGCATTGTCTCCCGGGTTAGGATGAGTCGTTTCCAACATGGGAAATTTTTATGATAATCGGATATATGGTACTAAACTTCATGAGACCCAAAATGACTACATTCCAGGCGTGCCTTCTGATCCCGTAAAGGTGGCAACCTTTTCGTCTACGTGGGTTGAGGCCAATGGGATAGGCGTATTCTTAAGTCTGCAAAAGTTTTTGATTTATTCAGAAGATAATTTTCGAAACAAAATCGATTAAACCTTGTTGGCTGGTTGACTCAATCGATAAAATGCTCGGGAATAAGCAAATAAGGAAAGTAAGTAAGCTAAGAAGGGCGCAAAAATAGGGAGGAACGAGAGTTACACATCTCTGTGCTCTAATCCTGTGGGAATCTAGATTTTTTAAGCTAGGTAAAGTATAACGAACTTATCATAAATATAGGTAAAATGTTACTAGTTAACCTAATTTTACTTCAAAACCAGGTTTCGTTAAAAGGTTGATTAGGTTTGGATAGTCTATTTTAAAATTTTTATATAATAAAAATTTAATTTAACCAGAGTTTTTTTCTAGATACTTAGTTGAGAATTAGGTAAATTTCCTTATATTATATGGAAAATCTACTTTGTAAACTTCAAACAGAGACCTCTGTAAAAGTTAAAGTAGGCAAATCAGATATCTTTGAAACTAGGTAAAGTATTTTGGAAGTAGGATAGGATTTTATTTTTATTCTGCGGAAGAGGAAAGCCTAGAATACAGCTAAACCCTATGGTGAATCACGACCGTTCGTGCGTACATAAGTTCCAAATCGAGGGTGAAGGTTTTTGACTTAACATTTTAGTCCAGTTTCCTGTGCATGGTATTTGGAGGAGGCCGTAAGCAGCGCTCAGGTTAACAATTTGTTCAAGGTGCGGCCAACAGACCTTTAAAACCCAGGACGTTAGTGATGCGTAGCTCGAAACGTAGTCGCAACGCCTACTACCTATTGAGCTAACTGGGAAAATGTAATAAATAAATAAATATTTATACTCAGTAAACTAGGTATACTAGGTGAACTCGTTACATTGACCTGAATTACTGTCACTATACACTAGTGCTTTTCTACCCCTGGTTCGCGACCCAAAATAGGGTCCCTACTTAAGTCGGTTGGGTCGCCGATTACTCTAGCCAAAAAGGTATTTGATAACTCAGTATTCTATTGCTCGGTAAAACACTGATTGTTTCATGTTTCTGATTTTCAATTCTTACATAAAGAAGTGGCTACTTAACTGCTGAACGAAATTTTCTCTGATATTGTGCCGATTCATTTAGAAAGTTTGAAGAATGTCAAATGCGTTGTACTAATTGTTTCGTTACTTTAGTTTAAGTCCATTTTCTTCTGCCGCGGGGTGAAGCACGGCAGAATTTCTTCCACAGACAGACAAGGTTGTGATGAATTGTGCTGCCAAGGCATTTACTTGGCATCGAACGCAAATTCGGCGCCGCATAAATTCTGAATAATGTTCAAATGCCCGTTTCCCTTCACTGCGAAAACGAAATCACCGCGACGATGTGTTTTTCGCCTGTAATATGGAAATTTTTTGTTGATGCTGTTTTCGCTGATATTCTAAATCTTATCTTTTACTTAAATTAATATTTTACAGTTTTTGGATGCATGCCTATTCATATCGCAGAAAATTAATCAAATCATTTTTATAGTCTCCCATTTTAGTGGATCACCCTGTTAATACAATAAACAAATGCGATTTGAGATCGCACGTTCATGAAACAAATTCAAATCGAATTTACACAAATTAAATATTCAAATTACACCTTTATTACTTCATAATATATGGAAACGGATATCTTACGAATGTGATTTTTTGTGATCTTAAGTTATAGTAAATTTTTTTTAATAATTTTTGTCATACTTCTCTAAACCTGGCGTTCGTGACGCTGAAATTTACTGAATTGGTGACGTCACAGTGTCCTTCTTTTGTTTCAAAGACATGAGCGCGATGGCCTGTGGGTAACATGTTGACATCAAAGATTGAATATCTCGTGTTCGAGTCCCGGCCAGGCTCGTTAATCCATGCCCACGAATCAACCCAGGATGTGATAACTTGGGTGGCCGAACAGAAAAGATCATATTTTTCCAACAACTCCAACCCTGTTCTGACCTAGTGTATTTCCAACTTTATAGAGGCGCTGGTGAGTATCGAAAAATTATCAGTATCAGTAATTTCTGATTATCAGTAAGGCCAACAAAGGTTGGTGCATCTCCAATCTATCTAAAAAGTCTATGATTGAATGTAGGTGAGTGTGAAGAGAGCAGGAAGATTTATCTAGCCCGCTTTTATGCGGGCGCATCTGTTGTTTAAATAATGTATCAGCGAGGTCGCTTAGCTAGAATTTGCCGAATAATAAATATAACGACGATCTATTCAAATATTGCTTTAACCTACAAAATGAGTATCGTGAGTCTTAGATCAATAAATATTACATGAAATCTTCATGCGGTACAATTGCTAGTAAACGCTATTTTACTAGTTGTGATAGAACAGTTCTATGTTGAATTGAACAGGTATTTTCAAAGCGATTTTTTTTGTCAGTATTAATAAGCCGGCAGAACATTATTGGTTTTGAAAGCAAATAGATTTACTCTAAAATTGCAAAATATTTTTAAATCGTCTTTTGTAATACTAAAGACATGATACCTTGCTTGCTAAAATTGTGTAATATCTTTATATAGCCGATGTACTTTGTACTGCGAATTTACGAGTCGAGGTCTTTGCAATAAAATAGGATTGAAGAACTAACATTACTGTATAGAAATAGGCCGCATATGGGTGGTCACTTTGTCGTAAATTGTAAATTTTCAGTAACGGTCAAAGCACTCAAGCTGTTTTATTGCTGAGATATGAAGATCGAACGGATCGATGAAAGGTCACTTAGCAGGTCTTTTCCAGTCAGAAAAAGGTTTTCCTGTAACGTGGTTTGTTAAGTATGGGGCACAGGTGGATCTCGCCGATAAGGCGCGGTTCATCTGTGACTTATGCTTGGCAAAATAATATTTCCGGTTATATGTAATAGCAAGTGGACGGAAGCTGAAGAGAATTTTGTTTCGCTGATGGAATGCACCGACGAGACACGTTCCATTTCTGGCCCATGCTCTATGAAACATGCTCTATGAATTTCCCACAGTTATGAGAAGAATGATATATCTTTGGCTCATGCTAAATAAAAAGTAATATTTATTTTCGACGGTCGAAATTTTATTCATGGGTTCCTAAATATTAACTATCAGTTTCTGGTAAGCTGGTTACTTTAACAACATACGGACCAGTAGGTTAACACAAGTAGATAGACAGACGTTACCCAAAGTTTTGTGAATAGCCATAGCCATCGGCAAATGTGATATCTGGGGTAGATAGGATTTTTTCCGAAAAATGAAGTTAACGTCTTGAGAGGAAAAAGTGCTTAAGGTGCGCAATGTGTTTTGATCTGTTCTTCCGAAAATGGTATAAACTTGTTAAAATTGAGAGTTATGGAAATCACCTTTGTAAGTTTCGGACAATATTGAAAATAATATTTTTATGCAACATATTTTTAATTTATCTCTTCAAATTAGTTGAGCAGAAAATGTGTGAAAATATTCTTTATGTCCAACAATTTTTAAAAATGGTATTTGCTAAATCCAATTCCTGAAAATCAAATATCAAGCATACTGGTGTCCGTTAGTCTTATTTTACTTATATCGCGTTTGACATTTGATGTATAATAATTGCATAGTTGCTTCGAGTATTCATTCATTCATTCACTTATTCATTTATACAAATGAATAAAATGAAATTACAAACTGGATAGTAAAACATGAAGCAATAAAATTGTTGACGTGACCGGTTTTCAAAATAGGCCAAATTACCAATAGGGCGCTATAACGCCATGACCTTGATCGTTTTTGAACCCTTCAGGATAAGTCTATGATAAAGAAAACTTGTACAAGTGGATAAATTTCAATTTGTACTGAAGAAGCAATACAAAATGAAGGTGATAGTAGCAGGATACTCGAAAACTGGAACAAAAACTATGAATGCAGCATTGACTGCTTTAGGATATACTGTCTATGACTATGAACATAACTTCTTCTACCTTCGGAATGAATGGATAAAAATAATGACAACCGGCGGAACGAAGGAAGATTTTTATCGAATGTATAAAGATATTGACGCAACTTGTGACATTCCTGCTGTAGTTTTTTGGGAAGAAATATCGGAAGCTTTTCCAGAAGCTAAAGTAAAAAAATATTTCATAATCAATTGTATATTTTAGCAGATTTTGTTTATTTATTTTTTCATTAAAACTCTAAGCAATAAAGCTGAAAGAAGCGCCTCGAAACACTGATCAACAGACATACGAGACAAAGAGATAATACAGACTTTAGTTCCAGTAACTGAACTCTAATATTCCAGATAGTACTGAGCCTCCATAATGAATGTAGAAAGTATTACCCGCTTTAAGTGATATTTAAATTATTTTTCGTATAATTCATGCATCGATAATATTGCTTCCAATTGTTTATAAAGCGGTGAAGCAGCACTTCCTCACTCTAAATAAATTTGGTGATTTTCATTACTTATTCAGTCATGATCTGATGTTCATTGACAGATTATCTTCATGCAACGAAAGAGTGAAGACGATTGGCTGAAAAGTTGGGAAAGGCAAGCAAAAGCGATTGAGAGCAACTGGTTGATGAAATCTTTGGCTTTCGTATCTTGTACTGGGAATTCAATATTTAGATACAGCCGACATGTTGGTATGTGAATCTGTGGATCTGACTTGGTCAAGTATCAAGTAAATCAAATTGCCTGTACCTGCTTGTCGTTGTGTTTCACCTGTTGTTATATTTATCCATATTTACCCTATTGATCATTTCATTATAAATACATTAGTTAGTTCAGCTGATCCGCATGTCCTCGATGTTCTAAAACAGTAACATGAAGTCATACGCGGTGCATGTCAGCTAAGGATGGGCAAAACCGGATAATTCGAATCTGGGTCGGATAATTTTTTCGAATCGCTAATATTGTCTAAATAACAAAAGTACCGTTTTGCCATTAATATTCGCTTTATTATCATAATATTGGAATATATAGTTTACATTTTCCGGTAAAATTTGAAAGTTTCACTTCATTTTGTAAGTATTTCTTCCTATCCCAATCAGAGAAATTTGATGAAAAAAATCATTCTTAAGCACAGGACAATGATGGATCCCGCCGGCGAGGCGCCAGCCATCTATGGCTTATGTTTTAAAAAATATTGTTTCTGAATGGGATATGACTAGGGTGGGTAAGGCGATTCGGTGATTCGAATCGCTTCGAAGCTCAATTACTTCGAATCAGTCGTGAATCGTTCATAGGAACAAAAATTTGCAAAATGAAGTGGAATTTCATTCTTAACTACAAATTGTACTCGATTGTATTATATCGTTAAATATGTAACTTTTCCTGTCAGACGCGGAGTATAAATTGAAAATACATTGACTTTAAGACAAACCTATTATCGAAGTCAAAATTCGAACTTATTCTAATTTTCATTCCGAAAGTAGTTTTTTTGTATTTAATAAATCTTCAAACATTTTCAGGTCGAACGGCATTTTGTGCTCCCCCACAACCATTCTGGGCAGCATACCGTGGTATAAGTCCCACTGTCGCAAAGAAGAGGTATCGGGATCATAATACATCGGTTTTAACGGTAAGTTAAATCAGAAATTCTATTTTGCCAATCATGAGGCACAAATCAATCAATCAAATCTGACCAAAATTGATTGTATTTTAACGTTATAAAATGAAAATTTTCCCATTTGGACATGAAGTGTAATTCAAAATACATCAATACGTTTGATTGAACGCTTATTTGTAAATCGTAACTATAAATTTCTTAATTATCATAATAGAGACAACAATAGTAATAGTAAAAATGAAATATTTGATACTTTTATTAAATTAGTGATTCGATCTGTTTCGAAGAAATTGACAAATTGACTCTTTTTATATATACACAACGCATTATGGGCAATCGTCCCTATAATTTGAGAGTTGTACTTGAATTCAGTGTGCATAATTGATATTCCAATTTACCCTGAATCTTTTTTATAGAGAGCTCCAAAAGATCGGTTGTTAATTTTCAGCATATCAGACGGATGGGAACCGCTTTGTAATTTCCTCGAAAAACCTGTTCCTGATATTCCATTTCCGCATAAAAATCAAATGGGATCTTTAGTTGAAGACTACCTCAAAGATAGTCCAATATTTCAACAAATGAAGAAAGAAATGTACATAACATTAGGAATATTGTGCGCGCTCGGTGTAGCTGGTGTAGTTTTGTCATACAGGCATAAAAAATTTATTAATTTGCCGTCATTTAGCCTTCCGAGATTGAAGTTTTGGTAAATGAAATGAGACAAGGTTAGTTTCGCATTATGCAATTATTAGCAATGTTTAATATTAACCTTGTTGCGGGATTTGGCCTTCGTCGTACCTTTTCATCTACTGTAAAACCTATGAGGATATGGCAGGATTTTTATATAGTTTCGAGGCTGTTTGATACCGTGCGGCACTCCTCCTCCGGAGCAACTTTTCAAAGCTTCTTCAGTTCATAGATTATCCTTACTCTCGGGGACGACTAATTTATTTTGCTAAATCATTCTTTCGGCGTTCCGTGTGGCAGCCGCTCATACTTTTCCACGATAGCACTGTCCACAGATTCATCGTGATGTTTAGTGAACAAACAAACCCGTCAGCACATAACAAGACTGCGCCACTGCTGGCTCGTGCTACAGAAATACCTACTATATTGTATTGCGTATATTCGATAAAAATGAAGTGGAAATAAGTGCCTCATTTTCGAGTATAGACAAACAATGTTCACGTTGAAACACTTATTTAAACATTTTTATCAGTTGCACGTAAACAATTGCTACCTATTTTGCTGGTTCTGATGAAATGAAATGAACTTTATTTCACAGCATGCAACTAACAATGTTTACAATTATATCTCGTTACGAGATTTTCTTGCGTCTCGCCATTCCATCCCATATGAAACATGTGTGGAACTGGTGAGGTTATCGAGCATAATCCCAAGGCCGTGGGTTACAATGCCCCGCCCAGGGGCATCCCACATGTATGTAGGCACATTGAAGCCTTATTCCGTTTGGCGATATTGGACATACTTCGTTGGGAATCGAATCCGTGCCATTCGTTAGGAGTTACGTTCGGCAGCTATTGTGGGTTTCATCACGCCACCGTGGCCCACGATGAATAATCTCAATCAGAAAAACTTTGCCAAAGCATATTGGGTTAAGTATGTGTCGTTGATGGATCGCGCCGATTAGACGCGGTCCATCTGTGGCGTATACTTGACACAAAATTGCTGATCGGCATTGGAATGCTTTGCCTATTGAGCAAAATATCTTGAGACAGGGAAATTTTAAAAGCGGTATGAATATTGACAATGCCAATAAGAATGCTTGTCATATAATAATGTCTAATGTAATAAATAAATGTAAATACATTTGTGTAAATAAATTTGGATTGTTATTATTTGACTAAAGTTGAGTGAGAAATCTTTTTTTTAAATCCAATTATATTAACAATAAAAAGGATCTATTTGGATCAGCACATCAACTCAGAAATCTATTCCTCTATGACTCTGCGCCTCAGTTAGCTTTCTCCAATTGGATAAGAAATAGAGCCAAATGAGATACATGATCTCAGTTTTGGAACCTAAGATTTGCAATACTGCAAAATTTATAGTTGTATTAAATTTACTATGATTGTTGATTTCTGTAACGCTCCACAGTTAAAACTTTAAATTTGTTACCTATTATTTGAACTATAATTCTCCACATTTAATTATGCGGTTAAATATATCAGAGAAGGAGTAGCATAGAAACGTGTAAAAGGTCTCTGTACACATAATGACTAGCGTCAATTTACGTGCGACATCGCGACGCACGACCCTTTGACCACATGGTGACCTGACGCGAGGCTTGAACATGATTCCAGTAAATTGAATCAAGCATGACAGAGTCCCGTAATTTTTTTTTTCGGTGGTTAGGCAAGTACCAGTCAGCCAGTCACACATCTTTCGTAGAATATTTCTAGTTTATGAGTTAAAGATCAAGCAAACTACCGTTAGAAACAAATACCGCGTCCAAACTGATATTTCCAAGCTTTAAATCACCAATTTAACAGATTCTCAAAGAGCGTCGCTAACGCGTCGTCCGACAAATTCAAAACATTTTCAACATGTACAACTAAAGCAAGAGCCCAAAAAATCTGCGCGTTTTTTCTTGACGCGTTAGTGTGAATGGTAAAGTTTGAGGCACGTCGTGTTTTGACGCTTGGCGTATCCTGCGTGCAGAAGCCTTAAGATTGGCCATACGCGATGTATTTGTCGCGTTTCGAACCACCGAAAATATGGCCTCCAAACCCAGCATTCCCAATACTCAGCCAAAATAGACATTATGATTTTCCGAAATCACAAACGCTTAAAAGTGGTTCTTCACGTGGGACGTTGTTTATTATAATCATCTTAAAAATGATAAGAATGACGCAGAAAAATGATCATTTTTACACAACACATTTATTGAGATAAACTATACAATATATTTCATATGGACTGCTGAGCAAATAAAAAATATGTAATATATAATAAGAATATTAATGCATAGGCGATTATTTTGTAACGCGTTGTTGTTATAGTTTGCGGTATAAAATAAATTGAGCCTGAATTGATGCTTTGGAAAAAATGAGGTCATGATAATTTTTTATACCACAAATTAGATTTATTCGATTGCTCATTGGTTGCTTTATTATAGTTATAGACCCGCTTGTAAGAATTTCAAAAAAATGACCCCTGATTCAAAAAGTTTTTTCACCCTTGCTATAGAATGTGTAACAAATAGCGGTGACAGCGAACTAAATGCGGGAATTTCTTTCACACAGTATTATATATGGTCCCCTTTTTCACATTGATTTCTTTCAAGAAATTGATTGAGTCATCGATTGAGACCCGCTTGTAAGAATTTCAAAAAAATGACCCCTGATTTAAAAAGTTCTTCCACCCTTGCTATAGAATGTGTAACAAATAGCGGTGACAGCGAACTAAATGCGGGAATTTCTTTCACAAAGTATTATACATGGTCCCATTTTTCACATTGATTTCTTTCAAGAAATTGATTGAGTCATCGATTTATTGCACGTTCCATCTGTGGCTCATTCTTGACAAAAACATACTTGGTCGGAAATGGGAATGGGAACAGGAGAATAATGCAATGATGTTATAATAATGATGTATAATTAAATATGTAATGATCCGTAGGTTATAAAATATGCCTTTCAACACTTTGCTGAGCTGGGTGCTTGTTTTTTTTCGTTTCGGGTTTTTATTATTTGCTGCACTATCGGCGAACCTACCGGGGGCTTATGTTGGTGAATGGCACGCCCGGTGGTGGAACGGTCAAGCATCGAACCGTCGGCCTTCTGGACAGCACGATGGCGCTCAACCGACTGAGCCGTCGAGCGGGGCAGCTAAGTGCTTGTTGATCCGTATAAAATATTTTCAACTGTTTCAGCTTCATCGGTTGAAAGATAATTTCCATTCGAATATCCGGTCGCCCCGTATAATACATTGTCTACCATGGTTTTCTGGTATTGTACAGTTTGTTTAGTGCCAGTATTTTGTGCTGTCGAATAAGTCACATCTGATTGATTGATAATAGTCACCTCCCCTTCTTGTGCTTGATGTGATTGATCATCTTTATTTCCTAATAGACTTTCAGCATTATTATTTTCCACGGCTGAATATGCGGATGCTTTCGAATGGTCGGTATTGCTTCCCGCATAATCGACATGGTCTTCCAGCTCGGTTGCGACTGATACTGTAGGGGTTGGATTGCTGTTGCCCCGCTGTGTAGTTCTAACAAGTTTGTGCATTCGACGCCTGAAATAAATATTCTTGATGATAATTTAAACGGAAATATCAAAGACAATTACTAATCAATAATGCAGTTCAACTTGGTTTATCTGTGACTCATGTTAGACATTATGAAAAAGTCTTTTGGCCAAGTAGGAAAGCTGTGTTGCTCTCCAGGGGAGGTGAAGGGGACTCATTGAGAGTCAAATTTTGAAAGACCAACTTTGAATTTCATGTCATCGGAACAGCTTGAGGGACTCAAATTCCAAACAAATTTCCAAGTGGAGCACTTTGCTGAAAGATAGCTAAACCAATGCTATGATGCTAATATGGAACACAGTCTTCGATTTTTAGACTTAGATTGCTCGGAGCAAATACTATTCCCTGTACACTACTATAAAGGTGCATTCTCATATTGCTATAGTGATTCAGTTTTAGGGCATGTTTACCATTCACGATGCAGATACTGATTTTTTAAATTTAATTCCTAGGCCTTTGCCATAACAGTGGTTGTTCTTTGCAAAGAGTGAAATAGAAATAAAACCGGAGCTTGACGAACATCAAAATATTACAAATTCCCAAATTCAATATCATGAAGATGGTGTTAATGCCAGCAATCAATGATATTTTGGAAATTATTGAAATAATTGATCACCAACCTTCGAAATGCAAGAAA
Organism: Styela plicata; assembly: GCA_963675895.2. Taxonomy (NCBI): domain Eukaryota; kingdom Metazoa; phylum Chordata; class Ascidiacea; order Stolidobranchia; family Styelidae; genus Styela; species Styela plicata. Next base: position 5,563,893 of record OZ023151.1, on the reverse strand, counting down.
AAACACGAGCAAAGCTATTAGAAACAGACAGGCACTTATTGGAGCAACTATTTTAACCAAAAGCGATGTATTCTTTTCAAGCAGATTGCCAGAAATCACAGAAGTCGTTATACCGCTTGCAGGTGCATCTGCAAAAAAGTAATTTTGTTGTTTTATTTTGACGAATCATGTGTAATTAGAATCCGATTCGAATATATTATTCGAATCGGAACTCCATCTAAATAACAAACACTTCAATTTTACCATTGGTATTGACTCAATTATCAAAATATCGAAATCCACAGCTTGTGTTTTTTGGGGGTAAAATTTGAAGGTTCCACTTCATTTTGCAAGTTCTTATCCAGCCAAGAAAAATTTGAGAAAGCTTTCTCGAGTACGACGTTAAGGCGCGGGCCATAAATGGTTTATGTCTGCGATAACATTCTTATTGGGCATGGCTGATTAAAGACTGATTTAAATAAACTGTGCTTCGAATAATGGAATTGTCGAACCCTAATTCTGGGTGCATTTAAATTCTGGATGACCGATATCGATTTTTGCTGATTCCGATACGAAAGGTGGTAAAGTAAAATGTCGATACTGTCACTGGGTAGGTTGAAAATATAGTAACTATTTTGTATAGATAATAAATAGTGAAAAAAGAAATCTTAGTTTTTGCTTCATTGTGTATGTACAATTTTATTTATTTGTATTTTATTTAAAAGTCAGTCAGGAAACTTTTCCATCTTTTCTATCAAAGTCCTGTACTAGCGACCACTTATAGGCGAACGAGTTAGTTAGATTGAAAACTTAAGATTTTTCCAGATCGGCCGAGGCTACCCGAGGTGTTGCATACTGGGTTGAGTAGCTTACACAAATTATTACACATTGGGTTGAGTGGTTAACGACCCGGACTAGAATCCGAGATCTGTAACCTAAATGCCGAAATGATAACCTAAAGGCAAGGGTGGCAGTACGGTACGGTACGAAATTATTATCGTACTTCGAACCAGCAAAATAATTTCGTACCGAACTTCGTACCGTACCTTCCGAAAATTTTCCGTACCGTACCTTACGATATCATTTTTTTCGTACCTCGTAACGAGCTTCGTACCAGTACGAAATTAAGTTCGATTAATATTTTTCATTTATCGTACTAAATTCCGTACTAGTACGAAAACAGGTACGATTCGCTGGGCAGGAATTTCGTACCGTACTAACTACCAATGTCCAAATCAGCTGTATTTGTAATATCTGGCCACCGCAAGAAACGTTACCAACATCTTACATCAAAGTGATGCAGTTTTGTGCTACCTGGTTTAAAAAACACGGGCGTAAACTAAGCACAGTAAAACACGGGCGTAACTAAACATATGTCACCTCATTATCATTGTTCACATTGCGCATAATATGAGAATGTTAGACCGGAGGTGATAAATGGTGGCAGGATAAGCACAGTTTTCGCGAAAAAAATCTGATATGAAGCAATATTTAGCATATTAGAAGCATTGTGTTGCCACAAGAAATTCTCTCTCGACAAAAGAATGTTCGTTGTGCACCACACATGGGTTTCGTGCGGTCTCATTAGAAAGCATGGTTATAAGAACATTATCATTGTGCATTTTTGAATCTGGTATTTCTGGTGCAATTTACGTTCTCTTCATATTACTGAATAATACTATTCATTTTTAATACCAGGCAGGCGTATTCCCGACATCCTCGTTGTCTATATCGTGACTTGGCTGTTTTTACAAAATATATCTTCTAATTAAGATGAGCATCATCTAACACTCAACTCAAAACAGCCTAAGTATATCTTTATATTCTGATGTTTCTGCTCTGATAATATACTTGTGCGTGTCAGAGTACAAACAAAACGTAATAGCGGTGGTTACTGGATAACTTAGTTGCATAGTTGGTCAGGGGGAGAGAGTTTTTAATTTGATCTGCATAAAATTTTCGCGCGCCTGCGTTGCGCAATATTTTTCCCTGATTAATTTTGTATATTTCGTATCATTTAGCCTTTAAAGTGTGAATTTTTATTCAATTTTTACAAATATTTCAACGGGCTTCCGGCGCTCAGGTACACTTTCCTGTCTGGTAATGTTTGTTTCACTCTTAAAACATGTATTTTTGTTTCGTTCTAAATAAAATTTTGCGCGACTCCGGCACCCTAATCTTTTTGCAAATTTGAAAGCCTATGTTTGCATGTTGGAAAAAATGTGCCCCCCCTAAACTTTTTTCTGGATCCGCCACTGTAGTTGGTATATTCGGGCAGTGCTTCCTACACTATTGTGAATTTTAAATGAAAACCGGTCTAAGCACATCGGCGATGCTAACGATATATTCAGAAACTACACCGTGATTTTAAGTATTATGAATGCTGCTTATCTTGTCGATTTTAATTGGCCTATCACAACTTTCGTCATTGCAGAAAAATGCATTCAGATTAAGACGTCATAAATCAGCGGCCTATATGTATTTCCACGCACACAAAGTTTTACGCCGCTGCAGTAAAACTGATATACGACATAGCTCATCCAATCAGCTCAAGTGAATCAGTCGCATTTTTATTACCATACCTGCGCCGCTTTTAATCATTTCAAAATTGCCCTTTAGTTAAAAATTCTTTTATAGACACAATTTATAATATCAGCGCCCCGTTAGGAAACGGCATAGATGTTAAATGAAATTTTTTTTGAATTAATTTGAGAAGAATAATGCGTGTACAATGCGTAATGCGAAGTGTAATGCGAAGGTACGAAAAATAATACGGTACGGTACGAAATAAATGCCGAACTTCGTACCGTACCGTACCAAGTAATTGAAAAATGAATTGTACCGTACTATCGTACCGGAAACTTCAATCGTACCGTACCGTACTACCAGCCTTGCCTATAGGCCGTCGTACCGTCCACGCGATATGTCTGATAACGACACATACTCAGTAAAATAAAAATTTGAATATAGATTATGTACGTTATGATTCACATAAAATAACAAATGAAGTGTTCAAAGCTTTTTATTAGAAGCGTATTTGACAATTTCTGAAGAGTTTAATTTCAGATAAATCCGTGTTCAAATCATGACGTCATAATGAATGATATAAGTAATAATTATAGAACTGAAACTAGCATTTTTACAGCAAATAATGTCAAAACAAATAAAATATTTTGATATAACCCTCTTACTTGGAACTGTAATTTTGACATCAGCTGATGATGTCTGCGTCAGCTTTTGCTTTTCTTTTCCTCTCTTTGATATCGCAGTGAAAGATTGTTTTGTGGTAGGTTGAGTAGAAATTTCTGTTTCTGTTAAAATAAAATTTGAAATGATTCAACTGCAAACCAAATATTAAATTAGAATAATAGTATTTCTGAAAATTCGGACTTAAAACAAAAATTATAATTAGAAATAATTATTCACTTAAATACGTTTGGTCATGTATGAACTAACGATGGATCGCGCCGTGAAGGCGCGGTCTAGCAGTGGTTCATACTTGATAAAATAAAATATATTTTATGACTGGTCAAGGTTTTTAGCTATTTCTTCCTTTATATATATATATAAATATTAAGACATATATAAATGTAATGGTAATATAAATATATAAAATATATTTATAATGGATTATTGCCTAACGAAATTAAAATATTAAACTGCAATAAAAATGCAATAAAATTACCCAGCGTGACAGTCATTTTACAGTCATGTTGATACAAAAATACAAAACCAAATTTTCAAGTCAATTGTGGACTATTGATGGAACGCACGGTCAAAGTACGCACATCAAAAGCCTATATCTCATCTCATCAACGAGGCTGTCTTGATTTTGTAAAATATGTAATTCCAGGAAAGAACAGTAAATTTACTGCGCATTCCTCACAGCGTATAATATGAAGTAGCGCATTCGTTTTTAGAACAATTATAGAAGGAAGTTGACGCCTTAGACGTCACATGGACGTTGGCACATATCCTTTGACGCATACTTGTGTTACACAATAGACAATAAATATGGTCCTTGTACTTGCACAATGATATTTGAAAAACAAAATTTGTTATTACATCAAGAAACTTTTTGTTAGCAATACATGAAACTAGGATTTGCATATTCAGACATATTCATTTTCTAATCGAATCTCGAACTATTTCATTTCAAATCAGATCTTTCGAATCCGATTCCATTTCAGAAATTTATGGTACTAATTTAATAAATGTCCAAATTTTTAATACAGTGTCAAAAAATATATGCAAAATGTCTATATATCCGATGGCATTTTGGATCAAAACCTTCATCGAATCTTACCGAATCACAGAAATAAGTATTCGAATCATCCGAATCGAACATATATCTGATTCGATTCGAACGGTAATCCAAAAGTGGCATCTCTGCATAAGTTCTCTCAAGTTGGAAATCAAGTCAGACAAACATTGTGCAAACATGTTTTGTCAAGCCTGATTTACTGATGAAATATAGCACTGCCAATAACAAAACTGTATTTGCAATGATTGCCTAGACGATGGTGAACCATAGAACACTTATTTGAAAATATGCTTCCTACTTTGCATGGCGATTCTCAAGCCGATGACCACATCATTTAATTGAATCAAGTAGAAAATTACCAGGTTTGCAATCAATGGAATTAAAATTGATTTTGAAACCAAACACGGGTCCAATATTGTCATTGCTAGTGAGACCATTTGACTCGTAATGAACTACCGTTGGTCGTTGCTTTATTTTCTCCTTGGTTTCACACTGCTGTATTCCTTGTTGGTATTTACAACGATCATGAGTGTAGTAGGCCTTGCAAAATGGCTGAGTCCTCGAAGACACTAGCCTGGTGCAAACTGTTTTCTCTGGAAAAGGGACATATTTTAAACTGATGAATGTTTAACTTAAGATTGGTGGCTTTGCGTTTTGTATAGGCATATCCTAGTTTACAATTATATCGGCATTGTAAGTATATAAAATGTTGCTTTTTCGATCATAATTCACACTCCCGAATTCTGCGCTGAGCAAGATATGAGCCTAGACAAACGGTTTTTTCTTTAAGTATTAAACAAATTAGCTTCAAACATTTAAAAATCCCCTTACAGGACCCTAAGCATTCCCAATATTACTATTACTACATTAGTGTAAAATGAGTGGTATCTTCCCTGAAGAATGGTAAAATATCTACCATTTGCCTCGCTACTCTACGATCGACTTCAATGGCAAACTAAAATTTGTTGGTTCACTTTTAAAATCTCTACCTGAAGGATTTATTACGTAGCGGAAGATGGCATTTACCCACCATGTGCCATCTCTTTCGATATTTTTATTTTTATGTTCTTTATTGATAAAAAATGGCAACATTTTGGATTCATCGCAATGTATCAATATTCCCATGTGTCCTTCTCTACTCAGCTTTTAGTCAGCAATGGTTTAAACCAGATACGAAAATTTAGCCTAAGTCAGCTATGGAATACGCCATTGGCAAAACATGTCCACAGTAAATTTCCGAACAAAATTGTCTAATACATGGCGCTGTCTTACCTCCATTGATTGTCAAGTTGTATGCATGAGGACAGTACCGTGTAGCATTTCCTTTTGCACTCCAGTTCCGTTTGGCAAAGAAAAGGCGCAAGCCGACAAAATGTAGAATCTGAGCGGTAGATTCTTTATAAGAAGTTTGAAGTTTCCATTGACAATTCACAGTCTTATTATATTCATTTGGATAGTTAGGTGACTGTAATGTGCCGTTTGTACCTTGTACAATATTATGTGTGTTGCACTGACATGCCACGTAATTCAACACACCTGGAAAATTAAGAACTAGCAATTATGCTTCAGTTGACAAACATATTCTATAAATCCTGAGCCTATGTGAATCTATGTGGCGTATTAGAAGGGGAGATGGCAAATTTTGAAATTTATTCAAATTTGAGGCAAAGTAAAATTAGGACGTTCTAATCGGCGCAGGAGACAAAATTTGTTATACGCGGATTTTTTATTGTGCATTAAGATACAACTGCCAAACAATAGCGCCAGAAGCGCAGACACATTTAAAGCACTTAAAAGGACATTCGACCATTTTTGCGATGGACGAGGAGGAGCATGGTGCCATGGCATCCCCTAAACACACTAGTGAATATGGTCAAGTACAGTTGTATCTGCTTTTTATTGTGCATGTATACCTATATGTGATCTCATAGTCTCATATTTATGGATCGTTTCTTGATAGCGTGGTCTACCAGTGATTCATACCTGGTAGTTTAACGAAGTTTTTTGTCATAACAAGAGGCCATAGAAAATTTGAGCCCCTTCTCCTCAAAAATGGTTCTGATTCTTTTAATGTATACACAATCATCAAATTAAAGTCAAAGCAAGTGTGGGTCACTGCTAAATCGCTTCATCATGGTGTGGCCCGTTTGTGTCTCATGCTTCCGGTTTGATAAAAGTAACACATTTTGCAATTTTGTATAAAAAAATATTTTGTTCATACAATTCTATTTGCGAAACATTGGGTTGCACCATTGTAAATCATTTTTATACTGTAGGAAGCCCCTTAACGTCATGTCACGACTCACATCTCGAAATAGTTGTGAAAAATCATAATTATAGGTCTTTTCATATATTTTTTTGCAAAATTTTTCTTCTTTGCAAATTGACCTAAAAGTTTCAGGCGCTATTTCGATGGTTTAGTTGGTAATTAAAGTAACAATTTCCATCTCAATAGTAAATTTTCGTATTTTTTTTTTGTAAAAGTTCTCTCAAAACAGGGCCGGAAGCAGTGCCTAAAGGGAACCAACTGACGTCCACTTAATAGCAAAGAGCTACTAAAAGTTGTAGTGCCAGCAACTGCACCTCAAGCGTAAAGCATTCCAAACTGAACTGAACTGCTATGATAAAGTGCAGTGAGTGTTATCTGCCCTAAGCGATGGTGAAACCATTTACCACTTCTTTGTTTCCTTATAGTGGCCTCTTACGACACGGAGGAAAGTCGTTGGGACTATTCTGGAGACCGTAACTACAGGACTTTTTATGTCAAGTATGCTTCACAGATAGACCCCGGCTTAACAGCGTAAGAAAAATATGTATTAATCGAATAATTAAAATGTGACAGAAAAAATAATAAATGAAAGAACTCACATGCCAATATTACAAGCTTCTGAATAGTGCCGGCCATCATCTACACAATATATTATTTTATGCGAACATCGGATTGCTTTTAAATATCTAAGAGTGAATAGAATCCTAAAGTATTAGAGTGGGTATTTTTTATCAGGTCAGATAGCGGACAGAATTCAGTGCAGCGCATCTCCTCTCAAGTAGCCTCTGAAACTAATTAAGTACTGAAATTACAGCGCGATATTACTTCTAGTTCAAATTAGTTTAGATCGTTGAGTATATTGAGATATTCTATATTTACTAGAATTCATTTGCAACGCGTTCTCATTTCATTGGAAAATAGATAGATTGTTACAAACATGGTGGGCACGACAAAATTATTGCTAGCACAACTAGAATACCCTAATTGTCTACACCCAGATATATTTCTCTGTCGAATGGAAGGAAGACTAGCATAGTTCTAAAAATACTTTAAATTATATATTTACTTTCAAACCTAAGTCAAAACTTCTCTAACTATAATGGGTCACAGATGGATCGCGCTGCAAAAGCGCGGTTCATCAGTGGCTCATGCTTTCTAAAATAATATTTCTGATTTGATTGCTTTGGATTTTACCATGCTCTCTCTCGACCCTGTCACAACACACGCGTCTTTCATTCGCAGTTTCTCAGTTGGTTCATCGAGCAATTATTAGACCTCTAACAAAGCATAAAAAAATCAAAACCTGCAAATGCGAGGTACGCACAAACATGGGAGACAAGTCTAAATAATCGAAAGCGTGAACCACGGTTGGCAGGCATAGAGGCTTGAATGTATGACAGAAATTTTAAGATAGGTTGCGTGAATGACGCTCTATTGCTTAACTATACTCTTGCTACTTCCTTCTTCGTTATTATATCATTCTGTTTATTTCCTCAATTATAGATCATACAGGAATTTTAATCTACCTATGACAACACGTCAATGCTTCATAACTAAATGAATATATGAAATATGACAGGAAAATTGTCATGCCTGCACTTGGTGTAATGCCTACACGCTGAATAATTGTAAATTTACACACAACAATAGTTTGGAAGTTAGTTAGCTTCGAATAGGCAGGTGACTCAATCAAATTTTCAGGAAGGTGCGTTGAAAGGATAACATTCAGTGGGCGCAATGGCCTAATGGTTAAACATGTTGGCATCGCAGATTGAAGATCTCGGGTTCGAGCCCCGGCGATTTCCATGCCCACCACTCAACCCAGATTTTAATGACCTGGGTAGGCTGAGTCAAATCTTTCCAGGATTTGTAATCCTGTCCGTCTATTACGGACCGCTGTTACAGGGCCTTGGACAGGGTGATCCACTCTATGGAATGGCTATAAATAACAAATTAAAATGATAGTCTTCAATGGCACGCAAAAAGATTTGAAGTGCACTGGAGATCGCTAGAGGATGATCGGTGTTCACAACGTAGCGCGGAATGATTTGCAATATGCTACTTCATCACATTCACTGGCGTGTTTAGGGGAGGCCATGGTGCCAACCGAAAAAATCGTCGTATGGCCTTTTAAGTGCTTTGAAAAGTGGGAAATCTTAAAATTTTTCACGCGCAACAGTATTTACTCTCAATCGTCTCCATATCATGCTTTAAAAATCTTTTTTTCTAAACAATTTGTGCTTTTTGCGCTATTTTCTGGTTGTTTTATGGTGATACGCAATACAAAATTCGTGTTTTAGCATCCCCCCTTTTAAGGTTCTAAATACATCACTGAGATTCACATAGACTCGGGTTTTATAGAATATATTTCTCAACTCAAGCATAATTTGCTAGTTCTTAATTTTTCAGGTGTGTTGAATTACGTGAAATGTAAGTGCAACAGACATAATATTTTACAAGATGCAAACGGCACATTACAGTCGCCTAATTATTCAGATGAATATAATAAGACTGTGAATTGTCAATGCAGATTTTATTCTTCCACTAATGAATCCACCGCTCTGATTTTATATTTTGTTGGCTTGCGCCTTTAATCTGCCAAGCAAAACTGGAATGTAGAAGGAAATGATACTCGGTACTGTCCTCATACATACGACTTGACAATCAGTGAATGTAATCAATTATACCAATTCTGATTGTATAATATTGTATCAGCATGAAAATTTTACTAAAAAGTTGCGTCGAATATTATTATTATAAATAATGCATTTCATATATAGTGTTAAATTTTTATTTCTAATTTTAAGAAACTGGGTTAATTTTGAATCAGATGAAGGTGAATGAAATTTGTTTTGAAGTTTCAGGTTCCAACTCCAAATTTTGATAGGAATCGATACTAAAGTTCAAAATTAGTAATGGAATATATATTCGAATTAAAAAAAAAACTCAAGCTTGAATCCCAAAACGCAGAACTAAATTTCTTTTATCAAAACTGATCTGAATTATGATTTTTAAATACCTAAACAATTCTATGAATAAAATGCTTATAAATGCTTGAAATATAAAATAAATATCTCAATTATAAACTGTTCATTATAGATTATAACGTGTTGATATCAAATGCTGGAAATAACATTCATTTGACTGCTATTTTTGATATTTGCCCTCGCCTTACTCGAGTATCTTATTTTTTATTATTGTGGCAGACTATGGATGTTACAAAGAAATAAGATTAAAAATATATTACTACAGAAGGTCAATCAATCAACGGTAGGTTTTCTCTCTTTTTTATTTAGCCACGAGTACGATAAATAATCATTTCAGTAGGGTTTTTTGCATCTTATAGGGGAAAGCTAATTAGAGAGGTGTTTTATCAAGTCAGATAAACTTTATACTAACATAATAATAAGGCGCTACTCACAAACCTTTGCAATAGCAGATCAGTTCTGTTTGGAATGTCTTCCGTTTAGAGTGTATTTTCTGGTATTACATCTAGTAGTAGCTCTCTTGCTATTAAGTGGCCGTTATTTTGACACTGCTTCCGGTCTCGCTTAGAGCGAATTTCAATAATATTGCCGATCATTCACTCTGGGGATGTATTTTTTTTTAGCATTTTCAATGTTTATTTAATAAATGAATATGGAATAAGTTAGGACTATGATATCATACTTTCTGTTGTAGAATTTGACATACATAATTTTTGCTGCCAAATTCATCAACACAGAATGATCAAAAGCAATATTATTCTGAATTTTCAGAAAAATTCAGCAAAAATTAGACAAAAATCAATGCACCAAATTATGCAATAAAAATTATCTAATTTAACAATCTCTTTATATCTATCCTTTTTAGTCCATATAGTATTGTGCTTGACAAAATACATGCTGAATTAATACACGGTATGTATTCATGTTAAATAATCTAAAGATTTCAAATACATGTGATTACTTTAAATTATATTTGCTGTAAAATTCCCCGACGTACTTAATCATTCTAATGAATCAGAATTAATCTTTGTAGCCTTTGTATTTATGGCCACGTTTTGTATAATGACAAATGATAAATATAAATTTATAAGATCGCGCCGACGAGATACGATTATTTGTTCCGTCAAGAGACAAGAAATAAACCTCTTGATATAAATACTTAAACCTACATCAATCAAGATTTGATGAATGAAGTTGAAAGGCTTTATGTTAAAAAATATGTGAATTTTGGGAAAACGTTTTAAAAATGATACATAAATAAGAATTATTTGGAAAATAATATTTATAACCATCATAGATATTTTTTCTCTAGCATTGCTTTAAGAAATGAAATTAAATCACTGACTGATTCTGACACTAAAGGCCAAGAAGACCGACATACAATAAGGATTCTAAAGAAAGTTGGTATTTCTTTTGTTTGGTTTTCGGAATGCCGAATGATATTTGTATCTGAAATATATTAAATCATATTTTTTTCATGGAAATTTCCTCTGAGCAAGGTCAGACGCAGTGCCTTAGAAGGAACCAATTAAGGGTCACTTATTAACAAAGAGCTACTACAAGATGTGGTACCAGCAACTGTATTGACAAGACGAAATTTTTAGGAAATGATGGTCTTCAATTACAAAAATTTCGCCGTCCAAATTCACATGGTTTGGATGTTTATGATTATGAAAAGGAAAATTTTCAAAATACTTTCCTTTGCGTTATTGAATAAAATGATCAATAGCATTTCATATTTTGCCCTTTTTTGCAGTAAAATCATGTAGGAAATTGAATGTTAAGATATTTTTCAAAATAAAAAATATCAAATATTTTCCCAAAACAAATCTTTGTTCTTTTTCTTTATTTTGCGGACTAAAAGTAATAAAGTCCCCTATGAAATATTATGATTTCTAGTAAACATTTTGTTGCTATTATGATTCTGAAAAATTAGTTTGCCAAGCAGGCTGCACAGACTCATTCCATCAATTGTACATACCTAACAAAATATGAGAAAAGCACTTGCAATTATGGAACAGTAAACAGTGAACAATAAAATCTTAGTTTGCTAAATATGCGTCACTGATAGATTGCACCGTTGATCAGGGCTGGGAAATTCGATTCAGTGATTTGAATTGCTTCGGAGCATAATTAGTTCGAATTAATCGTGAATCGTCCATAGCAACAGGAGCTTGATAAACAAACTAGAATTTTATTTTTAACGGCAAAATGCACTAGATTTTGGTCAAGTTTGACCAAAATCGATTATATTTTGTTGTTAAAATACGAAAATTGTTGCGCTTAGACATGGAGTGTGAATTGAAAACACAGATAAACTATAAATTTCTTGGTATTTTTTTTGTCATTTTCATGAAAATTATGATTCGATCCGATTTGGAAAAAATAATTCGAATCACACTCGAATTCTAAATGATTCGGTTTTGCCCAGCTCTAATCACGCGTTGTTAAATATGGGTCACTGATAGATTGCACTGTTGATAGACGTTGCATCTGCGACTTGTCATACCTGACAGACCAAAATTTCTAATCGTACTATGACTAATTTGACCCCATTGAACATGGTGATTAAATTTCTATTTAATTCAGTTTTAATTGTTTCATAAATTAGGCTTTATATTTCAGAAAAAGATTTGTTAAGTCATGCAGAGGAAGAATTGGGAGAATAGGAAGACAATCAATATCTGTGGCTGTGCGATTCGAATTGAATAAAGCTTCTTGGGATAGGATAGCTTTCGAATAAAAAATTAAGTTTTTAACTTGTTTCAGAATTGAATATGGACTCTAAATGTATGGCATGATTGTTAGAAGTATACTATTCATATTAAAAAAAAAACCGTCAATTCAAAATAATATCAATAAATATACACGAATATAGGTTGATGTGGTGTGTGGTTCGCGCGTGTGCCTCTGGCGTGCGGAGTGAGAGTCCGGAGGCATTGTCAGAGTGCGACCTGGAGTGCTGGGTGTGTGAGTGGTCTTGTCCGGTGCGAGATTGTGGTTTTCGAGTGCAGGGTGGTTGCTGGCTGCGAGTGTATGTGCAAACAGGTTGAGTGTGGCTTGAGTTGTAAGAGTGTGGTGTGAATTTGAAGTGGGTCTGCGAATGGGGCGTGTATGGGTTGGGCTGTATTGAGGGGTATGTAAGTGTGGGTGGGTGTGCTGGTTGTGCGAGTGTGTATTGTATGCTGTGTGTGAGCGGGTGGTGGGTGTGCTAATGTGGCTGCTATGCGTGTGTATTGCGGGTGTGCGAGTGTGAATACTGGATGTCAGCGAGTTCTGTCCTGGGCCTGGCGTGCGATGTGTGGGGGCTGGGCGCGATGTGTGGTGGCTGGGTTCGATGTGTGGTTTTTACAAATGTTGGTTTGGCGTGTGATGTGGATGTATGGTGCGAAGTGTAGTGGATGGGGTGCTGAGTGTGGGCTGGAAGTGCAAGTTGGGTGTGTCGTGCGTGCGTTCTGGAGGCATTTTAAGTGCGTTTGTCGGATATGTGTGTGCTGGGTGCGTTATGGATGCTGAATGTTTAATGGGTGTGTATAGTGGTGTACGAGTGGGTGAAGGGTGCACGACCGTGTGTGCTGATTGTGTCGGTGCGGATGTGTGTTGGGTGCAGAGTGAGAGTGGTGGTTGTACGAGTGTAGGTGTGAGTGAGTGTCTGGCTTGCAAGTGTGGTGTGGATGCTAAGAAATCAAGTACCAACTTAAATTGTTTCTCTGGTGAGTGATTGCAGACACGACACGAGCTAAACTCTAAAGTCCGGGTCGCGTCTGCATTTTGTCAGGACTAGTTTCATTTGCTAGTACGAATCGTGTCAAATCATTGAAAAAGATGAATTGTGTGCGACTCGGCTCTCCCCAACACTGCCGGGTGGGGTGTTCTGGTGCAACTACAGGGAGTTGTTGTGAGAGTGGTGGGGGTTCTGGATTGTGTGGATCGGATTTATAACTTACTTTTTTAAATTTAAGTTACGGCGCAATTGAACGGTTCGAAACGCAAGATTTCGAAGAATGCTGGTTTCGTCAAGTAGATTTTGCGCTTTGAATTTCATTCTCGAAGCTGTGACGTAAAGCAAAGCGTATGAATTGCTGTGACGTAAAGCAAAGTATACGAATTGCTGTGACGTAAAGCAAAGCATACGAATTGCTGGCTTACGTGTAATGTGGTCTTGATGGAAACAGCCACATGTGCTAAATCGTTTATTTGATCAAATTTCTCGAGGTGAATATTTTGTATCTATTTGTATCAATTTAATATCTATGATCTATTTTTTCGGGCCAGTTTCAAATTTTATTGGAAAAGAAGTGGCTGTTTGTTGGTTCATTTAACGTGCTGCTTCCGGCCGGTTATTAAAACAAATATTAATTTTCCAGTCTGTGCAACTGAGTTATACATTAGCCAGACAAGCACATTATGGTGCTCCTAAGCAGGTTAATCCTTGGGATACATCGCGTAGCTTAAATCTCCTGTTGAAACTTCTCTATCTATACTATCATTGCTCACCGAGATTTTAAAGGACCTATTTTGCAACGACCATAATAAAAATATGTACTTTTCCCTTGCGCCACCGCTGCCCACAAGGAGAAAAAGAACATTTAATTTTCAGTCGGTTAACTTTTTTCGGACACATTGTTAAAATTGACAATATTGGCCGAAAGTTAGTCATGTGAATCCGATTGTTATCAGTTTATTATTCTTTACATAAACTATTATATTTCTATTCGATACTTGACCTCAAATTTGATAAATTCAAAAAAATATTCGTTCCTCTGAACTTGATTGTTTGTGTTTGTATAGATTGTCTAACGAAACCATCCCACATTGCGTCTGTCACATGCGTGGCCCATCCGTGCATCATTGATTCGATCAAAACATTGTGCTAAGTAAAGTTGTGCTAAGATACTAATTTGTCCTGACATAAATGACCTAAATACAATTTTAGAGCCCACACCTTCAGAGCAAATTACCTATAGATTACCTATAGATATTCTTCGGACCCGAGAACCATGTCGATAAAAGTGTTTTTGTATACGGCGTAATTTGTCGATATCGATACAGCAATATCTCCTTTAACATGCTTAAATAGTAATTGTCACGGACTCGACGATCGGTCTTTTCTGACTCCTACTAGTGAATAAAGTATCACCCCTGCGAATTTAAGTATGTATGCTTATGAATGTTTTGGATTATATATGCAAATAAGTCAATGATCATGCGGTTTCTGGAACCACGCGCTCCGCCCCGAGCTAACCACTGACCCAGAGACAATATGTTCATTTTATGAATAACCTGCTCAATTTTACAGAACTGTCCACATTATTTATTCATTGCTGCGTTTTTATTATTAATATTATTTGTAATGAGTTACTGATATGTTTATTTATTTGGCGACCGCGTACTAATAAATTATTTGGCGACTAATAAAAAATATTTTTAATTTGATATGATAGTATCTTGTTAAGTTGACAGATTAATACTCAACCTTTTGATTTAAATCAATCAGGAATTTTTATATGATTCGCCGAAGGATCCCGCCGTCAAGCCGCGGCCAGGTCAGTAACTCCTACTGGACAAAATAAAATTATCTGGGGAGAAATCACGAGTTAGCACTTAGTTGCGAACCTATTGCAACAATTGCTTTCGTAATTTACCTGCAATATTATACAACGTATCAATTATGCAGAAAAACTTGTCTCACGAATTTAATATATTTTTTGTAATTGTGCATGACTATGATATGAGATAGAGAGCTGACGCGGACTATCACATCGCGACTTTCTATTTCTTGAGTCGGTTCAAATAGTTTCTTAATAGATTTAGCTAGAAGCTTGAAAATCCATTTCGTCCGATCATGAAAGTCATTGTAGCAGGCTACCCAAAGACTGGAACAAAAACATTGAAAGAAGCTTTGAAAATTCTTGGTTTTAATGTATACGATATTCTGGAGAATGTAGTTATACTGCAAAAAGATTGGGCTAAAATTTTGAATGAAGGATGGGAAACAGAGGATTTCAAACGAATGTACAAAAACGTCGACGCCTTGACAGATATACCGGCGTGTTATTTCTGGGAAGAAATACACAAGGCTTTTCCGGAAGCTCAGGTCTGAAAAACTTTTTGCATGAAATAATCTGTAAAATTCTTGGGCTCGAAATTTAGAAATCGTTGGCATGGCACTCCAAAATTTAAAATCAGGAGGTGTCCGAGAAGTATCGGAATTGGTATAGACCGCATAGGACGTTGGCATCGACCAATATATATCCCTGTGCTGGTAGCGGGGTCAGAAGCATTCGCTGGGTAAAGATAACAAGTTCATGAATGGTGGGAAAATTCAAATTTTAACTTTCCTTAATGAACGAGAGCAGAAAGCTCCCTTCAAGAAAATATTATTTGAAAATTATACAAAGTGAGCAACGTTACGCAGACCGGAAGAAGGTTTAGGGCCGATCGTATTGATCACATGTGACGTGCACGTCGTTGAAGGCCAAGCATGCTTAGAACAGTAGCAGCGGCATTGCCCCAAATATTACAGTATACTCTATTCTTGTTCGAATTAGTGATTTGAACAAATAAAGAATGACTTCAAGAAAAAGATATTGGTGGGCTCGGTGCAGAGAAGCGACTTTCAATAAGCAAAAGTACCTTGCCATTCAACCACAGTGAACCTCGTTGTAGAATGAGGAACAACTTTAATGGTTATAATGCAACTGACCATATTTATAAAAACGTGTTTACCATGCGTATAATATTATATTTATCAGATAATTTTGATGACACGAGATGAAGCAAGATGGTTCGAAAGTTTCGAAAATCAAGTACATGCGGTACAAACAAATTTCATGCTTAATTTGATGAAAGTTCTTTCACCAACATTCAGAAAGACAAGGCAAACGGTTACTTCGATTTACGGTGATTATAATTTTTGATGAACGTACAACTATAATATATATGTCTCCGACCCTAGTCATTTAAGCAAAATAACTCGACCTGTAAGCATATTGACAAGTAATGACGCGGCTTCACTTACGACTTGAGTAAAATGTGACCCGTTTATCGCTAAAAACACGCATTTCTCCCGCGAGCCACATCAGAGAAGTCAAGTCGCCGATTTTGCCACATGGGAATACCCGGACATGTTCATTAGGTGGGAGTCGTAATTCTCTTATCTCTCTACCCAGGCTTTAATGTTTGAGTTAAGTAGGCCACAATGTACGCACTCTACAAAATTTGGCCCTTTTCAAGGGAGCCGCTTATTTTTTATTCCCGGGCGACGTTACTACCATTATGAGGCTCTATTTATTTCTTTTCGAATGTTTTAGACATTACTTGGATGTCATCTCAACAATTTGTTTAGTATAGTAAGTCGCTTTATTCACGGTTGCTGCGTTGCTGTTGCTGAGTAGTAATTTACAGTTGTCGAATAAATTTAAAAACATCTCGTGGCTTTACTTGCGACTTGCTTTGCTTCACTTCCGATTTAAAATAAGCAGGGATAGACCTCGCATGTGTTTTCTTCGACTCGACTGTATGAGTACATGTATGAGTATGTATAAAGGTCTTCATGGACCAGATTACCGATGTCGATCCAATGGGACTAAGGCGATTCCAGTGATTGGTTCTGGTTCGGAATGACCTTCAAAATATTTGACCCGGTTCGGATCAGATTTGGATTCGGTCTCGTGATGAAAAAAATCATTAACATTTTGTGGCATTTGAAAAACAAAACTTCCTGTATTTTCCTGACTCCGCAAACCTCTAAAAAGTAGTGCTCACACAAATACGTGATAAATAATGCACAAAAAACGTAGTGATGCAAGTGGTATATACAAAAACGAGCAATGCAAGTGATGCATGTAGTAAACGCAAAACCGAGTGATGCTATTGAAGTATGCAAAAACGCGTGGTGCTATTTCTACTAGTGGAGGAATTTAGTCAAATTTCTCGAGAAAAAAGTGTTTGAGTGAACTACTTTCACCATACTTTCATATCCTCTTCGGTAACAGGTTATATGAGCCCAAATGTGAATTACAACCGCTCGTTCGGCAACCAGCACCAGACTCGAAAACGTTTCTATACACTGGAATGTACATTAAAAACATGAATCAACTGCTACCCTAATCTGAAATAGAATTTTTGTAGTATATAAAGCCCAACAAGGTGCAATCCGTCAGTATTCACAAAACATGTTTAGATTAAAAATCATAATTCATCTTTTCTCAGTGTTACATCTTCAAGCTGCTCATATCCTTTACTTTTGAACTCAGTCACAAGGTTAACGAAATCACGATGGGCACCCCATATCTATATTCAGAAAATATTTTTAGACCTCATCATTTTTGGGATCCTTCCATGCAATCCGTGGATAAAGTATTTTCGACCTACAACTTTGAATAAAGAGTTACAGAAATTGAAATTCAGGGCTCACAATGCTCATGTAATGCAGGTAAAACCTTATATCTATGTATATTTTATTTTTTTATCATAAATTACAAAAATTATTTCAAAGAAACAAAATGAATATTTTTATCCAAAATTTGATATAAACCACGATCTTGCTGTCCAGTTGAAGATGCATAAGATCTGAAGTTAATTCGCGAGATCTCTGCTTAAGAAAAAAAGCATCCCCGGTATAGGTAAGCAATTTTATTGCCTCTGTTAAACACCAATGTGATTATTGCGTGTCACCTGAATGTAGTAAAGAGTAGTTAATATATCATCGCCCAGTGCAAACTGCACGAAATGATGTACTTTAATATGGAGGCTACGTTTTATTTTGAAGGTTTGATCAGTATAAAAACCATAGACTTCAAGCCTTTTGCTTTTGTCCACAAAAAAATCCAAGTTGTATGTGTCAAAATCCCACTTTCTATCGCAAAACCGGCAATTAAATACAGCAAAAAAGTTCTTGAAAGTTGAATAAAAAAATGATGACGGCATCAAAACAGCGATATTAATGAGAAATTCGTTGAAATCAAACAGCAGTATTACAAACGATAAATTCGACAGCAATCGTTCCAAGTCTTTTGTGAAACGAAATGAATACCGTAGTGGAAAGTAGATTGGTCGAAGTTAGAAGAGGTTTTCCCAAAATTGAACAACCAAGAATCAATTAAATAAAGTTCTAAACATTAGAATATTAATTTAAGCAAACTGTTCTCAAGACTCTATCTAGCCAACAAATATCAAGAAACATTCTAAACAAAGAGCACATTAAATGTTAACTATCTAACCTATAACAAATTCTTAATCGACAGGACGTCACACTCCATAAACACTAACTGAGGGCGAAAGCTATCTCACAATACGAAATGAAAACGTAAGTCGATAAAAAAGGCGCTTCCAGAATCGAAACAGATGCGCTTTGCGGGCAACTTGTCTGGGGTTGCCCGAGAACAACAATATGACGTCACACACACTGCAGCTCACGAATGGACTTCGGTAGTAAAAAACAGTTCGAACCAATTAGGGCGTAGTAACTGTTTATAAATCGTATTTAGTATGCTGCTGTGTGGTCTATATAGACCTATATTGATAATATACAAAAATGTGTTTACTTTTTAACATTTTAATATTTTTTCAGAACGCTCCATCTGAAAAACTTCTCGTTTATAATTTATCACAAGGATGGAAACCATTATGCGACTTCCTCGGAGTCCCCATTCCTGATGAAAATTTTCCTCACAAAAATAAAGGAGGAGAAGTAGTGGCAGAAGCTCTCGCAAATGATCCTATATTAAAACGAATGAAAAGAGAAGTTATGGTGTCGATGAGCTTGATTGCAACTGGTTCGATCGTAGCTGGATATTATTTGTTCAAAATAGGACCGATCAAAGTAATGCAATGTGGTTTTGATTATATCGCAAATCTTTGTATCCACCCCGAATGACAATGTTTGTTTTGTAATTTCAAGGATGAACATGCTGCTGTGATGACACCTGATTAAAAATATATATAAATTGCAATAATATATCATCAAAGACTATGATATTTTATTATATGACTTGGCGTCAGTTTTACTGCCACTGGGTCATTTTTATCGTAAATGTAATTGTTATTGGATTAGATGTTTCAATTTATGTTGTTCAAGTTAATTTTTCCTTACGTTGAATTTACGAGCACCTTTGTTTTTACTCTTTCCCAATTTTTCGACGATTCTTTCTTTTCGTTATTTGAATCAAAATTATCAAGTAAATATTTTAAATTATCAAGCATATTTTTTGTTTAAAATTCGTAATATTTCAAAAATTTCTCTTCATTATCAAAAAACATACAGGGTCCAATATTAAGATTATTCTCTACTTTGTAAATTCTCAGGACGATGGTAAACTTCGCAAAGTTTTTGTAAACCGTCTGTTCCAGACAAAACCTTCGGTTATAAAAATAACGACGGAGGTTTTGCCGATAAGAAGGAAGAAATCAGAAAATTTCAACAATTCCCTTATATAGCTTCCATTAAATGTAAAATATTATTCAAGTTCCATATTGACAACATTTTCAAGTTTGACTCAAAAGTTTCTTCACATGCGTGTCACTGTTACATACCGAAAGTTTGGATGCATCCTAAAATCCCTTCTTTTTTGCAAGTACGCTGCAGTAGATATGTACGAAGAATACAGTGTTTTGACTTGAAATTTCAGTGCAAAAGTAGTTGATTTCATCCCCAAATAAAAATGTTATTTTGTCAAACACGACGCACAGATGAAGGCGCGCCAGCAACTCATGGTTGGCAAAACATATATTTTTTTTTTGACTAGACCTACAGGAACGTCAAATTAGCAGTTAATATATTGATTGAAAATTTGGGAAGAAGTTTTGTACATTTTCCCATCGCTCGTTTCGACAATCAGTACGATATCAAATGTTTTTATACGCCATATTATCGGGAAACCCAGTCAAAGTAAATTGCAGTCGAAATAATCACTGACTATTTTTCATCCCAATTGGTAAATCTTTGCCAAAACAAGTTTTGTTCAGTATATTTGTAGTTTTGTTCAGTATATTTGTCACTGTTTGATCGCGTCGATAAGATGCGATCAATCTGTGGCGCATACTTGACGAGAAAAATTCTGATTGGGACGGTGTGAATTACTGGGCCGTCAATGGTCCACGGTTGAAACGAAATTTCTGATATACCGAGAAAAAACATGAGAGCGCTGCGTATTGTATGTTTAAGGCTAAGTCACGTATGTGAGCACGTATATTCTACAATTTGTCTGGCCTATAATTTCACTAAACAAGCATAACGCCACTATGCAAATAAATTTGTCTCGCAGATTGAATATATTCATTATAGTATTGCCTCGTCTCATCGAATCGTGACTGAATATTTATCCGTGGCAAATTGGTTTAAATAGTTTATTATGGGATTTGTTCATAAGATTTGAAAAGATATTTCAGTCGGCCATTAAACTTATTGTAGCAGGCTATCCAAAGATTGGCACAAAAACGTTGCACGCTGCATTCTCGGTTATAATGTATAAGATTTCATCAAAATTGTAATTATACTACAAAAATTGGGCAAAGATTTTAACTGAAGGATGGAGTACAGAGGATTTCAAACGAATGCACAATTATGTCAACGCCGTGGCAAATGTGGCGGCGTGTTATGTTTGGCAAGAAATACACAAACCGTTTCCAGAATCGAAGATTAGAAAGTTTTTTTGCTTTTTGGTTAACAAAAAAAATGTTATTGCCATGAGCTCTGCGTTTTGATAATCATAATTTCCGTACATGATTGATATCGTTATTGATTGATATCGAGTATTACCTAATGCGCGCGCATACTAGTCATATTTTTCATTTGGTTTTATTCATGAGACTGATGTATAATTCCGTTTTAGCGATTGATACGCTAAGTCGCTTAATAAGAAATTTTACTTGCATGCTACAAGTATGAAGACATACCGTATAATTAGTCATTGCGGAATTGTCTTTCGACTATCCGTGTGGTATTGAGCTATATAAAGCTTCCGGAATTAAAATTGTCAAAGTGGCGCGTTGCGAAACCGCAGTAAATCTCGATGTGGAATAACGAACGTTTTAGATATTTGTTATTTGCCGTTTATATAAGAGGTATTTACCTCGTTTATAATATTATCATTATTATCGGATAATTTTAAAAACACGAAATGAAGAAAGATGGTTCAAAAGTTTCGAAAATTAAATTAATGTCAGCGAAGAAATCTTATGTTTTTGTTTATACAAATTCTTTCACCGAGATACCGCAAGGCAATGACGAACGTTGCTTTCGTTAATGGTAAGGTGCATACTCTGGGCTTTATGAGCATAGTGCAAGTATAGGTCTCCAAGAGTTTTCATTCTAGCAATAATACCAATCATTTTCAAGACAACAAAGTTTTTGTTGCTCATACTTTACAGTCTTCTCTTAATTGAAAAAACAAGCGGAACACAATTTGTTCTAAAACTACATAAATATATTCCATATATTTGAGCACAATAAATTTTAAATTCCTGTCTTTGAGAAAAAGAAAACTTGGGTCAAACTCGTGTAAACCAGTGACACATATTTTCATAACCGAGGGCGACACGATTGATCAATACCTCCTGACCATGAACGAAAAATAAAAAAACCCGTAATATTGATTTGAACTCTTAGTATATTTAGAAAACATCTCTCGCTTTCCACTTATCCTGTCCATTATGCTATATGAGAAGATGTAGAAACCTTTTGTAAAAACCTCATCTCTAAACTTTTGTCAGAGTTCTCTCGCCCATAATGGATAACCTTTATATAGCGTTATTTAAAAAAATAAAATATTTTAGCACTCATCCTGTTTGGTCTCGTTTCACGAAATCCATGGACATCGTATTTTCGACCTACAACTTTGAATAAACAGTTACAGAAATTCAGAGCACATAATGCTGCATCCATCATTATGCTGGACTTCCTTGGAGTCCCCATACCTGATGAAAAATCACAAAAAGAAGGGGAGTCAAATAATGTCAGAAGCTCTAGCGAATGATCCTACTATTAGACGAATGAAAAGAGAAGTCATCGATGACCTTGATTGTTCCAATGTGACAAAATCCGCTACTTTTTGCCTTAGATGACGTTGGTGACTTTATGGTGGTATTCAAGATGTCGGAATTTTTTGTGGCAATCTGAACTAGTGTATTATCAACCTTAATGTTGAGCTCAAAGTACTTTTAAGAGTATTTGTGGTGAATATCAACCGGTTTTAGTAATTTTGTGTATCTGCGACGGTGATAAAAAAATCAGTGATCAAAAATCAGTGATTTAAAAAGATTAAAATGGATATTTTTACCAGCAAAAAATCCAAGCCCTGCTTATTCTGACACGTACATCTATAGCTTAAGTGCTCCGAAAAAATGTGTCATTATGTAGAGTTCAAGTACAGTAACTAGAGCTGGAATATTTGATCGATAGCAACATAAACTTGTGATGTAAAGTAGAACTATCATACTTCCACGATAAAAGTTTAGCAAATTTACTTTTGCCCTGTGCGATGATGCGTGAAAGGATAATATTTTATTGATACAAATATTAGTTAATTCGTACCTATGACTTCCTTGAATTTGATAAGTTAGATAAATTGTGATGTAAAAATGGGAAGATATGCTAGCTATGTTGAATTAGCGCTTTGATCCGACTCGAAAAAATTATTTCAATCAAATTTGAATGATTATTGATTCTGTTTTACCCGGCCCCAACAATAACATAACAGCCATTAAAAATTTGATTTTTTATAGCAGCTTCTTGGAGTGGATCACCCTGCCCAAGGCCTTGTCCCTCGTCATGATTGCGTAACAGTTCGCGGACCCAGAGTAAATACTGAATACAAATAAGTCGTCGACAGACACGCTAACCATTGACCTACTTTTGTCGCTAACGCACTCCAAAGAAGTATATATGCTCAATAAAGGAAGATTTTCTCCAGATAATGATCGACAACAACAGTGTCTAGCATGTAATAAACATTCATATCTGAAATTGCATTATTTAAACATGAGGTAATAATAAATGCTAAATTTGACAACGCCATTCATTGACGAACGACCTTCACATTTTACACAATGGTTTGGTAGATTTAAGGACGTTAGAAACGATTGTGGGCTAGAGTCCGAACATTTGGGGGAGAATCACTGTAGTGGCAAGAACAATCTGTTTAAACATCGAAAAAAATCACTTTTCCGCGACAATAATTACAACTGAAATTAGAAGCCTTTGTTCTCCAATTGTTCATATTCTTTTAGCTTATCCATTTATATTATATGTCCAACTATATAGCAGTATATGTAGAAAACAATGAAAGTTATCGTAGCAGGCTACCCTAAAACTGGAACTAAGTCCAGGCATTGATGCTTGAAAAGGCTTGGAAATATCAACGGTATGTATACATACCCTCACTGAAACGCATTATAGAGATATACATAGAGATAAACACAATAGAGTAATTAATTATTCAACTTATTGATGTTCAGATATACGGTAACGGAGATAGACGATAGCACTGCGATGTCGCCTTTTTAGTCTCCGGCCACGCAAGGGAAGTAAGACTCGTCCGCTAAATCAGCGATATTCAACAATTAGGCTAAACAACGACAAATATGCTTGAAATAACAATTCCGTTAACATCGTTTTTTCTGAAAAGCAAATATCTGAAAAATGTTTACTATAGCCAACGTTTGATCAAGATTGCATCACTGTTCGCGGAACCAGGGTTAATATTGAATACAAATAAGTTGTAGACAGACGCGCTAACCGTTGACCTATTTTTGTGGGAAACACACTCCAAAGAAGTATATATGCACAATAAAGGAAGATTTTCTCCGGACAATGATTGACAACAACAGTGTCTAGCATGTAATAAACATTCATATCTGAAATTGCATTATTTAAACATGAGGTAATACTAAATGCTAAATTTGACACCGTCATTTATTGACGAACGACCTTCACATTTTACAAAATGGTTTGGTAGATTTAAGGACGTTAGAAACGAGTGTGGGCTAGAGTCTGAATTTTTAGGGTCGCGAACCCCATGTTGGGAACCACTGGGCTAGACTGCAATGACAAAAGCAATCTGTTTAAGCATCGAAAAATCCCCTTTCGGCGACAATAATTACAACTGAAATTAAAAGCCATTTATCTCCAATTGTTCATATTCTTTTTGCTCACCTATTTATATTATATACCAAATAATTTAGCAGTGTATGTAGAAAACAATGAAAGTTACCGTAGCAGACTGACCTAAAACTGGAACTAAGTCCATGTATGTGGCCTTGAAAGGGCTTGGATATAATGTATACGATTTTATAAAAAATAATTTTTATAGCAACTTCTTGGAACTAATCACCCTGCCCGAGGCCTTGTCCCACGTCATCTGTTAGTGTTACCTTAGTCTCCGGTCACGTAAGGGAAGTGAGTTTCCTATTCTCAAAAGCCGACCCATTCGCTAAATCAGCGATACTCAACAGTTAGGCTAAACAACGACAAATATGCTTAAAACAACAACTCCATTAAAATCGTTTTTTCTGAAAAGCAAA
Organism: Styela plicata; assembly: GCA_963675895.2. Classification (NCBI taxonomy): domain Eukaryota; kingdom Metazoa; phylum Chordata; class Ascidiacea; order Stolidobranchia; family Styelidae; genus Styela; species Styela plicata. The sequence continues at coordinate 5,538,872 of OZ023151.1, read as the reverse complement.
TACCTGAAAAATATTTACTATAGCGCTGGATCAAGATTGCTTCACTGTTCGCGGACCCTGAGTAAACACTGAATACGACTAAGTTGTTGACAGACTCGCTGCTAACCGTTGACCTACTTTTGTCGCTAACGTACCCCACAGAAGTTTATATGCTAATTAAAGGAAGATTTTCTCCAGACAATGATTGACAACGACAGTGCCTAGCATGTAATAAACATTCATATCTGAAATTGCATTATTTAAACTTGAGGTAATACTAAATGCTAAATTTGACAACGTCATTGAATGACGAACGACCTTCACGTTTTAAAAAATGTTTTCGTAGATTTAAGGACGTTAGAAGCGAGTGTGGACTAGAGTCCGGACCTTTGTGGTCGCGAATCCCAGGTTGGGAACCACTGGGCTAGACTGTAGTGGCAAGAACAATCTGTTTAAACATCGAAAAATCACTTTTCCGCGACAATAATTATAACTGAATTTAAAAGCCTTTGTTCCTCAATTGTTCATATTCTTTTAGCTTACCTATTTTTATTATATGCCAAACTGTGTAGCAGTGTACGTAGAGAACAATGAAAGTTATCGTAGCAGGCTACCCTAAAACTGGAACTAAGTCCATGTATGCAGCCTTGAAAAGGCTTGGATATAATGTATACGATTTTATGGAAAATGCTACATTTTTAAACGAAGAATGGGGTAAAATATTCTCAGAAGGGTGGACGACCGAGGATTTTCGAAAAATGTACGAAAATGTTGATGCTATAACGGATGTTCCGGCTTACTACTTCTGGGAAGAAATACACAAAGCTTTTCCTGATGCTAAGGTGGGTGAAAATTGGTGATAATCTTTTACAATCCTTGATGCTGGATCGGTAATGACCCAATCCAAAAAAGAATCTTTTGTTAAGTTTGTGTCCCTAATGGATCGCGTCGAAGAGACGCTGAAACCCATTTTTGCAAAAATAATTTCGCGTGATTTCTTACAGTTTTTATAGTAATAGACAATAAAAATGCAGTTTCTGAGAAATAATTTTACTTTCTGTAAAGCTCATTTCGACATCGTGTTTTTTTTTATTTTGACCCTCGCTATTTTGAAATTCTGAAATCGCAATTGGGTGGTTGAATGTCTTTTTGATGTGTTGCTTCCACTCTTGTTTTTTATGGTTTCCAACTAAATAGTTACACAACTGACATATTTGTATTCTATATTTTCCTAATGTATTGCTATTTATAGAATTCTTCGGCAATACAAGATGACAAAAATATCCTATTTTTACCAGATATTCCTTGTAGGTCACGCGGTCTTTAGAACAATTTTAACGTTTTTCTTGCGTGTGTGTAAAAACCAACTGAAACAAACAAAGAAGTGGCAGATGATTTTATCAGCGCCAAGAACAGATACCACACACTTCACTTTACGATGATGGTTCAGTTCTTTTGGGAATGTTTTCCACTTGAAAGTACAGAGGCGTGACCTACATTTTGAGATTAAATAGGATAGGATTTCATCTTCATTCTGCGGGAGAGGAAATCCGAAAATACGGCTAAACCATTACGTCTAACCATGGTCTGACCGGGCACCATAACTGGAGTGGTCGTTGGTTGTTTTCTTTTGGACGCTGCTTTAGCTCTTGTTTGGAGTGAATTTTAACTAATAAAAAAATACCACAAAAAGAAGCTTAATCCAATCATTATAAAAGTTTCAGTATAAAGAGTTTCGTTTTTCATAATGTATTTATCTCTTCAACAGATAATATTAACAATGCGAGATGACGAAGAAGCTTGGTATAAAAGTATGGAAAAGCAATTACGTGGCCAGGAAAGTAGTGTTTTGCTGTCACTCATGAGAATATTTTCTCCGACAGCACGAAAAATGTTAGCCAATGTTGGACGCTATGTTGGTAAGTTATTGAAATCCCGTTCTTCTTCAGTATGTTTTGTAAATCGTGTTTTTTATAGTTACGAAATAATAATCTGCAAATTTACAGCGCCTATCGAACTTGGACTTGATCATATGCCATATTGGAACCCGCTCGGCCAAATGACGATCAATAAAGAGATGCTGATGCTGAAATACAGGAGTCACAACGCATACGTTCTTCAGGTAAGGTTTTTTTGAAATTTATATTGCAATTTGAGTTCAAATTTCCATATCACCAATACTTACTCATACTTACTTTTTTTCTTTCACTCCGCATTATTTTCACAATTTCATTGTTTTGGCCTCCGAAATATTTTTTTTCAGACAGAAACAAATTCCGCCTGGAGCGCGTTATTTTTGTTTGGAAATATTTTCGTCCTCCTCCAGATGTGAAACATACCTTCACTAACACTAGTTTCATTTCAACAAAACATCAAATGTTTCTAACCTTACCCATACTTTCACCAATTTGATATTGCACAGAACGCCCCATCAGACAAACTGCTTGTTTTCAAATGTTCACAAGGATGGGAACCTTTATGTGAAATTCTGGGTGTACCGGTACCGAATGAAGAGTTTCCTCATCGAAACAAAGGAGCAGAAATAATTGAAGAATTGATAGACACGAATCCAGACATTCAGAAAATGAAAAGAGAAATGGCGTTTTCACTTCTTACCTTGACAGTTTTATCTGGCATCGGCTTATACTTCATGATATCACATGGACCGAGGAGTTTGTTGAATCACTTTTTAGACGTTTGCCACGACTTTTCAAAGCTTCTGAAAATTACCTAAAATTGAAATTTTAATTCAAAATCAAGTGATGCTTACAACTAGCCAATGTTCCGCATAACTAGTGTGACAATTGAAGCCAAATTTTCTAATTTTAAATATTTCTATGAAAGTAATATATATTTTGCATTCATGCTATAATTTCAATGCTCTTATGGTCTTCGAAGGCTCAATGGGAGGCTCGGTACCTGTCGGCGATAAATATTTTTCCAGTGACATTATGGCAAATTATGAGGTTGCTGAAGAATATGGTCATGTGTCGGCATCTTGGTTATCTAAAATTTTGAAAACATTTTATTTTAGGCTTTTGCTGCAGCCAAAGTCTTATTGAAATTCAACGCTGTTTTTGGTATCATTATTACGCCATTTATCTCTAACATCAAAGCTGCAGGATCTGATTATCTAAAATCTTAGTCAAAAGGTCTGTGTAGATGAAATCTCATTGTTCCATATTTTTGATCTAAGCTTTCAAGTCTTTCTTGTTCCAGGATCTTAAATTTTCTCTCAAACTTTAGTGATATAAAAGTGATGATAATGAATTGCATAAGGCTTTCGCAGATTTGGCTCCGCTATATTCCAATGAGCAAAATATAGACGATTTTGAGCTCCGTGACCACATCGGTACACCGTCACATGAGGTACTCACAGACTGAACGTTTCACTAATTGTCTGCGATTGACTTAAAAGTCATAAAATGGCTTAAATAGTAAACTGTAGATTATTATAATACGCCCGACACCCGGACCTAGATGTTTCAATCATTTCCCCAATGAAGTTAATACCAGTTGTCGTCAGGGTCTCAACAGCCCCATCCTCTTTGACAAGTTTGATCACATTATCATCAGATACCGGTACTAATAAATTATTCTTTCCCTCACTGTCATCAAAGGTTGCCAATTTGATCGCATTTAATTTTCCCGACATTTCCGAAAATTGTATAATAATAATTCCACACTAAAAATAGCATACAGAGAGCAAACTATAGAGGTGTGTAAAGGTTGATTTTGTAATGGCAATATTGTGCTTGGTCAGGTCTTCGTAGTACTGTGTCCACAGTTCTAGTCATAAATTAAGTTTCGAAAACCGTTTAAAGTGAACTATATGGACAAACCTAACCATGATATAGGCTAGTCATAAATGGAATGTTTGATAGTACAGTATCACGTGTCTAGTGATATTTAGTAGGGATATTTAAATATGAATAGTAAGTAAAGCTTAGCTTTGATAATAAGGATACAAGAATATAATTTTAGAAAAGTTAGAATGGACTGAAACTTGCCTACTTATTATTATAAGTGAATAATTGTCATTTCCATCTATTTCTTGTGCTCAAGAAGAAATTTATAATCGCTTATATCACGATTGACTCGAATACCATATGCTTCGAAACGATTCAACGCATTAAATTGCCCAGTCCTAATAACAGATACTCCAAGATAAAAAACACATATCATAAGTCACGATATAATTTTTTCATCTCTTAACGGTGGGAGAGGCGATTTTGCCTGATTACGACTTAGTTCTCCTAAATTTAAACTCCAATGAAATTACTTGTTAAAATTCGACGGTTCATTTTTAAAACAAGCATTCCACTTTTCCCTTTTTCTGTGATTCAAAGATCAAGTGCCTTTCTCCGCCTCTAATGACAAGATGCACGATGTTGCAAGAGTTAGACAGATGAAGCCAAAAGCAATATTTAAAACAAGCCGACCAACGTCCACTTAAATGACAAAGAGCTAGTATAAAATGTAGTTGCAAACAGTGCAATCTAGGTGGGAATTGCCCCAAGCACAATCGGACCACTTTAATAGAGTGTCGTGGGTAGTATTGACTCTGGGAAATAGTTAAGCCCTCCACTTCTTCAATACGCCTCCAGTAAGCCTCATAAAATGCAGGAAATATATTAGGTCAGTTCTAAAGCACGCATCAACATCCTGTAGGGCTGGGCAAATTCGAAGCATTTGAAATTCGAATCTGATTCGAATAATTTTTCGAATCGGATCGATCGAATCACTGATTCCATTTAAATAACAAATTTCCTATTTTTAATATTATAACTTGTCTCCATTGTAGAAATCAAGAAATTTATAGTTAATAGTGTATATTTTTAATTCATATTCCATGTCTAAGAACAACAATTCTCATATTTTAACGACAAAATATAATTTCAAATGGTCAAATTTGACCAAAATCGATTGAATTTTATCGGCAAAAATGAAAATTCTTGTTTATTCAGCGCATTTTGTTCCTATGAACGATTCACAATTGATTCAAATGAATTGCGCTTCGAATCGATTCGAATATGCGAATAAAATTAAAACAAACAAAGCAAATACATTCAGTCGCAGTGTTTGACCGTGTCGCGTTTTGTGTTGATCGTGGACACCCGACAGGGCGGAAGTTCAGTGTAAATATTGAAGGTAAAGACATCAGAAATCTTGTAAAGCAGATGGATGGTGAAATTAAGCATTTAACTCAAGCGTGATAAAGTTAATAGGATACAGGTTTATGATTGCATGATAAACATCTACACTGAAAGAAATTAAAAAACGGTACTCAACAAAATTATGCTGACTAGGTTGACATTAAGCGATGTGATACGTCAATGAATAGATTTTGAAAGATCGTTTAGTGCCCTGAAAATGCCTCTTCTTTGTTTCATTTTGACTTTGGATCCGTATGCTCTCCGTTGCCCTCAAGATTACTTGAATCAGATAGTATCAAAGTCAATAACAAAACTATTATGATCTTATTCTACAAAATTATGATAAATTTCTATGCTGTCGTTAGCGCTCAGTGCGATCCATAGGCGACCCATATGGTTAAAACATGTTTAACATGAAGACTGCACAAGTTTCCTACACTTTTTCGTCGCCGTGGGGCAATGACTGTGCGTGCCATAATTTCTCTTACTGGTGCTTTTACAACTTTTGTATTTTCAATTTGAAAAAAATGTTGAAATTTCAAAATCCAAGACTTAAAACCTCCATTCTGTAGTGTGTGTTTAAGTATATTAAATTAGTGATTCTCAAACGAATAGATTATTTTTGAAATCCAAGATTTCAGAAAAAAAAACGAAAGTATATTTACATTTTTTTCAATTTCCAAGATGTAGTTTCAGAATAATACCAGTTCCGAAGAATTCAAAACCAAAGCTCAAGACTAAAAAATTCAAATTACAAATTCTGAACTAAATAACTTCCAAACTGAATATTATACTTTTTATTATACTAGATTTTCTTCAGTTTCGTTTCGAACTAGAATTTCATCTACAAATCTCCATAAATTTTATATATTGAACAAAATTTTATAAACATCACATCTCCAAAATCAATGTTTTCTGTTGGGCAAATGGGCAAATTTACTTTCCCACTCGAAATATTTTGCCAATACATTTTTCGTTAAATAATATGCCACTGATAGATCGCGACGACAAATTGCGATTGTTTGTTCCGTCAAGTTACAAGAAATAAACCTCATTATATATGGACTCAAACTTACATAAATCATGATTTGCTGAATAAAGTTAAAAAGCTCTATGTTAAAAAAGTATTGGAATTTTGGGAAAACCTTTCAAAAATGATACATAAATAAGAATTATGTGTAATATAATATTTATAACCATCATCGATATTTTTTTCTCTGGGCATTGCTTTGAGAAATGAAATTAAAGACACTGGCTGATTGGGATGCAAAAGGCCAAGAAGACCGACATACAATAAGAATTCTAAAAAAAGTTGGTATTTCTTTTGTTTAGTTTTCGGAATGCAGAAGGATATTTATATCTGAAATATATTAAATAATAATTTTTTTCTTGGAAATTAACTCTGATCAACGTCAGACGCAGTGCTTAGAAGGAACCAATTAAAGGCCACTTAATAGCAAAGAGCTACTACAAGATGTAGTACCAGCAAATGTATTTACGTTTATTTACGTCTATGTATCAGTTTAAACTCAGTATATAGGAAATAATGGTCTTCAATTACAAAAGTTTTGCTGTCCAAATACACATGATGTATGATGTTTATGAATATGTAAATAAAATTTTTTAAAATACTTTCCTTTGTGTAATTGAATAAAATGATTAATGGCATTTCATATTTAGCCACTTTTTGCAGTAAAATCAGGTAGGAAATTGAATGTTGAGATATTTTTTAAAATATAAAATATTAAATATTTCCCCGAAACAAAACTTTGTTCTTTTGGTCTATTTTGCGGACAAAAAGTTATTAAGTCCCGCATGAAATATTATGATTTCGAGTAAAAATTTTGTTGCTATTGTAATTCTGAAAAATTACACTGCCAAGCTGGCGCAGACGTATTCCATCAATTGCACATACTTAACAAAATATGTTAAAAGAACTTGGAATGAAGGAATTATATTGTAAACAGTAAAATCTTAGGTTGCTAAATAAGAGTCACTGACAGATTGCACCGTTGGTTAGGGCTGGGAAATTCGATTCAGTGATTTGAATCGCTTCGAATCATAAACCATTCGAATCAATCGTAAATCGTTCATGGGAACAAAAGCTTGCTGAAAAAATTAGAATTTTCATGTTTAATGACAAAATGCAGAACTTCTTGGTTGAAAATGCTCTCAAATATGCAAGGGCGAGATGGCCGAGTGAATATCATATTGGCGTCGCGGAATAAAGATCTCTGGTTCTAGTCCATGCAAGTCCGACTTTTTAATCCACGAATCCGCTCACTATAGAGTGCAATAACTTGAGGAGTAGTTTTGGCCGTAGCTTAAAGTTCATAATCTTCTAATACCACTAACCCTGTTGTTAACATATGTGACTGCTCATACAGGATCTCGCTCCGAATGATCTACTCAAACAAGAAAAGCGACTTGTATCATTAAATCGGCACTGGGAAAAATACGTTGTGAAATGACAAAGAAGTTGAATAATTGTATTGTAGCTTACTATTTGCAAAAAATATGGTTTAATCGATCGCAAATTCTTTTTATTAGATAATATTGATGACAAGAGATGAAGAAAAATGGTTCAAAAGTTTTCAAAATCAAGTTCGTGTCGGACAAACTAATTTAATGTTTGTTTTGATGCGAGTTCTTTCACCCACATTTAGAAAGGTGAATCATGCGGTCTCTTCGGTTATTGGTAAATATAATTGTTCATGATTATGTATATGTCTATGGGCGCTTTCTTTAAAGCAGAAATGTGTGTTTGGGCGAAAACATGAGACTCAAATATTCCACGTGTTTGGCAATTATATCAGACAGAGAGCAATCTACACCGAAAAGGCCAAATTACCGTAAGTCTTCATTGCCCGTAGGCCCTAATTGGAATAGAAAAAAAGGAAACGGATCGGAATACATCTTATACAAAACCAAACCACCATTAGACGTAATTACATGTCCACCAAAACCGGTCCACTCGACCACAACAGAGACAACTTTAAACTTTGCAGGATTCGCTTTTTTTTGGGTGATTTCCGGTTCAGATTGGACTTCAGAAGTTTTGGCCCAGATCGGATCAGGTTCGGATTCAGGAAATTATTAACACTCCCACGTATTTAGAAATATACCAATTTACCTAATAGGTGCTGATGTCTCGACAATGAATGAACGTTGGATAATGTGTATTCACGATATATAGCCTTGAGGAGTTTAGTGAAATGAATTTATTATATATGGTTTTGTTGAAGTTGTTTATTATGTATTTTTGTGTTATGAAAATATGAATGAATTTTAACAACAGAGAGTTTGGGATGAAAACGCATTTTTGCCTTTGCCTTTTAGCAGATTTTTGAGACTGAAGTTGGGACAGTACTCGAATATAACCTATACGTAATAAAATTGGATCTCAATATTTCAAAGATGGAAGTCTGAGAGCATGTGCAGTAACATTAGATAAATTCGCGATTTATCATTGCTTTGCTGCGAAGTAGATAAATTTTGTAATAAAACCAATAACGACGTACCAGAAGACCACTTCGATCGAACCGGTCAACTGGACTATTTAAAATTGGAATGTAATCGGGCCCTGTGTAGGTAGTGATATCTGCCCTGGGCGATGATAAAACAATTTACCACTTCTTTCCTACCTTTTAGTCACATTTTTCGACGCGCATACCATAGTTTCTTTGCAAATACTTCATCTGTAAACTTTGGTCAGTTTTCAAGATTATAATGAACAACCTATATCATTGTTTCAAATCTTTTAGGAATCTTCATGCTTGGGATTGATTTACGGAATCCATGGACAACATATTTTCGACCTACAACTTTGAATAAAGAGTTACAAAAAATTAAAATTCAGAGCTCATAATGCCTATGTAATGCAGGTAAGCCTGTCGATAAAAGAATTTCTATTTCATTCATTTAAAGCCTTAAAGTTCATAGCAAATAAGTAACATAAATTGTGGCACAGGCGAACAAGGATACAAATTAAAAATAGAAAACATAACAGTGGTTCCTCAAAACCGTTACTCTGCTATGGACTTCTCGATAGTCTCAAAAATTTGTCTTTTCTTATATGAACGAATAAACGAAATTGGTATAATATTTTTTTTTTCAAATTTTCTATTTTAACCAATATTTTACTGAAAAATGCAAAAGTTAAATATTTATCAAATTTTTGTATAAGAAAAACACAGAAAACATCTCTATATTTTGCAAATTTTGTTGTGTTCGTGTAAAATGTTTTGCATCAATTTATTGCGATTTATTGTTCCAAGATCGTGTTGATGCTTATCCTGTGTGACGATTAGAAGGGTTAAAAAAAGTAGTGGAGCTACATTGCATTGACCAGAGAAGATATCACTAACTGCGCTAAATTTTAAAACAGTTAGGTTTTCAATTGAATTGCTTTCCAATTGTGGTCCAGTTTTTAATTACAAATCCTCTGTAGTTCATTATGTAGTTGGTTGAATACATTTGAATGGTGGTGTTAGCCTTAAATTGGGAGAATATGTATATGATTTGTATAATTAAGGCTTTAAGGCTTTCGCTTCATCGAAAGTCTTATTGAAATTCTACGTTTTTTTTATTAATAAACTTGGGACCATATCCAAAAATTTTAGGACCGCACTTTTGTATTGGCATCATGTGTGGCCCATGCATGGTTTATAAAATTGGTTGTAAAACGGGTCAGGATAAACTTTAAGATTGATTCGACTTTTCTGATACAAAAATGGCTTAAGCATAGTTATTCGTAGTCATATCAGTATCATGTATGGCCCGTACATAAGTTCCGAATACCCTTAAAAACATAGAAAGATGTTTGTTAAAGGCGATGGGTAGTAGTTATTTTATACTTGATCCGTCCACCTAAAATTTTTCTATAATTTCATTATGTCAGCATCCTGGAATGGCCCATACATATATCATTGGGTAGATCCAAAACAGTGTAAAGATGGACTATCAAACTGATTTGACATAGTCCGGAGATGAATAAACCAAAAATAATCTAAAGACACCACAGCTTGTCTGTTTCATGCATGGCCCGTGCTTATATCTTTGGATAGATAAAAAAGAGTGTAAAGATAGATTTATATACTGACTTGACATAGTCCTAAGATGACTAACTCAAATATAATATTTGAAAACCTTGCCTCGTCTGTAACATGCATGGCCCATACATATATCATTGGATAGATCAAAAAGAATGCAAATATTGGCTTTGGTGTTGATGAACATGCTTCTGTGATGACACCTGACTAAAAAATGTATATAAATTGCAATGATATATCATCAAAGATTATAATATTCTATTATATGACTTGGCGTCAGTTTTACTGCCACTGGGTCATTTTTATCGTAAATGTAATTGTTATTGGATTAGATGTTTCAATTTATGTTGTTCAAGTTAATTTTTCGTTACGTTGAATTTATGAGCGCCTATTGTTTTTACTCTTTTTCAATTTTTCGAAGATTTACTTCGTTATTTGTATCAAAATTATCAAGTAAATATTTAAAATTATCAAGCATATTTTTTTGTTTAAAATTCGTGGTATTTCAAAAATTCCTCTTCAATATCAAAACTTAAAGCGTCCAATTTTTAGATTGGGGTCTGCTTTGTAAATGCTCAGGACGATGGAAAACTTTCAAGTACAGTAACTAGAGCTGGAATATTTGACTCGGTGATTCGAAGCGCAATTTTTTCGAATCAGGCGTGCATCGGTTATAGGAACATAAACTTGTGATGTAAAGTAGAATTATCTTACTTCCACGATAAAAGTTTAGCAAATTTACTTTTGTCCTGTGCGATGATGTGTGAAAGGATAATATTTTATTGATACAAATATTAGTTAATTCGTACCTATGAATTTCTTGACTTTGCTAAGTTGGATAAGTTGGAATGTAAAAAGCGGAATATATGCTAGCTATGTTGAATTAGTGCTTTGATCCGATTCGAAAAAAATTATTTCAGTCAGATTTGAATAATCATTGATTCTGTTTTGCCCGGCCTACCAATAACAAAACGACTATTAAAATTTTGATTTTCCTTTAGCAGCTTCTTGGAGTGGATCATCCTGCCCAAGGCCTTGTCCTCGTCAACTGTTAGTGTTAGCTGTAGAAGTTAGCGCTTGTTCCCAACATAAAGCAAACCAAACATTCTTTTACCACGTTTGATCGCACGTGGAAATATTAACGTTATGTATACTCTCAATCAACGCATTATAGAGATATACATAACATATAAGTAACAGAGATAGAGGGTAGCACTGCGACGTGGGTTTGCTATTCTCAAAAGCCGACCCGTCCACTAAATCAGCGATACTCAACAACTAGGCTAAACAACGACAAATATGCTTGAAAGACCAACTCCGTTAACATGGTTTTTTCAGAAAAGCAAATACCTGAAAAATATTTACTATAGCTAACGTTTGATCAAGATTGCATCACGGTTCGCGGACCCAGAGTAAATACTGAATACAAATAAGTTATCGACAGACGCGCTAACCGTTGACCTACTTTTGTCGCTAACGCACTCCAAAGAATCTATGCTCATTAAAGAAAGATTTTTTCCGGACATTGATTGACAACAACAGTGTCTAGCATGTAATGAACATTCATATTTGAATCTGCATTATTCAAATATGAGGTAATAATAAATGCTAAATTTGACAACGTCATTCATTGACGAACGACTTTACGTTTTACAAAATGGTTTCGTAGATGTAAGGACGTTAGAAACGAGTGTGGGTTAGAGTCTGAACCTTTGGGGTCGCGAACCCCAGGTTGGGAACCACTGGTCTAGACTGTGGTGACAAAAACAATTTGTTCAAACATCGAAAAATCCTCTTTCGGCGACAATAATTACAACTGAAATTAAAAGCCATTGTCCCCCAATTGTTTATATTCTTTTTGCTTACCTATTTATATTGTAAGTCAAACTGTATAGCAGTGTATGAAAAAATAATAAAAGTTATCGTAGCAGGCTACCCTAAAACTGGAACTTAGTCCATATATGCAGCCTTGAAAAGGCTTTGAAATAATGTATGCGATTTTATAGAAAATATTTTTATAGCAGCTTCTTGGAATGGATCACCCTAACCGAGGCCTTGTCCCTCGCCATCTGTTAGTGTTAGGTGTAGAAGTTAGCGCTTGCTTCAAACATTGATCAAACCAAACATTCTTTTACCACGTTTGAGCGCACGTGGAAATATTAACGGTATGTATACCCTCAATGAAACGCATTATAGAGATATACATAGAGAGAAACACAATAGAGTATTTAATTATTCAATTGATTGAAGTTCAGATCTACGGAGTAACGGAGATAGACGATAGCACTGCGATGTCGCCTTTTTTAGTCGCCGGCTACGCAAGGGATATGAGTTTTCTATTCCCAAAAGCCGATCCGTCCGCTAAATCAGCGATATTCAGCAATTAGGCTGAACAACGGCAAATATGTTTGAAATAACACCTCCGTTAACATCGTTTTTTTCTGAAAAACAAATACCTGAAAAATATTCACTATAATCAACATTTGATCAAGATTGCATCACGGTTCGCGGACCCAGAGTAAATACTGAATACAAATAAGTTATCGACTGATGCGCTAACCGTTGACCTACTTTTGTCGCTAACGCACTCCAAACAAGTAAAGCTGTGCTAGGAAGTGTTAAGATTGTCAAAATTGCTTTAGCGTGATTAATTTCTTGAACATATTTTTTTTCGGTATTATATCAATACTAACACATTTATCAACAGTAATTTTTTTCTTCTTCTGTCTTTCCAACCGTAAGACAGGACATATAACACTTGTATTTTCTGGTGTCTATTCTAGTAAATATTTTGTGCTATATTTATTTCTAATCGCCATTACTCAAATAATTCGGTAATGATATTCAGTGCACTTTAGTTAAAAAAATAATATTGAATCAACGAATTTCCCTATGTTATTTGCATGTATTGCATTTGCATGTATTGCATTTGCATATAACACTGTATGTAAGTGCTATATATGTAAAGTGATAAAGTGTTTTGTTATATTGCCCCATTATTTGTATTTATTTGTTTTAATTGTGCATAAGGTTTCTCCTTTTAACTATTGGTTGTTTTCAAATGCCTTTCCTATATCTGTCGAAAAATTATAAAACAAAAAACATATTATATATATATAAATATATCATAACCTGTCGTTTTTACATTTTACAATATAGATCATTCAGTAGATCATACTTGAAAAAAGTACTCGTTGCTGCTTGGTTATGAGTAGCCTATATATAGTGCAAATTTATCGTGTCTGTAATTTCACTCAACAAACAGAATTAGTAGCTATATTTTTGGTAAGCATGGGCCACAGTTAGAAGGCGCTATCCATCATTGACTCAAATATAACACAATCTGTGTGGATACAATTTTTCTGACTGAAATCTGCTGATCGAGTCGTGACTGAGCATTTTTTCCAGGGTTATTTGACTAAATTTTTTTGTCGAAGAATATGTTAGTAGACGTGAAGTGCTATATCAGTCCACAATGAAAGTCATTGTAGCGGACTAACCCAAAAACTGGAACAAAAACATTGAAAGATGCTTTGAAAATCCTTGGTTATAATGTATACGATTACGCAGAGAACTTAATTATACTGCAAAGAGACTGGGCAAAAGTTTTGAATGAAGGATGGAACACAGAAGACTTCAAACGAATGTACAATAACGTAGATGCCGTGACAGATGGACCGGCGTGTCATTTCTGGGAAGAAATACACAAAGCGTTTCCGGAATCTAAGGTTCGCAAATCTTAATCCAATTTTATTCCAAAACAAGCAGCAAAATTTTGAATCCTTGTGATTTGTGCTTTAAAATTCATGTCAGCGAATAGCAACATCGGTTCACCTGTCTGCTACCAACCCGCACCTGCTACATTACTTATATCAAATAACATAACATTTAAGTTGCAATAGAAGCTGTGCTGTATTATAATTGATTACCCTTCGATGATTTTCCTACGATAATTCGACGCACAAGAGAAATGAGGGGCAAGGCCGACCGCTCGACCGACAGAAAAAAATCCCAAAATGACCTTTAAAGTTCTTTAAAATTTACGAAATCTCAAAAATGCATACGTCGATGTAATTGATGTGATAATTGGATCTCCGGTATCAATTTCGAATTTTTCTTTTCAAGGTAGCATACGCCATTGATTCGAGGGTTCGCGGTCTATGCAGAACTTCTTGGTTGAAAATGCTTTCAACTGCGTAAAAGGGCGCGATGGCCGAGTGAATATAATATTGGCGTCGCGGAATAAAGATCTCTGGTTCTAGTCCATGCAAGTCCGACTTTTTAATCCACGAATCCGCTCACTATAGAGTGCAATAACTTGAGGAGTAGTTTTGGCCGTAGCTGAAAGTTCATATTCTTCTAATACCACTAACCCTGTTGTTAACATATGTGACTGCTCATACAGAATCTCGCTCCGAATGATCCACTCAAATAAAAAAAGCGACTTGTATCATTAAATCGGCATTGGGAAAAATACGCCGTGGAATGACAAAGAAGTTGAATAATTGTATTGTAGCTCACTATTTACAAAAAATATGTTTTAATCGATTACAAATTCTTTTTATTAGATAATATTGATGACAAGAGATGAAGAAAAATGGTTCAATAGTTTTCAAAATCAAGTTCGTGTCGGACAAACTAATTTAATGTTTGTTTTGACGCGAGTTCTTTCACCCACATTTAGAAAGGCAATGAATACGGTCACTGTGGTTGATGGTAAATATAATTGTTCATGATTTTATAAGTATTTGTCTCTGGGCAATTTCTTTAAAGCAGAAATGCGTGTTTGTGCGAAAAAGTAAGACGCAAACATTCCACGTCTTTTGCAATATATCAGACAGAGAGCAATTTACACCGAAAAGGCCAAATTACCAAAGTCTTCATTGTCCGTAAAGCCTACTTGAAATAAAAAAAAAAAAACGTAACGGAATACATCTATACAAAAACAAACCACTATTAGACGTGATTACATGTCCACCAAAACCGGTCCACTCGACCACAACAGAGACGACTTCTCACTTTGGGTGATTTCCCGTTCGGATTGGGCTTCAGAAGTTTTGGCCCGGATTGGATCAGGTTCTGATTCAGTCTCTTAAATTAATAACACTCCCACGTATTTAAAAATATACTAATTTAGCTAATAGATGCTGATGTCCCGACAATGGATGAACGTTGGATAATGTGTATTCACAATATATAGCCTTGAGGAGTTTAGTGAAATGATATTATCATATATGGTTTTGTTGAAGTTGTTTATTATGTATTTTTTTGTTATGAAAATATGAATGAATTTTAATAACAGAGAGTTTTCTTTTTATAGCCACTTCTTTGAGTGGGTCACCCTGTCCAAGGCCCTGTAACAGCGGCCACTTAAAGGCGGACAGGGTTACAATTACTGGAAAGATATGATCTTTCCTCTTCGGCTTAGCCTACTTTGGGATGAAAATGCATTTTTGCCTTTGCCTTTTAGTAGATTTTTGAGACTGAAGTTGGGACAGTACTCGAATATAACCTATACATAATAAAATTGGATCTCGATATTTCAAAGATGGAAGTCTGAGAGCACGTGCAGTAACATTACATAAATTCGCAATTTATCATTATTTTGTTGTCAAGTAGATAAGATTTTGTAATAAAACCAATAACGACGTTCCAGAAGAACACTTCGATGGAACCGGTTAACTGGACTATTTAAAAATGGAATGTAATCAGGCCCTGTGTAGTTAGTGATATCTGCCCTGGGCGATGATAAAACAATTTACCACTTCTCTCTTACCTTTTAGTCACATTTTTCGACCCGCATACCATAGATATTAGTTTCTTTGCAAATACTTCATCTGTAAAACTGGGTCAGTTTTCGAGATTATAATGAACAACCTATATCATTATTTTAAATCTTTTAGGACTCTTCATGCTTGGAATTGATTTACGGAATCCATTGACAACATATTTTCGACCTACAACTTTGAATAAAGAGTTACAAAAATTGAAATTCAGAGCTCATAATGCTTATGTAAGGCAGGTAAGCCTGTCGATAAAAAAATTTCTATTTTATTCATTTAAAGCCTTAAAGTTCATAGCAAATAAGTAACATAAATTGAGGCACAGGCAAACAAGGATACAAATAAAAAATAGAAAACATAACAGTGGTTCCTCAAAGCAGTTACTCTGCTATGGACTTCTTGATAGTCTCAAAATCTGTCATTCCTAATATGAACGAATAAACGAAATTGTTATGATAATTTTTTATTCAAATTCTCGATTTTAACCAATATTTTACTGAAAAATGCAGCAGTTAAATATTTACCGAATTTTTGTATAAGAAAAACACAAAAAACATTTCTGTGGTTATATATCGCAAATTTTGTTGTGTTTGTGTAAAATGTTTTGCATCAATTTATTGCGATTTAATGTTCCAAGATCGTGTTGATGCTTATCCTGCGTGACGACTAGAAGGGTTAAAAAAAGTAGTGGAGCTACATGGCATTGACCAGAGAAGATATCACTAACTGCGCTATATATTAAAACAGTTAGGTTTTTAATTGAATTGCTTTCAATTGTGGTCCAGTTTTTAATTACAAATCCTCTGCAGTTCATTATGTAGTTGGTTGAATACATTTGGATGGTGGTGTTAGCCTTAAGTTGGAAGAATATGTATATGATTTGTATAATTAAGGCTTTCGCTTCATCGAAAGTCTTATTGAAATTCTACGTTTATTATTATTATTATTATTAAGGCTTTCGCTACAGCGAAAGTCTTATTGAATTTCTACGTTTTTTTTATTAATATTATTATTATTATTAAGGCTTTCGCTTCAGCGAAAGTCTTATTAAAATTCTACGTTTTTGTTATTATTATTATTCATTATTATGATAGATGACTCTAGCATCAAAGCTACAAGATCTAGAGATCTAAAGTCACAGTTATAAGGTCTGAGTGGATGGAAGCTCTTTGTTTCATATTTTTAATCTAGACTTTCAAGTCTCTTTGTTCCGGGATCTTTGATTTTCCATCAAAATGCAGTACTGAAAGTGATGATAATGAAATGCATAAGGCTTTTGCAGGGCAAGCTTTCGAAATGTGAATCCTGTGTGAAATCATTGTCAAAAACCAAATGAAGAACTTCTGACGCGTACGGTTCGTACTTATGGCTCTGTTTTTCAGATATAATCACTTAAAAGTGTCCTCATGGACTGTCTGTCAAAATCACATTGAATGACGTCATGGCCACATGGTGCGTGAGAGATCATTGTCAGACACTTTCTGGCTCTAGCATCAAAGCTGCAAGGTCTAGTGATCTGCTGCACAGATTCTTGATTCATGCCTTTGTTTTTACGCTACAGGATCTGCGAATTGGCCAGTTTTGTCAGTTTGAAAGCTATTTTAATACTATCAATTCGTGCACAAACAGATAATATTCAGTGGAGCGTGAGCTGATGTGATTACAGAGCATTCAATCGTTTCATTTTTGCTATTTGAAATACAATATCGTTTTGAATCATGTTATGTACTGTACTTGGTACGTATGACAAGTTCAGTGATTTAAAAAAAAACTTGGGACCATATCCAAAAATTTTAGGACCCCACTTTTATGCTGGCATCATGTGTGGCCCATGCATGCTTTCTAAAATTGGTTGTAAAACGGGTCAGGATAAACTTTAAGATTGATTCGACTTTTCTGATACAAAAAGGGTTTAAGTATAGTTATTCGTAGTCATATCAGTATCATGTATGGACCGTACATAAGTTCCGAATACACTTAAAAACATAGAAAGATGTTTGTTAAAGGCGATGGGTAGTAGTTATTTTATACTTGATCCGTCCACCTAAAATTTTTCTATAATTTCATTATGTCAGCATCCTGGTATGGCCCATACATATATCATTGGGTAGATCCAAAACAGTGTAAAGATGGACTATCAAACTGATTTGACATAGTCCGGAGATGAATAAACCAAAAATAATCTCAAGACACCAAAGCTTGTCTGTTTCATGCATGGCCCGTGCTTATATCTTTGGATAGATAAAAAAGAGTGTAAAGATAGATTTATATACTGACTTGACATAGTCCTAAGATGACTAACTCAAATATAACATCTGAAAACCTTGCCTCGTCTGTAACATGCATGGCCCATACATATATCATTGGATAGATCAAAAAGAATGCAAATATTGGCTTTGGTGTTGATGAACATGCTTCTGTGATGACACCTGATTAAAAAATATATATAAATTGCAATGATATATCATCAAAGATTATAATATTTTATTATATGACTTGGCGTCAGTTTTACTGCCACTGGGTCATTTTTATCGTAAATGTAATTGTTATTGGATTAGATGTTTCAATTTATGTTGTTCAAGTTAATTTTTCGTTACGTTGAATTTATGAGCGCCTATTGTTTTTACTCTTTTTCAATTTTTCGAAGATTTACTTCGTTATTTGTATCAAAATTATCAAGTAAATATTTAAAATTATCAAGCATATTTTTTTGTTTAAAATTCGTGGTATTCCAAAAATTTCTCTTCAATATCAAAACTTAAAGCGTCCAATTTTTAGATTGGCCTCTGCTTTGTAAATGCTCAGGACGATGGAAAACTTTCAAGTACAGTAACTAGAGCTGGGATATTTGATTCGGTGATTCGAAGCGTAAATTATTCGAATCAGGCGTGCATCGGTTATAGGAACGTAAAGTTGTGATGTAAAGTAGAATTATCATACTTCCACGATAAATGTTTAGCAAATTTACTTTTGCCCTGTGCGATGATGCGTGAAAGGATAATATTTTATTTATACAAATATTAGTTAATTCGTAACTATGAATTTCTTGAATTTGCTAAGTTGGATAATTTGGGATGTAAAAAGCGGAATATATGCTAGCTATGTTGAATTAGTGCTTTGATCCGATTCGAAAAAAATTATTTCAATCAGATTTGAATGATCATTGATTCTGTTTTGCCCGCCCTACCAATAACATAACGACTATTAAAATTTTGATTTTCCTTTAGCAGCTTCTTGGAGTGGATCATCCTGCCCAAGGCCTTGTCCTCGTCAACTGTTAGTGTTAGCTGTAGAAGTTAGCGCTTGTTCCCAACATAAAGCAAACCAAACATTCTTTTACCACGTTTGATCGCACGTGGAAATATTAACGTTATGTATACTCTCAATCAACGCATTATAGAGATATACATAACATATAAGTAACAGAGATAGAGGGTAGCACTGCGACGTGCCTTTTTAGTCTCCGGTCACGCAGCAAAAGTGGGTTTGCTATTCTCAAAAGCCGACCCGTCCACTAAATCAGCGATACTCAACAACTAGGCTAAACAACGACAAATATGCTTGAAAGACCAACTCCGTTAACATGGTTTTTTCAGAAAAGCAAATACCTGAAAAATATTTACTATAGCTAACGTTTGATCAAGATTGCATCACGGTTCGCGGACCCAGAGTAAATACTGAATACAAATAAGTTATCGACAGACGCGCTAACCGTTGACCTACTTTTGTCACTAACGCACTCCAAAGAATCTATGCTCATTAAAGAAAGATTTTTTCCGGACATTGATTGACAACAACAGTGTCCAGCATGTAATAAACATTCATATTTGAATTTGCATTATTCAAATATGAGGTAATAATAAATGCTAAATTTGACACCGTCATTCATTGACGAACGACTTTACGTTTTACAAAATGGTTTCGTAGATGTAAGGACGTTAGAAACGAGTGTGGGTTAGAGTCTGAACCTTTGGGGTCGCGAACCCCAGGTTGGGAACCACTGGTCTAGACTGTGGTGACAAAAACAATTTGTTCAAACATCGAAAAATCCTCTTTCGGCGACAATAATTACAACTGAAATTAAAAGCCATTGTCCCCCAATTGTTTATATTCTTTTTGCTTACCTATTTATATTGTAAGTCAAACTGTATAGCAGTGTATGAAAAAATAATAAAAGTTATCGCAGCAGGCTACCCTAAAACTGGAACTTAGTCCATATATGCAGCCTTGAAAAGGCTTTGAAATAATGTATGCGATTTTATAGAAAATATTTTTATAGCAGCTTCTTGGAATGGATCACCCTAACCGAGGCCTTGTCCCTCGCCATCTGTTAGTGTTAGGTGCAGAAGTTAGCGCTTGCTTCAAACATTGATCAAACCAAACATTCTTTTACCACGTTTGAGCGCACGTGGAAATATTAACGGTATGTATACCCTCAATGAAACGCATTATAGAGATATACATAGAGAGAAACACAATAGAGTATTTAATTATTCAATTGATTGAAGTTCAGATCTACGGAGTAACGGAGATAGACGATAGCACTGCGATGTCGCCTTTTTTAGTCGCCGGCTACGCAAGGGATATGAGTTTTCTATTTCCAAAAGCCGATCCGTCCGCTAAATCAGCGATATTCAGCAATTAGGCTGAACAACGGCAAATATGTTTGAAATAACACCTCCGTTAACATCGTTTTTTTCTGAAAAACAAATACCTGAAAAATATTCACTATAGTCAACATTTGATCAAGATTGCATCCCGGTTCGCGGACCCAGAGTAAATACTGAATACAAATAAGTTATCGACTGATGCGCTAACCGTTGACCTACTTTTGTCGCTAACGCACTCCAAACAAGTAAAGCTGTGCTAGGAAGTGTTAAGATTGTCAAAATTGCTTTAGCGTGATTAATTTCTTGAACATATTTTTTTTCGTTATTATATTAATACTAACACATTTATCAACAGTAATTTTTTCTTCTTCTGTCTTTCCAGCCGTAAGACAGGACATATAATACTTGTATTTTCTGGTGTCTATTCTAGTAAATATTTTGTGCTATATTTATTTCTAATCGCCATTACTCAAATAATTCGGTAATGATCTTCAGTGCACTTTAGTTAGAAAAATAATATTGAATCAACGAATTTCCCTATGTTATTTGCATGTATTGCATTTGCATATAACACTGTATGTAAGTGCTATATATGTAAAGTGATAAAGTGTTTTGTTATATTGCCCCATTATTTGTATTTATTTATTTTAATTGTGCATAAGGTTTCTCCTATTAACTATTGGTTGTTTTCAAATGCCTTTCCTATATCTGTCGAAAAATTATAAAACAAAAAACATATTATATATATATAAATATATCATGACCTGTCGTTTTTACATTTTACAATATAGATCATTCAGTAGATCATACTTGAAAAAAGTACTCGTTGCTGCTTGGTTATGAGTAGCCTATATATAGTGCAAATTTATCGTGTCTGTAATTCCACTCAACAAACAGAATCAGTAGCTATATTTTTGGTAAGCATGGGCCACAGTTAGAAGGCGCTATCCATCATTGACTCAAATATAACACAATCTGTGTGGATACAATTTTTCTGACTGGAATCTGCTGATCGAGTCGTGACTGAGCATTTTTTTCCAGGGTTAATTGACTAAATTTTTTTGTCGAAGAATATGTTAGTAGACGTGAAGAGCTATATCAGTCCACAATGAAAGTCGTTGTAGCAGGCTACCCAAAAACTGGAACAAAAACATTGAAAGATGCTTTGAAAATCCTTGGTTATAATGTATACGATTACGCAGAGAACTTAATTATACTGCAAAGAGACTGGGCAAAAGTTTTGAATGAAGGATGGAACACAGAAGACTTCAAACGAATGTACAATAACGTAGATGCCGTGACAGATGGACCGGCGTGTCATTTCTGGGAAGAAATACACAAAGCGTTTCCGGAATCTAAGGTTCGCAAATCCTAATCCAATTTTATTCCAAAACAAGCAGCAAAATTTTGAATCCTTGTGATTTGTGCTTTAAAATTCATGTCAGCGAATAGCAACATCGGTTCACCTGTCTGCTACCAACCCCGCACCTGCTACATTACTTATATCAAATAACATAACATTTAAGTTGCAATAGAAGCTGTGCTGTATTATAATTGATTACCCTTCGATGATTTTCCTACGATAATTCGACGCACAAGAGAAATGAGGGGCAAGGCCGACCGCTCGACCGACAGAAAAAAATCCCAAAATGACCTTTAAAGTTCTTTAAAATTTACGAAATCTCCAAAATGCATACGTCGATATAATTGATGTGATAATTGGATTTCCGGTATCAATTTCGAATTTTTTTTTTCAAGGTAGCATACGCCAGTGATTCGAGGGTTCGCGGTCTATGCAGAACTTCTTGGTTGGAAATGCTCTCAACTGTGTAAGGGCGCGATGGCCGAGTGAATATAATATTGGCGTCGCGGAATAAAGATCTCTGGTTCTAGTCCATGCAAGTCCGACTTTTTAATCCACGAATCCGCTCACTATAGAGTGCAATAACTTGAGGAGTAGTTTTGGCCGTAGCTGAAAGTTCATATTCTTCTAATACCACTAACCCTGTTGTTAACATATGTGACTGCTCATACAGAATCTCGCTCCGAATGATCCACTCAAATAAAAAAGCGACTTGTATCATTAATTCGGCGTTGGGAAAAATACGTTGTGAAATGACAAAGAAGTTGAATAATTGTATTGTAGCTCACT
Source organism: Styela plicata (assembly GCA_963675895.2). Classification (NCBI taxonomy): domain Eukaryota; kingdom Metazoa; phylum Chordata; class Ascidiacea; order Stolidobranchia; family Styelidae; genus Styela; species Styela plicata. Next base: position 5,516,141 of record OZ023151.1, on the reverse strand, counting down.
ATTTACAAAAAATATGTTTGAATCGATTACAAATTCTTTTTATTAGATAATATTGATGACAAGAGATGAAGAAAAATGGTTCAATAGTTTTCAAAATCAAGTTCGTGTCGGACAAACTAATTTAATGTTTGTTTTGACGCGAGTTCTTTCACCCACATTTAGAAAGGCAATGAATACGGTCACTGTGGTTGATGGTAAATATAATTGTTCATGATTTTATAAGTATTTGTCTCTGGGCGATTTCTTTAAAGCAGAAATGCGTGTTTGTGCGAAAAAGTAAGACGCAAACATTCCACGTCTTTTGCAATATATCAGACAGAAAGCAATTTACACCGAAAAGGCCAAATTACCGTAAGTCTTCATTGTCCGTAAAGCCTACTTGAAATAATAAAAAAAAAACGTAGCGGAATACATCTATACAAAACCAAACCACCATTAGACGTGATTACATGTCCACCAAAACCGGTCCACTCGACCACAACAGAGACAACTTCTCACTTTGCAGGTATCGCTTATTTTGGGTTTTTTCCCGTTCGGATTGGGCTTCAGAAGTTTTGGCCCGGATTGGATCAGGTTCTGATTCAGTCTCTTAAATTAATAACACTCCCGCGTATTTAAAAATATACTAATTTAGCTAATAGATGCTGATGTCCCGACAATGGATGAACGTTGGATATTGTGTATTCACAATATATAACCTTGAGGAGTTTAGTGAAATGATATTATCATATATGGTTTTGTTGAAGTTGTTTATTATGTATTTTTTTGTTATGAAAATATGAATGAATTTTAACAACAGAGAGTTTTCTTTTTATAGCCACTTCTTTGAGTGGATCACCCTGTCCAAGGCCCTGTAACAGCGGCCACTTAAAGGCGGACAGGGTTACAATTACTGGAAAGATATGATCTTTTCCTCTTCGGCTTAGCCTACTTGGGGATGAAAATGCATTTTTGCCTTTGCCTTTTAGTAGATTTTTGAGACTGAAGTTGGGAAAGTACTCGAATATAACCTATACATAATAAAATTGGATCTCAATATTTCAAACATGGAAGTCTGAAAGCACGTGCAGTAACATTACATAAATTCGCAATTTATCATTATTTTGTTGTTAAGTAGATAAGATTTTGTAAAAAAACCAATAACGACGTTCCAGAAGAACACTTCGATGGAACCGGTTAACTGGACTATTTAAAAATGGAATGTAATCAGGCCCTGTGTAGTTAGTGATATCTGCCCTGGGCGATGATAAAACAATTTACCACTTCTGTTTTACCTTTTAGTCACATTTTTTGACGCGCATACCATAGATATTAGTTTCTTTGCAAATACTTCATCTGTAAAACTGGGTCAGTTTTCGAGATTATAATGAACAACCTATATCATTATTTTAAATCTTTTAGGACTCTTCATGCTTGGAATTGATTTACGGAATCCATTGACAACATATTTTCGACCTACAACTTTGAATAAAGAGTTACAAAAATTGAAATTCAGAGCTCATAATGCCTATGTAATGCAGGTAAGCCTGTCGATAAAAGAATTTCTATTTTATTCATTTAAAGCCTTAAAGTTCATAGCAAATAAGTAACATAAATTGTGGCACAGGCAAACAAGGATACAAATTAAAAATAGAAAACATAACAGTGGTTCCTCAAAGCAGTTACTCTGCTATGGACTTCTCGATAGTCTCAAAATCTGCCATTCCTAATATGAACGAATAAACGAAATTGTTATGATAATTTTTTATTCAAATTCTCGATTTTAACCAATATGTTACTGAAAAATGCAGCAGTTAAATATTTACCGAATTTTTGTATAAGAAAAACACAAAAAACATTTCTGTGGTTATATATCGCAAATTTTGTTGTGTTTGTGTAGAATGTTTTGCATCAATTTATTGCGATTTAATGTTCCAAGATCGTGTTGATGCTTATCCTGCGTGACGACTAGAAAAGTTAAAAAAAGTAGTGGAGCTACATTGCATTGACCAGAGAAGATATCACTAACTGCGCTATATATTAAAACAGTTAGGTTTTTAATTGAATTGCTTTCAATTGTGGTCCAGTTTTTAATTACAAATCCTCTGCAGTTCATTATGTAGTTGGTTGAATACATTTGGATGGTGGTGTTAGCCTTAAGTTGGAAGAATATGTATGTGATTTGAATAATTAAAGCTTTCGCTTCATCGAAAGTCTTATTGAAATTCTACGTTTATTATTATTATTATTATTATTAAGGCTTTCGCTACAGCGAAAGTCTTATTGAATTTCTACGTTTTTTTATTAATATTATTATTATTATTAAGGCTTTCGCTTCAGCGAAAGTCTTATTAAAATTCTGCGTTTTTTTATTATTATTATTATTAAGGCTTTCGCTTCAGCGAAAGTCGTATTAAAATTCTACGTTTTGTTATTATTATTATTCATTATTATGATAGATGGCTCTAGCATCAAAGCTACAAGATCTAGAGATCTAAAATCACAGTTATAAGGTCTGAGTGGTTGGAAACTCTTTGTTTCATATTTTTAATCTAGACTTTCAAGTCTCTTTGTTACGGGATCTTTGATTTTCCATCAAAATGCAGTACTGAAAGTGATGATAATGAAATGCATAAGGCTTTTGCAGGGCAAGCTTTCGAAATGTGAATCATGTGTGAAATCATGGTCAAAAATCAAATGAAGAACTTATGCTGCGTACGTTTCGTACTTATGGTTCTGTTTTTCAGATATAATCACTTAAAAGTGTCCTCATGGACTTCTGTCAAAATCACATTGAATGACGTCATGGCCACATGGTGCGTGAGAGATCATTGCCAGACACTTTCTGGCTCTAGCATCAAAGCTGCAAGGTCTAGTGATCTGCTGCACAGATTCTTGATTCATACCTATGTTTTTACGGTACAGGAGCTGCGAATTGGCCAGTTTTGTCAGTTGGAAAGCTATTTTAATACTATCAATTCGTGCACAAACAGAGAATATTCAGTGGAGCGTGAGCTGATGTGATTACAGAGCAGTAAATCGTTCCATTTTTTATATATTTATTTTATACTTGATTCGTCCACCTAAAATTTTTCTATAATTTCAATATGTCAGCATCCTGGTATGGCCCCTACATATATCATTGGGTAGATCCAAAACAGTGTAAAGATGGACTATCAAACTGATTTGACATAGTCTGGAGATGAATAAACCAAAAATAATCTCAAGACACCAAAGCTTGCCTGTTTCATGCATGGCCCATACATATATTATTGGATAGATAAAAAAGAGTGTAAAGATAGGTTTATATACTGACTTGACATAGTCCTAAGATGACTGACTAACACAAATATAATATTTGAACACCTTGCCTCGTCTGTCACCTACATGGCCCATACATATATCATTGGATAGATCAAAAACAATGCAAATATGGGCTTTGGTGTTGATTCGACACAGTCCCGAGTTGATTGAACCAAATATCATTTCAAAACACAATACCTTGTCTGTTCTATGCATGGCACATGTATATATCATTGAATAGGCAAAAAAGTGTGTAAAAGTGGGCTTTAATAATGATTTGGCACAGGCCTATGATGAATAATTCAAATATAATTTTAAGACGCCCTACCTTATCTGTCCCATGCATGGGCCTCACATATATCATTGGATAGATCAAAAAGAGGTATTGAGATGGAATTTGTTACTGATTTGGCACATTCGTGAGTTGAATAACCCCAAAATAATTTCAAGAGACCATACCTATTCTGCCCCACGCATGACCCATACATATATCATTAGATAGATCAAAATAAGGCGTAAAGATAGGTTTGATACTGATACACCAGTCCTTGGTGTATATGTGATTTCTTCAGATTATAGCGGTAGTATGCATGGCCTGATTTAATATCATGAAAGGTGAAATTTGATTTTTGCATACCTTTGTTTGTCAGCCAGAATCTCGGTCAAGAAATCTGTGTGCTGTAAGATATCTCTTAGAAAATATATGAGTACTCATGGAAGATCCAGTGATGGCAGTGTTTATAATAGTCTGGCGAAAGCTTTCGTGGTACTGTGTAACAGTTCTAGTTGCCTCTGTTATTCTTTTAAAACTTTCTTTCAGAACGCTCCTTCAGACAAGCTTCTTGTTTATGATTTATCACAAGGATGGAAACCATTATGCGACTTCCTTGGAGTCCCCATTCCAGATAAAAATTTTCCTCACAAAAATAAAGGAGGAGAAGTAGTGGCAGAAGGTCTCGCAAATAATCCTATGATGAAACGAATGAAAAGAGAAGTCATGGTGTCGATGAGCTTGATTGCAACTGGTTCGATCGTAGCTGGATATTATTTGTTCAAAATAGGACCGATCAAAGTAATGCAATGTGGTTTTGATTATATCGCAAATCTTTGTATCCACCCCGAATGACAATGTTTGCTTTGTAATTTCAAGGATGAACATGCTTCTGTGATGACACCTGATTAAAAAATGTATATAAATTGCAATGATATATCATCAAAGATTATAATATTTTATTATATGACTTGGCGTCAGTTTTACTGCTACTGGGTCATTTTTATCGTAAATGTAATTGTTATTGGATTAGATGTTTCAATTTATGTTGTTCAAGGTAATTTTTCGTTACGTTGAATTTATGAGCACCTATTGTTTTTACTATTTTTCAATTTTTCGAAGATTTACTTCGTTATTTGTATCAAAATTATCAAGTAACTATTTAAAATTATCAAGCATATTTTTTTGTTTAAAATTCGTGGTATTCCAAAAATTCCTCTTCAATATCAAAACTTAAAGGGTCCAATTTTCAGATTGGCCTCTGCTTTGCAAATGCTCAGGACGATGGAAAACTTTCAAGTACAGTAACTAGAGCTGGAATATTTGACTCGGTGATTCGAAGCGCAATTTTTTCGAATCAGGCGTGCATCGGTTATAGGAACGTAAAGTTGTGATGTAAAGTAGAATTATCATACTTCCACGATAAATGTTTAGCAAGTTTACTTTTGTCCTGTGCGATGATGCGTGAAAGGATAATATTTTATTGATACAAATATTAGTTAATTCGTACCTATGAATTTCTTGATTTTGCTATGTTGGATAAGTTGGAATGTAAAAAGCGGAATATATGCTAGCTATGTTGAATTAGTGCTTTGATCCGATTCGAAAAAAATTATTTCAATCAGATTTGAATGATCATTGATTCTGTTTTGCCCGCCCTACCAATAACATAACGACTATTAAAATTTTGATTTTCCTTTAGCAGCTTCTTGGAGTGGATCATCCTGCCCAAGGCCTTGTCCTCGTCAACTGTTAGTGTTAGCTGTAGAAGTTAGCGCTTGTTCCCAACATAAAGCAAACCAAACATTCTTTTACCACGTTTGATCGCACGTGGAAATATTAACGTATACGTATGTATACTCTCAATCAACGCATTATAGAGATATACATAACATATAAGTAACAGAGATAGAGGGTAGCACTGCGACGTGCCTTTTTAGTCTCCGGTCACGCAGCAAAAGTGGGTTTGCTATTCTCAAAAGCCGACCCGTCCACTAAATCAGCGATACTCAACAACTAGGCTAAACAACGACAAATATGCTTGAAAGACCAACTCCGTTAACATGGTTTTTTCAGAAAAGCAAATACCTGAAAAATATTTACTATAGCTAACGTTTGATCAAGATTGCATCACGGTTCGCGGACCCAGAGTAAATACTGAATACAAATAAGTTATCGACAGACGCGCTAACCGTTGACCTACTTTTGTCGCTAACGCACTCCAAAGAATCTATGCTCATTAAAGAAAGATTTTTTCCGGACATTGATTGACAACAACAGTGTCTAGCATGTAATAAACATTCATATTTGAATTTGCATTATTCAAATATGAGGTAATAATAAATGCTCAATTTGACAACGTCATTCATTGACGAACGACTTTACGTTTTACAAAATGGTTTCGTAGATGTAAGGACGTTAGAAACGAGTGTGGGTTAGAGTCTGAACCTTTGGGGTCGCGAACCCCAGGTTGGGAACCACTGGTCTAGACTGTGGTGACAAAAACAATTTGTTCAAACATCGAAAAATCCTCTTTCGGCGACAATAATTACAACTGAAATTAAAAGCCATTGTCCCCCAATTGTTTATATTCTTTTTGCTTACCTATTTATATTGTAAGTCAAACTGTATAGCAGTGTATGAAAAAATAATAAAAGTTATCGCAGCAGGCTACCCTAAAACTGGAACTTAGTCCATATATGCAGCCTTGAAAAGGCTTTGAAATAATGTATGCGATTTTATAGAAAATATTTTTATAGCAGCTTCTTGGAATGGATCACCCTAACCGAGGCCTTGTCCCTCGCCATCTGTTAGTGTTAGGTGCAGAAGTTAGCGCTTGCTTCAAACATTGATCAAACCAAACATTCTTTTACCACGTTTGAGCGCACGTGGAAATATTAACGGTATGTATACCCTCAATGAAACGCATTATAGAGATATACATAGAGAGAAACACAATAGAGTATTTAATTATTCAATTGATTGAAGTTCAGATCTACGGAGTAACGGAGATAGACGATAGCACTGCGATGTCGCCTTTTTTAGTCGCCGGCTACGCAAGGGATATGAGTTTTCTATTTCCAAAAGCCGATCCGTCCGCTAAATCAGCGATATTCAGCAATTAGGCTGAACAACGGCAAATATGTTTGAAATAACACCTCCGTTAACATCGTTTTTTTCTGAAAAACAAATACCTGAAAAATATTCACTATAGTCAACATTTGATCAAGATTGCATCCCGGTTCGCGGACCCAGAGTAAATACTGAATACAAATAAGTTATCGACTGATGCGCTAACCGTTGACCTACTTTTGTCGCTAACGCACTCCAAACAAGTAAAGCTGTGCTAGGAAGTGTTAAGATTGTCAAAATTGCTTTAGCGTGATTAATTTCTTGAACATATTTTTTTTCGTTATTATATTAATACTAACACATTTATCAACAGTAATTTTTTTCTTCTTTTGTCTTTCCAACCGTAAGACAGGACATATAATACTTGTATTTTCTGGTGTCTATTCTAGTAAATATTTTGTGCTATATTTATTTCTAATCGCCATTACTCAAATAATTCGGTAATGATATTCAGTGCACTTTAGTTAGAAAAATAATATTGAATCAACGAATTTCCCTATGTTATTTGCATGTATTGCATTTGCATAAAACACTGTATGTAAGTGCTATATATGTAAAGTGATAAAGTGTTTTGTTATATTGCCCCATTATTTGTATTTATTTGTTTTAATTGTGCATAAGGTTTCTCCTTTTAACTATTGGTTGTTTTCAAATGCCTTTCCTATATCTGTCGAAAAATTATAAAACATAAAACATATTATATATATATAAATATATCATAACCTGTCGTTTTTACATTTTACAATATAGATCATTCAGTAGATCATACTTGAAAAAAGTACTCGTTGCTGCTTGGTTATGAGTAGCCTATATATAGTGCAAATTTATCGTGTCTGTAATTCCACTCAACAAACAGAATCAGTAGCTATATTTTTGGTAAGCATGGGCCACAGTTAGAAGGCGCTATCCATCATTGACTCAAATATAACACAATCTGTGTGGATACAATTTTTCTGACTGGAATCTGCTGATCGAGTCGTGACTGAGCATTTTTTTCCAGGGTTATTTGACTAAATTTTTTTGTCGAAGAATATGTTAGTAGACGTGAAGTGCTATATCAGTCCACAATGAAAGTCGTTGTAGCGGGCTACCCAAAAACTGGAACAAAAACATTGAAAGATGCTTTGAAAATCCTTGGTTATAATGTATACGATTACGCAGAGAACTTAATTATACTGCAAAGAGACTGGGCAAAAGTTTTGAATGAAGGATGGAACACAGAAGACTTCAAACGAATGTACAATAACGTAGATGCCGTGACAGATGGACCGGCGTGTCATTTCTGGGAAGAAATACACAAAGCGTTTCCGGAATCTAAGGTTCGCAAATCTTAATCCAATTTTATTCCAAAACAAGCAGCAAAATTTTGAATCCTTGTGATTTGTGCTTTAAAATTCATGTCAGCGAATAGCAACATCGGTTCACCTGTCTGCTACCAACCCCGCACCTGCTACATTACTTATATCAAATAACATAACATTTAAGTTGCAATAGAAGCTGTGCTGTATTATAATTGATTACCCTTCGATGATTTTCCTACGATAATTCGACGCACAAGAGAAATGAGGGGCAAGGCCGACCGCTCGACCGACAGAAAAAAATCCCAAAATGACCTTTAAAGTTCTTTAAAATTTACGAAATCTCAAAAATGCATACGTCGATGTAATTGATGTGATAATTGGATCTCCGGTATCAATTTCGAATTTTTCTTTTCAAGGTAGCATACGCCATTGATTCGAGGGTTCGCGGTCTATGCAGAACTTCTTGGTTGAAAATGCTTTCAACTGCGTAAGGGCGCGATGGCCGAGTGAATATAATATTGGCGTCGCGGAATAAAGATCTCTGGTTCTAGTCCATGCAAGTCCGACTTTTTAATCCATGAACCCGCTCACTATAGAGTGCAATAACTTGAGGAGTAGTTTTGGCCGTAGCTGAAAGTTCATATTCTTCTAATACCACTAACCCTGTTGTTAACATATGTGACTGCTCATACAGAATCTCGCTCCGAATGATCCACTCAAATAAAAAAAGCGACTTGTATCATTAATTCGGCGTTGGGAAAAATACGTCGTGAAATGACAAAGAAGTTGAATAATTGTATTGTAGCTCACTATTTACAAAAAATATGTTTTAATCGATTACAAATTCTTTTTATTAGATAATATTGATGACAAGAGATGAAGAAAAATGGTTCACTAGTTTTCAAAATCAAGTTCGTGTCGGACAAACTAATTTAATGTTTGTTTTGATGCGAGTTCTTTCACCCACATTTAGAAAGGCAATGAATACGGTCACTGTGGTTGATGGTAAATATAATTGTTCATGATTTTATAAGTATTTGTCTCTGGGCAATTTCTTTAAAGCAGAAATGCGTGTTTGTGCGAAAAAGTAAGACGCAAACATTCCACGTCTTTTGCAATATATCAGACAGAGAGCAATTTACACCAAACTACCGTAAGTCTTCATTGTCCGTAAAGCCTACTTGAAAAAAAAAAAAAAAAAAACGTAACGGAATACATCTATACAAAACCAAACCACCATTAGACGTGATTACATGTCCACCAAAACCGGTCCACTCGACCACAACAGAGACAACTTCTCAATTTGCAGGTATCGCTTATTTTGGGTGATTTCCCGTTCGGATTGGGCTTCAGAAGTTTTGGCCCCGATTGGATCCGGTTCTGATTCAGTCTCTTAAATTAATAACACTCCCACGTATTTAAAAATATACTAATTTAGCTAATAGATGCTGATGTCCCGACAATGGATGAACGTTGGATAATGTGTATTCACAATATATAGCCTTGAGGAGTTTAGTGAAATGATATTATCATATATGGTTTTGTTGAAGTTGTTTATTATGTATTTTTTTGTTATGAAAATATGAATGAATTTTAACAACAGAGAGTTTTCTTTTTATAGCCACTTCTTTGAGTGGGTCACCCTGTCCAAGGCCCTGTAACAGCGGCCACTTAAAGGCGGACAGGGTTACAATTACTGGAAAGGTATGATCTTTTCCTGTTCGGCTTAGCCTACTTTGGGATGAAAATGCATTTTTGCCTTTGCCTTTTAGTAGATTTTTGAGACTGAAGTTGGGACAGTACTCGAATATAACCTATACATAATAAAATTGGATCTCAATATTTCAAACATGGAAGTCTGAAAGCACGTGCAGTAACATTACATAAATTCGCAATTTATCATTATTTTGTTGTTAAGTAGATGAGATTTTGTAAAAAAACCAATAACGACGTTCCAGAAGAACACTTCGATGGAACCGGTTAACTGGACTATTTAAAAATGGAATGTAATCAGGCCCTGTGTAGTTAGTGATATCTGCCCTGGGCGATGATAAAACAATTTACCACTTCTTTCTTACCTTTTAGTCACATTTTTCGACGCGCATACCGTAGATATTAGTTTCTTTGCAAATACTTCATCTGTAAAACTGGGTCAGTTTTCGAGATTATAATGAACAACCGATATCATTATTTTAAATCTTTTAGGACTCTTCATGCTTGGAATTGATTTACGGAATCCATTGACAACATATTTTCGACCTACAACTTTGAATAAAGAGTTACAAAAATTGAAATTCAGAGCTCATAATGCCTATGTAATGCAGGTAAGCCTGTCGATAAAAGAATTTCTATTTTATTCATTTAAAGCCTTAAAGTTCATAGCAAATAAGTAACATAAATTGTGGCACAGGCAAACAAGGATACAAATTAAAAATAGAAAACATAACAGTGGTTCCTCAAAGCAGTTACTCTGCTATGGACTTCTTGATAGTCTCAAAATCTGCCATTCCTAATATGAACGAATAAACGAAATTGTTACGATAATTTTTTATTCAAATTCTCGATTTTAACCAATATTTTACTGAAAAATGCAGCAGTTAAATATTTACCGAATTTTTGTATAAGAAAAACACAAAAAACATTTCTGTGGTTATATATCGCAAATTTTGTTGTGTTTGTGTAGAATGTTTTGCATCAATTTATTGCGATTTAATGTTCCAAGATCGTGTTGATGCTTATCCTGCGTGACGACTAGAAAGGTTAAAAAAAGTAGTGGAGCTACATTGCATTGACCAGAGAAGATATCACTAACTGCGCTATATATTAAAACAGTTAGGTTTTTAATTGAATTGCTTTCAATTGTGGTCCAGTTTTTAATTACAAATCCTCTGCAGTTCATTATGTAGTTGGTTGAATACATTTGGATGGTGGTGTTAGCCTTAAGTTGGAAGAATATGTATGTGATTTGTATAATTAAAGCTTTCGCTTCATCGAAAGTCTTATTGAAATTCTACGTTTATTATTATTATTATTATTATTAAGGCTTTCGCTACAGCGAAAGTCTTATTGAATTTCTACGTTTTTTTAATAATATTATTATTATTATTAAGGCTTTCGCTTCAGCGAAAGTCTTATTAAAATTCTACGTTTTTTTTATTATTATTATTATTAAGGCTTTCGCTTCAGCGAAAGTCGTATTAAAATTCTACGTTTTGTTATTATTATTATTCATTATTATGATAGATGGCTCTAGCATCAAAGCTACAAGATCTAGAGATCTAAAATCACAGTTATAAGGTCTGAGTGGTTGGAAACTCTTTGTTTCATATTTTTAATCTAGACTTTCAAGTCTCTTTGTTACGGGATCTTTGATTTTCCATCAAAATGCAGTACTGAAAGTGATGATAATGAAATGCATAAGGCTTTTGCAGGGCAAGCTTTCGAAATGTGAATCATGTGTGAAATCATGGTCAAAAATCAAATGAAGAACTTATGCTGCGTACGTTTCGTACTTATGGGTCTGTTTTTCAGATATAATCACTTAAAAGTGTCCTCATGGACTGTCTGTCAAAATCACATTGAATGACGTCATGGCCACATGGTGCGTGAGAGATCATTGCCAGACACTTTCTGGCTCTAGCATCAAAGCTGCAAGGTCTAGTGATCTGCTGCACAGATTCTTGATTCATACCTATGTTTTACGGTACAGGAGCTGCGAATTGGTCAGTTTTGTCAGTTTGAAAGCTTTTTTAATACTATCAATTCGTGCACAAACAGAGAATATTCAGTGGAGCGTGAGCTGATGTGATTACAGAGCATTAAATCGTTTAATTTTTGCTATTTAAAATACAATATCGTTTTGAATCATGTTATGTACTGTACTTGGTACGTATGACAAGTTCAGTGATTTAAAAAAAAACTTGGGACCATATCCAAAAATTTTAGGACCCCACTTTTATGTTGGCATCATGTGTGGCCCATGCATGATTACTAAAATTGGTTGTAAAACGGGTCAGGATAAACTTTAAGATTGATTCGACTTTTCTGAGACAAAAAGGGTTTAAGTATAGTTATTCGTAGTCATATCAGTATCCTGTATGCCCCATACATAAGTTCCGAATACCCTTAAAAACATAGAAAGATGTTTGTTAAAGGCGATAGGTAATATTTATTTTATACTTGATTCGTCCACCTAAAATTTTTCTATAATTTCATTATGTCAGCTTCCTGGTATGGCCCCTACATATATCATTGGGTAGATCCAAAACAGTGTAAAGATGGACTATCAAACTGATTTGACATAGTCCGGAGATGAATAAACCAAAAATAATCTCAAGACACCAAAGCTTGTCTGTTTCATGCATGGCCCATACATATATTATTGGATAGATAAAAAAGAGTGTAAAGATAGGTTTATATACTGACTTGACATAGTCCTAAGATGACTGACTAACTCAAATATAATTTTTGAACACCTTGCCTCGTCTGTCACATACATGGCCCATACATATATCATTGGATAGATCAAAAACAATGCAAATATGGGCTTTGGTGTTGATTCGACACAGTCCCGAGTTGATTGAACCAAATATCATTTCAAAACACAATACCTTGTCTGTTCTATGCATGGCACATGTATATATCATTGAATAGGCAAAAAGAGTGTAAAAGCGGGCTTTAATAATGATTTGGCACAGGCCTATGATGAATAATTCAAATATAATTTTAAGACACCCTACCTTATCTGTCCCATGCATGGGCCTCACATATATCATTGGATAGATCAAAAAGAGGTATTGAGATGGGATTTGTTACTGATTTTGCACATTCGTGAGTTGAAAAACCCCAAAATAATTTCAAGAGACCATAACTATTCTGTCCCACGCATGACCCATACATATATCATTAGATAGATCAAAATAAGGCGTAAAGATAAGTTTGATACTGATACACCAGTCCTTGGTGTATATGTGATTTCTTCGGATTATAGCGGGAGTATGCATGGCCGGATTTAATATCATGAAAGGTGAAATTTGATTTTTGCATACCTTTGTTTGTCAGCCAGAATCTCGGTCAAGAAATCTGTGTGCTGTAAGATATCTCTTAGAAAATATATGAGTACTCATGGAAGATCCAGTGATGGCAGTGTTTATAATAGTCTGGCGAAAGCCTTCGTGGTAGTGTGTAACAGTTCTAGTTGCCTCTGTTATTCTTTTAATACTTTCTTTCAGAACGCTCCTTCAGACAAGCTTCTTGTTTATGATTTATCACAAGGATGGAAACCATTATGCGAATTCCTTGGAGTCCCCATTCCAGATAAAAATTTTCCTCACAAAAATAAAGGAGGAGAAGTAGTGGCAGAAGGTCTCGCAAATAATCCTATGATGAAACGAATGAAAAGAGAAGTCATGGTGTCGATGAGCTTGATTGCAACTGGCTCGATCGTAGCTGGATATTATTTGTTCAAAATACGACCGACTCAAGTGATGCAATGTGGTTTTCATTATATCGCAAATCTTTGTATCCACCCTAAATAACAATGTTTGTTTTGTAATTTCAAGGATGAACATGCTGCTGTGATGACACCTGATTAAAAATATATATAAATTGCAATGATATATCATCAAAGACTATAATATTTTATTATATGACTTGGCGTCAGTTTTACTGCCACTGGGTCATTTTTATCGTAAATGTAATTGTTATTGGATTAGATGTTTCAATTTATGTTGTTCAAGGTAATTTTTCGTTACGTTGAATTTATGAGCACCTATTGTTTTTACTCTTTTTCAATTTTTCGAAGATTTACTTCGTTATTTGTATCAAAATTATCAAGTAACTATTTAAAATTACCAAGCATATTTTTTTGTTTAACATTCGTGGTATTCCAAAAATTCCTCTTCAATATCAAAACTTAAAGCGTCCAATTTTCAGATTGGCCTCTGCTTTGCAAATTCTCAGGACGATGGAAAACTTTCAAGTACAGTAACTAGAGCTGGAATATTTGACTCGGTGATTCGAAGCGCAATTTTTTCGAATCAGGCGTGCATCGGTTATAGGAACATAAACTCGTGATGTAAAGAAGAATTATCTTACTTCCACGATAAAAGTTTAGCAAATTTACTTTTGTCCTGTGCGATGATGTGTGAAAGGATAATATTTTATTGATACAAATATTAGTTAATTCGTACCTATGAATTTCTTGACTTTGCTAAGTTGGATAAGTTGGAATGTAAAAAGCGGAATATATGCTAGCTATGTTGAATTAGTGCTTTGATCCGATTCGAAAAAAATTATTTCAGTCAGATTTGAATAATCATTGATTCTGTTTTGCCCGGCCTATCAATAACATAACGACCATTAAAAATTTGATTTTCTTTTAGCAGCTTCTTTGAGTGGATGACCCTGCCCAAGGCCTTGTCCTCGTCATCTGTAAGTGTTAGCTGTAGAAGTTAGCGCTTGTTCAAAACATAAATCAAACCAAACATTCTTTTACCACGTTTGATCGCACGTGGAAATATTAACGTTATGTATACTCTCAATGAAACGCATTGTAGAGATATACATAACATATAAGTAACGGAGATAGACGGTAGCACTGCGACGTCGCCTTTTTTAGTCTCCGGTCACGCAACGAAAGTGGGTTTGCTATTCTCAAAAGCCGACCCGTCCACTAAATCAGCGATACTCAACAATTAGGCTAAACAACGACAAATATGCTCGAAATAACAACTCCATTAACATCGTTGTTTCCTGAAAATCAAATACCTGAAAAATATTCACTATAGCTAACGATTGATCAAGATTGCATCACGGTTCGCGGGCCCCGAGTAAATACTGAATACAAATAAGTTACCGACAGACGCGCTAACCGTTGACCTACTTTTGTCGCTAACATACTCCAAGGAAGTACATATGCTTAATAAAGGAAGATTTTCTCAGGATAATGATTGACAACAACCGTGTTTAGCATGTAATAAACATTCATATCTGAAATTGCATCATTTAAAACAGACGTAACACTAAATGCTAAATTTGACAACGTCATTCATTGACGAACGACTTTCATGTTTTAAAAATAGTTTAGTAGATTTAAGGATGTTAAAAACGAGTGTTGGCTAGAGTCTGAACCTTTGGGGTCGCGAACCCCAGGTTGGGAACCACTGGGCTAGAATGTAGTGACAAAAGCAATCTGTTTAATCATCCCCTTTCGGCGACAATAATTACAAGTGAAATTAAAAGCCATTGTTTCCCGATTGTTCTTATTCTTTTTGCTTACCTATTTATATTATAAGTCAAACTTTATAGCAGTATATGTACAAAACAATAAAAGTTATCGTAGCAGGCTACTCTAAAACTGAAACTAAGTCCATGTATGCAGCCTTGAAAGGGGTTGGATATAATGTATACGATTTTATAAAAAATATTTTTTATAGCAGCTTATTAGAATGGATCACCCTGCCCTAGGTCTTGTCCCTCGTCGTCTGTTGGTGTTAACTGTAGAAGTTAGCGCTTGCTTGAAACATAGGTCAAACCAAACATTTTTTTACCACATTTGATCGCACGTGGAAATATTAACGGTATGTATACATACCCTCAATGAAACGCATTATAGAGATATACATAGAGATAAACACAATAGAGTAATTAATTCTTCAATTGATTGAAGTTCAGATATACGGAGTAACGGAGATAGAGAATAGCACTGCGATGTTGCCTTTTTTAGTCTGCGGTTACGCAAGGGAAGTGAGTTTTCTATTCTCAAAAGCCGACCGTTCCCCTAAATCAGCGATATTCAACAATTAGGCTAAACAACGACAAATATGCTTGAAATAACAATTCCGTTAACATAGTTTTTTCTGAAAAACAAATACCTGAAAATATTCACTATAGCTAGCGCTTGATCAAGATAGCATCACGGTTCGCGGACCCAGAGTAAATACTGAATACAAATAAGTTGTCGACAGACGTGCTAACCGTTGACCTACTTTTGTCGCTAACTCACCCCAAAGAATATTATATGCCAAACTATATAGCAGTGTACGTAGAAAACAATGAAAGTTATCGTAGCAGTCTACCCTAAAACTGGAACTAAGTCCATGTATGCAGCCTTGAAAAGGCTTGGATATAATGTATACGATTTTATGGAAAATACTACATTTTTAAACGAAGAATGGGGTAAAATATTCTCAGAAGGATGGACGACCGATGATTTTCGAAAAATGTACGAAAATGTTGATGCTATAACGGATGTTCCGGCTTAGAACTTCTGGGAAGAAATGCACAAAGCTTTTCCTGATGCTAAGGCAGGTGAAAATTAGAGATAATATGTTAAAATCCTTGATGCTGGATCCGCAACGACACAATTCAAAAAAAAATTTTTTGTTAAGTTTGTGTCACAAATGGATCGCGTCGAAGAGGCGCTGAAATCCAATTTTGCAAAAATGATTTCACGCGTTTTCTTACAGTTTTTATAATAATAGACAATAAAAATGCCATTTTTAAGAAATAATTTTCTTTTCTGTAGCGCTCATTTCGACGTCTTTTTTTATTTTGCCCCCGCTATTTAGAAATACTGATGCTTGTACTACATTTTGAGAATAAATAGGATAGGATTTCATCTTTATCCTGCGGGAAAGGAAATCCGAGAATACGGCATAGTTCTAAGTCGGGGATGAGTATCTTATGCGTGATCGTTATACAGATTCTTCTTTTGCACGAACTTTGTTGGTGGAGGATGCCGTAACCATTTGCCTCGCGTCTAGCAATCTTCAACCATATAATTTCCAGGCACGGGATTCGAACCCACGAGGTCAGTGAGTCGTAGCTCGAAGTGTTTTCCCAAAGCTTTTATCAACTGAGCTGACCGCGCACCATAACTGGGGTAGTCGTTGGTTGTTTTCTTTTGGACGCTTCTTTAGCCCTTGTTTTGAGCGAATTTTATTAAAAAAAAACACCACAAAATGAAGCTTAATCCAATCATTATAAAAAAAAGTGTTTCGTTGTTCATAATGTATTCATCTCATCAACAGATAATATTAACAATGCGAGATGACGAAGAAGCTTGGTATAAATGTATGGAAAAGCAAGTACGTGGCCAGGAAAGTAGTGTTTTGCTGTCACTCATGAAAATATTTTCTCCGACTGCACGAAAAATGCGAATAGTTAGCGAATGTTGGACGCTATGTCGGTAGGTTATTGAAATCCCGTTCTTCTTCAGTAGGTTTTATAAATCGTGTTTTTGTTTATAATTACGAAATAATAATCTGCAAATTTACAGCGTCTATCCAACTTGGACTTGATCATATGCCATATTGGAACCCGTTCGGCAAAACGACGATCAACTAAGAAATGCTGATGCTGAAATACAGGAGTCACAACGCATACGTTCTCCAGGTAAGGTTATTGTGAAATTTATATTGCAATTTATGTTCAAATTTCCATATCACCAATACTTACTCATACTCCCTTCTCTTTTCTTCTTTCACTCCGCATTATTTTCATAATTTTATTGTTTTGGCCTCTGAAATGATTTATTTTTTTTAGACAAAAAGAAATTGCGCCTGGAGCGCGTTATTTTTGTTTGGAAATATTTTTTCCTCCTCCAGATTTGAAACATACCGTCACCAACACTAGGTTCATTTCAACAAAACATCAAATATTTCTAACCTGAAACATACTTTCACCAATTTGGTATTGCACAGAACGCCCCATCAGACAAACTGCTTGTTTTCAAATGTTCACAAGGATGGGAACCTTTATGTGAAATTCTGGGTGTACCGGTACCGGATGAGGAGTTTCCTCATCGAAACAAAGGAGCTGAAATAATTAAAGAATTCATGGAGACGAATCCAGACATTCAGAAAATGCAACAAGAAATGGCGTTTTCACTTTTTACCTTGGCAGTTATATCTGGCATCGGCTTACACTTCATGATGTCACATGGACCGAGCAATTTGTTGAATCACTTTTTAGACGCATTTCACGACTTTTCAAAGCTTTTCAAAATTGCCTAAAATTGAAATTTTATTTCAAAATCAAGTGATGCTTACAACTAGCCCATGTTCCGCATAACTAGTATGACATATATAACTAGTATAACTTTCTAATTTTAACAATTCCCATGAAAGTAATATATATATTCTGCATTCATGCTCTAATTGCAATACTTTTATAATCTTCGGAGGCTGATTGGGAGTTTCGGTGCCTGTCGGTAATAAATGTTTTTCCTGTGAAATTATGGGAAATTATGAGGTTGCTGAAGATATAGAGAAGTATCAGCAATTTGTTTATCTAAAATCTTGAAAACATTATATTTTAGGCTTTTGCTGCAGCGAAAGTCTTATTGAAATTCTACGCTGTTTTTCCTATTATTATTATACTATTTGGCTCTAGCATCAAAGCTACAAGATCTGATGATCTAAAATCTTAGTCAGAAGATCTGTGTAGATGAAATCTATTTGTTCCATATTTTTAATCTAAGCTTTAGAATCTTTTTGTTCCACGATTTTAAATTTTCCCCAAACTTCAGTGATAAAAAAGTGAGGATAATGAATTGCATAAGGCTTTTGTAGAACAAGCTTTAGGAATGTGATTCATCTCTAAGATCATAGTTAAAGAGTCAATGAAGAACATAGGCCGCCTACTTTCGTACTTAAGTCTTTGTTTTCCAGGTATAACCATTTTAAAGTGGCTACTGGACTGTCAGAATCACATGTTTTGACGCCATAGTCACGTGGTCTGTGTGAGTGTTAGAAGTAGGGTCTGGCATTCGGATGTGCACTCTTTATTAAAAGCATCGCGTTATATCACGATTTGAATGTCTTTGTGAATGTTTGGTAGTTTCAACAATTTAAGTTACGTATTTCTAATTTAACCTTTCAAGTTTCTTCGATTTAGAACTCTAGGATCTAAAACTCAAAACTGACTAGTTTTACTGCAGATTGTTACGATAGATTTGACACTGAGGTGTGTGACATCACGTCATGCATGGTTTGATAGGTAGTCTGCAGTTGCGCTCTGATCCACGTTGAACTCAACCTATGCAAACACTAAGGTGTTAACTTATATTTGCTCACTGTCTGCTATTTTCAGTGTGGAATTAATATTATACTCTTTTCGGAAATGTCTTGAAAATTAAATGAGATCAAACTGTTGTTGGCAACCTTTGATGACAATGAGGGAGAGAACAATTTATTAGTACCGGTATCGGATGATAATGTGATCAAACTTGTCAAAGAGGATTGGCCCGATGTGATCCTGACGACAACTGTTATTAACTTCATTGGGGAATTGATTGAAACATCTAGGTCCGGATCTCGGGCGTATTATAACAATCAATAGTTTTAATATTTGAGCTATTTTACGACATTTAAGTCAATCGCAGGGAAATCATATCAGTGAAGCGTTTAGTCTGTGAGTATGTTATGTGACGGTGTACCGTTGTGGTAACAGAGCCCAAATTCGTCTATATTTTGCTCATTGGAATATAGCGAAGCCAAATCTGCGTGATGTACATACGTGTGTAAAGGTTGATCTTGTAATGGCAATATTGTGCTTCGTCAGGCATCCGTAGTACTGTGTACACAGTTCTAGTTATATATTAAGTTTCGAAAACCGTTTAAAGTGTGATGGACAAACCTAATCATGTGGACAAACTCAATCATGATATAAGCTAGTTTCATAAATGGAATGTTTGATAGTATGGTATCACGGATTTAGTGAAGTTTAGTAGGGATATTTAAATATGAATAGTAAGTAAAGCTTGGCTTTGATAAGAAGGATACAAGAATATAATTTTAGAAAAGTTAGAATAGACTGAGAGGTGCATACTCATTATTATAAGTAAATTGTCATTTCCATCTATTTCTTATGCTTAAGAAGATATTTCTAATCGCTTATATCGCGATCGACTCGAACAAAATATGCTTCAAAACGATTCACCGCATTAAATTGCCCAGTCCTAATAATAGATACTCCAAGATAGAAAACACATATCATAAGCCACAATATAATTTTTTCATCCTTTGACGGTGGTAGTGGTGCTTTTGCCTGATTACGACTCATTTCTCCTAAATTAAATCACGGGTGAAATTACCTGTGAAAATTCGACGGTTTATTTTTAATTCAATCATTCCACTTTTCTATTTTTCTGTGATCCAAAGATCAAGTGCCTTCTTCCGCCTCTGATTACGAGATGCATGATGTTGCAAGAGTTAGACAGATAAAACCAGACGCAACATTCAAAACAACCCGACCAACGTCCACTTAAATGACAAAGATCTAATATAAAATGTATTTGCAAACAGTGCAATCTAGATGGGAATTGCCCCAAGCACATTCGGACCCCTTTAAAAGTGTCGTGGGTGGTATATACTCTAGGAAATAGTAAAGCCTTCCACTTCTTCACAATGCTTCACTTCACTAAATGCAGGAAATATGTTAGATGAGCTCCAATGCACGCATCTACGTGTAGGGCTGGGCAAATTTGAATCATTTGGTATTTGAATCTGAATCGAACAATTTTTTCGAATCAGATCGAATCACTGATTCCATTTAAATAACAAATGTCCCATTTTTAGTATTACAACTTGTCTCCATTGTGAAAATCAAGAGATTTATAGTTAATAGTGTAAACTTTTAATTCATATTCCAGGTCTAAGAAGAAAAATTTTCATATTTTAACGACAGAATATAATCGATAATCGATTGAATTTTATCGTCAAAAATGAAAATTCTTCGTTATTCAGCGCGTTTTGTTCCTATGGACGATTCACAATTGATTTAAATAAATTGTACTTCGAATCGATTCGATTAAGCGAATAAAGTTGCCCTGGTTACATGGCTAAGGCTGCATTTCATTCTTACAGCGTTGCAGCGTTGATTTTTATTTAACAAGAGGTCAACTAGCCAAAGTGACCATGCACGGAACCCGCTTAGGTACTGTACCGCGGCACGATCCATCAGTGATTCATGCCTGAAATGAACATATTTAGACAGAATTTTCTGGAAAAAAAGCAAATACATTCAGTCGCAGTTTGTGTGTGGACCCCCGACAGGGCGGAAGTTCAGTGTAAATATTGAAGGTAAACACACCAGAAATCTTGTAAAGCAGATGGATGGTGAAATTAAGCATTTAACTCAAGCGTGATAAAGTTAATAGGATACAGGTTTATGATTGCATGATAAACATCTACACTGAAAGAAATTAAAAAACGGTACTCAACAAAATTATGCTGACTAGGTTGACATTATGCGATGTGATACGTCAATGAATAGATTTTGTAATATCGTTTAGTGCCCGGAAATGCTTCTTTCTTGTTTCATTTTGACTTTGGATCCGTGTGCTCTTCGGACTTTGGATTTGTATTGAATTGGATTCGTAACGTATATCTCCGTTGCCCGCAAGAATACTTGAATCAGATAGTGTCAAAGTCAATGAAAAATCTAGTATGATCTTTTGCTACAAAATTTGGATAAATTTCTATGCTGTCGTTAGCGGTCAGCGCGACCCATATCGTTAAAATATGTTTAACAGGAAGACTGCACAAGTTTTCCACACTTTTTCGCCACCGGGGGGCAATGACTGTGCCTGCCATAATTGCTATTACTAGTGAATTGGCGTTCCCTCTTCATACCACGGAAAAATAATATGGATAATTCTTTCAAGGAATTAAGCGAGGAACTGTTCGATTAATTTATATAGCACCAACAGTGGTTAGCACAAGACAATGAAGGTTATCGTAGCAGGCTACCCTAAAACTGGAACTAAGTCCATGTATGCAGCATTGCAAAAGCTTGGATATAATGTATACGATTATATAGAGAATGCTACATTTTTAAATGAAGAATGGGGTAAGATATTTTCCGAAGGGTGGACGACCGACGATTTCAGAAAAATGTATCAAAATGTTGATGCTGTAACGGATGCTCCGGCATACTACTTCTGGGAAGAAATACACAAAGCATTTCCGGACGCGAAGGTTTGTTCTATATGTAGGACATTGCTAGATTATTCATAGATTCCCTTTGAGCAATTGAGAGGTTGGCAGCAGCACCTGAACAAGTTCACCACTTTAAACGCAATATTATGTTTGTCAATCTGCAATACTTACTTACTCGTTTAATCGTTGAAATGAAATTCTTTTGTTTAATGTGTTCTGACCGCGGTGCCAAGGGCTGGGATAATAATAGTGTGGTAGTTGTAAGGATAGTGTGGTAGTTGAACGACAAACAAACTAAAGAGAATTGACAAAATGAAACGAATACATTCAGCTTGGCCGAAGAAATTACTGGCTGTATAGGGTTTTCCATGACCAACCATATTTACATGTCTATTTTGAAAAAATCACTAGCCTGCTAAAAGTATGATGTGAAAGACTTTCTACATAACATTGTCCCAATTAATAGTTTAGTTCGATACATATAATGAAAATATTTGATAGTCAATAAATAAGTATAGATGGGGTGTTCCAGAATTGTGCAATGTTTCACAACCCTACAGCTTGTTCATTTGACACAAGCCCATTCATATGAAATAGACTATTATTATAACAGCTCATTCGGGGGGTTTTTCTGGGAGATATTTTTAAATGTTTTGCAGCGATAAAGAACAGAAAATTGAAATCAATAAATTTCAGACTGATAGTCGAAAATAATTCTATTCTTAACAACATGTTTCATTAGATAATACTAACAATAAGAGAAGACGAGGAATCATGGTATAAAAGTGCTGAGAAGCAATTTCGAAGTCAGGAAAACAATCTCATGCTGGCATTCATGAAAAAACTATCTCCATCACTACAAAAAATTGAAAAAAACATTGGCCGTCATGTTGGTAATGGTTGGTAGGGCAGGACAAAATCAAATCATTTGTAATTCGAATCTGATTTGGAAAATTTTTTGGATCGAATTTGATCGCTAGTTCTATGTAAAAAGCAATTATTGCCTTTCTTATAATAGAAATTGGCTTCGCTTATGCAGATGAAAAATTATTAACTACGAGGCACTAAACATTCTGAAAGACTCACCATACTTTCTATTCAACCTTTGACCAAAATCCATAATATTTTTGTTGCATTTTGGCGTTAAAATATTAAATTTCATTTCGTTTTTAAAGTTTTTATTCCTGTGATCGATGTACGACTGATTCGAATCAATTGTGCCTCGAATTGATTCGAATATCCACATTGTCCAGTCCTATATAATAAAGTATTAAATCTGATTGTTTTAAACACTTTTTGCTCTGTGGTCGGCTTGATGTCATTTCAAAAAATTGGTATCCTCCTTCCAAGTTGAATATTTGAAGGAATCACGAGTCAAATTCTCTTAAATAATGTAAAGAATGCAATCATTTTTATGGGACTACTATATTACGTTAGAGCTGTTTTAATTAGTCTCCTCTACCTATAGCAAAAGTTGGTGCATTTTAGAACATTGAAAGATGGTATAAGGTGGTATAAGATAAAGTGGGTAATTCAGATATTACTGAAAATAGTATTTCGAAAATAAACTGGGCAAACTAGATAATTTTTATCTAAAATTTCCAACACCACAACCTACCACTAGTTTCCTTGTGCAAGAGAATCATGTTGGAATTTTATGGGGACAGTTATAATGAAAAAAATTGATGTATACCTTGTTTGATCAAAGATTCATAAACAGTTGATTTTCGCAGGACCTGTGATGCTTGGAATGGAACATATGCCCTTCTGGAACCCCTTTGGTAAAATGAAATTTAACAAAGAGATTCTGATGCTTAAATACAGAAGTCACAATGCACACGTTCTCCAGGTATGTATAACTAATGAGCTTAAATATAGTGGATTCTATAGTTCCTCTTATCTCATGGAAAGAAATTTCATATTAAAACAAAAAAGTAAACATTCGAGTAAATTTTTTTATTCATTTATTTATTATATTCACAAGTATACGTTTTACAGAATGCACCATCCGACAAGCTACTTGTATTCAAATGTTCACAAGGATGGGAATCTTTATGCAAATTTTTGGAAGTAGCCATACCTGATGAATCGTTTCCTCATAAAAACAAAGGTGCAGAAATGATTGAAGAATTAATGAAGACAAATCCAGAAATGCTTAAAATGAAACGAGAATTGGCTATTTCACTTGCTACGCTGACCACTGTATCTTGCATCGGGATATACTTCATGATATCTCGTGGACCTAGAAATTTGTGGAATCACTTTTCTGGTGTATGTTGCAAGTTTCTAAATGCCTTTCAAATTTCTAGACCGGCTTCAAACATTTGATACAATTTAAAAAATCATTGTAGTGCAACGGTAGTTGGCGATGTATAATCAATAATAAATAACGAGCCAAAGTTTATATCGCTGCGTATTGACTTCAATATTGAGGTGAACAAAATATGAATCTACATTACATGCGGTTAGGGCTGGACAATTCGATTCGGTTATTCGAATCAATCCGAATTATTCATATCAATTGTGAATCGTTCATAGGAACAAAATTCTTGCTAAAATGGGGTGGAGTTTCATTTTTTAACAACAAAATATAATCGATTTTGGTCATATTTGACCAAAATAGATTGTATTTTGTCGCTAAAATACGAGAGTCGTAACAATAAATTTCTTGATTGTCATAATGGAGACAGGTTCTAGTAATGAAAATGAGATATTAAGTTATTTATATGTAATAGTGGTTCGATCCGATTCGAAAAAAAAACAACCGAATCAGATTGGAATTCCAAATGATGGGTTTTGCCCAGCTCAATATGTGGTGTCAAAGAGGTCAAAAAGGGTTACAATTTTTTAGGATTTCCATTGCTTAAAAGCGATTGAGAGGTGTCTGGGTAATTTAGACATACCCTTTTTTTTCACCTTTGGAATTATGCAATAACTGCAGATGGCCAGTAAATTTACTGTAGTTTTTTGCAGTGTAAAAACACTGGAATTGCGACTCGATTATTTAAGTAAAATAAATGGATTTCCGAGTGCTTTTAATGGGGTGGATTTTCACTTTAAACTGTATAATTCAATAAATAGTTGACAGTAATTACCTTGCAGTGATACGTTTGGATACGAAGAAACCAGTGGTAAAGCTCGTTTCCGACGTTTTCCTCACTTTCCTTTACGGTATCTTCTATAATCTATAGTACAATCCCCTAAAATAGAAATTATTTTATTTGCGAACGAAAAACACATGTCTCGGCTTGCATTTAGGGCTGGACAAACCCGAATCATTTAGAATTCGAATATGATTCGAATATTTTTTTCGAATTGGATTGAATCATAAATTACATGCAAATACCAAATATCCCATTATACTATTAAAACTTGTATCCATTGTGAGAATCGAGAAATTTATAGTTTATATTTTATTTTCAATTCACACCTCAAGTTTAGGAGCAACAATTGTCATAATTTAACGACAAAATATAATCGATTATGGTCAAACTTTACCAGAATCGATTACATTTTTTTGGTAAAAAAGAAAATTCTAGTTCATTTGGCAAATTATTGTTCCTCTTAAAGTTTTACGATTGATTCGAATAAATTGTGCTTCGAATCGATTCGAATCACCGAATCTAATTGCTCAGCCCGAGGGGGGGGGGGAATTAAATACATCTGACCCCGCGGTTAGTCAGCTTTTCTCCGACAATAACTATACGTTTTGTGAGCTACCAAAAGGCTTTAATTTTGCTTTTCACATCTATGGAGAAATCCATTTAATTTTTGCGATGTAAAAAAGTTTGAAATTATTAGTACCCTTCCCGCTTCTTTGTATGATGCTCAAAATACATTTACCTTTACTTGCTTCCTCTATTAGGCCTTTATAACATCCAAGAAATGCGATGAAGATACTACAAAGGGGCGCGACTATTTTGCGGACTTGCGAAAAGGTTAATGATTAATTTTTTTTCCAGCCGTTTTTACTCTGCTTTATGCAGTTATTTCTCACCACCGAATATACTATCATAATTTAAGCTTCCTTTTTGTCGTTGGAGTTTCTATCTATGTAAATATATACCATTTAATATCTATTGTATATGTTTTATAATCTGTATATACAATAATTCTCCGAATTCCACGGTTAACGTTCGAAACCAAACAAGAAATCCGTATGCTGAAAGTTAGGTGTTTTTATGCATGAGCTGGTATCAATACGCCGCCAATTCACTAATTTTGTGACTCTTAAAACCAATACTTAAATTATAATTTCCTATTCTTCACGCGGAGAATGAGAATGTGATGGAATGTGATGGTCAAATACGTCACCAGGCAAAAGATTTTATGGTCATTTATAAAAGAATGATTTATACATAAATATGCTTTGTTAGGTACGAATTACTGATGGATCGCGCCGACGAAGCGCAACCTATCTGAGGTTCATATTTGACAAAGTGTAATTTCTTATAAGGTAGGGCGCTTCATTACAGAGAATAATAGATTAAGGCTTTCAGGCACTACGCGTTAAAATATTGGTATCGTCTTACCGTTCTATGTTCAAACGAAAATTTGAAAAATAAAAAACAGATGAATAAAAGTTGGATAAAAAAGCCAAGCATTTGCTATCTTTATAAGTGCTTCCCAATTAAATCGGATCAGGGTTGTGTCAATGAGACGCGATTCATCTGTGGCTCATGCTTGTCGAAATATGATTCCCGTTTGGGTTAAGACAAGATTCTGAGCCTTGCCTTTTCCCTAAATTCGCTAATAGATATATCACACGCTTTGGGGTTCGATTTTCATGCGGATGTTCATTGAGAGGGAAAGTTTTCCAAAGTTACTATTGTACTAGAAATAGCAGGAATCAAGACTGGACAAGCTTCACATTTAAAATATTATATTTATTGGAACTAGTTTTAACACCGTGCAGATCAACATGACCAGGGAAGCAATCTGCAGGAATTGAATTCTCAGCATGGAAGTTCGTGGGAAAATCTTTCTGCACAAATTTGACTGCGATGCTGTGCAACTGCCATTATATATAATGCAAATGCACGAACCGGTATAATATCTGTGTAACGTAGAACAAAGTGAGGCGAAGGTCTGGATTATGTAGAATAAAATTATGATCTTATACTGTTCTACTCTCCATTTCGTCTTATTCAAGCATCCTTAGGACCATGGTGGCGCACGAATCCACTTATCAAGTGGAGTGAGACAGAGGGTAAACATTCGTTTCATAACAGACCACGAATGCATTAGTTAGTTAAACACTATATGTTTGAATAGTTACAAAACTTGCAGACCAACAATATACGTAACGTGAAATAAAAGCTTGCATATCTTAATGCTACAGCCTTTTAAAAAAAATGAAGATTATCGTAGCAGGTTATCCGAAGACTGGGACGACGACATTATGCGCAGCATTGCGAATTTTGGGATATACAGTTTACGATTTTGAAGAAAATTCTTTTTTGCTAGTTGACGAGTGGATCAAAATATTTAAGCATGGTTGGTCAACAGAAGATTTCAAAAAAATGTACGAAAATATTGATGCAGTAACAGATTATCCACCATGTTGCTTCTGGGAGGAAATTTTAAAGGCATTTCCTGATTCAAAGGTACTGACTAAGTCCAATTTAACATTTGAAAAAGTTCACAAAAATTACTAAATCAGAACTGTGACATCCAAAAACAAAATAAATAAGGTTTTCAAAGCTAACAAAACGAAATGTTTTGCCAGGAATGCGGTGAATAGGGTGGAACTTATATATTTGCAAATAGGCTACAACGAATAAATCTTTTTTATCTTGATTTGGAGCATAGTATAACGTTTTGTTGATTTAATATTGACATGGTCAGAATTAACGCCAACGCATTACAATATATGAGGAACCATACCATAAAAAATTAAAAAATGGGCTCAAGTCTAATTAAATATATACTGGATCGGGGAACAATGCGAATTATAAGCTGCTCATATTCGGAGCAATTAATGTAGAAATGATGACCGCATATTTTGACTGCATATCTTCCACATAAAATACCAAACCTTTTTTGATATTCAGATTATCCTGATGTTGAGAGACGAAGATGCATGGTACAAAAGTATGAAAGGGCAAATGAGAGAATTTGAGTCAAAATTTATTTTTCGGATTTGGAATTGGTTATCTCCAACTGGTAGAAAAATGTTGTTTACAACTAAGAATTTTGGTAATGAACTAGTGTAATGTTTGGGCAGGATGTCGATTGCCTAGATTTTAGTCCTGCATACACTGTAACATATGTACACTAAATGTACCATTAAAGACAAGCTCACTGCAAATACGTTCACTGAGTGACGCATAGCATTTCCTCGGCAAAGGATTAAAAATATCAGCACGAAAATTCGCACTCCTTTTACACATATTGCAACTCTTATTTTACTTTTTTAAAATTTTTCCCAGGTCTTATGACAATGGGCATGCATGCATCATTTTTATGGAAACCGTTCGGATGGACTAATTTAAATAAAGAAATGTTGAAGATGAAGTACAGAGCCCACAATGCATACGTTTTACAGGTTTGTTTTACATACAACTACTCTTCTTGTTTATTTTGTGGAAGTAAATCTGTTACATTAAATTGCTCATTGAAAATAAACAATAATTGGCTTCCCGGGTGATAGTTAAACGTAAGTTGACCACAGTAGTTGTCCATATATACCGCCATTGCATTGAAAATATCGCCTTCTGAATTTTCTTCGGTGTTGTCCAAAAGCTGCAATGTACGTTTGCCGTGAGTTGCTTTCTTTCTAGGTTTATCAACGCTTTTGAACAGTCGAAGGGTACCGATTATTTGCATACATTTGATATTCGCAGTCGGTCTTCGATTTTAATTAACGCAAAGCAAGGACGACGTGTATTGCTGTTATTGTTCTGTTATATGCAACGTAATGCATTCATCCTTAAGATAACTTCACGTGTATCGTTGCCTTAAATTGTTTATGCGTTATATTGATAGTATGTGTTTAAAGAGTGAACTAATTAGAATGATTGAGTATATCTCCAATATTGAAACAAAGGGTAACGGTGAAAGTTGGATCCTTAGTCGCTGTCTGGGCCGCTGCTTTTATTGCGTTGCTCATCCAAGCGCATTCAGAATCGGGTAGCACAGTTAATTTGCCCCAAAACTTTTTTTGGCCCTGAACGGACCAGCTCAAGTGACTACTATTACTTTCATCATTTTACAGTTGATATTCAACATAAGGGAAAAATTCTAAAAAAAATGTAGGGGAATTAATCTACGCGAAAACACGAATATCCAGACAATAGCCTTTTTCACTAAACTATTTCCCGGATAGCATTGAATTCGATAGCTTTTAATCTCTTGTGAATAAATTCCCTTCTATTTCAAAACACGTAAACTTCAGGATAGTATCTCATGGAGTCCAAGTGGTTTTACACATGTTCCTACGATGTCGTTGTTAGCCAACTTACTTCTAGTAGACTGATTTAAAAACAAAAGATACTATGAGTGCAGGGTGTTGTCTAAATGTATTTTTATCAGCGGCCACCACACGTTCAATACCCAAATGAATCTTTCATAATCTCAAACAATATACGGTGTTTCAGTATATATAGTTATTTTTGAGATATCAATATTCTGTTCATGGAAATCTGGCATTAGAGCTTTTCGTAAATTTCTTTACATGTACAAAACGTGTTTCCATTACTTGTGTTTCCACCATATAATTGTTGTCTCAAATATTTTCAGGCGGCTCCCCCAGAAAAACTTCTAGTTTTTAAAGTAACAGAAGGATGGAAGTCTCTGTGTAACTTTTTGGATAAATCAATACCGAATGAACCATTTCCTCACAAAAATAAAGATGCCGCTGAAACAGAAGATATTTTAAATAACAGTCCGATAATACCAGGAATAAAAAGGGAAATCATGACATCAATATCAGTCATTGCAATATTCATTGCTGTTTTGGCATACCTTGTCTTAAACAATGGAATATGATAAAATGAGCAGCTTGTTCATCATTTAAATAGGGCGTGGCATTTACTTTAAATTTAATTGCGTTTAATTGTGTTCGCTCTGCCTCAAAAGTATTTTAATGCATGACCTAGACTAGTCTATTATAGCGGTTCATTTTTAACTAATAAAAATATTTGTTCATACCTATTTTGTGAAGCTTGATCCACTTATGGAGCGCGCCGCCGATTCGCGGTCCATTTGTGCCTCATGCCCAACACTTAGAGATAAATAAATAACTTAGAGATGCGGATTAGACATACGTGCCATTATGAGTACATTTACTATATTTTATGTAGCTCTCGTCATATACGTGACCGTTAGTTCTTTTTACGCACTGCTTTCCGTATTGCTAAGAGCGAGTAAATTTCAATGAAGAAAAATCTTGGTAATCAACTCTCAAGACCGCGTAGACATGAATGGAAAAATTGATTGCTTTTTTACATTTATTTGTCAAATCAAATTCGTTATATTATACGATTATCATTTTTCGGAAAAAAAAAAACGACCAAATGTTTGATCACATACTCACGCAAACTTTGAGGTGTTTTATATGATATAAATAAAGCAATGAAAGCAAACAAGATCAAATCTGCATGGATATTTTACTAGAAAGGGACTATATCTTTACGTGCTGTTAACGCTCCCCTTACTTCGTATAAAAGTTCTTTCATAATTGGTTGTTATATAGCCTTTAGCTTAATAAGAATTTAGCCCATCCTACTTATTACAAGACAGTGACTTCCAAGCTTTTATATCATGGTAGGCCTAATG
Source organism: Styela plicata (assembly GCA_963675895.2). Lineage (NCBI taxonomy): Eukaryota > Metazoa > Chordata > Ascidiacea > Stolidobranchia > Styelidae > Styela > Styela plicata. Next base: position 5,485,434 of record OZ023151.1, on the reverse strand, counting down.
TGTTTGGCCACATGATAGTGTCTACAGTATAGTAGCAGGGAAACTTTAGCATTCAAATTTCAGAAACACATATTATCTTTTATTTTAATTTTAAAAACGATAAACATACCGCGATATTGTATACAATTCAAATGCGAAGTAATATCTAATCTAATAATATTTATTATTAAGCGAGATATACGTACGATGCAGCAATACAAAGTGAATGTCTCAATTTTTCTTGAAATTCTAAGCAGGGCCGAAAAGAACAAAGCAACGGCCACTAATATCTCAAAGAGCTACTATGTAATACTACGAGTAACTGCATTCTACACGGAAAATATACCAAACAAAACTAAACCGCCGTGATAATGTTAAAATTATAAATAAACTTAATATTAAAAAATCAAAATCAATAATTGCGCCGAAGACGTGCGAAAATAAATCAATAGTCATGTCTCAAAAGTCTATCTAGAGTGACTCTAGATTTCCTTTTGTTAAGATTGAGTGACAGCTGGACCGCGCATTGACGGCGCGATCCATCAGTCACTCATACTTAATAAAACATGTTTTAAGAAAATAAATTCCGACTGGGTCTACCTCCATGTTATTCGTCTGCGGTGGATCGTTTACAGTTTAACACGAACATTCAATCGCCTAAAACTTCATGGTTGACTAGCAATACACATAATACAAAACAGAAAACTGCAAAACTCAATGTTACACTCAACCTTCATATTGCAAGAATGAAGGTTATTGCGGCAGGTTACCCGAAAACCGGGACAACGACGTTATGCGCAGCTTTGCGAATATTGGGATACAACGTTTATGATTTTATAGAAAATTCCATTTTTCTAGTTGACGAGTGGATCAAAATATTTGATCATGGCTGGACGACAGAAGATTTTAGAAAAATGTACGAAAATATTGACGCAGTAACAGATTATCCAGCATGTTGTTTCTGGGAAGAAATACATAAAGCATTTCCTGATTCAAAGGTAGGGAAGCGAATAAAAACTTATTCTAATATCTTACTCTGGTTTTTGGTTTTTTTACTCTGACTTTTAAGAAATGACCTAACCTATTTCCGTAGCAGGCGACGAAAAGAAAACAAAAAAGCGGTAGGTGAATTCACTATCACACATCACTGAACTAGTGATAGTAACCTTGGTAAAAGTCAATCTTGGTATATCATAGGTAAAAATATTTCGAAAATAAACTCGGAAAACCAACTTTTATTCAGAATTGCGAGAACTACACCCCGCTAATTATAAAAAATTAGTTTTCATTTGCTGTAGCTGGTGTTTTTGTTTATCTGTACCATGTAAGTACTCGTTAGTTGGTTCGTTTTTGGTACTGCACTTGGACTTGCTTTTAAACTGAATTTAATTAAAGAAAATTTCAAATTCAGATCATTCTGATGATTAGAGATGACGACGAAACTTGGTACAAAAGTCAGGAACGACAATTGAGAGAAAACGAGTCAAAACTTCTACTTCGCCTCATGAATTTTTTGTCTCCCACTGGCAGGAAGGTGCTGTTTACAACTAAAAATAACGGTGAAGGGCTTTTCAGTATTTCAGTATTGTTTGAAAATTTCTTTTATTGCCATGATTCTCAGATGAAAAAAAAACGAGATTACAGAGTAGTGTGAGTAATTTCCCGTTATATAATTTATGTTTTTAGGCATTACAGTTTTATGGAGTTTCACGCATGATATTTATGAGCATACAACTTAATTTTTTATAATTGTAACATGATTTATATTCATGTTTTGGTTTAAATAAGCCCTCATATATTTCAAAGTATCGCTGCGTGTTCGAAGCAGTAGTAGTAGCATTCGAATGCATACGGTGACATCATGTAAATAATATATCCACAAACTTCAGAAAACTTCCATCGAAGCAAGTTTTGTTATGCAGAGGTCGCTGATGGATCGTGACACCCAGGCGCGGTCCGTCGGTTGCCCCCTGCTTAACAAAAAAAAACATGAAATATCTTTTAGCAATTCATTTTCTAAAATGCAATAAATCCTCAAAACACGATCATTTCACTAAAATTGCTGTTTTGTTTCGTCTATAGGACGTATGGCCTTAGGTGTCCATACACCATTCTTATGGAAACCGTTCGGATGGACATATTTGAATAAAGAATTGTTCAAGATGAAGTACAGAGCCCACAATGCATATGTTATGCAGGTTTGTTTTGTGATTATCTATGTTTTACATCTTGTGGGAGAAAATCAATTTGAGCGAAGTTATCAAGTGGACCATGAGGTCACAATCGCCCAGGTCAGATACAATTCATTGCACTTGCTTATGCGGTTCAGTTCTGCTGATTGTTCTGTAGCTATGGGGGGATGGGGGCAGATTTACATGTTTTGCAGTTATTGGCATATCAAATTTAGTTAGAGTAAGCACCCTCACTCATGCTATCTCATGTTCCACTTTTTGCGTGAAAATTATGAGTTAATTTAACTATGTATCCTGAATAGCCCAATGAATTTGGAACATCCTAAGTCTTGAATTCTAGAATGCGCTTTTTTGAAATGATAGATGGGCATATACTTTGTTCCCTAATTTTACTAAAGTTTGACCTAGAATAAGCATTTAAGCACTTTACTCTCTTTGCCTATTCTGAGATACTGAACCTAATCGAAATTGTATTTTGTAAAGGATGGCGGGGTGTAGATAGCGCCCGGTTGAGTGATACATCAATGGACCATAACCACATAATCCACAAATTTTTTTTATATAGAAATAAGCAATACCGAGTGCTGAATGATGGATTATTCAGCAACTCTTTTGCGTAATGGTATTTAATATATATACAATATATAATATATATTGTTCAAACATTACTTAAATAAATGCAAGCCATTAGTGGAAAAATCTGTCCAGTTCAGTGATGTCAACTCATTTTTTTTTTCTAAAACTTGGTAAAGTAAAACGAATTTACCACAAAATTAGATAACGTATTCACTTTCAAAATTAGATAGTACTTCAATTAATAATCAAGTAAAATAGGTAATCACTAATGGGTGCATTAAAGACAATCTTAACTGATTCGAATGTTAAATTTTTCAAAGAGTCTCTATTTCAGAAGCTTTTTTCACTGAAAATATAATTTACCTAGTTTTTAATACTAGGTACCTAGTTTTTCGAACCTTGTATCTTGTTGTATCTTGTATCTTGTTGTATCTTGTATCTTGTTGTAAGTTAATTTACCTATTTTCCCTAGTAAATTTACCAGGTAAAACCTCGTATAGAAAACTCGATAAAAGGTAAATTGGGCAAAGCTCATATCAGTGAAACTAGGTGAAAGAATTTTAAAAATTAAACTTGGTAGTACTAGGGAGACTAGGTATATTTACCTAAAATTGTCAACACTAGTCCAGTGGTTTATGTTCACCAAATTTAAAAATCATTCATAAATTTGTCATAAGTATAATATTCATCTTCTAATCCCATCTTCGGGATTGCATTCGGACTTTTTACAAGTGATGTTCAAACTAATCTGAATTTGAGCTCTAGGTCTCAATTCAGGCAGCACCTCCGGAAAAACTACTGATTTATAAAGTTACAGAGGGATGGGAGCCATTGTGTAAGTTCTTGGATGTCCGGGTACCAGATCAGCCGTTTCCACACAAAAACAGAGGAGCGTCAGTGACAGACGAAATATTGAATACACATCCGATAATACCGATTATTAAAAGAGAAATCATGATTTCGTTGTCTATCATTGTTTTGTTTGTTTCTATGTTGATATATCTGCTTTTGCATAATGCCTTTTGGTGAATATTAACAGGTTAATTTCTTCGCTTACATGCTTATATTTAGTCGCTACTAAACTAAAAACTAAAATTCTAGTTATTTGTGTAAAAATAACTTCAGCTAATAGAACTGGATTCATTCAAGAATATTTTGTCAATTATGGCCCACTGATGGATCGCAGCGACCAAGCGAACTCGAAAAGTTTTTCCCACGAACATCTAGTCTGTGAAACTTTGTAATTGGAATGTATATTGTCAGCTGCATATCGATTCATTTCCTTTGTATATGCGCATTTCTGAAATTACATCCGACTAGTAACTAGGGATGTTACGTTGTAAAAAGTTGTATATGTATGGTAAATTTCAAATACCGTTTAAACTAAACTGTAAATACAACTCTAAAATACTAGCTAAAAGTGTAATAGGATATTCCAATGTTCCGAGTATTGCATATTCGATTTGTACGCAACAGCAAGTACGTTTTGGCATGTGGGTTATAAATTCTTGTACTTGCGTATAATGTATTGCATCGCTCGATTATATTTCAATACTCATCTCTTCACCACGTATGTACAAAGTGTTTTTTAAGCTTCACGCGATTTTGGGCTCTGTGGGACTTTTGCCTAATTTTTGTTGACGTGCTTTGTAGTATTGTGTTTCCATCATCGCTTTATAATAAATTGCATTGCATAAAATAAAGATAATTGGTGCTTGTTTTTCAAAAACTGGGACAGCAGCACCGCGGTGTGCAGCACTGCGATTTTTGAAATATTAGGAAAACTCATTCTTATTAGTCGATGAAGGAACCAAAATATTCAAAAATGGTTGGAGAACAGAAGATTTTAAGAAAAATATACAAAAATGTTGTTGCAGAAACAGATTATCCAGCATGTTGTTTATGGTAAGAATATGAAATACATAAAGCATTTCCTGATTCAAAGGTAAAGCAAAAAAGGCCAATTTTTTTTATATAAGTTCAGCATCTAGAACTGATGAAGCTTTAAATATAATTCTTGTAATGAGGAAGATAAAAAAAGAAATCGCGATTTCTTCATCCATTATTGTATTGGTTATTTCTGTGTTGTTACATCTAGTTTTAAATAATATCTATTAGTAAATATAATCAATGAGTTGAGATACTTTTATTTTTGATTCTAATTCTATTCCAAAATTTAAGAAAATTTCAGTACCACAACACCTCATTGTCATACAAAAGATTGAACTTCATTTAATTTCAAGATCTGCCGATAATAGAAGTATCAAAGATAATCCACCAATACACATGGACACGGGGAACTCCCTGCAGCATCCCAAAACTCTTTGATGTTTCAATCACAATTTCATGATTACAAAACACGGTCATCCACCCAAAAGTGTTTCTATTATCAACAATTTTCCACTAACAGAACACAACAATCTTTGAAATATCTGAGTCAAAAAAATCTGGAACGCTTTACCTGCACATCTAAAATCTCTTCCATACCAACGGTTCAAAAACCAAATCAAACACCATTGGTGCTCAAAATACTAAGTTTACCAATCTTACCCCTGCATGAGCTGATTGAAGGCAGACCTTCATAGATCTTATACCAATCAACAAATGTAGCAGCTCAGTTTTCAGACTTTACAGGTAATGGAGTCTAGAAAAACAAGCTCAGAGCTGGAAATTCCCATTATACGTTGTATTTTTTCTTGTTTAGTGAAAATACATATTCTTTTCCTTTAAAATTTTTGAAAAATTTTTTAGAAATATTTTTAATAATTTCTTTTCATAACAAATTCGATTTTGGAAAAAGTTACGAATATGTTTCTCGCCATAGCAAGTGCTCTACTGTATAGTCGTAGTCGGAGTCTAATTTTTAAAAATATTACTGTTTATGGCAAAATATTTTGTTATTGCAAAGTGTTTTCCCAGTTGTTCTTTTCCCAGATTATGTAGGTATTATTTACGACTTTGACCTGATCTTTTCTCGATTTTTCCTGTTCATGCTGGGCATAGTGCGGAAATCATTAGGGAAATCATTAAATCTTCATTTGCTAGTTCTGCTTTTGATTACAGGAGGAAAGCTAATTTTTAAGTAAGGAAAGCCATAGACTATTTTGCCGCGAGTAATAGTTTGGGTATTATTACATTTCAATCCTGTGTGGCATAACCGTGGGTTACTAGAATAACAAAAAATAAAGTAAACGAAAATGAAAAATAACGTCTTAGCATCTTTTGCTAAATATGGGTCACTGATGGATCGCGCCGTAAGGCGCGGTCCAACTGGGGCTGATGCTTGGCAAAATAGAATATCTGATTGAGATAACTGCTGATACTGTGAGACTCGACTCTGCATGTTCTGCATAAGAGAAACACATATTTTTTTCTTTTTTATAGCCACTTCTTAGAGTGGATCACCCTGACCAAGGCCCTCTACCAGCGGCCACTTATAGACGGACAGGACATTTACATATTTTTGGCCCTGCTTGATTTCTTTTTTATGGTCCTTTACAATTAATTCAAAACTGCCCGCAGTCAGGCCGAATGGTCGTAATAAAGATGTAATTTGCATCCATGTATCTGTGTTTGAATGGCCTATTCCTCACAATCGTTTTTTTTTCTTTTTTGGGGGGGGGGAGGGGGATGGGTGGAGGGCAAAGTCGATTGCTCTAGACATTTCCAAAGCCTTCGGCGGAGTTCGGCATCAATAATGCATATTGGAAAAATTCAATCGTAAGAAATGTCTAGTCAAATTTATTCAATTTGTTTATACTTTCTTATGCAATCGCAAGATTATCGTTGTTTTAGACGACCGGTGTACCTGAGAGATCGATTCTCGGCCCAACGTTTTTGATTGATAAGTATCAAGTTGAGTTTCCACAGTGTTACTAATAGTTTTATGCAAGTTCTTTTTTCGAGAACATGGTTTTGAAACTAGCGTCAATAGACATCTGTCAGGGATGGGGATTCCTTAGTTTCTATTCCTGTATTTCATGCAGCTGTTTGCGCGTTAGTGGTTTCAGAAGATTTTTTAAGTATGGTATGCCTTGCTCTGAGCGAAGTTTAATAAATAAAAAGAAAAGGTTAAAATAAAACAAACCTAGAGAAGAACCTAGCGTATTTCGGCCTTAACAAATTAATGACTGTTATGTGCATCCAAATTATTTTAATGTTGATGAATGATGGATGATGAAGTATGGAAAAACAATTAAGGGAAAAAAAGGGAATACCTTTTTTTCGCTTTGTAGTGGCAAAATTATGTTTACGACCAAGAATTTCGGTAAGACATTTGTAGTTACTAAACGAAAACTTTGGTTGATCTATTTTTGATTTTTTTTTATTATTATTACACGCAGCGTGCACTTCATCACTTCTTGATTTCTTTAGTCGGTTTTAACGACACATAGGAAACACATCATCCAGGTCGTATGATGCTTGGAGTCAGTGGATCATTTTCATAGAATGCGTTCAGAATGACACATCTGAATAAGGAATTAATCAGACTCAAGTATAGAGTCCATAATGCATATGTCTTACAGGTTTGTCAGACGTGACTTTCAGGGAAAAATTGAAAATTTGGGAAATTGCAAGTAAATGGCCGCGAAGCTTTGCTTGTTTTTTTTTTTATAAATGATCTAACGCAATTACTTTTTGGGATGATTATTTTCGTGCATTTGGCTAGCTTTCGCTCTTGGAATGAGAATTCCTGTTCTATTAAATTCTCCCGTCTCCGATGTACAATTACTTTTTCAAAAATTAATTGCGTTTACTTCGTGACCTTTAACCTTTATAATGAGAATTTTGGCGCGCAATTACTTTTTGATGATCAATTTGTTTTTATTTTGTAACATTGAACTGGTAAAATTTGATTTTTTGTTTTATTTTTACAAAACTTTCACGCGTCTTCGACTCATAATTTCCCTAATTAACTTTTGTTATTTCGTGATATTTCCTCCCCCCCTAAAATGAGAATTTATGTTTATTTTCCATTGCGCGGATTTTTATGTATAAGAATCGTTTCAATGTTGACAAAAAATAGTGCTTCCCCCCCCCCAAAAAAAAATTATTATTTGTAGCTAATATCATTTGTATTTGCATAAATTGCTTGAATGGTAAATTTAAAAGATCTTGGTACTTAATCAACGTGAGTTTGTACGCGTGGGGTTTTATATGAATACTTTTGATTTTAACTATAATTTAACATTAAAATTACTCATACAGACAGTTCCTTCAGAGAAACCCCTTGCTTACAAAGTAACAGAAGGTGAAATTGTGCAAATTCTTGAGGATTCCTATACCGGACACACCTTCTCACAAGAACAAAAAAGTGGAATAAATTATCGATACCAACCCGCTTATAAAAAATAAAACGAGAAATAGTGATTTCTTTATCGGTTTTTATATTATTTGTTGCATTTTTCAATTTTTATTTTAAAATTCAGAGTTTTTGAATGAATATAAATTTGGTCATGTTTTTTCCACAGGTAATTTTGAGTTTAGTATTTGGAATTTTTGAGGTTCAGTATTTAATTTATAGACATTGTGCTTTTTATGTTTTTTTACGTTTTTTGTTTCAAGGTTCAGAATTTCAACTTTTGAAAAATATCAGATTGAGATGTTATATTATCATTAAAACGGCGTTGATCACTTCAGAAAATGATAGTTAAATATTTGTTAAATTTGAATAAATCATTTTTCAAATTTGGTTTTCAGTGTTTCTCCATTTCAAAATGATACCCAAATATTCGTAAATAAAAGGTTAATTTTACAATACTTCAGATGGGACTTAAATCAGTGAATATTGAATTAAACTCATGGTGACGGCGCCTGCCCAACTGAGACACGCTGGACGTCTGAATTTCGAGACTTAGATATTACTAATTTCCAAATAGGTTATGATAGTAGCCAGATAGCCCCGCTCCAAACCGGCTCAGGGATCGAGAAGGATAGGTTGTATAGTAAAGGTGAAGGGGAGTTGGAAGGCGCGCGGGAAGACGAGATCAGGAAAAAACAAGCTCGCCGGGAAATGTAGGACGAAGTGAGCAAAAAGCGCGTGGTGAGGAATAAACTGCATATTGGGGGTGCGGGACGAAGTGGGCAGGGAATGACAGAAGGCTCAGGGATCGGGAGGGAACAAAGTGCGGCGATAGGTTGTATAGTAGAGGTGGAGGGGAGTCGGAAGGCACACGGAAAGAAGACATTAGGAAAAATAGGTTCAGCGGGTAATGCAGAACGAAATGAGCAAGGAGCACGTGATGCTCGGCGGTTTGGCGAATGAGATACGATACAGAGGCAATATTCGGGGGATTTCCACGTAAAGCAGGACTCTCGATCGAATTAGTCGGGACTGGGAAATCAAAGCAGAAAGAGGTACAGCGGGAGGATGACGGGTAGAGGAGAGTCGTAAGACGGTGTCCAGACGCACTGCAAGAAGAATAGTGTGTCGTCACATTAAAACCCACACACAAGAAGCTGCAACCCACCCGTAATCTTTGGCTCAAGGAAGATGGAGCTGGAAAATACAGAAAGATGATGCTTGTGCATGTTCAAGAAGATGAAATGAGCGAAAGTATGCACGACTGGAGCAGGAGTTTCTCGAAAGAGGTAGTCGGGACGGAAGCACCCCGGGGAGGAAATAAGCTCAACGGGAGGTCTTGATAATGTTGGTTAATGATGGGATGGGAGGAAAAAAGCAACGGTAATAGGTCTGAGGCTAGAAGACCAAACTTTCAACTACATTTCATATCACAAATTAAAAATTTGAAACCTACGATGGTCAAAGATTCACTGTGAATGTTTTAATTGAACGAAAAATAATTGACAAAAATAATAAAACTTGAAGGATATTCTGTCCTTGGTACTATGAAAATTTTATTTAGAAGACTCTGTTTTGTTATGATATTATTACATTAAAATGCCTCCTTAATATTCCCAATTGTTTGCTTTGTTCTCTTCTATCAAAATTTATTCCACATTTTATCACACTTGCAGCAGGAATCAAATACAGATTGCGTCTCGGCCAATACTAAGAATAAAACGTAGCCGTTGTTAAAATTATCCGTTGGTTGCATTTATTTATAAATATCTTTAGACGTTGACGAGAGATAAAGTACCGGTTCGCAGAGAATTTCACGGTCTATTGCCTACACAATTAAATAACGACAGGAAACATCGTGCCCATGACAAATTCCGTTGTGTTGATGCCGATAGCTTGCAAGAATGAAGGTAATAGCTGCCGGATACCCAAAAACGGGAACAAAAACGATGTGCGCAGCATTGAGGATCTTGGGATATAGTGTTTATGATTTTGAAGAGAATTCTTCATATTTAGTCGACGAATGGACTAAGATTATTGACCATGGCTGGACAACTGAAGATTTCCGAAAAATGTATCAAAATATTGATGCTGTGACAGATTACCCAGCTTGTTGTTTTTGGGAAGAAATATATAAAGCATTTCCGGATTCGAAAGTGAGTTTAAGCAGAAAAAATTACTGTTTGTTCGTCATTGTCAGCCCATGTTCCGCTTCAATTAGTATTTTTGATCTTTACCCCAATAAAAGTTCCTTCGCCAGATATAGAGTACTAACCGTACCTAATTGGTGCAATCCATCAGCAGGCTCTGTTTGCCAAAGTATGTACAGATAAAAAAAATCCCGATTGCTTTGCTCAAGTTCTGCAAGTCCATTACCAAGTAGCCGAAGGTGTGATCATTTTTAACAAGCCTGAAAAGATATTAAGATAGCTTTCTCAACAGGAAAGCCATTTGTGTTGCATATCAATCACGCTTCCCAATAAACTATTCTACGTTGTCAAGTATGAACCATGGATGAATGATGAAAATTGTTTAATTGGGTTTTACCCAGCGCTTATCTGCTTAATATAACGTGTTGCTCAGTTTTTCCCGACGTGCCAAAAATGGATATATTTGTTTTTGCTACATGTTTGACAATATAAACGTAAACAAGATAATTGATGACTTCTTAATAGCAAAGTGTTCCCTAATAATGAATAAGATTATTTTTAAAAGGAAGGTAGAATACTTTTTCGACAATATTTCCGGCATATTCCCAATAATTGTATGTCGACAACAATATGTCAACAATTGAACTAAGAAAAACTAAAAAAAATTGTATTAAAAATTGTTGGTATATTCTGGACCAACGACCTTCCTAAAATTGGGATGCGTCGAATGTTGTGCAACGAACTGTTTATCCTTTGTTCCACTCCTCTTGTGAAGAGGGATCCGTGTCCGACCAAGGGCACGAAGATACTTGAATAAGATGATGTCGAGAGTTAAACAACAAAAGATCCAAACCTCATTCCACTAGAGAAAGAGTGGTAAATAAATCTTGTAATATGTGGAATACGATTTGGATCTTTTGTCGTTTAGCTTCCTGAAATAGGTTGAAGAAGTTCTTTTGAAATAGATAATCTTGATGATAAGAGACGATGAAGAAACGTGGTACAAAAGTGAAGAAAAACAACTGAGAGAAAATGAGGGAAAACTTATTCTTCGGCTCATAAATTTGTTGTCTCCGACCGGAAGAAAGTTGATGCACACTACACGAAATTATCGTACGGTTATAACGTAATTCAAAAAAATGTTTATATATTATTATTGCAAAATGTTTCATATTTAGTAAAGATCATCAAGGCATTAACAATTTTGTTGACAATATTAATTGAATGAATCGGATAAGGTTTTTATTCTTAAACTCTCCACACCGTGAACTGTCAACAATAGCCGGTTAATCTATTTAGTCCTAAGGGCCTCGAGTAATTTAAGCAACATATTTAATAAAACTATACTTCATTATCCAAGAGAAAAAATGATAGTCTAGCAAGTATGGGCCATTGGCCGTTTAATCCATGTTCATTTTAATTGAAGATGTAAATGTTTATTTCTATATAAACAAAATCAGACGTGAGCCAGACTGGAATAATGTCAGTTGCTGTGCTTCTCAGTAGCCCAAAGAAAATGAATTCCATCCGAAAAAAATTTGCCAAATGGGCAATATTTCATGATATGTCTTTTGCATATATTTTCCTGTAGGAACAAAACTGTAGAGCCTGATTTTTATCTTTTTGTCCATTGTAGAAATTGACATAAAAATTCAAAGGAAAAAATACAAGATTCTGTGACCCTGGAATGAGCCATATACACAACTCGACTGCGAAATCCACCACCAAGTTGCAGGCAGAAATAATATATATTTGTAAATATTGTAATAATAATAACAATTGTCATAACCTTTATAAACATATTTTCATCTTTAGCTCGTCTGGCGTTAGGTGTTGGCGAATCCCTGTTGTGGAAGCCTTTCGGATGGTCTCATTATAATAAGGAATTGTTCAAACTCAAATACAGAGCACATAATGCATACGTTCTACAGGTTAGTCCGATTATTTTTATATTTTTTTAATTATCGAAAATTAATTTATGAAAGACAAAGTATTTTACCCCATTGAGTTCTAGCATATCCACGAAATTAATTAAAAAATAGTGTTCAATGAATTGAAGAAAGGAACGATAATGGATATCAAATAATATCGATCATTCGTATTCCAAGATTTACATACAATAGAAAAATAGCAAGTGTACTTAAAGTGGAAATATATCATAGAGAACTCGACAATAATGGTAAAGTTCAGTGAGTGGCATCTTTCTCATTTCAGAAAGTTACTTGTATGTAGGGCTGGGCAATTCGATTCGGTGAATCGAATCGCTTCGAAGTTCAGATTATTCGAATCAATCGTGAATCGGTCATAGGAACAAAAGCATGCCAAATGAAGTGTGTTTTTCATATTTAATTACAGAATGCAACTGATTTTGGTCAATTTTGGCCCCAATTGGTTGTATTTCGTCGTTAAAATGAAAATACATTTAACTCAGCTTATGGTAATATTTGTAATTCGTAACTGTATACTCCCTAATCATCATAATGGCGACTATAATAGTAATATTTGAAATGGGATATTGTTATTTTTATGAAATCAACGATTCGATCCGATTCAGAGAAATTATTCGAATCGAATTCGAATTCCAAATGATTCTGTTTTGCCCAGCCCTACTTGTATGTCAACGTCTATTGTTAAGTATATCACACTGATGGATTGCGCCGATAACGCGCGATTCATCTGCGGCGCATGGTATAAATTAATTTTTAATAAATTATGCCTACCGATTCTCATTGTCTAGTATAGGCTACCGCGTTTCAAATAGTGAAAATTCCATTTTTTGCAGGACTTCTTCAACTCCATGCTGTCTTTTTTTTTATCAAATGTTTGGTAGGTTGAATATCTCGGGTTCGAGTCCGGCTAGTGAATTCATGCCGCGACAAAATCCAGGGTGTAATAACACGGGTAGGCTAAGTAGAACATGAAGGATCGTATCTTTCCAACGGCCCGCAACCCTCTCCGTCTATAAGTGGCCGCTATAAAAAACCGCTTGAGATAATTTTGAAAGGTGCTTAATTGCTGCTCAGCGAAAAAACAAAATGTATTCTACATAAAATATTTTCTACAAACTGCGATCAGATTATGAAAACGTGTCTGTAAGCCGACTTTATCCAATTTGACTCTTTGCATATATGGATCACTTAATTCTGGTGCCACCGAAGCACGTATTTAGGGCTGGGTAAAACCGAATCATTTGGAATTCGAATCTGATTCGAATATCTTTTTTAGAATCAGGTCGAATCATAAACCTCGTGTAAATAACAAATATCCGATTTTACTGTTACAACTTGCCCTGATTGTGAAAATTAAGAAATTTATAGTTTATAGTGTATTTTCAGGTAACACTCTCCATGTCTAAGAGCAGCAAATTTCATTTTTTACGACAAAATATAATCGATTTTGGTCAGTCCAAAATCGATTGTATTTGGTGGTTAAAAATTAAAATTATTGTTCATTTAGCAGGTTTTTGTTCATATGAACGATTTACGATTGATTTGTATTCGTATAAAGTATGCTTCGAATCACCGAATTGAATTGCCCAGCCCTAAGCACGTTTTATTCATGCCTCAAAATAACAAAATATTGATTCTGATTATTGATAGCCTAAAATTTCTTCCTATTTATATATTCGATTTCAGAATGCGCCTCCAGAGAAGCTTCTCGTTTTCAAATGCAAGCAAGGATGGAAACCATTGTGCGACTTTCTCAATGTACCGATACTTGATCAACCATTTCCGCACAAGAACAAAGCAGCCTCGCTCACCGACGAGATTCTAGATACAAACCCATTTGTACCTAAATTAAAAAGAGAGGTCATGATATCCATAACTGTAATTGTAATTTTCATTTCCATTGTAGTATATCTTGTTCTAGCGAGTTTGTTCTAAATTTACGAATGATCAGTTTATCAGTCCGATTTTACCGTCTAATAGGACTTGGGTTTAACTCTTGCCAAGTCACCTGTGCGCATTTCTGCACTAGGACATAAGTACAATAAATATCATTCTTAATTACAGTACTTGTATATTTCCAACTTCGTAACTTTGTCAATACGATGTATGCCTGTATGGACTGTTTATAGGCTTGACCTTCCTTTGGGGAGGCAGAATGCTAATACCAATAAAAATTTCACTAAAATCATGACGGGGCATTGACCATACATCTCCTTTTGTGAAACATGAGTCACAGATACACTGCGCTTTGACAGCGCGATCCATCAGTGACCCATGCTCAACAAAAACTGTTCTCTTGAAAAAAAAGTTATTATTAATTTAAGCGGATCATCTCTTGAAATTTAGATTGAGTTTTTGTTCAAATGTTTCCAATTTCGTCTTATTTTTCTACATTATTGAATGATTTGATCGATTATGGTTCTTTCAATGTATGGCTGCAGCAATTCTGGGTGGGCAATTCATTTTGTCTATCCGAATCGAGTCGAAACACAAATTATTGAATAATCGTATATTAACGTTAACAATTTTAAATAATGCGACCGATTTTAGAAAAATGAGAAATTTTTTAGTAAAATCGTACCTATCGTATCATGATAATTGAAGCATACCGCAATCGTAATACAAACTATTGATATTCAGTTAGTTGGGTTGCTAGTTGTTTGATCCAATTCAATCCAAAAATTTAATTTGAATTCTAAATAATTTAGTTTTGTCAAACCGAATTCACAAGCCAATTGCGGCATGGGCATCTACTTCAACTCAAGACAATTATTACAAACATAGTATTTCATTTCTATTAAATGTTTCATTTATATCAACTTTCATTATTCTACACGTCTTGTCCCAATCAAAAAATTTGGCCAAAGCGTCGACGAGACGCGGTCCACCTGTGTCTCATGCTTGACAAATCAAAATTTCTGATTGGGATGGCATATCCCAGTCCGAAAATAATTGAGCAATCGAGTTTAAGACACTGCTGGATCGCGCCAACGAGGCTTGATCCCTCTGTGGCTCAAGAGAGACAAAACAAAAAATCCTAATCGCAAAAACTGCAAAATAAATGACCCAAATCCAAATCTATTCAAAAAAGGTTACTTGGATGTAAAATTTCGGTCGCAAAAATCTGTCAAACAAAATATAAAAAATCAACTATTTCCATTCAACAACATCTTGAAGTGTATCGTTAGAGAGTTTGGGCACTTCATCAGCCACATAAGTGGGTCTTATTTACGTAAAAACAAAACTGAACATCTTGCCAACGAAGTGATTACGTCAAATCGAGTAGTTTCAACAGGAACGCTGATGCTTGTCGAGTCAAAGGTGACTCTTGTTCATTTCTTCGCTTCCGCACTACAGTTACAGTTATTTAAGAAAATAACAAAAAATAAATTAAAAAAACATTCTGTCGAGTTACTGGACAAAATAGCGTTCTTGTTTTCCCACATGGGGATGCAAAAAGAGGTAGTTTGAACAGTATTTGTTATTTAAGAAAGGTATAATTTGAGTACTGTATAAAGCGACATCTCGTAATTCATGCAATGTATACAGCAAAATTTTTATCCGTCGAGAAAAGGTGTAATGCATTTTAAGGTTTAAGCGTAGACCCTGGCCGGAAATTTTATTTTGCCAAGCATACGTCAAGGATTGATCCTTGAAAAACGAAGGTTGGGTTTAACCGAATCATTTTAAATTCGAATCTGATTCGAATATTTTTCAGGATTGGATCGAATTACGATTTTTCTGTGTATACTTGTTTTGCGATTTCCTTCACAATCCCCTCCATTATTAAAATTGAAAATTTAATGATGACGAATTCACTGATAATGACTATTAGAGACAATGTGATAATTGTTTCCAATTTTGCCTAATTTTGAAGGGCACAGATGGAGTCGCCAAATTTTTTTTATTGTTAAAATATGATAAATCCACTTTATTTTATAACCTTTTGTTCCAATGGCATACTCTCGAAAGATCCGAATAATTCGTACTTAAGATTGATTCGAATCACTCAATCGAATTGCTCAGCTCTATGAATGACGCATGCTTGACGAAACAGCCAATGCCGTAATTTTTGATCTGGAGATTGATTATACAATCGCAGCCGTCAACAATAATAATGAATATAAAATGAATAGGGGATTTGAAAACTGAGACAAAAAAGTATATTTGCTTCGTAACTTCAGCACTGATATTAAATATAGCAATAAATAACATTCAAATAATGAGAGAAACGGTTATGCCGAAATATTGTAATCGATATAGACAGATCAGTGAATAATATCCGTATTTAATTTGGTCAACAGCATAAAGAAAAAATTCTATTCTTGTTTCTATTTTGTCGAACACGAACAGATATATAGACAGATTGATTTAATTGTGCTTTATGTTCAGCAAAATAGATGAAGTTCACAATGTCAGATCTCAAAATACATCTTCATTTCTACAGATGTTAGTTATAACTTCTTTTAACCATCATCTAACAAGGTTAATAAATAGGTAACATGGTTCTCATGTGCAACCGATTTGGCTAACGAAACCCATTTTTGTCGGATATTGGCGATATTTCTGCTAGTTTAATCTTTGCTTTGATTCATCTAGCTGTAACTATGAAGAATGCAAACGAGTCTAAATCAAGTGATGATATTTTGGCCGTTGATTCAAATTCATCGGATATTCTATACAAACCTAGGCTCGGTTTAGGATCAACAGACAATGAAAATATTGCTCTAAGGAGAAATCATCGAGAACTTGAACTTCTTTGTAGAAAACAAAAAATGTTGGGAATTGAACAAGAATATGTGATGAAAATAATTGACCTGAATTCTAAGAGCACTCAGGTATGTTATGAATTAATTTAATTAATTATTTTCTTCTCGGGTGAATAATATGCATAATAGTCTTCAGCTTAAGCACGTCGGAAATTTTTATTTGATGGCCTAGAGGTTAACATGCTGGTGTACTCAAATAAACTGTAGTCAATAATGCTGTAGGTTGTTACTAACTTTACGCCACTATTTCTAATTGTCTTCCTAATCCCAATCCTAATTCTAGAAGAAGGTTGACTGTTCGACGTGTGCCTATACGAACTCTTATCGTTAGGCATAGACTGTTTCCACATAAGAATATATCCGATGTTTATAGACAATGTTATAAGAATAAGATGATTATAGGGATCAAGCAGACTTCTTCTTCCACAAAAATATCTAAACTGCACAAAATTACATATTTTTGTGCAAGCGTGTGACGCGGGACATATTCAACAGGAAATTGTAATACTAAAATTCATGTCATATCATTGTGTGATCGCAAGAATTGATATAGTGTCGCACGAGAAATATTCTAATGGAGAGAGAATATTCTAATGGATCATGCTTGATAAGGATATATGATGTCGCGACCATCATTATTGGCTCATTCTTGATTCTATACATTGGAATGTTGTCCACTTAGGGTGCAGTTGCCTTTGGCTACACTAGCATCGCAGGTTGAGGATCTCGAGTTCGAATCCGGCCAGCTAATCTATGCCTACCACTCCACACAGGGTGCAAAAACTTGGGTATAGGATAAGCCAAACTGGAAAGATCATGTCTCTCCAAATATACCACTATAAAGGGATATACCGTTATATCGATCACTAACGGGCATTTGGAGCACCTGTATTGGCCTATAGTTCGATACTACACGTAAATGCATTCCAAAATAAATATCGTAAAATAGTTATTTCGGAATACATCATTTCACTTTGTTAATTTAAAAACATAATTTTTGCAATGAATATTGCAATATACGCCCTTACGAATAGCTTTTCCAAATCGATTTGGGCAAACAATATTTTCAACCCAGGTAAATTACAAACGATTGACAAAGAGAGTCGGTCGAATCAAGTCTCATCTAACGGAAGAAGAAATAAAAGAAATGGAAAATGATGTCAGGAAAAAGGAGTTTGCAGAGAAATATAGAAAAATATTACATGAGGTAATCCTAAAGCCGTTAGAGATGCGTTTTCTTTTAAAATTTGATATATTATGATAAAAATGAAAATACAAAAACTTTGATAGACAATAGACGACTCTCCAAATAAAACGACAGAAAATGAAGAAGATGAAATTAACGAAGAAAACACGGATCAAAAGACACCTCTTCCTCCAGTTGTGGAAGAAAACGAAACGGAAGGTTCCACGAAAAAATCTACGGCTTTGGAAGACGTGTAAAACCTTGTTTTGCTCTTAATTGTTAGAAAGAAATTGAGTTTTTATTTCTTAACATTTAAGAATCAATTCGGTCAATAAGAACACACATGCAATTTGGGCAATTCGATTAGCTAATTCAAATCCATTCAACGCACAATTTATTGAATTAATCATGATAAACTATAATTTTCAAAACCGATCGAAATCGATTTCATTTTGTAGTTAAAATGTGTAAATTGATGCTCTTAGATAAGGAGTGTGGCTTGAAAATACACTATTAACTATAAATTTCTCGATTTTCACAATGGAAACAAATTATAATATCAAAAATGGGATATTTGTTACATGAAATTAGTGATTCGATCCGATTCGAAAAAATTATTCCAATCAGATTCGAATCCCAAATGATTCAGTGTTGCTCTACCCCAAACATCAGGTTGGCATAAATTTAAATTCAGCTAATATATATCCACTTGTTCGTTTGTTTTTTATTTTGAAATTTGATCAAATTGATCGTTTTGTAGATGAAAGTGACAAAAACTATATGCTCCGTTCCGTGTTTGAAAATAAGATGATTTTTAGAAATATTTTTGCAAATTGGTTTATCATAGCTCGAATGTTAAGAGCAGAATTTGGTTAAGTATAGGAGAGCGCTGGTTTGGACTGTTAATGCACAAGCCCCTTGTGGATTATACGTAACAAAAGGAAGATTCTTAATAAGACATTAGCTATCATGAAAATTATGGGTTAAAAAAATGGGTGTATCAGTTCAAAATTCTAAATACTTTCCACACTGACAAGCAAATTGCTGATTTCAGTATTTTTAGCGATCGGAAACAATATAGTCAAACATCACAAGGTCGTCGAATATCAGCCAGCAACAACGAAGGTTCCAGTAAAGATGGATTCAACAGGCCGAAAACCTGTCCTAACTTGGGTGGAAAACAAGGTGACTAATCTCAGTTAATCAGAGCAATTGGTTAAGAACTCAGAATGAAGACTCAACCCAGGTTCGGTGTACAAAAAATGGTGGGGTAATATCTTAACAGGATGCAAAATTTTCCAGCGTTAATTTCATTGTTTTCACACTGAAAATGTGGTTTGCTGCTCCCGTGGATTCACTGTGGATACTTGTCTTTGAGACTTTATTCATCCTCATTCTGCTTTACTCTCAAAGAACATCATTTTTCTGTGTAATTTTTATGTTAAATTCTTGCGATTTTGAGTAGGAAAACTTTTGCAAAAAGCATATACACTCTGTTGCAGAACAAGAAAATTGAAGAAAGACTTTATATAGAACAGTGAAAAGATGTATAAAGGCTTGAAAACACAGATTAATGTTTAGCTCTGATTGCGACAAATTAATTTCCCTCTGGACTAACGTCCGAAGTTTCATTTTCGCAATTTTGCCAAGCAATAAGCTGAAGAGGCAGCAGCACGTCAGTCATCAATATTTCGTATTCCGCCGCTACTTTTCTTACACTGTGATAAAATGCAGAAAAAGCATCGCCATTCTACAGTAATTTCACTCGGTGATATTAAAATAAAACTCGAAAATAGTCTTTTTGGCCAAATATAGACTGTTTATGGAAAAACGCAGGCATAATTGTCTTTATCAGAGTCGTTTCGAACTTTAGAGATATGCAAGTACTGATAAAAACCAGTGAATTCACTGCATATTTGTCACAGTGTACTAAAGGTCAAGCTTGATAAATAAATTTTAGAAAATAGAAAAATTGTGTTTATTCATTTCCTCAGGTACTGAAGATCCTGATTCCGTTGATTTTGGTGAAATAATTCCGAGTCTTGAATCTCTACTTGATCAACTGCATAACGTTAAACCACAGCAGTTTTATGAAAACCAAAGAAAGTTAAAACTTTATGATATTCAACTTCTACACGAAGAGTTAGAAGGAAAAAAGAAAACTTTATTCCGGAACGTAGACGCCATTATAAACTGGTTTGTACTATTCTGTTCGTTATAGTATCTTTTTCCGTTTTGAGTCATTGTATACCCAATTAGAGAAAAACATCGAAAAAGGTTTTGTCAAGCATGGGCTACTGATGGATTGTGCCGTCAAGGCACGATCCATCTGTGGCACATGTTTGTCAAAATGAAATTTACCACGGGATATCTGTGAAATACACGTGTAGAAGTGCTCGCTCGGTGGTAAGAAGGGCAAGCGTTGCACAATCCGCTTTCATATAACACAATCACGCCACTGTCGTCAGTAAAGTTATAACTTCGTAATTTTTCGTTTTCCAATCCTATTCGTCAGTTGAACTGTTGCCATTTTTACTTCAAAAGAGTTATATTACAGCCCTTGTCGTCCATTAACAGCATTTGAAATTATATCTTGTTTATGCGAGATTTAACTTGCTTTTTGTCATTAAATTCAAAGAGAAAGGCATATCAAAAAAACATTAATTTTAAGGGACAAGAAAAAAGATGAAGCGGAGGAAGAAGAGGAGGCGAGAAAGAAGAGAGAAGAGGAAGAAAATAAAAAACCACAGAAGAGAAGAACAACGTTCATGAGATCAGTGCTCCGTAATTTTTCTATGGAACTTATGATGAAAACAATGCAATATGGTTGGACAGATTTAGGGAAATGCAGGTAAGATTTTTTTTCAAAAGTCGATCTCATTTTTTTTAAAAACGTATATTCTTATACGTCCAATGCGTTGATGAGTGTATTGTGTATGAAACATTGGATCATTTATGTATGATAATATATCTAATTGGACATACGCGAACATGAGTTATATTTGGAGCGCTGCTCAAAGGGTAAAATATTAATTTTTATTGAAATATGTTCTAAGCAAAGCTAACCAAGTGACCAAACAGAAACCAACTGATAGCCATTTATATTCGAAAAAAGCTAATACAAAAAGAAACACTCTAAGTAGTATTTTAAGTGGGAAACCTCCATCCTTACAACTGAATCGCTATAGTAGAGTGCAGTAAGCTGTATCTGTCCTTGATTTGCTTTAGCATGAATGGCAAGACATGATAGATAACTTCTGAAATATAACTTTTGAAAACCATTTTGCACTGAAACAGAGGTACAGTAAATTTGCTGGTCATTTGCAGTAAATGCATATTTCCAAGATGAGATTTATTCCAATTATGGGCTGTTGGTAGACTGTCAAAGATCAGTGATTTTGTTGCATTTTTTGTTACAGTGTACCTGCCTCTTATAGCAAGCAAAAATAGCTTTATAGATGATTCTAAACCTCATGCCGTCAGAGCAGAGAAGGCTATTTGGAAAATTATGTTTTCGATTCTTTATGTATCAGAATATACAATTGTCTCCAGTACACTGTAAAACAAATGCAGTAACATCGGTGCCCTTCTACAGTAATTTTACTTGTTATTTAAATATAACCATAGAATATGGGATGCGGTTGGAATGCACCACTGAGGTGCGTTCATCAACACCACATACTTGGCTCAAATATCTTCTACAACAGTGCAAAAATTACTGAAAATAAACAGTGACTTTACTACATTTTGCTACAGTTTTAGACATTCTTGAGTCTTTATCTAGATATCTTCGAAAGAGACCCGGTGATGATGACGAAGAAGAAAGTACAAACACATTAGCTGCTGAAACCATGAAAATTAAGATATCACATGATGTAGACGATGAAGAAAACCAACCCCCACCTCGCCCACAAATTGAACCTGGTTTTGGTCCAGATGGGAAAATGATCAGGACGGCAGATTTGTTGGGACTGAAATCAAACGATTAGATTTAGTTTTATGAGCGAGATTTTCCAAGGATTATTCATACGATACGTTTACCTACAACTTGTGGACAAGCAATTTTTTAGTTGGGATTTTATGGGCGTGATGGCCTAGTGATTAACATTTTGGCATCCCAGGTTTAATATCTCGGGTTCGAGTCCCGGCGAGTCCGACTCGTTAATCCATCCCAACCACTCAAACCAGGGTGTAATATCTTGGGTTAAACCGAACAGTAAAGATTATATAGTTTCAACAACTTTAACCCTCTGCGTCTATAAGTGGCCACTGGTAGAGGGTCTTGGTCAAAGTGATCCACAACAAGTAGTGAACAAATTTTGGTTTACTTTACAATGCGGAGTCTCAACTTCAAAAAATAAAAAATGAACCTGGCAGCCAGGTTTGACTACAGTCAGCTCAAATATTTTTTAAATGGAATAAGAATAGAAGCTTAGATGAACAAATATTATTGAAATAAATGCTGAACAATATCATATCCACGAGACATGCCTTTGACACTGGAAGTTAGTTTGGGGGCCCATTAATTTTACTAATAATTTTGTTTAAAGCGAAGATAGAGATGAAAATACCCACTGAGCCCCTTTGAGCGATTTAAATCGGGTCAGAATTAGAGCTGGGCAATTTACTTGATTAATCGAATCGAATTAACCCGAAAGAACCCCAAAGTATTCAAATCTATCGTAAATCATTCATGGGAACGAAAACTTGCTAAGTGAAGTGAAAATTTCGAATTTTTAATGACAAAATGCAATCGATTTTGTCCAAATTTGACCAAAATCGGTTGCGTTTTGTCATTAAAATATGAAGACATGGAGAGTTAATCGAACATGCATTACCTATATAAGTCTGTTTATGCTAATTCGTCGGTGGTATCATCAAAATCTATAGTACCAGCACAATATCAAATATCAATTGCCATATCTTAGTTTTAACGTATACTTTAACGTATGTACGTTTATGTTTATTTTTATTAATACAACCTACGAAAAAATCGTTTGAATATAGGTTACTTTCCAAACAGTGAACTGTAATCTGTAAATCATTTAAGTAGCTGTTTTAGATAAGTTGAAGTGACCGCCAATCACACTCCACATCTTGAACATATTAAATTAATTTTTTTGCGTGGATTGTTCAATTTTACCTGTACCAAGCGGAGGAGGATATCCAAACAAATCAAAATATTTTTTGTAAGTCTCGTAAAGAGAATTCACCAATTCTGGCGATGCTTTACTGTAATATTTCTGTACTTTTACATTGTCGGTAAAATAATTATAAGAAGGTGGAAAAGTCAAGTTCGAGATTCCAAATCTATTTACCAAAAAATTTATGTCGTCCTCAATTGTGTCCATGTGAATAACGTAATCGTATTGTAATTCACAAGGAGAACATAGTCTGTGATAGAAATTCCAGTGAGGATCGGCTTGTGCATTTGACATGGGGTCTATTAGATATGATATAAAGTCATTTATTGTTATAACAGATTTGCCGCCGTTCTCTTCTGAGGTATCATTTCCATACTTCGCGTGTAGTTTGCGGGCTATAACCGCATATCTATCGCTGCGCTTGTTGTTCTCGAGTTTATCTCGGAATGCTGATATGAGACGACTGAATGGGTCTCTAACGATGATAACCTTGGCGTATTTATCGATTCTACGAGCGACTTCAATATCCTTTGCTCGTCTGGCTGAAAGACGCTTCTTAATGAGTATTTTTTCTTCTACTCCAGTTTTAGAGTATAGAGCATTTTCTTCTACCAGGCTTTCTGCCGCGGCAAGAAACTTGGATTGGCTGCGTGTGCCACACTTTGGTATTTGACAGAAAAGTACCTGTAAAATTGTTTGATAGAATTCATAAAATTTAATTTTGAAGTTGGTTGCCTGGAGTATATTATGCTGTGCAAAGAAAAATATATTTGAACACACATTTCAGTGGGAAACATTACGTAAAATACTCTGTGTACTTGTATGTTTCGTACGCGAGATCAAATCTCGGGCTTCACCACCGCGTGTTATATCTCACTGAAGGAGAATTCTCACTGATCTTCTTGTATCACGTATAAGGCTGGGCAAAACCGAATCACTTGCAATTAGAATTTGATTCGAATATTTTTTACGAGTCGGATCGAATCAACAATTCTCAAATCAAATCAAATCGAATCAACAAATAACTCATTTTTACTCTTATAAATTGTGTTCGAATCACCGAATCGAATTGCCCGGAATTGAATTGAATATGGAGAATAGAGAATGTAAATTGGCACAAGGGACACGAAGTCTTCAAGAGTAACAGTGAGGAAAAAATTATCATTTCTCGGTCGACGAGGGAGGGCTTGGCACCCTGGCCTTAATACCCCAATGGGAACACTTAGTTGTATTCCCTGTAGGTACAGGTAGTAGAATACTTCAAAAGTATTTCATGCTCATCGCAAGAATCGACTTAAATAATACAAGGTAGCGGTTGTTCAAATCTGTTTAGAATGTTCAAAGTTTAAATGGAATAAATGGAACTCGGAATGTTTCCGTTTAAAGCACAGTTGCTGATTGATTGCAGTAGGTCGTTGTTATTTGAGTAGTGACTATATGACCTCATTCAGACACTGCTTTGGTGCTTCTGGTCTTGCTCAAGAGCGAACTTTAATGAAAAATGTGCCCTCGATTCTAGGAGATGATTTGCAATGATAAAGTATGAGATACTTTAAAAACTCTGAAATAAAGAACGTCACCTTAAATTTATCTGAATAGAATAAACTTGTTTTTAGAAACGGATTTTGTGAATATATAACGTCGGATGGCAATTTTCTACCATTGTTATAATTGTTGCAAGCATGAAGCATCATCTCGCGTCGTAATCTGAATCTTGTTCCTGTCAAAAAACAATCATTCGCTAGAGAAGTTCTCTGATCATGATTCTGTCAGGATCAAGAGCGAGATATTTTCATCCCGGATCGGATTTGGTTTGGATTCAGTACGCGATTTGGGGTTCAAAGTCGGATCTGGATTCGAAAATTTCACACTCCGCAGATCTGGAAAGGTTTAAAAGACAATACAATTCACGTACAAAAGCAACTCAATAATGCTCAATGAAACAAATATTCACGCTAGTTCGCCCATATAGTTCAATAGCAAATCGCGAAACTATTTATTCATAGAAATAATGATTACAATGTAAGTTGATGATTTTTTAAGCAAGACCAACAACAGCAAATAAAAAGCAACTATTACTAACGTCCACTTATATAACGAAGAGCCACTACAAAATGTAGAACTACTACATTTCTACATGTACATATAGGACTAGTTTCTGCTCTCGGAGTAGAAAGCATCATAGAGGGCCTCTGCAACAAAGTGTAGTGAGGGGTACCACTTCGATTTCAGTGCAAATCACGGTCCAATATTCGCAATGGCGTTTGTCTGAAAGGCTGAAATATTACTCTGTTTCTATATAGTAAATTTTGAATACACAGTAACAAAAATGCAACAAAATCACTGGTATTTGGCGGTAATTTTACCTGGCGGTATTGAAAAAAATCAAAATAGATATTTATGGTCGAATATGGGGTGTTGATGGAACGCACCGCGAAGCGTCGCTCCATCAACGGTCCATATTTGGCCTAGATCTGATCAACACTGCGTTTTTTAACTTTTGAAATATCAAATTACTGTAAATGACCAGAGAATTTACTGTACTTTTGTTTCAGTGTCCGTTCAACCGAATTATAAAAACAATCATGAGTATAGGCAATAGTTACACCGACATAATGATGTTTGCTACTCATGCAACGGGTGTTGTAATTTGGTTTTACTAGAGCCCAGAGGATATACTATTATGAGAATCGTCGTTTGCTATTTAATATTGCATTCGTAGCGACCTTGTTTACTACGTTCATTGGCAGGATTTGTTTTGAATTCATTTATATTGCGACATAGATTTAGACAAATTTGAGCATTTTCCTGCGACTAATCGTGAAGCGCCTTCTGCGCAACGAAAAGGATTGCAGACTATGGAGTATGGAAATGAATTAAAAGTAACTTTATTACCCGTAGAATCATTGATCAAATTTTTTCGGCTGTAAATTGTTTCATCGACTAGTGTCTTTGGTACGTTTGTCTGAAAAAATATATTGTTACAGAATACGTTCTGACAAAAAACTGTTTGGATGGCCATAGCTTTTACAGCTTATAATAACTTATTTATTATCTTGGGCCAGGAAAAGCTTGAAAACGAAAAAAAACTTTTTTATACATCACTCGGAATATGAGAATTTAGATTTTTTATATTGTAATAGATGTTGTGTTTGTTACGATTTCGCAGTCATGCCAACATTATTCACAATACCTTGCTTCATATGTCATTTTTATATTGAAACTTAACCTTGATCTGAATGTAGCAAAATTAAGAATTCTGCAATTAGATAAAAGCATTTAGCTAAAAGCGTTAGAAAAAATCCCTTCTCGCCATTAGTTTCGTTGTCAATAGCTGTCCAATAATATGAAATCCAAAAGTCATTGAAACCAGAATAAACAATCTTTTGTATTTACAGATCCCCATCTCCAGGATGACAATATTGCATCAGTGTGTTTTTCAAATTTTTAATTTATTCGTTTTGTTTATCTGAAAATAGGATCTAAAAAATGAAAGGAGGAAAAACATCCTTTCGACCTGTATAGCAAACAATCCAGTTAAACAATGTTTTGTGAAATTCATCTGCAATGTCATCTCCAGAATATACGAAAAAAGCGGAATTTTCAAAAGGCAAAAAATTTTGCGAAAATTTCGCTCAAATTTCTTAATGTGTTGAAAACGTTACATCGGATTGTCCAGAAGACAAAATCTTGGGTGTCGGTTGTTCAAAATGTTCATATCATTTTCTTCGGATAGACAAAAAGGTTCAAATTTACATTCAACAGTATTGGCGATTTCGAACTTTTTTGTGTGGTTTGGTTGCTCGAAGAAACATTTTTATCTCCTGGCGAGATGTATGTTATGAAATATTGATTAAGTTAACCATAAATTTTCTAATATAGCCCACAAGAGTTTCAAATATATCTTTTGCTACCTTCCAAAGAGCTTAAAATTTTGAAGCATTGATCCTGTTGTTAAATTTTCTTTGATTTAGCGTTGACACACATTTAATTAAGAAAAAGCGTAAAAAATTCTTATTGGCTACCCAACAAATTGTTACATCCACTTCAGCATCGTATGAAT
Source organism: Styela plicata (assembly GCA_963675895.2). Taxonomy (NCBI): domain Eukaryota; kingdom Metazoa; phylum Chordata; class Ascidiacea; order Stolidobranchia; family Styelidae; genus Styela; species Styela plicata. The sequence goes on along the minus strand of OZ023151.1, from coordinate 5,458,124 downwards.
TCATAATTCATGCTGAAGAGTCTTCTTCCAGGACGTTTGCATTTTACAGGACTACTTCTTGGAATGGATACTTATAGATCTACAAAGTTCGAGTTGTTCGGCAGATATGATCTGTCCAGTTCGGCTTATACCCCACCCTATTTATTACACCCTGGGTTGAATGGTGGACATGGATTAACGAGCCGGAATCATCCGAGATATTCAACCTGAGATGCCAACATGTTAACCACTAGACAAGCATCGCAGTTTTTCCACGTTCAAATTTACTTAATGTGTAATGTTTTTCTCAAACTATTCGGAACACCAGAACCAATCAGCGAACTTGAAGAATTTGAACTGACAGAAAAATAAGAAAGAGATAATAATTACCAAAAAAGACATTATTAATCTTGCTGGACGGGGCGACATATCTCTGAGCCATACACTCGAACAGAAAACAACCACGATGTACAAAATGATGCTAATAATGATACCTCCCACTCTCAGGACCATGCAGAGTCACTTTCACAATCGGCTGACTGTTGGCAACACCGAAATGCGTCTGGAAAGTCACTCGAAAAATTTTCTGATAGAAAATTCTTAACTGACATTCCATAATACCGATATTTTGCCTAATATTTCCGGAGTTGCGTGAACTGCACGTACCGATTAGCAAATACGTTTGCTTCATAGTGTCGTCCATGATTATATACGGCATAACAATGACGCTAGTATAATGTAGATACCAAACAATATGTACAAGGAAACTAAAGACTGGATCCTCTTTGTTGATTTCATTTCCATGAATTCATGAATGCCACTTCGTTTCCGTATTCCACCTGCTTGTTTGACACGGTCGATTTCAAAAAACTTAGATACAATTTTGAATATGATTACAACAGATCGACGGTCACAATAGGCCACTTTGCAGCTAACGAATACACATATATTTTTTATTTATATTCATTCTAAACGAGGTCGGAAGCCGTGCGCCAACAAGGAACCAACGGTCACACACAGTGGTATCTGTCTCAGGCGGTAGGAAAGCAAATTACCACTTCTCACACGATACAGGTCTTTGCTTTGAACGCTATGGGTTTACATTCTACACTACCAGGCCTCTCCGACTGCAGAACTCGCCTGATGAACCAAATTGCTGATATTTTACACCATAGCCAAATTGAATTCACATTTCGAAGTAAACCCTGACTTATACCCAATCAGAAATTTAAGTTTTCACGAGCATGAGCCCCAGATGGACCGCGTCTTGCAGCGCGATCTATCAGTGCCCTATGCTGGACGAGAATTGTTGGTGCAAAATATATCCGACTGGATAAAGGCTAGAACTGCAACAAATTGGCACGACTTAACAATCTATAATTTGTTTCAAAAATGTTCAAAATAGACTGAATCTTGTTTTGACGCAGCGGAATGTATTGATCATAAAACTGATGATTCAATGTATCGTATTGTTAAACAAAAAAGACGCATTCTTACCGAGAAATTTTCCTATGCCTCTTAGTTCCGTATCCGTCGTTTGTTCAAGCTATCGTGAGTGACTCAGCGGAAAAATCCATTATTATTCTAGCAACACACAAATGATTTTAAAGTGCTCAAAGCACAATATCAAAATTAAAAATGCATCATTTCGGAGTCGCACAACAATTTCCAACAAATTATATGCCACTATGACGTAATCACTGTCAAGGATTATTCTACATCGGAATGTCATGAAGCAACTTTTACGCCATTATTCGCGAATACCAATTAGCGACACTGTTTCTCTTCATTAGACCGTAGAATTTATTAAAATTCAATATTTTTAAAAAATCTCAAATTTTAACATAGAAGAGGCAAAAATTATTAAGTCAGACCCAACTAATATGTAATAAAATGTAAATGCTGTATTTACCAAATTATTTTGTACCAGTTATCAGTAAAAATAATTGCAGGTCTTCGAAATTTGGAATTAAAATATTTCACAAAATATGCCTGAAGTTGTTATTAATATTTATGGTTGCAATTTTCATATCTTTACACATTTTTACAAGCAAAATTAAGAATTTTTTATTTATACATTTGGCGCATTCTGTAAAGTGTCGGTTGCATCGGCCATTTCCATAACGATGTCTATATTCCGGGAATAGCCGATATCTTGTACATCGGTGCATTCCTATTATTAATCTGAAAATCAGAAAAAAAATCGGGTAATTAGGTACGACAAAGACTCAATAATATTTTTCAAAAAATATTAATCGAATATTATATTTCGGGGTCAAGAATAAACGCAGAGGCGGAAGGAGGGAAAATATTACGACATTTTTAGAAGTGATCATACGTTTATTTCCCACGAATTATTTGTTTTCAATAGTGTCAAATGGACGAGAAAATCCAAACAACTCAAAATCTTTCTGATAAGTTTCGTAGAGAGATTTCACTAATTCTGGCGATACTTCACTAAAGTATTTTTTCATTTTAGCATAGTCGGTAACACCATTATAAGAAGGTGGAAAAGTCAAATTCAAGAATCCAAATTTATTTACTAGAAACTCCATGTCCTCCTCAATTGTGTCCATGTGAATAACGTAATCGTATTGCAATTCACAAGGCGAACATAGTCTGTGATAGAAATTCCAGTGTGGATCGATCTGCGCATTTGACGTTGGATCAGTCAGATATGAAATGAAATCATTCATTGTGACTACAGGAGCACCACCCGACTTCTCTTCTGAACCATTTCCGTATTTCGTGTGTAATTTGGTCGCTATGGCTGCATAGCGATCTCCAAGCTTGTTATTTTCGAGTTTGTTTCGGAAAGCTGATACAAGGCGACTAAATGGCTCTCTGACGATGATAACTTTGGCATAAGTATCAATTCTACGAGCTAGCTCCTTGATATTTTCCGCGTGTCTGACAGACAGATGCTTCTCGATAAGTGATGCTGCTTGTGCTCCCTTCACAGTGTCCATTTTCTCATTGTCTATAAGACCGGCTGCAGCGGCCAGAAACTTTGCTTGGCTTTGTGAGCCGCATTTTGGAATTTGACAAAAAAGTACCTTTGAATAGAAAATCGACGGAATTACACAAAATTTGAATATGCAGTACTAAATTTAGCTGAAAAATCATATTCTAATGATATATTTTGATCGTAAAAAGCAGGAAAATGTGAATTCATAAACAAGGAACGCCGGAACACAGGAAATATATCAAGTTATCCTAAATGTAGTAATATATTCTAATGTGTTCGATAACCGAATACATTTCACTGCATCAAGGATGCCGTGAAATATGTTCGGTTTTCGTACACATTAGAAGATATTGATATATTTAGGATAACTTGATATAATTCCGCTGCATACTATACTTTTTTATCAAAATATAGCACATTTGCAATAAACAAATATATTTTTCAAAGAACGTGCATTACAAAAGGCGCCATTCTGAGATTTTAGCGTCTTCAAGAGTTAGTTTTAAGCTGTCATAATGACGCCATTAATCTTATCTAAACCTCTTAAAGTTTTATGTGTCGTGAACTGGATAAATAAAACTTAAATTAATGTCTGACGGACAAAAATTAATAATTAATTTGTATAGAAATTCCATCTTAGTAACGCAGGAATCAAAATCAAAAATGAATGAAACAACGTCCAATTTTATGGCAAAGAGACACTCCGAAATATAGAACTACTTGCATAAAAATGGCCATCACAGCGATATTAATGATATAAAATAGGACATGCATCACAACTAGGGCAGCGCAAAACCGAATCAGTTGAAATTCGAATCTGATTCGGATACTTATCTGAAATCAGCAATTTTCTGTAAATGTATTTTATAAATTTTCCTTTACAATTCACACTCAATATTAATTTTTTATTCGTTAAGATGTGATAAATTCACTCTATTTTGTAACTTTTGATCCTATGGCAGATTCCTGAAAGATTCGAATAATTTGCGCTTCGAATTTATTCGAATTATTGAATCGAATTGCCCAGCCCTAACCACAGCCGAATAAATTTTAATGACGTCAATATGTCAAATTTGACAATAATCGATTGCATTTTGTTGTTCAAAATGCATTATTAATGGAGGCATATTGTAATAGTAAAAATTGGATATTTTTTATTAATAAGGAATTGGTGATTTGACCATATTGGAAAATTATTTCGGTATCAGATTCGAATTACAGATGATTCGATTTTGTCGTGCACTACTCCTTGTAAATTGCAATAGTAAATATTTCAAAATCTGAAAAATACATGGTACCTTAAATCTGTCTGAGTAGAACAGACTTGTCTTTAGAAACGGATTACGCCAATATATAACATCGGATGGCAATGATTTTTCATCATAATATTTTTTGCAAGATTGAAGCACCATTTCACGTCTTAATATGAGTCGTGTGCCTGCCAAAAATAACCGTGTACTAACAATACAAAAACGGTTGAAAAGTAAAAGCAAACACTCCGATAACGTAAATAACTTAAGGTGTGCATTTTAAGTTGAGTTAAAAGCATTCCGTTAATGTTTAACTTTAGCTACAGTGCTGTATTTTTATTTATAGTTTCAAACACCTGATTGAGAAATAAATTGAGCATGTTGGGACGATGTTTGCTTGCTGGTTCATCCTGGTGACAAAAATTTCCCATAAATTGTTTAATTTTTGTATATATTTATATCTACTAAATGTAGATGAACATTGCGGGAATATCTAAAATTTTATATTCTTTTTAATGCCCCATTGAAAAAAAACTATGTAGTAGAGTAGGGGCTATATTGGGACCGAATCAAGATTTTTATCGAATTGGAAAAATGTACCATTTGGATGATTTTAATACATATATCCGTGATTTGGTAACTTCCAGGTAGAGTGTTTCGAGTAAGAAATAGGATGATATGATGCAAACCTGTATTGTTATTAAAATTGGATTCGGTTTGGAATAAAAATATCCAGAATCGTTTTGATTCATCACAGCATCATTGATTCATTCATAATATTAAATAACAACGGTAAAAGACTCCATCAAACCGTACAATGCATCACGGTAGAAACGTTGACAATGGCCAATAAGAAGGAATAGGAGTATAATACAGTACTGAGTACATATTACTGAACGCAACAAAATGCGATAACAAACAGACATAATGTGAGCACTACCTAGTTGGAAAATTTTTGTCAAAACATGTTTTGTTTTGATTCATCACAGCATCATTGATTCATTCATAATATTAAATAACAACGGTAAAAGACTCCATCAAACCGTACAATGCATCACGGTAGAAACGTTGACAATGGCCAATAAGAAGGAATAGGAGTATAATACAGTACTGAGTACATATTACTGAACGCGACAAAATGCGATAACAAACAGACATAATGTGAGCACGACCCAGTTGGAAAATTTTTGTCAAAGCATGTTTTGTTAGGTATGTGTCACTGATGGATCGTGTCGATAAGACGCGGTCCATCTGTGGCGCTTGCTTGACAAAATAACATTTCTGAATTGATTCGAAATTACAACTAAAACGACTTAAGATGGTGGGACAGGATACATATTAGCAGAAAGACGGTTGAAAAACGACTAATAAACTATAATAATAAATAATACTGCACTGAAAATCAGCTACGTCTTGATGAAACTACACACTCAGAAACAGGGCTGGGCAAAATCGAATCAGTTGTCATTCAAAAATCTGATTCCAATATTTTTTCGAATTGAATCACTAATTCCATACGAAGAATTTTTCATTTTTTGAACACAAAATACAACTGTATTGCATTTTGCCGTCAAAAATGAGAACTCCACCATATTTAGCAAACCTTTTTCTATGAACGATTCACAATTCACTCGAATAATTTGGGCTTCGGATTGACTCGAATCAGCGATTCAAATAGATTTACTCAGAACCACAGAATAGTCCTGAATGTAAGCCACAATGCGTTTTTAAAAACCTTTTCATTTTTTAGCGGTTGTTAATAATTTTTCATTCAGTACCGTTCGGCTCTTTCACTGCCCTCTTTGGTTACATAACGTGTAGCTCTGTCCTAATAAGAGTCGTGTTGTCTCATTTGGATTAATTTGATGTCATTATTAATGTTTGGTAATATTAATTATTTTTTATGATATGTTAGATCTATAGTATTCTGTCCATCTCCCGAAAATAAAATATAATTTTTATTAACACTTTTATTAACCTCGCGTGGCCAATTTTTATAAAATTTAGATTTCGTGCAAATGCAACAACAACGATTCCCTTGGTAAAAGATCCCAAAATTGCACACTGTGACAAAAGTGCAGTAGGTCATTTGCAGTACTTGTTTATATTCAAAGTCAAACCGCCATATTGATGGAATACATGCCAAGTATATGTATATGGGCGATGCGTTCCGTCAACGGCCCATAAGGAGGGAGAGAAGCTGATATAATAGTTTTATCTCCATATCACCAAGTAAAACGAATGTCATAATGCAGTGATTTTACTGCATAATTTTTACCGCGTTGATGAACTAATCATAATTAAAAAGAACATGTGCGGTATTATTACCCGGAGATAAATTAGTCAAGTTTCTTCGGTCGTGAATCGTTTCTTTGGTGACAATTTCTGAATGTTTTATCTGAAAAATATAGAAATATGAAAATTATATTCAAAGAAACATTTAGTCTTTTGATTACTATAAATTTCGTAGATGGTATTACTTGTAGACCTGGGCAATTTGATTTGTTGAATCGAATCGAATCGACACACAAATTATTCGGATTGATGGTGAATCTTTTGTAGGTACAAAAACATGCGAAATAAAGTGGAATTTTAAATTTTAAACGACAAAATGCAGTCGATTTTGATCAAATTTAAGCAAAATCTATTGTATTTTGCTTTGTTCATGAAAAAAGGATCGAACATGATCCTTGATCTGTTGGAACTCTCAAACTCTCGCAGGCAGAAAATATTTGTCAAGGGGATAAGAAGGGCTGTGCAAAACCGATTCAACTGGAATGCGAAGTCGCTAATAAAAAAACTCACTTTTTTAATGATACATCAAAATACGATAATATTGCACAAATTGTCAATTTATTTGTGCTTTTGAAACAGGAATGAGTACAGCGAAGTTACAAAAATAATGTAGAAGCACAAAACATGATGCTTTTTCACATAAAATTTGCTCAGAGCAGGGCTCTAAGAGGCATATGATGCTTGAGAGAAGTCTCCTAAAACCAGGAGTACACATTATTGAAATCAATTGTGAATCGGTCATAGGAACAAAGGCATGCTGAATGAAGTGCATTTTTCCATTTTTAACGAAAAAATGCAATCCATTTTGGTCAAATTTGACCAAAATCGGTTGTATTTTGTCGTTAAAATGAAAATACATCGCTCTTAGGTAGATGCATGCTAATATTTGTAATTTGTAACTGTACATTTCCTAACAATCATAATGTCGACTATTTTAGTAATAGTAAAAATGGGATATTTGTTATTTTTAAGAAATCAACGATTCGATCTGATTCGAAAAAAATTATTCGAATCAGATTCGAATTCTAAATGATTCGGTTTTGCCCAGCCCTACCTACATGTAATGCAGGAATAAGAACTGAGGAATCACCATGCCTTATTGACACAAATTTTAAATCCATGCCAATCAACACGGCCAGCGAAGCATTGCAAAGGCAAGGAATCCCAAAGTTTAAAGGTTCTTGGAAAAGAAAATTTCGCATCAAACCAGAATGAATAAGTATGAATTAAAGGCCAATTGAGTGGACCGGTTGACAGTATCTGAGGATGGACTGCGCAGGCTTGGCGCGTGAAATCCCCTTTAGCAAATTCAGAATGTCAAATTATATTCTTTATATTAATTAGACCATTAGAGGATTGCAAATATCATTAAAATCTAAAGAAATCGCTTTATAACAAATAAATTTAGCAGAACACTCCCGGAATATTTTACCGAGGGACTCATTATAGTCTGACAAGATGTTGGTTGTGCAGGTACTATATCTTGTAGTAGGCCTTTGCGATTAAGTGGCCGTTAATTTTGTTTCTTTCAGGCACTGCTTCCTTAGACCTTGCTTAGAGTCAATTCCAATAAAAAAATCATTAACCGTGCCTCTAATAGGAGTTTCATATAATTGAAATGGTTGATTTTGAACGGTCATTATTATTGGTACTAGGAATGTCAAGAGTGACCAAAATCAATTGCATTTTTTCATTAAAAAATGGAAATTCCACTTTATTCAGCAATGTTGTGCTCCTATGAAAGATTCACGATTAGGTCTGGGCAATTCGATCACGTGATTCATATCGATTCGAAGCACAATATATTCGAATCAATCGTGGATTGTGCATAGAAATAAAACTTACTACATGAACTAGAGTTTTGGATATACACTATCTATAAACTTCTCTATTTTAAACAATAAAGACTGATTGTAATAGTAAAACTGAGCTATTTGTTATTCACATCGACTTCTTGGTCAATGCGTTTCGAAAAAAATATTCTAATCAAATTCGAATTCCAAATAATTCGGTTTTGCCCAGCCCTATTCACGATTGATTCGAATAACTTGTGCCTTGCAATGATTCGAATTCAACCAAATTAAATTGCACGGTCCTAAGTTTAACAAAACAGCTTCAGTTTGCAATGCTTCTCTGACCCTGATTTGAATGCATTAGCAATCAAAAGTTCCATTTGATCTAAAGAAATTCAATTTTGCATTTTTGTGTAAGATATGGTAAGGACGAGAAGTATAGCTTAAAATATCTAGTATTTTGAATCTAGTATTTTGAATTTTATATAGACCATTATTTCATTACCGTTAAAGTCTTTTTCCGCGTTCGTTGGAAAATATAAATTCCAAAAATTATTGTAGCCAGAATTAAGAATTTCTTGTGATTAGAGATCCCCATCTAGTCCACACATTCAATCCACTGAAAATGAAAGTTGAAACAAATAAGTCTGTGATTTCGGTATTGAAACTTTTGTATTTATTTGTTTCAAATATGACATTGGGAAAAACTAGAATGGTAATTTTTTTTGGCCTGTAACAGGGAAAATTAAAACACAAGTAGAACAAAAAGTAATGTCGTAACCTCCCTAACTTTTTTCTAAATTTGTGAACAGGATAACCATATTGCCTCACCCACATTTTTTTTCGAATAACAAGCATTAAATTCAAAAATTTCGAGCAAACGTATAAACATGCAACCGGAATACTTTTAAAAATGAAACTTTTATCTCCGAAAATCTGTCTCATAGCCTACAGTTTTAAATCCACTACTGCACATTCTATGTAAATTAATGCACTATCAATGTTCTTTAGCTAAATTATTTAGGTTATACTGCTCCTAACCTGTCAGTGAGTGAAATTCACTTAAGAAGACTGTACTCAGTGATGTGAGAAAATATTTTATATTTGTATCTATAAATACTGAACCAGAACAGTTTGTTTGCAGGTGTACTTGAAATTTCATCGCAAGTCAAGCAGATCATCATTCAAGAAAGTAGCAACTCATTTAACTTAGAATACATTCAGGCTGGCGGAGGCCCACTGGTGGCGGAAGCGGGTGGCAGAACCCTAATGCCAAATATTGAGGTGTCAGACTCTCCTCCTAAATCAGCAAATGTTATGGCAAAATTGCAAAAACCGGGAGACTTCTCGCGCGAATGCAGAGTCATTTTTCCTTTTCGGTGTGTTACGACCTAAAGGTATAAAGATATTGAAAGACATAATATGCATTAAATTCGTCCTTCATATTCAAGGATAGAAACAAATTTCGGAAAATGTTTGTTATATTTTTCCATCAAAATATGTAAGTTTTCCGTCGTTATGCAAGTTCCTACGACCGATGTACAATTGATTGTAATCAATTGTGATTCGAAGCGATTCGACTTGCCAAACTGAATTCCCCAGCCCTAGGCACAAGTAAAATTCCTGGTTGAAAAGTCGGGGAATAAGTTTGTAGGTAGGCAATTAAAATAATCATAAAAAATTGTACAATACGGTGGAATTTGCAAAAAAATAAAATATCTCTGACAATGGAGGTATAAAAAACAGCGAACCCACCAAAGGCTGGACGAAACGCAAAGAGAAAAGAATAAAGCTAAGTTTAGAGTACAAAACACCGTAGTAATGTCAAACTAGTTTTTTCCTTAAAAAAGGTAAATTGAAAAGAATTTACCACACAACTATATATAGTATCACACGGCAATCTGATTTCATTTTTGCGGGCGCAATGGCCTAGTGCTTAAACATGTTGGCATCGCGGGTTGAAGATCTCGGTTTCGAGCCCCGGCGAGTCCGGCTCGCTTATCCATGCCCACCACTCAACCTAGGGTGTAATAACTTGGGTAAGCTAAGCCGGAAAAGATCCTATCTTTCTGTAACCCTGTCCGTCTGTAAGTGGGCGCTGTTACAGGGCCTTGGGCAGGGTGATCCACTCTAAGAAGTGACTATGAAAAAAAATATATGTAGTACTTTAAAAAGAAACATGTGAACTAAGTACTGATTGTTCACCACATTTGATGCATTTTTAACAGATTCATTGGGTTGAAATTTTCGAAAAGTCTATTTTAAAAGTTATTTCATAGTAAAAATATAATATACCTGATATTTAATACTAGGTACCCAGTTTTTCGAACAAGCGGTACCTATTATGGAAATTGGGTAGATTCGTTTGTTTTACCTAGTAAATTTACTACGTAAATGGAAAAGTCGGTTAAAGTTGGAACAGGTAAATCAAATTTAGCGAAATTAGGTGAAAGCATTTTGAAAATAAACTAAGTATACTGGGTTATCTCGATACTTTTACCTACAATTGCCAATATTAAATATATAAGGGACGGTGAAAAAGTTGCTCAAGATAAGATAAGACGAGAAAGGTCTAAAAACTTGACAATGACTACCATACATTTCTGGTCATGTTAATTTTTATATTTTGCTCTAGTTTTAATCTGTTTAGATATAAATTCCAGGAATAGATTGGTTTCATAAATTTGATCGTACATTTATATGATCCCACCTACCATTACCGTAAAATGATTTTATGATGTATAATCCAACTTCTAAAGCTAATGCAAATGCAAGTGCAACTAGATAATAAAACAGGGCAGAATAAAACGTACGCAAAACAAAGTACTGGGACACCATGTTGACTTACAGTTAGTTACATGTTTGGCCCAGGCCTATCTCAATACCAAGTCAATGTTACATTCTTTATTGCACAAACTCACTTTCATTGAAATGCATTCAGATTGCAATAGATGGTTTACATTATAGTTTGTGAGGATCCAATCGTACTAGGATTCAGGTTCCTTAATATAACCTCTGCATACAATATAAGATGGGGTGAGTTTTTATACCCTCGTAAGTCGTCATTTATCGTGGTGCATAGGTATGTCGATATAATTTTCCGAATTAAGTTTTTTCCGAATCTTGGATTACAACTTCCTCATGGCCTATGGGTACGTCGACTATACTAAGTTAGAAAAAGAATTTTCCTTTCCTAATCGCAGCTTTTAGAATGTGCTTTAAAATCTCGTTACAAAACATTTCTTTCAATGATAGAATATGCTCATGACCATACTCAAACGTAGGGTGACAACTTGACATGATTCGATTTTACGATATTGATCACGAAAAGAAAGTAATCTAATAGACGAAGATGTAATGCATTGGTACGAACTGGTGGATTGAAATCTCGCATCTATTTCCCTTCTAATGTCCCCGTGAAGCAATATTAGTATCTCACTATTTCGTGTACCTTTGTCTCTCTACTATGTCTGCAATTCCATTTGTCACTGTGCCCTATTTTTATCAGAAACTAAAAATCTGTTATCTTTATTTTTGTCAGCTTAATAGCTATGAAACACACTTCTTGTCTTTATTGCTTTGGCATCTGTAAGTGCTGAATAGGGTCTTAACGACAACCTTACACATTTTAAATACTGGATATAATTAACCGACAAATAAAAACATTAAAAATGTGATCTAAAACGTAGCCTATGTGTTAAAACAGATCAATTTTATTCTAATAATTAAACGAATCTCTAACTGTAACTCAACTTGAATGTGTAGCCTGGGGGTATTGCTTGGACACGAGACTGGATTAAAAATGGCGGAATTATGTGAATGCCCTTATGTATAGAGCTGTTGAAATTTATTGTGTATTTCATCAAGAACAACTTTTGAAACAGCATAGAATGGTTACGAGAGTGTGGGTGCTGCATCTTATGTTACTTCTAGATAATATAGTATGAGTAACATAAGAATCGTGTGTAGCAGCAAGAAACGTAATGTAACTTTATAATTAATAGAACTTGATGGAACTTTGCCAGTCAGTCAAAAAATTTCATCATAACATATTTTGTTGAGGGGTGTCCTCTGTGGCATGTACTTGGCTGTCTTGCTGGTCTTAATCGCCGGGTTCCGTAATGATTTCTCTTTTAAACTAAAGGGTAATGTATTGTGGAGCAATAAAGTCTGTTAACAATGGTTAAGGGCTTTAGTTTGTTACGATCCCCGTCATAAATTATTTTTTGTTAAGCATGAACGACAAGTAGACCTCTCCGAGTCGCCGAAAGACGGAACCTCTAATGCGGATTTCAGTGCAACTCGCACTCTGTTTTGCCTCCCCATGTTCCATAACTGTGGAGCGACAAGGTCGGGTTTCACCATTTTAAGAGCAATGTTTTATCCACATATAATTTTAGGAACAAACTATAAAATCGGCAGATTACTTTCGGATTATTTGAAGAGAATCAACCGGACGTATTTAAAAAGCGGGAATGTCCAAGCACAGATTAGAATGTTTTTGCGCAGATCATTCCATTTCAATCATATCAAGTGCAGGGGGAAATCCAAACAAATGAAAATCTTTAAGATAAGTATCATAGAGAGATTTCACTAACTTTGGCGATGCTTTACTAAAATATTTTTGCACTTTAGCATAATCGGTAAAACTATCAAATGAAGGTGGAAAAGTCAAATTCTTAAATCCAAACTTATTTACGATAAACCTCATGTCGTCATCAATTGTGTCCATGTGAATGACATAATCGTATTGCAATTCACAAGGCGAACATAGTCTATGATAGAAATTCCAGTGCTCATCGACCTGTGCATTTGACTTGGGATCTATCAAATGTGAAATAAAGTCATCTAATGTAATCACAGGCGCACCATCCGATTCCTCCCCTCTTCCCTTTCCGTACTTTGTGTGCATGTTGCGGGCTGCAGCAGCATAGCCATCATGACGTTTGTTGTTTTCGAGTTTATTTCGAAAAGCTGATAGAAGACGACTAAATGGTTCTCTGACGAGGACAACCTTAGCGTACGTCTCTATTCTGCGAGCGATTTCTTCGATGTTTTTTGCATTTCTTGCTGATAGATGCTTCTCAATGAGTGATGTTGCTCTGATTTCAGTCACAGTGTCTATTTCATTTTGGTCTATGAGACCGTCTGCTGCGGCAAGAAACTTTGCTTGACTTCTTGTACCACATTTTGGTATTTGACAATAGAGTACCTGTGAATAAAGATTAATCTAAGATTACAAAATCCGAGTATTCGTAAACTAGGATATAAGTAAAAATATTACGGTATTTCCGCAAAACTGGGTGTAGTATTGATAGATAACTATTCACCTTAATTTGATTCTTCAAAAATTAAAAAAAAAAAAAAACAGGGATTTTTTTAATATATTTCAGATGGATTCCACCTAGCAGTTTCAAGTTTAAGATATCCATTGATGAATACCATTTTCCCAGAAATATACAATTTTGGTCAAGTATCGAACCATCGTGCTTCCGGGCAATACGATCGCGGTTAACCGACTGAGCCACCGAGCGGGCACACAAATATATCATTTTTTTAGGTTTTCATTATTTGCTATGGCCTGTCCTTGAATCTACCGGAGGCCCTATACGCAACAACCGTTAGGCATGGACCTTTGTAGTGACTGTGTATCCGTTCTATGTTACAGCTACCTGCGAAGTGCCTTGCTGAAGGTTACGCTCGGTGGGAAAACGATTAAGCATCGAATCATCGGCCTTCCGGACAATACGATCGCGCTTAACCGACTGAGGCACCGAGCTGGGCTACAGAAAATTATCGTGTTTAGCGAGTTCGAGTTCAAAACAGTTTAGCGACACATGGTGTTCAGATTTAACAATTACAGAAAACTGACACCTCTGAAGTTCCACAAACAGTTCATTTCATATTTTAAGGTTTTACCGCGCGGGACAACCATGAACTCAATTAAGCATTCTTTGTTGAGTGTGGTATATATTTAATTAATCTCGTACATTAAGGCATAGCAATATGACGTCATAATTCTGCCTGATATTATATTCAAATTGCGTACTTTTTGAGTTTCAGTTTACAACCCTTAAGCCAATGCCAAACTTCCCGTAACTTGAAACTAGTTTGAAATACTCATGATAAATACTATAACAGAATTTGAGATACTACAATTACAGACGTAACAGCGTCACCAGCATACGATTATGAAATGTATGCTGCGATATATTTTGTGAAGCATTTGTGAAAGGAATCCCTCACCGATCCCGTGTTAGACGTTTGCTAAATTGTCAATAGTTATACACTGCAAAGTATGTTTTTAAAAAGGCCATTTGATAATTCTAACCTCCATATGTGTCAAAATGGAATAGAGCTCAACACCGATTACCACTTGCCGATAATTCTACAAGATACATATATGATAATGGATCTCTCCATTACGCAACTACGCTGTAATAAAAAATGCAACAAAAAACTGGTTTTTGTCAGTAATTTTACTTATTGGGTACTTACGGCGGTATTGAAAAAAATTAAAAATATTCTTTTTTTGGCCAAATATGGGATGTCGATGGAAAATCTCATTAAGGTAGCATTTTTTAACTTTGGAAATATGATATTACGGCAAATTACCAGTAAATTTATTATACTTTTGTTACAGTTTAGTTCAGCTGCGAGTATCTATTAATATTTCTATATATCACCACCAGCAACTCTATTTGTCACAATATCTTTGTTGATATAAAATGAACTGCCAGTTTGTGATTTTAACGTCTTTTACAGGTTTTATATATGCGGTCCTTATGGCGCCAACACATGTATGCAAAATAATTAAATCTGATCTTTTACAAGTCTCCATACAGAAAGATATTTTCACAGCGTCGTTTGCCAAATATGAGTCACTGATTGATCGCGCTGTCAAAGCGCGGTCCATCAGTGGCTCATGCTTGATAAAAAAATTCTTTATTTGGTCTGGCTCACAGATCAGATTAATGTTAATGATTAATATAAATAACATAGACGCCATTTGGATTTGTTGGTCCAAATCCTATTTTGTTCGTTTTGACAAGTAATTTTTGGTATTGCCCGATAACATAACATATGTCTCGATTTATGGCAACCATAGTAATACATCGACAAAGTGTGTATTGGAAAATTTGACGTTTTTGTTTTGTGAGTAAGTCTAGGCAGTTTAATTCGCTGATACGAATTGCTTCGAATCACGATTGATTCGAATTTATAGTGCGATATTCAAAGGATACAAAATGAGGAGCATTTTCTATGTTTTAATGGCAAAATACAATAAAATTATTTTTGATTTTCCTTGAACTTATTTCCGCCTTTCAAGATGAGGTGTGAATTGAACTTACAGTATGTTTATATGATATATGAATTTTTTGTTATGCAATAAATGTTGCTTACATAAAATACGCGAATCAATGCGAATCGAAAGAAAAATTAGTTTCCCTAATGCTTTTGTTTTGCCTCACCCTATCTATGTGAATATGCTTTCATTATGAAAAAGTCTGTCGTGAATTTTATGGTAATTTGAAAAATCTATACCAGATCTACCTGACTGAGAGCGATTATTAGGAATGGGCAAAACCGAATCATTTAAAATTTATTCGGATTCCTACTATTGTTACGAATCGGATCGAATCGATAATTTTATGCAATCAGCAAACATTGTTTCTTTATAAAGAAATCAAAAAATAAGAATGCACTTTTAATAATGTAAACATATTGAAAGAGATAATTAACTTTCAAATCACACCTCATCTTTAGGGACGAAATAAACTTGATTAAAGTCGGAAATATTTTTGCTGCATTTTGTCAACAAAATAATCAAATTTTTGAATTTGCAAGATTTTGTTTTTAAGACCAATGCCGAAATGATTCTAATAAATTATGCTTCGAATCGATCCGATTCACCCCATTAATTTGACCGGCCCTAGCAATAATAGTTCGTCAAATCTGTTTATGAGAAACGTTCGCATGTTCATGTATATATAAGTTAGGCTTGGGCAATTCAATTCCATAATTCGAATCAATTCGAAGCAGAAAATATTCGATTAATATCACAAAATACTAAATACATTGTAACGGAAGTACAGTAAATTTACTGGTCAATTGAGTAATTGCATATTTCCAAAGTTAAAAAAACGCCATGTTGATGAGATTTAGGCCAATTATGGACCGTTGATGGACCGCGCCTTCGTGGTGCACTCAATCAACACCACATATTTGTTAGAAAAAGGCGTCAGTTTTTAATTTTTTCACAATACCGCCATATAAAATTACTGTTCAGGACAAGTGATTTTGTTGCAGTGATGTTGTATGTTCAAATTGTTCAAATCTTTGGTCTTTAACGATATTTGCATGATACCTTATATTTGTCCGAAAAGAACAAACTCGTCTTTAAAAAGGGATTCCGAAGATATGCAACGTCTGTTGGCAACTTTTTCTCTTTGTCATATTTGGCACAGGCCTGAAGCATCATTTCACGTCGTACCCTGAATCTTCTTTCTGACAAACATAAATATTTGTTAACCCATCCATAACAATGAAATTGTAAAAGGAAGTATTGTTTTTTTCTATTGAAATTCAATCCGAGCAAAGCCGGAAGCAGTGTTTAAAAAGAAACAACCAACGGTCTCTTAATAGCAAAGAGCCGCTAAAAGATGTAGTAACAGCAACTGCACTCCAAGCGGAAATATTCCCGAACGGGACTAAACCGCTATGGTTAAGTGCAGTACATCGTATCTTCCCTAAGCGATGGTTAAACCATATACCACTTAAACTTAGTAATTTTTATTGGCTATATATGGACCAATTAAATGCGATTTTATGTAATATTGTATTGTCCTAAGCTCGGCGGCGCGATCCATCAGTAACCCATGCTTGACAATTTTTTTCTTCTATTCAAATTCACAATTCACTGAGCAAGGCCGGAAGCAGTGCGTAAAAGTAATCAATTTAAAGCCACTTAATAGCAAAAGGCTTCTGCTATATGATGTGGAGCCAGCAACTGCACTCTAAGCGGAAAACACCCCAAACGCAGCTGAACCGCCATGGCGAAATGCGGTGATGCTGTCAATTTTAAAGATTTGTCGGTTTATTCGTTAGTTTGATTATCAAGTGTTTATACTTTTGTCAACATTAATCATTTTCTCAATAAAAAGGGTTAATTTGTTGGTAGGTATATCCAATATTTTTTATTGTGCGTATGATAAGATTTGCGCGATGGCCTAGTGGTTAAACATGTTGGCATCGCAGGTCGAAAATCTCGGGTTCGAGTTCCGGCGAGTCCGGCTCGCTTATCCATGCCCACCACTCAACCAAGGGTGTAATAACTTGGGTAGGCTAAGCCAAACAGGAAAAGATCATATCTTTCCAGCAATTGTAACTCTGCTCGTCTATAAGTGGCCGCTGTTACAAGGCCTTGGACGGGGTGGTCCACTCTAAGAAGTGGCTATAAAAAAATGAGACGAAAAGAAAGCAATTACCGGCAAAGACCCTGACAATATATTTCTGACTAGTTTAGTCTCGTGTCTCAAATCGACTTGTAAATATAATATATCAAGGGTCGTTAACCCCCCCCCCCCCCCCCCCCCCCCCCCCCCCCCCCCCCCCCCCCCCCCCCCCCCCCCCCCACCTGGTACAAAAAACTTGCCCAATGAAATGAAATTTAGATTTTTAACAATAAAATGCAATCGATTTTGGTCCAATCGATTTGGTTGACCAAAATCGATTGTTTTTTTGTCGCTAAATTATGGAAATTAGAGCTCTCAAATACTGAGTGTGAATTGAAAATAAACTAAGAAAATGAAAATACCGATTCGATCCGATTCGAAAAAAAAATCCCAATCAGAATAGAATTACAGATGATTCGGTTTTGTCCAACCCTAGTCTCTACTCAATCGAACAGCTTGTATTTTAATACGATTAGAGTCCGTAACGGAGATAAGTCGTAATACTAAAATGGGATATTTGTTATTTACACGTTATTACTGATTCGATCCGATTCGAAAAGAATATCCGAATCAGAATAGAATTACAAATGATTCGTTTTTGTCCAACCCTAGTCTCGACACAATCGAACAGCTTTACCAAATCATGTTAAACTTAGCTATTTTTATTGGGCATATAACGAACCATTCGAATGCGGATTTATATGCTGTTACATTTCCATACTCAAATATGTATTTCAAGTTTGACTGGATAAAAATTCTAAGTGACATTCCAGTGGTTTATAAAAAGAGCATTTCATTGATTCATATATGCCCAATTGTAAGAAGACCCAATCATTTAACAATATGAGTTAAACAGTAACAGTGTAACTTCATTACCAGGAGAAAAATTAGTCAATTTTTTTTCACCATAGAGTGGTTCTTCCACGAAAACTCTTGATTTGTTCTTCTGAAACAAACAAAATTAAAAAAACAACTTTTACCCAACCTGGTTAGGGTAAGATTTACTAATTGAGGTTGAGGCTATACCTTTTTTATTGAAATTCAATCTAGGCCAGCTCGGTAGTGGTTCCTGAAAATAACCAACCAACGGCCACTAAATCGCAAAGAGTTACTAAAAGTTATAGTTCCGGTAACTGTACTCTAAAGGAAAAACATCCCCAACGGAATTGAACCGCTATGATAAAGTGCAGTAAAACAGTGGTATATGCCCTTGGCGATGACAAATACAACTACCACTTCTCTACACTTAGTAGTCTATATAAATTAGGTACAAGTGTCACGGTATGAGTTGTTTAATCCAAAATTTCCGCGACCTATTTTCGCGGCAACGTTTAAATAGCAAATATTGACACCGGATAATTTCATAGTATTTACAAAGATAAACGCACAGTTTTAGAGGGCAAAATGACGTACAAATATAAAAAACGTATAAAAATATAAATGCACAAAAACGATGTTTACGTTCACAAGTAGGGCATTTATTCTTGCAAATACAGTGTAAATGTTTGTTTATGTATGTGTTATGTTTTATCTGTTTTTTTTTTTTTGTCCCACACAGATCTTATTCGGAAGATTCGAAAGCCTATTTCTGTGACTCGAATTGTTTTATTCATTAATTTTTTTTTTTTTGGGGGGGGGGGGGTATAAACGTACTATAATTAGAGCTGATCAATTCAATTCGTTGATTCGAATTGATTCGTATCTATTGTGCATGGATCATAGGAACATAAACTTGAAGTAGGAAAAGGAAGTTTCGTATTTTGATTACAAATGCTCTCGATTTTGGTTAATTTTATTCCCGCAATTAGATATGAGGTATGAATTGAGGTATAATATTCTTAAGTAAAATTAGAAATTTGTTAAGCATGGCTAACTGGCTGACCGCGACTCACTTTCGAGGTCTGTCAGTGAGCCATAATTGACGAAAAATGAAGCTGCAATTTTTTTCGTTTTCTAAATTTATATAAACCGAACTATAATTTTATCACCGTTTCTGTCATTCGCAATATTTGTCCGAAAATAAACATCCCAAATATAACTGCAGCCAGAGACACCAATCTTTTATGTTCCTTGAGTCCCATCTTCATAAGTTAGTTACACAAGTTATTGCATTACAGTATCACGCATATAGCATATTCATTCTGTAATAACAAATACGCAAATATGCGTAAATTTTCTATATTTCACCAGCTATTTTGATTGTTTAATCATCTTAAAATAATATAAAACTATACTAGGCGGTAAAGCCCCAGTTTGGACAAGTCTAAATATAATTTAATCTGGTGAATCCGATCAAAAACAATCAAGCCTTATTGCCTCAGGAAATAATCTTCACCATACCATTCATAAGTCTGAAAGAAACCGAAAGGCGACGTTTTCGAATCCTTTGAAACAGGGAAACAATTCAGGTGAAATCGCAGTTTTTCCACGTTCAAATTTACTTATTGTGTAATGTTTTTCTCAAACCATTCGGAACAACAGAACCAACCAGCGAACTCGAAGAATTTGAACTGACAGGAAAATAAGGAAGAGATAATAATTACCAAAAAAGACCATTATTGATCTTGCTGGGCGGGGCGACATATCTCTGATCCATATAACAGAAAACAACCACGATGTACAAAATGATGCTAATAATGATACCTCTCACTCTAAGGATCATGCAGAGTCACTTTCACAACGGGGTGACTGTTGGCAACACGGAGATGCGTCTGGAAAGTCACTCGAGGAATTTTCTGGTAGAAAATTCTTAACTGACATTTCATAATACCAATATTTTGCCTAATATTTTCGGAGTTGCGTGAACTGCACGTACTGACTAGCAAATACGTTTGCTTCATAATGTCGTCCATGATTATATACGGTATAACGAAGACGCTAGTATAATGTAGATATCAAACAATATATACAAGGAAACTAAAGACTGGATCCTCTTTGTTGATTTCATTTCCATGAATTCACGAATGCCACTTCCTTTCCGTATTCCGCCTGTTTGTTTGACACGGTCTATTTCAAAAAACTTACATACAATTTTGAATATGATTACAACAGATCGACGGTAACAATAGGCCACTTTCAGCTAACGAATACACATATATTTTTTAATTGATATTCATTCTAAAGGAGGTCAGAAGCAGTGCGCCCACAAGGAACCAACGGTCACTGAATATCAAAAAGCTACTGCACGTTATAAGTAACAACGCATGTAGTACCAGCAACTGCACTCTAAGCAGAAAGTATCCCAAATGGAACTGACTACCTATGATAAAATGCAGCGAGTGTTATCTGTCTCAGGCGGTAGGAAGGCAAATTATCACTTCTCACACTATACAGGTCTTTGCTTTAAACGCTATGGGTTTACATTACACACTACCAGGCCTCTCAGATTGCAGAACTCGCCTGAGGAACCAAATTGCTGATATTTTACACAATAGCCAAATTGAATTCACATTTTGAAATAAACCCTGACTTATACCCAATTAGAAATTTAAGTTTTCACGAGCATGACCCCCAAATGGACCGCGTCTTGCAGCGCGATCAGTGCCCTATGCTCGACAAAAATTGTTGGTGCAAAATATATCCGACTGGGTGAAGGCTAGAACTGCAACAAATTGGCACGACTTAACAATAAATAATTCGATTGAAAAATGTTCAAAATAGACTGAATCTTGTTTTGACGCAGCGGAATGTATTGATTATAAAACTGATGATTCAATGTATCGTATGGTTAAACAAAAAAGACGCATCCTTACCGAGAAGTTTTCCTAGGCTCCTTAGTTATGTATTCGTCGTTTGTTCAAGCTATTCATTATTATTATAGCAACACAAAAATGATTTCAAATTGCTCAAAGCACAATATCCAAATTAAAAATGCATCATTTCGGAGTCGCAACAACAATTTCCAACAAATTATATGCCACTATGACGTAATCACTGTCTAGGATTATTCTACATCGGAATGTCATGGAGCAACTTTTACGCCATTATTCGCGAATACCAATTAATAAGTCAGACCCAACTAATATGTAATAAAATGTAAATGCTGTATTTACCAAATTATTTTGTACCAGTTATCAGTAAAAATAATTGCAGGTTTTCGAAATTTGGAATTAAAATAATTCCCAAAATATGCCTAATTTTTCATTCAGTACCGTTCGGCTCTTTCACTGTCCCTTTTGGTAACGTGTAGCTCTATCCTAAAAACAGTTTTGTTGTCTCGTTTGGATTAATTTGATGTCGTTATTAATGTTTGGTAATATTAATTATTTTTTTGATATGTTAGCTCTAAAGTATTCTGTCCTTCTTCCGAAAATAAAGTAGAATTTTTATTAACACGTGGCCATTTTTTTAAATTTAGATTTCTTGCAAATGCAACAAAATTGTACACTGTAACAAAAGTGCAGTAGGTCATTTGCAGTACTTGCTTATATTCAAAGTTAAAACCCCCATATTGATGGAATACATGCCGAGTATATGTGTATAGGGGAGGCGTTCCATCAAAGGTCCATAAGTAGCTAGAGAAGCTGATTTAATAGTTTTATCTCCATATCACCAAGTAAAACGAATGTCATAATGCAGTGATTTCACTGCATAATTTTCACCTCGTGGATGAACTAATCATAATTAAACAGAACATGTGCGGTATTAATACCCGGAGATAAATAAGTCAAGTTTCTTCGGTCGTGAGTCGTTTCTTTGGTGAATTTCTGAATGATTTATCCGAAAAATATAAAAATATTAAATTATATTCAAAGAAACATTTAGTCTTGTGGTTACTATAAATTTCGTAGATGGTATTGCTTGTAGGCCTGGGCAATTTGATTCGTTGAATCAATTCGAATCGATACACAAATTAATCGAATTGACGGTGAATCTCTCGTAGGTACAAAAACATGCGAAATAAAGTGGAATTTTAAATTTTAAACGACAAAATGCAGTCGATTTTGATCAAATTTGACAAAAATCAATTGTATTTTGCTTTGTTACTGAAAAAAGGATCGAACATGATTCCTTGATCTGTTGGAACTCTCAGACTCTCGCAGGCAGAAAATATTTGTCAAGGGGATAAGAAGGGCTGTGCAGAACCGATTTAATTGGAATGCGAATTCGCTAATTAAAAAATTCACTCTTTGTTAATGATACATCAAAATACGATAATTGTCAATTTATTTTTGCTTTTGAAACAGAAATGAGTACAACGAAATTACAAAAATAATGTAGAAGCACAAAACATGATGCTTTTTCACATAAAATTTGCTCAGAGCAGAGCTCTAAGAGACATATGATGCTTGAGAGAAGTCTCCTAAAACCAGGAATACACATTATTGAAATCAATTGTGAATTGGTCATAGGAACAAAGGCATGCTAAACGAAGTGCATTTTCCATTTCTAACAAAATAATGCAATAGTTTTTAGTCAAATTTGGTCCCCTTTAGCATATCCTCTTCAGCCTATTCAGAATGTCAAATTATTTTCTCGTCAGGCCCAGTTAATGGAATAACTAAGATTAATTAGAGAATTGGAAATACCATTAAAATCTAAAGAAATCGCTTTATACCAAATAAAGTTAGCAGAACACTCCCGGAATATTTTACCGAGGGACTCATTATACTCTGGCAAGATATTGGTTGTGCAGGTACTTTATCTTGTAGTAGGCCTTTGAGATTATGTGGCTGGTCATCTGTTTCTTTTAGGCACTGCTTCCTTAGACCTTGCTTAGAGTCAATTTCAATAAAAAAAAATCATTAAATGTGTCTCTAATAGAAGTTTGATGCAATTGAAATGGTTGATCATGGAGGGTCATATTTATTGGTACTAGGAATGTCAGAAGTGATCAAAATCAATTGCATTTTGTCAATAAAAATAAAAATTCCACTTTATTCAGCAAGTTTGTGTTCCTATGAACGATTCAAAATTAGGGCTGGGCAATTCGATTACGTGATTCGAATCGATTCGAATTACTACATGGACTAGAGTTTTAGATATACACTATCTATAAACTTCTTACTTCTTTATTTTCACAAGGAAGACTGGTTTTAATAGTAAAAATGAGCTATTTGTTATTTACATCGACTTCGTGAGTCGATGCAATTCAAAAAAATTATTCGAATCAAATTCGAATTTCAAATAAATCGGTTTTGCCCAGCTCTATTCACGATTTGATTGGAATACCGTGTGCATCAATTTGATTTTTACCGAATTAAATTGCACGGTCCTAAGTTTAATATAACAGCTCCAGTTTGCAATGAATCTCTGACACTGATTTGAATACAATAGGAATCAAAAGCTCCATTTGATCTAAAGAAATTCAATTTTGCATTTTTGTGTAAGATATGGTAAGGACGAGAAGTATAGCTTGAAATATCAAAGTATTTTGAATTTTATATAGACCATTATTTCATTACCGTTAAAGTCTTTTTCCGCGTTCGTTGGAAAATATAAATTCCAAAAATTATTGTAGCCAGAATCAAGAATTTCTTGTGATTAGAGATCCCCATCTAGTCCATGCATTCAATCCACTGAAAATGAAAGTTGAAACAAATAAGTCTGGGATTTCGGTATTGAAACTCTTGTATTTATTTATTTCAAATATGACATTGAGAAAAACTAGAATAGTAAGTTTTTTTGACCTGTAACACGGAAAATTAAAACACAAGTAGAACAAAAAGTAATGTCGTAACTTCCCTAATTTTTTCTAAATTGTGTGAACAGGATAACCATATTGCCTTACCCACATTTTTTTGAAATGAAACTTTCATCTCCGAAAATCTGTCTCATAGCCTACAGTTTTAAATCCACTACTGCACATTCTATGTAAATTAATGCACTATCAATGTTCTTTAGCTAAATTATTTCGGTTATACTGCTCCTAACCTGTCAGAAGACTGTACTCAGACATGTGAGACAATATTTTATAATTGTATCTATAACTACAGAACCAGAACCGTTTCTTTGCGGGTATACTTGAAATTTCATTGCAAGTCAAAGAGATCATCATTCAAGATATTAGCAACTCATTTACCTTAGCAAACATTCAGGCTGGCGGAGACCCACTTGTGGCCAAAGCGGGTGGCAGAACCCTAATGCCAAATATTGAGGTGTCAGACTCTCTTCCTAAATCAGCAAATGTTATGGCAAAATTGCAGAAACCGGGAGGTACTCGCGCGACTGCGCGGCAATTTTCCCTTTTCGGTGTGTTACGACCTAATTTTATCATTGGAATGTCATTTCAGCTAAAACTTTACCGTGTTATTTCATCGCGCATTTTTGTAAGTATAAAATATATAAATATACTTTTTCCGTAGGCGAGTCGGACCCCTACTATGTTGGAGATCTACCACCGTCGGTGCTGAGACCTAAGTGAACGCCTGATATAAGAGGACTCCGACGCACTTTTGCAAAAAAAGAATCGAACATGATCCCTGATCTGGGAAAACTTTCAAACTCTCTCAGACAAAAAATATTGGTCAAGGGGATAATAATGGCTGGGCATAACCCCATCATTTGGAATTCGAATTTGATTAGGATAATTATTTTGGATAGGATTGAATCGCTAGTTCTATATAAAACGGCTATTGCGTTTTTTATAAGAGAAATTAGCCTTCGTTACGTAGATAAAGAAATCTGTAACAACGAATATAATGTAAAAGGTATAAATATATTGAAAGACATAATATGCATTGAATTCGTCCCTCATAATTCAAGGATGGAAATAAATTTGAACAAATGCCTGAAAATGTTTGTTATATTTTGTCATCAAAATATGTAAGTTTTACGTCGTTATGCAAGTTCCTACGACCGATGTACGATTGATTGTAATCAATTGTGATTCAAAGCGATTCGACTTGCCGAACTGAATTGTCCAGCCCTAGGCATAAGTGAAATTCCTGGTTGAAAAGTCGGGGAATAAGTTTGTACGTAGGCAATTGAAATATTAATAAAAAATTGTACATAACGGCGGAATTTGTAAAAAATAAAATATTTTTGACAATGGGGATAAAAAAAACAGCGAACCCACCAAAGCCTGGACGAAAGGCAAAGTGAATGGGAAAAGGCTAAGTACAAAACATCGCAGTAATGTTAAACTAGTTTTTTAAACAAGGTAAAGTGAGAGGAATTTACCACACGACTATAGGTATAGTATTACGCGCCAATTCATTTTTAAAAACTATATGTAGTAACTTGAAAAATAAAAATATCAACTAAGTACTCCTTGTTCGCCACATTTGATAAATTTTTAACAGATTCGTTTGGTTAAGTTTTTCGAAAAGTCTACTTTAATAGTTATTTCATAGTGAAAATATAATATACCTGGTATTTAATACTAGGTACCAAGTTTTTCGAACAAGCGGTACCTATTATGGAAATTGGGAAGATTCATTCTAGTAAATTTACTACGTAAATGGAAGGGTCGGTTCAATTTGAATTCGGTAAATCAAATTTAGCGAAATTAGGTGAAAGCATTTTGAAAATGAACTAGGTATACTGGGTTAACTCGGTACTTTTACCTAAAATTGCCAATATTAAATATATAAGAGACGGTGAAAAAGTTGCTCAAGATAAGAAAAGACGAAAAACGTTTAAAAACTTTGAAAATGACTACCATACATTTCTGGTCAAGTTCATTTTCATATTTTTGCTCTAATTTTAATCTGTTTAGATATAAATTCCAGGAATAGATTGGTTTCATAAATTTGATCGTTCATTTACTTGATCCCACCTACCATTACCGTAAAACGATTTTATGATACATAATCCAACTTCTGAAACTGATGCAAATGCAAGCGCAACTGGATAATAAAACAGTGTAGAATAAATAAAACGTACGCACGACGAAAATTACTGGGACACCATGTTGACTCACAGTTAGTTATATGTTTGACCCAGGACTGACTCAATATCAAGTCAATGTTACATTCTTTATTGCACAAACTCACTTTCATTGAAATACATTCAGATTGCAATAGATGGTTTACATTATAGTTTATGAGTATCCAATCGTACTAGGATTCAGGTTCCTTAATATAACCTCTGCATACAATATAAGATTGGGTGAGCTTTTATACCCCCATAAGTCGTCATTTATCGTGGTGCATTAGTATGTCGATATAATTTTCCGAATTAAGTTTTTTTCCGAATCTTAGATTACAACTTCCTCATGGCCTATAGGTACATCGACTATACTAAGTTAGAAAAAGAATTTTCCTTTCCTAATCGCAGCTTTTAGAATGTGCTCTAAAATCTCGTTACAAAACAATTCTTTAAATGATAGAATATGCTCATGACCATATTGAAACGTAGGGTGACAACTTGACATGATTCGATTTTACGATATTGATCACGAAAAAAAGTAATCTTACGAACTGGTGGATTGAAATCTTGCATCTCATTTCCCTTCTAATGTCCCCGTGAAGCAATATTGGTATATCACTATTTCGTGTACCTTTGTGTCACTACTTTGTCTGCAATTCCATTGGTCACTGTGCCCTATTTTTATCGAGAACTAAAAGTCTGTTACCTTCATATTTTCAGCTTAATAGCTATGAAACACACTTCTTGTCTTTATTGCTTTGACATCTGTAAGTGCGGTATAGGGTCTTACCGACAACCTTACACATTTTAAATACTGGATATAATTAACCGACAAATAAAAACATTAAAAACGTGGTATAAAACGTAGCTTATGTGTTAAAACTGATCAATATTATTCTAATAATTAAACGAATCTCTACCTGTAACTCAACTTGAATGTGTATCCTGGGGGTATTGTTTGGACACGAAACTGGATTAAAAATGGCGGAATGATGTGAATGCCCTTATGTATAAATAAGGCTGTTAAAATTTATTGTGTATTTCATTAAGAACAATTTTGAAACAGTATTAAATGGTTACGAGAGTGTGGGTGCTGCGTCTTAGGTTACTTCTAGATAATATACTAGGAGTAACATAAGAATCGTGTGTAGCAGCAAGAAACGTAATGTAACTTTATAATGAATAGAACTTGATGGAACTTTGCCAGTAAGTCAAAAAATTTCGTCATAACATATTTTGTTGAGGGGTGTCCTGTGTGGCACGTACTTCGCTGTCTTGCTGGTCTTAATCGCCGGGTGCCGTAACGATTTCTCTTTTAAACTAAAGGGTAATATATTGTGGAGCAACAAATTCTGTTTACAATGCTTAAGGGCTTTAGTTTGTTACGATTCACGTCATAAATTATTTTTTGTTAAGCATGTACGACAAGTAGACCTCTCCGAGTTGCCGAAAGACGGAATCTCTAATGCGGATTTCGGTATAATTCGCACTCTGTTTTGCCTCCCCATGTTCCATAATTGTGGAGCGACAAGGTCGGGTTACACCATTTGAAGAGCAATGTTTTATCCACATATAATTTTAGGAACAAACTATAAAATCGACAGATTACTCACGGATTATTTGAAGAGAATGAACCGGACGTATTTAAAAAGCGGGAATGTCCAAGCGGCCTATTATCAACAAGCTATTAAATACCTTATTAAATTGGTGTTGTAGCATAAGATAATTTTTTGCGCAGATCATTCCATTTCAATCATATCAAGTGCAGGGGGAAATCCAAACAAATGAAAATCTTTAAGATAAGTATCATAGAGAGATTTCACTAACTTTGGCGATGCTTTACTAAAATATTTTTGCACTTTAGCATAATCGGTAAAACTATCAAATGAAGGTGGAAAAGTCAAATTCTTAAATCCAAACTTATTTACGATAAACCTCATGTCGTCATCAATTGTGTCCATGTGAATGACATAATCGTATTGCAATTCACAAGGCGAACATAGTCTATGATAGAAATTCCAGTGCTGATCGACCTGTGCATTTGACTTGGGATCTATCAAATGTGAAATAAAGTCATCCAGTGTAATCACAGGCGCACCATCGGATTCCTCCTCTCTTCCCTTTCCGTACTTTGTGTGCATGTTGCGGGCTGCAGCAGCATAGCCATCATGACGTTTGTTGTTTTCGAGTTTATTTCGAAAAGCTGATAGAAGACGACTAAATGGTTCTCTGACGATGACAACCTTGGCGTACGTCTCTATTCTGCGAGCGATTTCTTCGATGTTTTTTTGCATTTCTTGCTGATAGATGCTTCTCAATGAGTGATGTTGCTCTGATTTCAGTCACAGTGTCTATTTCATTTTGGTCTATGAGACCGTCTGCTGCGGCAAGAAACTTTGCTTGACTTCTTGTACCACATTTTGGTATTTGACAAAAGAGTACCTGTGAATAAAGATTAATCTAAGATTACAAAATCCGAGTATTCATAAACTAGGCTATAAGTAAAAAATATTACGGTATTTCCACAAAACTGGGTATAGTTTTGATAGATAGCTATTCAGCTTTATTTGATTCTTCGAATATTAAAAAAAAAACAGGGATTTTTTTAATATATTTCAGATGGATTTCACCCAGCAGTTTCAAGTTTAAGATATCCACTGATGAATACCATTTTCCCAGAAATATACAATTTTTTTAGGTTTTTATTATTTGCTATGGCCTGTCCGTGAACCTACCGGAGGCCCTATACGCAACAACCGTTAGGTATGGACCTTTGTAGTGACTGTGTATCCGTTCTATTGTACAGTTACCTGCGAGGTGCCTTTCTGAAGGTTACGCTCGATGGGAAAACGGTTAAGATTCGAATCATCGGCCTGCCGGACAATACGATCGCGCTTAACCGACTGAGGCACCGAGCTGGGCTACACAAAAATATCGTGTTTAGCGAGTTCGAGTTGAAAACAGTTTAGCGACACATGGTGTTCAGATTTAACAATTACAGAAAACTGACACCTCTGAAGTTCCACAAACAGTTCATTTCATATTTTAAGGTTTTACCGCGCGGGACAACCATGAACACAATTAAGCATTCTTTGTTGAGTGTGAATTTAATTAATCTCGTACATTAAGGCATAGCAATATGACGTCATAATTCTGCCTGGTATTAGATTCAAATTGCGCATTTTTTTGAGTTTCAGTTTACAATCCTTAAGCATTGGATATTATTTAATCCGGTCAATGCCAAACTTCCCGCAACTTGAAACTAGTTTGAAATACTCTAAATGATGAAATTACTAAATGATAAATACTATAATATAATTTGAGATACTACAATTACAGACGTAACAGCGTCACCAGCATACGATCATGAAATGTATGCTGCGATATATTTTGTGAAGCGTTTGTGAAAGGAATCCCTCCCTGATCCCGTGTTAGACGTTTGCTAAATTGTCAATAGTTATACACTACAAGGTATGTTTTTAAAAAGGCCATTTGACAATTCTAACCTCCATATGTGTCAAAATGGAATAGAGCTCAACATCGATTACCGCTTGCCGATAATTCTACAAGATACATATATGATAATGGATCTCTCCATTACGCATCTACACTGTAATAAAAAATGCAACAAAAAACTGGTTTTTGTCAGTAATTGGGTACTTACGGCGGTATTAAAAAAAATTAAAATATTCTTTTTTTGGCCAAATATGGGATGTCGATGGAAAATCTCATTAAGGTAGCATTTTTTAACTTTGGAAATATGATATTACGGCAAAGTACCAGTAAATTTATTATACTTTTGTTACAGTTTAGTTCAGCTGCGAGTATCTATTAATATTTCTATATATCACCACCAGCAACGCTATTTGTCACACTATCTTTGTTTTCAGACAAAAAACCTGACATTATTATGGATCTATACACGTTACGAGGTTTGGCTAAAAAATCTTTCTATATTGCTTGCAGACAATTAAAAAATATTAAAAATATATTGCAACTTGCGCAATATTAGTGAAAATGAAAAAAATGACACGCAGAAGAAATATGAAAATTGTAATTAAATGTAGGAAATTCATTTTTAAGATACAACTTGAAATTGGCAGTAGGCCCGGCATTGATTACATAGAGTAAATGATCAGGTAAAATTTAAGGTTGGCATAATCAAATAAAGTTTCCCCATATAGGCCTACTTTTTTATTGGTAATTCACTCAAGCAGGGTCGAAAGATACATGTTAATCAAATGACCAAGACCAATACTGAAAAGAAGTATACAAAATGTAATATCAGTTACCGAACTCAAAGCTTAAATGGGTAATGTCAACAGAATAGATCAACCACATCCTTGGAAACATTAAATACAGTCTATTGGACTATTTTCGAGGGAGGAAATTTATTTGCTCATACAGACATACTAAATGCAAAAAACATCGAAGAAATATATTTATTTTGAGTGCCATATTCTTTTCAAAGATATAAAATGAACTGCCAGTTTGTGATTTTAACGTCTTTCACAGGTTTTATATATGCGGTCCTTATGGCGCCACCACATGTATGCAAAATAATTTAATCTGATCTTTTACATGTCTCCATACAAAAAGATATTTTCACAGCGTCGTTTGCAAATATGAGTCACTGATTGATCGCGCTGTCAAAGCGCGGTCCATCAGTGGCTCATGCTTGATAAAAAATTTCTTCATTTGGTCTGGCTCACAGATTAGATTAATGTTAATGATTAATATAAATAACATAGACGCCATTTGGTTTTGTTGGTGGAAATCCTATCTTGTTCGTTTTGACAAGTAATTTTTGGTATTGCCCGATAACATAACATATGTCTCGATTTAAGGCAACCATAGTAATACATCGACAAAGTGTGTATTGGAAAATTTGACGTTTTTGTTTTGTGAGTAAGTCTAGGCAGTTTAATTCGCTGATACGAATTGCTTCGAAGCACGATTGATTCGAATTTATAGTGCGATATTCAAAGGATACAAAATGAGGAGCATTTTCTATGTTTTATTGGCTAAGAACAATAAAATTATTTTTGATTTTCGTTGAACTTATTTCCGCCTTTCAAGATGAGGTGTGAATTGGACGTACAGTATGTTTATATAATATATGAATTTTTAGTTATGCAATAAATGTTGCTTACATAAAATACGCGAATCAACAAAAGAAAAATTAGTTTCCCTAATGCTTCTGTTTTGCCTCACCCTATCTATGTGAATATGCTTTCATTATGAAAAAGCCTGTCGTGAATTTTATGATAATTTGAAAAATCTATACCTGATCTACCCCTAAAAGACATGACTGAGAACGATTATTAGGAATGGGCAAAACTGAATCATTTAAAATTTATTCGGATTCGTACTATTTTTACGAATCGGATCGAATCGATAATTTTATGCAATCAGCAAACATTGTTTCTTTATGGTAAAGAAATCAAAAAATAAGAATGCACTTTTAATAATGTAAACATAATGAAAGAGATAATGAACTTTCAACTCCCACCTCATCTTTAGGGAAGGAAATAAACTTGATCAAAGTCGGAAATATTTTTGCTGCATTTTGTCAACAAAATAATCAAATTTTTGAATTTGCAAGATTTTGTTTTTAAGACCAATGCCGAAATGATTCTAATAAATTATGCTTCGAATCGATCCGATTCACCCCATTAATTTGACCGGCCCTAGCAATAATAGTTCGTCAAATCTGTTTATGAGAAACGTTCGCATGTTCATGTATATATAAGTTAGGCTTGGGCAATTCAATTCCATAATTCGAATCAATTCGAAGCAGAAAATATTCGATTATTATCACAAAATACTAAATACACTGTAACGGAAGTACAGTAAATTTACTGGTCAATTGAGTAATTGCATATTTCCAAAGTTAAAAAACGCCATGTTGATGAGATTTATGCCAATTATGGACCGTTGATGGACCGCGCCTTCGTGGTGCGCTCAATCAACACCTCATATTTGGTACAAAAAGGCGTCAGTTTTTAGTTTTTTCACAATACCGCCATATAAAATTACTGTTCAGGACAAGTGATTTTGTTGCAGTGATGTTGTATGTTCAAATTGTTCAAATCTTTGATCTTTAACGATATTTGCATGATACCTTATATTTGTCCGAAAAGAACAAACTCGTCTTTAAAAAGGGATTCCGAAGATATGCAACGTCTGCTGGCAACTTTTTCTCTTTGTCATATTTGGCACAGGCCTGAAGCATCATTTCACGTCGTACCCTGAGTCTTCTTTCTGACAAACATAAATATTTGTTAGCCCATCCATAACAATGAAATTGTAAAAGAAAGTATTGTTTTTTTTTTCTATTGAAATTCAATCTGAACAAGAGCCGGAAGCAGTGTTTAAAAAGAAACAACCAACGGTCTCTTAATAGCAAAGAGCCGCTAAAAGATGTAGTAACAGCAACTGCACTCCAAGCGGAAATATTCCCGAACGGGACTAAACCGCTATGGTTAAGTGCAGTACGTCGTATCTTCCCTAAGCGATGGTTAAACCATATACCACTTAAACTTAGTAATTTTTATTGGCTATATATGGACCAATTAAATGCGATTTTATGTAATATTGTATTGTCCTAAGCTCGGCGGCGCGATCCATCAGTAACCCATGCTTGACAATTTTTTTCTTCTATTCAAATTCACTCTGAGCAAGGCCGGAAGCAGTGCGTAAAAGTAATCAATTTAAAGCCACTTAATAGCAAAAGGCTTCTGCTATATGATGTGGAGCCAGCAACTGCACTCTAAGCGGAAAACACCCCAAACGGAGCTGAACCGCCATGGTGAAATGCGGTGATGCTGTCAATTTTAAAGATTTGTCGGTTTATTCGTTAGTTTGATTATCAAGTGTTTATACTTTTGTCAACATTAATCATTTTCTCAATAAAAAGGGTTAATTTGTTGGTAGGTATATCCAATATTTTTTATTGTGCGTATGATAAGATTTGCGCGATGGCCTAGTGGTTAAACATGTTGGCATCGCAGGTCGAAAATCTCGGGTTCGAGTTCCGGCGAGTCCGGCTCGCTTATCCAAGCCCACCACTCAACCAAGGGTGTAATAACTTGGGTAGGCTAAGCCAAACAGGAAAAGATCATATATTTCCAGCAATTGTAACTCTGCCCGTCTATAAGTGGCCGCTGTTACAAGGCCTTGGACGGGGTGGTCCACTCTAAGAAGTGGCTATAAAAAAATGAGACGAAAAGAAAGCAATTACCGGCAAAGACCCTGACAATATATTTCTGACTACTTTAGTCTCGTGTCTCAAATCGACTTGTAAATATAATATATCAAGGGTCATTAACCCCCCCCCCCCCCTCCTGGTACAAAAAACTTGCCCAACTTGACCAAAACTTGACCAAAATCGATTGTTTTTTCGTCGCTAAATTATGGAAATTAGAGCTCTCAAATACTGAGTGTGAATTGAAAATAAACTAAGGAAATGAAAATACCGATTCGATCCGATTCGATTCCCAATCAGAATAGAATTACAGATGATTCGGTTTTGTCCAACCCTAGTCTCTCTCAATCGAACACCTTGTATTTTAATACGATTAGAGTCCGTAACGGAGATAAGTCGTAATACTAAAATGGGATATTTGTTATTTACACGGAATTACTGATTCGATCCGATTCGAAAAAAATATCCGAATCAGAATAGAATTACAAATGATTCGTTTTTGTCCAACCCTAGTCTCGACACAATCGAACAGCTTTACCAAATCATGTTAAACTTAGCTATTTTTATTGGGCATATAACGAACCATTCGAATGCGGATTTATATGCTGTTACATTTCCATACTCAAATATGTATTTCAAGTTTGACTGGATAAAAATTCTAAGTGACATTCCAGTGGTTTATAAAAGAGCATTTCATTGATTCGTGATGACCCAATCATTTAACAATATGAATCAAAGAGTAACAGTATAATTTCATTACCAGGAGAAAAATTAGTCAATTTTTTTTCACCATAGAGTGGTTCTTCCACGAAAACTCTTGATTTGTTCGTCTGAAACAAACAAAATTAAAAAAACAACTTTTACCCAACCTAGTTAGGGTAAGATTTACTAATTGAGGTCGAGGCTATACCTTTTTTATTGAAATTCAATCTAGGCCAGCTCGGTAGTGGTTCCTGAAAATAACCAACCAACGGCCACTAAATCGCAAAGAGCTACTAAAAGGTATAGTTCCGGTAACTGTACTCTAGAGAAAAAACATCCCCAACGAAATTAAACCGCTATGATAAAGTGCAGTAAAACAGTGGTATATGCCCTGGGCGATGACAAATTCAACTACCACTTCTCTACACTTAGTAGTCTATATAAATTAGGTAAGTGTCACGGTATGAGTTGTTTAATCCAAAATTTCCGCGACCTATTTTCGCGGCAACGTTTAAATAGCAAGTATTGACACCGGATAATTTCATAGTATTTACAAAGATAAACGCACAGTTGTAGAGGGCAAAATGACGTACAAATATAAAAAAAACGTATAAAAATATAAATGCACAACTTGTGAAGTTAAAACGATGTTTACGTTCACAAGTAGGACATTTATTCTTGCAAATACAGTGTAAATCTTTGTTTATGTATGGGTTATGTTTTATCTGTTTTCTTTGTATCTACAAGTTTAGCCCGTGTAGAATGTCACCTTTAAAATCTAGATTCTAATGGACCCCCACACAGATCTTATTCGGAAGCCTATTTCTGTGAATTGTTTTATTTATTAATTTTTTTTGGGGGGGGGGATAAGCGTTCTATAATTAGAGCTGATCAATTCAATTCGTTGATTCGAATTGATTCGTATCTATTGTGCATTGATCATAGGAACATAAACTTGAAGTAGGAAAAGGAAGTTTCGTATTTTGATTACAAATTAAAAGAATATGCTCTCGATTTTGGTCAATTTTATTCCCGCAATTAGATAAGAGGTATGAATTGAGTTATAATATTATTAAGTAAAATTAGAAATTCAATTCGGATCGAAAAAATATTGGAATTAGATTCAAACTTTCAAGTGATTCTGTTTTGACCTGCCCTACATGGAATATAGTGGAATTTTACATATGTTTCGAGAATTCTTAACGATGCACTAGAAAAATTTCTCACTCATTTATAATTTTCCGTAAGTTTTTTCAATACAAAATTCGGAAAGATATTAAATGTGGAAAAAACAGTCGAGGATTGATTCCAAAATAAATATATCTAAATGGGCAACCCTATTATTGTTAAAACCCACGCCCTTAGCAAATATGATTGGCAGAACGTTATGCTCAATAAAACCCTTGACGGGGTAGCATAAATGTATGGTCATCACGCTTGTATGATTAAGAGAAGGGTCATGGTGCCACGACTCTCTCTTCAATGAAACCCCAATGTGGCCTTTTAAGTGCTCTACGGCGTAGTAAATCCAAATAATTTTTGCCCTACTCCGTTATTACGTATTACGTACGATACCAGTATTTAGCCAGTCTCATATATAAAATACCATTTATAAAAAAATTGACCAATCGTCGAGAATTCGGGTACTTTTTTCCTGGTTTATGAAAAAATGATAGTTTTAAGCTAAATATTGGAATTGTTGCACCAATTATGACCTATTATTAATTAATTACCAAAATCTTCTTCTCCCTTCCAAAGTTTCTAAATACGCCACTGAGAAAATTTAAGGAAAATTGAAATTAAAATATACGTAAACGCGATATTTGGTTAAGTGTTGGTAGTATATTTCTATCTCGTGAAAAAATTGCGATTCTAGGTTTCTAAATGCAACCATATCACAGGGCTTTTCCTGAGGTTTCACACGGGTGACACGCATTAATTGCTACGAAGTTAAAATGTAGTCACAAAAATCCAATGTTGCATAACATACCGAATTTTTGTTTTGCAGAACATGGGCCACAGATAGTTCGATTCATCAATGTCCCAGGTTTAACAAATTATACATTTGTAATTAGATATAATAAAACCAGCCATTCAGTGTTAGTCAAGGGGATTAGTGTTACGTTATTTACCACCAACCTGCCAAAGGGAGATTGAAACCGTGCAACCAGCTGGAATTAATAAAAATTGACACAGTTTTTGCTGGATATTTGCGTGAACAAATGAATTGAATCAGTGAATCATTTAGAACCTTAAAAAGAATGGCTCAAAATTTGAAAAAAAAAGAAAAAAACTGGAATATTATGAGGTGGAATCATGACGCCACAATGAGTGTCCAAGGCTAAAATGTCAGTTCCAATCAGCATTTTCATCTATATTCGAGCAGTAAAAAACCAGCTAAAACGTTATGGAAAAATTGAATTTTTATAGCCCGAAACTGGCCAAATATTGAAAATACCAAATACTGCAAAGTAAATATTAACAAATATCAATAAATCATTTTGCATTATTGATAGCAGTAACTGATGGTAGAGGTATTAGTAGTTGAAAAATCCTGAAATTTTAATGAAAACAAAAATGCATGGGTCATTAAATTATAAAGAAAAATTATTATCAAAATTAGACAAAAAACTTCGCTTCAGAAATATTACAATTTCGAAGTTTTCTTTAACCGGTCCGGAACACTACACTCACTTACTGTTTTTATTTGAAAAAAAGCGCCTGATAATTATAATGTCCCACAAAATAAAATCCTTTTTAATGGGATTTTTGTTAAGCATGGCTAACTGACTGACCGCGACTCAGTGTCGAGGTCTGTCAGTGACCCATAATTGACGAAAAATAAAGCTGCAATTTTTTTGTTTTTTAAATTTATATAAATCGAACTATAATTTCATTACCGTTTCTGTCATTCGCAATATTTGTCCGAAAATAAACATCCCAAATATAACTGCAGCCAGAGTCACCAATCTTTTATGTTCCTTGAGTCCCATCTTCATAAGTTAGTTACACAAGTTATTGCATCACAAGTATCACGCATATAGCATATTCATTCTGTAATTACAAATTCGCAAATATTGAATATTGAAATATTGAATAATTGAATCTAGTGAATCCGATCAAAAAGCCTTATTGCTTCAGCAAATAGTTATCACCATACCGTTAATAAGTCTGAAAGAAACCGTAAGTCGACGTTTTCGAATCCTTTGAAACAGGAGAACAATTCAGGTGAAATCGCAGTTTTTCCACGTTCAAATTTACTTATTGTGTAATGTTTTTCTCAAACTATTCGGAACACCAGAACCAATCAGCGAACTCGAAGAATTTGAACTGACAGGAAAATAAGGAAGAGATAATAATTACCAAAAAAGACCTTTATTAATCTTGCTGGGCGGGGCGACATATCTCTGATCCATACACTCAAACAGAAAACAACCACGATGTACAAAATGAGGCTAATAATGATACCTCTCACTCTCAGGATCATGCAGAGTCACTTTCACAATGGGGTGACTGTTGGCAACACGGAAATGCGTCTGGAAAGTCACTCGAGGAATTTTCTGATAGATAACTGACATTACATAATATCAATATTTTGCCTAAGTTGCGTGAACTGCACGTACTGAATAGCAAATACGTTTGCTTCATAATGTCGTCCATGATTATATACGGTATAACAATGACTCTAGTATAATGTAGATATCAAACAATATATACAAAGATACTAAAGACTGGATCCTCTTTGTTGATTTCATTTTCATGATTTCGTGAAGGCCACTTCGTTTCCGTATTCCGCCTGTTTGTTTGACACGGTCGATTTCAAAAAACTAAGATACAATTTTGAATATGATTACAACAGATCGACGGTCACAATAGGCCACTTTGCAGCTAACGAATACACATATATTTTTTAATTGATATTCATTCTAAACGAGGTCAGAAGCAGTGCGCCTACAAGGAACCAACGGTCACTAAATTTCAATAGCTACTGCACGTTACAAGTATGAACGCATGTAGTACCAGCAACTGCACTCTAATCAGAAAATATCCCAAATGGAACTGACTACCTATGATAAAATGCAACGAGTGTTATCTGTCTCAGGCGGTAGGAAAGCAAATTATCACTTGTCACACTATACAGGTCTTTGGTTTAAACGCTATGGGTTTACATTACACACTACCAGGCCTCTCAGATTGCAGAACTTGCCTGATGAACCAAATTGCTGATATTTTACACCATAGCCAAATTTAATTCACATTTTGAAATAAACCCTGACTTATACCCAATCAGAAATTTAAGTTTTCACGAGCATGACCCCCAAATGGACCGCGTCTTGCAGCGCGATCTATCAGTGCCCTATGCTCGACAAAAATTGTTGGTGCAAAATATATCCGACTGGGTGAAGGCTAGAACTGCAACAAATTGGCACGACTTAACAATCAATAATTCGATTGAAAAATGTTCAAAATAGACTGAATCTTGTTTTGACGCAGCGGAATGTATTGATTATAAAACTGATGATTCAATGTATCGTATGGTTAAACAAAAAAGACGCATCCTTACCGAGAAGTTTTCCTAGGCTCCTTAGTTCTGTATTCGTCGTTTGTTCAAGCTATTCATTATTATTATTATAGCAACACACAAATGATTTCAAAGTGCTCAAAGCACAATATCAAAATTAAAAATGCATCATTTCGGAGTCGCAACAACAATTTCCAACAAATTATATGCCACTATGACGTAATCACTGTCAAGGATTATTCTACATCGGAATGTCATGGAGCAACTTTTACGCCATTATTTGCGAATACCAATTAATAAGTCAGACCCAACTAATATGTAATAAAATGTAAATGCTGTATTTACCAAATTATTTTGTACCAGTTATCAGTAAAAATAATTGCAGGTTTTCGAAATTTGGAATTAAAATAATTCACAAAATATGCCTAATTTGTCATTCAGTACCGTTCGGCTCTTTCACTGTCCCCTTTGGTAACGTGTAGCTCTATCCTAAAAAGAGTTTTGTTGTCTCGTTTGGATTAATTTGATGTCGTTACTAATAATTGGTAATATTAATTATTTTTGGGATTTGTTAGCTCTAAAGTATTCTGTCCTTCTACCGAAAATAAAATAGAATTTTTATTAACACGTTGCCATTTTTTTAAATTTAGATTTCTTGCAAATGCAACAAAATTGTACACTGTAACAAAAGTGCAGTAGGTCATTTGCAGTACTTGTTTATATTCAAAGTTAAAACCGCCATATTGATGGAATACATGCCGAGTATATGTGTATACGGGAGGCGTTCCATCAAAGGTCCATAAGTAGCTAGAGAAGCTGATTTAATAGTTTTATCTCCATATCACCAAGTAAAACGAATGTCATAATGCAGTGATTTTACTGCATAATTTTCACCGCGTGGATGAACTAATCATAATTAAAAAGAACATGTGCGGTATTAATACCCGGAGATAAATAAGTCAAGTTTCTTCGGTCGTGAGTCGTTTCTTTGGTGAATTTCTGAATGATTTATCCGAAAAATGTAAAAATATTAAATTATATTCAAAGAAACATTTAGTCTTGTGGTTACTATAAATTTCGTAGATGGTATTGCTTGTAGGCCTGGGCAATTTGATTCGTTGAATCGATTCGAATCGATACACAAATTAATCGAATTGACGGTGAATTTCTCGTAGGTACAAAAACAAGCGAAATAAAGTGGAATTTTAAATTTTAAACGACAAAATGCAGTCGATTTTGATCAAATTTGACAAAAATCAATTGTATTTTGCTTTGTTACTGAAAAAAGGATCGAACATGATTCCTTGATCTGTTGGAACTCTCAGACTCTCGCAGGCAGAAAATATTTGTCAAGGGGATAAGAAGGGCTGTGCAAAACCGATTCAACTGGAATGCGAAGTCGCTAATAAAAAAACTCACTTTTTTAATGATACATCAAAATACGATAATATAGCACAAATTGTCAATTTATTTGTGCTTTTGAAACAGAAATGAGTACAACGAAATTACAAAAATAATGTAGAAGCACAAAACATGATGCTTTTTCACATAAAATTTGCTCAGAGCAGAGCTCTAAGAGACATATGATGCTTGAGAAGTCTCCTAAAACCAGGAATACACATTATTGAAATCAATTGTGAATTGGTCATAGGAACAAAGGCATGCTAAATGAAGTGCATTTTCCATTTCTAACAAAAAAATGCAATAGTTTTTAGTCAAATTTGATCCCCTTTAGCATATCCTCTTCAGCATATTCAGAATGTCAAATAATTTTCTCGTCAGGCCCAGTTAATGGAATAACTAAGATTAATTAGAGAATTGAAAATCCCATTAAAATCTAAAGAAATCGCTTTATACCAAATAAAGTTAGCAGAACACTCCCGGAATATTTTACCGAGGGACTCATTATACTCTGGCAAGATATTGGTTGTGCAGGTACTTTATCTTGTAGTAGGGCTTTGAGATTAAGTGGCCGGTAATCTGTTTCTTTTAGACACTGCTTCCTTAGACCTTGCTTAGAGTCAATTTCAATAAAAAAAATCATTAAATGTGCCTCTAATAGGAGTTTGATGCAATTGAAATGGTTAATCATGGAGGGTCATATTTATTGGTACTAGGAATGTCAGAAGTGATCAA
Organism: Styela plicata; assembly: GCA_963675895.2. Taxonomy (NCBI): domain Eukaryota; kingdom Metazoa; phylum Chordata; class Ascidiacea; order Stolidobranchia; family Styelidae; genus Styela; species Styela plicata. The sequence goes on along the minus strand of OZ023151.1, from coordinate 5,417,006 downwards.
AATCAATTGCATTTTGTCATTAAAAATAAAAATTCCACCTTATTCAGCAAGTTTGTGTTCCTATGAACGATTTAGAATTAGGGCTGGGCAATTCGATTACGTGATTCGAATCGATTCGAATTACTACATGGACTAGAGTTTTAGATATACACTATCTATAAACTTCCTTATTTTCACAAGGAAGACTGGTTTTAATAGTAAAAATGAGCTATTTGTTATTTACATCGACTTCGGTGTGTTACTTACTAACTTTATCATTGGAATGTCATTTCAGCTAAAATTTTACCGTGTTATTTCATTGCGCATTTTTGTAAGTATAAAATATATAAATATACTTTTTCCGTAGGCGAGTCCGGCCCCTACTATGTTGGAGATCTACCACCGTCGGTGCTGAGACCTAAGTGAACGCCTGATATAAGAGGACTCCGACGCACTTTTGCAAAAAAAGAATCGAACATGATCCCTGATCTGGGAAAACTTTCAAACTCTCTCAGACAAAAAATATTGGTCAAGGGGATAATAATGGCTGGGCATAACCCCATCATTTGGAATTCGAATTTGATTAGTATAATTATTTTGGATAGGATTGAATCGCTAGTTCTATATAAAACGGCTATTGCGTTTTTTATAAGAGAAATTAGCCTTCGTTACGTAGATAAAGAAATCTGTAACAACGAATATAATGTAAAAGGTATAAATATATTGAAAGACATAATATGCATTGAATTCGTCCCTCATAATTCAAGGATGGAAATAAATTTGAACAAATGCCTGAAAATGTTTGGTATATTTTGTCATCAAAATATGTAAGTTTTACGTCGTTATGCAAGTTCCTACGACCGATGTACGATTGATTGTAATCAATTGTGATTCAAAGCGATTCGACTTGCCGAACTGAATTGTCCAGCCCTAGGCATAAGTGAAATTCCTGGTTGAAAAGTCGGGGAATAAGTTTGTACGTAGGCAATTGAAATATTAATAAAAAATTGGAATTTGTAAAAAATAAAATATTTTTGACAATGGAGATAAAAAAACAGCGAACCCACCAAAGCCTGGACGAAAGGCAAAGTGAATGGGAAAAGGCTAAGTACAAAACATCGCAGTAATGTTAAACTAGTTTTTTAAACAAGGTAAATTGAGAGGAATTTACCACACAACTAGGTATAGTATTACGCGCCAATTCATTTTTAAAACTATATGTAGTAACTTGAAAAATAAATATCAACTAAGTACTCCTTGTTCGCCACATTTGATAAATTTTTAACAGATTCATTGGGTTGAAATTTTCGAAAAGTCTATTTTAAAAGTTATTTCATAGTAAAAATATAATATACCTGGTATTTAATACTAGGTACCCAGTTTTTCGAACAAGCGGTACCTAGTATGGAAATTGGGAAGATTTATTTGTTTTACGTAGTAAATTTACTACGTAAATGGCAAAGTCGGTTGAATTCGGTAAATCAAATTTAGCGAAATTAGGTGATAGCATTTTGAAAATAAACTAGGTATGCTGGGTTAACTCGGTACTTTTACCTAAAATTGCCAATATTAAATATATAAGAGACGGTGCAAAAGTTGCTCAAGATAAGAAAAGACGAAAAAGGTTTAAAAACTTTGAAAATGACTACAATACATTTCTGGTCATGCTAATTTTCATATTTTGCTCTAATTTTAATCTATTTAGATATAAATTCCAGGAATATATTGGTTTCAAAAATTTTATCGTACATTTACTTGATCCTACCTACCGTTACCGTAAAATGATTTGATGATATATAACCCAACTTTTAAAACTAATGCAAATGCAAGTGCAACTAGATAATAAAACAGTGTAGAATAAAACGTAAGGAGCACAAAGTACTAAGACACCATGTCGACTTAGAGTTAGTTACATGTTTGATCCAGGACTGACTCAATACCAAGTCAATGTTACATTCTTTATTGCACAAACTCACTTTCATTGAAATACATTCAGATTGCAATAGATGGTTTACATTGTAGTTTATGAGGATCCAATCGTACTAGGATTCAGGTTCCTTAATATAACCTCTGCATACAATATAAGATTGGGTGAGCTTTTATACCCCCATAAATCGTCATTTATCGTGGTGCATTAGTATGTCGATATAATTTTCCGAATTAAGTTTTTTTCCGAATCTTAGATTACAATTTCCTCATTGCCTATAGGTACATAATTTTTGCGCAGATCATTCTATTTCAATCATATCAAGTGCAGGGGGAAATCCAAACAAATGAAAATCTTTAAGATAAGTATCATAGAGGGATTTTACTAACTTTGGCGATGCTTTACTAAAATATTTTTGCACTTTAGCATAATCAGTAAAACTATCAAATGAAGGTGGAAAAGTCAAATTCTTAAATCCAAACTTATTTACGATAAACCTCATGTCGTCATCAATTGTGTCCATGTGAATGACATAATCGTATTGCAATTCACAAGGCGAACATAGTCTATGATAGAAATTCCAGTGCTGATCGACCTGTGCATTTGACTTGGGATCTATCAAATGTGAAATAAAGTCATCTAATGTAATCACAGGCGCACCATCCGATTCCTCCCCTCTTCCCATTCCGTACTTTGTGTGCATGTTGCGGGCTGCAGCAGAATAGCCATCATGACGTTTGTTGTTTTCGAGTTTATTTCGAAAAGCTGATAGAAGACGACTAAATGGTTCTCTGACGATGACAACCTTAGCGTATTTCTCTATTCTGCGAGCGATTTCTTCGATGTTTTTTGCATTTCTTGCTGATAGATGCCTTTCAATGAGTGATGTTGATCTGATTTCAGTCACAGTGTCTATTTCATTTTGGTCTATGAGACCCTCTGCTGCGGCGAGAAACTTTGCTTGACTTCTTGTACCACATTTTGGTATTTGACAAAAGAGTACCTGTGAATAAAGATTAATCTAAGATTACAAAATCCGAGTATTCATAAACTAGGCTACAAGTAAAAATATTACGGTATTTCCACAAAACTGGGTATAGTATTGATAGATAACTATTCACCTTAATTTGATTTTTCAAAAATTAAAAAAAAACAGGGATTTTTTTAATATATGTGAGATGGATTTTACCTAGCAGTTTCAAGTTTAAGATATCCACTGATGAATACCATTTTTCCACAAATTTACAATTTTTTAGGTTTTTATTATTTGCAACGGCCTGTCCGTGAACCTACCGGGGGCTTATACCCAACAACCGTAAGGCACGGACCTTTGTAGTGACTATACCTTCGTAGTGTATATGTTCTATGTTGCAACTACCCGCGAAGTGCCTTGCTGAAGGGCACACTCGGTCGTGAAACGGCCAAGCATCGAACCATTGTGCTTCCGGGCAATACGATCGCAGTTAACCGACTGAGACACCGAGCCGGGTACACAAATATATCATTTTTTTAGGTTTTCATTATTTGCTATGGCCTGTCCGTGAATCTACCGGAGGGCCTATACCCAACAACCGTTAGGTATGGACCTTTGTAGTGACTGTGTATCCGTTCTAAGTTACAGCTATGTTACCGCGTAGGTGCGGTCCATCAAAATCGCATCAACGTAGCGTTTTTTAACTTCGGAAATATGATATTACGGCAAATTACCAGTAAATTTATTATACAGTGTAGTTCAGCTGCGAGTATCTATTAATATTTCTATATATCACCACCAGCAACTCTATTTGTCATAATATCTTTGTTTTCAGACAAAAAACCTGACGTTATTATAGATCTATACACGTTACGAGGTTTGGCTAAAAAATCTTTCTATATTGCTTGCAGACAATTAAAAAATAGTAAGAATATATTGCAACTTGCGCAATATTACTGAAAATGAAAAAAATGACACGCAGAAGTTATATGAAAATTGTAATTAAATGTAGGGAATTCATTTTTAAGATACAACTTGAAATTGGCAATAGGCCCAGCATTGATTACAACAATTAAACAATTAAATCTTATCTTTTACAACTCTCTATACAGAAAAATATTTTCACAGCGTCGTTTGTCAAATATGAGTCACTGATGGATCGCGCTGTCAAAGCGCGGTCCATCAGTGGCTCAAGCTTGATAAAATAAATTTCTTTATTTGGTCTGGCTCACAGATCAGATTAATGTTAATGATTGATATAAATAACATAGACGCCGTTTGGAGTTGTTGGTGGAATCCTATCTTGTTCGTTTCGACAAGTAATTTTTGTTATTGCCCTATAACATAACATATACCTCGATTTATGGCAACCATAGAAATACATCGACAAAGTGGGTATTGGAAAGTTTGACGTTTTTGTTTTGTGAGTCCGTCTAGGCAGTGTAATTCGCTGATACGAATTGCTTCGAATCACGATTGATTCGAATTTATAGTGCGATATTCAAAAGATACAAAATGAGGAGCATTTTCTATGTTTTAATGGCAAAATACAATAAAATTATTTTTGATTTTCCTTGAACTTATTTCCGCCTTTCAAGATGAGGTGTGAATTGAACTTACAGTATGTTTATATGATATATGAATTTTTAGTTATGCAATAAATGTTGCTTACATAAAATACGCGAATCAATGAGAATCGAAAGAAAAATTAGTTTCCCTAATGCTTCTGCTTTGCCTCACCCTATCTATGTGAATATGTTTTCATTATGAAAAAGCCTGTCGTGAATTTTATGGTAATTTGAAATATCTATACCAGATCTACCCCTAAAAGACATGACTGAGAGCGATTATTAGGAATGGGCAATACCGAATCATTTAAAATTTATTCGGATTCGTACTATTGTTACGAATCGGATCGAATCGATAATTTTATGCAATCAGCAAACATTGTTTCTTTATGGTAAAGAAATCAAAAAATAAGAATGCACTTTTAATAATGTAAACATAATGAAAGAGATAATGAACTTTCAACTCACACCTCATCTTTAGGGACGGAAATAAACTTGATTAAAGTCGGAAATAGTTTTGCTGCATTTTGTCAACAAAATAATCAAATTTTTGAATTTGCAAGATTTTGTTTTTAAGACCAATGCCGAAATGATTCTAATAAAATATGCTTCGAATCTATCCGATTCCCCCCATTAATTTGACCGGCCCTAGCAATAATAGTTCGTCAAATCTGTTTATGAGAAATGTTCGCATGTTCATGTATATATAAGTTAGGCTTGGGCAATTCAATTCCATAATTCGAATCAATTCGAAGCAGAAAATATTCGATTAATATTACAAAATACTAAATACACTGTAACGGAAGTACAGTAAATTTACTGGTCAATTGAGTAATTGCATATTTCCGAAGTTAAAAAAAAAACGCCATGTTGATGAGATTTATGCCAATTATGGACCGTTGATGGACCGCACCTTGGTGGTGCACTCCATCAACACCTCATATTTGGTACAAAAAGGTATTTGCATGATACCTTATATTTGTCCGAAAAGAACAAACTTGTCTTTAAAAAGGGATTCCGAAGATATGCAACGTCTGCTGGCAACTTTTTCTCTTTGTCATATTTGGCACAGGCCTGAAGCATCATTTCACGTCGTACCCTGAGTCTTCTTTCTGACAAACATAAATATTTGTTAGCCCATCCATAACAATGAAATTGTAAAAGGAAGTATTGTTTTTTTTTTCTATTGAAATTCAATCTGAGCAAAGCCGGAAGCAGTGTTTAAAAAGAAACAACCAACGGTCTCTTAATAGCAAAGAGCCGCTAAAAGATGTAGTAACAGCAACTGCACTCCAAGCGGAAATATTCTCGAACGGGACTAAACCGCTATGGTTTAGTGCAGTACGTTGTATCTTCCCTAAGCGATGGTTAAACCATATACCACTTAAACTTAGTAATTTTTATTGGCTATATATGGACCAATTAAATGCGATTTTATGTAATATTGTATTGTCCTAAGCTCGGCGGCGCGATCCATCAGTGACCCATGCTTGACATTTTTTTTCCATTCAAATTCACTCTGAGCAAGGCCGGAGGCAGTGCGTAAAAGTAATCAATTTAAAGCCACTTAATAGCAAAAGGCTACTGCTATATGATGTGGTGCCAGCAACTGCACTCTAAGCGGAAAACACCCCAAACGGAGCTGAACCGCCATGGTAAAATGCGGTAATGCTTTCATTTTTAAAGATTTGTGGGTTTATTCGTTAGTTTGATTATCAAGTGTTTATACTTTTGTCAACATTAATCATTTTCTCAATAAAAAGGGTTAATTTGTTGGTAGGTATATCCAATATTTTTTATTGTGCGTATGATATGATTTGCGCGATGGCCTAGTGGTTAAACATGTTGGCATCGCAGGTCGAAAATCTCGGGTTCGAGTCCCGACGAGTCCGGCTCGCTTATCCATGCCCATCACTCAACCAAGGGTGTAATAACTTGGGTAGGCTAAGCCAAACAGGAAAAGATCATATCTTTCCAGCAATTGTAACTCTGCCCGTCTATAAGTGGCCGCTGTTACAGGGCCTTGGACGGGGTGATCCACTCTAAGAAGTGGCTATAAAAAAATGAGACGAAAATAAAGCAATTACCGGCGAAGACCCTGACAATATATTTCTGACTAGTTCAGTCTCGTGCCTTCAATCGACTTGTAAATATAATATATCAAAGGTCATTAACCCTCAAGTTGACCAAAATCGATTGTTTTTTTGTCGCTAAATTATGGAAATTATAGCTCTCAAATATTGAGTGTGAATTGAAAATAAACTAATGAAATGAAAATACCGATTCGATCCGATTCGAAAAAATAATCCCAATCAGAATAGAATTACAGATGATTCGGTTTTATCCAACCCTAGTCTCTACTCAATCGAACAGCTTGTATTTTAATACGATTAGAGTCCGTTTTCACAACGGAGATAAGTCGTAATACTAAAATGGGATATTTGTTATTTACACGGAATTACTGATTCGATCCGATACGAAAAAAATATCGGAATCAGAATAGAATTACAGGTAATTTTTTTTGTCCAACCCTAGTCTCGACACAATCGAACAGCTTTACCAAATCAATTCAAACTTAGCTATTTTTATTGGGCATATGACGGACCATTCGAATGCGGATTTATATGCTGTTACATTTCCATACTCAAATATGTATTTCAAGTTTGGCTGGATAAAAATTCTAAGTGACAATTCAGTGGTTTAAAAAAGAGCATTTCATTGATTCATATATGCCCAATTGTAAGAAGACCCAATCATTTAACAATATGAGTTAAACAGTAACAGTGTAACTTCATTACCAGGAGAAAAATTAGTCGATTTTTTTTCACCATAGAGTGGTTCTTCCACGAAAACTCTTGATTTGTTCTTCTGAAACAAACAAAATTTAAAAAAAAAACTTTTACCCAACCTGGTTAGGGTAAGATTTACTAATTGAGGTTGAGGCTATACCTTTTTTATTGAAATTCAATCTAGGCCAGCTCGGTAGTGGTTCCTGAAAATAACCAACCAACGGCCACTAAATCGCAAAGAGTTACTAAAAGTTATAGTTCCGGTAACTGTACTCTAAAGGAAAAACATCCCCAACGGAATTGAACCGCTATGATAAAGTGCAGTAAAACAGTGGTATATGCCCTTGGCGATGACAAATACAACTACCACTTCTCTACACTTAGTAGTCTATATAAATTAGGTACAAGTGTCACGGTATGAGTTGTTTAATCCAAAATTTCCGCGACCTATTTTCGCGGCAACGTTTAAATAGCAAGTATTGACACCGGATAATTTCATAGTATTTACAAAGATAAACGCACAGTTGTAGAGGGCAAAATGACGTACAAATATAAAAAACGTATAAAAATATAAATGCACAAAAACGATGTTTACGTTCACAAGTAGGGCATTTATTCTTGCAAATACAGTGTAAATGTTTGTTTATGTATGTGTTATGTTTTATCTGTTTTTTTTTGTCCCACACAGATCTTATTCGGAAGATTCGAAAGCCTATTTCTGTGACTCGAATTGTTTTATTCATTAATTTTTTTTTTTTTTTGGGGGGGGGGGGTATAAACGTACTATAATTAGAGCTGATCAATTCAATTCGTTGATTCGAATTGATTCGTATCTATTGTGCATTGATCATAGGAACATAAACTTGAAGTAGGAAAAGGAAGTTTCGTATTTTGATTACAAATGCTCTCGATTTTGGTCAATTTTATTCCCGCAGTTAGATATGAGGTATGAATTGAGTTATAATATTCTTAAGTAAAATTAGAAATTTGTTAAGCATGGCTAACTGGCTGACCGCGACTCAGTTTCGAGGTCTGTCAGTGAGCCATAATTGACGAAAAATGAAGCTGCAATTTTTTTTGTTTTCTAAATTTATATAAACCGAACTATAATTTTATCACCGTTTCTGTCATTCGCAATATTTGTCCGAAAATAAACATCCCAAATATAACTGCAGCCAGAGACACCAATCTTTTATGTTCCTTGAGTCCCATCTTCATAAGTTAGTTACACAAGTTATTGCATTACAGTATCACGCATATAGCATATTCATTCTGTAATAACAAATACGCAAATATGCGTAAATTTTCTATATTTCACCAGCTATTTTGATTGTTTAATCATCTTAAAATAATATAAAACTATACTAGGCGGTAAAGCCCCAGTTTGGACAAGTCTAAATATAATTTAATCTGGTGAATCCGATCAAAAACAATCAAGCCTTATTGCCTCAGGAAATAATCTTCACCATACCATTCATAAGTCTGAAAGAAACCGAAAGGGGACGTTTTCGAATCCTTTGAAACAGGGAAACAATTCAGGTGAAATCGCAGTTTTTCCACGTTCAAATTTACTTATTGTGTAATGTTTTTCTCAAACCATTCGGAACAACAGAACCAACCAGCGAACTCGAAGAATTTGAACTGACAGGAAAATAAGGAAGAGATAATAATTACCAAAAAAGACCATTATTGATCTTGCTGGGCGGGGCGACATATCTCTGATCCATACACTCAAACAGAAAACAACCACGATGTACAAAATGATGCTAATAATGATACCTCTCACTCTAAGGATCATGCAGAGTCACTTTCACAATGGGGTGACTGTTGGCAACACGGAGATGCGTCTGGAAAGTCACTCGAGGAATTTTCTGGTAGAAAATTCTTAACTGACATTTCATAATACCAATATTTTGCCTAATATTTTCGGAGTTGCGTGAACTGCACGTACTGACTAGCAAATACGTTTGCTTCATAATGTCGTCCATGATTATATACGGTATAACGAAGACGCTAGTATAATGTAGATATCAAACAATATATACAAGGAAACTAAAGACTGGATCCTCTTTGTTGATTTCATTTCCATGAATTCATGAATGGCACTTCGTTTCCGTATTCCGCCTGTTTGTTTGACACGGTCGATTTCAAAAAACTAATATACAATTTTGAATATGATTACAACAGATCGACGGTCACAATAGGCCACTTTGCAGCTAACGAATACACATATATTTTTTAATTGATATTCATTCTAAAGGAGGTCAGAAGCAGTGCGCCCACAAGGAACCAACGGTCACTGAAAATCAAAAAGCTACTGCACGTTATAAGTAACAACGCATGTAGTACCAGCAACTGCACTCTAAGCAGAAAATATCCCAAATGGAACTGACTACCTATGATAAAATGCAGCGAGTGTTATGTGTCTCAGGCGGTAGGAAAGCAAATTACCACTTCTCACACTGTACAGGTCTTTGCTTTAAACGCTGTGGGTTTACATTACGCACTACCAGGCCTCTCAGATTGCAGAACTCGCCTGATGAACCAAATTGCTGATATTTTACACCATAGCCAAATTGAATTCACATTTCGAAATAAACCCTGACTTATACCCAATCAGAAATTTAAGTTTTCACGAGCATGAGCCCCAGATGGACCGCGTCTTGCAGCGCGATCTATCAGTGCCCTATGCTCGACAAAAATTGTTGGTGCAAAATATATCCGACTGGGTAAAAGCTAGAACTGCAACAAATTGGCACGACTTAAGAATCAATAATTCGATTGAAAAATGTTCAAAATAGACTGAATCTTGTTTTGACGCAGCGGAATGTATTGATTATAAAACTGATGATTCAATGTATCGTATTGTTAAAACAAAGACGCATCCTTACCGAGAAGTTTTCCTATGCCTCTTAGTTTCGTATCCGTCGTTTGTTCAAGTTATCGTGAGTGACTAAGCGGAAAAATCCATTATTATTATAGCAACACAAAAATGATTTTAAAGTGCTCAAAGCACAATATCCAAATTAAAAATGCATCATTTCGGAGTCGCAACAACAATTTCCAACAAATTATATGCCACTATGACGTAATCACTGTCAAGGATTATTCTACATCGGAATGTCATGGAGCAACTTTTACGTCATTATTTGCGAATACCAATTAGCGACACTGTTTCTCTTCATTAGACCGTACAATTTAATAAAACTCAATATTTTCAAAAAATCTCAAATTTTAACATAGAAGAGGCAAAAATTAATAAGTCAGACCCAACTAATATGTAATAAAATGTAAATGCTGTATTTACCAAATTATTTTGTACTAGTTATCAGTAAAAATAATTGCAGGTCTTCGAAATTTGGAATTAAAATAATTCACAAAATATGCCTAATTTGTCATTCAGTACCGTTCGGTTCTTTCACTGTCCCTTTTGGTAATGTGTAGCTCTATCCTAAAAAGAGTTTTGTTGTCTCGTTTGGATTAATTTGATGTCGTTATTAATGTTTGGTAATATTAATTATTTTTGTGATATGTTAGCTCTAACGTATTCTGTCCTTCTTCCGAAAATAAAATAGAATTTTTATTAACACGTGGCCATTTTTTTTAAATTTAGATTTTTTGAAAATGCAACAACAATTTCTTTGGTAAAAGGTCCCAAAATTGTACACTGTAACAAAAGTGCAGTAGGTCATTTGCAGTACTTGTTTATATTCAAAGTTAAAACCCCCATATTGATGGAATACATGCCGAGTATATGTGTATAGGGGAGGCGTTCCATCAAAGGTCCATGAGTAGCTAGAGAAGCTGATTTAATAGTTTTATCTCCATATCACCAAGTAAAACGAATGTCATAATGCAGTGATTTTACTGCATAATTTTCACCGCGTGGATGAACTAATCATAATTAAAAAGAACATGTGCGGTATTAATACCCGGAGATAAATAAGTCAAGTTTCTTCGGTCGTGAGTCGTTTCTTTGGTGAATTTCTGAATGATTTATCCGAAAAATGTAAAAATATTAAATTATATTCAAAGAAACATTTAGTCTTGTGGTTACTATAAATTTCGTAGATGGTATTGCTTGTAGGCCTGGGCAGTTTGATTCGTTGAATCGATTCGAATCGACACACAAATTAATCGAATTGACGGTGAATTTCTCGTAGGTACAAAAACAAGCGAAATAAAGTGGAATTTTAAATTTTAAACGACAAAATGCAGTCGATTTTGATCAAATTTGACAAAAATCAATTGTATTTTGCTTTGTTACTGAAAAAAGGATCGAACATGATTCCTTGATCTGTTGGAACTCTCAGACTCTCGCAGGCAGAAAATATTTGTCAAGGGGATAAGAAGGGCTGTGCAAAACCGATTCAACTGGAATGCGAAGTCGCTAATAAAAAACTCACTTTTTTAATGATACATCAAAATACGATAATATAGCACAAATTGTCAATTTATTTGTGCTTTTGAAACAGAAATGAGTACAACGAAATTACAAAAATAATGTAGAAGCACAAAACATGATGCTTTTTCACATAAAATTTGCTCAGAGCAGAGCTCTAAGAGACATATGATGCTTGAGAAGTCTCCTAAAACCAGGAATACACATTATTGAAATCAATTGTGAATTGGTCATAGGAACAAAGGCATGCTAAATGAAGTGCATTTTCCATTTCTAACAAAAAAATGCAATAGTTTTTAGTCAAATTTGATCCCCTTTAGCATATCCTCTTCAGCATATTCAGAATGTCAAATAATTTTCTCGTCAGGCTCAGTTAATGGAATAACTAAGATTAATTAGAGAATTGAAAATCCCATTAAAATCTAAAGAAATCGCTTTATACCAAATAAAGTTAGCAGAACACTCCCGGAATATTTTACCGAGGGACTCATTATACTCTGGCAAGATATTGGTTGTGCAGGTACTTTATCTTGTAGTAGGGCTTTGAGATTAAGTGGCCGGTCATCTGTTTCTTTTAGACACTGCTTCCTTAGACCTTGCTTAGAGTCAATTTCAATAAAAAAAATCATTAAATGTGCCTCTAATAGGAGTTTGATGCAATTGAAATGGTTAATCATGGAGGGTCATATTTATTGGTACTAGGAATGTCAGAAGTGATCAAAATCAATTGCATTTTGTCATTAAAAATAAAAATTCCACCTTATTCAGCAAGTTTGTGTTCCTATGAACGATTTAAAATTAGGGCTGGGCAATTCGATTACGTGATTCGAATCGATTCGAATTACTACATGGACTAGAGTTTTAGATATACACTATCTATAAACTTCCTTATTTTCACAAGGAAGACTGGTTTTAATAGTAAAAATGAGCTATTTGTTATTTACATCGACTTCGGTGTGTTACGAACTAACTTTATCATTGGAATGTCATTTCAGCTAAAATTTTACCGTGTTATTTCATTGCGCATTTTTGTAAGTATAAAATATATAAATATACTTTTTCCGTAGGCGAGTCCGGCCCCTACTATGTTGGAGATCTACCACCGTCGGTGCTGAGACCTGAGTGAACGCCTGATATAAGAGGACTCCGACGCACTTTTGCAAAAAAAGAATCGAACATGATCCCTGATCTGGGAAAACTTTCAAACTCTCTCAGACAAAAAATATTGGTCAAGGGGATAATAATGGCTGGGCATAACCCCATCATTTGGAATTCGAATTTGATTAGGATAATTATTTTGGATAGGATTGAATCGCTAGTTCTATATAAAACGGCTATTGCGTTTTTTATAAGAGAAATTAGCCTTCGTTACGTAGATAAAGAAATCTGTAACAACGAATATAATGTAAAAGGTATAAATATATTGAAAGACATAATATGCATTGAATTCGTCCCTCATAATTCAAGGATGGAAATAAATTTGAACAAATGCCTGAAAATGTTTGTTATATTTTGTCATCAAAATATGTAAGTTTTACGTCGTTATGCAAGTTCCTACGACCGATGTACGATTGATTGTAATCAATTGTGATTCAAAGCGATTCGACTTGCCGAACTGAATGGTCCAGCCCTAGGCATAAGTGAAATTCCTGGTTGAAAAGTCGGGGAATAAGTTTGTACGTAGGCAATTGAAATATTAATAAAAAATTGTACATAACGGCGGAATTTGTAAAAAATAAAATATTTTTGACAATGGGGATAAAAAAACAGCGAACCCACCAAAGCCTGGACGAAAGGCAAAGTGAATGGGAAAAGGCTAAGTACAAAACATCGCAGTAATGTTAAACTAGTTTTTTAAACAAGGTAAATTGAGAGGAATTTACCACACAACTAGGTATAGTATTACGCGCCAATTCATTTTAAAACTATATGTAGTAACTTGAAAAATAAATATCAACTAAGTACTCCTTGTTCGCCACATTTGATGCATTTTTAACAGATTCATTGGGTTGAAATTTTCGAAAAGTCTATTTTAAAAGTTATTTCATAGTAAAAATATAATATACCTGGTATTTAATACTAGGTACCCAGTTTTTCGAACAAGCGGTACCTCTTATGGAAATTGGGTAGATTCATTAGTTTTACCTAGTAAATTTACTACGTAAATGGCAAAGTCGGTTGAATTCGGTAAATCAAATTTAGCGAAATTAGGTGAAAGCATTTTGAAAATGAACTAGGTATACTGGGTTAACTCGGTACTTTTACCTAAAATTACCAATATTAAATATATAAGAGACGGTGAAAAAGTTGCTCAAGATAAGAAAAGACGAAAAACGTTTAAAAACTTTGAAAATGACTACCATACATTTCTGGTCAAGTTAATTTTCATATTTTGCTCTAATTTTAATATGTTTAGATATAAATTCCAGGAATAGATTGGTTTCATAAATTTGATCGTTCATTTACTTGATCCCACCTACCATTACCGTAAAACGATTTTATGATACATAATCCAACTTCTGAAACTGATGCAAATGCAAGCGCAACTGGATAATAAAACAGTGTAGAATAAATAAAACGTACGCACGACAAATTACTGGGACACCATGTTGACTCACAGTTAGTTATATGTTTGACCCAGGACTGACTCAATACCAAGTCAATGTTACATTCTTTATTGCACAAACTCACTTTCATTGAAATACATTCAGATTGCAATAGATGGTTTACATTATAGTTTATGAGTATCCAATCGTACTAGGATTCAGGTTCCTTAATATAACCTCTGCATACAATATAAGATTGGGTGAGCTTTTATACCCCCATAAGTCGTCATTTATCGTGGTGCATTAGTATGTCGATATAATTTTCCGAATTAAGTTTTTTTCCGAATCTTAGATTACAACTTCCTCATTGCCTATAGGTACATCGACTATACTAAGTTAGAAAAAGAATTTTCCTTTCCTAATCGCAGCTTTTAGAATGTGCTCTAAAATCTCGTTACAAAACAATTCTTTAAATGATAGAATATGCTCATGACCATATTGAAACGTAGGGTGACAACTTGACATGATTCGATTTTACGATATTGATCACGAAAAAAAGTAATCTTACGAACTGGTGGATTGAAATCTTGCATCTCATTTCCCTTCTAATGTCCCCGTGAAGCAATATTGGTATATCACTATTTCGTGTACCTTTGTGTCACTACTTTGTCTGCAATTCCATTGGTCACTGTGCCCTATTTTTATCGAGAACTAAAAGTCTGTTACCTTCATATTTTCAGCTTAATAGCTATGAAACACACTTCTTGTCTTTATTGCTTTGACATCTGTAAGTGCGGTATAGGGTCTTACCGACAACCTTACACATTTTAAATACTGGATATAATTAACCGACAAATAAAAACATTAAAAACGTGGTATAAAACGTAGCTTATGTGTTAAAACAGATCAATATTATTCTAATAATTAAACGAATCTCTACCTGTAACTCAACTTGAATGTGTATCCTGGGGGTATTGTTTGGACACGAGACTGGATTAAAAATGGCGGAATGATGTGAATGCCCTTATGTATAAATAAGGCTGTTAAAATTTATTGTGTATTTCATTAAGAACAATTTTGAAACAGTATTAAATGGTTACGAGAGTGTGGGTGCTGCGTCTTAGGTTACTTCTAGATAATATACTAGGAGTAACATAAGAATCGTGTGTAGCAGCAAGAAACGTAATGTAACTTTATAATGAATAGAACTTGATGGAACTTTGCCAGTCAGTCAAAAAATTTCGTCGTAACATATTTTGTTGAGGGGTGTCCTGTGTGGCACGTACTTCGCTGTCTTGCTGGTCTTAATCGCCGGGTGCCGTAACGATTTCTCTTTTAAACTAAAGGGTAATATATTGTGGAGCAATAAATTCTGTTTACAATGCTTAAGGGCTTTAGTTTGTTACGATTCGCGTCATAAATTATTTTTTGTTAAGCATGTACGACAAGTAGACCTCTCCGAGTTGCCGAAAGACGGAATCTCTAATGCGGATTTCGGTATAATTCGCACTCTGTTTTGCCTCCCCATGTTCCATAATTGTGGAGCGACAAGGTCGGGTTACACCATTTGAAGGGCAATGTTTTATCCACATATAATTTTAGGAACAAACTATAAAATCGACAGATTACTCACGGATTATTTGAAGAGAATGAACCGGACGTATTTAAAAAGCGGGAATGTCCAAGCGGCCTATTATCAACAAGCTATTAAATACCTTAATAAATTGGTGTTGTAGCATAAGATACATTTTTGCGCAGATCATTCCATTTCAATCATATCAAGTGCAGGGGGAAATCCAAACAAATGAAAATCTTTAAGATAAGTATCATAGAGAGAATTCACTAACTTTGGCGATGCTTTACTAAAATATTTTTGCACTTTAGCATAATCGGTAAAACTATCAAATGAAGGTGGAAAAGTCAAATTCTTAAATCCAAACTTATTTACGATAAACCTCATGTCGTCATCAATTGTGTCCATGTGAATGACATAATCGTATTGCAATTCACAAGGCGAACATAGTCTATGATAGAAATTCCAGTGCTGATCGACCTGTGCATTTGACTTGGGATCTATCAAATGTGAAATAAAGTCATCCAGTGTAATCACAGGCGCACCATCGGATTCCTCCCCTCTTCCCATTCCGTACTTTGTGCGCATGTTGCGGGCTGCAGCAGCATAGCCATCATGACGTTTGTTGTTTTCGAGTTTATTTCGAAAAGCTGATAGAAGACGACTAAATGGTTCTCTGACGATGACAACCTTGGCGTACGTCTCTATTCTGCGAGCGATTTCTTCGATGTTTTTTGCATTTCTTGCTGATAGATGCTTCTCAATGAGTGATGTTGCTCTGATTTCAGTCACAGTGTCTATTTCATTTTGGTCTATGAGACCGTCTGCTGCGGCAAGAAACTTTGCTTGACTTCTTGTACCACATTTTGGTATTTGACAAAAGAGTACCTGTGAATAAAGATTAATCTAAGATTACAAAATCCGAGTATTCATAAACTAGGCTTTAAGTAAAAATATTACGGTATTTCCACAAAACTGGGTATAGTTTTGATAGATAGCTATTCAGCTTTATTTGATTCTTCGAATATTAAAAAAAAACAGGGATTTTTTTAATATATTTCAGATGGATTTCACCCAGCAGTTTCAAGTTTAAGATATCCACTGATGAATACCATTTTCCCAGAAATATACAATTTTTTTAGGTTTTTATTATTTGCTATGGCCTGTCCGTGAACCTACCGGAGGCCCTATACGCAACAACCGTTAGGTATGGACCTTTGTAGTGACTGTGTATCCGTTCTATTGTACAGTTACCTGCGAGGTGCCTTTCTGAAGGTTACGCTCGATGGGAAAACGGTTAAGATTCGAATCATCGGCCTGCCGGACAATACGATCGCGCTTAACCGACTGAGGCACCGAGCTGGGCTACACAAAAATATCGTGTTTAGCGAGTTCGAGTTGAAAACAGTTTAGCGACACATGGTGTTCAGATTTAACAATTACAGAAAACTGACACCTCTGAAGTTCCACAAACAGTTCATTTCATATTTTAAGGTTTTACCGCGCGGGACAACCATGAACACAATTAAGCATTCTTTGTTGAGTGTGAATTTAATTAATCTCGTACATTAAGGCATAGCAATATGACGTCATAATTCTGCCTGGTATTAGATTCAAATTGCGCATTTTTTTTGAGTTTCAGTTTACAATCCTTAAGCATTGGATATTATTTAATCCGGTCAATGCCAAACTTCCCGCAACTTGAAACTAGTTTGAAATTACTAAATGATAAATACTATAATATAATTTGAGATACTACAATTACAGACGTAACAGCGTCACCAGCATACGATCATGAAATGTATGCTGCGATATATTTTGTGAAGCGTTTGTGAAAGGAATCCCTCCCTGATCCCGTGTTAGACGTTTGCTTAATTGTCAATAGTTATACACTACAAGGTATGTTTTTAAAAAGGCCATTTGACAATTTTAACCTCCGTTTGTGTCAAAATGGAATAGAGCTCAACACCGATTACCGCTTGCCGATAATTCTACAAGATACATATATGATAATGGATCTCTCCATTACGCATCTACACTGTAATAAAAAATGCAACAAAAAACTGGTTTTTGTCAGTAATTGGGTACTTACGGCGGTATTAAAAAAAATTAAAAATATTCTTTTTTTGGCCAAATATGGGATGTCGATGGAAAATCTCATTAAGGTAGCATTTTTTAACTTTGGAAATATGATATTACGGCAAAGTACCAGTAAATTTATTATACTTTTGTTACAGTTTAGTTCAGCTGCGAATATCTATTAATATTTCTATATATCACCACCAGAAACTCTATTTGTCACAATATCTTTGTTTTCAGACAAAAAACCTGACGTTATTATGGATCTATACACGTTACGAGGTTTGGCTAAAAAAATCTTTATATATTGCTTGCAGACAATTAAAAAATATTAAAAATATATTGCAACTTGCGCAATATTACTGAAAATGAAAAAAATGACACGCAGAAGAAATATGAAAATTGTAATTAAATGTAGGAAATTCATTTTTAAGATACAACTTGAAATTGGCAATAGGCCCAGCATTGATTACATAGAGTAAATGATCAGGTAAAATTTGAGGTTGGCATAATCAGATAAAGTTTCCTCATATAGGCCTACTTTTTATTGGTAATTCACTCAAGCAACGTCGAAAGATACATGTTAATCAAATGACCAAGACCAATACTGAAAAGAAGTATACAAAATGTAATATCAGTTACCGAACTCAAAGCTTAAATGGGTAATGTCAACAGAATAGATCTACCACATCCTTGGAAACACCAAATACAGTCTATTGGAATATTTTCGAGGCAAGAAATTTATTTGCTTATACAGACATACTTAAATATATTTATTTTGAGTGCCATATTCTTTTCAAAGATATAAAATGAACTGCCAGTTTGTGATTTTAACGTCTTTTACAGGCTTTATATATGCGGTCCTTATGGCGCCAACACACGTATGCAAAATAATTATATCTGATCTTTTACAAGTCTCCATACAGAAAGATATTTTCACATCGTCGTTTGCCAAATATGAGTCACTGATTGATCGCGCTGTCAAAGCGCGGTCCATCAGTGGCTCATGCGTGATAAAAAATTTCTTTATTTGGTCTGGCTCAAAGATTAGATTAATGTTAATGATTAATATAAATAACATAGACGCCATTTGGATTTGTTGGTGGAAATCCTATCTTGTTCGTTGTGACAAGTAATTTTTGGTATTGCCCGATAACATAACATATGTCTCGATTTAAGGCAACCATAGTAATACATCGACAAAGTGTGTATTGGGAAATTTGACGTTTTTGTTTTGTGAGTAAGTCTAGGCAGTTTAATTCGCTGATACGAATTGCTTCGAATCACGATTGATTCGAATTTATAGTGCGATATTCAAAGGATACAAAATGAGGAGCATTTTCTATGTTTTATTGGCAAAGAACAATAAAATTATTTTTGATTTTCGTTGAACTTATTTCCGCCTTTCAAGATGAGGTGTGAATTGAACGTACAGTATGTTTATATAATATATGAATTTTTAGTTATGCAATAAATGTTGCTTACATAAAATATGCGAATCAATGAGAATCGATAGAAAAATTAGTTTCCCTAATGCTTCTGTTTTGCCTCACCCTATCTATGTGAATATGTTTTCATTATGAAAAAGCCTGTCGTGAATTTTATGGTAATTTGAAAAATCTATACCAGATCTACCCCTAAAAGACATGACTGAGAGCGATTATTAGGAATGGGCAAAACCGAATCATTCAAAATTTATTCGGATTCGTACTATTGTTACGAATCGGATCGAATCCATAATTTTATGCAATCAGCAAACATTGTTTCTTTATGGTAAAGAAATCAAAAAATAAGAATGCACTTTTAATAATGTAAACATAATGAAAGAGATAATGAACTTTCAACTCCCACCTCATCTTTAGGGACGGAAATAAACTTGATCAAAGTCGGAAATATTTTTGCTGCATTTTGTCAACAAAATAATCAAATTTTTGAATTTGTAAGATTTTGTTTTTAAGACCAATGCCGAAATGATTCTAATAAAATATGCTTCGAATCGATCAGATTCACCCCATTAATTCGACCGGCCCTAGCAATAATAATAGTTCGTCAAATCTGTTTGTGAGAAATGTTCACATGTTCATGTATATATAAGTTAGGCTTGCGCAATTCAATTCTATAATTCGAATCAATTCGAAGCAGAAAATATTCGATTAATATCACAAAATACTAAATACACTGTAACGGAAGTACAGTAAATTTACTGGTCAATTGAGTAATTGCATATTTCCAAAGTTAAAAAAACGCCATGTTGATGAGATTTATGCCAATTATGGACCGTTGATGGACCGCGCCTTCGTGGTGCACTCAATCAACACCACATATTTGTTAGAAAAAGGCGTCAGTTTTTAATTTTTTCACAATACCGCCATATAAAATTACTGTTCAGGACAAGTGATTTTGTTGCAGTGATGTTGTATGTTCAAATTGTTCAAATCTTTGATCATTAACGATATTTGCATGATACCTTATATTTGTCGGAAAAGAACAAACTCGTCTTTAAAAAGGGATTCCGAAGATATGCAACGTCTGCTGGCAACTTTTTCTCTTTGTCATATTTGGCACAGGCCTGAAGCATCATTTCACGTCGTACCCTGAGTCTTCTTTCTGACAAACATAAATATTTGTTAGCCCATCCATAACAATGAAATTGTAAAAGGAAGTATTGTTTTTTTCTATTGAAATTCAATCTGAACAAGAGCCGGAAGCAGTGTTTAAAAAGAAACAACCAACGGTCTCTTAATAGCAAAGAGCCGCTAAAAGATGTAGTAACAGCAACTGCACTCCAAGCGGAAATATTACCGAACGGGACTAAACCGCTATGGTTAAGTGCAGTACGTCGTATCTTCCCTAAGCGATGGTTAAACCATATACCACTTAAACTTAGTAATTTTTATTGGCTATATATGGACCAATTAAATGCGATTTTATGTAATATTGTATTGTCCTAAGCTCGGCGGCGCGATCCATCAGTAACCCATGCTTGACAATTTTTTTTCTTCTATTCAAATTCACTCTGAGCAAGGCCGGAAGCAGTGCGTAAAAGTAATCAATTTAAAGCCACTTAATAGCAAAAGGCTTCTGCTATATGATGTGGAGCCAGCAACTGCACTCTAAGCGGAAAACACCCCAAACGCAGCTGAACCGCCATGGTGAAATGCGGTGATGCTGTCAATTTTAAAGATTTGTCGGTTTATTCGTTAGTTTGATTATCAAGTGTTTATACTTTTGTCAACATTAATCATTTTCTCAATAAAAAGGGTTAATTTGTTGGTAGGTATATCCAATATTTTTTATTGTGCGTATGATAAGATTTGCGCGATGGCCTAGTGGTTAAACATGTTGGCATCGCAGGTCGAAAATCTCGGGTTCGAGTTCCGGCGAGTCCGGCTCGCTTATCCATGCCCACCACTCAACCAAGGGTGTAATAACTTGGGTAGGCTAAGCCAAACAGGAAAAGATCATATCTTTCCAGCAATTGTAACTCTGCCCGTCTATAAGTGGCCGCTGTTACAAGGCCTTGGACGGGGTGGTCCACTCTAATAAGTGGCTATAAAAAAATGAGACGAAAAGAAAGCAATTACCGGCAAAGACCCTGACAAAATATTTCTGACTAGTTTAGTCTCGTGTCTCCGATCGACTTGTAAATATAACATATGAAGGGTCATTAACCCCCCCCCTCCCGGTACAAAAAACTTGCCAAATGAAATGAAATTTAGATTTTTAACAATAAAATGCAATCAATTTTGGTCAAATACTGAGTGTGAATTGAAAATAAACTAATGAAATGAAAATACCGATTCGATCCGATTCGAAAAAAAATCCCAATCAGAATAGAATTTCAGATGATTCGGTTTTGTCCAACCCTAGTCTCTACTCAATCGAACAGCTTGTATTTTAATACGATTAGAGTCCGTCAACAAAGGAGATAAGTTGTAATACTAAAATGGGATATTTGTTATTTACACGGAATTACTGATTCGTTCCGATTCAAAAAAATATCCGAATCAGAATAGAATTACAAATGATTCGTTTTTGTCCAGCCCTAGTCTCGACACAATCGAACAGCTTTACCAAATCATGTTAAACTTAGCTATTTTTATTGAGCATATAACGGACCATTCGAATGCGGATTTATATGCTGTTACATTTCCATACTCAAATATGTATTTCATGTTTCAAGTGACTGCTGGATAAAAATTCTAAGTGACAATCCAGGGGTTTATAAAAGAGCATTTCATTGATTCGTGATGACCCAATCATTTAACAATATGAGTTAAACAGTAACAGTATAATTTCATTACCAGCAGAAAAATTAGTCAATTTTTTTTACCATAGAGTGGTTCTTCCACGAAAACTCTTGATTTGTTCGTCTGTCTGAAACAAACAAAATTAAAAAAAAAACAACTTTTACCGATCCTGGCTAGAGTACGATTTACTAATTGAGGTCGAGGCTATACCTTTTTTATCAAAATTCAATCTAGGCCAGCTCGGTAGTGGTTCCTGAAAATAACCAACCAACGGCCACTAAATCGCAAAGAGCTACTAAAAGTTATAGTTCCGGTAACTGTACTCTAAAAGAAAAACATCCCCAACGGAATTGGACCGCTATGATAAAGTGCAGTAAAACAGTGGTATGCCCTGTGCGATGACAAATTCAACTACCACTTCTCTACACTTAGTGGTCTATATGAATTAGGTACAAGTGTCACGGTATGAGTTGTTTAATCCAAAATTTCCGCGGCATATTTTTGCGGCAACTTTTAAATAGCAAGTATTGACAACGGATAATTTCATAGTATTTACAAAGATAAACGCACAGTTGTAGAGGGCAAAATGACGTACAAATATAAAAAAAACGTATAAAAATATAAATGCACAAAAACGATGTTTACGTTCACAAGTAGGGCATTTATTCTTGCAAATACAGTGTAAATGTTTGTTTATGTATGTGTTATGTTTTATCTGTTTTCTTTGTATCTACAAGTTTAGCCCGTGTAGAATGTCACCTTTAAAATCTAAACTCGAATGGACCCCCCACACAGATCTTATTCGGAAGATTCGAAAGCCTATTTCTGTGACTCGAATTGTTTTATTTATTAATTTTTTTTTTTTTGGGGGGGGGGAATAAACGTACTATGATTAGAGCTGATCAATTCAATTCGTTGATTCGAATTGATTCGTATCTATTGTGCATTGATCATAGGAACATAAACTTGAAGTAGGAAAAGGAAGTTTCGTATTTTGATTACAAATTAAAAGAATATGCTCTCGATTTTGGTCAATTTTATTCCCGCAATTAGATATGAGGTATGAATTGAATTATAATATTCTTAAGTAAAATTAGGAATTCAATTCGGATCGAAAAAATATTGGAATTAGATTCAAACTTTCAAGTGATTCTGTTTTGACCTGCCCTACATGGAATATAGTGGAATTTTACATATGTTTCGAGAATTCTTAACGATGCACTACAAAAATTTCCCACTTATTTATAATTTTTCGTAAGTTTTTTCAATACAAATTTCGGAAAGATAATAAATTTGGAAAAAATAGTCGAGGATCGATTCCAAAATAAATATATCTGAAATGGACAACCCTATTATTGTTTTAACCCACGCCCTTAGCAAATATGATTGGCAGAGCGCTATACTCAATAAAACCCTTGGCAGGGTAGCATAAATGTATGGTCATCACGCTTGTATGATTAAAGGAAGGGTCATGGAGCCACGAATCTCTCTTCAATGAAACCCCACTGTGGCTTTTTAAGTGCTCTAAGGCGTAGTAAATCCAAGTAATTTTTGCCCTACTTCGTTATTAAGTACGGTACCAGTATTTAGCCAGTCTCATATATAAAATACCATTTATAAAAAAAATGACCAATCGTCGAGAATTCCGGTACTTTTCCCTGGTTTATGACAAAATGATAGTTTTAAGCTAAAATATTGGAATTGAGAGACGTATTGAGACGTATTATTAATTAATTACCAAAATTTTCTTCTCCTTTCCAAAGTTTCTGAATACGCCACTGAGAAAATTTAAGGAAAATTGAAATTAAAATATACGTAAATGCGAGTGTTGGTAGTATATTTCTATCTCGTGAAAAAATTGCGATTCTAGGTTCCTAAATGCAACCATATCACAGCGCTTTTCCTGAGGTTTCACATGGGTGACACGCATCAATTGCTACGAAATTAAAATGTAGTACATGCTTCACAAAAATCCAATGTTGCGTAACATACCGAATTTTTGTTTTGCGGAACATGGGCCACAGATAGATCGATTCATCAATGGCCCAGGTTTAACAAATTATACATTTGTAATTAGATATAATAAAAGCAGCCATTCAGTGTTAGTCAAGGGTTTAGTGTTACGTTATTTACCACCAACCTGCCAAAGGGAGACTGAAACAGTGCTACCAACTGGAATTAATAAAAATAGACACAGTTTTTGCTGGATATTTGCGTGAACAAATGAATTGAATCAGTGAATCATTTAGAACCTTAAAAAAATGCTTAAAATTTGAAAAAATGAGGAAAAAAACTGGAATATTATGAGGTGGAATCATGACGTCACAATGAGTGTCACAGGCTAAAATGTCAGTTCCAATCAGCATTTTCATCTATATTCGAGTAGTAAAAAACCCAGCTAAAACGTTATAGAAAAATTGAATTTTTATAGCCCGAAACTGGCCAAATATTGAAAATACCAAATACTGCAAAGTAAATATTAACAAATATCAATAAATCATTTTGCATTGATTGATTGCATTGATAGCAGTAACTCATGGTAGAGGTATTAGTAGTTGAAAGATCCTGAAATTTTAATGAAAACAAAAATGAATGGGCCATTAAATTATAAAGAAAATTATTATCGAAATTAGAGAAAAAACTTCGCTTCAGAAATATTACAATTTCGAAGTTTTCTTTAACCGGTCCGGAACACTACACTCACTTACTGTTTTTATTTGAAAAAAAACGCCTGATAATTATAATGTCCCACAAAATAAAATCCTTTTTAATGGGATTTTTTGTTAAGCATGGCTAACTGGCTGACCGCGACTCAGTGTCGAGGTCTCTCAGTGACCCATAATTTGCGAAAAATGAAGCTGCAATTTTTTTGTTTTTTAAATTTATATAAATCGAACTATAATTTTATTACCGTTTCTGTCATTCGCAATATTTTTCCGAAAATAAACATCCCAAATATAACTGCAGCCAGAGACACTAATCTTTTATGTTCCTTGAGTCCCATCTTCACAAGTTAGTTACAGTTAGTTCACAAGTTATTGCATAACAAGTATCACGCATATAGCATATTCATTCTGTAATTACAAATACGCAAATATGCGTAAATTTCCTATATTTCACCAGCTATTTTGATTGTTTAATCCTCTTAAATAATATAAAACTATACTAGGCGGTAAAGCCCCAGTTTGGACAAGTCTAAATATAATTGAATCTAATGAATCCGATCAAAAAGCCTTATTGTTTCAGGAAATAGTTATCACCATACCATTCATAAGTCTGAAAAAAAAACCGAAAGACGACGTTTTCGAATCCTTTGAAACAGGAAAACAATTCAGGTGAAATCGCAGTTTTTCCACGTTCAAATTTACTTATTTTGTAATGTTTTTCTCAAACTATTCGGAACACCAGAACCAATCAGCGAACTCGAAGAATTTGAACTGACAGGAAAATAAGGAAGAGATAATAATTACCAAAAAAGACCTTTATTAATCTTGTTGGGCGGGGCGACATATCTCTGATCCATACACTCAAACAGAAAACAACCACGATGTACAAAATGATGCTAATAATGATACCTCTCACTCTCAGGATCATGCAGAGTCACTTTCACAATGGGGTGACTGTTGGCAACACCGAAATGCGTCTGGAAAGTCACTCGAGGAATTTTCTGGTAGAAAATTCTTAACTGACATTACATAATATCAATATTTTGCCTAAGTTGCGTGAACTGCACGTACTGACTAGCAAATACGTTTGCTTCATAATGTCGTCCATGATTATATACGGTATAACGAAGACGCTAGCATAATGTAGATATCAAACAATATATACAAGGATACTAAAGACTGGATCCTCTTTGTTGATTTCATTTCATGATTTCATGAAGGCCACTTCGTTTCCGTATTCCGCCTGTTTGTTTGACACGGTCGATTTCAAAAAACTAAGATACAATTTTGAATATGATTACAACAGATCGACGGTCACAATAGGCCACTTTGCAGCTAACGAATACACATATATTTTTTAATTGATATTCATTCTAAACGAGGTCAGAAGCAGTGCGCCTACAAGGAACCAACGGTCACTAAATTTCAATAGCTACTGCACGTTACAAGTATGAACGCATGTAGTACCAGCAACTGCACTCTAATCAGAAAATATCCCAAATGGAACTGACTACCTATGATAAAATGCAACGAGTGTTATCTGTCTCAGGCGGTAGGAAAGCAAATTATCACTTGTCACACTATACAGGTCTTTGGTTTAAACGCTATGGGTTTACATTACACACTACCAGGCCTCTCAGATTGCAGAACTTGCCTGATGAACCAAATTGCTGATATTTTACACCATAGCCAAATTGAATTCACATTTTGAAATAAACCCTGACTTATACCCAATCAGAAATTTAAGTTTTCACGAGCATGACCCCCAAATGGACCGCGTCTTGCAGCGCGATCTATCAGTGCCCTATGCTCGATAAAAATTGTTGGTGCAAAATATATCCGACTGGGTGAAGGCTAGAACTGCAACAAATTGGCACGACTTAACAATCAATAATTCGATTGAAAAATGTTCAAAATAGACTGAATCTTGTTTTGACACAGCGGAATGTATTGATTATAAAACTGATGATTCAATGTATCGTATGGTTAAACAAAAAAGACGCATCCTTACCGAGAAGTTTTCCTAGGCTCCTCAGTTCTGTATTCGTCGTTTGTTCAAGCTATCCATTATTATTATAGCAACACACACAAATGATTTCAAAGTGCTCAAAGCACAATATCAAAATTAAAAATGCATCATTTCGGAGTCGCAACAACAATTTCCAACAAATTATATGCCACTATGACGTAATCACTGTCAAGGATTATTCTACATCGGAATGTCATGGAGCAACTTTTACGCCATTATTTGCGAACACCAATTAATGAGTCAGACCCAACTAATATGTAATAAAATGTAAATGCTGTATTTACCAAATTATTTTGTACCAGTTATCAGTAAAAATAATTGCAGGTTTTCGAAATTTGGAATTAAAATAATTCACAAAATATGCCTAATTTGTCATTCAGTACCGTTCGGCTCTTTCACTGTCCCCTTTGGTAACGTGTAGCTCTATCCTAAAAAGAGTTTTGTTGTCTCGTTTGGATTAATTTGATGTCGTTACTAATAATTGGTAATATTAATTATTTTTGGGATTTGTTAGCTCTAAAGTATTCTGTCCTTCTTCCGAAAATAAAATAGAATTTTTATTAACACGTTGCCATTTTTTTAAATTTAGATTTCTTGCAAATGCAACAAAATTGTACACTGTAACAAAAGTGCAGTAGGTCATTTGCAGTACTTGCTTATATTCAAAGTTAAAACCCCCATATTGATGGAATACATGCCGAGTATATGTGTATAGGGGAGGCGTTCCATCAAAGGTCCATAAGTAGCTAGAGAAGCTGATTTAATAGTTTTATCTCCATATCACCAAGTAAAACGAATGTCATAATGCAGTGATTTTACTGCATAATTTTCACCGCGTGGATGAACTAATCATAATTAAACAGAACATGTGCGGTATTAATACCCGGAGATAAATAAGTCAAGTTTCTTCGGTCGTGAGTCGTTTCTTTGGTGAATTTCTGAATGATTTATCCGAAAAATATAAAAATATTAAATTATATTCAAAGAAACATTTAGTCTTGTGGTTACCATAAATTTCGTAGATGGTATTGCTTGTAGGCCTGGGCAATTTGATTCGTTGAATCAATTCGAATCGATACACAAATTAATCGAATTGACGGTGAATCTCTCGTAGGTACAAAAACATGCGAAATAAAGTGGAATTTTAAATTTTAAACGACAAAATGCAGTCGATTTTGATCAAATTTGACAAAAATCAATTGTATTTTGCTTTGTTACTGAAAAAAGGATCGAACATGATCCCTTGATCTGTTGGAAGTCTCAAGCTCTCGCAGGCAGAAAATATTTGTCAAGGGGATAAGAAGGGCTGTGCAAAACCGATTTAATATGAATGCGAATTCGCTAATAAAAAAATTCAATTTTTGTTAATGATACATCAAAATACGATAATATTGCACAAATTGTCAATTTAATTGTGCTTTTGAAACAGAAATGAGTACAACGAAATTACAAAAATAATGTAGAAGCACAAAACATGATGCTTTTTCACATAAAATTTGCTCAGAGCAGAGCTCTAAGAGACATATGATGCTTGAGAAGTCTCCTAAAACCAGGAATACACATTATTGAAATCAATTGTGAATTGGTCATAGGAACAAAGGCATGCTAAATGAAGTGCATTTTCCATTTCTAACAAAAAATGCAATAGTTTTTAGTCAAATTTGATCCCCTTTAGCATATCCTCTCCAGCATATTCAGAATGTCAAAGTATTTTCTCGTCAGGCCCAGTTAATGGAATAACTAAGATTAATTAGAGAATTGGAAATACCAATAAAATCTAAAGAAATCGCTTTATACCAAATAAAGTTAGCAGAACACTCCCGGAATATTTTACCGAGGGACTCATTATACTCTGGCAAGATATTGGTTGTGCAGGTACTTTATCTTGTAGTAGGTCTTTGAGATTAAGTGGCCGGTCATCTGTTTCTTTTAGACACTGCTTCCTTAGACCTTGCTTAGAGTCAATTTCAATAAAAATATCATTAAATGTCCCTCTAATAGGAGTTTGATGCAATTGAAATGGTTAATCATGGAGGGTCATATTTATCGGAACTAGGAATGTCAGAAGTGATCAAAATCAATTGCATTTTGTCATTAAAAATAAAATTCCACTTTATTCAGCAAGTTTGTGCTCCTATGAACGATTCAAAATTAGGACTGGGCAATTCGATTACGTGATTCGAATCGATTCGAATTACTACATGGACTAGAGTTTTAGATATACACTATCTATAAACTTCTTTATTTTCACAAGGAAGACTGGTTTTAATAGTAAAAATGAGCTATTTGTTATTTACATCGACTTCGTGAGTCGATGCAATTCAAAAAAATTATTCGAATCAAATTCGAATTCCAAATAAATCGGTTTTGCCCAGCTCTATTCACGATTGATTGGAATACCGTGTGCATCAATTTGATTTTTACCGAATTAAATTGCACGGTCCTAAGTTTAATATAACAGCTCCAGTTTGCAATGAATCTCTGACACTGATTTGAATACATTAGGAATCAAAAGTTCCATTTGATCTAAAGAAATTCAATTTTGCATTTTTGTGTAAGATATGGTAAGGACGAGAAGTATAGCTTGAAATATCAAAGTATTTTAAATTTTATATAGACCATTATTTCATTACCGTTAAAGTCTTTTTCCGCGTTCGTTGGAAAATATAAATTCCAAACATTATTGTAGCCAGAATCAAGAATTTCTTGTGATTAGAGATCCCCATCTAGTCCACACATTCAATCCACTGAAAATGAAAGTTGAAACAAATAAATCTGTAATTTCGGTATTGAAACTCTTGTATTTATTTATTTCAAATATGACATTGGGAAAAACTAGAATAGTAAATTTTTTTGTCCTGTAACACGGAAAATTAAAACACAAGTAGAACAAAAAGTAATGTCGTAACTTCCCTAATTTTTTTCTAAATTGTGTGAACAGGATAACCATATTGCCTCACCCACATTTTTTTGAAATGAAACTTTCATCTCCAAAAATCTGTCTCATAGCCTACAGTTTTAAATCCACTACTGCATATTCTATGTAAATTAATGCACTATCAATGTTCTTTAGCTAAATTATTTCGGTTATACTGCTCCTAACCTGTCAGAAGACTGTACTCGGACATGTGAGACAATATTTTATAATTGTATCTATAACTACACAACCAGAACCGTTCCTTTGCGGGTATACTTGAAATTTCATTGCAAGTCAAAGAGATCATCATTCAAGATATTTGCAACTCATTTATCTTAGCAAACATTCCGGCTGGCGGAGGCCCACTTGTGGCGGAAGCGGGTGGCAGAACAATAATGCCAAATATTGAGGTGTCAGACTCTCTTTCTAAATCAGCAAATGTTATGGCAAAATTGCAAAAACCGGGAGGTACTCGCGCGACTGCGCAGCAATTTTCCCTTTTCGGTGTGTTACGAACTAATTTTATCATTGGAATGTCATTTCAGCTAAAATTTTACCGTGTTATTTCATCGCACGTTTTTGTAAGTATAAAATATATAAATATACTTTTTCCGTAGGCGAGTCGGACCCCTACTATGTTGGAGATCTACCACCGTCGGTGCTGAGACCTAAGTGAACGCCTGATATAAGAGGACTCCGACGCACTTTTGCAAAAAAAAAATCGAACATGATCCCTGATCTGGGAAAACTTTCAAACTCTCTCAGACAAAAAATATTGGTCAAGGGTATAATAATGGCTGGGCATAACCCAATCATTTGGAATTCGAATTTGATTAGGATAATTATTTTGGATAGGATTGAATCGCTAGTTCTATATAAAACGGCTATTGCGTTTTTTATAAGAAAAATTAGCCTTCATTACGTAGATAAAGAAATCTGTAACAACGAATATAATGTAAAAGGTATAAATATATTGAAAGACATAATATGCATTGAATTCGTCCCTCATAATTCAAGGATAGAAATAAATTTGAACAAATGCTTGAAAATGTTTGCTATATTTTGCCATCAAAATATGTGAGTTTTACGTCATTATGCAAGTTCCTACGACCGATATACGATTGATTGTAATCAATTGTGATTCAAAGCGATTCGACTTGCCGAACTGAATTGTCCAGCCCTAGGCATGAGTGAAATTCCTGGTTGAAAAATCGGGGAATAAGTTTGTACGTAGGCAATTGAAATAATAATAAAAAATTGTACCTAACGGCGGAATTTGTAAAAAATAAAATATTTTTGACAATGGAGATAAAAAACAGCGAACCCACCAAAGCCTGGACGAAAGGCAAAGTGAATGGGAAAAGGCTAAGTACAAAACATCGCAGTAATGTTAAACTAGTTTTTTAAACAAGGTAAATTGAGAGGAATTTACCACACAACTAGGTATAGTATTACGCGCCAATTCAATTTTAAAACTATATGTAGTAACTTGAAAAAAAATATCAACTATATACTCCTTGTTCGCCACATTTGATAAATTTTCAACAGATTCGTTGGGTTAAGTTTTTCGAAAAGTCTACTTTAATAGTTATTTAATAGTGAAAATATAATATACCTGATATTCAATACTAGGTTCCCCTGTTTTTCAAGCAAGCGGTACCTATTATGGAAATTGGGAAGATTCATTTGTTTCACCCAGTAAACTTACTACGTAAATGGCAAAGTCGGTTAAATTTGAATTCGGTAAATCAAATTTAGCGAAATTAGGTGAAAGCATTTTGAAAATAAACTAGGTATACTGGGTTAACTCGGTACTTTTACCTAAAATTGCCAATATTAAATATATAAGAGACGGTGCAAAAGTTGCTCAAGATAAGAAAAGACGAAAAAGGTTTAAAAACTTTGAAAATGACTACAATACATTTCTGGTCATGCTAATTTTCATATTTTGCTCTAATTTTAATCTATTTAGATATAAATTCCAGGAATAGATTGGTTTCAAAAATTTGATCGTACATTTACTTGATCCTACCTACCGTTACCGTAAAATGATTTTATGATACATAATCCAACTGCTGAAACTAATGCAAATGCAAGTGCAACTAGATAATAAAACAGTGTAGAATAAAACGTACGGAGGACAAAGTACTGAGACACCATGTCGACTTACAGTTAGTTACATGTTTGATCCAGGACTGACTCAATATCAAGTCAATGTTACAGTCTTTATTGCACAAACTCACTTTCATTGAAATACATTCAGATTGCAATAGATGGTTTACATTATAGTTTATGAGGATCCAATCGTACTAGGATTCAGGTTCCTTAATATAACCTCTGCATATAATATAAGATTGGGTGAGCTTTTATACCCCCATAAATCGTCATTTATCGTGGTGCATTAGTATGTCAATATAATTTTCCGAATTAACTTTTTTTCCGAATCTTAGATTACAACTTCCTCATTGCCTATAGGTACATAATTTTTGCGCAGATCATTCCATTTCAATCATATCAAGTGCAGGGGGAAATCCAAACAAATGAAAATCTTTAAGATAAGTATCATAGAGGGATTTCACTAACTTTGGCGATGCTTTACTAAAATATTTTTGCACTTTAGCATAATCGGTAAAACTATCAAATGAAGGTGGAAAAGTCAAATTCTTAAATCCAAACTTATTTACGATAAACCTCATGTCGTCATCAATTGTGTCCATGTGAATGACATAATCGTATTGCAATTCACAAGGCGAACATAGTCTATGATAGAAATTCCAGTGCTGATCGACCTGTGCATTTGACTTGGGATCTATCAAATGTGAAATAAAGTCATCTAATGTAATCACAGGCGCACCATCCGATTCCTCCCCTCTTCCCTTTCCGTACTTTGTGTGCATGTTGCGGGCTGCAGCAGCATAGCCATCATGACGTTTGTTGTTTTCGAGTTTATTTCGAAAAGCTGATAGAAGACGACTAAATGGTTCTCTGACGATGACAACCTTAGCATATGTCTCTATTCTGCGAGCGATTTCTTCGATGTTTTTTGCATTTCTTGCTGATAAATGCTTCTCAATGAGTGATGTTGCTTTGATTTCAGTCACAGTGTCTATTTCATTTTGGTCTATGAGACCGTCTGCCGCGGCAAGAAACTTTGCTTGACTACGCGTACCACATTTTGGTATTTGACAAAAGAGTACCTGTGAAAAAAGATTGATCTAAGATTACAGAATCCGAGTATTCATAAACTAGGCTATAGGTAAAAATATTACGATATTTCAACTATAACTATTCACCTTAATTTGAATCTTCAAAAATTAAAAAAAAAACAGGGATTTCATTTAGCCAAGATATCCACTGATGAATACCATTTTCCCACAAATATATCATTTTTTTGGGTTTTTGTTATTTGCTATGGCCTGTCCGTGAACCTACCGGGGGGCTTATACCCAAAAACCGTTAGGCACGGACCTTTGTAGGGACTATACCTTCGTAATGTTTATGTTCTATGTTACTACTACCCGCGAAGTGCCTTGCTGAAGGGCACGCTCGGTCGTGAAACGGTCAAGCATCGAACTATCGTCCTTCCGGACAATACAATCGCAGTTAACCAACTGACCCACCGAGCCGGGTACACAAATATATCATTTTTTAGGTTTTTATTATTTGATATGGCCTGTCCGTGAACCTACCTACCTTAGGGCTTATACCAAACAACCGTTAGGCATGGACCTTTGTAGTGGCTGTGTGTCCGTTCTATGTTACAGTTACCTGCGAAGTGCCTTGCTGAAGGTTACGCTCGATGGGGAAACGGTTAAGCATCGAATCATCGGCCTTCCGGACAATACGATGGCGCTTAACCGACTGAGGCACCGAGCTGGGCTACACAAAAATATCGTGTTTAGCGAGTTCGAGTTGAAAACAGCGACACATAGTGTTCAGATTTAACAATTACAGAAAACTGACACCTCTGAAGTTCCACAAACAGTTCATTTCATATTTTAAGGTTTTACCGCGCGGGACAACCATGAACACAATTAAGCATTCTTTGTTGAGTGTGGTATATATTTAATTAATCTCGTACATTAAGGCATAGCAATATGACGTCATAATTCTACCTGATATTAGATTCAAATTGCGTACTTTTTGAGTTTCAGTTTACAACCCTTAAGCATTGGATATTATTCAATCCGGTCAATGCCAAACTTCCCGTAACTTGAATCTAGTTTGAAATACTCATGATAAATACTATAACAGAATTTGAGATACTACAATTACAGACGTAACAGCGTCACCAGCATACGATTATGAAATGTATGCTGCGATATATTTTGTGAAGCGTTTGTGAAAGGAATCCCTCACTGATCCCGTGTTAGTCGTTTGCTAAATTGTCAATAGTTATACACTGCAAAGTATGTTTTTAAAAAGGTCATTTGATAATTCTAACCTCCATATGTGTCAAAATGGAATAGAGCTCAACACCGATTACCGCTTGCCGATAATTCTACAAGATACAAGATTCTTCAAGATTCTACAAGATTCTTTTCAAAGATATAAAATGAACTGCCAGTTTGTGATTTTAACGTCTTTCACAGGTTTTACATATGCGGTCCTTATGGCGCCAACACATGTATGCAAAATAATTAAATCTGATCTTTTACAAGTCTCCATACAGAAAGATATTTTCATAGCGTCGTTTGCCTATCACGCGGTCTATCAGTGGCTCATGCTTGATAAAAAAATTCTTTATTTGGTCTGGCTCACAGATCAGATTAATGTTAATGATTAATATAAATAACATAGACGCCATTTGGATTTGTTGGTGGAAATCCTATTTTGTTCGTTTTGATTACCAAAAGTAATTTTTGGTATTGCCCGATAACATAACATATGTCTCGATTTATGGCAACCATAGTAATAGATCGACAAAGTGTGTATTGGAAAATTTGACGGTTTTGTTTTGTGAGTAAGTCTAGGCAGTTGAATTCGCTGATACGAATTGCTTCGAATCACGATTGATTCGAATTTATAGTGCGATATTCGAAGTATACAAAATGAGGAGCATTTTCTATGTTTTAATGGCAAAATACAATAATTTTTTTTTTTGATTTTCGTTGAACTTATTTCCGCCTTTCAAGATGAGGTGTGAATTGAACGTACAGTATGTTTATATAATATGTGAATTTTTAGTGAATGCAATAAATGTTGCTTAAATAAAATACGCGAATCAATGCTAATCGAAAGAAAAATTAGTTTCTCTAATGCTTCTGTTTTGCCTCGCCCTATCTATGTGAATATGCTTTCATTATGAAAAAGTCTGTCGTGAATTTTATGGTAATTTGAAATATCTATGCCAGATCTACCCCCAAAATACATGACTGAGAGCGATTATTAGGAATGGGCAAAACCGAATCATTCAAAATTTATTCGGATTCGTACTATTGTTACGAATCGGATCGAATCGATAATTTTATGCAATCAGCAAACATTGTTTCTTTATGGTAAAGAAATCAAAAAATAAGAATGCACTTTTAATAATGTAAACATATTGAAAGAACATAATGAACTTTCAACTCCCACCTCATCTTTAGGGAAGGAAATAAACTTGATCAAAGTCGGAAATATTTTTGCTGCATTTTGTCAACAAAATAATCAAATTTTTGAATTTGCAAGATTTTGTTTTTAAGACCAATGCCGAAATGTTTCTAATAAATTATGCTTCGAATCTATCCGATTCACCCCATTAATTTGATCGGCCCTAGCAATAATAGTTCGTCAAATCTGTTTATGAGAAATGTTCGCATGTTCATGTATATATAAGTTAGGCTTGGGCAATTCAATTCCATAATTCGAATCAATTCGAAGCAGAAAATATTCGATTAATATCACAGAATACTAAATACACTGTAACGGAAGTACAGTAAATTTACTGGTCAATTGAGTAATTGCATATTTCCAAAGTTAAAAAAAACGACATGTTGATGAGATTTATGCCAATTATGGACCGTTGATGGACCGCGCCTTCGTGGTGCAATCAATCAACACCTCATATTTGGTAGAAAAAGGCGTCAGTTTTTAATTTTTTCACCATACCGCCATATAAAATTACTGTTCAGGACAAGTGATTTTGTCGCAGTGATGTTGTATGTTCAAATTGTTCAAATCTTTGATCTTTAACGATATTTGCATGATACCTTATATTTGTCCGAAAAGAACAAACTCGTCTTTAAAAAGGGATTCCGAAGATATGCAACGTCTGCTGGCAACTTTTTCTCTTTGTCATATTTGGCACAGGCCTGAAGCATCATTTCACGTCGTACCCTGAGTCTTCTTTCTGACAAACATAAATATTTGTTAACCCATCCATAACAATGAAATTGTAAAAGAAAGTATTGTTTTTTTTTTCTATTGAAATTCAACCTGAACAAGAGCCGAAAGCAGTGTTTAAAAAGAAACAACCAACGGTCTCTTAATAGCAAAGAGCCGCTAAAAGATGTAGTAACAGCAACTGCACTCCAAGCGGAAATATTACCGAACGGGACTAAACCGCTATGATTAAGTGCAGTACGTCGTATCTTACCTAAGCGATGGTTAAACCATATACCACTTAAACTTAGTAATTTTTATTGGCCATATATGGACCAATTAAATGCGCTTTTATGTAATATTGTATTGTCCTAACCTCGGTGGCGCGATCCATTAGTGCGTAAAAGTAATCAATTTAAAGGCCACTTAATAGCAAAAGGCTACTGCTATATGATGTGGTGCCAGCAACTGCACTCTAAGCGGAAAACACCCCAAATGGAGCTGAACCGCCATGGTAAAATGCGGTGATGCTGTCAATTTTAAATATTTGTCGGTTTATTCGTTAGTTTGATTATCAAGTGTTTATACTTTTGTCAACATTAATCATTTTCTCAATAAAAAGGGTTAATTTGTTGGTAGGTATATCCAATATTTTTTATTGTGCCTATGATATGATTTGTGCGATGGCCTAGTGGTTAAGCATGTTGGCATCGCAGGTCGAAAATTTCGAGTTCGAGTCCCGGCGAGTCCGGCTCGCTTATCCATGCCCACCACTCAACCAAGGGTGTAATAACTTGGGTAGGCTAAGCCAAACTGGAAAAGACCATATCTTTCCAGCAATTGTAACTCTGCCCGTCTATAAGTGGCCGCTGTTACAAGGCCTTGGACGGGGTGATCCACTCTAAGAAGTGGCTATAAAAAAATGAGACGAAACGAAAGCAATTACCGGCAAAGGCCCTGACAAAATATTTCTGACTAGTTTAATCTCCTGTCTCCAATCGACTTGTAAATATAATATATCAAGGGTCATTAAAAATACCTTTAGAGATTAGAGTCCGTTTACACAACGGAGATAAGTCGTAATACTAAAATGGGATATTTGTT
Organism: Styela plicata; assembly: GCA_963675895.2. Classification (NCBI taxonomy): domain Eukaryota; kingdom Metazoa; phylum Chordata; class Ascidiacea; order Stolidobranchia; family Styelidae; genus Styela; species Styela plicata. The sequence goes on along the minus strand of OZ023151.1, from coordinate 5,379,901 downwards.
ATTTACACGGAATTACTGATTCGTTCCGATTCGAAAAAAATATCCACATCAGAATAGAATTACAAATGATTCGTTTTTGTCCAACCCTGGTCTCGACACAATCGAACAGCTTTACCAAATCATGTTAAACTTAGCTATTTTTATTGGGCATATAACGGACCATTCGAACGCGGATTTATAAGCTGTTACATTTCCATACTCAAATATGTATTTCAAGTTTGACTGGATAAAAATTCTAAGTGACATTCCAGTGGTTTATAAAAGAGCATTTCATTGATTCATGATGACCCAATCATTTAACAATATGAGTCGAACAGTAACAGTATAGTTTCATTACCAGGAGAAAAATTAGTCAATATTTTTTCACCATAGAGTGGTTCTTCCACGAAAACTCTTGATTTGTTCGTCTGAAACAAACAAAATTAAAAAAACAACTTTTAACCAACCTGGTTAGGGTAAGATTTACTAATTGAGGTCGAGGCTATACCTTTTTTATTGAAATTCAATCTAGGCCAGCTCGGTAGTGGTTCCTGAAAATAACCAACCAACGGCCACTAAATCGCAAAGAGCTACTTAAAGTTATAGTTCGGTAACTGTACTCTAAAGAAAAAACATCCCCAACGAAATTAAACCGCTAGGATAAAGTGCAGTAAAACAGTGGTATATGCCCTGGGCGATGACAAATTCAACTACCCCTTCTCTACACTTAGTAGTCTATATAAATTAGGTACAAGTGTCACGGTAAGAGTTGTTTAATGCAAAATTTCCGCGACCTATTTTCGCGGCAACGTTAAAATAGCAAGTATTGACACCGGATAATTTCATAGTATTTACAAAGATAAACGCACAGTTGTAGAGGGCAAAATGACGTACAAATATAAAAAAACGTATAAAAATATAAATGCACAAAAACGATGATTACGTTTACAAGTAGGGCATTTATTCTTGCAAATACAGTGTAAATGTTTGTTTATGTATGGGTTATGTTTTATCTGTTTTCTTTGTATCTACAAGTTTAGGAATGTCACCTTTAAAATCTAGATTCTAATGGACCCCCACACAGATCTTATTCGGAAGATTCGGAAGCCTATTTCTGTGAATTGTTTTATTTATTAACTTTTTTTTTTGGGGGGGGGGGGGGGTATAGGCGTACTATAATTAGAGCTGATCAATTCAATTCGTTGATTCGAATTGATTCGTATCTATTGTGCATTGATCATAGGAACATAAACTTGAAGTAGGAAAAGGAAGTTTCGTATTTTGATTACAAATTAAAAGAATATGCTCTCGATTTTGGTCAATTTTATTCTTTTATTCCCGCAATTAGATATGAGGTATGAATTGAGTTATAATATTCTTAAGTAAAATTAGAAATTCAATTCGGATCGAAATAATATTGGAATTAGATTCAAACTTTCAAGTGATTCTGTTTTGACCTGCCCTACATGGAATATAGTGGAATTTTACGTATGTTTCGAGAATTCTTAACGATGCACTAGAAAAATTTCCCCCTCATTTATAATTTTTTGTAAGTTTTTTCAATGCAAAATTCGGAAAGATAATAAATGTGGAAAAAATAGTCGAGGATCGATTTCAAAATAAATATATCTAAATGGGCAACCGTATTATTGGTATAACCCACGCCCTTAGCAAATATGATTAGCAGAGCATTATACTCAATAAAATCCTTGACAGGGTAGCATAAATGTATGGTCATCACGCTTGTATGATCAAAGGAAGGGTCATGGTGCCACGACTCTCTCTTCAATGAAACCCTACTGTGGCCTTTTAAGTGCTCTACGGCGTAGTAAATCCAAATAATTTTTCCTACTCCGTTATTACGTATTACGTACGGTACCAGTATTTAGCCAGTCTCATATATAAAATACCATTTATAAAAAAATTGACGAATCGTCGAGAATTCGGGTACTTTTTCCCTGGTTTATGACAAAATGATAGTTTTAAGCTAAATATTGGAATTGTTGTACCAATTATGACATATTATTAATTAATTACCAAAATCTTCTTTTCCCTTCCAAAGTTTCTAAATACGCCACTGAGAGAATTGAAGGAAAATTGAAATTAAAATATACGCAGATGCGATATTTGGTTAAGTGTTGGTAGTATATTTCTATCCGTGAAAAAATTGCGATTCTAGGTTCCTAAATGCAACCATATCACAGCGCTTTTCCTGAATTTTCACACGGGTGACACGCATCGATTGCTACGAAGTTAAAATGTAGTACATGCGGCATAAAAATCCAATGTTGCGTAACATACCGAATTTTTGTTTTACGGAACATGGGCCACAGATAGTTCGATTCACCAATGTCCCAGGTTTAACAAATTATACATTTGTAATTAGATATAATAAAAGCAGCCATTCAGTGTTAGTCAAGGGGATTAGTGTTACGTTATTTACCACCAACCTGCCAAAGGGAGACTGAAACCGTGCAACCAGCTGGAATTAATAAAAATTGACACAGTTTTTGCTGGATATTTGCGTGAACAAATGAATTGAATCAGTGAATCATTTAGAACCTTAAAAAGAATGGCTCAAAATTTGAAAAAAAAAGAAAAAAACTGGAATATTATGAGGTGGAATCATGACGCCACAATGAGTGTCAAAGGCTAAAATGTCAGTTCCAATCAGCATTTTCATCTATATTCGAGCAGTAAAAATCCAGCTAAAACGTTATGGAAAAATTGAATTTTTATAGCCCGAAACTGGCCAAATATTGAAAATACCAAATACTGCAAAGTAAATATTAACAAATATCAATAAATCATTTTGCATTATTGATAGCAGTAACTAATGGTAGAGGTATTAGTAGTTGAAAAATCCTGAAATTTTAATGAAAACAAAAATGAATGTGCCATTAAATTATAAAGAAAATTATTATCGAAATTAGAGAAAAAACTTCGCTTCAGAAATATTACAATTTCGAAGTTTTCTTTAACCGGTCCGGAACACTACACTCACTTACTGTTTTTATTTGAAAAAAAGCGCCTGATAATTATAATGTCCCACAAAATAAAATCCTTTTTAATGGGATTTTTGTTAAGCATGGCTAACTGACTGACCGCGACTCAGTGTCGAGGTCTGTCAGTGACCCATAATTGACGAAAAATAAAGCTGCAATTTTTTTGTTTTTTAAATTTATATAAATCGAACTATAATTTCATTACCGTTTCTGTCATTCGCAATATTTGTCCGAAAATAAACATCCCAAATATAACTGCAGCCAGAGTCACCAATCTTTTATGTTCCTTGAGTCCCATCTTCATAAGTTAGTTACACAAGTTATTGCATCACAAGTATCACGCATATAGCATATTCATTCTGTAATTACAAATTCGCAAATATTGAATATTGAAATATTGAATAATTGAATCTAGTGAATCCGATCAAAAAGCCTTATTGCTTCAGCAAATAGTTATCACCATACCGTTAATAAGTCTGAAAGAAACCGTAAGACGACGTTTTCGAATCCTTTGAAACAGGAGAACAATTCAGGTGAAATCGCAGTTTTTCCACGTTCAAATTTACTTATTGTGTAATGTTTTTCTCAAACTATTCGGAACACCAGAACCAATCAGCGAACTCGAAGAATTTGAACTGACAGGAAAATAAGGAAGAGATAATAATTACCAAAAAAGACCATTATTGATCTTGCTGGGCGGGGCGACATATCTCTGATCCATATAACAGAAAACAACCACGATGTACAAAATGATGCTAATAATGATACCTCTCACTCTCAGGATCATGCAGAGTCACTTTCACAATGGGGTGACTGTTGGCAGCACGGAAATGCGTCTGGAAAGTCACTCGAGGAATTTTCTGATAGATAACTGACATTACATAATATCAATATTTTGCCTAAGTTGCGTGAACTGCACGTACTGAAATAGCAAATACGTTTGCTTCATAATGTCGTCCATGATTATATACGGTATAACGAAGATGCTAGTATAATGTAGATATCAAACAATATATACAAAGATACTAAAGACTGGATCCTATTTGTTGATTTCATTTTCATGATTTCGTGAAGGCCACTTCGTTTCCGTATTCCGCCTGTTTGTTTGACACGGTCGATTTCAAAAAACTAAGATACAATTTTGAATATGATTACAACAGATCGACGGTCACAATAGGCCACTTTGCAGCTAACGAATACACATATATTTTTATTGATATTCATTCTAAACGAGGTCAGAAGCAGTGCGCCTACAAGGAACCAACGGTCACTAAATTTCAATAGCTACTGCACGTTACAAGTATGAACGCATGTAGTACCAGCAACTGCACTCTAATCAGAAAATATCCCAAATGGAACTGACTACCTATGATAAAATGCAACGAGTGTTATCTGTCTCAGGCGGTAGGAAAGCAAATTATCACTTGTCACACTATACAGGTCTTTGGTTTAAACGCTATGGGTTTACATTACACACTACCAGGCCTCTCAGATTGCAGAACTTGCCTGATGAACCAAATTGCTGATATTTTACACCATAGCCAAATTGAATTCACATTTTGAAATCAACCCTGACTTATACCCAATCAGAAATTTAAGTTTTCACGAGCATGACCCCCAAATGGACCGCGTCTTGCAGCGCGATCTATCAGTGCCCTATGCTCGATAAAAATTGTTGGTGCAAAATATATCCGACTGGGTGAAGGCTAGAACTGCAACAAATTGGCACGACTTAACAATCAATAATTCGATTGAAAAATGTTCAAAATAGACTGAATCTTGTTTTGACACAGCGGAATGTATTGATTATAAAACTGATGATTCAATGTATCGTATGGTTAAACAAAAAAGACGCATCCTTACCGAGAAGTTTTCCTAGGCTCCTCAGTTCTGTATTCGTCGTTTGTTCAAGCTATTCATTATTATTATTATAGCAACACACAAATGATTTCAAAGTGCTCAAAGCACAATATCAAAATTAAAAATGCATCATTTCGGAGTCGCAACAACAATTTCCAACAAATTATATGCCACTATGACGTAATCACTGTCAAGGATTATTCTACATCGGAATGTCATGGAGCAACTTTTACGCCATTATTTGCGAACACCAATTAATAAGTCAGACCCAACTAATATGTAATAAAATGTAAATGCTGTATTTACCAAATTATTTTGTACCAGTTATCAGTAAAAATAATTGCAGGTTTTCGAAATTTGGAATTAAAATAATTCCCAAAATATGCCTAATTTTTCATTCAGTACCGTTCGGCTCTTTCACTGTCCCTTTTGGTAACGTGTAGCTCTATCCTAAAAACAGTTTTGTTGTCTCGTTTGGATTAATTTGATGTCGTTATTAATGTTTGGTAATATTAATTATTTTTTTGATATGTTAGCTCTAAAGTATTCTGTCCTTCTTCCGAAAATAAAGTAGAATTTTTATTAACACGTGGCCATTTTTTTAAATTTAGATTTCTTGCAAATGCAACAAAATTGTACACTGTAACAAAAGTGCAGTAGGTCATTTGCAGTACTTGCTTATATTCAAAGTTAAAACCCCCATATTGATGGAATACATGCCGAGTATATGTGTATAGGGGAGGCGTTCCATCAAAGGTCCATAAGTAGCTAGAGAAGCTGATTTAATAGTTTTATCTCCATATCACCAAGTAAAACGAATGTCATAATGCAGTGATTTCACTGCATAATTTTCACCTCGTGGATGAACTAATCATAATTAAACAGAACATGTGCGGTATTAATACCCGGAGATAAATAAGTCAAGTTTCTTCGGTCGTGAGTCGTTTCTTTGGTGAATTTCTGAATGATTTATCCGAAAAAATATAAAAATATTAAATTATATTCAAAGAAACATTTAGTCTTGTGGTTACTATAAATTTCGTAGATGGTATTGCTTGTAGGCCTGGGCAATTTGATTCGTTGAATCAATTCGAATCGATACACAAATTAATCGAATTGACGGTGAATCTCTCGTAGGTACAAAAACATGCGAAATAAAGTGGAATTTTAAATTTTAAACGACAAAATGCAGTCGATTTTGATCAAATTTGACAAAAATCAATTGTATTTTGCTTTGTTACTGAAAAAAGGATCGAACATGATTCCTTGATCTGTTGGAACTCTCAGACTCTCGCAGGCAGAAAATATTTGTCAAGGGGATAAGAAGGGCTGTGCAGAACCGATTTAATTGGAATGCGAATTCGCTAATTAAAAAATTCACTCTTTGTTAATGATACATCAAAATACGATAATTGTCAATTTATTTTTGCTTTTGAAACAGAAATGAGTACAACGAAATTACAAAAATAATGTAGAAGCACAAAACATGATGCTTTTTCACATAAAATTTGCTCAGAGCAGGGCTCTAAGAGGCATATGATGCTTGAGAAGTCTCCTAAAATCAGGAGTACACATTATTGAAATCAATTGTGAATTGGTCATAGGAACAAAGGCATGCTAAATGAAGTGCATTTTCCATTTCTAACAAAATAATGCAATAGTTTTTAGTCAAATTTGGTCCCCTTTAGCATATCCTCTTCAGCCTATTCAGAATGTCAAATTATTTTCTCGTCAGGCCCAGTTAATGGAATAACTAAGATTAATTAGAGAATTGGAAATACCATTAAAATCTAAAGAAATCGCTTTATACCAAATAAAGTTAGCAGAACACTCCCGGAATATTTTACCGAGGGACTCATTATACTCTGGCAAGATATTGGTTGTGCAGGTACTTTATCTTGTAGTAGGCCTTTGAGATTATGTGGCTGGTCATCTGTTTCTTTTAGGCACTGCTTCCTTAGACCTTGCTTAGAGTCAATTTCAATAAAAAAAATCATTAAATGTGTCTCTAATAGAAGTTTGATGCAATTGAAATGGTTGATCATGGAGGGTCATATTTATTGGTACTAGGAATGTCAGAAGTGATCAAAATCAATTGCATTTTGTCAATAAAAATAAAAATTCCACTTTATTCAGCAAGTTTGTGTTCCTATGAACGATTCAAAATTAGGGCTGGGCAATTCGATTACGTGATTCGAATCGATTCGAATTACTACATGGACTAGAGTTTTAGATATACACTATCTATAAACTTCTTACTTCTTTATTTTCACAAGGAAGACTGGTTTTAATAGTAAAAATGAGCTATTTGTTATTTACATCGACTTCGTGAGTCGATGCAATTCAAAAAAATTATTCGAATCAAATTCGAATTTCAAATAAATCGGTTTTGCCCAGCTCTATTCACGATTGATTGGAATACCGTGTGCATCAATTTGATTTTTACCGAATTAAATTGCACGGTCCTAAGTTTAATATAACAGCTCCAGTTTGCAATGAATCTCTGACACTGATTTGAATACAATAGGAATCAAAAGCTCCATTTGATCTAAAGAAATTCAATTTTGCATTTTTGTGTAAGATATGGTAAGGACGAGAAGTATAGCTTGAAATATCAAAGTATTTTGAATTTTATATAGACCATTATTTCATTACCGTTAAAGTCTTTTTCCGCGTTCGTTGGAAAATATAAATTCCAAAAATTATTGTAGCCAGAATCAAGAATTTCTTGTGATTAGAGATCCCCATCTAGTCCATGCATTCAATCCACTGAAAATGAAAGTTGAAACAAATAAGTCTGGGATTTCGGTATTGAAACTCTTGTATTTATTTATTTCAAATATGACATTGAGAAAAACTAGAATAGTAAGTTTTTTTGACCTGTAACACGGAAAATTAAAACACAAGTAGAACAAAAAGTAATGTCGTAACTTCCCTAATTTTTTTCTAAATTGTGTGAACAGGATAACCATATTGCCTTACCCACATTTTTTTGAAATGAAACTTTCATCTCCGAAAATCTGTCTCATAGCCTACAGTTTTAAATCCACTACTGCACATTCTATGTAAATTAATGCACTATCAATGTTCTTTAGCTAAATTATTTCGGTTATACTGCTCCTAACCTGTCAGAAGACTGTACTCAGACATGTGAGACAATATTTTATAATTGTATCTATAACTACACAACCAGAACCGTTTCTTTGCGGGTATACTTGAAATTTCATTGCAAGTCAAAGAGATCATCATTCAAGATATTAGCAACTCATTTACCTTAGCAAACATTCAGGCTGGCGGAGACCCACTTGTGGCCAAAGCGGGTGGCAGAACCCTAATGCCAAATATTGAGGTGTCAGACTCTCTTCCTAAATCAGCAAATGTTATGGCAAAATTGCAGAAACCGGGAGGTACTCGCGCGACTGCGCGGCAATTTTCCCTTTTCGGTGTGTTACGACCTAATTTTATCATTGGAATGTCATTTCAGCTAAAACTTTACCGTGTTATTTCATCGCGCATTTTTGTAAGTATAAAATATATAAATATACTTTTTCCGTAGGCGAGTCGGACCCCTACTATGTTGGAGATCTACCACCGTCGGTGCTGAGACCTAAGTGAACGCCTGATATAAGAGGACTCCGACGCACTTTTGCAAAAAAAGAATCGAACATGATCCCTGATCTGGGAAAACTTTCAAACTCTCTCAGACAAAAAATATTGGTCAAGGGGATAATAATGGCTGGGCATAACCCCATCATTTGGAATTCGAATTTGATTAGGATAATTATTTTGGATAGGATTGAATCGCTAGTTCTATATAAAACGGCTATTGCGTTTTTTTATAAGAGAAATTAGCCTTCGTTACGTAGATAAAGAAATCTGTAACAACGAATATAATGTAAAAGGTATAAATATATTGAAAGACATAATATGCATTGAATTCGTCCCTCATAATTCAAGGATGGAAATAAATTTGAACAAATGCCTGAAAATGTTTGTTATATTTTGTCATCAAAATATGTAAGTTTTACGTCGTTATGCAAGTTCCTACGACCGATGTACGATTGATTGTAATCAATTGTGATTCAAAGCGATTCGACTTGCCGAACTGAATTGTCCAGCCCTAGGCATAAGTGAAATTCCTGGTTGAAAAGTCGGGGAATAAGTTTGTACGTAGGCAATTGAAATATTAATAAAAAATTGTACATAACGGCGGAATTTGTAAAAAATAAAATATTTTTGACAATGGGGATAAAAAAAACAGCGAACCCACCAAAGCCTGGACGAAAGGCAAAGTGAATGGGAAAAGGCTAAGTACAAAACATCGCAGTAATGTTAAACTAGTTTTTTAAACAAGGTAAATTGAGAGGAATTTACCACACGACTAGGTATAGTATTACGCGCCAATTCATTTTTAAAACTATATGTAGTAACTTGAAAAATAAAATATCAACTAAGTACTCCTTGTTCGCCACATTTGATAAATTTTTAACAGATTCGTTTGGTTAAGTTTTTCGAAAAGTCTACTTTAATAGTTATTTCATAGTGAAAATATAATATACCTGGTATTTAATACTAGGTACCAAGTTTTTCGAACAAGCGGTACCTATTATGGAAATTGGGAAGATTCATTCTAGTAAATTTACTACGTAAATGGAAGGGTCGGTTCAATTTGAATTCGGTAAATCAAATTTAGCGAAATTAGGTGAAAGCATTTTGAAAATGAACTAGGTATACTGGGTTAACTCGGTACTTTTACCTAAAATTGCCAATATTAAATATATAAGAGACGGTGAAAAAGTTGCTCAAGATAAGAAAAGACGAAAAACGTTTAAAAACTTTGAAAATGACTACCATACATTTCTGGTCAAGTTCATTTTCATATTTTGCTCTAATTTTTAATCTGTTTAGATATAAATTCCAGGAATAGATTGGTTTCATAAATTTGATCGTTCATTTACTTGATCCCACCTACCATTACCGTAAAACGATTTTATGATACATAATCCAACTTCTGAAACTGATGCAAATGCAAGCGCAACTGGATAATAAAACAGTGTAGAATAAATAAAACGTACGCACGACAAATTACTGGGACACCATGTTGACTCACAGTTAGTTATATGTTTGACCCAGGACTGACTCAATACCAAGTCAATGTTACATTCTTTATTGCACAAACTCACTTTCATTGAAATACATTCAGATTGCAATAGATGGTTTACATTTATAGTTTATGAGTATCCAATCGTACTAGGATTCAGGTTCCTTAATATAACCTCTGCATACAATATAAGATTGGGTGAGCTTTTATACCCCCATAAGTCGTCATTTATCGTGGTGCATTAGTATGTCGATATAATTTTCCGAATTAAGTTTTTTTTTCCGAATCTTAGATTACAACTTCCTCATGGCCTATAGGTACATCGACTATACTAAGTTAGAAAAAGAATTTTCCTTTCCTAATCGCAGCTTTTAGAATGTGCTCTAAAATCTCGTTACAAAACAATTCTTTAAATGATAGAATATGCTCATGACCATATTGAAACGTAGGGTGACAACTTGACATGATTCGATTTTACGATATTGATCACGAAAAAAAGTAATCTTACGAACTGGTGGATTGAAATCTTGCATCTCATTTCCCTTCTAATGTCCCCGTGAAGCAATATTGGTATATCACTATTTCGTGTACCTTTGTGTCACTACTTTGTCTGCAATTCCATTGGTCACTGTGCCCTATTTTTATCGAGAACTAAAAGTCTGTTACCTTCATATTTTCAGCTTAATAGCTATGAAACACACTTCTTGTCTTTATTGCTTTGACATCTGTAAGTGCGGTATAGGGTCTTACCGACAACCTTACACATTTTAAATACTGGATATAATTAACCGACAAATAAAAACATTAAAAACGTGGTATAAAACGTAGCTTATGTGTTTAAAACTGATCAATATTATTCTAATAATTAAACGAATCTCTACCTGTAACTCAACTTGAATGTGTATCCTGGGGGTATTGTTTGGACACGAAACTGGATTAAAAATGGCGGAATGATGTGAATGCCCTTATGTATAAATAAGGCTGTTAAAATTTATTGTGTATTTCATTAAGAACAATTTTGAAACAGTATTAAATGGTTACGAGAGTGTGGGTGCTGCGTCTTAGGTTACTTCTAGATAATATACTAGGAGTAACATAAGAATCGTGTGTAGCAGCAAGAAACGTAATGTAACTTTATAATGAATAGAACTTGATGGAACTTTGCCAGTAAGTCAAAAAATTTCGTCATAACATATTTTGTTGAGGGGTGTCCTGTGTGGCACGTACTTCGCTGTCTTGCTGGTCTTAATCGCCGGGTGCCGTAACGATTTCTCTTTTAAACTAAAGGGTAATATATTGTGGAGCAACAAATTCTGTTTACAATGCTTAAGGGCTTTAGTTTGTTACGATTCACGTCATAAATTATTTTTTGTTAAGCATGTACGACAAGTAGACCTCTCCGAGTTGCCGAAAGACGGAATCTCCTAATGCGGATTTCGGTATAATTCGCACTCTGTTTTGCCTCCCATGTTCCATAATTGTGGAGCGACAAGGTCGGGTTACACCATTTGAAGAGCAATGTTTTATCCACATATAATTTTAGGAACAAACTATAAAATCGACAGATTACTCACGGATTATTTGAAGAGAATGAACCGGACGTATTTAAAAAGCGGGAATGTCCAAGCGGCCTATTATCAACAAGCTATTAAATACCTTATTAAATTGGTGTTGTAGCATAAGATAATTTTTTGCGCAGATCATTCCATTTCAATCATATCAAGTGCAGGGGGAAATCCAAACAAATGAAAATCTTTAAGATAAGTATCATAGAGAGATTTCACTAACTTTGGCGATGCTTTACTAAAATATTTTTGCACTTTAGCATAATCGGTAAAACTATCAAATGAAGGTGGAAAAGTCAAATTCTTAAATCCAAACTTATTTACGATAAACCTCATGTCGTCATCAATTGTGTCCATGTGAATGACATAATCGTATTGCAATTCACAAGGCGAACATAGTCTATGATAGAAATTCCAGTGCTGATCGACCTGTGCATTTGACTTGGGATCTATCAAATGTGAAATAAAGTCATCCAGTGTAATCACAGGCGCACCATCGGATTCCTCCTCTCTTCCCTTTCCGTACTTTGTGTGCATGTTGCGGGCTGCAGCAGCATAGCCATCATGACGTTTGTTGTTTTCGAGTTTATTTCGAAAAGCTGATAGAAGACGACTAAATGGTTCTCTGACGATGACAACCTTGGCGTACGTCTCTATTCTGCGAGCGATTTCTTCGATGTTTTTTGCATTTCTTGCTGATAGATGCTTCTCAATGAGTGATGTTGCTCTGATTTCAGTCACAGTGTCTATTTCATTTTGGTCTATGAGACCGTCTGCTGCGGCAAGAAACTTTGCTTGACTTCTTGTACCACATTTTGGTATTTGACAAAAGAGTACCTGTGAATAAAGATTAATCTAAGATTACAAAATCCGAGTATTCATAAACTAGGCTATAAGTAAAAATATTACGGTATTTCCACAAAACTGGGTATAGTTTTGATAGATAGCTATTCAGCTTTATTTGATTCTTCGAATATTAAAAAAAAACAGGGATTTTTTTAATATATTTCAGATGGATTTCACCCAGCAGTTTCAAGTTTAAGATATCCACTGATGAATACCATTTTTTCCCAGAAATATACAATTTTTTTTAGGTTTTTATTATTTGCTATGGCCTGTCCGTGAACCTACCGGAGGCCCTATACGCAACAACCGTTAGGTATGGACCTTTGTAGTGACTGTGTATCCGTTCTATTGTACAGTTACCTGCGAGGTGCCTTTCTGAAGGTTACGCTCGATGGGAAAACGGTTAAGATTCGAATCATCGGCCTGCCGGACAATACGATCGCGCTTAACCGACTGAGGCACCGAGCTGGGCTACACAAAAATATCGTGTTTAGCGAGTTCGAGTTGAACAAAACAGTTTAGCGACACATGGTGTTCAGATTTAACAATTACAGAAAACTGACACCTCTGAAGTTCCACAAACAGTTCATTTCATATTTTAAGGTTTTACCGCGCGGGACAACCATGAACACAATTAAGCATTCTTTGTTGAGTGTGAATTTAATTAATCTCGTACATTAAGGCATAGCAATATGACGTCATAATTCTGCCTGGTATTAGATTCAAATTGCGCATTTTTTTGAGTTTCAGTTTACAATCCTTAAGCATTGGATATTATTTAATCCGGTCAATGCCAAACTTCCCGCAACTTGAAACTAGTTTGAAATACTCTAAATGATGAAATTACTAAATGATAAATACTATAATATAATTTGAGATACTACAATTACAGACGTAACAGCGTCACCAGCATACGATCATGAAATGTATGCTGCGATATATTTTGTGAAGCGTTTGTGAAAGGAATCCCTCCCTGATCCCGTGTTAGACGTTTGCTAAATTGTCAATAGTTTATACACTACAAGGTATGTTTTTAAAAAGGCCATTTGACAATTCTAACCTCCATATGTGTCAAAATGGAATAGAGCTCAACATCGATTACCGCTTGCCGATAATTCTACAAGATACATATATGATAATGGATCTCTCCATTACGCATCTACACTGTAATAAAAAATGCAACAAAAAACTGGTTTTTGTCAGTAATTGGGTACTTTACGGCGGTATTAAAAAAAATTAAAATATTCTTTTTTTTGGCCAAATATGGGATGTCGATGGAAAATCTCATTAAGGTAGCATTTTTTAACTTTGGAAATATGATATTACGGCAAAGTACCAGTAAATTTATTATACTTTTGTTACAGTTTAGTTCAGCTGCGAGTATCTATTAATATTTCTATATATCACCACCAGCAACGCTATTTGTCACACTATCTTTGTTTTCAGACAAAAAACCTGACATTATTATGGATCTATACACGTTACGAGGTTTGGCTAAAAAAATCTTTCTATATTGCTTGCAGACAATTAAAAAATATTAAAAATATATTGCAACTTGCGCAATATTAGTGAAAATGAAAAAAATGACACGCAGAAGAAATATGAAAATTGTAATTAAATGTAGGAAATTCATTTTTAAGATACAACTTGAAATTGGCAGTAGGCCCGGCATTGATTACATAGAGTAAATGATCAGGTAAAATTTAAGGTTGGCATAATCAAATAAAGTTTCCCCATATAGGCCTACTTTTTTATTGGTAATTCACTCAAGCAGGGTCGAAAGATACATGTTAATCAAATGACCAAGACCAATACTGAAAAGAAGTATACAAAATGTAATATCAGTTACCGAACTCAAAGCTTAAATGGGTAATGTCAACAGAATAGATCAACCACATCCTTGGAAACATTAAATACAGTCTATTGGACTATTTTCGAGGGAGGAAATTTATTTGCTCATACAGACATACTAAATGCAAAAAACATCGAAGAAATATATTTATTTTGAGTGCCATATTCTTTTCAAAGATATAAAATGAACTGCCAGTTTGTGATTTTTAACGTCTTTCACAGGTTTTATATATGCGGTCCTTATGGCGCCACCACATGTATGCAAAATAATTTAATCTGATCTTTTACATGTCTCCATACAAAAAGATATTTTCACAGCGTCGTTTGCAAATATGAGTCACTGATTGATCGCGCTGTCAAAGCGCGGTCCATCAGTGGCTCATGCTTGATAAAAAATTTCTTTATTTGGTCTGGCTCACAGATTAGATTAATGTTAATGATTAATATAAATAACATAGACGCCATTTGGTTTTGTTGGTGGAAATCCTATCTTGTTCGTTTTGACAAGTAATTTTTGGTATTGCCCGATAACATAACATATGTCTCGATTTATGGCAACCATAGTAATACATCGACAAAGTGTGTATTGGAAAATTTGACGTTTTTGTTTTGTGAGTAAGTCTAGGCAGTTTAATTCGCTGATACGAATTGCTTCGAAGCACGATTGATTCGAATTTATAGTGCGATATTCGAAGGATACAAAATGAGGAGCATTTTCTATGTTTTAATGGCAAAATACAATAAATTTTTTTTTGATTTTCGTTGAACTTATTTCCGCCTTTCAAGATGAGGTGTGAATTGAACGTACAGTATGTTTATATAATATATGAATTTTTAGTTATGCAATAAATGTTGCTTACATAAAATACGCGAATCAATGCGAATCGAAAGAAAAATTAGTTTCTCTAATGCTTCTGTTTTGCCTCGCCCTATCTATGTGAATATGCTTTCATTATGAAAAAGTCTGTCGTGAATTTTATGGTAATTTGAAATATCTATACCAGATCTACCCCCAAAAGACATGACTGAGAGCGATTATTAGGAATGGGCAAAACCGAATCATTCAAAATTTATTCGGATTCGTACTATTGTTACGAATCGGATCGAATCGATAATTTTATGCAATCAGCAAACATTGTTTCTTTATGGTAAAGAAATCAAAAAATAAGAATGCACTTTTAATAATGTAAACATATTGAAAGAACATAATGAACTTTCAACTCCCACCTCATCTTTAGGGAAGGAAATAAACTTGATCAAAGTCGGAAATATTTTTGCTGCATTTTGTCAACAAAATAATCAAATTTTTGAATTTGCAAGATTTTGTTTTTAAGACCAATGCCGAAATGTTTCTAATAAATTATGCTTCGAATCTATCCGATTCACCCCATTAATTTGACCGGCCCTAGCAATAATAGTTCGTCAAATCTGTTTATGAGAAATGTTCGCATGTTCATGTATATATAAGTTAGGCTTGGGCAATTCAATTCCATAATTCGAATCAATTCGAAGCAGAAAATATTCGATTAATATTACAAAATACTAAATACACTGTAACGGAAGTACAGTAAATTTACTGGTCAATTGAGTAATTGCATATTTCCAAAGTTAAAAAAACGCCATGTTGATGAGATTTATGCCAATTATGGACCGTTGATGGACCGCGCCTTCGTGGTGCACTCAATCAACACCTCATATTTGTTAGAAAAAGGCGTCAGTTTTTAATTTTTTCACAATACCGCCATATAAAATTACTGTTCAGGACAAGTGATTTTGTTGCAGTGATGTTGTATGTTCAAATTGTTCAAATCTTTGATCTTTAACGATATTTGCATGATACCTTATATTTGTCCGAAAAGAACAAACTTGTCTTTAAAAAGGGATTCCGAAGATATGCAACGTCTGCTGGCAACTTTTTCTCTTTGTCATATTTGGCACAGGCCTGAAGCATCATTTCACGTCGTACCCTGAGTCTTCTTTCTGACAAACATAAATATTTGTTAGCCCATCCATAACAATGAAATTGTAAAAGTAAGTATTGTTTTTTTTTTCTATTGAAATTCAATCCGAGCAAAGCCGGAAGCAGTGTTTAAAAAGAAACAACCAACGGTCTCTTAATAGCAAAGAGCCGCTAAAAGATGTAGTAACAGCAACTTCACTCCAAGCGGAAATATTCCCGAACGGGACTAAACCGCTATGGTTAAGTGCAGTACATCGTATCTTCCCTAAGCGATGGTTAAACCATATACCACTTAAACTTAGTAATTTTTATTGGCTATATATGGACCAATTAAATGCGATTTTATGTAATATTGTATTGTCCTAAGCTCGGCGGCGCGATCCATCAGTAACCCATGCTTGACAATTTTTTTCTTCTATTCAAATTCACAATTCACTGAGCAAGGCCGGAAGCAGTGCGTAAAAGTAATCAATTTAAAGCCACTTAATAGCAAAAGGCTTCTGCTATATGATGTGGAGCCAGCAACTGCACTCTAAGCGGAAAACACCCCAAACGGAGCTGAACCGCCATGGTGAAATGCGGTGATGCTGTCAATTTTAAAGATTTGTCGGTTTATTCGTTAGTTTGATTATCAAGTGTTTATACTTTTGTCAACATTAATCATTTTCTCAATAAAAAGGGTTAATTTGTTGGTAGGTATATCCAATATTTTTTATTGTGCGTATGATAAGATTTGCGCGATGGCCTAGTGGTTAAACATGTTGGCATCGCAGGTCGAAAATCTCGGGTTCGAGTTCCGGCGAGTCCGGCTCGCTTATCCAAGCCCACCACTCAACCAAGGGTGTAATAACTTGGGTAGGCTAAGCCAAACAGGAAAAGATCATATCTTTCCAGCAATTGTAACTCTGCCCGTCTATAAGTGGCCGCTGTTACAAGGCCTTGGACGGGGTGGTCCACTCTAAGAAGTGGCTATAAAAAAATGAGACGAAAAGAAAGCAATTACCGGCAAAGACCCTGACAATATATTTCTGACTAGTTTACTCTCGTGCCTCAAATCGACTTGTAAATATAATAAATCAAGGGTCATTAACCCCCCCCCCCCCCTCCTGGTACAAAAAACTTGCCCAATGAAATGAAATTTAGATTTTTAACAATAAAATGCAATCGATTTTGGTCAAGTTGACCAAAAATGATTGTTTTTTTTGTCGCTAAATTATGGAAATTAGAGCTCTCAAATACTGATTGTGAATTGAAAATAAACTAAGGAAATGAAAATACCGATTCGATCCGATTCGAAAAAAAAATCCCAATCAGAATAGAATTACAGATGATTCGGTTTTGTCCAACCCTAGTCTCTACTCAATCGAACAGCTTGTATTTTAATACGATTAACGTAAGTCCGTAACGTAAGTCCGTAACGTAAGTCCGTAACGGAGATAAGTCGTAATACTAAAATGGGATATTTGTTATTTACACGGAATTACTGATTCGATCCGATTCGAAAAAAATATCCGAATCAGAATAGAATTACAAATGATTCGTTTTTGTCCAACCCTAGTCTCGACACAATCGAACAGCTTTACCAAATCATGTTAAACTTAGCTATTTTTATTGGGCATATAACGAACCATTCGAATGCGGATTTATATGCTGTTACATTTCCATACTCAAATATGTATTTCAAGTTTGACTGGATAAAAATTCTAAGTGACATTCCAGTGGTTTATAAAAGAGCATTTCATTGATTCGTGATGACCCAATCATTTAACAATATGAATCAAAGAGTAACAGTATAATTTCATTACCAGGAGAAAAATTAGTCAATTTTTTTTCACCATAGAGTGGTTCTTCCACGAAAACTCTTGATTTGTTCGTCTGAAACAAACAAAATTGAAAAAACAACTTTTACCCAACCTGGATAGGGTAAGATTTACTAATTGAGGTTGAGGCTATACCTTTTTTATTGAAATTCAATCTAGGCCAGCTCGGTAGTGGTTCCTGAAAATAACCAACCAACGGCCACTAAATCGCAAAAAGCTACTAAAAGTTATAGTTCCGGTAACTGTACTCTAAAGAAAAAACATCTCCAACGAAATTAAACCGCTATGATAAAGTGCAGTAAAACAGTGGTATATGCCCTGGGCGATGACAAATTCAACTACCACTTCTCTACACTTAGTAGTCTATATAAATTAGGTAAGTGTCACGGTATGAGTTGTTTAATCCAAAATTTCCGCGACCTATTTTCGCGGCAACGTTTAAATAGCAAGTATTGACACCGGATAATTTCATAGTATTTACAAAGATAAACGCACAGTTGTAGAGGGCAAAATGACGTACAAATATAAAAAAACGTATAAAATATAAATGCACAACTTGTGAAGGTAAAACGATGTTTACGTTCACAAGTAGGACATTTATTCTTGCAAATACAGTGTAAATCTTTGTTTATGTATGGGTTATGTTTTATCTGTTTTCTTTGTATCTACAAGTTTAGCCCGTGTAGAATGTCACCTTTAAAATCTAGATTCTAATGGACCCCCACACAGATCTTATTCGGAAGCCTATTTATGTGAATTGTTTTATTTATTAATTTTTTTTTTCGGGGGGGGGGATAAGCGTTCTATAATTAGAGCTGATCAATTCAAATCGTTGATTCGAATTGATTCGTATCTATTGTGCATTGATCATAGGAACATAAACTTGAAGTAGGAAAAGGAAGTTTCGTATTTTGATTACAAATTAAAAGAATATGCTCTCGATTTTGGTCAATTTTTTCCCGCAATTAGATAAGAGGTATGAATTGAGTTATAATATTATTAAGTAAAATTAGAAATTCAATTCGGATCGAAAAAATATTGGAATTAGATTCAAACTTTCAAGTGATTCTGTTTTGACCTGCCCTACATGGAATATAGTGGAATTTTACATATGTTTCGAGAATTCTTAACGATGCACTAGAAAAATTTCCCACTCATTTATAATTTTCCGTAAGTTTTTTCAATACAAAATTCGGAAAGATATTAAATGTGGAAAAAACAGTCGAGGATTGATTCCAAAATAAATATATCTAAATGGGCAACCCTATTATTGTTAAAACCCACGCCCTTAGCAAATATGATTGGCAGAATGTTATGCTCAATAAAACCCTTGACGGGGTAGCATAAATGTATGGTCATCACGCTTGTATGATTAAGGGTCATGGTGCCACGACTCTCTCTTCAATGAAACCCCAATGTGGCCTTTTAAGTGCTCTACGGCGTAGTAAATCCAAATAATTTTTGCCCTACTCCGTTATTACGTATTACGTACGGTACCAGTATTTAGCCAGTCTCATATATAAAATACCATTTATAAAAAAATTGACCAATCGTCGAGAATTCGGGTACTTTTTTCCTGGTTTATGAAAAAATGATAGTTTTAAGCTAAATATTGGAATTGTTGCACCAATTATGACCTATTATTAATTAATTACCAAAATCTTCTTCTCCCTTCCAAAGTTTCTAAATACGCCACTGAGAAAATTTAAGGAAAATTGAAATTAAAATATACGTAAACGCGATATTTGGTTAAGTGTTGGTAGTATATTTCTATCTCGTGAGAAAATTGCGATTCTAGGTTCCTAAATGCAACCATATCACAGCGCTTTTCCTGAGGTTTCACACGGGTGACACGCATTAATTGCTACGAAGTTAAAATGTAGTC
Organism: Styela plicata; assembly: GCA_963675895.2. NCBI lineage: Eukaryota > Metazoa > Chordata > Ascidiacea > Stolidobranchia > Styelidae > Styela > Styela plicata. The sequence goes on along the minus strand of OZ023151.1, from coordinate 5,360,029 downwards.
ACAAAAATCCAATGTTGCATAACATACCGAATTTTTGTTTTGCAGAACATGGGCCACAGATAGTTCGATTCATCAATGTCCAAGGTTTAACAAATTATACATTTGTAATTAGATATAATAAAAGCAGCCATTCAGTGTTAGTCAAGGGGATTAGTGTTACGTTATTTACCACCAACCTGCCAAAGGGAGACTGAAACCGTGCTACCAACTGGAATTAATAAAAATAGACACAGTTTTTGCTGGATATTTGCTTGAATAAATGAATTGAAACAGTGAATCATTTAGAACCCTAAAAAGAATGGCTCAAAATTTGAAAAAAAAAGAAAAAAACTGGAATATTATGAGGTGGAATCATGACGTCACAATGAGTGTCAAAGGCTAAAATGTCAGTTCCAATCAGCATTTTCATCTATATTCGAGTAGTAAAAATCCAGCTAAAACGTTATGGAAAAATGGAATTTTTATAGCCCGAAACTGGCTAGATATTAAAAATACCAAATACTGCAAAGTAAATATTAACAAATATCAATAAATAATTTTGCATTATTGATAGCAGTAACTAATGGTAGAGGTATTAGTAGTTGAAAGATCCTGAAATTTTAATGAAAACAAAAATGAATGTGCCATTAAATTATAAAGAAAATTATTATCGAAATTAGAGAAAAAACTTCGCTTCAGAAATATTACAATTTCGAAGTTTTCTTTAACCGGTCCGGAACACTGCACTACATAAAATCTTTTTTAATGGGATTTTTTTTTTGTTAAGCATGGCTAACCGGCTGACCGCGACTCAGTGTCGAGGTCTGTCAGTGACTTATAATTGACGAAAAATGAAGCTGCAATTTTTTTGTTTCTCAAATTTATATAAATCGAACTATAATTTTATTACCGTTTCTGTCATTCGCAATATTTGTCCGAAAATAAACATCCCAAATATAACTGCAGCCAGAGACACCAATCTTCTATGTTCCTTGAGTCCCATTTTCACAAGTTAGTTACACAAGTTATTGCATCACAAGTATCACGCATATAGCATATTCATTCTGTAATTACAAATACGCAAATATGAGTAAATTTTCTATATTTCACCAGCTATTTTGATTGTTTAATCCTCTTAAAATAATATGAAACTATACTAGGCGGTAAAGCCCCAGTTTGGACAAGTCTAAATATAATTGAATCTAGTAAATCCGATCAAAAAGCCTTATTGCTTCAGGAAATAGTCATCACCATACCATTCATAAGTCTGAAAGAAACCGAAAGACGACGTTTTCGAATCCTTTGAAACAGGAAAACAATTCAGGTGAAATCGCAGTTTTCCACGTTCAAATTTACTTATTGTGTAATGTTTTTCTCAAACTATTCGGAACACCAGAACCAATCAGCGAACTCGAAAAATTTGAACTGACAGGAAAATAAGGAAGAGATAATAATTACCAAAAAAGACCTTTATTAATCTTGCTGGGCGGGGCGACATATCTCTGATCCATACACTCAAACAGAAAACAATCGCGATGTACAAAATGATGCAAATAATGATACCTCTCACTCTCAGGACCATGCAGAGTCACTTTCACAATAGGGTGACTATTGGCAACATCGAAATGCGTCTGGAAAGTCACTCGAAGAATTTTCTGGTAGAAAATTCTTAACTGACATTCCATAATACCAATATTTTCGGAGTTGCGTGAACGGCACGTACCGACTAGCAAATACCTTTGCTTCATATTGTCGGCCATGATTATATACAGTATAACAATGACGCTAGTATAATGTAGATATCAAACAATATATACAAGGAAACTAAAGACTGGATCCTCTTTGTTGATATCATTTCCATGATTTCAGTTTCCGTATTCCGCCTGTTTGTTTGACACGGTCGATTTCAAAAAACTTAGATACAATTTTGAATATGATTACAACAGATCGACGGTCACAATAGGCCACTTTGCAGCTAACGAATACACATATATTTTTTATTGATATTCATTCTAAACGAGGTCAGAAGCAGTGCGCCTACAAGGAACCAACGGTCACTAAATTTCAATAGCTACTGCACGTTACAAGTATGAACGCATGTAGTACCAGCAACTGCACTCTAAGCAGAAAATATCCCAAATGGAACTGACTACCTATGATAAAATGCAACGAGTGTTATCTGTCTCAGGCGGTAGGAAAGCAAATTATCACTTCTCCCACTATACAGGTCTTTGCTTTAAACGCTATGGGTTTACATTACACACTACCAGGCCTCTCAGATTGCAGAACTTGCCTGATGAACCAAATTGCTGATATTTTACACCATAGCCAAATTGAATTCACATTTTGAAATAAACCCTGACTTATACCCAATCAGAAATTTAAGTTTTCATGAGCATGACCCCCAAATGGACCGCGTCTTGCAGCGCGATCTATCAGTGCCCTATGCTCGACAAAAATTGTTGGTGCAAAATATATCCGACTGGGTGAAGGCTAGAACTGCAACAAATTGGCACGACTTAACAATCAATAATTCGATTGAAAAATGTTCAAAATAGACTGAATCTTGTTTTGACGCAGCGGAATGTATTGATTATAAAACTGATGATTCTCAATGTATCGTATGGTTAAACAAAAAAGACGCATCCTTACCGAGAAGTTTTCCTAGGCTCCTTAGTTCTGTATTCGTCGTTTGTTCAAGCTATCCATTATTATTATAGCAACACACAAATGATTTCAAAGTGCTCAAAGCACAATATCCAAATTAAAAATGCATCATTTCGGAGTCGCAACAACAATTTCCAACAAATTATATGCCACTATGACGTAATCACTGTCAAGGATTATTCTACATCGGAATGTCATTTAGCAACTTTTACGCCATTATTCGCGAATACCAATTAGCGACACTGTTTCTCTCCATTTGACCGTACAATTTATTAAAATTCAGTATTTTCAAAAAATCTCAAATTTTAACATAGAAGAGGCAAAAATTAATAAGTCAGACCCAACTAATATGTAATAAAATGTAAATGCTGTATTTACCAAATTATTTTGTACTAGTTATCAGTAAAAATAATTGCAGGTCTTCGAAGTTTGGAATTAAAATAATTCACAAAATATGCCTAATTTTTCATTCAGTACCGTTCGGCTCTTTCACTGTCCCTTTTTGTAACGTGTAGCTCTATCCTAAAAACAGTTTTGTTGTCTCGTTTGGATTAATTTGATGTCGTTATTAATGTTTGGTAATATTAATTATTTTTGTGATATGTTAGCTCTAAAGTATTCTGTCCTTCATCCGAAAATAAAATAGAATTTTTATTAACACGTGGCCATTTTTTTTAAATTTAGATTTTTTGAAAATGCAACAACAATTTCTTTTGTAAAAGGTCCCAAAATTCTACACTGTAACAAAAGTGCAGTAGGTCATTTGCAGTACTTGCTTTTATTCAAAGTTAAAACCGCCATATTGATGGAATACATGCCGAGTATATGTGTATAGGGGAGGCGTTCCATCAAAGGTCCATAAGTAGCGAGAGAAGCTGATTTAATAGTTTTATCTCCATATCACCAAGTAAAACGAACGTCACAATGCAGTAATTTTACTGCATAATTTTCACCGAACTAATCATAATTAAAAAGAACATGTGCGGTATTAATACCCGGAGATAAATAAGTCAAGTTTTTTCGGTCGTGAATCGTTTCTTTGGGGAATTTCTGAATGATTTATCCGAAAAATATAAAAATATTAAATTATATTCAAAGAAACATTTAGTCTTGGGGTTACTATAAATTTCGTAGATGGTATTGCTTGTAGGCCTGGGCAATTTGATTCGTTGAATCGATTCGAATCGATACAAAAATTAATCGAATTGATGGTGAATCTCTCGTAGGTACAAAAACATGCGAAATAAAGTGGAATTTTAAATTTTAAACGACAAAATGCAGTCGATTTTGATCAAATTTGACAAAAATCAATTGTATTTTGCTTTGTTACTGAAAAAAGGATCGAACATGATTCCTTGATCTGTTGGAAGTCTCAAACTCTCGCAGGCAGAAAATATTTGTCAAGGGGATAAGAAGGGCTGTGCAAAACCGATTTAATTGGAATGCGAATTTGCTAATAAAAAAATTCAATTTTTGTTAATGATACATCAAAATACGATAATATAGCACAAATTGTCAATTTATTTGTGCTTTTGAAACAGAAATGAGTACAACGAAATTACAAAAATAATGTAGAAGCACAAAACATGATGCTTTTTCACATAAAATTTGCTCAGAGCAGGGCTCTAAGAGGCATATGATGCTTGAGAGAAGTCTCCTAAAACCAGGAGTACACATTATTGAAATCAATTGTGATTTGGTCATAGGAACAAAGGCATGCTAAATGAAGTGCATTTTCCATTTCTAACAAAAAAATGCAATAGTTTTTAGTCAAATTTGATCCCCTTTAGCATATCCTCTTCAGCATATTCAGAATGTCAAATAATTTTCTCGTCAGGCCCAGTTAATGGAATAACTAAGATTAATTAGAGAATTGAAAATCCCATTAAAATCTAAAGAAATCGCTTTATACCAAATAAAGTTAGCAGAACACTCCCGGAATATTTTACCGAGGGACTCATTATACTCTGGCAAGATATTGGTTGTGCAGGTACTTTATCTTGTAGTAGGGCTTTGAGATTAAGTGGCCGGTCATCTGTTTCTTTTAGACACTGCTTCCTTAGACCTTGCTTAGAGTCAATTTCAATAAAAAAAATCATTAAATGTGCCTCTAATAGGAGTTTGATGCAATTGAAATGGTTAATCATGGAGGGTCATATTTATTGGTACTAGGAATGTCAGAAGTGATCAAAATCAATTGCATTTTGTCATTAAAAATAAAAATTCCACTTTATTCAGCAAGTTTGTGTTCCTATGAACGATTTAAAATTAGGGCTGGGCAATTCGATTACGTGATTCGAATCGATTCGAATTACTACATGGACTAGAGTTTTAGATATACACTATCTATAAACTTCCTTATTTTCACAAGGAAGACTGGTTTTAATAGTAAAAATGAGCTATTTGTTATTTACATCGACTTCGGTGTGTTACGAACTAACTTTATCATTGGAATGTCATTTCAGCTAAAATTTTACCGTGTTATTTCATTGCGCATTTTTGTAAGTATAAAATATATAAATATACTTTTTCCGTAGGCGAGTCCGGCCCCCACTATGTTGGAGATCTACCACCGTCGGTGCTGAGACCTAAGTGAACGCCTGATATAAGAGGACTCCGACGCACTTTTGCAAAAAAAGAATCGAACATGATCCCTGATCTGGGAAAACTTTCAAACTCTCTCAGACAAAAAATATTGGTCAAGGGGATAATAATGGCTGGGCATAACCCCATCATTTGGAATTCGAATTTGATTAGGATAATTATTTTGGATAGGATTGAATCGCTAGTTCTATATAAAACGGCTATTGCGTTTTTTATAAGAGAAATTAGCCTTCGTTACGTAGATAAAGAAATCTGTAACAACGAATATAATGTAAAAGGTATAAATATATTGAAAGACATAATATGCATTGAATTCGTCCCTCATAATTCAAGGATGGAAATAAATTTGAACAAATGCCTGAAAATGTTTGTTATATTTTGCCATCAAAATATGTAAGTTTTACGTCGTTAGGCAAGTTCCTACGACCGATATACGATTGATTGGAATCAATTGTGATTCAAAGCGATTCGACTTGCCGAACTGAATTGTCCAGCTCTAGGCATAAGTGAAATTCCTGGTTGAAAAGTCGGGGAATAAGTTTGTACGTAGGCAATTGAAATAATAATAAAAAATTGTACATAACGGCGGAATTTGTAAAAAATAAAATATTTTTGACAATGGGGATAAAAAAAACAGCGAACCCACCAAAGCCTGGACGAAAGGCAAAGTGAATGGGAAAAGGCTAAGTACAAAACATCTTAGTAATGTTAAACTAGTTTTTTAAACAAGGTAAATTGAGAGGAATTTACCACACGACTAGGTATAGTATTACGCGCCAATTCATTTTTAAAACTATATGTAGTAACTTGAAAAAAAAATATCAACTAAGTACTCCTTGTCCGCCACATTTGATAAATTTTTAACAGATTCGTTTGGTTAAGTTTTTCGAAAAGTCTATTTTAATAGTTATTTCATAGTGAAAATATAATATACCTGGTATTTAATACTAGGTACCAAGTTTTTCGAACAAGCGGTACCTATTATGGAAATTGGGAAGATTCATTCTAGTAAATTTACTACGTAAATGGAAGGGTCGGTTCAATTTGAATTCGGTAAATCAAATTTAGCGAAATTAGGTGAGAGCATTTTGAAAATGAACTAGGTATACTGGGTTAACTCGGTACTTTTACCTAAAATTGCCAATATTAAATATATAAGAGACGGTGAAAAAGTTGCTCAAGATAAGAAAAGACGAAAAACGTTTAAAAACTTTGAAAATGACTACCATACATTTCTGGTCAAGTTCATTTTCATATTTTGCTCTAATTTTAATCTGTTTAGATATAAATTCCAGGAATAGATTGGTTTCATAAATTTGATCGTTCATTTACTTGATCCCACCTACCATTACCGTAAAACGATTTTATGATACATAATCCAACTTCTGAAACTGATGCAAATGCAAGCGCAACTGGATAATAAAACAGTGTAGAATAAATAAAACGTACGCACGACAAATTACTGGGACACCATGTTGACTCACAGTTAGTTATATGTTTGACCCAGGACTGACTCAATACCAAGTCAATGTTACATTCTTTATTGCACAAACTCACTTTCATTGAAATACATTCAGATTGCAATAGATGGTTTACATTATAGTTTATGAGTATCCAATCGTACTAGGATTCAGGTTCCTTAATATAACCTCTGCATACAATATAAGATTGGGTGAGCTTTTATACCCCCATAAGTCGTCATTTATCGTGGTGCATTAGTATGTCGATATAATTTTCCGAATTAAGTTTTTTTCCGAATCTTAGATTACAACTTCCTCATGGCCTATAGGTACATCGACTATACTAAGTTAGAAAAAGAATTTTCCTTTCCTAATCGCAGCTTTTAGAATGTGCTCTAAAATCTCGTTACAAAACAATTCTTTAAATGATAGAATATGCTCATGACCATATTGAAACGTAGGGTGACAACTTGACATGATTCGATTTTACGATATTGATCACGAAAAAAAGTAATCTTACGAACTGGTGGATTGAAATCTTGCATCTCATTTCCCTTCTAATGTCCCCGTGAAGCAATATTGGTATATCACTATTTCGTGTACCTTTGTGTCACTACTTTGTCTGCAATTCCATTGGTCACTGTGCCCTATTTTTATCGAGAACTAAAAGTCTGTTACCTTCATATTTTCAGCTTAATAGCTATGAAACACACTTCTTGTCTTTATTGCTTTGACATCTGTAAGTGCGGTATAGGGTCTTACCGACAACCTTACACATTTTAAATACTGGATATAATTAACCGACAAATAAAAACATTAAAAACGTGGTATAAAACGTAGCTTATGTGTTAAAACAGATCAATATTATTCTAATAATTAAACGAATCTCTACCTGTAACTCAACTTGAATGTGTATCCTGGGGGTATTGTTTGGACACGAGACTGGATTAAAAATGGCGGAATGATATGAATGCCCTTGTGTATAGAGCTGTTGAAATTTATTGTGTATTTCATTAAGAACAATTTTGAAACAGTATTAAATGGTTACGAGAGTGTGGGTGCTGCGTATTAGGTTACTTCTAGATAATATACTAGGAGTAACATAAGAATCGTGTGTAGCAGCAAGAAACGTAATGTAACTTTATAATGAATAGAACTTGATGGAACTTTGCCAGTCAGTCAAAAAATTTCGTCATAACATATTTTGTTGAGGGGTGTCCTGTGTGGCACGTACTTCGCTGTCTTGCTGGTCTTAATCGCCGGGTGCCGTAACGATTTCTCTTTTAAACTAAAGGGTAATATATTGTGGAGCAATAAATTCTGTTTACAATGCTTAAGGGCTTTAGTTTGTTACGATTCACGTCATAAATTATTTTTTGTTAAGCATGTACGACAAGTAGACCTCTCCGAGTTGCCGAAAGACGGAATCTCTAATGCGGATTTCGGTATAATTCGCACTCTGTTTTGCCTCCCCATGTTCCATAATTGTGGAGCGACAAGGTCGGGTTACACCATTTGAAGAGCAATGTTTTATCCACATATAATTTTAGGAACAAACTATAAAATCGACAGATTACTCACGGATTATTTGAAGAGAATGAACCGGACGTATTTAAAAAGCGGGAATGTCCAAGCGGCCTATTATCAACAAGCTATTAAATACCTTATTAAATTGGTGTTGTAGCATAAGATAATTTTTTGCGCAGATCATTCCATTTCAATCATATCAAGTGCAGGGGGAAATCCAAACAAATGAAAATCTTTAAGATAAGTATCATAGAGAGATTTCACTAACTTTGGCGATGCTTTACTAAAATATTTTTGCACTTTAGCATAATCGGTAAAACTATCAAATGAAGGTGGAAAAGTCAAATTCTTAAATCCAAACTTATTTACGATAAACCTCATGTCGTCATCAATTGTGTCCATGTGAATGACATAATCGTATTGCAATTCACAAGGCGAACATAGTCTATGATAGAAATTCCAGTGCTGATCGACCTGTGCATTTGACTTGGGATCTATCAAATGTGAAATAAAGTCATCCAGTGTAATCACAGGCGCACCATCGGATTCCTCCCCTCTTCCCTTTCCGTACTTTGTGTGCATGTTGCGGGCTGCAGCAGCATAGCCATCATGACGTTTGTTGTTTTCGAGTTTATTTCGAAAAGCTGATAGAAGACGACTAAATGGTTCTCTGACGATGACAACCTTGGCGTACGTCTCTATTCTGCGAGCGATTTCTTCGATGTTTTTTGCATTTCTTGCTGATAGATGCTTCTCAATGAGTGATGTTGCTCTGATTTCAGTCACAGTGTCTATTTCATTTTGGTCTATGAGACCGTCTGCTGCGGCAAGAAACTTTGCTTGACTTCTTGTACCACATTTTGGTATTTGACAAAAGAGTACCTGTGAATAAAGATTAATCTAAGATTACAAAATCCGAGTATTCGTAAACTAGGCTATAAGTAAAAATATTACGGTATTTCCACAAAACTGGGTATAGTTTTGATAGATAGCTATTCAGCTTTATTTGATTCTTCGAATATTAAAAAAAAAACAGGGATTTTTTTAATATATTTCAGATGGATTTCACCCAGCAGTTTCAAGTTTAAGATATCCACTGATGAATACCATTTTCCCAGAAATATACAATTTTTTTAGGTTTTTATTATTTGCTATGGCCTGTCCGTGAACCTACCGGAGGCCCTATACGCAACAACCGTTAGGTATGGACCTTTGTAGTGACTGTGTATCCGTTCTATTGTACAGTTACCTGCGAGGTGCCTTTCTGAAGGTTACGCTCGATGGGAAAACGGTTAAGATTCGAATCATCGGCCTGCCGGACAATACGATCGCGCTTAACCGACTGAGGCACCGAGCTGGGCTACACAAAAATATCGTGTTTAGCGAGTTCGAGTTGAAAACAGTTTAGCGACACATGGTGTTCAGATTTAACAATTACAGAAAACTGACACCTCTGAAGTTCCACAAACAGTTCATTTCATATTTTAAGGTTTTACCGCGCGGGACAACCATGAACACAATTAAGCATTCTTTGTTGAGTGTGAATTTAATTAATCTCGTACATTAAGGCATAGCAATATGACGTCATAATTCTGCCTGGTATTAGATTCAAATTGCGCATTTTTTTGAGTTTCAGTTTACAATCCTTAAGCATTGGATATTATTTAATCCGGTCAACGCCAAACTTCCCGCAACTTGAAACTAGTTTGAAATTACTAAATGATAAATACTATAATATAATTTGAGATACTACAATTACAGACGTAACAGCGTCACCAGCATACGATCATGAAATGTATGCTGCGATATATTTTGTGAAGCGTTTGTGAAAGGAATCCCTCCCTGATCCCGTGTTAGACGTTTGCTAAATTGTCAATAGTTATACACTACAAGGTATGTTTTTAAAAAGGCCATTTGACAATTCTAACCTCCGTATGTGTCAAAATGGAATAGAGCTCAACACCGATTACCGCTTGCCGATAATTCTACATATATGATAATGGATCTCTCCATTACGCATCTACACTGTAATAAAAAATGCAACAAAAAACTGGTTTTTGTCAGTAATTGGGTACTTACGGCGGTATTAAAAAAAATTAAAAATATTCTTTTTTTGGCCAAATATGGGATGTCGATGGAAAATCTCATTAAGGTAGCATTTTTTAACTTTGGAAATATGATATTACGGTAAAGTACCAGTAAATTTATTATACTTTTGTTACAGTTTAGTTCAGCTGCGAGTATCTATTAATATTTCTATATATCACCACCAGCAACGCTATTTGTCACACTATCTTTGTTTTCAGACAAAAAACCTGACGTTATTATGGATCTATACACGTTACGAGGTTTGGCTAAAAAAATCTTTCTATATTGCTTGCAGACAATTAAAAAATATTAAAAATATATTGCAACTTGCGCAATATTAGTGAAAATGAAAAAAAAAAATGACACGCAGAAGAAATATGAAAATTGTAATTAAATGTAGGAAATTCATTTTTAAGATACAACTTGAAATTGGCAGTAGGCCCGGCATTGATTACATAGAGTAAATGATCAGGTAAAATTTAAGGTTGGCATAATCAAATAAAGTTTCCCCATATAGGCCTACTTTTTTATTGGTAATTCACTCAAGCAAGGTCGAAAGATACATGTTAATCAAATGACCAAGACCAATACTGAAAAGAAGTATACAAAATGTAATATCAGTTACCGAACTCAAAGCTTAAATGGGTAATGTCAACAGAATAGATCTACCACATCCTTGGAAACATTAAATACAGTCTATTGGACTATTTTCGAGGGAGGAAATTTATTTGCTCATACAGACATACTTAAATATATTTATTTTGAGTGCCATATTCTTTTCAAAGATATAAAATGAACTGCCAGTTTGTGATTTTAACGTCTTTCACAGATTTTATATATGCGGTCCTTATGGCGCCACCACATGTATGCAAAATAATTTAATCTGATCTTTTACATGTCTCCATACAAAAAGATATTTTCACAGCGTCGTTTGCAAATATGAGTCACTGATTGATCGCGCTGTCAAAGCGCGGTCCATCAGTGGCTCATGCTTGATAAAAAATTTCTTTATTTGGTCTGGCTCACAGATTAGATTAATGTTAATGATTAATATAAATAACATAGACGCCATTTGGTTTTGTTGGTGGAAATCCTATCTTGTTCGTTTTGACAAGTAATTTTTGGTATTGCCCGATAACATAACATATGTCTCGATTTAAGGCAACCATAGTAATACATCGACAAAGTGTGTATTGGAAAATTTGACGTTTTTGTTTTTTGAGTAACTCTAGGCAGTTTAATTCGCTGATAAGAATTGCTTCGAAGCACGATTGATTCGAATTTATAGTGCGATATTCACAGGATACAAAATGAGGAGCATTTTCTATGTTTTATTGGCTAAGAACAATAAAATTATTTTTGATTTTCGTTGAACTTATTTCCGCCTTTCAAGATGAGGTGTGAATTGGACGTACAGTATGTTTATATAATATGTGAATTTTTAGTGAATGCAATAAATGTTGCTTACATAAAATACGCGAATCAACAAAAGAAAAATTAGTTTCCCTAATGCTTCTGTTTTGCCTCACCCTATCTATGTGAATATGCTTTCATTATGAAAAAGCCTGTCGTGAATTTTATGATAATTTGAAAAATCTATACCTGATCTACCCCTAAAAGACATGACTGAGAACGATTATTAGGAATGGGCAAAATCAAATCATCATTTACTGCAAAATCAAATCATCATTACATTTAAAATTACTGATCAGGACAAGTGATTTTGTTGCAGTGATGTTTTATGTTCAAATTGTTCAAATCTTTGATCTTTAACGATATTTGCATGATACCTTATATTTGTCCGAAAAGAACAAACTCGTCTTTAAAAAGGGATTCCGAAGATATGCAACGTCTGCTGGCAACTTTTTCTCTTTGTCATATTTGGCACAGGCTTGAAGCATCATTTCACGTCGTACCCTGAGTCTTCTTTCTGACAAACATAAATATTTATTAACGCATCCATAACAATGAAATTGTAAAAGAAAGTATTGTTTTTTTTTGCTATTGAAATTCAATCTGAACAAGAGCCGGAAGCAGTGTTTAAAAAGAAACAACCAACGGTCTCTTAATAGCAAAGAGCCGCTAAAAGATGTAGTAACAGCAACTGCACTCCAAGCGGAAATATTCCCGAACGGGACTAAACCGTTATGATTAAGTGCAGTACGTCGTATCTTCCCTAAGCGATGGTTAAACCATATACCACTTAAACTTAGTAATTTTTATTGGCTATATATGGACCAATTAAATGCGATTTTATGTAATATTGTATTGTCCTAAGCTCGGCGGCGCGATCCATCAGTAACCCATGCTTGACAATTTTTTTCTTCTATTCAAATTCACTCTGAGCAAGGCCGGAAGCAGTGCGTAAAAGTAATCAATTTAAAGCCACTTAATAGCAAAAGGCTTCTGCTATATGATGTGGAGCCAGCAACTGCACTCTAAGCGGAAAACACCCCAAACGCAGCTGAACCGCCATGGTAAAATGCGGTGATGCTTTCAATTTTAAAGATTTGTCGGTTTATTCGTTAGTTTGATTATCAAGTGTTTATACTTTTGTCAACATTAATCATTTTCTCAATAAAAAGGGTTAATTTGTTGGTAGGTATATCCAATATTTTTTATTGTGCGTATGATAAGATTTGCGCGATGGCCTAGTGGTTAAACATGTTGGCATCGCGGGCCGAAACTCTCGGGTTCGAGTCCCGACGAGTCCGGCTCGCTTATCCATGCCCATCACTCAACCAAGAGTGTAATAACTTGGGTAGGCTAAGCCAAACTGGAAAAGATCATATCTTTCCAGCAATTGTAACTCTGCCCGTCTATAAGTGGCCGCTGTTACAAGGCCTTGGACGGGGTGATCCACTCTAGGAAGTGGCTATAAAAAATGAGACGAAAAGAAAGCAATTACCGGCAAAGACCCTGACAATATATTTCTGACTAGTTCAGTCTCGTGCCTCCAATCGACTTGTAAATATAATATATCAAAGGTCATTAACCCCCCCCCCCCACCCCCGGTACAAAAAACTTGCCAAATGAAATGAAATTTAGATTTTTAGAAATAAAATGCAATCGATTTTGGTCAAATACTGAGTGTGAATTGAAAATAAACTAATGAAATTAAAATACCGATTCGATCCGATTCGAAAAAAAAATCCCAATCAGAATAGAATTACAGATGATTCGTTTTTGTCCAATCCTAGTCTCGACATAATCGAACAGCTTTACCAAATCATGTTAAACTTAGCTATTTTTATTGGACATATAACGAACCATTCGAATGCGGATTTATATGCTGTTACATTTCCATACTCAAATATGTATTACAAGTTTGACTGGATAAAAATTCTAAGTGACAATCCAGTGGTTTGTAAATGAGCATTGCGTCGATTCATATATGTCCAATTGATAGAAGACCCAATCATTTAATAAATGAGTTAAACAGTAACAGTATAATTTCATTACCAGGAGAAAAATTAGTCAATTTTTTTTCATCATAGAGTGGTTCTTCCACGAAAACTCTTGATTTGTTCGTCTGAAACAAACAAAATTAAAAAAACAACTTTTACCCAACCTGGCTAGAGTACGATTTACTAATTGAGGTCGAGGCTATACCTTTTTTATTGAAATTCAATCTAGGCCAGCTCGGTAGTGGTTCCTGAAAATAACCAACCAACGGCCACTAAATCGCAAAGAGCTGCTAAAAGTTATAGTTCCGGTAACTGTACTCTAAAGGAAAAACATCCCCAACGGAATTGAACCGCTATGATAAAGTGCAGTAAAACAGTGGTATATGCCCTGGGCGATGACAAATTCAACTACCACTTCTCTACACTTAGTAGTCTATATAAATTAGGTAAGTGTCACGGTATGAGTTGTTTAATCCAAAATTTCCGCGACCTATTTTCGCGGCAACTTTTAAATAGCAAGTATTGACACCGGATAATTTCATAGTATTTACAAAGATAAACGCACAGTTTTTTTTTTTTTTGGGGGGGGGGGGGGAGTAGTATAAACGTACTATGATTAAATCTGATCAATTCAATTCGTATTGATTCGTATCGAATTGATTCGTATCTATTGTGCATTGATCATAGGAACATAAACTTGAAGTAGGAAAAGGAAGTTTCGTATTTTGATTACAATTAAAAGAATATGCTCTCGGTTATGGTCAAATTTTATTCCCGCAATTAGATATGAGGTATGAATTGAGTTATAATATTCTTAAGTAAAATTAGGAATTCAATTCGGATCGAAAAAATATTAGAATTAGATTCAAACTTTCAAGTGATTCTGTTTTGACTTTCCTACATGGAATATAGTGGAAATTTACATATGTTTCGAGAATTCTTAACGATGCACTAGAACAATTTCCCACTCATTTATAATTTTCCGTAAGTTTTTTCAATACAAAATTAGGAAAGATAAAAAATGTGGAAAAAATAGTCGAGGATCGATTCCAAAATAAATATATCTAAATGGGCAACCCTATTATTGTTATAACTCACGCCCTTAACAAATATGATTGGCGGAGCGCTATACTCAATAAAACCATTGACAGGGTAGCATAAATGTATGGTCATCACGCTTGTATGATCAAAGAAAGGGTCATGGTGCCACGACTCTCTCTTCAATGAAACCACAATGTGGCCTTTTAAGTGCTCTACGGCGTAGTAAATCCAAATAATTTTTGCCCTACTTCGTTATTAAGTACGGTACCAGTATTTAGCCAGTCTCATATATAAAATACCATTTATAAAAAAAATTGACCAATCGTCGAGAATTCGGGTACTTTTTCCCTGGTTTATGACAAATTGATAGTTTTAAGCTAAATATTGGAATTGTTGCACCAATTATGGCCTATTATTAATTAATTACCAAAATCTTCTTCTTTCCAAAGTTTCTAAATACGCCACTGAGAGAATTGAAGGAAAATTGAAATTAAAATATACGCAGATGCGATATTTGATTAAGTGTTGGTAGTGTATTTCTATCTCGTGATAAAATTGCGATTCTAGGTTCCTAAATGCAACCATATCACAGCGCTTTTTCTGAGGTTTCAAATGGGTAAAACGCATCAATTGCTACGAAGTTAAAATGTCGTACATGCGGCTAAATGCAACCATATCACAGCGCTTTTCCTGAGGTTTCACACGGGTAAAACGCATCAATTGCTCGGAGTTAAAATGTAGTACATGCGGCACACAAATCCAATGTTGCATAACATACCGAATTTTTGTTTTGCAGAACATGGGCCACAGATAGATCGATTCATCAATGTCCCAGGTTTAACAAATTATACATTAGTAATTAGACATAATAAAAGCAGCCATTCAGTGTTAGTCAAGGGTTTAGTGTTACGTTATTTACCACCAACCTGCCAAAGGGAGACTGAAACCTGGCTACCAACTGGAATTAATAAAAATAGACACAGTTTTTGCTGGATATTTGCGTGAACAAATGAATTGAAACAGTGAATCATTTAGAACCCTAAAAAGAATGGCTCAAAATTTGAAAAAAAAAGAAAAAAACTGGAATATTATGAGGTGGAATCATGACGTCACAATGAGTGTCAAAGGCTAAAATGTCAGTTCCAATCAGCATTTTCATCTATATTCGAGTACTAAAAATCCAGCTAAAACGTTATGGAAAAATGGAATTTTTATAGCCCGAAACTGGCTAAATATTGAAAATACCAAATACTGCAAAGTAAATATTAACAAATATCAATAAATCATTTTGCATTGATTGATTGCATTGATAGCAGTAACTAATGGTAGAGGTATTAGTAGTTGAAAGATCCTGAAATTTTAATGAAAACAAAAATGAATGTGCCATTAAATTATAAAGAAAATTATTATTGAAATTAGAGAAAAAACTTCGCTTCAGAAATATTACAATTTCGAAGTTTTCTTTAACCGGTCCGGAACACTGCACTACATAAAATCCATTTTAATGGGATTTTTTTGTTAAGCATGGCAAACTGGCTGACCGCGACTCAGTGTCGAGGTCTGTCAGTGACCCATAATTGACGAAAAATGAAGCTGCAATTTTTTTTTTTTTTAAATTTATTTAAATCAAACTATAATTTTATTACCGTTCCTGTCATTCGCAATATTTGTCCGAAAATGAACATCCCAAATATAACTGCTGTCAGAGACACCAATCTTTTATGTTCCTTGAGTCCCATCTTCATAAGTTAGTTACACAAGTATCACGCATATAGCATATTCATTCTGTAATTACAAATACGCAAATATGCGTAAATTTCCTATATTTCACCAGCTATTTTGATTGTTTAATCATCTTGAAATAATATAAAACTATACTAGGCGGTAAAGCCCCAGTTTGGACAAGTCTAAATATA
This sequence comes from Styela plicata, assembly GCA_963675895.2. Lineage (NCBI taxonomy): Eukaryota > Metazoa > Chordata > Ascidiacea > Stolidobranchia > Styelidae > Styela > Styela plicata. Next base: position 5,343,340 of record OZ023151.1, on the reverse strand, counting down.
ATTGAATCTGGTGAATCCGATCAAAAACAATCAAGCCTTATTGCTTCAGGAAATAATCATCACCATACCATTCATAAGTCTGAAAGAAACCGAAAGACGACGATTTCGAATCCTTTGAAACAGGAAAACAATTCAGGTGAAATTTGAATGAAGAAATTCAAATCCATAGCTGGGATTGTTTCTAAATATAAATTATTTGAATCCTTCGAAATTAGGTCACAGTGAAACAAATTGTGAAATGTGAGTTTTAATTATCTGCTTTTGATTGAAATTCATTCTGAGCAAGGCCGGAAGCAGTCCCTAAACACAACCAAATGACGTCCGCTTAATAGTAAAGAGACGCTGCAAGATGTATTACCAGAAGCCACACTCTAAGCGGAAAATATTCAAGGAGGAACTGAATTGGTATCTTTAAGTACAGTTAGGAATCGGGCCGATGATAAAACCATTTGCCACTCCTGCGACACGCATTAAATGGCGTTAGTACTATTCTGCATTGTGTACCAAAAAAGGTATAAATATTTCAATGAATGAAGAATTTTCTTTTGTTCAACTCTAATTTGAATACTATATAACATGCTAATTCGGTTCGAATCCTATTCGAATCCTGTTCCATCCCTACACCTAATCACTCTCAAATCTTAAGCCAAAATGGCAATGAGCTATTCCTGATTAGAAATTTGTTTTACAGCCTCAACTTCAAACTTGAGTATTTTATTCAAAAAAAAAACTTACATTGGACTTGAATGGATTATATATACCCGACACACAAAAAAGAAAAAAAAGCTTTCTCGTGTTTATCGCATCTGCACTACCCAATGGTACAACTAATTAAATAAAATAAGCTCATCACTGGTATGATATATTACATCTGAATAAAATCTATGCCGTAAAATATGTCTAAAACCTGTACAATTAACAACAGTATTCAAACGTTTCTGCAATTGACTTAACCTCAGAGCCAAACCGAGCATAGCAACAAGGAATTGAAGTACATCAATCCATTCCTTAAATCATTTTATTATGTCTATATCACGGCACGTTTGTCGCTATTCATTATATAAATGATCTAGTAGAACTGAGACAAATCTAAACTATAACTTATCAAGTATGGGCCACCGATGGATCGCGCCGAACGGCGTGGTCATCAGTGGCGCATATTCGAAAAAATTGTTACCTGGACAAATAAAAGCACGGTATTGAAAATCAAGGCGAAAAAAGGGACGGGGGATACAGCGACAGAAAAAGTAAATATTATTTGTGAGGGCTAAAAATAACATAAGTCCATTTGCATTGTCATAAAATTTAAATGTGATAGCAAATATAGTGCCTATATTATTATGAAAATATTTTCTTTAATGTCACGAGACAATAGTAACAAAGAGGATGATTCTCTACAAGCAAAAGTTTAACACTCTTTTTTATTAACATTAAACTGAGAGTATTTTCGTCTGAAGACCGGTACAAAGAATGATACACTAACCCGCGTTTGTCTATGACTGCTCGCTACCACAAGGCCTTGTGCAGGATGATCCACTCGAATGAGTGACTATAAGAAAGAAAGTAATGAACAGAGAAGAAGATTTGCTTCACATTGGTTGAGCAAAAATTAGTAATGGTATATATATATATATACAGTAACAAAAGTGCAGTGAAATTATTGCTCTTTTACAGTAATTTAACCTGGTGTTACTGAAATGAAGCTGCAAAATCGCTTTTTTTGGTCAATCATGGACTATTCAAGGTACGTCCATCAACATGCTATACTTGGCAATCATCTCATTAACAAGGAGGTTAATATTTTAGGCAATTAATGGGAATGAACAGTAAATCCACTGCGCATTTGTGAAGTATAACAACTTTATCATAGAGCTAGTTAAAGTTTTTCAAGGTAACATAGTTTAATTTCAAAGACTGAAGAGTACTCCGATTTTATTATTCAGGACAATTCTAATATATTCTGAATAGTAAAATAACCGAATGGTTTATTTTGAAAGAGTACACAGAATTTCGGATGATTTTGCTACAGTTTATTTAATGTTTTCTACTACGTACTTTTTCCCTGTCCTTACATCATATTTGGGTTAAAAAACTAGGCTCGAGCTCAAAGTAAGTCTGCAACCCTCCTCTATTTCTCTATCAAAAGATTGATAATGCCAAGAATGAGGTCCTGATGAATCGTGCCTTGTCGGCGCGATCCATATTTGATCATGATTGACAAAAAATCATTTGACAAATAATTCTTAACGAGTTAGTGCCGGTTTTATCTGCAAAAAAGCCGAAACTCGTTATTATGCTGGATCTTACTACACGTTATGAAGATAATATGGTAAATAATCTGGCGAGTTAATTTATGGTAAATGTACTTGTGTTTGTTGTTTAACTAATGACGTATCTAATCTACACAATTTTTTGTTCAAACAACTTTTCAAACAATATAAAGAAAACGTGCTCAGTATCGGAAGGAAGCCTCAAATTCCATAGACATTCACTTATTACTTCTTTTGAGGAAGAAACTACCGAACCAAAATTTTATTTTGTCAAACGTGAGCCACAGATAGACCGCGCTTGTTCGGAGAGATACATCACTGACTCACGCTTAATAAAACTTGTTTGCTTTATATTTTTCTGACTGGGGTAGCTCTGGAATGAATTAATGTTTTATTGCAATGAAAGATCGTATTGAAGTTTATTTTAAACGTTTAAACCAAATTGGTCAAGAATCTAAAGTCTCGTTTTCACCGAACTTCTTATAAAATTACTGTTACTGACATTTTTTTGTGATGTTTTCTTGTTGCCTGCTTATGGTTGCGCGGTGGGAATTACAAAGCGGATATACTTGCCGAAAGCCTTGGGATCAATGAATTTGTTTCTCATCTAAGATTCCAGGTCCATGCACTCTGACCCATGGTCGTTACCAGAAAGCTCAACGGCAAAAAGGGTGAGAAATTATCCCCTACACTGCTATTGTCAACATTCTAACGTAATTAATAGAAGACTTCACAAAAAAGCCTGGAATATCCGCAAAAAGTTTTCAGTTGTTCCAAAAAACAACTATATCTGATAGGAGAATGTAATTTGAAACAAAATATACAAACATTCTGCATTTCTGTGCTTCTATTTAGTAATATTTATCCAAAATTAACCGATTTTAAACTGACATTCTAGTTTTCTCAGCATTCTAACTAGCCATATACATTGCAATATCATTATCTTAATTTTTCCATAGCAACACAAGTTAACATTTCGTATGCGTTCGACTCGATGGTATTGAATCATTATGTCAACAAGAATATTAGTTCCGCAATATCTATAATGAATAGTAATTTTGTTACAAATTCGTCGCCGGTTAAAATAGAAATAACAACAATATGTTTTTAATTATTAATGCCTACACACGTAAACTTGATAGGCGATTCTCTGAATATAGACTTAAAACTTTCCAGAAACAAATATTTTCTTTTGCCAAGCAAGCGTCACAGATGAACATCGCATGAACGATGTAGGTCTCTAAAAATAAATTATATTTTGCCAAGCATGCGCCACAGTTGGACCACGTCTCATCGACGCGATCCATCAGTGACACATACTCAACAACAGATGCTCTGACAATCATTTTCCGAATGGGTAGAATCTTCTTGTAGAATCACCATTTTTAACGTAACGAATGGATAAGTCTTACTACACACTCGACTTACTACACTTTTAACACACTTTAAATATTTCGATGGTCACGATTTTTCGAGCTGGCTTTCGATTTTGCCCACCATTTTTACTCAAATGTCACCTTTCCTATCTTTTTTCGAGCGTCTGAATGTACCACTGCCCTAGTATGTAGAATGTCCGGAAAGTGGCGCTATGAGAGTACTCAAAACTATCGCCTCTGTTATGTTTTACGGACACTCCATGCAAATAAATGTCTTAAATTGACATTGCTTTAGCTCATAGTATCGTAGGTCCGACGTGACAAATTGAAGCTGCGGTTTGCTGTCATCATATGCCCGATTTCTTGTCCAATTTAAAATGGTCCATTGGAGTGGTTCCGCTGAAGTGACCTACTGGATTGCTTAGCAGCCTGTATTACATGTCCCAAACGGACCCCGCAACTGCCGCCATCAGTTGACTCCGCGTCGCGACACCTGCGTAGTTGTTATTTTGAATGCAAATCAGTTTTATTTTTTCAAATTTCTTTCACTTTTTATCAATATGGTGAAATATTCGGAATTCCCGGTGGTAAAATCCGATATAAATCATGGTACCGCAGATGCCCGGTGACTTTCATGCTTGAAATAATGCCACCTAATTTTATTATGTTCTGCCAATATTTGTATACTGTTCAACCTCAGCCTTCGGAATTTTGTCAAAAATGCTTACATTGCCCAACTGCGATTCCAAGGCAAAACGCGGTTTCATCACAAACTCTCCGTTTTAATAATTAATTCATATTTTTAAAACAGAAACAAGACAACTCGAATGAAGCCATGCCAAATAAGGCATCTCACAAAACTATTCAAGACTAGTTTGTGGTTGCGCTAGAGCTAGATCATCCATTCATAGTTGAGACAGCCCACAGTTAAGATATTCGATGCAATTAGCATTCTGGAAGCACCTAAAAACACTGTCGGTCGCACAACCCTAGACACGATTTACTAATTATTCGAATTAAATCAAGCCTCGTTCGTAGGAACGAAAATTGCTAAATAAAGTAAATTTTTATAGCCAAAGTTGACCAAAAATCAATTAATTGCGTTTTTCTCGTTCAAATATGGAACTTTTTCCGCTTTGACGTGAGTTTGACACGATTCAAAAAAATTATACGAATCCGAACCGAAGTCCAAGTGATTCAATTTAGCCCAGCCCTATTCTCAAGTTAACAGGTAAATGACAAATCAACTCAAGTCGATATCAATGAAGCAAGCGATTAAGTCGCCATCAATAAATTAAATCTTTCTTCTTAATTCCTAAAATAACTTTGTGCTGCATTTATTGTTTATCAGTGATAAGTATATTTTCGGAACTACTGTACATGATATCGTATAGGTCATGATGTATACTTGTTTTATAATATTAAATAATGCCAGGCACAGCGACAAAACAGAATAAGAAGTATTGGTCTACATCAAGGTAAAATTTAAAATTTATTGAAAGTTACTGATAATATCCAAGTTTCCCGTATGGTCAATTACCCCCTATGGAAATTCGCGCAATTTTGCAACCCTATGCACGACTGTTTCACAGATCACCTGTCGGGTGCTGCTGATTCGATTACATTCAAGTCCTTCGCAACCCCCTACGTTTCATTATATTATCTATTTATGGTAAAATAAGCTTGATTTGACTTGAAGGCAAGTCCAGCGCAGATCGGTTTACTGGTCTGGAAGCGCGTTTTTTTTAAATTCCGCACCGCCCAGTAAAGTGTGAAGTTGTCTCTTTTGTGGTCCAATGGATCGGTTTTGGTGGACATCAGTTTGAACAAAAGGTAGCGAGTGGATTATATCAGGTTAAAATGCCTGATGTGAACCCTTTATAAAACTTGCTACAAACCGCCATTCTTTCTAAACTGATAACTAGTAAAACTGAAAAAAAATAGTCCACTTCAGAAATCACAGCAATGACATCCAAGTGTGAAGAGAAACTTCGCCGAATTATCTTTTGTTTAGTATGGGTAACTGATGAAGCGCGTCGACGAGAAAATTGCGTCACCTCTTTTTCCTCAACCTGGTATCTTGTTCAAAATAGTTAGCATATTTACTTATTTTTTTACTTTTATTACTTACTTTTATTAAAATTCGCTCATAGCAAGGCTGTAGGAGACCAGTCGTACGTGACAAGTTTTCTGAAGCAAAAATAGGGACTAAAGATCCCCAACCCCGATAGATGACTATTGACACGAGTTTTAAAACCATGTAGATCAACATGATCAGGAAAGTAGTGAGAAGGCAAGGAATTCCAAAGTTTATATATCCTTGGAAAAAAACTTCTTGCATAAAACTATTTGTGACATTGTGGAACCTCTACAGTGAATACGTGTGAATTGGTAGCCAATCGAGTGGACCGGCTGAAAATGTTGTTCGCAGGAATCAGAACAGGAACCTCCCTTGAACAAAGACCATTATAATACCTTTAAAATAAACAAAGTGAGGTAACCTTGCGATGATATGACAAGCCTTGCCAAAATTTGGGGCCAATAATATTGATCACACGCCGTTGAATATGCCGAGCATGCAGAGAATAGTGACAGCGGCACTGCCCCAAATGTGACAGCAATACTCCATGCCGGGTCGAAGTAGTGATTTGTACAACTGAGGAATGATTTCGGGAGAGAGATAATGGCGAGCTCGATATAGAGAACCGGCTGTCATTGAGGCTCGTTTAGCAATACTAGTGACTCATTCCAACTTATGTCCTTATACAGTGTGAGTCCAACGAAACGAATATTGGCGGATTTCTCCAGAACTATGCCGGTTAATGAAATTTGAGTTGCATTCGTGTAAGTGTAACGATTACTTGATAAAACTCTGGTCTTCTCCGAATTTAGAGTTACATGCCAAGTGTTACCCCAGTTAGATACTCTGGCCAAATCGCACTCAAGCGATTTTGCCAGAGCTATAGACATTGTTCCGGAAGGGATTTCTCGAATTTTCGAATTGAATTTTCTGCAAAAGATCTTGGTTCCAAACTTTGTCGAACGCTTTGGAAATGTCTAGAGCAACCGACTTTGCCTGCCCACATCCATCAAGGGCACGATATATTCGTTCGGTTATTACTAATTTCCAGTAAATGTATTAGGTAAAGAATCAAACAAAAAAAAAATCGTTACTTAGTACTTAGTACTTTGGAAATAAATTCGGTGAACTACGTATACTGGATAAATTCGGTACTTTTACCTCATATTGCTAACACTAGATTATACTATGTTCATCTGTTGAGCAAGAATTTGATTTTGGAGTCATAATTGCAACATAATCTCAACTGGCGACTAAATAAAAGCAGAGATATTTTTCATTGAGATTTCGCTCTAACCCGCCCGAAAAGCAGCGTCCAGAAGGAACCATCTAATGGCTATTCAAGTGGCAAAGAATTAGTACAAAATGAAACATCAGGAAATAAATTCCAAGTGCAATGAGTGGTATTCGCTCTGGACGATGATAAAACTATCTACCTCTTTCTGTTTTCTTTCGTCATCACCTCTCAAGTCATGCAAGAAAGAGGTTAATGCAAAATGAAGCCCTCGCCAACATGTCTTTTTCTATAGCCCTTTCTTGGAATGGATCACCCTGACCAAGTTCCTTTACAAGTGGTCACTAATAGACAGACACGGTTAGAGTTTTGGGAAAGATATGATCTTTCCTGTTCAGCTTATCCTACCCAAGTTATTACACCATAGGTTGAGTGGTGGGCATGGGCTAACGAGCTGGTCTCGCCGGGACTCGAACACGAGATCTTCAACCTTGACGGCGCGATCCATCAGTGACTCAAGCTTAACAATAATATGTGTTTACCAAGTAATTTTTACTCGGAGTTGCCGTTCTACGGTTTATTGAGTTCTTTGTTTAACAGTCTAACAGCTTTGAACTTTTCTTAAAGTCGCAAAAATCCTAGAATAGCAAACATTTTCCAGTGACGTTACGATTTTTTCAGATTCAAAAATGTAAAAATTTCATATTCAAGGTATATTTACAAATAAAAGAATGTTTTCTAAAAAAATTTAAACCTCTTTTATCGATGTTTTTTTAATATTTTATCGTATATCGCAATTTTCAAAAATCATAAATTTTATTTACAGATTACACACTGCGAAAAATAGAGTAAATTTAGTGTTTATAAGCAGTAATCAAAACAGTCCATAAAATTTACGCTAGGTATAGTTTGTTGATAAATTGCACCTGCGTGATGCATTACATCAACAATCCATAACTGGGTAAAGAAGTGCATTTTATGGTTTTGTTTTATTCACAAATCAAACAAAATTACTGTTAGAGTTTGGCGATTTTACTGCATTTTTTACACTGCGTCATTTGTCAAATTTGTCCGATGTGTTTTTTACTATTTCAAGACAGGTTCCTAATTTTTGGACTAGTACTTATTGCACCCATAGGCATATATCCGGGCATGGATGATGCTATTCATGAAGTGGGAGCATGTTTTCTATGTAATTGTATTTTTTTTAATAAATCAATTCTTTGCTTCGTTACACTATGAAAAAGGTCTTTTACAGTGAGTTTACTCAGTGATATAGAAAAATGATATATTTGACTTTAACGGTCAATTATGGAACGTTGGTGGAACGCACCGCCAAGGTGCGGTCCAGCGGCAGCCCATACTTGGCATAAATCTCATCAACAAGGTTGTTTCGAACTTTGAAAATATGCAATTACTGTTAATGAACAGTAAATTTAATTCTCATTTATCACAATGTACTAAGTAATTCGATCAGAGATTGTTTATTTCAAGCATGATACGCCGCTGAACTACCCGTCAGCCCGTTTTTAATCAGTGGCCGTCGATTTCATTTAAAATTGCATCGCCGGATTTGAAAGTTAAATTATCGCGATTTGAAAAAGACATTCCAAAATTACTGACTAATGTAGAAAGCGTTTATTGAGACATTTTATCAAGTATGGGACGCTGATAGTTTGCGACGAATAGGCGCAGACTATCAGGTGCCCATGCTTGGATAGGATAAAATGCCTTCCTGGAAATAAGACAACGATTTTACCGAGCTCGATTTAAGCTTGTCAGGGAAATGCTATCAAGAAATTGAGCAGGTCGATAAATCTGGGTACGTTTGACGTGAATTCAGGAGATCGGTTATTTTGGAGCAATTATAGAAATATTTTATGTATTAAAACAACAATACCAATCCATAAATGAATGAATATACAAAATAATACTCCGTCGCGGACAAGCGCTTGTTATGTGTAACGAATCTGATGAAACTCATTGACGAATTTCATATCATAAAAAACATGGGTTCAAAATTTACCATTTTTAAACACTTAATGACGTAATATATGATAGGCAGGTGGCAGTTTCTTTAACGATACATTTTTAGAAATTTTGTTCTACCAAGTATAAAACGCAAAAGAGTCGCGAAATTGGTTGTTATCCATCTATGGACAACGCTTGGAGGAAACCATTATTGGGTTGAAATTTCTAGAATTGGGTATGGAGCCTCAACACGAAGCAATAGGATGGTACTTACGGTCAAACGAAAAACGAAACAGGACTGAAAAGCTTTGTCTAAAAGCTAAGTAAGTGTACTCGAATCCCTGACGTCAAATTTTCAGTCGGACTTAGCGTTCAGGACATGTTGTACTTAACAAACGTTATAAATGCCGCAAAGTACAGACGGGTTTGTCTGCTTGTTTTAGTTTTTGTATCGATTAGATCGTCATTAATTGTAGATTTTTACAGAATTGAGGGGTAATTGTCGTAGTCGTATTTCTTAAATGGAAATATCTTTTGAAAATGAAAGTTAGGAAATATTCAGTTTAATGTTAACCCAAATTTGGTTTCTGTTTAACTTTGTCTAGCTGGAGGCCTATGAAACTAACGCTTCATTTAACTTAATATAAATTGATGTGATATAATAAACAAGGAAGATCAAATAATAGTAATGGATTAACGTTAAAACTAATATTGTCAGAGTCCGCTTTAACGCTTTTTGAAATTCAGTCAATTTGTTCAGAATAATATTCCAACATTTTAGATGAAGGAAATTGCAGATATTCGGCCATATTTTGTCCATTTTGCAGCAAAGTCATGGTTTATGTCAAATTTAACGTAGTAAAATATACCATGATTTTACTGTGAAAATAATCAGTTTTGGAATAATCGAAAGAATACCTGTAAGAAAAAAGAAATTGCTCATACTCAAAATTGTAGAATACCTAACTTTGCAAAGAAGTAATAACGATAGAAATTATAAATTTTGAGCGAATATGAGACGTATTTTGTATCTCGGTTGTCATATAACGACGTCTCCGAAGTCAGCAGCATGAAGTAAGCAGCATTAATAGAAAATTTCGTTGTAGGAACAGAAAAATGGACTGTGATTCAAAAAACTACTTTTCCTTTTAAGATTGGAACAACTATCTAGAACTAGCGCCGAGGACGCAAAAAAGCGGCGTTCGGGCCGCAAATCACCCAAGTATATTGAAATATTCACTACTCGTCTAAATGGCACGATATTTTATGCACATCCACCTAAAGAGTTACATTTGTCAGATTTAAGCAGCGATTCCATTGCAGTTTTTGTCAAAGGGTTATTTACGTCCCAGTTAGAAAATTTTGGACAAACAAAAATTGAGCAGAATCGAGAATTTTTGCTTACAAAATGTTGAATTATTTCACAAATAGAATATTGTACACTTTCATTTCTTCTCTCTCAAATTGTATATTTAAGATATTATCCCAGTTACTCAGTGAAGTATGTGTAGGCAGCTTAATGAGTGAGAGACAGAAATTTTGTAAGAAGCCTAGTTTTCCGGGTTCTTCACAATTGATGCAAAATGAAGAAGATACAGAGAACACAGAGACATTGTTATTATCGGGCGGTAAAAGTGCCCGTCAACTTGTTTTATCTCATGTTAGTATATAATAATATAAGATATAATTAATAAAATTTTAAAAAACTACATCAAATAACATGTAATATCCCCAAAATAACAAAAAAGTATTTTAATTGGAAAATTTTGTTATCTGTGTGTCGTAATCGGTGATACAACAGCTTGGTGGATACAACTTCTGTATCGCAGTTTAAAACTCTCTGCTTATGATCTACTCCTAGTCAAAAAATTATTACATGCGCATGGTTTTGTTTGTCAAGTATGAGTCACTGATGGACTGCGCCCCAGAGACGCGTGCCATCATAATTTCTAATTGGGCTTTATAACGAATTCCAAAAAAGTTCATGATAGCATTTTTCACGAAATGTAGATAATACTTGTGAATATTTTTTATATTTTCAGAATGACGGATCGACAACACACAGTGAGACAGACACAACATTACCAAACTTATCCGATAATAACGTTGCACGTATGAGATGGCTAGAAGGTACGAAGGACATCGCCGTGCTGCTCTCTTTTATCTACATTGTTTAATTTTTTTGTTAAACTTCACTCTACACTAGATCGTTAGCTGCGCCCAAAGAGAACAAAGAGAACTATACCGGCCTCCTCTTATATGGCAAAGCACTACCTCAAGATGTATCACCAGCAATTATACTCAGTGGAAAAGACCCTGGGGGAATCAAGCAATATAATGAAGTTCACAGAGTGGTATATACCCTGGGCGATATCACACCTATATACCACTTTTTTGTTTTATTTCCCCCCTCCAACACTTAGGAAGTACGTAATAGCAATTCTGAAGCCCGCACCTAAACGACTTCTGTGAAAGAACGACGATTTTACAGGCTTTTTATAATAGTGCAATACTTTTTTAAAACTATTCATTCTTCTACAGGAGATTCAGACGAAGAACCAGACTACTCATACACCGATAATAATAACACCAAGCACCATCAGATTTATTCTGAACATGTCACACCAAGATTTTCACGCACCAGAAAAATGTTGCCAAAAATATGTGATTCTGCTAAAGTCAGACGTAATATATTCAGTGATCCGCAATCGTTGTGCAACAAGATAAAAATGTCTTGTAATATAACAGCATTTGGAGCTAACAGGCGATCATCTTATTCCGGAATACCTGGAGAAGGTTCTGCAGAGGAAACTTTAATTTCTAAAACAAAACCCAGCATTCAAGGCACTGGACTCTTACGTAAAAATAGAGGCGAAAAAGCTCATTTAATTGATGCAGATGATTTCTTAAATTCGACAAACGAAACACCGATTCAAAGATCAATCGAGTTCAGAAAGCCGTGGTCAAAAACCAGAATCTTTATTGGTCGTCCTCAAAGTGGTCAGCCATCACCTGCGCATCGTTCTGCATCTGAGTCATACGGATCGATGGACATGACTTGTGTCGGCTCAAAAATCAGGACCGATCTTGCTGAATCATCAAAAATAAACACTGAAAACAGAGCTCAAAAAGCGGCAAGAAAATTCAGAAACATTCGCGCCAGGAGCGCCTCGTTTGTGGAGAAAACGTTGCAATAGTTGAATGTTGGAATACAATTACAACAACCTAGTTGAAAATATTTTGTTCCACAATGTATGGATCAGTGATTAATCTCGCTCCTCGCCGAGGTGCTATTAATCAGCGACTTTTACTTTAAAAACAATCTGTATTTCAGTGATATTTTTTTTCAATGATTCGGATCAATACTAAATATCAGAATCATCATCAGAATATGTTAAAGCTGAAATTCGTTGTTTATTGTTTTCCTTGCAAAATGACATCATGAGTCCTCCAACAATACAGGAAATCTACTTTCGTCCCTGAGTCGATTTCAAGATTCCCTGCACAAACGCATTTATCAATCTTGAGTCACTGATGGATCGCGCCGAATGTGTCTTAAACGTGACAAAATCAAAGTTTCTGACAGGGTTGCGTTGGTTCTGAAGGGTTCGTATCACTTATAAACTATTTGACTTTTTCATTCGAGGAAGAATAAGATATCATGATATGCTCTTTTTTATAGGAGTTCACTCTAAGGCGGAAGTAGTGCCTAAAAGGAGCTAGGTATTGGCCACTCATTAATAACGGTGCACGATCCCCACGCAGCCAAGTGAGAACAGGTGTAAACAAACAAATATCGCCAATATCATCAATTTCATTTCGAGGGAGATTTTCTACCTTAATCTATGGAACAAAAAATATTCTGCGCCACTATATTTTGTTGTGTTTTTCTTGTTCAATGCCGATAAATATATATATACTCTAGGCTTGTCATTTGTCGACTGTACTGTTCGCTGTACAAACAATCGTGCTTTTACCATTGTCACAAAAGACGTTTCTACGCACACCAGTTGTCAAACCGAGTACCGCGTACATACTTCGGGTCATGATTGACGAGCTCATTCAAAGATGTATGATATGATGTTTATAGCCCATCCCGAACAAAAAAAGTTTTATCAAGTATGATTCACTGATGATCGCGCTTCTCAGGCGAGGTCCATCTGTGACTCATACTTCACTATAATGAAAATTTCCGATTTAACCATGATTGATTTTACATTCCATATTCGGCCGGTCAAATATAGTTCCAAGTGTTAGCAAACGAAAATTCACAATTTCGTGAGGTGTTTCCCAAGCCTACTTACGAACTTTCAGTTGAGCCTCTGGTATTTTATTTACTCAGTCGCTAGACAAGATCATTTGTAAATATATACAACGACAGTATTTGCACTATTGAGTCTCTGTGATAGAACATATAGGTGTAACAAGCACAGACAAACATATGCCATAAAAGATATACCGTCTCAAAGGCCAGATCTTTCGAGTGGTCGTATTTGGAAGTAAGTAAGGGTCCGGAAACAAAGTGAGATCACATTGAACAAATAAGTGCGCTCGAATATCATTCAATTTCGATGTACGATAAGTATTAAAATGGTGCAAAATTAACTTCAACAGTGCTACGAATTCTTGCTGAATTGAAATTTTAGTGCACAGACTTAAGGCAAAATAAAATAAGAAGATTGTTCTTCTAAAAGTGGCGAAAATTTCAATATTTGATTGTAAGTGAAACCATTATTGCAATCATATAAACATGAAGTCTAAAATGACAGTTGCTCGTCCTTTCGACCTCATAGAAGAAGCGCAGAATCTTATTCGCTGCCGTTGCTTAATTGTTTATATTGTGTCCCTTGAATGAGGTAGCAAATTTTATGTCTTTAGTGGAAATGTTTGAGCTTGAGACAATTTCCCATTGAGGATTGAAGGAAGGTTCGAATACCGCTGTTGGTTTGCCACAACGCACAACGCACAAACTTCGTCAAAGTGCAGATATTTAAAGGTACATTTTTTGTGATTTACATCACCTTACAACAAATTAACATATATATATATATATATATATAACAGTCGTAAAATAATGGACTTTTTTTGTCTGCTTAAGTTTGTTCGATTTCGTCAGATTTGATTAGCGTAGTTCAATCGGAAATTTCACTTCGTCATGCATAGGGTCGAATACGGACCGTGCCACGTCAGCCATCAGTCGATCCATCAGTCCCCAACACATTGTTTTGATTGACACTTTGTTTTGAGAAAAATATTCCGATTGGGATAGTGTGTTGTTGTCATACCTGCCTACCAATGCATATGTGAAAAAACAGATTTAATTTTTAGCATATTCCGTACCTCACTACGAAAGACATATTTGTTGGTACAAAAACATAAACGCCCTGGTCGGATTGTACAACTTATTATTGTCCATTTAAGCTACATATAAAATAGCAACACTTATAAATAGTGTTAAATTTCTCGGACGTGTTGCCACGGAAAATTACACTATACATATTCGCCCAAGCGTTATTGTCAGTCGGTGCTTAAGCCATTGTTGCCAAGCTTTTGTGACCTATTGTTGAAAACGATTAAATACACTTAAGGCAAAGAACATGATGACGTTAAAGGTTCTCATAAACTCAAGCCTGCTTCATACGAAAATTGCGTCTGGAAGACACGATTTTGTATGAATCATGCTTGAACGAGATAAAATTTAAAATTACACAGTTGAGAAACGAAAAAAGTCAGACATCGTTCCAAGAAAATAAGAATGTTCTCATGAAATATTGTTGCGTTATTAACAAATTTTAGAGAGTGCGCGCGTTCACATCGTTAAATGCTTGATAGAGAAAAACTATTTTGATCTTTGCGACGTGACGTCATAGTGTATACTCTACAATGACGTCACCTCAAGAAGACGCGGAGAAATTGGATTATGCATCAAGGTTATCAGGCTTGCTGCTGAACGAAGCCACTGATGTAATGCGATGGTTTTTGATGGAACATCTACCTCGCCAGGAGAAGAAGAAGCCAGATCTTTGTCAAGTAAGTATAAGTTTAACATTGTGTTAAAGTTTTATAAATAAAGATGCTTAACATTTGGCTAACTTGTCTAAGTCTATAGCCTCGTCACTGATAATGTTTGGATTGGTGATGTTTATTATTACCTGATCTCATTAGCGCAACCAGATAGGGACAAAACATATCGACTATATAATTTTGAATTCAGATTCATAGAAAATACTTAAACATATAACGATTTAATACATACTTTTTTATCCCCCCCCCCCCCACCTTAAAAAATAAATACACAATTACATTAAGAGAGGCATGTGCATATGAATGACCATATAATTATGGCTACGGGAAAGTGGAAGGCAGGGGGATATGTATCATCTCACACTTCCGAGAAGGGGAGATAGGTTTTTGTATTTTATGGGAAACCATTTATAGTAAGAAATACACATTACCTACGTATTCATATTCTTTCGTCTTCAAAATGAAGTATTTTTTTAATACATTTTTTTCTCAATTCATCACATTTTGGACTCATTGAGTATACCGTATTAAAAATTTTGCTCTACAGTATTTGATGACTCTTCACCAGCTCAAGCATAGCAAAATAAAACTACACCTTGAATAAAAAAAAATTGTAATTCCTTATAGCTGTTGGCAGTCAATCGGGAAATTTTTGAGTCGCTTGTGCAAGACAATCATGAAGAATTTGATGGAATTTATTTTGGACAAGAAATGTTTGATATATTGTTTCCTCCTCACAATGTGGAGATCGATGAATCAAACATGGAGATATCACTTTTGTTTATATTAATAAGGTATGTAGACGTTTCAATAAAATACTTGAAAACATTCCAAAAATGGTCAAAATCGAATATCTTTTGCTTCGGAAATCGAATATTCGAATCAAAGTCTTATAACGAACAAATATAAACGTTTCCAAATGACGTCGAATAAATCAATATTTACACAGAATTCATGAAATATCTGTATATGCTTAGGAGGTCTTCAAATTCCATCAGCCACAGTTAATGATACGTTTTCATTGAATCTACATTGAAAGTTGAAATTATGTTTATTGCAATAGAAGCACGATATAAGTCAAACGTTACGTTGTCAAATTTGACACGAATCGTGATCCTCCTGCATAATGGGAGACGTTTAAATTCGTTCGGAAAATAAGAAATTATTCCAGCATCCCATCAGAATAGGGTCATGTTTTATTACGCATATGCTTGAAAAAATCAAATCTGTAACGAGGCTTGAATCTACACTCTAAAAGGGAGTGTATATTTGCTTCCCTATTTGGTAATACATTTTACATTCTTTTTAATAAACTCGACCTTAATGTGAGCAGTTTTCTAGGAAACCAGCACGGTATACATATTTCAATAATTTATGACATCAGGCAGTAAGTAGACTTTGTTAAATTGTCAAATATAAACATTGCAATTGTTCAACCTCGCAATTATAAAACTAAAATTAATTGGGTAACAAGTGTTTGCACACCTTTAACTAAACACATTATTAATTCGGGTATTGTAATTATTTTCTAAGAATTGAACATTGACCGTCCATCCCAAAAAGTAAACAGAACATAAGTTTTTTAAATATTCTTCCAGATTCCTTTGTCAAATCAAACATCCCTCATGGAAATGGTGGAATGAAGAACCACAAAAACATCAAACCGCGCCAATATTTGACGTCATTAGATTGTCGAGATTCAAAGATCGAATGCAAAGTAGGGTGATATCTCAGTATTTGTCATAGCTTTGGTTACCATTTTCAGATAATTTATTTTCTAGTCTAGTATCAAAACGCATATGAATGATATATTTACTTTTTTGTGCGAAATTTCCAAAATACCAAAGGTTTGCTCAAAACTGTGATATATGCGTGCAAAATTTACTTTATCCATAATTCGAAAGATGAATATAAAAACCAAGAAACTGCCTCCGACACTAAAAATAATCATAAACGATACGTTTGCGCGTCAAGACGCGGCGCGCTTCGGCGATGCGATAAAGCGCGATGCCAAAGCATCCTTTGTTAAGTATGTGCCACTGATGGATCGCGTCGATGAGACGCAGTCCATCTGTGGCTCATGCTTGACAAAATAAAATTTCTGATTGGGAGCGTCAGATCACAATTGTGATTTCATTTGCCCAAGAATGTGTCATAGATGGACCGCGCGTTGGCACATATTCGACTAAACAGTTTTCTGCTATTTTAGTCACGACTTAGAAATCTTAGCTTTAAATATCTCGTTAATATCTCTCGTTTAGAAATTGTACATAACTACGAAATCAATAAAGAATCGTACAAAGTCTCGTTAGAATATTTGACAGAAATTGTTGAAAGACTCCGCGGATATAAAATATCAGCTAGAAGATGGAAGGATGACATCATCAGTTACGAAGAGAACGAATCTGTGACAAAGGAACGGAAAGCATTGGATATAATTAGTATCATGAGATGGCAAACCTTGCCAATTGAACAAAAAAACGAAATCTACCTAGTTATGAAGCAAAATTTTTACAAAGAATTATCTGAGGTATGAGGTATTTTTCTTCTCACTCATTTGAGACGATCACTCTGGGGAATGCTCTATATCAGAGACCTCTAAAACAAAAGCGAATTCTTCCAAAGTTGGCGCACCTACAGTCCCCTCTTAAACTTCCAGTACAGTATCAGTAAATTTTGTGATAGCTCTTTGCCGTTTGCTTTTTGCTACTATTGCTAAGTAGCCGATAGTTGGTTCTTGTTAGACACTGATCCTAGACCTATTAGTCAAGATTGATATAGTGCTTGGTCGGCGCAATCTGTCAGTCGCTCGCAATTAACAAAAATGTTCGATCGAAAATTTTCGATAGTTTTGATTAGAATGATTGAAGCAAAGTTCAATTGTAAGGAGATCATCAGCGAACATTATATAGCTCTTCAATCCTGAAAGCTTCACTATTTTATTTCAAAACAAATAATATTAAGGATAATGATTTCGACTTCATCGATCTCACACAAGTTCAATGGCCCTGTAGATAAACTGATCCATCTCCAATTTCTTCGAAATTCTGCCTAGATACTGTATTATTTAAGTAATAAAAACTATTAAACTGATCTATTTAGTCCACCGATACTGCAAGTCTGTGGATGAACTTCATTTCGTGTTTCGGACAAATGAAGAAATTGGGGATCTCTACAACCAACGAGCTGCAAAAAGACGACACCAAAGGCAGGATTTTAGTTTCAAAGGATAATGATGTGACCGGTGGGACTCAATTGAATATGAACGAATTATCACCAGCAAAGATACTTCATTGGAATCTGATACATGATAAACCATGGAAAGAATTATTGGACGGTGAGATCAACATGAATAGTAATATCTTTTCCTTTCCAATCCTAACATTAAAAATCTTGATTTTGCAGATTAAAGAATTCGGCTCCGTCTGCTACTAATTCCAATTTATATAACTACTCTCAGCAGTCAACCTAGGATGTAATACCCTGGGAGGATTTTTATGAATCGAGAAGCCTGTTTCTATCTCGAACAACATTAAAATCTATATGTTATCTATAAAGTAGCTGTTAGTAGGCCCTTGCCTACAGTAATTCCCTCAAATGAATCAATCTAAAACTATACAAATTATAAGAGACAATGAAAAGCCTCTGCACTATTTTTGATGTTGTGCCCTTTTAAATGAAATAAAATTAATTTGATATTCTCAGAAAATCAAGTGCTACGCCGTAATTCACACAATACTAATTTAAGGAGAACTCTAAATTCAGAAGAAAAACCTAATAAGTCTGCGCTATCGGGCGTAGAACAGAAAATTTATTTGTCGATTGACGATAAAGTATTTATACCTGGTAAGTTTGATCTTTTTATCTCATGTAAAAACTAATTTGTTTGAAACTAAATTTATTCCAGCTGAACCATAGATTGGGGCATGTCAAAAGCATTCCAAAGATTAAATTCACCGTCATTGAAATATTGCTCAAACTTGCGCCTTCCAGTCGCGATCTATCTGTGACTCCCTGCTTGACAAAATAAAATTTCCAAATGGCAAAGTGTATGATAACAATTACTAACGTGATTTGTTTGGATGGATTTCATTTGCGCTACGACATTAATTAAGTAGCTGAGATTTAAGATGAATGAATTTCAAATAAAAATCATTGAAATGTTCAACCGAATATGATCTACAGTTATGTGATTTACTTTTAGTGGCAGGTGTGAAAATAATTAAAAAAATAATATTAATAAAAGTTACACACTACAAATTATTATTATTATTTTATTTAAAGATTTTGAAACCAAATCGGAGCTTACAACTTGTCTACGTGAAGCTTGGAAGAAAAATGTTATTGAGAAGTTTGGAAAATTAAAATCGTTTCCCTGGAAAGAGGAAAACAAGAGAAAAATGGATGAAGTTCACATTCGAATAAAACAAATTGATGATGCATGTAAGCGTGTGTCTTGTTGTTTTGCGTAAGCTAGACCATGTGTGATAATATATGAGCACCAAAGTATAAGTAATTCCGTCGGACGCAACTCCTTTCGATTATCACGTTAGCATTGAAGATTGATGACATGATCCAGTGTCACAGTCTTGATAAAGTTCGAGTCCAGCACTCAACCCAAGGTGTAATAACTTGGTTGGCTTGGCTAAACTGAAAAGATCGTATCTTTCCAACAACACGAAACATGCTGGCATATAATTGGCTTCTGGTAAATAAGTTTGTTCAGAGTGTTCTACTCATATGAGTGAAAAGAAACAAATAATTTTTGATGTAAAATTAGGCAATACCCAGACCATAGACAATTTTGTTTGGCAATACATTTTTATATCTACCTCCTGATTCACAAAATAATATTTCAAAAGGAATTTATCACAGAGTTATTCAGGAATATAACACGTTCTATTTAACAGCAATACAAAAAGAATTGATTGATTGGACCGCGATATTTCTCACAGAAAATGAAGGAGCACTCCGAGTTCTTATACAAGGATTTCAATCTCATGGAAAATCAACAATATTACGCAAAATCGCATACGATTGTGCGACAAAAATCTGTCCAAAAAGTCGAGAATATGATCTAGTATTCTACATCGATTTGGCAAAAGTTGTGTCGGAAAAACCATACACAAGGATTTCAGACTGCATAATGAGACAATGCATTGATAAGAATGGTAGGTGTGCGAACGTTTGAGCTTGTAATAGGTACAATGTTACGAAAGTGTAGTGATTCTACTGCTTTTTGACGCTGCTCGATGACATTGAAATAAAGCTACAGAATCGACTTATCGGTCAATCACGGTTTTGAATTTCTGATATATGCAGTTACTGAAAAAGAACAGTGTCAGAGTACTGCAACTAAGGGAAAGTAAATTTACCGGTCATTTGCAGTAATTGTATATTTCCAAAGTTAAAAAACATGCCATATTGATGAGTTTTATGCCAATTATGGGCTGTTGATGGACCGCACCTTCGCGGTGCGCTTCATCAACACCCATATTTGGCCAAAAAAGTCAATTTTAATTTTTTTTTAATAACGTCAATGAAAATTACTGTCAAAGACCAGGGATTTTGTTGCATTTTTGTTACAGCATATGTAGAGTTGCCATTTTTATATACATTTACTTTCCAATCGAATCATATAATTTCGAATGGTAAATTTCGGAATATATTTTGAAAATTAAAATATATAGCCTGTTTCTTCCAACGTGTTGGCAAAGGTTTTGAAAATATTATTAAATTTCGAAATTTTCACAAATATCAAAGAAGATACGACATTTGGTACATATTTTTTGAAATTTGAATTAACTATCAATTCTGGATAAAATAAAACTATGTCTAGAAGTTGAACCTGGACAAAAAAATTTTTTTCATTGTGAGCCTAGTTCATAACACAGATCAGTCGTGTCGCAAGGACGTCAAAAAGAATGCGGCCTTTATTGAATATGTATGTACACAGCACACTTGCCATGTCACACACACAAATTCTTTTGCAGCAAAGTAGGCAAAATATGGTCAAATATTAGTAATTTCGTTTATCTGAAATGTTGATAGATTATTCTAATTCGAATACCGTTTAAACTGAGCTATGAGAATAGCACAATTTGTTCAAGCAGAATTTATTTGAATCCATAGTGAAGTAACCTTAAAATGCCATCGAGTTTGGTCAAATTTGACTAAAATCGATCCTATTTTGTCGTTAAAATATGAAAATTGTTGCTCTTAGACACGATGATATAATGGAAAATATATTACCCATAAATTTCTCAATTTTCCTACTGAAGACAAATGTTATGCTAAAAATTGGAATATATAATATTCACATGGAATTAGGGATTCGATCAGATTGGAAAAAAATTATTCGAATCAAATTCGAATACCAAATGATTCAGTTTTGCCAAGCCCTACTTACATTCTATTCATACAAATAAAACGGGATCGACCGATATTTGTTTTATTATTAAGTCAGGCTTTTATGTAATGAAAAAGCTCCCAGTATTTGATTGGGTTTTTAAAAAACCACAATCTTAGTTGCAACGTAGTATTCATTTTTATATTTGTCTGAACAGATATTGAAGCCATACATGCAGACGATATTGAAAGCATCATCAACGCTCGTAATGGTAAAAGAGTTTTATTTCTCATGGATAATGTGGATTGTGTACAAGTCTGTGACGAAATGACGGAAATAATTGACGTCATCAAATCTCATCAATGGTCAAAATGTGGCATCGTTCTCACGGCGACAGAGTCTAACTCTTCAGATGAATTTCTCCCAAACTTTATTACTAAATCTAAAACACAATGGCAAAAATATAAAGCTTTTGGCTTCAACACTCATGATGTTGTTGAGGAAGTTCGTCGAGTTTTCGAATATAAGGATTCGATTCCTGAGCAAATGTATATTACAACGGCTAGACATGTGAATAATTTGTTGCGAGTTTATCAACGAGATATTTATGTTTGTGAAGAAGGTTCCAGCCCACTTTTACTTTCAATTCTGCTTCATGGTTGGAAGAAAAATGCTGGTAAGAAAGAAGCTCTGTAGGTAGGACTTTAGTTAATCTTTTCGTATAACCGTGTCGTAAGAGGCGACTGAAAGCAACGAAGTGATAGGTGGTTTTACCATCGCCCAGGACAGATACCTCACCCTGCACTTTACCATGACGGTTCTGTTTCATTTAAGATTTTTTCGATTTGAGTGAAATTGCTGGTACTATATCTTTTAGTAGCTCTTTGAAGTTGCCGTTAGTTGAAACTTTTCTAATCACTGCTTCGGCCTTAATTGATCAGTATGAATTTCAACAAAAAAAGTGTCTTTTTCCCTAACTTCCAGGATTAAATCGATTCAAATCGATTAAATCAAAACCTTAGATTTATTTATTTTGCCTTTTAATGTTATGTTACTAGGTAAAACATCTGAGAGAAAACTCGGTAAAAGTTAGAATATAAGATACCAGAAATATTTTCAAGATAAATACTTGGCAAACTAGGTAATTTTATCTAATATTGCCAACACTAGACCGACCAACTATAAAGAACAAAGTGAGTGTTATCCATCCTGGGTGATGTTAAAACCACATACCAGACCTTTTTAATTCCCTTTAATTCGCTTATGATACGATATCACGATAGAAACACGTAGGGTCAATTTAAATTCTAGTCCCTTGTTTACGCTCTCTCAATATATCGATGCAGCCTAATTATGTTTTGAGAAAGCACAGTCTACTGATTGCCTTTACTTGATTGGAAATGTCTTATCGTTGTGCTTGACTTAGTTCCAAAATCGTAGCAACTAGCCAGAATTCCAAAAACTAAATAGAAACCCCAATTGACTGTATGTTGTGAATTTTGCAGAACGAACAACAAACTAAATAACTAACTAAACTAGTTAAGTACCAGTATTTTTTTTCAGGAAAGGACAAATCCATCATGCCGGATACTGCTTCAAAAATATTTGAAAACTTATTTCAAAGGTAACAAGCAATAAATAATTCTATAATTGATTTCTTGGTTTACCTCCGATTTTGAATAATTATGTTTTATTTCGTCCCCATTTTATCAAACATGAGCCACTGATGGACCATGATTGATAACACATGTATAAAATATTTTTCTGGTTATGGTTAATATAACCAACGCCAATACATTGTTTTGAGAAATGCGGCATCAAGATGAAATCCACTCATTAAAATTTTGATCTTGACGAGTTCTGGTGGCCATGGCTGGGCAAAAGCGGATCATTTGCAATACGAATCTGATTCGGATAAATTTTTTTTAATTGAATCGAAACATCAATTACATACAAATAACGAATATGACAATTTTATTAATAAAATTGTTTCGATTATGAAAATCAAGGTTTTTTTTGATCGGTTCACAAATTATTTCATGTAAATAATCTTTCCCGTTTTGAAATATTTATAGTCCATATCCACGACCCTCTGACCAACCGTACAGACGCCTAATGCCAATTAATTGATACATTTTCTCATTTTCAACTGAAATATATTTAAACATCACTTATTCATTCACAGCTACTTCTCTAATTCCTCTGATCATATGGGATTGTTTGAGAATAACGTTCTTGAAAAAACTTTAAGAGGAAAAACTACTCATTTTGTAGTGTCTCAAGATTTTGATGAACAAGTTCAGATATTAAAAAAATCAGGAATTTTAATCCAAAACGACGACGTTGAAAATGCCCATTTTTCCCATAAAATACTACAGGATTATTTCGCATCAAGGTACAACTTAAGATTCTACATATTATCAAATAAACTTGGCCAAAATCATGGTTCAAAGAACTTGAAGATGCTTACTCGGACTAAGTGTAATCTAGTTTCTATGTACCTGTTTTTTTATTGATTGTTTAACAGGATGTAACATAACACATTCCAATTTCAAATGTAAAACTTTTATGCCCTGGAGGTGTGGGGTTCAGAATCACCCTGACTTTATGTGTGGGGAGTAATTGGAATGAAACAAAGAATATAGGTGGTTTCACCCGGGCAGATATCCCTCACTGCACTTTATTACAGTAACACGGAATCTTGGATTTTTTTTTTACTTATCTCCTGGTATTACATTTTGAACTATCTTTTTGTTATTTGAGTGGCCATTGGATGGAAATACAGATTGAAATCTAGTCATTCTAGAAAATTGTGGATTTATTCCCATTCCTAAGTGTACCTAGAATTAATCTGAATTCAATTTTTTGTTATTCAGCAATTCAAGTGTTAAATTGTTCGAAAACTTGTCTTCTTTCTTTATAAAAACTCGCGAAAAGTTCTGGTATGATGGAAGTATTGTTTTCGTTTTTGAATGGATTTGATCAATTGTTCCGTGCTTAAAAATAGATTCAAAAATTTTGTGAAGACAATAATTTTTTGCTTTTTTCAAGGATTTTTTGTAAGTTCTCTACAACGAGGGATATCAAGAAATACGTCACAAATGTTGATGACGTTATGAGATTGAAGAATTTTCTTTTGTTTAGTTGTGAAATTTGTCACGAGGTTTCGGATAACATCTTGGAAGCTTTAGGTAAATTAGGTAAGTAATGTGGTGTTAATGTTGAGTATGAGTCCAATACATTTTCTTATATGGTAAAAAATGTTTTGTTAAAATATAAAAGGGAATTGCTTTCAGTTTTTTTTAATATAAAAATGAACCGGTATTTTTGAAAAAATTGACAAAAAAATCATCATGGAAATAGCTATATAACTATTGGATGACTTTATTGCTCTAAACGTGCTGGGTTCTAGGTTTGCGTAAGTTAGCACAACAGGTTATGGTGTCCCAGTGAGCGATATTTCTAAATCCATGCCATGCACTCATCTCAGGATGTTTATGCTTGAGTAGATTAATGAACTTGCAAATTTCTATCTAAAGCTGTATCTGGTTGATGGACGTTGGATCAAGGCCGTGGTCTGAATCACCTTCTTAAATCAGTGGTCTCTAAAGTACAAATATTTATTTTCTTGTTTCAGCGTCTTCTGGACAGACAAACAAAACAATCGAACAGTCTAATATGTTGGTAAATTTATGCATGCAGTGTTTCTACGTTTCGTCTTTATCAAGTAAAAGTAAAGGATATCAGAGTTTAACTACAAGTTTACAAGACATCAATCTTAAAGATAAAAATAGAGGGGAACTGTCGAATAAGCTTTTAATGGAAAATCAAATGAATTCGGACTTGATAGTTGCAAATTTAAAAATTTTTGAGCCTCATAAATTAAACGCAAAGACAAAGCAAGCAATATTGAAGTTCACAGATGCTTGTAAACCTCTGCTGACTCCGTCGGGCACAGTGTTCCCTCTTCTGACTAAACTTTCTGGAATTTGTACCACATCTTATATCCGATGTTTGCATATTTCGTGCATAAAGAGCAATCAAGTAGTCTTCGTAGCTGCCGTGATTTCAAACTTGCCATTTCTGGATGAAATTTCGTTAACGGATATTGGCGCCATCACAAATCAAAACTTGGGGATGATTTGCCACAGCCTGGAACCTAAAACACACGTTCCTCTCCATTCGTTAAATATTACTTTCAATTGCGAGACAAGTTTTGACAGACAGCAGGTTCCAACATACGAACCACTGTCCCTGGTTCTCAGCAAACTACAATTTTTAGAAACGTTTAACATTGAACCATTGTCGTATAAGAAGTTTTTATCGCTTTATCCTCAAAACAACAGTGTAGTTCCTATCAGAAACGTTGTTTTATCTGGAGCAAATATTTTGGAAGATCAATGTGAGGAGTTATCTCAGAATCTTTTCAGATCACGATTTATAAACACTCTGAATATTTCAAGTAATCCAATCTACGGAGGATTGCTTCACTTTCAAGCTGCTTTTGATGGATTCCGTTGTTTGCAAGTAGGGATGAGTAATTTAATTAGGCGATCCTGAATCGTTCATAAAACCATGTAACTTGCTAAATAAAGTAGAATTTCCATTTCAACGACAAAATGCGAACGATTTTGGTCGATTGTTTTTTGTTGTTGAAATAGGTTTGCTCTTAGACATAGAGTGTGAATTGGAAACGCATGGCCGGTCAATATGTTTATGCTGATATAAATAAGTAATTCGCAACTAAAATTTTCTTGATTTGCGTAATGGATATAAGCTGTAATAGTAAACATGAGATATTTGTTATTCATATGGAGTCAGTGATACTTATTCGAATCGAATTCCAATTCGAAAAAATATCCAAATGAGATTCGAATTCAAAATGGATCGGTTTAGCCGATCCTTATCTGGCAATCTTGTTGAAATGTGAGACACTCAACCATGGTTTGAAATATAGACTTAGATGCTAATATGGTTGCTGTGTTAAATCAGGTTTTAATTTGTATTTGTGGATTTTACTTGATGAATTCTTATTATTGTGTCGATAATATATGGGCCATTTTACAGGGATAGAAAAAAGCCAAATCATTTGCAATTCGATTAAGGGGTTACGAACGGACATTCAATGCCGCGTAACTCTATTATTGGAATAAATCAATTTAAAATTACCTATTGAACATACGAATACGTAGAAACCTAGCAAATAAAGTCGAGGAAGCATTCCGTTTATTACAAAACATCACATGATGTCATAACATCGACACAAAGATGGGAAAAAGAATCACGGAGTAATCACGAAATTTATTTAATTCCCATCCCCTTTTCAGGTCCTAAATCTTGAACAGTGCTGCCTTTCTCCTACCAGTTTGGATGCATTGGCATCTTGTCTGAGATCACCACGTCTCATTCAAATATTGACGTCACTAAATTTGCGAGCCAACCATGTTGACAACGAAGAGTCATTGTTAAATCTCATGAAATCTATTGGTCAACTGCAAGCACTGAAAACATTGGACATCAGTCAGAATTTTCTTCGCAATCGAGTAGTCTGTGTCCTTGCGTCACACTTACGCAACTTGCGACAATTGGAAGAATTACGTCTTGACTACGTTCAATTGGCAGAATCTGGATTCTCAGCGTTACGTTGCAATATATCCCACTTGTACAATCTGAAGGTGTTCAGTGTTGGAGCAAACCCTCTTGGATCAGACGCAATAAACTTCATGCCGGATATACATGGTATATTTTTAATGTCACATTACTGTACTAACCACTGCCTAGAGTTTATCATAGTATCGCAGGTTGAAGGTCTCGGGTTCGAATCCCGGCGACTCCGGTCCGAACCGGAAAGACCTCCGGAAAGACCATATCCTTCTCAAAACACTAACCATATGGCCGCAGGTATGATACTTTGTTGGGGATGATCCACTCAAATTAGTGGCGATAAAAAGTAGTATTTGGATTTTTATCGTGGTTCGCTCCAGGCAAATTCACTAGCGCTCACCTAATATCGGCACAACAAAATATACTACTACAACCAACTGCACTTATCTGATACAAAACTGAACCGCTGCAATAAAATGCAGGGAGTGGTATCTGCGCTGGACGACGCTATCCATTCTGTACTTCTTTCTTTTATTTTAATTTTTTTGCGACAAGCGGGTAAAATGTTAGGGCGCAGCTAAAGCCCGGAAAATATGAATTATTCAAACAGACAATTCATTGATGAAGCATTGAGTTTTATGTTTGAAATGCACTGATTATCAATACAGTCTGATAACAAGTTCTTTGTCATTTTGAAGTTGAAATATTTTTTCATGAATCTTCTCATTTTGACTCCTTATGACGTAATTTCACATACCATATTTGGGGTATTCACTGGCTGACCAGTTGAGAATTCAACATTATAAGGTTCGCCTAGCTTAAATGATTTATAAAATATCGAAAACTTAATGAAATATAAATATAGGATATTAGGTTGTTGATATAAAATGATTACAATACTCTGAATTGCTTTCTAAGATGTTCGAACCATTGCTTATCCGTGTTAGATATCTATAAATTTTCTTTGGTCTAATTGTTTACGAGAATTCTCAATTTATAAAATAATCCTGCTCTCTTGTGTTAGATTTCGGTTTTTACCTTGAAATATAACAAGGAAACGAAAACGTTGCAATATTGAGCATGATCTACCGATAGGATGCGCCCTAATGGCGTTATCACTCAGTGGTTCATGCTCAACAAGACATAAGGCAGCATTCTTTCTAACTATTGGTGATAATAACAAAGATTTGACTTTTTTTAGATCGCAATGTTCGTGCGTTGGAAACATTGGTCGAGATTAATCTTTCAGGTGAGGTTTTTTTTCTGATCATCTTCCTATGAAATAGAGTAATGATTTTGATTTGATATGATTACGGCTTTGCCAAGACATTACATTTTGTCAGGTATATTTTACTTCCTAACTTACAATTTTTTAATGAAGTTCGCTCAAAGCAAAAGCAGTGAGTGCCAAATATCAACCACCAACAACCTCTGAATGGCAAAGAGCTACTGCAAAATGTAGTACCATTAATTGCTCGTTAAGAAGTAGAATTCTCGAACCGAATTAAACTGCTGTTGTGAAATACAGTGACTGGTATCTGCCCTATATGAGCTATAATATTTTCTATCCGCAAATACATTTTTGAGCATTAGATTTAGATTGGCAAGAGTATAGAGCATATGCATTTTATCAGAAATATACGAATGAATAAGATATGCGGGTTTCTATTGAACGTTACATACCGTTGATGGACACTATTCCGTATTCAATTATTTTTGTTTATATATTTTGTTTTTAAACTAAAATGTCTACATGGCTGTTACTGTTGCATAAATAGTATTTGTTGTTGTATTCAAATTCACTCTAAGCATGGCCTGAAACAATGCTGAAAAGGAACCAACTAACGGTCACTCACAAAGATTTATTTGCTGCAAGATGTAGTCCCAGCAACTGCACTCTAAGTGAAAAAACTATCAAATTGGAACTGAACTCATATGATAAAGCACAGAAAATTGTACCTGTCTTTTATCGAATAATGTAAATGAGAAAATGAAATGAATGTAAATATAAAAAAAAACATTTTTTGATACGAGAAATGTCGAAAATTATTTTGTGTTTTTCTTTTAACTCTCCTAAATTTTACCTTAACTTAAATTTAATTTTAATGCTTTCCCCGAGCTAATAAAAAAAGGCTGGTTTACTCAGCATGAATAACAAAAGAATTATTATCCATGACATCAAACTAGTGTTGGCAATTTGAGGTAAAGATATTATGTTTACCTGGTGTATTTGCAAAGCACTTTTTCCTAGTTCCACAAATATCTGATTTACCCAGTTTAGCTTTTACCAAGTTTTCAGTTTGAGAACTAGTAAATATTTTAGGTAAAGTATATAATTTTGTCTAATTTGTAACTTGGTACTTCAAAAAATTAACTAGAGGTACCTAATTCAAAAAAGTAGATCACCGATATGAAAAACTACACTGTAAAAAATGCAACAAAATCACTGCTCTTTGACAGTAATTTTACTTGACGGTAATGAAAAAAATTTAAAATTGACTTTTTTGGCCAAATATGGGGTGTTGATGGAACGCACCGAGAAGATACGGTTCATCAACAGCCCATAATTGGCCTAAATCTCATCAACAAGGCTTTTTTTGACTTTCGAAATATGCAATTCCTGCAAATGATCAGTTAATTTATTGTACTTTTGTTACGGTGTAGGTACCTAATTCAAAAAAGTAGGTGCCCATGTAAAAACATAGTCACCGTAAAAAAGTTTTTAAAGAGACAATTTTGTTATTTCAATCTTCAAATCAATTAAAAATGTCTTAAATGCAGCAAAACTACGATTATGTAGTGTACCTGGCTTTTAATCTAAGTACTGACTATAGTTTTTGAGTAAAACTAGGTTACTTTGTAATACTTTACTAGGTTTTCTGGCAAATTCGTTGTGCTTTGCCTCGTTCAAGCTGAGTCAAGTTAATTTTTTGTTTCTTTGCATCTTAAAACCAACAGGTATAAGCTGTGAAGTACCACTGGTAATCACTGGAAAACAAATCAGAAATTTTGCAAAATCTCTATCGGGCTTTTCTCAACTTAAAATACTTGATATGAGGAATTCGCAAATGAAATACTCGGATGTTGTAACTATTTTGAGAGCAGTAGAAGACCATAAAGAATTAAGTAAAATTATGTGAGTTTGAAAGTTACCACTGAATTTACCGAAAAACTGATTTTGCCAAGTACAGATATTTATATAAATATTAGAATTTGAAATGATTTGATGCCATATGTAAGTTTGGGAAATTCCAAATTATGTTTGCTTTCAATGATCTTTAGACTTAACAAAAATCTCTTTTATTTAAATTTTATCTTTATAAAACCATTATTATTAAAATGAATGAATATTTTGATAAAACGTAATTTCCAATTTTTTTTTTATCGCTAGTATTCCTATATTATTTTTTATTTTAGATTGAGTGACAAACTCACACCTTTAAATGCGGAAGAGCGTAAGACATGGAAATGCTTGGAAATAGTTTGACACTTTATCGAGTCATTATGATTATCAGAAGCGTTACATTAAGATTTATGCTATTTTGATTGAGCGACAATATCACTACTGCAAAACGCAAAATAGAACTCGGCCACACTCTTTGTCGTCTAATTGTTTCCATTTTTATTGCAAAATATGAGAGTTTATTCAATTTAGAACTGGGTTTCATATACTGGAGTAGGAGGAAGAGGCTCAAAAGATTGAAAAATAACGCAAAACACAAATATTTGAAAAAAACTTCAGTCTTTATATCTTCATCTGTCATTGTCGTGTTTTTGTAGTAAATAATAAATCGAGATTTTATACAACTTGTTTTTATGAATCGAAAGAAAAAATAAGTGACATCTCACTATGCTAAACAATTATTGTTGAAGTTCGTGTAAAAGCCTATCTGAATTATTATTTCAAAAGTTCAAAATCGAGAAGGGTAAATCTGCTAATCCGAACGTCGATAGGACGTGTTTTATTGAACATGAGTCTTTCATGGATCGCGCCGTTATGGATAAGGCAATTGCGTGAACAACATTTAAAGAATATAGTCCAAAAGTGAAAAAAGTTGTACTTCAATTGGATCAGTTTTAAAATTTATAAACAGTCTAGCTCTTTTCTTGAGATTGAAAAATTGAGCCACAGGTGTGCCGCATTTTAACGATAACTCAAACATTATACCCTTTTGAAATTTATATAAGTAATATTTCTTATAAATAATTTTGTTCGCGTTTGTTCTTGAAACCCCTTTTAATTTCGATCATGTTGAAGTGTGTATTCCCTATTGTTATGTTCAACCTTTTACTCGAAAACAAAAGTCGATCTCAATCGGAAAATTCTGTCAATATATCTTTTGTTAAGTATGAATCACTGATGGATCACGTCGATGAGACGCGGTCCATTTGTGTCACATGCTTGGCAAAATGGAATGCATGATTGGGGCAGCAACGAAATTATTCGTCTACAGTTACAATACCTTGTCAAGGCCTGATGTACGACAGCAGGCGTTATGAATGAGTATATATAGCAGCAGTGATAATGCGAATTCCGAGGAAGCGACTCTAGTTGACCTGCCTACGTTCTTAACCTAAACATTCATGAGGTTTCGGAGGAATATATCCGAAGTAAACAATCTTCACAGGACCGCAGTGCGCAATTATTATTGGACGGGAATGTCTTATAATGCACGGGTTAGTTAACGCACCATATAGAATATAGATATTGTGAATAAAAAAACTTCTTCTTTTTCATAGGGAAATTTAATTTTATCAAACATATTTTTCTGATGGAATTATGGAAATTCAAAACATGAGTACATAATCCCAATAATTGACAAATGTTTTTCAGTTTATTTTCATTGGTCATGAAGTTAGACCCCATTCAACAGAAAATATTAGCAAATCCCTCCTTTTTTTGTAAAATCTTCTATAATTCAACCGAATTGGTTCCCATGGTAAATGCCCAAGAGTGTTCCCAGTCAGAAAAATATTTACCATGGCGTGACTTGTTAAGCGTGTGTCACTGATAAATTTCGTTTATGATTGGAGTAAAAATGTCATTAGAAATATCAGCCGTACCTTTCGAAAGAACTGTGCAACATTATTCTTAAGATCTCCGTTTTTTGATAACAAAATATCTATTTTGAAATTTTTATCTGATTATTGCAAACGAAATTTTTGATCTGCTTATACAAAAGTTGCTGTCGGGTCACAGCGTTGAATTATTTGATATTCAATCTTTTCAGAAATGAGATGAGACAATGATGAACCGCGTAACAGCATTGGGACTATGCTCGATAATCTCGTCGGCTCCTCATATGTTCCACACGGGATGAAATGGCAAGATGCGAGAAAATCATCTCGTAACCATATATAATTATGAACATTGTTACTTTTTATAGCCACTCCTGGAAGTGGATTACCCTGCCCATGGCCCTGTACCAGCGGGCACTCATAGACGGACAGGGCAGGAAAGATATGATATTTTCCTCTTCATCTTAGCTCACCCAAGTTATTACGCCCTGGGTTGATGGGTGGGCATGGGACTTAAACCTGAGATCTTCAACCTGCGACGCCAACAAGTTTAACCACTGGGCCATCATTCATTCATTTTAACCTTAAATATTATAATATTTTGAAGCGTTTATCTAAACATATCTATTTAACAAAGCAATATTCTTTCTTGGTTTCGTCAATCGTGGGGTAATCTTGGAATCTCTGACTGAGTTTTCGTTGCTTTGCGCTTTGGTAGCTAAAAGTTGTAGAAATACTTTTTCCTTTCACGCACAGAGGTCGAACTCAAATCTCGATTACTCAAATGACAAACAGACTTTCTAGTCATCTTGTATTTTTTAACCTCAGACCAAGATTTTTCACCAAATAGGTTTGAACTTTCTTGAGGCGCATCCCAGGTCTGTTCGAAATGTTTAAGAGGGTTAATTTACTTCATGCAAAATCATTTCTTTACTTCGTCCACGAATTAATTAAAAAGCTTGGGCGATAGAAAACATAGCGCGTGTGACCAAACTTGAAAATGCATCCGAATCTATGCCTTCATGATTCAAAGTCAATTGTATAATTTGGCATCTTGGTGTGTCTGATCTGCTGAGACAAGAATGTAATATTCTGGGTTTTTTGTAAATTTTCATAAGACGTCTGGCATTTTTTTCTTACTTTCTTCGTCTCTTTTGTAAAAATTCTCGCAATTCCGCTCTTTTTATACCTACTCATTTTAGTATATCCATTTGAGTGGTGGGCGTGGTTTTGACAAACTGCCTTGTTCGTGGGGACTCGTATCCTGTATCTTCAATCAGCTATGTCAGGGTTTTTATTTACACTTAGCCGTTGCACCAGACAAGACTAGGAGTAGGAGGCATATAAATCAGTTTGATTCAGAACACAGTTGCACAGTCTAAATACTCGTTGAAAATAACATTCGTTTTCACCCTGCAGTTGGTGCAAATGGCGTATTGCTACTCTTGCTGTTTAACTTTTAAGCCTCATATATTGACATTAATTGTCAATATACAATAGGATGTTCGCATTATGAAAACTATCATGTTTTTATTATTGCAACAGACATAACTACTGAACCTAAGTCAAATTAATATGTTTCGACCTCTGCAACATCTTATCGTCAAGTCACTGCAAAAGGAATTATTATCAATTTATTATGAATTTCACTTTAATAACAATCAACACAATACAACATGTTGTTTTGAAATCGGAAGAGGAGTGGCTGTTTTGTCGGTTTTCCCTGATGACAATGAACACAATAAATTCTCCAAATATTGATTTTTGTCAAATTTGTCACCCTGTTATTAAAAGAGCAGCTGTGTTTCATATATTTCAGCCAAGCGTGCATTTTATATGAGTTTTCCGGAATTAACCTAGTTTAATATCAAGAAGTTTTTTTTTTTTTGATGGACAACATGATTACGGAATATTTGATCTAAAATAATTGCATAGTATTCTTCAAAGAATGTCTTTGTTTTCTGTCAACAGAATACCTGTTTTGAAAACAATATAGAAATATCGCATATGAAATTTTTGGTAAAACTCTAAAACAACATTCATATACTCAAAATAAAATTTTGACTTTATTATAAAAACAAGAGTAAAATAATTCTATTCTAACCTTGTAATTATTTGAAAAAATCTTTCGAAAAGCCTATATAAGGGCCCATTGCACAGCGAATTTCCCATTTTTTGAATAGGTAACAGAAGTTGTTGTCGGGTTATAGGGCTGAGGTGCTTCTACATTGAAATTTAATTTTTTTTCCATGAATGTACCACTGATGTATCGCGCCGCGGAGGCTCATACTTAACAAAACACTCATCAGTAAAAAATGATTAAAATGGGAAATATTTCTAAAAGCTTTCTTGATCAACAAGTTTAACGATAAAATCGTATACCATGATAGAAAATCAGAAACCTGTTGGAGTGAAATTGCTTACAGTTTTATTAGCATTGAAGTTTTACCTTGAATACTATAATACTCTGAAACGTTAATATGAACATATCTGTTTAACAGAGCAATACTATTTCTCGGTCGCTGGTATTGAGTGTTATAGAAGAGCTTTGCCATAAGCGGCCAATAGTTTTTTTTTTCTATTTGGGCGCTCTTCCGTTCTTGTTAATAGGAAATTTCAATAAAAAAAACTTGAGTAGTTACCGTTTTGACTGTGCTAAACAGCTTTAATGAAAACACATTCGTGTAATTAGGAGTAATTCAGCATCTAATTCAATATGAATACATGCATGTATCCTATCCTAATCGGAAAAATTGTATTAGAATTGTTAATTGCACACTGTGAAAAAAGAAATGTATTGTAAATGCGAATGCAAGATATTTATTTAGTTATTTTTTTTTTTGAATCAAAGTTCCAAAAATATAATTTTGAATGGAATCTTTTATCCAAGGTTCTATTTTTAACTTTTGTTTTAAGATGCTATATTAGTTTACAAAACCAAAAACACACATTTAGTGGGTTCAAATTCGAGCAACACTGAACTAGAACGAAATATTTGTCTATTGATTTGACAAAGGGGAACAAAAAAATTATCATAAAAAAGTCACTAAATAGCTAGATGATTTTAAAATATGTGCTTTTAATGTCTGAACAGGAAGGAATCTATTAGAATCACAACGAATTTTTTAAAATGCTTAGAATTGTTTTGAATTAACAATAATTCGAATCAATTCGATTCGAAATTATAGTATTATTACATCCCTAATTGCCAAGCATGAATCTTTTGCTTAAGAATGAATTTATTTGTAAGCAGACAATCACTTTTGGCGAATGTCACCGGCGCGTATGGAAAGTATGAAATTTTTGTTCTCAATTCTTCGCAATAAACATGCATCAAAAGTCATCTACTTCATAATAAAACGTCTTTCTGCAAAAGTTTAAATTTTCTCATTCAATCTGTATTCACGAAGTATTTCCTGACAACTTAGAACAATTAAAACAAAATGAAAAATTTCGTAAATACACTTTTGTGTGGATTGCTGATGAGCACAGCAGTAAACGGAACTAATCAACATATGATATGCAAAACCGTTAACGATATTTTCACTGAGCCTGAGAGCGTCAGTCAAACTCATTCGAGCAGTAGACTACATCACAGTGTACCTGGTAAGAGAGGACCGCAAGGACTTAAAGGTGATCGTGGAGTTCCGGGTGTTAAAGGTCAACAAGGTGTTGCGGGTGTTGTGGACTACAAGGTCGTGAACAAAACAATCGAAAAAGGTCAGTAGCATTTGCCTATGCCGCTGTATTCCAAACAATTCGGCTTCGTTCGTACTAAGGGCATCAGAATGAACCAGTGGGCTATATCAAGAAAAATATTTCAATATCTTAGCGTATTTTGGGAGTTCCTTGGAAGTTGAACTGCTATTATCAATCACCCTTGGCAAAATACTTTTGATCTGAGAGTAATAAATGTCTTCATAATTCAATTTCCAGCTCATTCGAAAAATCTATTCTTAGCGTTGGCCAAAACTATAAGGTCTGAATTTTGTTTTTGTTATATTCTCAGAAGAAGATAAAGCATATAATACATCTCAATTTTGGGCAGTTTTTAGTGCAATATAAGGTTTGTCGAAACCGAATCATTCGGAATTCGGTGCTGATTCGCATAATTTTTCAAAATTCCAAATTCCATATAAATATTAAATGTCTCGTTTTTATTGTTTTAAACTGCTCCTATTATCAAAATAAAGAGATTTCATTTCACACTTGATCGCTGAAATAAATTGGACCAAAACTTTTAAATTTCGATTTCCATCAGTGACACATACTTAACAAAGGACGACAAAATTTTTCTGTCTGGATAAATACAATAGCGACACATTTTCTACATCTAGCTATCAACAACATTCAAATTAAAATGGAAGATTTAGAGAGAAGATTAAGATTGATGGAAAAAATTAACGAATCACAGCCAGAGACAACAACAATTAGTGGAGGTAAAAAGTTTACTGAATTTCTTGCATCTGTAATATTATTATTTCAAAATTTCATAATTTTTGTTTGAGAACACGGAGCCTAATTGGAAAAATAAAAGAGATCGTTTTGGGCGTGATTTCTGTTTTTGGTGTTACTTTGGAGGATAGAAGATTCGTCATCTCCATTTCCCTATGTACAATAGTATTTTTACTGAACAAAAGAATTTGTAAAAAAAAATTGGCCATCATTGAGGAGTTATTTTTGAACAGTGTTTGGCTTCACTTTCGAAACGTGAATTGTCGTCTGGTCTACCCAATCATTAACCTTTTGACAAAGAAAGTTTTGTTAAGTGTTAGTAGCTGATGGATCGCGCTGCCAAGGCGCGGTCCATCAGTGGCTCATGCTTGATAAAATTCTACAGTTATAATAACAATATTAATAAATATATATTTCTTATTTACAGTGATATTACCGTGTGAAGGCTTAGTGAAAGGAGATCGGTGCTATGAACTGTTTTTTCACGAAAATACAGATGTTAGTTGCGATGAGGCGGTTAATATTTGCCGAAGAAAATCGATGAGACCCGCCGATATTCTTACTTCAAACATTCATCTAGCCCTGGAGGAATATATTCAAAAGGAAATCTCATCAAAGGATAGTAGTCGTTATTTTTGGACAGGAATGACTTATGATTCACAAGTTAGTTTTATTTGAAGATTGTTCATAAGAAGTTTCATTTGGTCAAGTATGAACAACAGGCGATACAACACAATATATCTTTATTTAAAAAAAATCTAATTTCTCCAGACATGAGTCATTGATAGATTATTATGTCGTGGCACTCGTTCATATTTTCCTGGTCAAAAACTGCGGCCATGCTTAGTTTGTCTAGCATTAGATTATGTTCGATAAAATAAAAATTCCAAAAAGATTCGGGAAAACACTATACGACTACTAACTCGTCAGCCACTGGCAAATTACGACATCAAGATGAAGAGTATTGTCACCCCAAGTCCTTCCCTGTATATTGCGCATTGGCCTGCGTTTTTTTTGTTAGTGATCGTTTGTTGAATGTTGAAGGACGCAGTTCAATTGTGCAAATGTTCAAATCGCATATATTACTACCATGCACACAGCATTTAAGGTAAATTCATATTAATTGCCGTTTGATTTCTCCCTTCTTTCCATTTTGTTCATTTTACTTTTAGAATGAAGAAGTTAAATCTAAGGATGGAAATCTTGTAAATTACGCAATCAGATGGAACGTCGGATATCCAGAATCTGATAACATTCACACCTGCATTGGAATACATGTTCATCCCAAAACCTCAAGCTCTAGTTATGCGCTTTTCAACAAACCTGTTTCTTTTGTAACTTATGGAGTAGTCTGTGAAAAATAGGGATGACATAGGGCGACAGTGTTTTGGTTTTCTGCGGGTGTACAAAAAGCACGTCATTTTCTTGTAATATACAAAAAACTTCAACACCATCAACACTGCTATTTCATAGCAGTATTGATGGTTTTGAATTTTTTGTACAGTCTGATCACTGCACAGACATTTAAATCTTCTAGCCTCGGATATAACAAGAAATATAAGCTAATTTTCCGTTTGATGAATTCGTCGAATGTCTTATTAGCAGATAAGTCGGCATTCTGTCAATCTGATTTGCAGTATAAAAACGTGGGAAAAATCATACTCTTGCTATGTCTTACGATTTTAAAGTTCCCTATTTTATCTTTGACTCTTTTCTGTGGCTTATTATAAACAAAATAATATTACTGATAGTGTTTCAACGCACAGAAAATAATTTCGAGATATTCTGAAGCTTGATCTTTCAGTGTGGAAACTATTTTGTTGCTCCGTTTACTCTTGCTACAATTTTAAAGCATTGAAGTCAGACACTTTTTTTTCCTCATTTTCATTATCTTTAATTTTTCAAAAATTCAGCAATCTTACTGCTTTTGAGCCTTCTATTGGGTGAATACCAATACAAAATTTACCGCTATGCTGCATAAATCCTAATACCTGCAGATAAAAGGTAAAATTACTGAAATTTTCTAACAGTATTGCGCTCTGGTAGCTGTAGAGTCACATAGTCCTTAACACATCTCAGCTTTGATTGCATTGTGATAAATTAAGCACACCGTGTTATATACCAAATGTTTTATTTATTTCAGAATTTTATCAAGTATAATTAGAATTTTGGGCACAAAAAACAAAAGAACAATAAATCAAAAGTTTAATTTTCACTAGGAGTTATACTAACCCCATTTTTTACGAAAAAGAATTTTTTTTATATAACATCAACATACCATTTTAATTACCATCCATTTCATTATACAAGTATGGCTCCTATTTTCACATAAAAATTAATAAAAGAAAAAAAAGTTACAAAAATATGACGATAATTAATAATGCAATTAAAATCGAATTTCATTTTGTTGAACCTCGCCACTGATGGATCGCGCCGACGAGGCGCGTCCATCTGTGGCACATGCTCGACAAATCAAAACAACATGTGAGCGAACTATCCAGAATATATGGAACCAAGGGATTTGTCATATAAATCGACTAACAATGAAACCTTCGGTTAAAATTAATAGTAAAAATTTATACTTTTAAAAATAAATTCTTTTAATGCAACACCAGTCTTAGTATTTGAATCACTCAATTATTGTATATTCGAATCGAATATATGCATAAAGGGGAAGGACATTCAGAATATTTTTTGAGTTTTATGATAAAAATCTCATTTTCAGACCAGGATAGTATTTATGGCATCCATCTGCAGATTTTTCATAAAGTTTTCCAAACCTTCACCAAAAACATATAAAATAAAGACAAAATTGTCATCGATAAGAAAAACAAAATGACGTAATTGTTTCGTTTTACTGTGACGAAAAATATTAATAAAGATCTTTATATAATTATATACCATATTGATATAATAACTAAAAGATAATGGTACAACCCATTACCCGTACGAAGGTAGCACATACGAAGAACTATTTTGCGAAAATTGTCTAAATCCATTATTTAAATAGTTTGAGAAGACTCCAAAATGATGTTTCTGTAATGTTTTGCACCCCCTATACGCGGTTTTGTTGGTTTGAAAATATGTATTTTTTACTGTTCTACGCTGGATAAAACAGTTGCTGGATAAAACAGTTCAGGAGTTCACCCAGTAGAAAAAATTACCTTACATGGAAAAATTCTCCAAAATACCTCTTGTGCATGGGCTACTAATAACCACGGATTATCAGTGGATCATGCTTGATAAAACACAATGAAAGATGGACACGACCATTTTTAATAAAGCAAATTAGAAATATCGGTATTCTTTGAATGTCTGAATGAAAACTTTTGTAGCAAAATCGCCAGTAATTTTAAGCATGCTCCGTAATATATCCCAAGATACCCCTGCACTGCACTTTACTATAGTGGCTCAATTCTGTGTGGAATATTAGACGCTCTGAGCGCAGTTGCTGATGCTGTGAGTTCTAGTGGCTTTTTATCATGGGGAATAAAATGAAATTTATTTCACAGTATGCAATTAACAATGTTTACAATTTGATTTGAAGTGGTCGTCACTTAGTTTCTTTTGAGTACTGGTTTCGTCAAGATGTCTACCTCAAGGTGAATTTCATCTGCGCTAGCGCCTAAGTCAATTTTATGAATTTAAAACTAAAGTGCTGAACAGATCAAATATTTCGATCCCAAAAGTTCATTTCATTGTTTTTATATTACAACGACTGTAATCATTATGTATAAATTGATTGTATGTCACATTTTGGAATAAATATGGCACGAGTTACAATTCAAATTGATATAAAATAAAAAGAAACAAAGAAAAAGGCGAACAAAAAAATAATAATTTTTTTCATGACAACGAAACTAACCAAAACCTAATATCGTCAATCTTGAAAAAAATAAAAAGAATAATGGTGATTATACATACTTAAGAAAATGAACGTCGAGCATTGTGGAATAAACTTACTGTCAAAACATCGCATTAAGCAGACTATTTCACAGTAAATGAAACGAATCACATCCAACACTTGACGGCATTGAAAAAACTTCAAAATTGACTTATTAGGCCAGATATGGGTGTTGATGGCACGTACCGGGAAGGTGCGGTCCATCAACATCCCATAATTATCAAAAGTCTCATCAACATGGCCTTTTTTAACTTTGGAAATATTAAATTACTGCAAATGACCAGTGCAGTTTACTGTAATTTTGTTACAGTGTGTATCTACGTTTGCGTTTATTGCCCACGTAAAATATCCGAGTATTTTATTGGACAGCGCGTTCCGTAATAATATTATTCTCAAGTCATTAAGTCTTCATTTAATGTGCTTTAATAAGCGTGGTGTACTTATTAAAACAATAATACAATAAAATTTACATACATTTTCTGTAAATGACATTTTTATCTTTTTGAAGTCAAATCGATGTAGAAATCGAGTCGAATAGTTCAAGAATTCGCAAACCATCCATCAAATCGCATATTTTGGAAAGCACTCGTACTGATTGGAAGCTTTGTTGATAAAATGGAGTCTACACAGGTCATAATCGATCTGTATAAGTTTTGTCTGTTACTACGACCA
Organism: Styela plicata; assembly: GCA_963675895.2. NCBI lineage: Eukaryota > Metazoa > Chordata > Ascidiacea > Stolidobranchia > Styelidae > Styela > Styela plicata. The sequence continues at coordinate 5,302,382 of OZ023151.1, read as the reverse complement.
ACCCGCGCGGGACTACTTTCTGCAATCTGCAGTCACGTGACTTCACGTCGCCATATCTGGACCCGATCCATATCACGCGATTGATGTGAACTCACAAATCACACTTCGAATGCAGAAACTTCCATATCGACATCTTGCTGGTAATAACCTGGCGGTTTGTATTCATCCTCTGGCCTCTTTGTGACGTCATCGAGTTGAAGACCAGCACCGTCTTCCTGCCGCATGAGTGTGCTAATAAGCTCATCTACATACTCCTCAGAGTCACGCGTAACACGTTCTGCAAGTCGGTCATCACTGCTGGGTCCTGAGTCCAAGATGCTGTTATTGATGCTGATTAGGGTGTTGTTCCTTTCTCGAAGCTAGTAGAAAAACATAAAATATATTTCTGCGTGTTAATTGCGTCGACTGAAAAGGCATTGGTAATGCGTTTAGAGAGAGAGAGAGAGAGTGTGATGAATGCAGCGCTAGTTGCCATATGCTTAAACAGATTTAGATATTTTTGTATGCAGTTGGTGGTAGTATATTTTGTAGTATACCAATACCATCAAGTGGCCTTTAGTTAGTTCCTTTAGACATTGCTTTCAGCGTCAGCGGGAATTTGGAAAAATAACAATAATGCTATGCACTTCCTAGTTGCATTTTGATGTTCTGCGTGTGAGGTTTCGAAGAAGTTTATTCTTTGGTAGCACATATTCTTCAGGTGTCTGATTAGCATGTTAGTTAACATTCAAGAATTTAAAATATAAAGATAATAATCAAAAAATCTACCTTGTTCAATATAAAATGAGCTGCGCTTGGAATAATGACAAGCGAAATCAGGTTTCTTTCTAGGGGGTTCTTCATCGACCAGGTCTGACCAAACGATATCTTGACTTCGTACTAGAAAGAAGTAAAAAATGAGTTAAAAGTGGTCAAAATTGATATCTGTCGAACTCGGAATCGAGTCGAAAACCGATTCGCAAATTAGGGTCATAGGTATAATAATAAGAAAACTACTTAGATATCTTACATGGAATTTGGTCATTGCACCAAAATTGTTTTGAAATATGAAATAATATTACGCAAATAGGAATAAGTATAGTAAAAAATTAAAACAAAAATGTGAAAGGATATGTAATATAGTTTTTAGAGAATTCCATATTATTTTTGAAAAGTTGAAAATAAAAAGCAAATATCGAAGCAAAAATTAAACCTACAGAAGGCGATTTATTGACTCCGTCGTATTTGCATTGATCTGCAGCAAATCTTCTCATGTGATAGAAGAAATTTTTATAATCAAAAACTTTTGTTGGGTTGTTTCTCTCCAGTTTTTCAGGCTCATTGCTTGTAGACTCAGGGCAGAGATAGAAAACCTGAAGAAAAAAGATAACATGAGACTAAATTGTTCTCATAGTTCAATTTAAACGGTGTTTACTATACATACTATTTACATAGAGTCATGTTTTAACATTAAGAGTTAAACGAAATTGCTGATATTTGGCCATATTTTCCCACTTCTGCAACGAAATCATGATTTATGCCAAATTTTACGACGTAGTACAATGATGATTTTACTATCGTCCATGGCAGATACCACAAAATGCACTTTAGTATAGAGGTTCAGTTCTATTTTAATGTGTCTGCTTCGAGTGTACTTTTTGTTATTATGTTGGTTTTTGTTGAATTTCGTTGGCACACATAGATGGCCCTTAACAGACTACTTTCATGAGATGCCCTCTTTATCTAGTAGAGCGAATTTCAAAAATTAAGTTCCAGACACTAAAAAGGAAGAGAATTCTTCAAAATTGAATTGCAAATGACTTGCAAAATCTCCCAAGAAATCTACGCAATAACGTTCTACACAATACTATGAATGTGCTGTATTCCATTGCATTGCTTCATTGATATATTCTGCTTGTTAGCGTCTATTCAAATTATACTGATATAAAAATAAATGTCCTGACGGTACGAAAGTAGCATTTGTATTGAAAATATTTTGAAAAAACAAAATAAAGCAAATGTCAAATTCGACAGTTTCGGGGTCGCCAACTATTTCGCCAATGTATCTATTGTTTGGCCATATCCCAGCCTTTAGAATATAAACCAAGCATGTTTTGTTAAGTATGGTCCACAGATGGATCGCGTCGCAAGAAGCGGTCTATCTGTGGCACAGGCTTGACAAATAAAATTTCTTCATTGAATGTGCAAACTGGATGATTCAAAATGGCGGACAAGGCAATAATATGTAATACCTGGAACTTATAATCCTTTTAATCAGTACAACCACATAATCGTACCGTATTAATAAAAATTTAACTTTTTAAGAAAATACTGCTATTTTGATGAATGAGTCAAAATTGATTATCTTCCGATTTCCGAAGTCAAATATTTTTTTTTTAATGGAATCGAATATTCAAATTAAATTGAAGTTTTTTATATTCTTTTATTTTTTTATTTTCTGAAAACGTACATTTTTGTGGCTATTTTGTTGATTTCGTATCTTTAAAAAAATCGAATCAAACAATTCAAGAATTTGAGAATCACAAACGAAATCGAACATATTGGATAAACGTAGCTGTCACGATTAGTTTGGCTGTTATCAGTCAGCGAATACCGCTTGGCAAGAAATAATAAGCACAACTGCGTTGTGCAATGCAGTCATTGGTCGCATTGGAATATTAACATTTTTAATCAATTTCTACATGAGGACAAGAGAAATATTTGGCTTTTTCTTGAGAACCAAATAATGAATGGTTATCAATTTTTTAATTGAGGTTAACTCTGTACAAAAGTGAAAGTACAAAAAGAAGAACAAGAAATTTAAAATCAGCAAAAATAAAACATTCCGTTCAGAACTATACAACTGTAGTAGAGTGCATGAGTAGTATCTGCCCTGGATGTAGATAAAACAATGTAACCTTCCCCAAAATTAGCATAAACTTAATTTCTCGTCCATTTTTGATTAGTTTAAATACAATTAATTCAAACACTATTTAGTCAAGCATGAGCCGCTGATGGACTGCGCCTCGGCTACGCGATCCATCAGTGACCCATGCTTAACAAAAGATATTGGGTCAAAATTTTTCTGGCTGAAATTACTTACCCGGCTCTGGCATAGACGTTTGGCAACGATAGTTCCGTCTCTCTGGAAACTCAAAATCAATCCACGTTGTACGTTTTTCAGCAAGTGCTTTGTTAAATTAACTTGCTTCTCGAATGTCGCCCATGGTTCCACTTCGCAAAGCTCAATCTTGAATATATTAAATGGTATGGATATAAATAATTGGATTATTGCTACTGAAATTATTTTTGGGCATGGTTGAACACACTTAAAAATAACTACTTTTTAGTCCATCGAGTCGCTATAAAATGGAAGACCAGCAAGTGTACATTTTGCACAAAATTAACCTGCTATAATAAAGTTAATTGAATAGTTTTTTCACGGAAATTCGATCCAAGCAAAGCTGGAAGTTAAAAAGCCAGAAGAAGAATTTGACTTTAAACGAACCCAACTTTCGGTAAATTTTTTAATGTGAAATTCACTCTTAGCAAGGTCGGAAGTAACACAGAAAAGGAACCCCCTAACGCTACTACAAGATATAGTAGTAGTATATATACCACCAACTGCACTCAGAAAACATCGCATATGGAACAGAACCGCCATGATGGAGTGCGGTGAGGGGTATCTGCTCTTGGTGATGGTAAACCTACCACTTCGCTTCCTTTCAGTCGCCTCTTACGACACGCAGGAAATCACCACGAAATATTCTAAAACCCGTTACTTCACAGCTGTAGTATAAAATATGTTACCGTCTAATGCAGTGGAAGACATCTCAAACAGTACACTGAACCGGTATTACAGTGCGCAGAGAGGGATATAGCTCTGGACGATAATAAAACTATCTACCATTTCAATGCTGTCTCTTACGACAGGAGTGAGTGGTGCAAGAAGTGCACAGAAACGAGTGGTGGAAGTGGTGCACACAAAAACATGTGGTGTCAGTGATGCGAGAGGTGCAAGGAATGCGAGTGCTGCGACTGGTGCACCACTCGTACCACTTGTACCTGTATATCTTAGAGTTACCAATAAAACTTTCGATTTCCAAATAAACTATATATACCTGTTGTAAATCTTGTGGTCCAAAGACATGACTTGGCAATTCATGAGCCACAGTAGCAATATGTTGTAATCCAGAACTTCCATAATGAATTCGACATCCACGGTGATTTGAAACGTGTTGCGTCATCACTGTTACGCCACGATAGCGTACGTATACGTCAAACTCGTACGTCGCTGAAAAAATACAGTAACATTTCTAGATAGTACATTACATACTTATTAGCCGTTGTAGCAAATCTTATCTTTTTGCGGTCAGTTTGTACCAGGGCAAATTGACCTGACCTTAGTTTCCTTCGGGTGTCTGGTCTTCACCAAAGGTGTCTTTTTATTATTTACAAAAGGCTTCATTTTCATCAACACTGCTATGTAATAGCAGTGTTGGTGATTTTGAAACTTTTTATGCGACATTGCTGTTGTCCGAAACTCACTTAACAGACATTTAGATCTTCAGGGAAAATCTTGAAATTTCATATTTTTGCGTAGATTTTCTAATGGTAGCTATTTTTCGAGAGTTTTAATAGAATAGTAGATGATATTCCCAACGTAATGGTCAATTGTACTGAAATCAATAAAACTGTGGATATATTCTCGCAACGTACGCAATCCATTTTCATGAACCAATTAAAAAAATCCTTCAAATGTGTTTTGTTAAGTTGACAGATCGTGTCAACGAGGCGCAGAAAAATTCTAATGATGACGTTTGGACAATTGTTATATTTGTTTTTGATACTATATATTTTATCAAAGTTGCAAACCATAATCCAAATCAAATTTGAATTAAAGCTAAGTCGGTTTTTATATTATCACAATAAAGTATTCAAAATGTATGTACCAGGTGTTGCATCGGACGACGAAATCATCTGAGACGGAGGCTGGAAGCTGATTGGTTCCTGGGGAGGGTTGGGTTCAATCCTTTGTCCTGATTCGCTGCCAACCGGTGATGATACCGGGTGAATCAATGCTGGACTGGTGTCGATGGGCAGTCCTCTATTTTGATGTTGTTGTTGTCGCTGATCGCTCGAAGTGCGATGTACCTGAAGTGGTAGAACCCAATCAGAAGTTATATTTTGTTAAGCATGAGCCACAGATGGGCCGTGCCTCAGCGGCACGATTCATCAGTAACCCATACTCAACAAAACAGAATTGGTAGATGGTTTTACGATCCCTCAGCGCAGATACCACGCACTGTACATTAACTTAGCGGTTCAGTTCCGTTTGGGATGTTTTCCGTTTAAATGTAAATGCTAGTACTGGAGTGGCCGATAGTTGATTCCTTCTAGGGACTGCTTCCGGCCTTGCTCAGAATGAAATTCAATAAAAAAAACATATTTGGCCAGGTATTTTCTGAGTAGTCGAATCGTTGATTTTGGTCAATACTATATTATAAAGGACACTATATTCTGCATTGTTACTTGTGTTTTCATCTTATGCTAATGGTTTCAATGTACCACATTCGAGCCCCGCTAAGTTCGACTAAGGAGGCATTGCACACCAATCGACGTAGGCTGTATTAAGCTATTACAATGTGATCAATGATGACTTTCTAGTTTTGCCAAGCATACAATACATTGGGTAGGCATGGCCAAACTAGGCCTGGTGGTTGGCTTGCGATTTCAAATATGCTTTTGAAAATTTCCCTTATCAAACAGAAAAATTGACCGATTTTTAAAAATTTTGCGCTCATATTTAATTCAGACATTGGCAGATGCTGACAAAAATTCGCAATTATGCTGTAGCAAATATGCGGTCGAATCATCATTCTTATTCGCTGATATTAAAATAAAAAAAAACTACCAATGAAATTCATACCAAGTATGTATCGACCAATAGTCAATACTTTATATAAATTTCATTAACAATCAAATTTTGGAAATAAATCCTGTAAATAAACTGTAAATTTAATGCACTCTTTTGTCACAGTGTGGGTAAACGGCTAAGCTTTGAGTAGTCAGACAATATAAGACGCTATATTCCTCGATCGAAGAAACAGAAAATCGATGTTTACCTCATTGTGTCGATGTCCATGCATGTTATGTTGATCAGCAGGAGGTTGTTCATGAGGATTAGACAGACGCGGTCTGATGCTGTGATCCTGGAATTCATATTCTTGATCGTCTTCTGGGGGAGGAATAACTGTCATCTATAACAAAATGGTAGGGTTGAATTCATAGCTCAATTCAAACGATATCCAAATGAAATTAAATACAATTCCTGATTTTGCTGCCTAAATCAGATCATAAAAACTAAAGACAGATCAGAAAAACTAACCGAAGAGCACAGCTAGGACAAGCCTATAGGTAAGACTATTGGCGAAAGATGCGGCTAAAATTCCAAGTGGTAAGTCGATCCACATCGGCCAGTGATGATACCACTCACTGCGCTCCACTAAATAAACTCCGTTCATAAATTTATGTATGAAACATTTTCCGCTTTGGGTGCATTTGCGCATTATGTAGTTCTTTGTAATTCGTTAAAAGTTTATTTTAGTTAACTTCCAACCTGAATGGAGTGAATTTTGAACACAAAAGACCAGCGAGTTATTTATTTGTATGTCTTGTTCTTCGATTCAGCGGAAAGCCATCCACTATCATATGGTTCATACACTAGCAACCGTATTACATAGAAAGACAATTAACAAAAATTATTGTTGTCCAGGTTTCTAGGTCTAAATTAAACAACAACAAAACGTGGTCTGTCTGGTAGAGTCTGTCCACAAAATTAATTGATTGTCAGAATATCACATCACAGCTTACAGGCTTGTTGGCTTGTTTTAAAACATGTAAAATTACCACCTATATTGATCAACCTGCTCAAACCGAATCACTCATAAGTATGAACCATAGATGAATCGAGCACTAACGGCGCGATTCATCTATGGTCTATACTTAAAGGTAAACATAGAACATTATGATTATATCTAAGTAGCCTAATTTGGGCAAACTCATAAAAAATTTCAAATTTAATCTTTTAAATTCGACACTATTTCACACAAAAAAGGAAGAGATTTAATAAAAAGCGGATTTATTCATTTATAGTGAGAATTTTTTTGAATGAACGTAAAATGACCACGTGTTCAATGAAATGTTTTATCAATGCGTCCAAAATATTTCGTGCACACATGCTTTTGTTAAGCTTGAGCCACTGATGGATCGCGCTGTCAAAGCGCGGTCCATCTGTGTCTCACGCTTGACAATATAACAATTGTGATCGAAAAGAAGTTACTTAAATTTACATGATTCATATTAGGGAGTATTCAAATCAAAAGACCAATTTTCGAATTATGAAGCCAAAGTCTCATCCACGTACAAGCAATAATTTGGTGTTTGGGACATTTAGCAACAATTTTATGCAATACGTAATAAATAATACCTTTGATCTTTCGTATCCACCTTGGAAATGAGCATTGTCCTTTACCCTCATTCTACCTGTTGAACAAATACGACGGAATGATAAAAAATTATCATTCAGGCTATAAATTCTTGTAGCATACAGTGTGATGCCGTTTGATGTAATTCAAAAGGTAATTTACAAATAGTAAAGCAAATTTAGAGGCACATTTAAAGTTTGGAATGACGTAATCATTCCTTTGTTCCGTTTGGTCTATTAAAGATATTGGATATCAATGAAATAGTTCTTACATTCGTCTACATGCAAAAATTCAAACACAAAAGAAAAGTTGGGTCGCTCATTCATCGCACTGACAGTCTGTCTATCTGCGAACCTTTTAGCCATGAAGGTATGTGCTCTGGAATATTCCAAACACATTTTTGCACGTTGTATTAGGGGGGCCAAAAGAAATCAAAGATAACAATGACTGTATTTTAACGTGGCAGTTTAGTTCTCTATGAAACGTTTCCTATTTAGACTGCAGTTGCTGGCAGTTCAGCTTGCAGTAGCGCTTTGACATTTGAGTGGCCGTTTGTTAGCTCCTTTTAGGCACTGCTTTCGGCCTTGCTCAAATTCAGAGCAAAACTTTTTACTGGCTCATTTTTATCGGAATATAGTTTTTATCCAAGACAAAAAACAACACTGAATACGCTGTTGTTTTATAAACCTAATTATAGTCTACTTGTTACATGTCCTTATCATGTATTCTACAATTGTAGATTAAAAGTATTTTTTGATTATTCATAAATGGATTCATTTTGCAGCGAAATCTTGATATAGGCCGGATATTACGTTGTTAAAATGTAGCACAGCTCATGACTTTGCTGCAAATGGGCAATATATGGTCAAATCTCACCAATTTCATTTTTCTGAAATGTTGAAACGGTGATCCATTCATATAATGAATTTTGAATACTGTTTAAACTGAACTATGGGGACAACCTAGTACACCAGAACAAGGAAACTGCAGCTGTACCAACATTGAAAAAATAAATAGACAGATAAGCATTCTACGTGGATAGTAAACATCCTAAGCGGCAGGATTCAACAGTGACTCATACTTGATAAAACATAGTCGGTCGAGATATTTTTGGTTGGAGAGTGCAATCGGAAATTTTTCATTCGTTCATAAACCTTGGATTGGGTGATGGATACCAAACCACTAACTGGGATTCGAACCCGTGACCATGAACGCGCAATGCCAATATTTACGCAACATCATCGAAATCACGTTATAGTAAGCTAGAACACAACAATGTGCAAAACGTATTAAGGAGTCGCAGTACGGCAGTATAAATTTCCGGGTAATCTTGACGTCATTGTTATGCACAAAAAAAACTTCCCACGTTCTCTCACGTTTTATTCTATTTATTTAAATATTGTTCCAACCAAAAGTTTTTTGGTTATTTATGGTCCATAAATACAACCCCTCGTAACGGTCTTGATGTACTTACTATCCGATGAGATTTTGATACCACAAATTATTTTCCTAAATAAGGAAAGACAATAATAATTCAAAGTTTACTCTATATGTACAATGACATTATGTTTGCTGCCAAATAAAATTATGATCTTCGGAAACCTCGTTGAAATTTATTATACAATTTCATTAGTCATTTTCGATGGTATAGAATAGTAATTACTTCATTTTTTCTGGAATTTTCGATTCTTAACATAATTCTGTTTGGAATAGCAATGAAACTTGATTCTATTTGAACAGTTTTATTTAGATTCGCTGACCAAAAGTATTCCTTTGTTGAGTATGGGCCAACGATGGATCGCGCCGCCAAGGCGCGGTTCATCGTTGGTTCATACTTGACAAAATATCATATCAGATCGAGTATTATACAGCAAGTTGCGAGCAAATTACAACCATAGCCTTAGGCACAAAACTAACTTAAAATCCGTTTTTTTTTCGAAAATTCGTTGTTTTTTCTATTAAAAAATAATTAGGTCGGAGTATTTGGGCGAAATCCGGTAATGTTTGACTTTGAAATATATTATTAAAGTTAATTAGCTTTCGAAACGGTCGCAAGGTTGACATTCTGTCTAGTCGATATGTGATTGAAGGTTTCTATTTGGTATAACTAACTCTTCCGAAAATATTCGATGAAATGTGTGTACTGACGCCCATCTATGATTTGACCATTAAGATGAAGAAAGCGAATCGGTCGAGTCAAACTGACCCTACAAAAGGTGTGGCCAAAATCGAATATCCCCCGATTTCCAAATCCGTTTGCCAAATTTGAGCGAATTAAATTGAATATTCGAATCAGTCTTACAAAAATAAACAAACAGGAAAAACTACAAAAATGTAAAAAGCATTAATATTCGTATTCGTTTATTGAAATTTATAGATCTTTCATTTTGTTGATATAGATCGAATAGTTCACAAATTCGTGGATTCGCAAATCCAATCAAATATTTAGACCATACATCGACATGCGTTTGTATTAAGATCTCGTTTAAAGAGAAGTTTTCTGTGTTCAACATATTTCTATGAATAATTAGTGTTCTTTGATCATCGAAAATCGCCACGCCCATCATTTTCGATCATCACATGACATTGGATATGCCTATTTACAAACTGATTGTGGATTACCGAAACGAAAAGTCAAACAAAACCAAAGAACGCCACTCAACTTGTCGGGTTGTTCCCTGAGCCGACTGACAATTGGGATGCTTAGGTATATCGAACAGACCCAACCAAAATGAATCGGAAACACTTGAAAATAGCCCAAACGTTTAAAATGGGATGACATCCAAATAATAAAAATTTATTTTGTCAAGTTTCAGATGGCTTACGCCTCGGAGGCGCGATCCGTCGGCGACTTTTGACACACTATTTTTCAGACTGGGATTGTCCAAAAGGTCGGTGGTTAGATACTTTGCTGTGTCTCTTCCAAATGCGACTTTCAGAAAAGTCCTATCTGGGATTGCCGAAACACAAATTGCAAATGACACAGGCCAGCGAGTTGTCAGCAAATAACCCAACTACTTTTTACTCCCTCCCCCCTTTCCCTACCTAAAAAAGTTACCAAGTTTCACAAAAAAATGTTCAAAATGTTTATAATACTTTTGAACACCATTTATCCATGGATCATGCTCGACACAACTGAATTGAATAAACAATTTAATTCTATAACCCGCATCAGGACTCGATGTCGAAAATTCCATCGAAAAACGTGAATAATAACATTGTGTGATGCTTGTAATTATGACTATAATAAGAACGATAGTGCAAAAGGCTATGGAAATTTTGGCAATCTAATCGTGAACAATAGAACTGTAATTTTCCGCTTGTAACAGGTAAATGAATCATCACGTTTTTTACGTAGCACGAACTTCACTCCAAGTTCAAAGTATAAAAACATATAGGACAATGATTTGGCAATTGCAATATTTGTGAAGTACTTTTTCATGCATATTGGGCGAAAGAAATTTTGTTTAGTATATATTCGGACATTTTTAACCCTTCTCTGCTGATAAACAAAAGGAATCGTCATGAACTTATGGAGTATCGGTATTACCTTTGAATATATGGTTCTGGTCGAAAATTAAAGAAATCCGCATAAAACCCAATAATTTAATCAGAAACCCCCATTGTCAAAAATCTATTGCACAAGAACGTCGCGAATGAATTTACCCAGTGTAAATACCACCAACAGAACTTTACTATACTTTCGATATGTAAGGAAATTTGTTTTGATCTAGGGTGCAGTCACGCGGTTGGACATCACTGGTTGCTATTTGACTCCCATCTGTTTCTGCTTCAAAGTTTGCTTAGAGGGAACTCAGTGAAAAAGCTTGTCCGGTTATTAAGCCAAGTTTCGTTTGTTAATCAAAGGTACAAGTGTTTTGTCTTACCGAAAAGTAAGATTTTTCACCAAAACGGTTTCTATCCTAAACAGGAATATTTTGAAATTTTATTTCGTTACGCTTGAATCACTGATGGATCGCACCAACGAGGCGCGGTCCGTCTGCGTTTCATGCTTAACAAAATAAAACATCTGATAGGGATAATAGTATGACGTAATGAGCGCTTTGTAAAAAACAAATATTTTCCGTTTTTTTTTTATCTCATATGCGTAATCTCCCGTGACTTTATTACGTCACCCGTATCATCGAGTCCAGGTATTTGGTTATTAAATTATTCGCGCTAAGATATGTTAATTGAGTTATTAAGCATAATAATTTACTTATTAATAATAATTTTTGTTTTTGAATCACGTCACGGCATTTAGGGCGATTATAACGCGTATGCCATATTCGAAATTAAAGTATTACTTTTAACCCAGTTATAATCCACTAGAAAACTGAGTGCCATCTGCCCCGGGCAAGATTGCCTATCTGACCAAAATACAATACAGACAATCCGACATAGAGACGATGGTATGTATGTCTTTGTAATGTAATTGAAATACCCACTGAATTCAGTGCTTGGAGCAATCAAGTCTTCTCGTCTCTGATAATTTGCCATTGTTATGATTCCTTGATGTTGTGCCATGATCTGATTATGGTGTGACGTCATTGTTTCCATGGGAGGATCACCGTGTCGTGGGTATTGGTCCGGATAGGCAGGTCTTGGCGGCCCATACACACTTTCTTCTGAAAATAATGTGATGTATTTAAATTAATTAAATTTTTCAAGGGAGGAGAAAATTTTGCAATGGTTAAATTTGTTCCAACGCGATTTTTATACCATTCTATCTATATAACGACGAGATTAATGCTCAAAGGCCATGACGAATCATATTCGAATTGCAGATACGCGGATTCGAATCATTCGATTCGAACACATGGTTGGTTCGATTTGGATCTTGAATTTAAGACGGCATCCCGCCTTTGAACATAGTGTTATTGATTACGTTTGGGTGGGTAGTTGAGCCGCGTGAATCCTAGACGAGATATAGCTTTGACTCATGTAAGGCCTTTTTGAGTATAGTTTTCAGAATGATGGTCGAACTCTCTTGTTTTTGCCCGATATGCGCGAACGATAGTTTTATATATAACGAAGAAAATATGCAAGAGCACATCCGTAAAAAATAAGGAATCTTACATTAATTAATATCATAATTTTTATATAATAAATGTTGATTTGTCAATTTGTTTATATTATGTTCATAACCTTTCATATCATCAACGTGATAGAAAAATATTAAAAAGTCGAAACCGGTAAATTGCATATTTATTACTATTTGTACGGTTTAACACGCTTTTCGTGCATTCATAAAACTGTGAAATGCATCGAATTTAGAGGTAATTCCAATTTGATATAACGCACGATTAATATTATATTTCATTTCGGTATGGTTTGTCCACGCTTGGCCTGACATTATTTCACGTAATAAAGCATGATTTGTCTGTGGTAAAGTTTTGAGATCTTTGACCGATGCTTAAGACGTGAATGGGCGAGACATTTGAATATTACTGCTTATTAATATTTTCATGATCATTTTTGCGTAACGTGCGTAGGTAATTAGCATCGTATCATTAAAAATTTTCGTTGCATTAATAACGTTATTATTCAAATACCTTCTTAGTTTTTAGTTTCTATCATTTTTATAAATGGAAATCGTCATCGTTAGGTCGTGCTGAGCGGTGATTAGAAAATACTACAAGAAGAACCTATGTTTTTTTCCAATTTTCATTTTATTATTTGAATAATGGACTTAATTTGGCAAGTTACACTTGCCAAAATAAGTCCATTATTCAAATACATAAAAACGTAAACATGTCAAGTAGTGAAAATTTGTCATTCCAAGAAGTCAAGAGTTTATGAGGGTATTCATCAGTTCAAACTTCATCAGTTTAAACCAAATCACTATATTTGATCTAGGATTGGTTGGTGATTTTGAATCGAGTCGAAAAATTTGATTGAAAAATAAGAAATTTGAATACCAACAAAGCTTCAATAAATCAGTAATGCTAAAAGAAGACAGTCGTATTCACTTTTTTTAATATTGTATCAATTATTGACAAAATGAAAAAAATTGCGCCATTATTTTGTGTAGTAAATAAAAAAAATATATTCAGCATCAAAAATTACCGAAAGTGAAATGTTATTGCATACAAACAAGAAGTTGTAGGTGGTTTATCATCGCCCAGGGTAAATACCGCTCACTGCACTTTACTTTACCGTGATGGTTTAGTTCTGCATGAGATGTTTTCCGCTTAGAGTGCAGTTACTGGTACTTTATCTTGTAGCAACTCTTTGGCAGAAAAGGGGCCGTTACTTAACTCTTCCTGGGCACTGCATTCCTGATCACTCAGGGTGAAATTTTATAAATAAAAAATAAGTACAAACACAAGGAAAGAACATTCCCGCATTGAAATGTCGGTATAAATCACTAAAGTCGTCAAAACATATTCGATTCCACTCGCAATTCGAGGAATCTTAACAAGTTATTTGATTGGGCCCAGTCAGTAATACAATATCAATAGAATAAAAAATTCTATATTTTGCGATAATAAAGGATGTACCTAAGAAATAATCGAAAAATTTCTGAAAAAAAATGTATTTTTGATGATTTTGACTATCCCTAGTTGTGGCGTCATAAATTCAGATTATAAAAGGGATTTTCTAAGACGGAAAAATATGTTGACATCAAAAATGTGATATTTTTCAAAACTATTTGTTTCGATATTGAGACACAAGCTGCAAACTTTTAACAATGTGGTTGATGACATGACTTTCGATCCAGAATAAAATTATATATTCGCGATCCAAAAATCCACCACAACCTGTACCAATTTCCCTCCAGGATACATTTTATTTCAGCAACAATCAAATCGAAAAAATTATATCAAAACATCCTTTTTAAGTATGTGTCACTGATGGATCGCATCGATTATACGCGGTTCATCTGTGGCTCATGCTTGGCAAAATAAAATTTCATATTAGAAGTGTGCGTGCGTGAACTTGATTTAAATTAAATTGGAGAAAAAGGAACATTTTTTCTGGACTGCGTCTTGTTTAACCGCTTTGTGAGTGAAGGCAACAGTACCTATTACAGATTTTCACAATAGCTTTTTTGTGTTCTGCCAACTACATAACATTGCCGCCGGCGACTTTTCGTGGTCGATAGCTTGTTTTCGCTATTACTGAAATACCGATCAAAACTTCACTGTGATAAGGAGATTCGAAATTAACTAGAAATTCCCAATTTCTTTTTTAAAAATTGAGTTTATTGAAAAATATATAAGTAGAAAACCTAGTTCCTGAAGTGATGTTTGTACCAGTATTTTGTTAAGTTTACTACCCCTTTGAAAAACAAAAGGCCTTAACGTCGGAAATTTTATAAACTGGTCTGGTTAATATGAAAGGGAAGGTTAAATACACTTAAATATATTGTCACGCATATCATAAATTAAAAGTAAATACGAATAGATGAAATAACTCGTTTTAAACCGTTTTAGGCATAAAACGGGAAATATTTTGAGCGATCATCTGCAAGTACTTAAAACAAACAATTTGCCAACGCCCTGAAATAGATTTACAAAGAAATTCATTTTTGTATTGTTATTTCTGATATGTTGCCTGCATAATTAGGCTATAACTCAATATAACTCAATATAACCTGTCTACACAAATTTAAAGTCAATTTTTCACATAAGCTTAAAAATGACAAAATGATCGAATAACGTTCCTATGAACCTGATCTTTGCATGTTAAAATAAGGTAAAATGAGAGTTCCCAATTGTCATAATCACAGAATCGTTTGAAAATCGTTTTTTTTTTCAAACCCTATAAAATTGTCGTCATAGCAGATGACAAAAATTATGCATTATGGAGGTTAAGGGATGTTATCCACTTAAATTACAACGTGTTGGTAAACCAGAGGTACGAATAAACTTGATAATAAAGATTAATGTCACATTTTTTGTTATGCTTGAGTCACTATGTATTGCACCATCCACATATCGTCCTTTTATGAATACCTGTTTGGAACGGAAGTAAATAATTTTTAACAATTCCGCAATAATTTTTCACAAAGTACTTCTAGTATAGGTAGGTAGGTACCTTTATAATATTTTAGACGCCTATTTTACATCGATTTTGCCCCAAACTTGTAGTAAAAAGGGGAGTATAATTATTTCAATCATTCTATTTTTTTTTAAAGATTAGAAGATTAAGAAAAAAAAGTCCAGAATAAGTTAGACGACATTTAATTTATTTATTATAAACAGATAATCTCCGAAGCCTAAGGCGTTTGCATGAATCATAATACTGTTCAAATCCAAATTTCGATCTCAGGTTTATTTAAAATCACAAAAGATCTTTCTGGTTATTCACTGAAGGATTAGGATAACTTCGTCCTAACACCCTACATTTCAAAGTGTCTGATATTCATAAAAAAAGAGAAAAAAAATGCTTGAAAATCACATTGCATAGTAGTGTCGATGATTTTGAAGTCTTTTGAATCATTCCATGAAATCAACACAAAAGTTTGGTACATGAGAACAAAAATAGATTTCTGTAACTTAGTCCCCTGAAATTATCTTTCTAATAAACTCGTGTCAGCAGAATAGTTCCTATTTATTCGAGATAAAAAAATTTTAAGGACAATTATGGGAGGAAAATATTCTTAAACATATTTAAATCATTGAATCTTGTTGTCCATTTTGACCATTATTGGTATTTTTATAGTTCTATTATAATATTATCACTTAAAACTGGGCATGTTTTATAGTTCATTTTATCAAGATTAGTTCGTTTGTATGAAACGAGATAAAAATTTCGCGCAAGTCGTATTATTTCATAAAAAAATAAAGGAAAAGATAATCATAGGTTTCTAAATACGACCTTATTATCTGTGAGCATGAGTTTTATTTCTAAATATAACTTTTCGTTAAATAGCGACATGTTTTATTTGAATATGACGCCATTTTGACGCCTAACTGTACAATAATTACTAAAACAAATTGTGAATGTATGTCAAAATTTAATGTTTTCAACAATTTAGTAAATGCAAATTGTAGGAGGTAGGATCGGATGGATTAGTTATACGAATTGGAATGCAATTTGTATATTTTCCTTTGTTGAAAATGACGCTATCCCAGTCAACTTTTGTGAATACATGATTTGTTAAGCATGAGTCACTGACGGACCGCACCGTTAAGGTGCGATCCATCTGTGAGTCATGCATGGCAAAATAAAATTTTCATTTAGAAAGACTTGGTAAATTTCAGCGAAAATTTTTTTATTGAAATAACATGTTAGATATATTTCAGAAGAGCGGCATTTAAAAATTAGTAGTGTTTATTTGGTAAACTGGTACAAATCCAACATTTACCCTCCAATTGATATCGTTTCATGGACTACTACATTCATAGTTTTCTAGAAGTGTCAATGATTTCTCACATATCAGTGATTGAATGCTGTTACTAACAAGAAACATGAATAAATTTAGAATGTATTCGATATTTCATGTTGAAATGTATTGAAGCCGGAGAGATATTGCGCATCTCTGATTGGAATCAATGTTTGACTCGATTAGATTCAGAAATCAAAAGATGCTTGGTAATATTTATTTATTCTCAAGCGCAGAAAGTGTAAAAATACAATAAAATATTAGCGTTGATAACGTTTAAGTGTGAATATTGAAAATACATTATTAAAAGGCAATTATCTATCAGTTTCCGTGCTAATTTCATACCCCGTTTCGCAATGTAAGCGATCGAATCAAAGATAGCCCATGGGCATTTCCGCATTTTCGGACAAAATCAAGTGTTCCCAACTATATTTTTAACACGAAAATTCACTTATTGGTAAAAGAAAACAAAACTCTTGAAATACCGAGTGAACACTCAGTAACAATTTCAGATTCAGCGTGTAAAAACTACAATGCTCATTGAACTTGTATGCAAATCAAAAAAATTATTATCACATTTTACAACTATCAAAATAAGAACTATTGAAAAGTGTAATGATCAAAGAAAAAAACCCAACTTGTGTAATTAATGTTTTCAAAACTCTTGATTTAACATAAGAGTTTGTTTTTAATAATTAACGATAATTGGTGGGCGCGATGGCTTTGTTATTGAACATGTTGGCATTGCAGGTTGAAACACCCTGGTTCAAGTCCCGGTAAGTCCGTCGCGTTACTCCATGCTCACCACTCAACCTAGGGTGTAATAACCTTGGTAGGCTAAGCCGAACAAGGAAAGATCATATATCTTCCCAGCAATTCTAACCTTGCTCGTCCAGGCTCACATGGTAAGTTTATTTGTTATAGTTAAAAAATGTTTTGATAAAGAAGGGAAAATGCGACATATTTTACAAATAACGATTCTATTAAATTTGTCGAGGCTCTAATTTGTGAACTGTCCAAAACTACAAGGAAACTACCCAGTTGCTAAAAAACCTCAAAGCTTCGACGACTTTCCGCCATTTTTGCTAAATCATGCTGTTTGTGAATAAAACTTTCTAATTGCATTATTAAATTAAGAGAAAATAAATTAAATTTACCGCTGTATCTTAGTTGTCTCTCCTGAAGTGCAATTGGAGAATATGTCTCTCTGCCCCAAGTACTTCTTGGATAGATTTCGAACTCTTGATCTAATAATAGAATTATGAACGTTAATGAACAATTTTTTACGTAAATGAACCGGAATACATATTTTGCCAAAGGAAAGCGGGACTTTGAAAAATAGTTCAACCTTTTAATCGAAACTGAAATTCTATTTTTTAAGCATTTGTCACAAAAGACGCCAGGGCTGAACGGCACTTGAACTTTTACTTTGGTCATTACATGCGTCACAGACCGACCGAGCATCAGCGGCGCGATGACC
Source organism: Styela plicata (assembly GCA_963675895.2). NCBI lineage: Eukaryota > Metazoa > Chordata > Ascidiacea > Stolidobranchia > Styelidae > Styela > Styela plicata. The sequence goes on along the minus strand of OZ023151.1, from coordinate 5,284,102 downwards.
CATGCCTGTGATACATGTTTCACCTCTTTTCGATGGGAAAAGGCTAACGAAATTATTTCATTCGCTCTTTAGTAATATTTTACATTTCTGCATTTCCAAAATTCTCAAAAAGAATATGGCATGTTCTGGAATACAAATTAATTGCGCCCGAATAGACCCCCCTAAAGGAAATTCTCACTTCTTCAGCTAAAAATATCCTCAATTATAAAAACACCATGCGAAATACCTAGGTATACTAGATTGGGTGGTTACTTCAACCAATAATTATCAAACTGGAAGCCAATATAAACTGTTAATATTTTACAAAACAAACCTATATTTTCAATTATTTCACTTTGAAAAAAATCACAATGTATAGCCGACCTAACTCTGTGATAAGGTAAACTTCGAACAACAGACTGACTTATATATTAAAACAAATAGCCTTATATTATAATGATGGATTCAAAACCGAATACATCTTAGTTTGCTTCAAATCGACTCACTGTGCTCAATCAAATCATGACATAAATGCGTGTATATATTTTGGTTCGTCGCCTCAGCTGGTAGGTCGTTTACGCTCTATCGTGTTTTTTTGGAAGACAATGGTTCGATTCCTACCATGTTTAATTCGCAAAAGCGTAAATACAAAATTTCGACAAAAGGGATATAGTTTTCAAACGCAGAAAGTCAATTGTTCTATCAAGAAAAATGAAGGCTTTGCTGCGCAAAATAATCACTTTCCTAAATCCTAACATCCAACTATTTTGCCTGAGCTGCTGCCCCAAACCTATATCTTACCTCCTAATAGACTTCGAGGAGTGAAGTTGCCTCAATACACGATAATAAATACATAGCTACATATATAATAGTAGATAGTGGATCTACCTACGCTAATCGCCTCAAACTAAAGGACTAACAACCATTCACGACTGTTTCCTTTACAAAGATCGGATCACCTGTTTAGTTTCGATGTGTTTTCGTTCTTTAAAACAATATAACAGAGAATATTCATGCCAACATTAATAAACTACAAAAATATGAGAGGAACCATAGAGTAGTTACATATAAGTAATTTGTAATTTTATGTTGGATTTCTATAACGTTGGTCGTTGTCCTCTGGTGATTGAATATTTAGTAATTAGGAATTAGAAAAGTGAATTGGAGTCTGTGCTTCTGCGTATGTACAAAACATTTGAACAAGCGTCAATCGCGCGATCAAAATTTCAATTATGTCAAACACTAATGGCCCGCGCCTCAACGGATTAAGTATGGATAAAGTGCTTAAAGTCCAAAGTAAATAACTCCCCGAGTATATTACAGCGAAGAAATGAATGTTTTTGCTTAAGTTTTGTCAAGGCTCCCACTACCTATAAATAAATTTTGATTACATAAATCGATAATATTGATTCACCTAGCAGTATAACAAAATGTGTTACATGCAGTTACATACTTCTATCTGGTTCCGGCAATAATCTGTATACTCTGAATGGGTCGGTCCCTTCCAATTGACTGCGATCTTTTAGTTCCTTGATATCAGGGAGCTTATTCAAAGCACAACGTAGTCTGGTTTTCCATGTTGCTGGGTCAAATTTGTCAACTCCCTCTTTGTACTTTCCTCTGTGTTCCGCCCAAGCCTAAATAAAAATTTATGTTGATGCATAAGCTTAACTCTATTAAACTGTCTATCATTTGAATGGATCTTGTTAAACAAGGTCAAATTCCAGTGCCACAAACGGACTGGCAAAATGTCAGTTACTCTGAAACCCGAAGAAAATGGATTCCATAAAAAGAAAATTATTGAAAATTATTAAAAGAAATTGTCAATATTTCATGACATATTTCTTGCTAGAAGATTAAAATGTCTTTTTGGGTGTCTGGTAGCAATAAAACTTTAGGAAAGGGTTTAAAATCTCCAATAATGCTATGAAATAGCAGTGTTGGCGGTTTTGAAGATCTTTTGTTTATCCGAAGAAAATGACATTACCATTTCGGACACCCGAAAATAACAAGATTCTGTCACGTTGACCAAGAGTAGGTAATAGGATTAGCGTTGGGGAAAAGTCATTAACATTCTCTTCTGGTCGAGTCTACCAAAGTTATTAATCATAGGTTGATTGTTTCATATGAATTGAAGAAGAAGTGTGAAACGCGGCTGTAGCTCACGCTTGACAGAATAAATTTTTCGATTTGGAACTGTCGAGAAAAACGACTTAGAATTGAACAAAATTGGTGTCTTCTGACATTATTACTGCGTCTGTAGAAGTCTGCATCTACCCCTCTACACAAAAATAAAAAAAAAATAGTTTTTCACAGTTAAACCAAATATGGCAGCCATTCATCAAGGTCTTCTTAGTTGGAACATATCAAAACAAGTTTGTTATGCTTGGGTCATATATGGATCGCGTTGATGAGACGCGGACCGTCGCTTGACAAAATAAAGTTTTTGATCGGTTTAACCTATTCGTTACCGTCCAATTCGAGTATACAGCCTGAAAAGAGTTTTTGTGAAACAGCTCGCTTAGCACCGTCAACGTCAAATCGCTTGTAAGCGATTAGAGAAAGAACTTCTCGAAATTACAGGTGATAGCAATCAGTTTCGAATGCTAACAATGCGCGGATGTGACTCAATTTCTTGGACATTTTGATGAAAATTAGCGCGATAATATCCTTTAGATTTTGTGATTTTTCTATTTTGTAGAATTTTACAAAACACAAGAAATTCAACTGAAAAATGAGAACACACGAATAAACGTCAAAATAACTGACCAAAACATAACTGACCAAAATAACTGACAAATAGTCGAATTTGTATATCAAAATGTATTGGAAATCTAGTGTGCCTCTTAAATATATTTCAGAGAAGTTGAGGAGGCATATACAGTATTTCAGTTTGATAAATATTTGAGTCGTAAATTGGTATAGAAGTTGAAGCCAATGAAAAACCTACTTATATATGTACGCTCAGGTGTATCCCAATCGGAAATTTATATGTCGAGTATGTGTCCATCAGTGACCCATGCTTAAAAATAAAGTTTGGCAAAATTCTCTTAACTGGGATGGCGTATTGAGTCGAAATAATAATGGGAATATGATATCGCCCACGAAGTCCCTGCATTATTTTTCGCAATTTTGTAGACAGGCTTTATGCTGTTTTCATTATTATGCTGCTTTTTGTTAGCAGAACAATACGTAGATCATCAGCCTGTGTGGTGTGTACCGCTCTACAAGTCAGCAAAACGGAAGTAATCGAAACGGAACGATAACGAGGTATTAGAGCGAAGGTTTCGATTAGGCAATACTTTTTGGATTGTCAAAGACATGGAAAACAGTACCAGTTATGTGTTCCAAAAGCAGTTATGAACAATTCCATATTAAAATGTCAAATTTCACAAGTAAAATAGAATATTCAACGCAGCCCTGGTTCACAATCAGCAAAGAGTCCGCAAAGACCCCGCATGTCTAATTTTACAAGATACATTGAACATTGACTTACAATGAAAAAATAAACACAACGATATCATTTCAAATTATCCTAATTCTTAAAATAAACTTTCGTCAGAATGTCTTAAATATGAAATTATATGTAAAGTGGAATGAATATCAAGACATCCGTTCGCCACACAGCCGATAGTGAGTACAACACAGGTTATCCTCAATAAACTAAAAGCAGTAAATTGTCAATCAATTCTGTTATGCGGAGAAAACAAGCCATGCGATGCGCAGTATCCATGCCGGTCGTACTATATTTCACTTATAAATCTTCTCATCACCATGGTGTCAGTTTGTTTCTAATTAAAACTGCTAAGTATGCGCCACAGATAGATTGCGCCGCCACCAGTGGCTCATACATAACAACTTTTAACCCTCTTCAAATCTAGTGATTAAAATTATGTATATTATAATAAGTTTCGATCGGTTCGACTTACACAATCGAAATTTTCAATAGAGCAGGAAGGTGGTATTCTGATACGATCAAATTACCATTTCGTCCAGCACCAAATATGTTTTCCAAAACACAATGAGCGTCAGATATGTATTACGTGGCAAAACGAATTTCAAGTGACAATGTCATGGCGTAAAGATACAACTTAGACCTGAATTTCGTAGCAGGGAAAGTATACCGTAGAGGTGAGAACGATGATTTTTTTTTCCAAAAAAAAAAAAAAAAAACTTAACGAAATGGTTGGAGCAAATCACAGAGTAACTTCTGAAAATTAAAACCAGATTTGACAAAAAAAAAATGCAATTGAGACGCGTTATTTACTGTTTGTAAAGAGGTAAAGATATCACCAAATCGTGAACATAGTTTGTGAGGACTTCTCTGTAATATTTTGAAATGGGCGACAGATGAAATGGATTTTGCTCGCATAATCTACCTTGATTAACCCACACTAGGCAAACAAATTGATTTAAACGGCATTCGAACCTTACTATATAATTAAATAATGAATCAACATTTCAGATAAATGAACTTGCTGATGTTGGAGCATATTGTGGCCATTTTACAGCAAAGTCATGGTTTATCTCAAATTTTAAAAAGTAAAATTTGGCGTATATCCTGATTTCCTTGCAGAATGATTCGAAATGAAGGACACCATTGACTCTATATAGCAAACAATAATAAACATAATGCCGATGTATTAAACTGAGTAAGCCCTATAGGTACAGGGTTTAGAATATTCCTAGTGGCAGATAGTTTTACCATCGTCCAGGGCAGATACCACTATGCACTTTACCAGGGCGATTCAGTGTCGTTTGAGATCTTTCTGTTAAGAGTTGCTGATTATACCTCTTTTAATAGCTCTTAGCTATTAAGTTGCCGTTAGTGGTTCCTTTTAGGCACTGTTTCCAGCCTAGCTCAGAGTGAATTTTAATGAAAAAGTGCTTGGCCGGCCGAAAGTGTCATTAAGACAAATATCACATTTCAATAGCATTTACTGATTTACCATCACTGATTCGTCACAGACAAAATGACGGTTGCCCTACCACCCAAACGCACAAAGAAAACAGATTTCATTATAAGAAAATGCATCAAGAATACATTTCTAGTTGAATGATCTTGTAAAAGATCAAGACAACTGTACAAAAAGCTTTCAAATTTGTTATCACTCTCATGAAAAATAGCATTATTGACTGTTTTAGAGCATTGCCCACCCAAAGAAAAGTACATAAAGGAAGGGAAAAAAATACTGTCACATTGATTTGAATCATATGGAAGTTACATCCATTGATGCATTTGTAAAATACCAATGGTAATACCAGAGGACCAAAGTTTACATTATCAGAATAAAATGAATTTTTTCTAGAGGTGTAATGTTTCCTGATAGGGTATCAAATAATGCAAACTGTTGAAATGTGATTTCGTGTTCAAAACATTGAAAATGTATCATTCGAAACTCCTATCTATGTTAAATGCAATGTGTGAATAACACTGAATACACTTGTCTTTATTGATACCAAAATCTTATAATGCATTTGCAAAGTGGTCCCAACAATATGGTATGAATAATGAAAAATGCAAACGCAAGCATACACATGCAAATGTAAGTGTAAGAAGGATGTTGTTAGCTACGTTACAGTGGGGCCAAGATTGAGAAATTCTTAGTCAGCGAAATATAGGTTGCCTCAAACTGGCAATCTCTACTGTTAATCGGAGTAAAACAACCATAAAAAATCGCTCGGAAAGATGACAACTTTTCACAAAAATCGACATTTAGGCAAAACAGTCCCCAAAGTATTGACCTATCTGATACCTCCAAATGCGTCAACGGGCTTGATTTCGAAATAAATGTACCTACAATGCGGTAACCCTACGCATTACAGCAGTAATGTGAGCGCATAAAATATCGAGCAGATGTAGCATATTCCAAAATATTTACTTACCTATTTTAAACAAGTGGACTACCACTCACAACCTTTCGGCACAGCTAATAAATTGGCCTACAAAAATTATGTTCCCTATTTTTCATTTCTATATTTCTGAGTGGTGTGGTCTAGAAGTTTCGCTTCCTCTTTTAGAAAGATTTGATAGAAAGGATAAAAAAGGTAAAAATGTATCACCTCAATTGTGTATGGGCATTCAGCGAAACCGAGTAAACACTAGTATTGGTTGCCTATTAACTTTTATAAAAGTTTCACTACCGATCCAGATGCTATCTGTGCTATATTGGGGATTTTAGCGATGCAAATCTCAGGCAGATGATATGGTTTAAAAACAGACAGTAAGTATCTAACAGAAGTATCAAATTGGCACACTTTATGATTAGATGTTTTCTTGTACTTGGATTATTGTTCAACGTATGCTACGCAAATTTATAAGAAAGTCGAAAAATAATGTTACAAACATGATTTGTTAACCATGTGCCATAACGGAGCGGTCCATCTGTGGTCCCTGTTTAAAAATAAAATTTCTGGCTGGGACTGACCAATCAGTGATGGGTATGGGTATGTCTTTATCCCAGCGGTAAAGCGAACTGAAATTCTGATGGAATTAAATGTTTTTATTATCATTCTGAATTGATTTCGAGCAATAAAATGTTTGCTACACATTGAATAAAATAGGGGAAAAATGTTATTTGCTAAAATTTTGAAATAAATAGTTCTTTATTAAAAAGCCATTAAAATTTGTCTAACGTGCATAACGGAATTAAAATAATGAAAATTTTACCGACTAACTTATTAAAGATTTCTTTCAACCACAAATTCAGGCCATAGGACCGTATTACGCCGACGCGATCGATCAGTGAACCTAAATTGAAAAAGATTTTTCTGTTTTTTAATTTTCTAATGCTTCGTGGTTTAGGGAGAATTTCTTTCTTTTTCTGAAGCACACCATGCACAGTGAACTTAGAACTATTTTTACACTATATTGCAGGAAGTGACTGATAGGCCTAATTGTGTTTTGAATTGAGTATAGGAAATAGCAACATGGAGCTAGAAATTCGGGTAATTCGTCATTATATTAAAAGTAATTGCAAATGCGTTTTTGTGTTCCCATTCGACTTCACATATTTCTGTTAAATTTTGTTGGGAAAATGATGAAGCACGCTACCGAAGCTTGGTTAATATGTGGTACATACTTGATAGTTAAACTAGCGAATAAATAAATGATTTACAAAACCCGTCTGGCACAATCGAGCAATTGAAGAATCACACAAACACATGAACCTTTGGTGGCGCTTTAACATGTGTGTTCGTTAAACCGTTTGATTGAAAAAGAATAAAAAATAAAGCAGATTTTATGCATGTGTCTCTGATGGATCGTGCCGGTGGAGCGTGGTGGATTTTTATGCATGTGTCTCTGATGGATCGCGCCGGTGGAGCGTTACCATAATTTTACAGCAAATACATTATGCATAAGTATAATAAGGGTGAATTTTCGTATAACGTATGTATGCATTATTAGTACCTTAGCCATACACGAACCTGCCTGCATATTATAAGAAATGACTATTTTGACTACGGTAATGTTGTTCTTACCGCCTACTGTAGCCTCCGGAGAATTGTGGGCAGAGTCGTGGCATTACTGTTAGCAAAATAATACGGCATTAATTCGGTTAAATTCACGTTTAACATGCCATGCCATTAACATGCCATGAAATGCCAGTTATCTATAGATATCACGTAGCGAAGCATAATTTCTTGACAATATTTCACTATTTCACAGCGACTATTTACATTCTATCTCAATCAAAAATTTGTTTTTTAAGCATGAATCACAGATGGACCGAGCCTTGTCGTCGCGATCCATCAGTGGATCATACTCGGAAATTAAAAGTGACTCAATTTATCCATTTTTCGAAGCTTTCCGTGTTGTATTTTGTACGTTTTTAAAAGTGTAGCAAACACTATTTGACATACTAACTCATTGCCATTACTCTTTTGTGGAATATTGTTCACAGATGGACCATATTTCGCAAGGGCGATGCATCAATGGCCCATTCCTAACAGAAAAACTTGTTCGAACGTTTTCTACATACAGTCGATAAACAACTTCTTTTAATAAGTTACCTATGAACTGTCGCCATTACGCAGCATCGAAACTCTAATGCAAGGTGCTGTAATTTGCCTATGTTAGAGACATAATTTTACCGATTTCGCGTAATGTGAAATACTCGATGATTCTTTTAAAGTATTTGTAAAATTTAGGAAAAGTTCAGAAAATTTGTCAAAACGACAAATTGTGCCAATTTTGAATCGCGTCGACTTATCATGCCAAGCTCTTAAATGTAAAATTTAGCATGAGTTCGGATTTTGCGATACAATGAGTCAAATATTATAAAAAGGCATCATTTTCGATTGTTTGGTGTGTCCATTCCTAAAATAATTTGGTTAATTGCCATGGCATCTTTTATTAAATATGGGTAACAGATGAATCGCGTCGATAAGACGCTGTCCATTTGTGGCTCAAGCTAGACAAAATAAAATTCTAATTGGCTTTTGAAACATAATCTTATAAATGAAATCGATTTTTGAATAACATTAAAGCAAAATAATCTTCGAATCTTTTTCGCATTTTGTCCTCAATATATTTTCAGATAGTACCATCACAAAATGTCACGATCTGGATAATTGCAATTCTGTGTTATTAATCATAGACAGTCAGCTAGTGTCATTTAAAGTCGAAACGAAAAACAGCCTTCAGGCCTTGCTGGCGCAATTTAAGACGCTTATACTTGATATCGATGACAGGCTGATAACATCGAAGCGAAAATTTCTACTTTTCGCTTGTGAAAATTGTCCCGGCGGCTACAAAAATCGTCGACAATTTGTTTTAACTATACACCTAACCATACGGAGCTTGAACAAATGCAATTGTCAAAAACTCTCATCAAAAAATTATCCGTTTTGCAAATATTCATGATTAAGCGAAAAATAATCGCACAAGTCCACTCGATGAAGACGTCAAATAGAGTTTTAATACATGGTTGATGATGGTACAACACTCAGGACAGATACCACTCACTTCACTCTATTATAAAGATTTAAATTTGTATAGATATAATGCTTTCCACTTAAAACCAGTTGCCAGTGCTACGTTTTGTAGTAGATCATTGACATGTAAGTAGAGTTATACATTGTACAATTCCCAAACTTTAAATTAAAAAATTAACTTAGGATACTATTATGCATTTTTTTATTCCCCTCTTTTTATGGAAAAAATCAAAACATCCCAAAAATAAATTTACTTCGTTGGTATTTCACTATCGTCGATGAGCGCAAGGCCACGGTCACTCACTTACTATACCATAGAAATGTGTAAATTAAACAATATTCGTATTTCAATATACTTTAAACGTTTAATAGCATACAAGTCATAACAAATAAACGAAATGCATGTTTTGTCAGAATATTTGTCATATGTGAAAATATAATGATTTGCGTGAAATTTAAAACGTAAAACTGATACTTGCCATAATTCACTTTTCTGCGAAATTATACTGAATATTGTACAATATATGAACAACAGAATTGATTTTAAAATAAATTGCAGTATGGCAGTCCTAGCACGCATGCGAAAATTATTTGGAATTAAGCGCAATTTTGCAAGTGCCACTAAATATGGAAATTATGATGAATATGATTAATATTTGTTAAATGAAACGAAAATTAGTCTGCGTCGTGTGCCGATGAAAGGCCGTAACCTTAAAGGGAAACACAAATTTGTGTAATTTCGTTGTATTCGTATTTCGTGTGAAACTTCCAAATAGTTAGGCTACAAACAAATTCAGCACGGTCAAACTTTGGGAGAAAGCGGGTGGTCTTCGTATAATATAAAATGGTGGAATAAATATGATTTTAAATAAACCATTGTAATATTTTAAACGATTTGGTCATCCACTATATCGCATTGATAAATCAAGCACAAGTTTGGTAAAATCGTTAAATGAAACATAAGTGCAATCGAAACCATAGTCGAAAATCTATGTTCAATATACAACACGCATTACCACGCTTGCGTGATCGTGCAAGTCGAAACGTCATCTGACGTCACTTCCTGTATGAGGATGAGGAAGCCTAGTGAGTAAAGTTAACCCGATCTGGAACATAACATATGTTGGTAAGTATGGGCTACTGATGGATTACGCCGCCCAGGTGCTATCCATCTGAGGCTCATACTTAACAAAATAGGTTTGAGCAAATATTAATTTCGTCTGGGAAGAGAGGCTTTATTGAATAGATGATGAATAACCTCTTGTACTGCTATTGGTTAATTCATACTCCGTTTTAATGCACTAAACGCAATTCTACCACTAGCTAATTGCACGTTTATTTTCGGATTTCCGTGTTTATAATTTATATATCGGTTTTCGCTTTGTTTTCGCTGATTAGGCAGTTGATTTAACATATGTTGAGATTTTTGAAACAAATTTTCAATCATCGTAAAAATATTGATACTTTTTCCTCGAAACGTTATCCATTAATTTACATTAAAATATAGGACAAATTACAGCACTGCAAACTAATAGCGTGTCTAAAACTAAAACAAAATAAAGTCAACTATAAAAAGTAGCAAACTTGGGTCATCCGAAATATTCGATTCGTGACTCATGAATTCATAAACCCTTCCATTCGATTTTTTCAGCTATTGTAAATTTAACATATTATATATACTATATATATTTTTCATAAAATGCAAGGTGTATTTAACCCATTTTACAAAGAAATATTATTAATTGTTTTAATGTTGATTCGAATATTAGACTTGATTCAGAATTCAAAAGATGAGTTTATAGTTATGAAACACACCTTATTGGGGATATTCAACAGAAAATCATGTTTAGCAATGCACATAATTGTATTGATTATACATTTTTCTACATTTTTCAGGCGCATCAAATAAAGCGACAATATTTTAATCTTTTATTGCGTGTTGTCTGAAGCTGCAAGAAAATTAGAAGTCAGACTAATCAAATTAAATATTTAATTTTATCCAAAAATGAGAACTATTACTTTTAAAATACCATTTACAAGATTACAAAATTTTAAGAAGCTTCAAATTTATTTTACATATGGCGTAATCCTGACACATCATTGCCAATTTTGCACAGGTTTCCAGGAAATGTAGCATCACGAAAATGGTTCAGAATTTTATAAAATTCACAAATCGATCGATCGAAACCAGTGAAGTTTCATAAGAGCATTAGAACGCACGATTAAATGTTATTTATATCTGGTGTACTGTAATAGAGACATGTATTGAATAATTGCAATGTGACAGGCTTTATGCTCAAATACATACGATTTATTGAATTAATCAATTTACTTCTACGTGAATTCGGATAACAAAACAAACCCATTAGCTTCCATTTGTTTCTGCACAAAGTCTATTCCATATTCTGGGTGCTTGACAAAAGACGTTTGAACACATTTTTTTCGACTTGTATTCGGGAATTTTGTGTGTGCCACAGATAGTTCGCGCCGCTGAGGCGCGATCCATCTGTGGTTCACACTCAACAAAATCATTTTTCTGACTGGTAATTGTGATTACTTGTTCATTGGAAATTTAGATAACCTGTTTAACTAAATATTCAACTTTGGAGTAACTTCTATCAATATCAAAAAGCACACATATTTAATTTTCTAGTATTACCGAGTACCGGTGACCGTAAAACTTACATACAATAATGACGTCATCACGAAATCCAAAATACTGAATATTGACAAATATAAATCCAACCGACATTAGTAACGAAAAATATGAATACGAAACCTCATTACGTCATCATACAACCAACCAAAAATATTTTTTGCGAAATCATACATATTTTGTTCGGTATTGATTATATCATCGAGTCGCCTATTCACATGACAAAATTCCAGAACGAACTTGAAATTGGGTATGAAACTTTACTGGTACTACGGCATGGGTAGTGTTTAACGCGTCGCAGTTATACCATACACATAAAACGTTATTCTTAACAAATTCAACGTTACGTTTTTGTGCTTTCAGATTAACTGTTTTAAAATGATACTAAAACAAATCCAAATAATATTATTTAGACATCACGTAAACCTCTTGTTCAGTGAATTGTTTAGCGCTTTAATTCATATTAAAATATATAAGATATTACGATTGACGAGACACATTGCATCGGCAAGGGTTACATCACAAATAAGTAAAACACAAAATATATTGGTTAAAAAAATTACCTTGAAAATTCTACAATCATCTTCTTTCCAATTATTCTTTCCAGCATGTTTCCATGGTATCCGGAAAACTGTCTTTCCTTCATCTTCCCACCTCAATCCAGGAATTTGGCCACTTTCAATCATTTCAACCAACCAGTAACGAAGTCGTTTTGGGGGTTCCGATTTTCCCCCAGCTGACGATTGTGGTGACGGTACTGCCATGTGTCCAGGCGGAGGGGGTGAAGAAAACGCCGAGGTCGACGAGGCCGGAGACATTCCGGCAAGTCCCATTGGTGAACCCGGTCCTCCAAATCCCATTCCGTTTCGAAGACCGTTAGGATGAATGAACGGTGGAGAATTTGCTGGATCTCCTGGATGCATCGGATAGCCTTGCGCGGCAAAACTGCCCACGCGTTTCGTAAACATGTCCACAGTATTCATAGCTGCCCTTCTGCGACGCCCTGATCGAAACTGAGAATAGAGTCAGCCAACACACGAGAGTAGTAACTACTTATTATCGAAGTCTCAAATTGTCTAAAGTTTTTAAATAGCTGCTGCTTAAAACAAAATTCACGTTTACAATATGAGAGACTCAAGAATGGTATTACTCATATTTTCAGAATTATTTTAAATAATTCCATCCAATTGCGCATAGCGCTTGCCATTAGACTGAACGTCGCACACGCTACACTGGTTAACCGAGTCTACATTGGCAACTGACAACCCTGCTAGTTAACTCTCATTTTCATTCAAAACGTTTAAGCTCTTCCATCACGTTATTGGCCACGAGTCTTATGCTGCTTGTTGTAAACGACGAGGCTAGGACACTAGTCTACGTGTAAATGAATATCCATGAATAAAATTCGAGACATTGTTTCAATGTTTAGCTCGTATAAAATAAAATATCGTTTCACAATAACACAGTTTCTTTAAAGAGGAACAACGGTTAGGGACAATGGTGGGGAATTCCACTAGGCAAACAAGCGCGAGTATCACAGCAAACGTTGCCGTCCAGCAGTATTACAATATCGAATAGGCAATGAATACATAAAACTTCAGTGAACACAATGCATAAGATTTGCGAGAAAATACTATAAAGATTGCAAAATGAATAGAATGTATTACATCGGACAATCGAAATATTTTGTGTCAGTAACACATGAACAAAAATTGAAAATTTGTCAAAATGAATGAGAAAGCAATTGAATTGCAAAGATACAAAAAAGGTTTGTTTACTCAGAGATTTAACTGCTTTATGTAAAAATTTTACGCTATATGCGTATTATTACACAATACTATATTACATCTAATCTGTATTAATATCGCAGTCATTCTTGCCAATAGGCCAAACAAAACAGAGCGCCCGGGGATATTTCGCGAACTTGAACGCGTCATGGCCGCATTTCTCTGCGTAACTTTGTATTACGTTACTTAGAACTGCTTTATTAAAACATCTTAATCACTCACAACAACCGGTCAAATCTTTGATTTCCTCTAAACTCGAATAAATTGAACTTCTTGGTGACTACATTTACAGTTCATTAAAATCTTATTATCCACGCATCGGACATATTCAAAGTACATTTATTTGGAGCCAAATTTGTCGGCGCGATCCTTCAGTAACTCATACTTAGCAAAACATTTTCGGGCAAAGTGTTTTGTAACTAAGACAGGTGTAAACTTTCGGGCCAGATTACCATTCTCATTTAAACCACAAATTGACGGAAATTATTCCCACTAACATAAAATTAGAACAAATGTCACAGTGACTTGACACAGACCTGCTCAAAATTAAAATCACTTTACCAAAAGCATTTGTCATGCAGGTACATCAGTCCGAACGCACATGCTCAATGGAAAATCCCACAGTATGACAATTCAGTGGCGCTATTTCAATAAAACTCTTCTACTTAAATTTTCACATGGTAAGAAGTTGATAAGACCCACGCGTATAACGAAAACAACTCGAACACGTGATAGTGGATAGGCTATCACGCTCGCTACGATGGAATTCACTTTTAGGACCTACTAGCAGGTATATGAAACACCTAAACCTCTGATTATTGGAGTTCTGGAACTTCATAAACCTGTCAAAACTTAATTATCATCCCAATTCGGGATGTTGAACACAGCAAATCCCTAACATAACATTGGTTAACTGGAAACGTTTTATAACCGTTGTAAACAGTTATCAGCCAAAACATACGGTGGTCGCTGTTTGCACTGCTTCACTTGCGCTCAATATTTGCCGAAGACGTCAAAATCACCGATGCGTCGCCACGTCAATACAAAAGCTATTGAGGTTGGGGAATTCATTGGTCGTAGTTAGTAACAGACGACGAATGGTCGTGGTGACGTGGTATATGAGAAACGCCGTTTTATTATAAAAACAATTTGTGCCAAAAGTTGTCAAAACAGCAAACATCGCGCCAGAATGTGAAAATAAAATCATGCTATGTTTTGATTTACTTTTAAGACACTGAAGTCTTAATCCTAAAAGTAATCGACTATCTGTTTTTGAAGTTAGTACTACTAATTATGTAGTACAGCCAAAAACAGGGTGAATTTGAAAACTATTTCAAATTGAATCATAGTTTTTCAAGCTGGAATGACGCTCGAATCGCATATAAGAGGCAATTTACTCGACTAGATTTCTTTTTATCGCTTTAAATCGCAGAAATTTGAAAGTGATTGCACTATGTAACTAGTTTTAGACACCGAAATCCGTTATTCGACAACATCTTCATCACCTTCGGCGCAATTTCTTTTTGATTTATATCAGCTCATGAAAATGCCTATTTTCTACATTCACCGCTGGATTTGCCTAAAAATGTTAGTTTTAGTACAAGAATTTTTGTCATTGCAATTCATAAAGCGATTACCAAAAATGAAAATAAAATCAAGGCAACTCCTTTACTAGTTTTGGAATACATTGATTCATACAATGCCTATAAACAATTAAAGGAACGTAAGAGGATTATTTCTTAAATCGTTCAAACGTTGGGCTATTTCTTATTGTTTCGCACGAACCGCGCATTAACGGAAACTTATATGCCCGTTGGAAATTGATGGGAAGCCAATTCAGTTTACAGAAAGCAATTGAAATTCGATTTGAAATGTACAGCAATATTGCTGGAGCAAAATCCCAATCAGAAATAGTATTTTTGTCAAGTTTGAGCCACATATAGACTGCTCCTTGACGGCTATGACCATCGGTTACTCATGCTTGCCCAAAGTTGTTTTGACAATCTTATTCAGAGCTGCTAACATCTACAAAATTCAGTTATCCCAGCCAGGAATTTACTTGGCAAGGGCACAAGGTCAACTATCGCGAAAAAAATATTGATCAAAAACAAAGAATCAACAACATATGTAAGTGCAAACTATATTGTATTTTTCACTAAAATCTGCATTCATATTGCAGCTATTTTTAGCTGTTGGGGGGTTCTTCATAAACAATTTCTCGGTGATAGGGAAATGTTAGGGTGAATGATGCTCCAATCGTCTGCCTCATTGTCGCGTTCATGTTCCCCTCGAACTAAACGGCCCTAAAACGTCATTCATCGCCCATATAAATTTGAAACCACGAAAAACAAAATAAGCAAAGTGATATATATAATGGCGTAGAATTTTCCTACTGTGTAATCAAGCCAAACCCAGTCAGAAATTTTTATAACTAAATTTGTTTTGTTTTTTTAAGGGTCACTGATGGAGTGCGCCGGCTAGGCGCGATCTATCAGTGGCTCATAATTGAAAAAATAAAAATTCTTTCTTCTAAAAGGTCTTTGAGGCAGTTTCACCCGAACTATAATAAGTTGCATGTGATTATTAAGTTTTTATTGAAATTATACTCTGATTTTCGTATTATTAATATGATATTTGGTTCTAGCATCAAAGCTACAAGATCTGATGATCTAAAATTTTAGTCAAAAAATTTGTGTAGATGAAATCTCTTTGTTCCATATTTTCAATTTTATTTGTTCTACTACTTGCTTAATGCACAAAATAACTTAGCTGACAGCGCAGCGGAATTTTTTGCTAGACACAGAAGCGACATTTTCATTCGATCAGCATAATCAACGTAAAGATGCGACCTGTAACGCTAACAGTGTACAGAGCAGAGTAGAACTGTTAACTTTTAAATAGGTATAACAATGAAGTCATTTACGACAAATTCCCGTGGAATATTTTCACTATTGCGTATAGCTATAGACCCCGTATTTCATTTCGTGGCGCATGCTCCACAATTTTACGACTCTGGCGCACTACTAGTGGTACGATACTAGTAATTAATACGAGTATTAATTTTCTGCTTTAGAGAGAGGCGACAGTCACCCAGGTTTGTTAAATTTTATTAAATAAATCCGTCAATGCGCAATATTTTCATTGATTCGCACATAATTCGTATTCTAAACTGTTTTGCAGTAGCTCGAGGAGATATATCACGAACATGTTTCAAACAACAATTTTATTATGTATCTCATAATAGGAAATTTCTAATATTTTTTTTTTGTCAAATCTGACGAAATAATGTTTAAAAAAAGCACGAACAAAAAATATTGAAAACGAGCCACTGATAAACCTCATCGCCTAAGCGAGGGCCGTTTTCGTCTCCAGTTTTACTGAAAACTTAATTTATATACAATTAGTAAATTGCGATGTAAACAAGTTCTTGATATTGTTACAGTTTCAATACGATCTCATTTTGTCAAATATGAACCACAGATGGACAACTCAATACTGGTGTAACCATTGAAAGCTCATAAGTGACTAAACATATTTAGACAAAATTAATCTGATTAGGACAAACACCATAATGAGACATCAAATTTAAAATGAAATAATGTTTAAGAAGAATAATTAGATGAAAACAAATCATAGCATCAAATTATAATATTTAACAGTTCGGTTAGTCATCTTCAACGTGATGTAGAATTATGCAGGCATTTCAGCGAGAAATTCCTAAAATAAAACAAAGTAATTCTTTAATGGTGTTTTTTGTTTTTTTTATTGAAATTCACTCCTAGCAAGACCGAAATCAGTGCCTGAAAGAAACTTACTAACGGTCACTTAATAACAAAGAGCCATGGTGAAGTGCAGTGAATGGTATCTGCCCTGGGCGATGGTAAAACCTCCTATCACTTCTTTGCCTCCTTCTGGTCGCCTCTTACAACGCGCATGAAATACATTGGGGCTATTCTAACGTCCCTACCTTCCGGCCGGTATTAACGAATAATGTATGGTAAAACTTTTCATTGGGTTATAGGAAGATTAAAAGTACTAGAGAGAACATAAAACCAAACAATATTTTTTTTATCATAAATAAAGTTTCCTTTTAACCATATTTGGTGTGAATAACTGCTCAACATCATCGAAGCTCAATCCAATACTTTAATCGATAAGCTAGATTTTCTCTAACGATAAAAGTAACACGCTTCGACCTTACACATTTTACTTCAAATCCCGTTTGTGATGATTATGCAAGTTCAGGTAACCACTGTTTACGTCTTCCTCCATCGTCCACATTTATGTGCAGGAAAAATAATCAATGTGTAGGCTAAAGGCTCACCTTCACACCCGGACCAATGTGCACAAGAAGCATCTATGTTTGTTCCCCATTAGGTTAAGCAGCATTTTCGGCATGTCTCATCTAACCCAATTAATTTTTTTTTGTCAAGCATGAGCCACAGATGGATCGCGCATCAACAAGAATCATGTTTAAACAGACATGTTTCAAACAAACATGTTTAAACAGACTATTTCTCAAATGGAAAGAATAAAGATGAAATAATACCCTTCACCAACCAGAATCATAGCGCCATCTATCGCATAAGGTCGTTTGCCACAGCATTGCATGTTTGGCTATCTTATAATCTGGTTTACTATTGTTAAAACCATATAATATATTTTGTCACATAAGGGTCGCTGATGAATGCTTCGAGGTTACCTCAATAAATTTATCCATGTCGAAGTCTGTTTCGAAGTCTTTGTTTGATGAACTCTTCTTATCTTTTGTAGAAGTTTCATTGTCGTCAACCTATGAAAAACTTGATTACAACAATATAGAAAACTTCTTTAACAGTTAAACAAAATTTTAATAACCTCTAACAAATTTGGCATAATAATATGTAACGTTATCTTAGTACTATCTGTAAATCGCCTGTTCTTACAGCGGAGAGGCCCCCGTTACCATTCCAGCTCACCAACAGGAAATTTCTGCCGTCGTGTTAATTTTGATAGCATAAAATAGCATTATTTTTTGATGTTAAATTGACGTTTATCCAATTAATCAAAAAATAAAATATTTACCAAGGTTTTAGTATTTTCCATTATTTCATCTATAATGTCGCTAATTGGTGTTTCCCGTCCGTCTTCAGAAAATTCATCCTAAATTAAACGTATTTTACAAAAGTTCAATATATTTAAATATCTAGCCATAAATATTCCGTTCGGATATATTTTGGGGAATATGAGTCACTGATGGATCGTGCCGGAAAGGCACGCTCCATCTGTGGGTCATGATCTGTAAAATAGAATTTCTGATTTGGGAAATCAATACCTTTATTTATATTGCAAGCACAGGTATGATATGTTACTAATTTTAATCAATCATTGCAAAAATTATTCATAGGAATCTCATTCTTAAGATTTACCGTAATGTCGTATCAATTCTGATGCGCCAAAGTTGCATTTGTGCGAGGCAGACTTTATTATTTTACAAATCAACTGACCTATTGATTACGTCAAACAAGCTTTGTCAACTGGACGTGGAAATAAATAGCAAATTACTTATTTTGTTTGAAGAAGTTCGCTCGTACTAAGGCCGGAAGCAGCGGAGGAACCAATGCATACCCACTGAATTGGCAAGGAGATACTACTAAATATAATATCAGCAACTACCCTCTAAGCGGTAAATATCCCATAAGAAACAGAACTGTCATCCTGAAGGGCAGCGTGATATCTGCCTATGGTGACAAAAACATCATCTACCATTTAATTGTTTTCTTCTAGTTTCATTTACGACACGCAATAATTACTTTAGAGCTATCCTAAGGGCCATGTTTGCAGTATTCACACAATTGATAAAAAAGTCCCTGATTGACTATTTTTGTTTCGATTCTCATTTGCAATGTTGAAATTTTCATTGATATTGTAGTGAATTGTCGAATGACAAATAAACTATGGAACATAGCAGCTACATGGCAACATCCCAACGTCCGCAAAATTTTCTTGATTGGACTAGCAGTCTGTAGCTCATTTTCCGAAAATTTTACTTTCCCCGCTTTTTTATTCAAAACATCAAAATCAATCGTATTTCCATGTTCAACTCTAATACGCAACGGAATAACAATGTGGACGGATGTAACAATTATTAAGAGCAATATATTCCCGGAGATAATTTGCTTTATCGAACTTTTATATACTGTAATGAAAATCCAGGGAAATAGCCTTTCTTTGACAGTAATTTAACTTTGTAATATTGAAATAAAACGAGTTTTGAAAATCGAGTTTCGGATTTGAGGAATAAATTCAATTACTGTATATGAACAGCAAATTTACTGTCTATTTGTATCAGTGTTTCAGTCATATTTTATAACTCACCAATAAACCATCATCAAAGGAAGAAGTACTTCCTTCAACTGTGTAAGTTGCTCTTGATTCCATCTAAATATATGTGAGGCTATAATATTTTTTAAAACTCATTCTAGATGTTAAAATGGCAACAGGAGCAGAAGAAACAAATATTTCACGCTGTAACAAAGGTGCAGTAAATTTACTGTTCTATCGCAGTAAATGTGTATATCCAAAGTTTGAGATTTATGCAATGTGCAGGAGCTGATGATTGAAACCGCCTCGGCGATGTTTATTGTTTACGCTTACTCCATATTATAAATTTTATTGTTACAAGCTAGGAAAAAGTCGGTACTTTTAACTAAAATCGCCAATACTGTTAGCGATTATATACAAATATACTGTAACAAAAGTATAGTAAATTAACCGGTAAATTGCAGTAATTCCATATTTCCAAAGTTTAAAAACTCCATGTTGATGAGATTTATGCCAAATATGGGCTGTTGATGGAACGCACTTTTGATTTTGATTTTTTTAATACCGACAAGTAAAATTACCGTCAAAGACCGGTCATGTTGTAGCATTTTTGTTACAGTGTGAGAATTAACTCATATGGTGTGGATTAGTGATGGCAACCTAGTAATTTCTTAAACTAGGCAAAATAAAACAATATTACTACAAAACTAGGTAAAGTATTACTAGGTGACCCAGTTTGACATTCAAAACCTAGATTAAAAACTGGTAAACTAGGCAATTGTCGTTATACTGCACCATAGGCACTTTTGATAACTTTGAAGGTTAAAATATTCAAATAGTCTGTTTTGAAAGGTTTTTTCACGATAGTAATTTTACCAGGTAAAATATCAAACAGAAAACTCGCTAAAAGTTAAACTAGGTAAGTTATCTGTTCTTGAAGCTAGGTAAAAGTACTCTGAAAATAAACTCGGTCAACTAGGTACTTTTACCTAGAATTGCCAACAGCAGTCTGGGTGATTATTTTCTTCAAGCGCAAAATAAAAAATATCAATTATATATCCTTCCTTTTTCTAACCTCTCTTGCTACTTCTTTGAGTTCGTCTTTTATTACGTCATCAAGAAAGGAATGACGCCCTTTTCCATCCTGAATAAAAAATTTTGTATATGTATAAAGCACGAAAACAATATGACTAAGCAACATGATTAGGGGTTTTCGAGCTTTCAAAGTGCAGAAATTTTTTTGTATTAAATACATTTAAATTTATTAAATCGATTTTAAAGACCTTTTACAATAAAGATAAAATAGAGATTGTGTACTGGGGATGGGTATTTCAAACACATTCAGCGTGAAAACCAAATTGCGATAAAATTGGATTCAATCATTTTATAGACTATCAAAACTACTTCCATTTGAGCATATCAAGCAAGTTGCGCAAGGAGTAAGATCTGGTACATAAAATTATTTTTCATGAAAATGTCTTTTAAATATTTCAAAAAAAAACTATCATCCCAATTGATGGTAATGTAGGTATTTGGAATGCGTGTAAAATTAGTTGAGCAATCAAATCCTCTAAGAACATGACATTTGGGAACATGGGAATTTTGGCTTTGGAATACTTGGTAAATTTATTTTTACGCCAAAAAACAAGAACATGTCAAATCTTAACCTCATGTTTGAGAAAACAACTCTTTAGGTATCACATCATGGGATTAAATACTAAACTCAAAAATGAACACTCAAACCATTGGGATTTCGCGCTGCGAAAATTATATTTGATATTGTTCAAATAAGCGCCGGAAACCTAGCGTTTAATTCAAACCAGGTAAATAGTAAAATGAATTTTCCACAAAAAGGTAAAGCATTTCTAGCTAACCATTTTTATTTTCAAAACTAGGTAGCACTCTGGTTAGAACAGGCAAATTTAACAATCATTGTTTTATTGCATTTAGATAAATTTAAAAAAAAATAAATTTTTGAATGCTTCACTTAAAATTTTTTTATACCACTAGTATGATAATACTACACTGTAACAAAAGTACAGTAAATTTACTGGTCATTTGCGGTAAATGCATATTTCCAAAATAAAAGTTCGAAAGTTGAAGATATTTATACCAATTATGGACACCTTTGCGGTGCGTTCCATCAACACCCCATATTTTGCCAAAAAGACAATTTTAAATTTTTTTCAATGAAGATTAGTGTCTAATACCAGTGATTTTGTTGCATTTTTTGTGGCAGTGTAGATAAATAGTAGCCTGACTGTTCATAGGACGTTTATCTTTATCCGATGCCAATTCAAAACATATTTACTATTTCGACTGACTGACAATCGAAAAATTTTTGTCAAGACTAATTTTGTTAAACATGGTCACTGATGGACCGCGTAGATGAGACGCGGTGCATTTGTGGCGCATTCTTGACAAAATAAAATGTATGATTGGAACACTACATCAACTTTTTTCTGGTAGTTATGTAAATAAACAACAAAATGGATGCAACTAACCGTAGATGTTGTTGGAGTATCTGAAAAATGGTCAACAACAAATGTCGTCCTTGATTCAATCTGTAATTGGATCACAGAATTCCCGTTTGGTTTTCATTTGTAAATAAATAATCAGTGAACAATCATACTATGTATACAACCAGTTGATTTACTATGTATATACGAGTAATATGCTCGGAGTCGGATGGAAGCATGGATTCAACATAAATACCAAATGTCCCGCTTTTTCCACTATAATTTACTCCCATTATCAAAACCAGAAATCTAAAACTGTCATTAATATTGATATAAATTAACTAAGAATCTTACTCAAAAATGAATTTGTACATTATTTTGTCTTCAAAATATGATAATTCTACTTCATTTCACAAATATTTGTTTTTATGGTATTTGAACAGTTTGAGCTTGTATAATCGATTCGAATAACCGAATCGAATTCCCAGCCCTAGTCGAAAGCAGAGCGTCGAAAAACAAAACATTTCAATGACTAAAGGTTACTACAAAATTTAGTACCAGCAACCGCACTCTGAGCGGAAAACATTTCGAACAGAACTGAGCCAGCATAGTAATGTGTAGTGAGTATTATCTGCCCTGTGCATAATAGTAAAATCATATATCACTTTTTTGTTTCCTTCTTGTCGCCGTCTTACGATACGTATAGAATGCAAGCCGGGGCGAGTATGAAGTCCGCAATTACAGGAATGAGAAGTTATATTATTAATATTATTATTATATCCAGATTTTATCTAAATATTTGACTGTTTATAGGTGCGATTTATAATTATGTTATCACACACAATCATAAAATTAGTTTTTTCACGAATGCGTCTCTCACCGGCACGACTCGCCAATGGCTTTCAATGAAAATTCGTATAAGTTTGTTCAAAACTAACCTCTCTGCTCATATCTCTTTTTCGTTCCATTTTATCTTCTACAGACGTTGATTTTTTCTTACTTTCTTTATTCCGGAACATATTTTGTTGCTTTGAACTAGTTGTAAACATTTATTATAGCGAATCTTTCATAAAGTCTTTCTTCAAACGATTTCATTTGTATCAATAATTTTCTTCAATTGAAATATTTTTCTGCATTTTCTGTCTTTTATGATGTCATAAAATACTTTGTTTTCATTTGTATCCAGATTTTTCTTCAGTTAAAACAATTTCTGCTTTTCTCGCTTTTATGATGTCATAATATACTTTGTAAAATATAATTCTCCTTATCAACCTTTATCAAACGACGGGAATCGTCCTCCAAAACCGTTTCGTTTCATGCTGACTTTCATTTTTTTTTTTTCTTATAGCCACTTCTTTGAGTGGGTCACCCTGTCCAAGGCCCTGTAACAGCAGCCACTTATAGGCGGACAGGGTTACAATTACTGGGAAGATATGATCTTTTCATTTGCGACTATAACGGTCTGCAGTCATATGTATACGAGGAGGCAGGTCAGCAAACCACGGGTCTGTACGGAATGATAATGTACTGCTTTCGGCGGTTATAAGTCGACTTCCACACAGAGAATAATCGAATATTTACCAATACCAAAAATAGTTCATAATTCTTCGATATGTATCATTATTATTATTAATGAGTATGTTATTTTCTGTCTTTTTGACTCTATATGCTTGCATGTATGTTATTGAAAAAAGACTATGTTTCAAAAAAATCGAATTTTTCTTACGAAATTTGTATAAATATTTATTGGGTAAAGGTGATGTCTCATCTTGTGTATCTTTGACAAATACCAGCGACCAATAAAGCACTCTGCGTGCGAAGATGGAACGCGAAGATTCAAACGAAAAACATTGTCAAGAAATTTGGTATTGTAAGATGAAGTGAGAATACTCCACCCCGGACATCTCATTTTTTTCAAATAAATAATTTTCAATTAACGAGCTCAAAGTTTTCCAGCACGATGTTCCATCAATTCCCAGCAATATAGGTTCGAAACTATATAAAATTTCGCATATTCGTTCGTCGTTTCGCGACAGTATATTCGGCACCCATTAAACGAACACTCAATAATTTAATTATCGAAGATCCCCCGCCAATTTATTGAGCTATTAATAGTCAATCATGCAACCAGATTCAAAATATAACCTTAAATAGTGAAATTGGTGGTGGACGAACGAAAAAAAAATTATTTTTTTGGCGAAATTACTGCAAAAGCAACCAGCACATTTCTCCAGTTTTCGCGTGATCTCATGTCTCAAGAAAGGTGGTTATGATGTTGGGCATCGCAATTGAAGAACGCGCTTCTGAGTCCCGGTTCGCTAATCATGCCCACCACTCAAGTCAGGGTGTAATATAATGATGGCAACCCAGTTTTTTCTTCAACTAGGTAAAGTGAAACACATTTATCACAAAACTAGGTAAATTATTACTGGATAACCTAGTTTCACTTCCAAAACTAGATGACACCTTAATTAAAACCAGGTAAGCAGGTAATCGTGGTTTGGGTGCATTTAATACATTTTTAATATATTTCGAGCTTACAATTTTCAAATAGTCTATTTCGAAGGCTTTTTGTAAGTAAAATATGATTTACCTAGTTTTTTAAACTCGGAGCTAGACCCAACGCAGTACATAAAAAACAACCAGTTATAAATGGAAAAGGGCGACTGAAAATATACCACCAACAACTATACTATTCTCGTGAATGCATGAATACGTGAATCTGACGAATACGGGCCAAACTATAAAATAGATTTATCAGAGTCCTTTGCCGTTTACCCAGTCTTGTTACAAATAAATCAATTTCCTGAAAATCCTTCGTTACAAAAGCATGTGTAACTTCCTGGAGTATTTATGCATTCTGCGTTAATACTGCATTGGTGTGTCGTTGAACACTCGTCTTCATCTGCAAACGAAACGAAAATTTTTTTCTAAATGCTAAATTTCAAGATTTTTTTTTAAATTTCAACATTGGATAAATTTGGATTTGTCGCAAATAGGACTATGAACACAGCTAATGAGACTCGTGTCGACTTAAGGCTCCAAAACTATGCTTTGAATTGACTCTTCGACGACGTCCAGAGTAACAAAATACGTAAAAAAATGTTTGTATGTAGGTTGGTCATTTTAGTGTTGGGCAAAAACGAATCATTCGGCATTCGAATTTGATTCGGATAATTTTTCGAATCGGATCGAATCATCAATTCCATATTAACAGCAAATATGCCGCATTTACTATTAAATATTGTCTCAATCATGAAAATTAAATAATTTTTAGTAACAAATTACTAATATTAGCCTAAACAAACGTAAATGGAATGTATTTTCAATTCATATTTCGTGTCTGGGAATAAGAAGTTCATTTTGGCAACACAATACAATCGATTTTGGTCACATTTGACCAAAATCGATTGCATTT
Source organism: Styela plicata (assembly GCA_963675895.2). Lineage (NCBI taxonomy): Eukaryota > Metazoa > Chordata > Ascidiacea > Stolidobranchia > Styelidae > Styela > Styela plicata. The sequence goes on along the minus strand of OZ023151.1, from coordinate 5,258,563 downwards.
TGTCGTTAAAAATAATAATTCCACTTCATTAAGCAAGTTTTTTTGTTCCTATGGCCGATTCACGATTGCTTCGAAGCAATTTTGTTTCGTAGTGATTCGAATTACCGAATCGAATTCCCAACCCTTATATTGCCATACCTGTGCATATGAATCCACTTCCTTCGTATCCTGCATTACATTGACAATAATATGAAGAATACACGGTTATACAGAGCGCGTTCGTGTCGCATAAGTTGTCAGTCGAGCAAATATTGGCATCTGCTAGTTGAACTAAACCAAAAGACAAGTTTCAGTTGACGACATGCCACTGTTGTATCCAATATGTTCATTTTGCATGGACAATGTTAAAATCGATTTCGATTCAAAAATATTCCGAATTACTCATGTTTTTACGTCATGGAATACCATTTTTGCGTTTTTAGCAACTTCCAACTCTCTCTATTAACTAAATCTAATATTCTAATATTCTAAATCTAATATTCAAAAAAAAAACACAATTTCAGATTTCAAAACACCGACAGGCAAAAGGTATAGGTATCGGTACATAGCTAGTTCAAATTTGTATATTCTATATATTGCTTTTTCTATGTTTTTGAAAACCCAATATATTATGTTAAAAGCAACTATTTCGAGTGTTACCATACACAATGTTTAGCACTATTAGGTTTTTTAATTCCATCGCGAATCATATTAATATCTTAAAAATATCAAAGTTTCTTAGTAACGACATTTTGTCTTTCTTGAATTTTGCTCTACAGACAATGCTGGCAGTGGCAAAAAGGAACCAACTAACGACCACCTGTATGCCAAAGTGTTACTACAAAATGTAGTACCAGCAACTGCCTTGCTGGGTTTATATTAGTCCTAAAGGAAACAAAGAAGTGTTCGATGGCTTTACCGCCGCCCAGGGCAGAAACCACTCACTGCACTCAACCATGATGGTTCACTACACTTTATCATAGTAGTTAGGTTATGTTTGGAATGTTTTCCGCTTAGAGTGCAGTTGCTGGTACCATATTGCTCCTATTTGGCCGTTAGTTGCTTAGTTGGGTTTTGGCACTCCTACATCAGAGTGAAATGAATAAAAAAGTAAAAACATTCCATGAAGGGTTGACTCACTATAATTAGGAGTAGTGATTGGCTATCTGCCCTGGGCTAATATAAAACCTAATACTATCCAATACTTCAACCATTGTACATAAATCGCCATGTACATGGAAAAAGTAGAAAACCGTTGAAAAATGTTATATATATATATTTGGGTATACCCAAACGTACATACCCATTTGTAGACCTCCAAATGAAATAAAAATACTTAGATAAAATTCATGCATCTTCATATTTCCTTTTCTTCGAAGAACAATAATGTTGGCAAACCTAGGTAAAAGTTCCTAGTTCCATCAGTTATACCTAGTTTACCGAGTTTATTTTAAAAGAACTTTTACCTAGTTTCAATGTTTGTCCACAACATATGACGTAATCAGAAATTTGATTTTGCCTAGCATGAGCCCCAGATAGCCCGCGCCTCGGCGGCACGATTCATCACTGACTCATACTTAACGAAATATATTTTTTGCAATATTTGATTTTTTTATAATAGCTTTAGCAAAAAAAACGTTTTTCCCATTCCGGTTTGAATATTGATCAAAAGAGTAAAAGATATTTTCTGTTTAGGATTTCGATCAGAGGTAGAGCATTTCCGAAATATTTACCGACGTCGATGCCCCACGTTAGTAGTTGCTACAATTTTTAAATTAACACTGGGAAATTCTACATATTGTCTACATATAGGCATTCGCGTTCGCGTTGGAGCAACAAAAGTATGCCTGCACAAGAATTGATGATTCGAAAAACGATACCGGGCCAATTCATTCAAATTTTGAGTGATTAATGGGTGCGCCAAGCATGATATATAAGTTCACAGAGATTAAATGTATATTCTTTATAAAATTATCATTTCAGTGTAACACAAATTGAATCATACGTATATAAAAATGTTTTTAATAAGCGCTTCGAGCCAAATCCGCAATTGCGTAATATACAGCATATACAGCAAGGAGGGTCATAGCACTGTACACTTTTGATTGACATGGTCTATGTATGGATCATACATAATTAAACATTAAAATTGGCAATTATATCATCCGACAAGATTCACAACACGTATACAGAACTTCCTGTGGTAAATTTTATTTCGCCAAATATGATCTGCTGATGGACCGCGCCCAGTCCATCGGCAGCCAATACTTAACAAATGGAACTTCAGAAAAATATTTGTGACGCGAAATTTTATATCAACTACTTAACCAGTGATAGTACCTAGTAATCATCATTTATAAAATCGTTCTGAGCTCGTTCAACATTTTCAAATATTATTCACAATGAAAAAGATGCCTGTGTTTGGTACAGAGGGACGTTTGCTGTGGATTTTGTTTCAACTATTCTTTTTATTTATAAATAGATGTATTTTACATGTTAAGGGTAAGTATATTTATAACGAAAAATATTTGAGATATCAAGATGTGAACCGCTGACTGATTTTTTCGTGTGTTTTTGTGACTTCGGGTGGATATTCGAATGTTGTTTCCACGATAATTTAATTTTTTTTATAGCCACTTCTTAGAGTGGATCGCCCTGTCCAAGGCCCTGTAACAGCGGCCACTTATAGACGAAATAATAACAAAATTAAAATGAAATCCGATTCGATAAGATTTAATGTGGGTACGATCTTCAAAATATACTAGCATACTTTCTACTTGTCGTAAGAGGCGATTTAAAGGATCATCGTTGAGGACAGATACCACTTATTGGCAAGATCAGTTCTGTGTGGGATGTTTTCAGCTCAGAGTGTAGTATTGTTTTAAACTAGGTAATGTATTACTAAAGCATTTTGAGGTTAAAATATTCAAATAGTTTATTTTGAAAGCTTTTTTTAAATAAAATATAAGTTGCCTAGATTTTTATACTAGGTACCTAGTTTTTCACAACCAGGCACGCAGTCGAAAAATAGGTAAATTTAACGAGTTTACTTAGTAAATTTACTAGATAAAATATTAAACAGAAAACCCGGTAAAAGTTAATCTAGGTAAGTTATCTGTTCTTGAAACTAGGTAAAGGTACTTTGAAAATGAAATAATTTTGGTAATCTGAGTATACTATGTAATCCAAGTACTTTTACCTAGAACTGCAACATTAATCAAAACCCCTCTCCGATCTCGGTTTATAACTCATAAACTATAAATTTTTATTAATATTATGCAGGTCAAAATACCTGCTCATTGGCAATGGTATGCAATAACTGGACTACATTAAAATGGAAAACATATGACATGGACAATCCGTCACCATGTAGAAGAAAGGTAAAATCCTGTATCCATTTATCCGTATAAAGAAGATAATTACACTGTAATAACTGTTAAATGTAACGCTCTTGCTTTTCAAAGAAATGTACGCGTCGAACGCGTAGGAAAGTTTTTTTTTTAAATATAATGTGTATAACTCTGTGTGATCAACTACTGTACAGTGCATTTAAAAAAAAAACGAATTTCTACTCAGCAGTTGTTGTTGAGACAAAACAACAAATTGAAGCGCTTTTGGCGTTGGCATCTGTCAATGATAAATGCTCATACTGTATACACCTCGAAAAATGATTAGACACGCATCTTTTTCTTAAGCATGCGCCACCGATAGATCGCGCCGCCAAGGCGCGGTCTATCTGTGGCCCATGCGTGACAAAGTAATACTTCCGAATATAATTTGGCAAAATATGTTTCAACTCGGTGGAACATTTCTGGTTATTGTTGTAATATAGTACATTAATTTCTATCATATATTTTTAAAACAGGCTATGGAAAAGGCCATTAGAACAATCTACTTTAAAGAATTTCAAGATCTTGAAGGTGACGTTTTTTTTATTATTCAATTCCATCCGATATTATCAAGTTTTAGCGATGTATAAACTTCTAAACAATATGGTTACGATTTATACTTATCAAAGCTTAGGTACGTTTCAAGATTAACAAAAGACTAACATTCATAAATATCGTCTGTAATTTCCATCAATATAAAAAGTTATGTAGTCCAATAAGTTGAAGGGATTCTTTAGCTGTAACCATTTAACGCGTCGTATTAGTCGAATAAAGTTAAAGTAGAAAAACCAAAAAACAGTAAACTGGATGTAACTTTTCAGTCCATTTTATTCAATTATTTTATTTGTAGCAGCGACTTTTTCGAGCTGGGCAAATTGATTTGATGCTTCGAATTCGGTCCAGAGCACAACTTATTCGAATTATTCGCGAAGCGTTCATAGAAATACCATCTTTCTAATATAGTGGAATTTTCACTTTTAACGACAAAATGCAATCGATTTCGGTCAAATTTAATCAAAACAGATTGCATTATGCAGCTGAAATATAAAAATTTTCCGCTTTTAGACATGGTTGTAAATTGAAAATACATTGCTTTCAAGTCTGTTTATGCTAATATCAGTAGTTTCTAACTATAATTTTCCTGATATTGATGATGGCTCCATACAATTTGCAATAGTAAAAATTAGATATTTCTTATTTAAAGGAATAGGATATATGATTTGATCCGATTCGAAAAAATTATTCGAATTAGATACGAATATCAAATGATTCGGTTTTGTCCATCACTAAGACTATAATAAGGTTCGGGTCATGATATGAATAATTTATTCTCGTTTTGTTTAGTTCGAATGCAGAAATTGAACAAAGAACAGAACTCTACGGCGAATAGAATCAGAAATATACAAATATCTCGAGGTAGGAAGTATTAACACGGTGTAAATTTAATCACATACTTCTTTGTAACTTTCGGGAGATTAGTCCCTTTTCGAGCGGGTGCAGGCAAGTACCAGCGGATGCAATTTTAAAGTGTTCCGCACACAAACAAGTGTCATAAAGGTTGAACTGAATTAAATTCGTTGCACATAAATACCTGTATTATTTTTACATTAATGATAACGTTTAGATATTGATGAATGTCAAATGAAGAAACACAGTTGTAGTCCATATGCAATCTGCAATAATACGATTCTATCATACACTTGTACGTGTTTCAACGGTTTTGATGGAAACGGATACAACTGTACAGGTCTGTGTCAACTTCAAAAATGTGATAAAATCGTCATTCTGTGACGGGAATTTGACTTGTTGATATTGAAATCAGTCAATCACTCGACCAAGGGTGTGGCCATTAATAGTCTGTACCATTACATCAAATACTTCTAACTTTTAAAGTATTAAATTAATGTAAGTGTAAATTTACTCCACTTCTGCCTCAGTGTAAATATATCTAACATTTGAGTGACGCTGATATAGTTTTTACCTATGGAAGCATTCATCTGCTTGGAAGGTGGGATGGGACCGCATGTCTTCATATGGTATAAGTGCTATCTACTAAAATAAATTCAAATCGAATCTTCTTGAATATGATCCTAATAAAAAAACTCATTTCCAATTTATTTACAATACCAAAAACACATTTATTGTTCAAATTCGAGCAATATATAAAAGAACGAAAAGCGCATATTGATTTTACGACGGGGCACAATAAAATTTGCAAAGGAATCATAAAAAATCATCAAATAGCCAAATAAGCTCGAAATGTTCAACAATGACTGAACTTGTTTTAAAATGTTTAATGAAATGCTGAAATGGTTTGAAATTCTCCGAAATGAAAACGCTTTTTACTTCTATTCAGATTCAAAATGAGCAAAGTTTCTTGCGCTTCTGGTGGGCATCATATATTTCTTCGTTCGATTTTTTTTTGGGGAATTTTTTTACGTGACTCAACTAAACTATAATTTAGGTTTTTTTTGTGTGAGAGCACCCCCTTCCTCTTTCATTAAATTAGAACCGAAAGCGCATTTGATTTTATAGAATGTATCGATTTTTTTGAATTTTTTCACTGCGTCACCACGGCTGATCGCATATCAGAAATTTTATTTTGTCAAGCATTCTTCACTGATGGACCGCGTCTCATCGACGCGGTCCATGAGTGACCCATACTTAACAAACATTATTTGATGAAATTTTCGATAGGGATGTGAGATGGGATTTAAACGTGATGGAACGATAGCGTGGAGGTAGCAATTAATAATCGACCCGATGACATGAAACCAAGTGACATGTTATAACAAATTCATACTTAAATAAAGTTTTAGAAATTTTGTACTTACCCTGCTAAACCTATTGTGGATCGTGGGTTGATGCAGGATCTACGTACAGGTGACGCATGGACTGCCTCATCAAGTTACACAAAGAGAATTTCCTTTTTGAATGAGATTATTTTCGCATGTCATTAAAATAGATTACTATCACAACGGAAGTTTATTCGAATTGACCCTAAAAGGCTGATTTTACCTATTACAGAACCATAAGCTTGGTGTAAAAGCTACCAATACATATAAATAATACGATAACAGTCTTTTTGGAGCCTATTCTTTAAGATTGATTTAATGTATCTAAACGTCCGTCATCCAAGAGAGCTTCTAATCAAATAGAAAAATACACAATATCCCAAAATTAAAGTCGTTGAAGCCTTGCTTATATCTTTAATATTACTTCATAATATTGTACTATTGTCAATCTGATGGTGGTACTCTTTAGTACGTCGTAAAACAAATGAATGGTTACGAAATATGTCAAAATGTCACCGTTCTTGGTATTTATTTTTCTTTAAGATATCAATGAATGTGAAGTTGGTATACATCGATGTCAACCGAACGCAGAATGTATCAATAATGCTGGATCGTACGAATGTCTGTGTAAATATGGATTCTCAGGAAATGGATTTAACTGTTCGGGTACATTTATTTTGAATAGGTTTAGTAACCTGAACAACTCCACTAAAAAGTACTTTGATATTTGTGGGGCAAAATTTTTGTTTAATTTTTTTTCATTTAATCATGTATCTCATATTTCCCTCCGCCATACTTTCTTCCGTGATACTCTCACGGAAAAAAATTCTGACTTGAGTGCACAAGATCCACTCACTATTAGTTAGGTAGTTTTAGTAGTTGTTGTATGGGTAATTGGGTATATGTCGTGTGGATATAGACAAGATAAAAAAAAAACATTTCCAAGAAAAAACAATAAAAGAAACTAATACAACTACCAAAAAGTGTTTTGTTATTTTCCTGATTAGATGCGAAAAAGTATTGTTTTTCTTACAGACGTGAATGAGTGTGAAGAGGGAAATAATTGCAGTAATTTGGCAACTTGCAATAATACCATTGGCTCGTACAGATGTGCTTGTGATACTGGCTATACTGGGAATGGATACAATTGCGCAGGTATCAACTTTTACTGTACTTTCCATTTTCAGCAAAGCAACCGTGAATTGTTGAGAAAATGCAATGTAAAAAATACAATGTCCATTTAACCATCCGGTAATAATAATAAAATCGCATCCATCTATTTTTTTGATGTTTTAGTTACAAATTATGAAATAATTCTCTCAAACCTCCTTTCTTAATTCCTTGACTGAGGTAAACGATACTTTCAGTCGACGCCATTACATAGGATTGTAAAGCTTCAAATGACCTTCCGAGAATACTGACCCCCTTAGCTTTCGGGTGACCGTCGGTAATAGATCTTGATCAGGGTGATCAACTCAACCGATTGGGTGTAAGAAAAGCTTTGAGTAAAGAGTTCAATGAAGCCATTAAATATAAACAAAACGTACATTTTCTGATATTTTTCAGATATTAACGAATGCGAAAAGAATTTAGACGATTGTCATGCAAACTCTGGGTGTAACAACACTGCTGGATCTTATGAATGTTCTTGTGAATCTGGATTCTCAGGAGATGGTTTTGATTGTTCTGGTAAGCCACACACTACTTGTTCATGTACATCTTAACCCAATGTTATTTTTAGCGACGTATCGGTATCGAAAGTGGGGACTAAATATTCATTAATAGCATTGCTATTTGTGCATCTACCAAAAGAAGTCGATAAGGTACGTTTTAGATACGCCCTGTAAATGCGAGAATCGTGAGTGCCCATACATATTTCTTGCGTGTCGCAAAGAGCGACTAAAACGAGACAAATAATTGGAGGTTTTTACAATCACCCATGACATATCACTCATCACACTTTATTATAGCGATCCAGTCCTACTAGGGGTGTTTCTCAATCAGAGTGCAGTTGCTCGTGCTATATTTTTAAGTAGCCTTTTGCAATAAATGTGGCAGTTAGTTGGTGTCTTTTTCGTGTTAATGCTGACCTCGCATAGATGCTTGATCGTTTCACCACCGGGCGTGCCCTTCAGCAAGGCACTTCGCGAGTAGCGGTAACATAGAGCAGATACACATTCACTACAAAGTTCCGTGCCCAACGGTTGTTGGGTATAAGCCCCCGGTAGGTTCACGGACAGGCCATAGCAAATAATTCGTAAACGATCAAAAAAAAATGAAAAATAAAAAGGGATAGGCCGGCTCTGTGGCTCAGTCGTTTAGGCGCGATCGTTTAGTCCGGAAGGCCGGTGCTTCGATGCTTGACCGTTTCACCATCGGGCGTGCCCTTCGTGGAACAGATACATAGTCGCTACAAAGGTCCGTGCCTAACGGTTGTTGGGTATAAGTCGCTAGGTTCACGGACAGGCCATAGCAAATAATTCCAAAACGCTAAAAAAAATAAAAAAAAATAAATAAAAAGTGATACTGAGTGATTTAAGTAATTTATTTCTAAAAGCATATATCTGAAAAAATCTGTGGAAAAAGATTCACCGACTATAACTTTCATTCGTATAATTGATTAAGTTGAAAAATACGATATAACGATACGATCAACGATATAATATATGTTTCAATATCGACTTTGTCCCTAAACTGCTCTTCGGATTTTCTTAGATACCTGCATGATAAAACCTTATTTTAACCAAATTTATTAAAAAAAATAGATTAACGAGTTTCAGTATTATTAGTATTGCTGGGCGGATTTTTCTAAACTCAGGTGTCATGAACTAAATTTACCAAAATGGAAGCGCTTATTTGTAGAGCTGGACAAAACCGAATCATCTGGAATCTAAATGCGATTCTCTAATCCCGTCTAATTAACGACCGGTCCGTTTACTCGCCTATCAAAACATTAAAATTTATACAGCTTGTATTTAAGTTCCACTTCCACATTTTGCTAGTTTTTGTTACTACCCTGCCAGAAAAAATGGAATGAAAAAAGCTTTTGTTAAGCACAGGGCATTGATGGAAAGCGCCGTCGAGGCGCGAGCTATCTGCGACTTATGCTAAAGAAAATTTTATTTGTGATTGGTTCTGACCGATTCATAACTGATTCGAATAATTTGTGTTTTGAAACGCTGGATTTAATTCCCCAGCCCTACTTGTCACAATGTTTAAATATTGAATGTTTAAATTCATTATTTTAAAGACATTGATGAATGCAGGATGAGTTTGCACCAATGTAGTCCGAATGCTGATTGTAACAACAGTATTGGATCGTATGAATGTACTTGCAAAACTGGATTCTTTAGGAATGGCACTGAATGTGAAGGTAATTCTATTGCGCCTAACCAAGAAATTATTCCATTAAAGTTCTTGCAATGCAGTTTAAGGAAAGTGTAACCAATTACAAAAAAGTCATTAAAAAATCACAATGGTCTGCGAAATAGTATCTATGTATATAACTATTATTTGATAAATATATATAATAAAATTTATTCAAAATCAAGCAAAGGTGGCCTATTTTAAAAGTGCTATGAATTAAGTGCACCATCTCAAGTCCAATCTTGCAGTTGGCTTTAAAATTATTGTCTATGGTCAGTTGGTCATAATTTATTTCTTAGCATGATATTAAAGCACACACTTGTCATTGTAGTCATTCTGCACCTTTTGCCGAGAAAAACAAACTTTTGCCTAAAAAAATGTTATCAATTTCGTATATTTTAATCTTTTAATCTATTTATGTTGTAGACGTAAACGAGTGCAAAGCCAAAAATGAATGTAGTGATTTTGCAACATGTACTAATCTCGATGGATCATACACCTGTTCTTGTGAAACGGGCTATTCTGGAGATGGACACATGTGCTCAGGTATCATATCATCGAAGTTTATCATAGTAATTTAACACAGGCACTGATCGCAGAAGGCTTTGTCATTCAATCGCGTGATTGAACAAGGACCATTTATTTAAATGAGAATTCGCCTTTGATATAAAGTTCATCAAATCATTGCACCTTTGTTATAAATTTTAGGGCTAGGCAAAACCGAATTATTTGGAATTCGAATCTGATTCGAATAATTTTTTCGGATCGGATCAAATCACAAATTTCATGTAAATAACAAATATCCCATTATTACTATTACAACTTGTCTTCATTGTGAAAATCAAGAAATTTATAGCTTATAGTGTGCTTTCAATTTACACTATATGTCCAAGAGCAACAATTTTCATATTTTAGCGACAAAATATAATCGATTTTGGTCAAATTTAACCAAAATCGATTGCATTTTGTCGATAAAAATGTAAAATATCAGTTCGATCAGCAAGTTTTTGTTCCCAATGACCGATTCCCGATTGATTCGAATAATCTGTGCTTCGAATCGATTCGAATCACCGAATCGAATTGCCCAGCCCTAGACTTATAGTTCAAGTAAAATCTTGAATTTTTTGTCAAATTGTTTTAAGTGTTGGGACGAAGGTTAGCGGAACTATTAATTTTTGAGTATAATACTCGTCTATGCTTTTATAGTTAATTATAATGTTCAAAAATTGGTGATCAAATGTAACATCAACAATGCTTTTTCATTCAAACATGTGTACATAACAATGCAGAAATTTTTTCAGAATAATAAAAAATCCTGTTTTATGTTATTTCAAGATATTGACGAATGCGAAAACAATTTTCATCGGTGTAGTTCGGATGCTGAATGTATCAACAATGTGGGATCGTATGATTGCGAGTGCAAAACTGGATTCTTCGGCAGTGGCTGGGAATGTTCAGGTACAAAACCCAATTAGAAAAATGATGTCAAAAGATGTTTTGTCAGGCATGGGCTAGTGATGGAATGCGCCGTGATCGCGCGGTCCATCTGTGGCACACGATTGTCATTGTAGTCATTGTAATCATTCTGCACCTTTTGCCGAGAAAAACAAACTTTTGCCTAAAAAAATGTTATCAATTTCGTTATTTCAATATTTTAACCTATTTATGTTGCAGACGTAAACGAGTGCAAAGCCAAAAATGACTGTAGTGATTTTGCAACATGTACTAATCTCGATGGATCATACACCTGTTCTTGTAAAACGGGCTATTCTGGAGATGGACACATGTGCTCAGGTATCATATCATCGAAGTTTATCATAGTAATTTAACACAGGCACCGATCGCAAAAAGCTTTGTCATTCAATCGCGTGATTTTTTCGAATCGGATCAAATCACAAATTTCATGTAAATAACAAATATCCCATTATTAGTATTACAACTTGTCTCCATTGTGAAAATCAAGAAATTTATAGCTTATAGTGTGCTTTCAATTTACACTATATGTCCAAGAGCAACAATTTTCATATTTTAGCGACAAAATATAATCGATTTTGGTCAAATTTTTGTTCCCAGTGACCGATTCCCGATTGATTCGAATAATCTGTGTTTCGAATCGATTCGAATCACCTAATCGAATTGCCCAGCCCTAGACTGATAGTTCAAGTAAAATCTTGAATTTTTTGTCAAATTATTTTAAGTGTTGGGACGAAGATTAGCGGAACTATAAATTTTTGAGTATAATACTCGTCTATGCTTTCATAGTTAATTATAATGTTCAAAAATTGGTGATCAAATGTAACATCAACAATGCTTTTTCATTCAAACATGTGTACATAACAATGCAGAAATTTTTTCAGAATAATAAAAAAATCCTGTTTTATGTTATTTCAAGATATTGACGAATGCGAAAACAATTTTCATCGGTGTAGTTCGGATGCTGAATGTATCAACAATGTGGGATCGTATGATTGCGAGTGCAAAACCGGATTCTTCGGCAGTGGCTGGGAATGTTCAGGTACAAAACCCAATTAGAAAAATGATGTCAAAATATGTTTTGTCAGGCATGAGCTAATGATGGAATGCGCCGTGATCGCGCGGTCCATCTGTGGCACACGATTGTCATTGTAGTCATTGTAATCATTCTGCACATTTTGCCGAGAAAAACAAACTTTTGCCTAAAAAATGTTATCAATTTCGTTATTTCAATATTTTAACCTATTTATGTTGCAGACGTAAACGAGTGCAAAGCCAAAAATGACTGTAGTGATTTTGCAACATGTACTAATCTCGATGGATCATACACCTGTTCTTGTATAACGGGCTATTCTGGAGATGGACACATGTGCTCAGGTATCATATCATCGAAGTTTATCATAGTAATTTAACACAGGCACCGATCGCAAAAAGCTTTGTCATTCAATCGCGTGATTTTTTCGAATCGGATCAAATCACAAATTTCATGTAAATAACAAATATCCCATTATTAGTATTACAACTTTGTCTCCATTGTGAAAATCAAGAAATTTATAGCTTATAGTGTGCTTTCAATTTACACTATATGTCCAAGAGCAACAATTTTCATATTTTAGCGACAAAATATATTCGATTTTGGTCAAATTTTTGTTCCCAATGACCGATTCCCGATTGATTCGAATAATCTGTGTTTCGAATCGATTCGAATCACCGAATCGAATTGCCCAGCCCTAGACTGATAGTTCAAGTAAAATTTTGAATTTTTTGTCAAATTATTTTAAGTGTTGGGACGGAGATTAGCGGAACTATAAATTTTTGAGTATAATACTCGTCTATGCTTTCATAGTTAATTATAATGTTCAAAAATTGGTGATCAAATGTAACATCAACAATGCTTTTTCATTCAAACATGTGTACATAACAATGCAGAAATTTTTTCAGAATAATAAAAAAATCCTGTTTTATGTTATTTCAAGATATTGACGAATGCGAAAACAATTTTCATCGGTGTAGTTCGGATGCTGAATGTATCAACAATGTGGGATCGTATGATTGCGAGTGCAAAACTGGATTCTTCGGCAGTGGCTGGGAATGTTCAGGTACAAAACCCAATCAGAAAAATGACGTCAAAATGTGTTTTGTCAGGCATGGGCTAATGATGGAATGCGCCGTGATCGCGCGGTCCATCTGTGGCACACGATTGTCATTGTAGTCATTGTAATCATTCTGCACCTTTTGCAGAGAAAAACAAACTTTTGCCTAAAAAATGTTATCAATTTCGTTATTTCAATATTTTAACCTATTTATGTTGCAGATGTAAACGAGTGCAAAGCCAAAAATGACTGTAGTGATTTTGCAACATGTACTAATCTCGATGGATCATACACCTGTTCTTGTAAAACGGGCTATTCTGGAGATGGATACATGTGCTCAGGTATCATATCATCGAAGTTTATCATAGTAATTTAACACAGGCACCGATCGCAAAAAGCTTTATCATTCAATCGCGTGATTTTTTCGAATCGGATCAAATCACAAATTTCATGTAAATAACAAATATCCCAATATTAGTATTACAACTTGTCTCCATTGTGAAAATCAAGAAATTTATAGCTTATAGTGTGCTTTCAATTTACACTATATGTCCAAGAGCAATAATTTTCATATTTTAGCGACAAAATATAATCGATTCTGGTCAAATTTTTGTTCCCAATGACGATTCCCGATTGATTCGAATAATCTGTGTTTCGAATCGATTCGAATCACCTAATAGAATTGCCCAGCCCTAGACTGATAGTTCAAGTAAAATCTTGAATTTTTTGTCAAATTATTTTAAGTGTTGGGACGAAGATTAGCGGAACTATTAATTTTTGAGTATAATACTCGTCTATGCTTTCATAGTTAATTATAATGTTCAAAAATTGGTGATCAAATGTAACATCAACAATGCTTTTTCATACAAACATGTGTACATAACAATGCAGAAATTTTTTCAGAATAATAAAAAAATCCGGTTTTATGTTATTTCAAGATATTGACGAATGCGAAAACAATTTTCATCGGTGTAGTTCGGATGCTGAATGTATCAACAATGTAGGATCGTATGATTGCGAGTGCAAAACTGGATTTTTCGGCAGTGGCTGGGAATGTTCAGGTACAAAACCAAATTAGAAAAAATGATGTCAAAATATGTTTTGTCAGGCATGGGCTAATGATGGAATGCGCCGTGATCGCGCGGTCCATCTGTGGCACACGATTGTCATTGTAGTCTTTGTAATCATTCTGCACATTTTGCCGAGAAAAACAAACTTTTGCCTAAAAAAATGTTATCAATTACGTTATTTCAATATTTTAACCTATTTATGTTGTAGACGTAAACGAGTGCAAAGCCAAAAATGACTGTAGTGATTTTGCAACATGTACTAATCTCGATGGATCATACACCTGTTCTTGTGAAACGGGCTATTCTGGAGATGGACACATGTGCTCAGGTATCATATCATCGAAGTTTATCATAGTAATTTAACACAGGCACTGATCGCAAAAGGCTTTGTCATTCAATCGCGTGATTGAACAAAGAGGGCACCATTTATTTATATAGGAATTAGCCTTTGATATAAAATTCTTCAATTCCTTGTACCTTTGTTACGAATTTTAGTGCTGCGCAAAACTAGGAGCAACAATTTTCATGTATTAGCGACAAAATATAATGGATTTTGGTCAAATTTGACCAAAATCAATTGCATTTTGTCGTTAAAAATGAAAACTTCTACTTCGTTCACACAAGTTTTTGTTCCTATGACCAATTCCCGATTGATTCGAATAATCTGTGCTTCGAATCACCGAATCGGATTGCCCAGTCCCAGAATTATAATTCAAGTAAAATCTTGAATTTTTTTGTCAAATTGTTTTAAGTGTTGGGACGAAGATTAGCGGAACTATTAATTTTTGAGTATAATACTCGTCTATGCTTTTAAAGTTAATTATAATGTTCAAAAATTGGTGATCAAATGTAACATCAACAATGCTTTTTCATACAAACATGTGTACATAACAATGCAGAAATTTTTTCAGAATAATAAAAAAATCCGGTTTTATGTTATTTCAAGATATTGACGAATGCGAAAACAATTTTCATCGGTGTAGTTCGGATGCTGAATGTATCAACAATGCGGGATCGTATGATTGCGAGTGCAAAACTGGATTCTTTGGCAGTGGCTTGGAATGTTCAGGTAGGTAGCAGAAGAAAGTACAAATCCCCTAAAAAAATCTTCTTAGGGTACACTTTTATGGCATTATAATACGGAGTCGATTTAGTTTTCGAGTGAGCGTCACAATGACATTGCAGGTTTGATAAACAGCAATGAAAATGTAAATAATATGATGGATTAGTAATTTGGAGTATTTTTTTTTTAATTTTTTATGTTTTTATGTTTTTTATGTCACATTATTTGTATGTAAATAATATGATGGATTAGTAATTTGGAGTATTTTTTTTTTTTAATTTTTTAAAACTCATATGATAGGAGCTAAATCAGGACGTTACTCGGAACTTACCACTGCAGTATTCCAGTAAGACTAAATATCAATTCGATACGAAGAGAGTATGGTAACTTGTCTAGTAATTAATTTTAGATATAGAGCTGGACTATTTAAATTGGAAATTCGAATCGATTCGAAGTGCGAACTATTGATATCATTAGGACTTGGATATAGGAACAAGAACTCGTGAAACAAAATAGAATTATCATTTTTCCAATATTACATTTTGTTACAAATTTATTGGTGCTCTGAAAGATGGCGTGTGAAATGATGATAGTTTGTTCGTATAGAACAAATGCCATGATTATCCTTTAAAAGTTTATCTAACTTTTACATTAAGTTTGTTAGAATTTACTGTTTATTCGTTTAGATATTATTGAATGTGAAGGACAAAACGTCTGCGACAGAAATGCAGTTTGTACCAATCAAATTGGGTCCTACAGTTGTAGTTGCAACCATGGCTTTAACGGTAATGGAGCATCTTGTTCAGGTAATATTTGATAGTCTAGTAGATACTTGATCAAAGTACAATAATAACAGTATTTGAAAACTGATAAATGAGAAAAGGAATGTATTCTCAGCCGGTTTAAATAAAAATTCAGCGATTATTTCCAAGGTTTTTGCTTAAGGTGAGGTATACTTACATAAACACACAGGTTATTTGGACATGCCAAAGTCCCGTTTATTGCTGTTATTGCTATCACACAATTTTTTTTGTTCGATGTACATATTTTTTTTTTATAGCCACTTCTTTGAGTGGATCACCCTGTCCAAGGCCCTGTAACAGCGGCCACTTATAGGCGGACAGGGTTACAATTACTGGAAAGATATGATCTTTTCCTGTTCGGCTTAGCCTACCCAAGTTATTACACCCTGGGTTGAGTGGTGGGCATGGATAAGCGAGCCGGACTCGCCGGGGCTCGAACCCGAGGTCTTCAACCTGCGATGCCAACATGTTTACCACTAGGCCATCGCGCCCACATAACACCTTGCCTAGAGTCAATGTGTGCGGAAAGTGCTTGAAGGGGACATACAAATAGAGAGTCAATTTTTTAACGACAATTTGTGCGACGCAGGCGAGAGGGAAATTTAGCCTATTTTAAAGATATTTTTATTAAAATTTTAAAAAATTTTGGGGGACTGTCCCTCCACCTTCAAAAAATGTAGGGAAGGGCACGTCCCCGGTTCTGCCATCGGTGCCAAGAGTAGGTATTTGTGATAAGGTAATACCAATTCGAAATGCCTCTTTAGTAGGAAAATCCTATTAAAATAAGCATTGAATAATATGGTGGAATGCGTGCATTAATATTTAACATCGAAGTATATTTCAACAGATATAAACGAATGTAATATTTACAATATATGTGGTTATCATGGAAAATGTACAAACAATCATGGTTCATATACATGCGGTTGTGTGGATGGATTTTATAGATCAGGATCAACATGTTATGGTAAGAACGTCTTTATATTCTAATTACTAGTCCCTCCTGCATAGCTCAATTGCTAAAATCGTTAGGAATAATCTTCGATCTCTATTTCTCCAATGATGTGGGTTTGCATTTCGCGGGAAATGATTATATGGGAGAGGAATCCTGCCGATACCTCGCCGACGCACTATGGTTCTGTTACGGCTGTATTCACTAACCTTAGCAATGCATAGAAAAATCTGTAAATGGCGCTTCCCTAGCTTTTTATACTGGGCATAACTCGTCCCAAAGATTTTGATTCTATTTTGTTTTCTATTTGTCCCGAATCGGAGTTGGTTAAACTCTAGTTTATTGTCAGGAATGTCGATAGTTCGATGCTTTCCCGTATCACCACCGAGCTGGCCTTCCGCCAAGACAATTTGCGGTTAGCTGTAGTGCGTAATATATGTATATACAGTCATTACAAAGTCCTTGCCCAACATTTGTTGGATATAACCGCAGCAAATTCTTTGAAAACCAAAAACGACCTTGTAGGGACAAGAAGGAGCTGTCAAGAAGGAGAATATATTATATATAACTTATTATATATATACAAAAGCACAACGTCAAATGAAGACATTACATTTATACTAAAGAAATCCACATTGGCACAGCCGTTGAATACGATAAAATATTCCCCGAGTATGTATTAATATTTTAATGCAAAAAATACTTTCAATGCAAACAGATACAGATGAATGTAGTATTTATAATATATGTGGTAATCATGGGAGATGTACAAACAGTTATGGTTCATATACATGCAGTTGTGTGGCAGGATTTTCTAGATCAGGATCAGCATGTTACGGTAAGAAAAAGTCTACATAGAACTGTTAATTCGACAATCTTTTAAACCAAATTCGGGAACTCTCTTCTGTGACCATAATTGGTATCCCATCATTGATTAGAATTGGAAAGACATTGATAGGTAGTTATTCGTCTCGAAACCTGAATCGTCATTCGCGAGTAGGGGTGGGCAAAACCGAATCATTCGGAATTCAAATCTGATTGGAATAATAGTTCTATGAAAATAACAAACATCCCATTATTACCATTACAACTTTTTTCCATTGTGAAAATCGAGAATTCTACAGATTAAAGTGTATTTTTAAATCACACTTCATGTCTAAGAACACCCATTTTTACATTTTAACGACAAAATATAATCAAATTTGACCAAAATTGTTGTTAAAAATTAAAATTGCAGTAATTTTATTGCCTGTTAGGAGAACAGTATTAACGGAATTTATACCAAGTGTGGGTTGTTGAAGGACAGCGCCTCAAGCGGCGTATTCGTTAAACACCCCCCTATTGGTCGAAAGTCGATTTCATAGTTTTTTTCAACATTACTCGGTAAAATTACTATCAAAATAGCGTTTATACAGCATTTTTGTTGCAATGTTTTGAATGCAACCGTTGTTAAATAAAGTTGGGTCACGCCGTATAACAACAACTCAAAAAGCCCATGCGGGATATGAGAGTGAGAACGTCCACGTCGTCTTACCCAAATCTTCAGTTAGAATAAAAATTGAAAAT
The DNA here is from genome assembly GCA_963675895.2 of Styela plicata. Classification (NCBI taxonomy): domain Eukaryota; kingdom Metazoa; phylum Chordata; class Ascidiacea; order Stolidobranchia; family Styelidae; genus Styela; species Styela plicata. Next base: position 5,240,014 of record OZ023151.1, on the reverse strand, counting down.
ACAAATTCATCAAGACAACGTTGCACTGTAGGAAATTTCTCTAGATATCGATGAATGCGAGGCGTCGTGGAAGAATGCTTGTCATCAAAGCGCCATATGCTACAACACTGAGGGATCTTATCATTGTTCTTGCGGGTCAGATTTTGTTGGCGATGGCATTACATGCACAGGTGAGCCTTGGTTGCACTGTAACAAAAGTACAGTAAATTTACTGGTCATTTGCAGTAATTGTGTATTTCCAAAGTTAAAAAACTTTATGTTAATAAGATTTACGCCAACTATGGAGGTGCGTTCCATAAACACCCCATATTTGGCCAAAAAAGCCAATTTCAAATTGTTTTCAATACCGTCAAGTAATATTACTGTCAAAGACCAGTGATTTTGTTGCATTTTTTGTTAGAATGTACTGTAAAAACCCCGCATTAGCGCTTTCTAGTCCTGCAGAAGCGAACTGCTCCAACCTAAATACCTAGGTTGTCGTAAAATGCGAGGTAATGGAAACCAAGGAGTGTCAGATGGTTTTACTATTGTCCAGGGTGAATATACCTCATTTCACTTTTCATCAGTGACGTATGCTTAACAAAATATTTTTTTTCTAATTTTCCGACCTGGAACAAGAACCAAAACTTGCATATAAAGTTGAACCTTCGAAATTTTACCCGAAGAATAAATAGCTATTTATTTCAATATTTTGGTACTTGAGCAAAAGTAACGGCAAAGGGGCCAGTGTGGTATTTAGACAGGATTACCAATTCGATCCAATTCGACAAAATCATCTGAATCAGATTCGAATTCCATATAAGTCGGTTTTTCCCAAACCCGAGCAAAATCACGGTTTACACCAAATTTTTGAATGCTCTTCTTTGAGAATTTAAAAAATAATTCTCTATTTCACATCAACAAAGTTCCAAATTATATAATTCTTCACAAACTAAATTATTCGGTTTACTCTACAGCCTGTTATAGAGGAGATGGGTATGGATATCGAGGAACAGTGTCTTACACGAATTCGGGTAGAAATTGTCAGAACTGGAGTGATCAGAGTCCGCATGAGCACAGACGGTAGGTTAAGCTACACTATGACATATGTGCAGTAAATAACTGTTTATTTCCAGTAGTTGCATATTTTCGCAATTTCAAAAAAACCTTGTTGATGAGATCAGATGAATGCCATGGGTATGTTGGCCAAAATGATCGATTTGCTAGGTATATCTCAATATTACCGAATAAGAGTGCTGTTAAATAGCGGTAATTTTACTCCGCTCTGTTTACAGTATAATACATGTGTTTTGTCGGTCCCAATTAAACTTTTTATTTTGTCAAGTATAAGCCACAGATGGACCGCGCCTCGCTGGCGTGTTCCATCAGTGACCCTAATAAAACCTAATAAATGTTTGAAAGGATTATTCTGACTGGGATTTGATCAAGGCACGATGAGAAAAATTTTGTCGATTCTGTTGTTAAACATCGACGCAATCAATTTATGGCTCATTATTCACAAAAATAATATTCCTGATTGAAAAGATGTTTTGTTTAGTGAAACTTATAGGGTATGTCGATTGTATCTGATATAAGGTAATACTCCATCCATCTCCTATCCAAATAGAATTATCGAATTTTGACTAAAGCATTTTTTGTTATTAGGCTGACGATATAATAGTTGATAATCGTCTTTTTTGGTTTATGTTCAAGAACACATGAGAGATATCCGGGCGCCGATTTGATTTATAACTACTGCAGAAATCCAGATGGCGAAGATGGACCTTGGTGTTACACGAGAGACAGTGATAAAAGATGGGAGTATTGTCCCGTACCAGAATGCTAAAATAATAATAATCAGGTTAAAAATTTCCGGCGTCCCTGAACAATTCATTATTAAAAATCAAAAAGTCAGTTGGCAAGCGAGGTAATTATTTTGAAAAGTAATAAAATGATATTCCTAGAAAGACTTACTCAGTACCTACTGTAATTTACATATTTGCTATGGGTAGAATATATGCTGGAAGAGAGTTTATTTCAGAAGAGAATCTTTGGGAGTGAGAGCACGGTACAGCACAATACGAAGTTATGAAGTTGTAACTGTACGTAAGCTGTTTCGTATTGGTACAGTACGGTACAATTGGATTCCCCGGTACTTTTGTAAGATACTCCGCCCTTTTTCTCGTTTTTGTACCTTGTATGATGCGGTTTGAAGTTCGAATTTTATTTTGTATCAAACTTTTTTATTCCTTTTCTTCCCACCTCGCCCGTTTTATATTGCTATGAAAAATGCGTCGGATACAAAAAGATTCAATAGCCGATAGAAATTTTGTATTTGTCGCAATGTTTTTATGCTGTTAAAAGGCTGCAGCGACGCTGTGGATCTCACTGCCATCAGAGGCACTATAGTAGCCTAAGTTTGTGCCTGGTAAACTCATTCAGGAAAAGCGTTGGAATACATTTCGAGATGCAAATCTTTAACTTTCTCGCGTAGGTTCTAATCCTGTTGAGAGTAGGAATATGTGAGAAGATTGCTGGATACCTATAGCCGATGCATGGTTGGTCCACGTAATAGGTTACCGCTACCTCAACCTGACAATGCCCACGCGCATGTAAAAAAAATTGTAAAATAGCTTGCTAAACATATTCCACTTCTGGCTTGGAACTGGGATCTACACGGGAAGTCGTAGTTTTCCATATAGTTGAGCCGTATTCTCGAATTTCGTCTCTTGCAAGATAAAAATAAATCTTGTCTTATTTAATGTGTTCTGCGTTCTAGAACTAATATTTATCGCTAGATGGTGATACCGGGCCGTGCGAAAAATTACATTCTTTGGCACAAGAGGGCAAAGAATAACCGGAGAATATTGCCAAAAATATTCAAATAGTCTTCTAGACTAGTCCACGGTAATTTATAGTTTCTACTTTTTGTACACGATTACTGGTGGCCTCTGACGCCGCTCCCTCTCTTTGCAAGTCACTTGTACTCATACCAATAATTATACAATAACATCCATTTCAATCCTATAGAAGTATTAGTATCAAATATTTCTAAAGTGTCCGCATGCCCGTATATGCTGGAAAATTCGTGTGTAATTTAGTGTTTCCTTAAAAGCAGCGAATTACATTGAATTTTGAAAATATCTGACAACTTATTCTTATTCGGTGTTTGTATAGGTAAATGCCTACCTCTATTCAGTTGGGAATGAGCAGCGTTGGGATCGAGTCACTGCACTTCGAGTCCCAAGTCAAGTTGAGTCGAAAGGCACACGAGTTGCGAGTCGAGTCCAAGTCTTACTAAAATCGAGTCTCGAATCGCGAATCGATTTCTAAATCTATTCTACGCCAATGACGGATCAATTTGACACCTTTCTTTTTATAAGTACCGAATTAGAGTCACGATCTGATCATTATTGGATAGACGAACACGAATTTCACAGCATGGTACATTCCATGTTTCATATCCTTCTTGAAGGCGAGTTTTCTTTTCCGACGAGAAAAATTGTTTTATCTATATAAGAAAAACTTTCATATAATGGAAATTTGTATATTCATCAAAAATACCAAACGGTACATTATCATTGCTGTACATTACTGTGTTTGTCAGCAGCATTACACTCGTAGTTTTTACCAAGCATGCTCAATCTGTGGAATGAAAACGATATAACGTTGTTTTCATTTCAGAGTTTGAACATGTTAATCAAAAACTTCTCCATATTTCCGTAAACCGATTCGCGATACCCTCGTAAGGAGAATTTACTTCGAGACATTTAAATCCAAATACGGATACTTGAAACCGATGACGTATTGTCAAAGTGTTCAACGTTCAAAAGTTGTTTACATGCTGATTGAGCGAGAAATAAAGACGCTCTTTGTTCACTCGTGCATAGCGACCCTCGTCGCCTGCTCTCTTCCTGTTTTCCATGTTTTTGAAGATGTGATATACTAATATAAAAACATTTTGGCGACCTTACACATATTCGGCCTACACATGGGCCGATCCCATTTTGACTAGCTTGAAACTTCATGGCAAACTAATGATCCAGTTTCATGCTAGAAAGCATTTTTGATGAAATGAAACAATAATTTTTTATTTTTATAGTCCCTCCTCGGAATGGATCACCCTGGCCAAAGCCCTGTACCGACGGTAACTTATAGACGGACAGGGTTAGAGTTGTTGGAAAGATATGATCTTCCCGGTTCGACTTAGTCTTTCCGAGTTAGTACACTCTGGTTTGAGAGGTGGGTTAACGAGCGGGAACTCGAACCAGAGATCTTCAACATGCAATACCAACATGACTGCCACTAGGCCATCACCACCACAAAAACTCTAAGCTTCTAAAGCGCAAACTTTAGTCCTATGCCCTGCGTGCCACGAAAGGTGACTAAAAAAGGTGAAGAAGTGGTCAATCGTTTTCCCAACATCCAGTACAGATAGTACTTACTACTTTGGCGTGGTTTTAATTTAGATTAAAATTGCAGGTAGTTCATTTTAAGTAGATCCTTGCATTATACGTAGTCGTTAGATGGTTCGATTAAGGGTCTGCTTCAAACCTAGTCTAGGGGGAATATTAACAGGAAAACGACTGAACTTTATGAAGCTTTCTGGCACCACACTGTTTCATTGTGAGATTTAATCAAATTTTCATGAATCAAGAGATATCTTTCCGAGAATTTCAATGCCCGGAAACAATTTTAGTTGGCCGGTTTATATAAGTTTCCAAGAAATATCCGATATCTCCCTAAGGGCCCAAGGAAACCTTTTAGTTATATTTTCCAAGTATGAATACCTGATGGACCGCGCCTTGACGGCGCAATCCATCAGCGACGCATACTTGATGAGATTTTTTCTGAATAGGTTACTTGAACTTGAAAACTTTTGCAAACACAAAATACGACTCTGTGGTGCCATCTATTCACCAGTAGCTTCCGAACATATTTCGATTTATTGATTTCCACGAAGGAATAAGAAACCAGTCTGCTATATAATTTTGTTGGACTAAAGCTAAGAACAAAATGTTGAAGTACTAATACAAATACCACAAAAAATCTATATATTTAGTCAAACGTCTCGATTCGCGCTCCTGTGTTTTAAGTATCTTCTCTAGTTTTGCAAAATTCTTACCTTAGAAGTGCAACTAGATGTTATATTTTATGTCAATTACTCCATCAGACAGTTTTCTCTTGGCTATTCAGTAGTTATTATTACAATCAAATCGTGAGTTATGATTATTGGATTTGAAACCCGGTGAATCCAGTTGTTAAAACAATGCTCACCGCCTAAATCACATCAGTTATACTTCGAGTAGGCTCACGGATAACTGCGTTCTTTCAAACCAAATAATGAGCATCCTTTTCACCGACCGCTTGAATAGACTCTTGGCCAGACTGACTTTAGTATATAATTTTGTAAACAAAATGTACTCATTTCATACGAAAATATTTTATTGTATTTGATTCCTGAATATTTTACCACAAAAATTCAAATTACATGGCAGGGTCGGAATCAAATTCAATATATGAGAATAACTACCTGGTCCAATGTTCAAAGCTACCAATTGGTATCAATTTGAATCTTTTAGAAATTTATAGAAATTTGAATCTTGAAAATATCACAAACCGAAAAAATATTACGTTTTGCACATAATTTTCATTTTGCCTTCAACATATCATTAGATATTCGCATTTTTGATTAAAATTTAAATCTGTCAAACTGTTAGATTTTGCCCTTAGGAAACAGTCACTTACTGAATAAGTCATACAGGAAACTTAAATGTTTTGACCAGAAATATGGACTCACATAGCTTTGACGTCACAATTGTAACCTTTAGAAAGGTATATAACGTTAAATTTACAAGCGTTTTCATAGCTTACCTCCAGAAAAAAATGCTACCTGGTCATAACTTTATCATTGGATCATGCTCACACGAGTATGATCCTATGATGAAGTTATGGCTGTGAAATGACTATTGACCATTCTCCTTTTGATGACGTCATTCAAAACAAAGGTGACACATTATCTAAATGTATTGACTCAGCAGCGCAATCTCAGGTGATTTCCTTGTTTAGTTGATCTCTTCTTTACGTTAAAAGTATGGGATTTATTCTGTGTCACAAAATGCGCGAGATGGAATATGATATGTTTCCCCTTCTGTGTTTCTATGGGGATATTTTTACAAAAATACAACAACAACAAGAAAGGCGCAAATCTATTTTACGAATTTCAATTCCCTCGGGTTCGAGTCCCCGACTTGTTAATCCGTGTTCACAACTCAACCCAGGATGTAATAACTTTGGTGGATTTGTCTGAACCTGTAAGATCGTATCTTCCCAACAACATTATCCTTGTTCGTCTCTAAGTGTCCTTTCGTGCGGAGCTTTGCTTAAATGAGTGTCTGTAAAAAAAACTTCCATAATCATGGCATAATTGCAAAAGTTATATATTTCATGCGCATTCTGCACTTTCTATTACCATGCTGCCCGTTTCTATTAGGGATGCAAGTTTCGAATATTTTTTAAATTGAATCTCAAATAATATAATTTCTCAACTGCTTAAAGACACTATATTAATTTACAAAATAATATTCGCTGTTTTTGAGTGACACAGAACAATCACCAAAATGCTTTGTATTGATTTCATATCTAGCCCTGGGAACAAGATAAGCGAAAAGTTCTATAAAAATCACCAAATGGCAAAGCGTATCGAAATGTTTGTTGTACTGTATAGGTTAAATACACGACAAAATAGAAATCTATAGAAACAGGATTTATAGTCTTGAAATGTTTAGTATCGACTCGATTTGATCACAACAAAAAGGGTCATTTGGCCCTATGTTTCGCTTGGCGTTAGAAGCGTCCGTGTTAATCAAACAGTGAGATACTTTTACTTGAAATTTTACTGAACAGTTTGAAAACAAAACGTAGATAAATTGCTAGCACGAAATTTTAAATTCGGGAGTGTCTTCTTCTTTACTATAAACCAATAGTAAATAATATTGTCAATAAATGCATTCCAAGTTGTTTTTATCCCAATTTGGATAAATGAAATAATTATCTGAGCAAAATAAATAAATATTTTTCTCTGTTTTCATCGATTACTATGGAGCTGCAGGGCATAATCCTTACCCTATCAAGATGTACAAGATATTCTAAAAACGAAAAATTGTCTGAGGTTCAAGCGGAGAAATAACTACAGTACTGTACGAATGTCTATTGTGGTCCGTGCCATAGCAGAAAAAGTATCGTAAAGTTTGGTGTCCGCGATCTGCTGCAGAAACAATCCCCATGCCGTGATGACTTCGTAAGGTATTAATAAGTTAATAACATCATTAATTTCCAAAGCAGACAACGTTGAATAACAATGTCAAAGCAACGAATCGAAAATTTTGGAAATTTCGCACGGAGTTAGGTGTATTACTTCTCATAGTGTCAAATACACTTTTTACTATCGTGGAACAACCGACAACCATTCAACCAGTAATGAGCAAAACCAAATCACATGAAATTCGAATCTGATTCGGGTATTTTTTCAAATCTGATCGAGTCGTGGTTTCCACATGAATAACAAACATCCCATTTTAATATTGCAAATTTACTCTATTATACCAATCAAGAATTTTACACCTACGAATTGCTAATATTAGCATAAATAGACTTGAAGACAATGTATTTTCAATTAGCACACCATGTCAAAGAGCAAAACGTTTCATATTTAAACGACAATGTGCAATCAATTTTGGTCAAGTTTGAACAAAATCGATTGCATTTTATCGTTAATATATAATAAATAGAAAATTCCAATTTCTTCAACAAGTTCTGCTCCTATGAACGATTCATGAACAATTCGAATAATTTATGGTTCGGATCCGTTCCAATTAATGAATGAAGTTTGCACAACCATATCTTTAATCCATAATTAGATTTAGTGTTTCCGAATCAATCATTACGTTATTCGACGATAGGTCTAACCACACGCTTGAAACTGGCAAAACGTGACTATTTTTTTTATTTATTTTTTTGTTGAAATTCAAGGAAGCAAGCTTTGAGCAAGGCCGGAAGCTGTGCCCAAAAGACGTCAACTAACAGACACTTAATAGAGAGAGTCACTAAATTATTTCAGCGAATCCCAGTCAATAGTTAATGTCAAACTAAGCTGCCAAGACTAACTGCGGTGGAAGGTGCATTCTGGAAATATACATTTTGGTTTAAAATGGTTGAACGATAGTTGTCATTATAAATTTCAATGTACAAGTTAGTAGAATTCGAGTTTAGCAGACAAAATTAGATTATAAATTAACCGTCTGAGTTTGCACGTAATAGTTATAAAATATTTTCATCCATCAGTGACTCAAACCAAGGGGGCGGGGAAACTTTGGTGGAAATTTGAATCTGAACCTTCATCCTGATTTTGATTGAGTTTAATCATCGCTATTATTTACCCAGCTAAAAAGTCCAGTTTCGATTCCGCCCACGGACCGAAACCAGGCCGTTCGATTGTCTTTTTATGGTGTAGTGTCACGGCGAGCATTATCTACCACAATTATTCAAGCATGGCAAAATTATAAATCGAGTTTAAAAAGTCCTTTAAGCTTCATTTCATGCATGGCTTGTTGAGTTTTTATTAACAAAAATAGTTTCTCATACACACAGACCGGTTTACGGAAGGCGAGCAATCAACGTGATAATACTCATTATGACGTCGCGGATGTAGAAATCACGTGATGAAAATAACCGTATTTGGCCAATTGATAAAAGAAATTCTCGTTCATGGAGAAACAAAAATTCAAAATCTTTCAAAAAAAATTCAATTTCACAAAAAATGACATGTTCCTATGATTAACAGGAGCACCAACTCATAAGAAAGCAACTTAGTCTTTAAGTGAAATAAATGGAGAAATTTCTGACTCTATTTTTCCAACTCCTTTGTCTCAAAATATTGATTCACCTAAAAATTGTCTAAGTCAAAAATAGGTTGAAATATTTAGTCCAAAATGTCATAAAATGAGCCTTTTATGGTTAGGATTGAGGAATTCATTTTGGCGATTTGAATCTTTTCAAAGCCTAATTTATTCGAAATACTCGTGAACCAGTCATAGTCTCGGAACTCAAACTCGTTAAATTGGGTAGAATTGTCAAAGTTTAACGACAAAATAAAAGAAAAATATTTTTGATTTTAGTTAGAAAAATGTATTGAGAATTGAATGTTTATTTCTTTTAATATTTTTATTTATAATCTCATATTCAATTAATCCGTAGCCATTATTTTTTGATTATAAATAGTGAGGGAATTTGTAGCAGAAAAAGAGACATTTGCTGTTTAGATGGAATTAATGATTAGGTTTATTTCGAAAAAATTTTCGAATCAGATTCAAACTTTCGGTTTCACCCAGTCCTACTTATGGTAATAGGGACGGTAGACAGAGTGATTTATGAAGTATTAGCAGAGCAGATTTGCTCTGTCATATTTCTTATCCCCGCTAATACTCGATCGCTCACGATTATTCGTTTTCAACCCCATTTAGTCCGAACGATTTGAAGCTACTGCATTGATTGTACGCCATATCACGGTACCGAGACAATTCTTTCTCTCTAGTCTATTAACAGTAAACAAATTTTGATTTTTCATATCATTTTCGGTTTCGATAGAATCGAGAATCTTATTACATCCCGGGTAGATTTTTCAAGATTTTTTTTTTTTTGAAATTCACTCTAAGGAAGGCCGGAACAGATAGCAAAGAAGGTTGATATATAAAAGACTCTTTTTTAACCATGGCAAATATTATTTATATATATTTTATCACCACAAATAACTATTATTGATATCGAATATATTGTTTGCTGTGTTTGAATTTTTGCGTACTTGATATGCGCGCCGAATGCCCTTGGCTAATAAGCATTAGGTATGCAAAAGATGATCTCCTTTTTATCCCAGAGGAAGAATACGAAAACGCGGCTCAACCATATGATGAACCACGTTCCATCCCATTTCAAGTGTGCAAAGAAAGTTTTTTCCTCACATTACAGTTTTTTCAGAGCATGGGGTTAACACATGGTTGACGAGAAAACCGTGTTATACAGGGATAAAAGCCATGATCGGGTGAACAACCGTGCGTTAGTGAGGGGTTCAGTATAATACTCCGACATATACCCATCCCCATCGAGATTTGAAACTGAGCAGGACGATTAGAGATGGGTATAGCTCGAAATTTTGGTAATTGTGAGTCACAGAGGGGTCGTGCCGATAACGGTACGGTCCATCTGTGGCTCATGCTTAGCAAAATGAAATTTGCTTAATTGAATATGACTGACGGTTGCATATAACGAACAAGCAATCGAACTCGACACATGTAAACAAAAACATGGTTGTGAAACATGTCGACAACGGAAGTGACGTATCTTAACTCGAAATCAGCTTCTGTCACGTGACGATGTGACATCACAGGAAAGGATACGTCCTGTTCATACTTCACATATAGGGCTTGCATTAGAGACATAGCCATTGTCAGATAACGAGAAGATTGATGATTTTTTGTCTGTGGATCAAATAATGCCTGTACTGCGTAACTTACGGTTTCAACCTGCGCGTTACTTCTAAGCTTGAAATGCCAAATTTGTTACCTAGATGGATCAATATCGGCAAAATTTGAAGCGTAATCTCAATGCATTTTGGCCAACTCATTTTTGTGAAATTAAATTGTTTCTCCCGCGACATACCGACACATTATGGAAGACGAGCAATCAATATGACCATCTCTCGCTCTCTCTATCTCTATCATTTCCAAATCGACCCGATGTACAAATTCAGATCACATAATGTAGATGACATTATTTACTTCCGGATTACCTATATGGTAGAAGGGAATGATTTATCATCGTGGGTTACGAAAACAAATGTATTATCCGAGGTAAGGGCTGCGAATCTCCAAATACGAAGTCAATAGGTCGTGATCGTTATGAAGCGTTGAAACATCCTATGTCCGCTACTAATGATGATGTCATAATAAATTGGAATCAATGATACAACACAAGCTAGAAGTTAAACAATATGCAATATCAATACAATACAATATGCAATATCAAAAATACAAACTTCATTCGAATCCGAAAACAGTTCCAAAATATACGATGATTTTAACCTTCTTTTTCATTTATTCACAAGTAAACTCTTCTAGGTCTAAAGGAATGTGGATGGATGGCTCTGTTTATTTTTCACAACAAAAATCGTGAAAATTTTTTCATAAATATTGATAAATCAGAATACACGTTTAGTATGCTATTTAAGCAAGGAAGTAGGAGCCAAATGCAGGATGCAAACAGAACTGAACATATACTCTAACTTGCCATGCACGGTCCTTAGTTGATTCGCGCCTGCAGGCACGGATCATCTGAGGGCCAGTGTTTGGCAATTCACTATGGACTATATAACTATAATTTGCTACGTGATTGACTGTCGTGACTCGAATTTAGCGCCCGCGCAAACGAGTTGAAATCGTGTATCCCAGCCGCATGAAAGCGCGGATTGTTGTTTGCAAAATAATCTTCGTGCCCACTTTTCGATGCGCTTTTAGTTCAAGAAAAACAACAACGCCACATACGTCACGCTACAGGTAAACAGATAGATCTACATGCCTAGATTTGTTTTGACATTTGAAATGACGTCAGACGCAGGTAAAATGTGGTCTTGCCTGGGCAGTTTGCTTCTATTTTGGTCTAATGATATTATTTTTTTCGTATTTTTGTGATTTTGAATGCATAATTGTGTAAAATAGGACGCTGCAATACGATGCGAGAAGACTCCGATGCGAGAACACCTTTATTTATGAGTTATAAAGGGAGTCGATGAATATACGCTCCGGAAGATTCCGGTTCATGTTTTTGATACAATAATGTATTACATGCAGAAATATCGCAAATATTATTGTTTGGTGCTAACTGAGATCCATTGTCAAGTCCAATACATGGAAGTATTTTTGTGCTAGATTCTGCCATGAATAAAAAACATTATAGTGTTTTTATCACTTCGCTGATACCGATAAAGATAGCTCACAACAAGTTTGCAAAACCAGCACTACTCATGCATAGAAGATGTATAAATATAATATATAACTTGGAAACTTATTGAACAAAATTTTCTAATTAGTTTTTGGTCGTTGATTATTTCTTTACAGCCACTCCTTGGAGTGGATCACCCTGACCAAGGACCTGTACCGGCAGCCACTTATATACGTACAGGATTGGAGTTGCTGGAAAAATATGATCTCCCTGTTCGGCATAGCCTACCCAAATTATTACACCTTAGTTTGAGTTATGGGCATGGATTAACGAGTCGGACTCGTCGAGACTCGAACCTAAGAAACTCAAACTTGGATGTCAACGTGTTAACCACCAGACACCATCGTGATAATTATTAGTATTGCGCCTATTACCTATTCTTGATCTTTGAAATCGGCATAACGAATAATATCCGTACAAAACTTGTTCAAAAACACTTCCAAAAAACAGAAAACTTAGTGTATTGCACTATAATTTGTTATGACATTAAATCATAACAATCAACTCTAGCAGCATTTATTTACAATCCAGGCATATATTTGGCCAGAAAATCGCCTTTAAGCCATTAACTTTTATCCACGTAGATAATTCTATAATTGCAAAAACAACAAACATTAATATAAATGTGTGCTTGTTTTGACACAATTGTCTTGTTTTGTCAAGCATGGGTCACAGATGATTCGCACTGAAAAAGCGAGATTCATATGTGCCATATGTGTTTGACAAAACGTAATGTATTGAAAGTCGGTTAATTCGTGTCGTCTATACAATCTGATTTGACATCTTCAATTAATGGTATTTTCCAGTTTGTGCATTGTCCATATTAAAATTTGTATACATTTTTTCACTAAAAAGTGATGGATTCTTGTGAAAAGCGGCAAAAAGTATACAAAAACATAGAAATAGGTCGTAAAAGGAAACAGGGCGATAGTCCAATTGGATATTGGTATCGGTATCGGCAGTACCAGATCTCCAATAACATTTGGTGGGTGGATGGTGCAAGTTATGATGACACAATGGGCGTCGCAAGCGGACAATTTTTAGGAAAAAAAAAACAATTTCATTGCAGAATAAAGATAACACACGGAAATTTCGCCGAAGGTGCCAACAAGATGGAAACATTGGAGTCATGGTCTACCTTCTCACCCTCTTCGTCAACTACACCCCTAATTTCGCAGTTATGCTGTAAGGAGCTTGGCGAAACCGAATCATTTGCAATTCGAATTCGAAATAATCGCTGATTTTATGTAAACAGAAAATCTTTTTACTATAACAATTGTGTCGATAATAAACATAGAAAACTTATAACCACGAACGTACTATTCATGGCATTTACGCAGTAAATGATACATTCAGTTCTCATCTCACTGGCAGAATATAAATTTGACTATTTGTTGTATTTAGCTTTTGAAATTTGGAAATTCTACTTCCTTTGGCGAATTTTTAATACTGCCAAGCAAGCAATTTTTGTTCAAAAAAGTTTTGGGAAGTTGCATTTGGGTCGTGCTGGTAAGGTGGGGTCCATCGGTGTCTTACCTTTAACAAGATAACAATTTTCATAGGAAAGATGCTGGCTAAATCCTCTCCACCCCTTTGTATCCACATCTGGGTATCGGTTATTCAGCATAAGTTTTCAGTTAGGTTAAATGCATTTTTGCTGCAGCCCTATTTTTAATAATGAGTACGTGATCAAATATCTCCATTCAAACATTATTATAAATCAGTGATTTCAGGACTCCGGGCGTGGATGACGTAGAATATGATCATAGATTGAAATTTTGACAAGTTTTCTGCGCTGTGACATTTTATAATAGTTTGTTAATACTACATTAACGTGACTTAACCAATTAAAACGGGATGATGAATTTTAGGAGGAATTATAACGCAAACCGCATAATATTTTGATATTTAATTATTATAAATCATTACTATGTTTGCCCATAAGTGGGTGCCCGGTGAACTCATTCGGTAAAGAATTGGGAACACCCTTCGATCTACGCATCTCTGATCGTCCTGACGTAGGTTCGAATCCCGTGAGGGACGATGATTTATTGCAAGACATCAGCTACACTCGTCGCGGTGCACACTGCACGGTGATTCACGTAAGCACTGGTTATGACTTCCTTCACCAGCCAGTTGTACAGGAAAAATGAAAAATATGATAAAAATTTGAAACTGGTGTCTGCACGAGAGGTAAGCCTTATACTCGGCTTTTCCTTTCCCGCAGCATAACAATGAAATACTATTCTAAGTATCAATTGCTAATAAACCCTGTGTAGCAATAAGATTCCGGTAAAAACGGGTTTTTAAGATCCCCTAACGAATAGCCTGCGTGCCTTAAGACCCCATTCAGAGAATGGCAGTTATCACTTACTACACTGTATTATAGCGGTTCAGTTTTATTTTATAAATTTTCTATTTAGAGTGCAGTTGCTAGTAATACACTTTTAGCGGTTCTTTACAATATAAGTCTGTTTATTTTAGACGCTGTTATAGCCTTTTTTAGAGTGAAGTTTAATGAACAAAAAAGAGAAACCATAAAAAATAGAAAATTGCAGTTCTGTACAAAAATATTCAAAATGCAATTTTCCAGATAACGATATTAATGAGGTCTATCCCACAGCGAGTGAATGACGTACAACTTCGTCGAGTCGGGAATTCCGACGCAACGCCCTTACGTTACATAAAAAGTTCAGTCGAGGCCAAATCAATGCGTGTGTAAGTGTGTACGTTGTATTTAATACTCTCTAGTACTCTTGTCGTTTAGATTACAAACGAATTGCTCGATCGGTGCTTCCCACATAGTAAAATATTTTTAGCAAAATTTCTTGATTATTCAAAAAACATGTACAATGGAGATAACTTCAAGATTAGACGAGCTGAGGAAAGAATAAAATAATATCTAAGAGGGATAACTGAGACTTATTCCAAACAACTGATATATACACCGCTTTGTAATGGTAGTGTGTATAAAATATTTTGGACACATGCAAAATGCCTTGTTGATATGAACACTATCTTGTTGATGACCCTGCAAGATATCGAACTATCCACAATGCGATTGCTTAAACCGAATTGGAAAGTACGATATTTTTTTATTCTTGTAGGTTTCCCGCGTATACTTCCTATGGACTTCATTTCAGTCTGGAATATATTTTAAGGCTGCCGTACGTTTTGCCCATCGTTAGTCAATGTAGGATCTAGCAAATAAGGTGCGGTTCATCTCTGGTCCATGCTTAACAAAATAAAATTTATAATTGGGACAAGAACCTAACGGCAGGGATATTAATATAATCGCCCCGAGAAATACGAATTCTGAATAGTCTTCATTGCAAAATGCAAAGACAATTCCCGACAAAGAACTTCCTATATGTCACTGATAATCAGGGTTGGGCAAGATCGAATCACTTGGAATTCGAGTCAGATTGGGATAATTTTCTCAAATCGGATCAAATCATCAATTCCATAGATGAACAAATATGCTATTTTTACTATTACTAATTGTCTCATTGATTGAATCTCATTGAAATCGAGAAACTAATAGATACCAATTACATTTTTTGCATACACAGACTTAAAGGCAATGTATTTTCAATAATACTTCATGTCCGAGGACGGAAATTTTCACATTTTCAACGACACAATACAATCGGTTTTGTCAAATTTGACCAAAATGCAATTTTGCATTTTATTGTTAAAAATGAAGATTTCGTTTCATTCAGCAACTTTTCATTCCTATGGCCGATTCGCGACTGTTTCAAAGCAATTGGGCTCCGAGGGAATTCGAATTATCGAATCGAATTGCTCAACCCTACCGATAATGTTGAACATGACTACAAATGCTTATAATTTTGCTGATTACGCCCCATTGTAGCGTTACGAAATGCTTATTATTCTCTTTATTAAACGCGAACGGAAGTGTTGGCGTTTAAGGGGCGGATGGTGAATGTCAAAAGAATTCGTGGTGAATCACCAATCGGTCGCGTCAGCCGGAAAGTGCTGTTCAGGTCAAGAACAAATAAAAAGGGACTTTTCACTCAAATATCTTCCAAGTAACTACACGGCTACTTCTATCGAATGATCAGAATTGTATTTATATATATATAAACAAAAATATCTTCACATAAACGCAAGTCATTAATTATCAATTGAGTCCCGTTGGTATGTGCTTTGGAATTAACCGTAACGTGCTTCTGCGTATCTTAAATATCGACTGAAAACTATAGGTGGCCTCATCATCGCCCGGGGCATATACCACTTATTGTACTTTATTATAGTGATGGCTCAGTTTGTCAAATTACAAATTTTATTTTGTCAAGCTTGAGTCACAGATGGACCGCGCCTCGACGGCGCGATCCATCCATAACTCATGCTTACCAAAAGAAATTTAGACCTTATTTGCTTGACTGGGGTTAGGAATGTTTTGCGTTTGGAATTTCGTTACCACATTTCGTAATTGCTATTTCCCATACAAATGAGCGTTAGTCGTTTTTCAGGGTTTCTAATTTATTTGCTATGGTCTATTCTCGAATCTACAGCGAGCCTTTTATCCAACAAACGTTAGGCACGGACTTTTGTAATGACTGTGTATCTGTTCTATGTTACAGCTATCCTCGAAGTGCCTTGTTGAAGTGCACACTCGGTGGTGAAACGGTCAAGCATCAAATTCAATCGCGCTTAACCGACTGGGCCACCGAGCCGGGCTAGTCGGTTTCTTATGTATGTTACTTCCTTACTTAAAGTGAGTTCAATAATAAAAACCAAAGTTTGAAAATTTGATTAGATTTTAAAATTTCCAAGTATTCGACAGCTCTAGAGGCTTTAGAATCAATCCTCTTAGCTTAAATTGTAGTAGATTATCCTTCATTTTATTTAGCAAATTCGCTTTTTTACTGATTTAAGTTAGTTATTTATCCGATGTATTGAGCGAAAGTTAGAGAAATCTACTGGCCTAAACGTTATTCAGCCCGACCCAAATAAAATGTTTCCATAATTTATAAACTTGATTTTTTTTGTATGAAAATATATTTGTAAAAACTGTTGCAAAGTTAAAATATCGCTAATAAAAATGACTCACAAATTCACCAACCAAGTCATAAAATGGTCGATATTATGTTTTCGTCTCCTTCGTGCAATTGCTATTTAGATAAATATAGTAAATATAAAATCTCGTGACATGATGATAAGTCACGAGACTCACGTGCCGTCTATACCCGAGTACTGTTTCTGATTTGGTGTTTTTGTTTTGAGTTAAGATAAATAGACAATATTCAACTGAAGAATGACTGAAAAAATTTTCGCAATTTATTTTGCAGAGTATGAGATACTGATATGGCCTCTTCTCAACCTGTTACCCCCAAACGGAGAAAACGCTTGCACTGTGAGTGTGAACCATGATGAAATATCCCCATATATTATATATAAAGTATGTAATAGTTTATACAAACAATGATTAAATTAGATAGAGAACAACAGATAATCTTGATTCGTTTTGAATATGACCGAGATGAACAAAACCACTTGGAATATTTATTTGAACCTGATCGAATCGTGAATTGAAAAACAATATTGAATATCACGTCATATCATACCATTTATTATAACATTTCCCTCATAAATAGGGCTGGGAAAGACCGAATCATTTGAAGTTCGAATCTAATTCGAAGAATATTTCCGAATCGGATCGAATCATAAATTCCATGTAAATAGCAAATATCTCATTTTGAATACTATATTTGACTCCATTGTGAAAATCAAGAAATTGATAATTTTTAGGGTATTTTCAATTCCAACTCCATGTCTAAGACTAAGAGCAACAATTTTTATATTTTAACGACAAAATATAATCGATTTTGGTCAAATTTGACCAAAATCGATCACATTTTGACGTTAAAAATCGATGACATTTTGACGTTAAAAATCATTGCAAGTTTTTGTCCCTATGAACGATTCCAGATTGATTCGAATAAATTGTGCTTCGAATCGATACGAATCACCGAATCGAATTGCTCAGCCCTACTCATATCATCAATTTCAAAACATCTATGGCTGCTTCGCAATGTTATAAAAATCAGTCTATTTTTGAAAAAAATTATAAATAATCGATTCACGTCGATTGACGAAAAGAACAGTTCGATTCGAGAATTAAAGCGAATTAAAATCATGCCCGTCACGGACGAATGGAATACTCATTTATGGTTCTCGACTTAACTTAACCCGTACTTTAGGAAAAGAGCAAAGGGTTTTGAGCATCGGATATACATTGCAAATTTATATATTATTCGAAATATATGCCAGTTTACATAACATTCCGCCCATTTATCGCATTTCTCTCATAAACTCCAGAAATGAAAGAAAATAAAAATATTTTTATCAAAATAAATCATTCGGGATTTGATTCAAACTCAAATATATCTGAAATTGACGAACCTGGCTGAATGGTCTTCTTTATTCTGAGTTCATTTATTCCAAACAACACATAATTTCAACATCTTTTTTTTTATAAAAGTCGCCCTTAATACCGTTTGAAGCGAACATAAAAGTGGATAATATAATATTAGATTATTCGGCATTTATTGCAATGTATTATGCTTAGGTGTTATTTAATCATGAGTTGGGAAAAGTACGACAATTTTTTTAAATATTACAAGTGGAAATGGGATTCACATGACTAGATTCGATCTTCTTAGACGCGAATGAAATTTTTTATGACATCAAGAAAATAATACGGGTATCAATTTGAAACGTTTCTGGGGGATTTTGGAATATGAATGCACTCCGAAACGTTGAAATCAGCATCTTTTTTAACCTTCTCATACATGCTGAGAAAATGTAAATTAAAATGCATATTCTAGTAATTAGATTAATGTGTATCTTCGATCCCAGTCAACAGGCCCATATATTTCATTGTGTTGTAAAGCATGGGCAACAGATGGACCGCGCCTTATGGGCGCGATCCATCAGTGGCCCATGCTTAGCGAACACGTTGAGTCAAATTTTTTGCCCCTGAATTGCATAATGTCTTCTCAGTTAAAGTCAGCGAGATATAGCAAAAGACAAGTGGCAAAACGTCTTGTTCACAATAACCAACACATCATTCGAGGGATATAAATGAATCGTGCTTTCGACTAGTTATATTCAAGCGTATTCAAGTTGACTTCCCGACTCGAATGCAGTCATATTTCCAGGAATAGAACCACCTGGAATCGGGGGATTTTACTATTACTCTTTTCCTGTTTTAGACTTTTCAATAGAGCGACCTAGAAAATATTATATATCAAAGACTGTTGAATTTTGAACAAACTCTAGCGCAAAGTGCAATGATTATAAATGGCTTTATTGAATTTTCCTGCGCCGCACGCTTGCTGCTGCAACTGCATTTCTGCATGGTTTGCAGTTTTAAATTCCGCTTTGGATTTGGCTACACCTGCAAGCTGCAATGCGTATTCTGAAACTTTGAAAATGTATTAAGGATATAAGCATATTTTTGATGTTTGAAGATACATGCAATATCGCTGGTGACAAACTCTTCACTGACCGACCCAAACAGCCAATTTTGTTTATCAAATATAGGTCTCAGATGGAGCGCCCCTCGATGGCGCGATCCATCTGTGACTCAAGTTGGCAAAACCATGTGTGCACAAAATATTTTTATTTGGGAATGAGAAGCAAATCCTATCTAAAAAGGCAATAATGAATTTAGCAAAATCATAGCCATAGCATAGTTGAAAAATTAGTCCTTGTTTGCTTTGATTCATTATTCCTCCAAAAGCAGTCTTCGTAAAGAAGATAAAATGAACGACACAATTGTTTCCGATCGGAAGCTAAAAATTGATTCAATTGAATTGATAATTCCTTGGAACAGTAAACAATATGAACTCCGCTAATACACGAAACAAAAACGAATTGCAAAAGTATCATTGCGATCATCGGAAATGGCGTCACCGAACGAGGAACATAATCGGCTGTCCTCAGTCTACTAAAATTCTTGGCAGGAATCACAAAATCCCCGATCAAATTGGTATTTCCCCCACACACTCGTTACATATCATCTTTTGCCAAGCACGAGCCTTGGATGGACCGCGAGAATACATGGTCATGCTTGCCAAAATGACTTCTTTCGAGTTTACATCCTATAATCAACAGTTTGTATTCGTCCTCCCTTGGGGGGCGACTGGTCATCTCTCTAGACACTTAGTAAGAAGCAGAAGAGATATCCTTCACGTTTCATTTCTCACTAAAAAAATTGTCTCGTACAACAATGAAAGCTTTGATAATTTTTGGCAGCCTACTTTGATGTAGGATCAGTAGATGTAGTACGTAGTATATGTCGGATCAGAAGAAGCTGAAAAACAAAAAATTGAGATATACTGGGTCAATTTCTATAGCAAATTTCTGCTTTGTACCATGACTTGTCTTCAAGCTTCGCAGATCCGAAAATATCTGTGCAAATATGATGTAACAAATGCAGATTTGGCATAGGCACTCAAAAAAAAAAGTATTTCCATGGGTTTATTGCTTGACACCTGAAAAGTGAATACACGCATTTTTGGAGGGCGAGAAAAGGCATCAACCCTGTTCATTTATCATATTACGCTAGCACATGACCTTGTTTAGGTTGATCCTCTCAAATGAGTGGCTATAATGAACAAAGCAAGTTTTCACCCAATTTAATTGTGTTAGCAGTAAAATAGATACAAAAACAAAGAAATACAAATAGACTTGAAGTACTTTAAGCCAATGGGGATATGGAATGGGTGCGTCATTTTTAAAAGCTGTTAAAAGCCTTGAGCAAAGGCATTTTGCACGCAAATAAAGATTCGCTGACTTTTTCTGATTGCTTTGGGAACGAAAAATCCACGAATCGACGAAAATTTTCTGATATTATAATATTGTGTATAAAAATAGAAATCAAAAATTTGAAAATTACTTAATCTTCTAAATTAGCATTTGAGACGAAAACTTTTTCTGAAAAATGTCGACCTCCGAAAATCTGTGGTAAACAATCAAAAATTCTAATACCCGCCTTTGGAAGACAACAATTTTTTAATTTGTCTTTTTTACATGTGGCATAAACACAAGCAAAATGGATCCATTTTTAAACCTGCAATCACATGCTATCATCACTATTTATAAGGTTTATAGCGTGTCTTATGGACATTTGCCCATGACCTTCCTTTTCTACACAAGAATAGTGGTACAAATGTCAATGGTAGACGCCGATGAGACAGGGTCCATTTATGTATTATGCTCTATAAATGTTAGGACAATGTTAGAATAAGCGATCCATTCGTTAGTAGTGTATGCTCTGAAAAGCAATTTTTTGAGGCTGCAAAATAAATTATGAAGAAATATGTGGGTTGGTGCAACGAGACCTGCATCATAAAGCATTGCCATGCACGGGACGTAAATGCTTCGTACTGCCAACCCTAACGAGCAGTATGATCGGAAGACATTCATATCGATAATCACGTTTTGTTAGGTATGGGCCACTAATGGATCGCTCCGCTTAGGCGCGCTCCATTTGTGGCCCGTGCTTAACAAAATAAACAACTCACAAAAACATGGCATCAGAATCAAAAATAAAAATCATTTATTTCATTGAAAATCACTCTGACCAAGCCAACGGCCACTTAATAGCAATGAGATACCATGAGGTGTAGTGCCAGCAACTGCAATCTAAACGGAAAACATTCCAAATGGAACTGAACCTCCATGGTAAAGTGCAGCAAGTGTTATCTGCCCTGGGCAATGGTAAAAGCATCTACCAATTCTCTGTTTTCTTTTAGTCGCCTCTTACGACACGCAGGAAGTATGTTAGGAATATTCTAAACCGCTGAAAAAAGTAATGTGGCTTCATGAGACAAGATTCAGTATTGGCTTTTGCTTGAAAACTCGCCATGTTTGTGATAATCTCATAACCACGCAGCTATGCATTGTGGATATGGAATTATTGGAGTATATAGACTAAGATAAACAAAACATCGATGTTTGAAGTGGCCAAATCTGGGGCAAGCACCACTCCGGTGTATGAATGTAAACAAAATTTACCTATATCTTTATTCGGGGACTAAATCAGGCGTGAAATAATTTTTGCAAAATCGTTTCACATTAAATACGCCATCACTCATCATAAAAAGTTATTTTCAGAAATATTTGGTCGAGCTTGGTTATGATATAAAACTTGCTTGAGACTGCTGTACCATGCTGAATCGTTGTATTAAAAAAAATCGATTTTGTGAGTAAAACAAGTAAAACATTATAGTTTTAAATGGCCATTTCAATTTGAGACAAAACCATCATTTTTAATATTACCTTTGGTTGATAAAGCAATGGCGATAGATGTACGAGACAAATTTCAGACATGGTCAGATGCGCCAACAGCTTCAATTATTTTGCTAAAATTTCTAAAAAAATGCGAAAAATTCTGTACGACGTATACGCGTGCATGCGCAGAGGCATTGTATAAAAAATTGGTTAGAGCGTTATTCTGCAGCGCGTGTGTGTGTGCAAGGCTTTGTAATATACTGTACAAATGTATGTTTAGTTCACTTTATTTTTACATAATTATAACTTTGTCAATTCATATTTTCTTGGCAAGCTTGTGTGGTGGTTGAGCCGCGCCTGAAAAGGCGCGTGCCATCCACCGCCCATACTTGGCAGACGGCTCCAATAAGGTTAGTTTTTAACAATAAATACATACTGACTCACTAAGAAATATTAGTAACTTCTGTGGCTTTGTTTTAAAGCAATGCTCTGAATACACGCGCTGTGACACCGGAAGTAGTGACACATAGGACGATGACAGACCGTGTTATGATAAGCAGAGATGGCTCTCAGCCCAGCATAATAAAATATGCATATATTCATGCAACCCACTTAAAGAAAGAATTAAAATAATATTTTGCCATTTTGCTTGCCACCAACTGAGTATCAATTTCCAGAGCGCTCTGTCGTTGTTTGTTTATGTGAGACATACCGATGCACCAAATGCCTTTATATTGAATAGTGATATTATTATTTATTATGAAATTGCTACAAAACAATTTTAGTATCATCATGATTGAATTATTATTGCTGTCGCTTTTTGGGGACATTACCAGTCCAAAATAATGCAGTAATATCGTTTTTAAGTTCACTATTCTTATTCGTTATTCTTATTCGTTTTCGAAAAACTCATGGTGCCCAATGTTTTTGTAGTACTTTCCAAGAAGGTCTAACATAATCTACTTTAAGCTTATTTAAACATGAGCATGTACATTTGGATTTGCTGCCGACTGTGCATTCAGTCTACAGTGATTTAGAGAGTGCAGAAATTTTTTTTAAAGGCAAGTATATACGAAGTATCAAAAAGTCTATAATAAAATTGCTGGTCATTAAACAATAACACCAGTTATGGAACAATATTGGCGCAGAAAAGTAAAAGTTTTAATAATTCTGTTGCTTGGGTGAAACACATTTCCCAGTACAATATATTGTTTGTGCTTCCAATAAACCAATCTAATATCATGCAAAATATTTGCCAGAAATAGGCGTTTACAGAATATTTTTACCACGTACAAACCCGGAAATGATAATGTGAAATACAGTAAAATGCACTTGGGCTTCAACTATTTATTTTATTTTTACCATTTCTATAATGTTAGCACAGTGCATGTGGATTCTAATGCAAAAGTCTATTCGTGATCTTTCGGTTTGTTGTTGTTTGAATTGATATATTTTCTTTGCGAGTCGGCGTGGTCGATTGTGAAATAAACCGTGTTTGTTGGCTATTTGTTTGCGATTCTGCAGTCGACAAACTTTCAAAACACGTTTTGTCGAGTATGGGCCACTGATGGATAGCGTCGCTCAGGCGCAATCCATCAGTGTCACATACTTGACAAAATCAAATTTTTCAGAAGTAGAGGGTGACATTTTGCATGATGCGCCGTCTATTCCTATATATTCACTTATCAACTTAACGTGTATTAGTGGTCTTGAATCTCTTCTTAAAGCATCCCAGAGCACACATTAACTCATGGTTTTGTAAAGAGAAATTAGCATTTTTTAAAAGAGAATAAATAACATTTATTCTTTCTTGCCGTTGGATTTGTTTGACCTCTAATCCTTTCGATCCAAAATCAAAAACAATGGAATACGTGAATGGGTGTTCGTGGTGCAAAAATACTTGAATGTATCATCATATTCGACACTATGACACATATTACATAAAAATTCAACGAATGTGGAGGGATTTTCCATGCCTTTGGGTCTTTCAATACATCATTCAAGACCTCATTGCGTTACTGGGCATCAGACACCTATGGAAGGAGCCATAGCAACGTGATTCAATTGTGTCTAGGGCTGGGCAAAACCGAATCATTTGGAATTCGAATCTGATTCGAATCATTTTCTCGAATCGGATCGAATCACTAATTCCATGTAAAGTACCATATATCCCATTTTCACACTACATTGTCCAAGAGCGACAATCATAGTCAAATTTGACCAAAATCGATACTATTTTGCAGTTAAATATAAAAATTCTGGTTTATTTAGCAAAGTTTTGTTCCTATGAACGATTGATGATTGATTCGAATAAATTGTGCTTTGATTCGAATCACCGAATCGAATTTCCCAGTCCTACTGGTGTCCTGTTAAATTTAGCAAAAAATAATATTTCTCAAGTTTAAAAGAATAAAACGGAAAAAATCGGTAATTTACACTCTAACCCAAAGTTGTATATTAAAGGCCGTGCGGAATCATACACGATATTATAATATACCTTACCATCAAACACAGTCACACGTGCTACAAAATTTAATTTTGTTTTCCCATGGGTTTTTATACGGCTGGTGTGCCTGTCTGTATACCAATGTTATTCGGACTTTATCGACAATTTTCAACACGTCAATCTAAAGGTAAGACAAGGTTTGCCTTGCATACCCGTGAAAGACTCGAGTGAATTTCCCATGTACAGCGCGTTATGCAACTGATAATTGATCATCCGTCATATAGACATAAATATCATTTTTACATTCAAGAATCAAATCAATTTTTGATACATGTTGGATTCGAATACTAATCCTTGTGATTTGACAAAAATTTTGTTCGAATTTGTGAAATGTTTACCAGCAAATCATAATCTTTATTTTGTCAAGAATGACGGTCCTATGGATCGCTGCTAGGCATCCCAAATTAAGACCCTAAATTTTCGCGAAGCACTTTTAAGATTAAATTACATTCGCAAAAATTTAATTCGAAATGTTTGTATTCGATTTTCGATTCGAAAAAGATTGTATACGACACTGACACTCGTAGTTGGTCAATAAAAGGATACTTATCTCCGAGAAGGTGTCTCCGCACGCATTCGTTGCATAAGACATAACTTGTGCTAATTAATGATCAAATTTGACAGGAATAAAGTTCTCAAATAAAGTTAACAAAGAAGAACTTAGATTAATTTAAAAGGGTAACAATGTTACTTGGGCTACATTTTAAAAAGGGGGTAAATAGCTTGTGATCATTGTGACATTTCTATTTCAAATGCATCGAAAACAATAGTATGGTCTGTATATTTGAGATGGGAGAAATGCTATGTATTTATTTTCCCCTTGTTAGCATGCATCAAAGTTACATAACATAGCACGGCGTAATAACCAAATGCGCGTACTTGTGTGTGATAACGAGCTTTTTACACACTTGTATTTTGTGATATGAACACGGGCATATTAGACGCAAATTAAAGAATACAACCTCTTGATTACTATTTCTGCAGCGATTAAATGATTTTCTTGTCGTCAGGCAGAGTTGTAATGAATTTTTCATGAGCTTATGCTTTCTGCGAAAGTCAGATTAGAGGTAGAAAAAAATTTCACACGCTGCTGCTACCGAACGGCTATTTATATATAGAATTTTTGTTCAAGCATGAGCCACAGATGGCTCGTACCTTAAATGCATGATCCATCTATGACTCATGCTTAACAAAAATAGATTTATGTTCAAGTAAACTTACATGCCGACGTCTTTTCGAATCAAAATAACGTTACACCTCGTGTTAATATAAATATTCGGAAGCACAGTGCGTCATTTGAGTTTGGATTTTGGAGTAAGACATCATGCCTTGCTAATATACTGCCTATCTTAACACTTTAACAAAAGTGCAGTAAAGTCGACGTTATTTGACAGTAATTTTACTTGGTGACATTGAAATAAGGCTATAAAGATCGGCTCGTTAATCTATGCTTGCCATTCAACTTAGGGTGTGATAACTTGGGTAGGCTATCTCGGACAGGCACGATCATATCTTTGCGATACAACTAACCCCTATCGCACGTAAGTGCCTTTCAAATGAGTGGCTATAAAAATAAAAAATAAATCGACTTTCAGGGCCAATTATGGACTGATGATGGAGCGCACCTCATAGGCGCGGTCTATGAGCAGCTCATACTTGGCATTAATCTGAGCAACATGACAATTTCGGCTTTTTTAAAGATCATGTCTTTTCAAGGCCGATCAGTTTCTTTGACATATAAACTGAAAAATTATATCAGTTACTTTTCTTTTTATTCAAAATCACTCTGAGCAAGGACGGAAGCAGTGCCTAATGGAACCCAACTAACGGTCACTTAATAGAGAAGAGCTAGTAAAAGATTTCGTACCAGCACCTGCACTCTAAACGGAAAACATCCCAAACGGAAGTGAACCGCTATGGTAAAGGACAGTAAGTGAAATCTGCTTTGGGTTATCGTAAAACCGCCTACCACTTTGAACGAACTGACACTGATAACCTCACAACCGATCACCTAAAACCAAATTATCCAACCGTAAATCGATTCCTCAAAGGGAACTTTTATTGGGGATCGAACCCATAAATTAAATACGAACACGAAAATCATTAATTCTTTAACAACCCTATATATGCATATAAAACTACCCGTTGTCACCCAATAACAGCCAATTTTTTTTAATTTATATTCTTTTTATTTTAATTTTCGTTTTATTTTAAAATAATTCGGGAATAAATACATAAAAGGCCATGGAAATATGAAGAAAACAAAAAGGGAAAATAATAATAATAAAATGAATGAAAACAAAATAAGCAATAAATAGAGAAGATGTAAATAGTAATAAAACGAACGAATAATATTAATA
Organism: Styela plicata; assembly: GCA_963675895.2. NCBI lineage: Eukaryota > Metazoa > Chordata > Ascidiacea > Stolidobranchia > Styelidae > Styela > Styela plicata. The sequence goes on along the minus strand of OZ023151.1, from coordinate 5,212,852 downwards.
ATAATAGTAAATAAAGATCACCAAAATAATTTGCACTTTATGTAGAAAAAGCGGCACGAAACAAAAACGAGCAGAGGAACAAGAAATAAAAATCTAGTTAGCACAAGAAATTACACGATCAAGAATGGCCAAATGATAAAAGTCGTAGAGCCATGCTTGAACGTTCATAAATCAATATTAAAATTTCTGCCTTGCCATTTCATTGCCTGGAAAAATTTACTTGAATTTTACAGTTATTCTTAAACCATATATTGTGATGCCGGTGGTTTAGATTTTAGCAGTAAAATTGGAGTAAATTTGATGTGTTATTTTTAACAGTGTAATAAAAATAATAATTTGTTTCAATTTTTGAATTATTTTTTATAGTGAAAGAAAAATCGTTGACAAGGGTGGCAGTTTTCGAGAGAAAATAATCAAAAAATCGAAAGGCGCGCTACCAATCTCCAATAAGAAATTTTTTTTTGTCAAGTCTTAGCCACAAATGGGCATCGCCTCACCGACGAGTTCCATCAATGGCCTATGCTAAACAAAACATGTTTTCTGAATGGAGAAAAGATTTATTTCAAAATACATTTTTTTCGTTTTTGAAAATTGCCATGGTGTTACAAACTTAAAATACAAAATAAATAAAAAAAAAAGATTTTTGTAATGGGCAAGTTTTTTTTCGTCAATTTTATACAGAAAAATTGAGCAATTTTTGCTCATTGTGCGTGCGACGCAAAAAAATGAAATACGATAAACAGATTTAGAAAAAATTTCGAAGTTTAGTAGTAAATTTGTGGCAAAAATTAGTGCATAAAGGAAATTTTCAACACCAAAATGGCTACACTTCCCAATATCAGATTATTGTGTAAAAATCATCATTTTTATGAAAATTGGTAATTCGTGTAATTAAGCAAACGAAATTTACTATAATGATGGCTCACAGTCCGAATTACCTGGTCATGCATGATCCATAGATGAAACAAGCCTGGAAGGCATATTTCATTTATGACCCATCCACGATAAGGCAAGGTTTAAAAAAAGTACTGACTTGGTTAATGTATTTCAAATATCAGACAGCATATCGAGGCAGTTTGAGCTTAGTCAAATAATTTAACTCTTTGGTGACAATAGGGTGGTCGCACAAAATTTTCCTCGATTTTTAAGATCACAAAAAAGATATAAAACGTTCTTTAGATATATAGAAACTTGTTTCGAAAGCGCATTATCGCCGTTGCGATATGCATGTTGCTATTCAGAAGAATAGCCCATGAGGAACTAGCTATAGCTTAACGTTTCTGGGTTAAATCGAGTTAGAAGGAACTACGTTAGAGCTTCCTGTATGCGTCTCTCTATGCCTCGATATACCAACAGCAGCCGTTTAGCGGCTGTTGCGTGGTGTATAATATTTCACAAACGTGACTGCAAGCCAAAGTCTTTTATAAGCCATATGCTTGAATTCGTTTTAGTATATGGAATATTACTAATTTTATAAGAGTGCAACATTTTAGTGCGCTCCCAAAATACTTGTGGAAATTGAAAAAAGATGATCACATTTTTAAATGGTAACAACACATTGCATCGGGTACGTTTTAGAAGAGCGAGTCATAAAAAAGACTTAAAAGTACATAACAATAGCACAGTAACCGTCACAGTAAATGTTCGTCCTTCGTTATATGTTCGCCAAATCACTCTCTTCACATCGCAAACAATCTTCAAGCAAAACGAAACTTTCTTTAATCTTATTAATGTTGAAATTTGGGTAAGCGATACAGTTTATGCAAAATATTTTCTTGGATACTATGTGTGTAATATAGTGTTTCCAATTTGCGAGTCCACCCTTCTTCGCCGGCATCCACCACTGGTCACAGGATGAGACCGTTTGGCGACGTGGCATCTCATGAAACCGACAAGTCTTTACCTGTCGCGATTCAAAGGTTCAATTCTTGAAACATGATCAAAAATTGACTTGCTGTTGGCTCATCATGAGCTGACAACCTGAATTTACGTGAGCCATAACTTTTGATTTAAGTTCGGCCACTTGTTGTCGCAAGATATTCGCATTTGTAGAAAGTTCCATGTTCTGCGTTTTCAAACTTTTTACTTTATCTTCAAGTCGAGATATTCTTTCAAGCTTTCGTTTTCGGCACTTGCTGGCGGCAACGCGATTTCTCTGACGCTTTCTTTCCGATTTCATCATTTCTTGATTGACGAGGTCGATCGGTGACATAGGCGGTGTGTGTGACATGACAGGTACTGTTTGTGGGGGTTCTTCTTTCAAATGCGCCAAAGCTGGATTGCTCATATGATGTATTGTTCCTCCGAGCACTTGATTAATTACCATTCCTGACGCTGATGTTACTGAAGGATGTTGGTAATATTGTTCCGTCATGTACGGTTGAAGTTGCCTGGCCATTTGTTGTTGACTTGCACCGGTGGTGATAACTGAGCACGGCGAGGATTCGGCGCCTATGCTGGCGGCAGACTGAACTCCTGAAGCCGCTATGTCCGGATTACTGCCGCTTCTAGATTTGAGCCTTTCTAATTCTCTTTCGAATCCCTGCGCATACATTTCTTGTTCCTGAGTCACACCCGACGCAATCTGTTGTTTCTGCTGCATGTACTGGCCGTTGTTGTGCATGTGCGGGTTGTGCCCCATCAACCGTTCGAGATCCGGTGAACCGAGCTTTAACATATTAACGTCGGGCGATGCGAGAGTATAAGCTGATCCGAGAGTTCCGTATGCGTTGGTGATTACGCCGTGGTGTTGAGCAGCTTGTCCGTTGATTACACCGCCGTTATTCAGCCTGTGATGCGTATTTCCGTTTTGATGATGAGTATTATTCTGCTGAACCACGCTTGAATGTGAAGCTATAACTGTGTTTTCAATAGGCTTCAAACGTTGTTTCAGTTGTGGTTGCACGTCTAAATTTAAGTTCATATTCTTCAAAAGAGCCTCTTTGTTGAAATCGACCCCTCCGTAGGGTGGACAAATAGCTGACACAACCCCGATGTCTGTACTGCCTGCGCTGCCAACCGAGCTGGGTGATGACTGTTGGTCGTAATTAACTAAGTTATCTTCGTGGTAGAACGACGCAACTTCCATCTTTATAGAAGAACGCGGGAGATGGTGTGGGATAAAAACAAGAGAACAAAATCGTTCGACTGTAGAGAGGGATTGGTTGCTCTCACGCCTATGTCGGTCTATGACTCAGAGTCTGACTGACGATATCGAGTTTGTGGGCGACTGGAACGATTGTTTATGACCAATCAGTAGTTTCAGTGTTCGTCTGAATCGACAACTTTCTCCTCTGAAGCTTCGTCGATGTCCTAAGAATGAAACTATCCGCTCAATTGATCTTTGTTTTGAAACGAAATGCGACTGCCCCTTCCTTTGAGAAACGGAAGTAAGCTGGTAGACAGCTGTAGTTTTATACACGTATAGATGTCTATTCCAACAGAAGTTGATATCTCTTCAGATACACTTGATATATAGTGAGACAAGTAAAATTTTACAACAGTATTTAGAATGTTATCAAATTATTTTCTGAAAATGTAAAAATATATTTATTACTATGTCTGTTACAACAGAAGTTGATATCCCTTCAAATACACTTCATGTATAGTGAGACAAGTAAAATCTTACAACAATATTCACAATGTTATCAAATTATTTTCTTAAAATGTAAAAATATATTTATTACTATGTCACCCATTTCAATTTCACTTCATGTCATATTATAGCATATTCGTCATATCACATATCTCAAACCTGACGACACAAAAAATTAAATCTGGTTTAGCCTCCAAATTGAGGCAGAAATATTTTATAGATGAAATAATCCAATTTCCATAATAAGTTACTGCCCCACTACCGCTTCTTCTAAAGCTAGCTTTGAGCTCCTTCCGAGCCCATGGACAGCTACAGAATAACAAGCGAGGATATGCGTTGATGGCTTTTAGCATAGCTGAGAGAAAGAATATATTTAACCCTGACGTCTTTTCTTAGCTTTTCCATTGGCCTGAAATGACGTAATGCTGTCAGTCGAATGAAGGCAGAAAACGAGAGAAAATTCGGAAAACTCTCGAAAGCCTTTTTTCGTGCGTCAGTACTTGCGTTTGTTTAGAGCAGGAGAAAGGGCGATATCCGCCTCAGGTACTCCTTGTTTGCTTACTATAAAATAATACCGACTGTAGTTACAAAGATGATAAAACTGTCTTTAAGAAACAAATCTCGTGATCTGATAATGTGGGAGGGAAACCACCTCGCATCAAGGCCAATGTTCAATTTCGCTTGTTTTAACTAAGGTTGATCAATTTTTGACTTATTCTCTACAATGAAAATTTTCGATTGGGCAAGGATCAAATACTAAAACATATTAAATAAATACGTAAAAAAAGTTTTTTTGTAGAAAATGAAACTGAAACTTATTAAGCCAAAATTTTATATGAAATATATAATGCTATCTCGCAAATACTATGCAGTATATAGCTGATACTCAAGTTAATCGTCGAAGTCGCTGAGGAACCTTTTGGTATTTCAGAACTATATCGAAAATGAGATTTCCGGATTAAAATTAGGTAAAATATTTCATAAAATTTTTTTGTTACAAAAATGAATTTTGCCACGTAAAAATTTAATGAATTCTGTCCATTTATTGACCATATATTTGTTTTGAGCTACCATATTTTGTTAAAAATATTACAATCGCTGTAAAATATGTTTTAACGCTATTTTTACAGTATAAATTCGATAACATAACACTGATTTCACCCAAAACATTTTCATGCTATGCGGTTTTGTAGCGATGCAAAACGGAATTTCCCATTACTAACGTTCCACTAGAATAAAACTGTTTATTGAACCGATTTCATCTGATAAACAAGCTGAGAACAGTCGAATGCTTGAAAACATGCTCCCTTTCCAATACACAACCCTAAAATATACAAACAAGCAACAAAGACAGTGTATCCCAGTCAAAAAAAATATGCGCATGTTTTGTTACATTCAGGTCACTGATGGATAGCGCCGCCAAGGCGAGTGACTCATGCTCCGGCCACTGATAAATCGTGCCGAGATATTCCGCGATATAACTATGGACCATGCTCAACAAGTGGTCTGATTGAGATAATAAGTACGCTGCTTTATTAAAATACAAATCCAGTTCCTACTGAACTGCATTACGCATAGCATTAAATGGTGAGCAACACAAACGTAGTTGGTTTGTTAAATAGACGTATAGCTCCTGTAGACCATAAAACAAATATCCGTATAGCGAATGCATAATGTATATTCCCTGAGCAAGACAAACAGCAAGAAAAGGAAAAACAAAACAAAAATGTTAATATCCCAATTGAAAGTGAAATCTCAAAACGTGTATTTTCAAATGTCGTATTCGGTTCATAGGAACTTGTATAGCGCCAACCAGAAAAGCTATTGGACTCGTTTGACCTGAAATTTAAATCTATCTGCACACGCGGAAGTAAAATCGATAGCCGTTTACACCATGGTGAGTAAATAGTTTAATTTTTTAAATAAAAATTAGAATATTTTTAAAGGTATTATAAATCAAAAAATGCAAATTTATTGAAACTTGACCAATAGATGCTTGTCCAAATTTATACTAGACTTTGATTAGGTTGCACATCGCGAGTGAGCATTTGAATCCAACGTTTTCTCAAATAGTGTGAATTGGCGCCTACATTTTTACATACACAAAACCATTATTTTTCAGGCAAAACTGCAACCGTTCGTGTTGTTCGGTTCGTATACTATTTTTTCAATATTCATGAACTGACGGTCGATTTGCCGAAGACCTGTAGTAGTATGGTGAAAAATTAGACAGCAAAAATTATAAAGATAAGGAAATAGGTCAGAGGTATAAATCATAGTAATGTGAAAATAACAAAATTGGCGGGGAAATCCCGACAAGGACTGGTTCCTCTCGAAATATATATGAGTTCTGTCACGTATGGCAAATGGGTTCATCCCAATGAAAAACAACAACATAAAATTTTTCACGTTTCTCTCTTCAAGAGAGAATAATTTGACAGTCGACGTAGTTAAGGTATAGGGTGACAAAAATAAGGGTTATCCAATTACTTTTGCGTTAAATGTGTTTGTTCTGGACATGTTTCGATATAATTTTAGCTGCGTATTTTGAACAACTACAGGCATCCGGGTATGTTTTAGCGGAAATTAATTATTTCTGATGCTAAACTCGTCAAAAATCCATCCGCGGCTCATACTTTAAAGAATCAAGCACACAGTCTCTTAAAGACTGAATTTTTATGTTTTGCCGAATATGGACAACAGATGGATCTTGCCATGACGACACGATCCATCTGCGGAAAATGTTTGACAAAATGAAATATCGTAAGTTGTGCTTGTTCAATCCCGTTTCATCATATCACGTATGGTCCGCTTACTATACGTGACTCCATTCTCTAACCGACTACTGGCAATGCAACGGGATGCCCTCGTTTGAACTTATGCAAATTCATATGCGGAAACGTGGTCTAGTGTTAGGCCTATTTGACATTAATAACAAAATCAGAAATATTTAGGTTTGCAAAAGACATAATTATTTTGTGGAAGACTGCGCAGTAGTGAATTCATAAAGCAGTTGTTACAATATGCTGATGTTTTCGCTTAGAAACTCACTTGGTATTTATCTTGACCTGCAATGCAAAAATTGTGCAAACATTCAACTGAGAAGGCATGGTGCTTCAAATCTCCAATACACGCATGCGGAGCTTGTGTTTCTTATTTCTATTTCTTATTTGCTTGTACCCGTACGTTAAAATGCCTTGAATCAAATGTAACAATAAAAAGCGAACGTACACAACACTAAACCTACTGAAGGGTGTATCGGCGCCTTTAAAATCAAAGGAAAACGTTGAAAATACCTCAATACTTGCATTTAGCTGAAAGCTCGCTAATAAATATGTCTTCATGAATATCGAGTAATAAATGCTACTTTTGTAAAAATCATTTTCATATGAAATCATAAGTGCCTTTCAAATAGAGGTTTTATATAATCGCTGTCACTAGTTTAAAACAACCGCTACCTGTCGCAGATTCGAACGATTTACTTAGTCTCATCGCGCCGGACACATCAATCCACAATCTGATTCATCATCAAACTAATCTGACAACACAGATCAGAGATGTCTCCCAATATTACGTACAATATAGGTTTTTGACTGGTGTTAGTTGCTGTGTATTGTTTAAAGGGGACATAATTTCTTGATAGACAGCCGTTCTGAAAATGTACAACTGATGGGTCGCGCCACTATGTGCCTCTTAGACGCGATTTATCAGTGACTTACCGTATACTAAACAGAGGATGCTTTGACGATTTTTGTCCGATTGGATGAATCGAATACCAAAATACTATATTAATAATAGCATTATTATAGTTAATACACCAATAATAATACACCAAAAGCTCAACTTTACTTTTCAAAATGTGAAGTTAACTATTTCTTCCATTGGTCCATTTATCGGGGTCAGGGACGAGCTTTTTCATTTTACTAAATCGTTCCAGGCGCATTTGACTGTTGATGACGTCATCTCGATAATTTTGCCATAAACCGTGAATTTGCACTTTTTGGGTGCCAAATCATTATTAACATTAATCTGAAGACATAATATCAGTCATAAATAACAATGGAAAAACATGACGTTATTTTGAGCATATGGATGCGATCAATTCTATAGGAAATGGGAACTTGTGTGGGTGAAAATTCGGCCAGCCATTGATGCATAACATATGTTATCCATAAATTTCAAAGCGCATAAAGCATCTCCAACCATGTTTTAAAATAAAAGATTAATTGTTTTGGTGGTATACAAAATTGCTGAATAAAAGCAGATGGTATTTTGATAACAACAAAAATTTTGTTATTATTTTTTCTTTGTAAAACTTCTTTCACCTTATTTTCTATGATGGAAAAATGGAAAGTGCCACCTGCCCCGATCTGACGTCCCTCTGGCTGCTACCTATATCCATCCAACACGACTATATTTCCGCTTTGGACTGCTTCGATAAGGCATGCTGGTCTACAAGCCAACGCCAAACAAAGAGGGCAAAACATGCTGGCGCTGTTCTTTCGCAATCAAAACGAGACAGTGTCGGTAAAACAGTGTGCACGCCAAACAAAATATTATTTATTTATTTCCCAACTATTTGTTTTTATAAGTCGGTAAATGAAATTAAACATATGTTTTACGTCTTATCAAATACACAAGGATGAAAGAGGTAAATATTTTCCGAAATAATAGTGCACAATTTTTGACAGAAATAAAAGAAGGGAACACCAGTAAGTTGTTTTCGCTTTTGTGAGGGGAATTCCAGTCTATCTCGCTATGCGAAAAACAACCTTGTTTTAACTGTCCGTAAAACGCTAGTTTGAATTTGTTTTCCACGGTCAGTCGATTGAAGTAGGGGCTAGGTATATAAGATTTATATATTCAATAAGCACGGGATATATGTAAATCGCCCTATGAAATCGCGATTTACTTATAGCTCCTGTATGGCGAATAGTTTTGTAAGACTTTGTTATAGATATGGCAACGTCTTGTGTGGGAGCGTATCACAGTAATCAACTATAATAGTCCAAAACAAACAACGATAGATCAGTCAAAAGGCCGCGTTTTGAATCTCTCGTAACAATCTGTAAGTCTAATTAACTCGTCAAAAGTCAAAATAAACGTGTTAAGTTATCGCAAAAGCATTTTACAATTGAATAAAAAAATATAAGATTCAACACTGGGAACTTCAAAGACGAACTTTAGTGTCTGACGATGGATTGATTGTGGCGTCGAGACCCGGTTCGTCTGTATACATGTTTCAAAAATAATCTGTTAGGACGTTTTTTTACAAAAATATAGCTATTTTTGAACGAAAGTTTGGGTACAAATATTGTAAACCCGGGGGTTTACCAAAAAAGTGGGAAAATATATTGTGTGTAAAATTTCCTACGAAATGCTAGAAACTCACCATTTTCCCCCTTTAGAAATGACCTTACTAGAAAATTGAAAAAGAACAATGGTTCTGTCATTTGAAAAGACAATAAGATTATAATTTGTGAGAGAAATGTGACCTAGCGAACAGCGCCCTTCAGGGGAGAATATGATGCATAAAGGTAAAAATTTGTATTTTGACCGAAAATACTTGAAACTTTGCGAAAACAAGAACGGGTGCGGGTGCTTGTTTAATATTTGTTAATTTCTGTGGAAATATTGAATTCAAAATACAATTGTCAAAATAAACGTTGGCTGTTTACCCCCTCCGGCGTCCATGGTTCCCCACTGACCGGAGAAATGGGGAGGAGGCGAAGCCAAAATAAAGAATTTCCGGTTTCACCCGGTCAGTGATTTCCTAGGATTCCAAGTCACGAGTATTGGCTATTTCAATTGCGCTATTAATATCGCCAGGAAATATCAAATTATAACGCGATTGAAAAATAGAAAATCAGACATTAAATTTTGCCAAGCATGAGCTACAGATCGACCCTGGTATGTTATGCTTATCTTATGCCCTGGTATCTTATGTTTCAATTGATAATGAAATACAATTTAATATTAAACATCAGAAATGGAAAAGTCGATGAAAAAATGGTGTCCATACCTTGATAAAAGACTGGCCCGTTTTGTTATCTATCCATGCCAGTCAAACTGACATGCTCATTATGTATCACAAAACAGAAAATTTGTGGTCAAGGAACGGTTTTGTAGTACCAAGCTCTGACCGTAGTATGGCGGAATACCGTGTGCATCTTTGTAACTTCATCTCTTTTGCTTCAAATCCTCTTTATTTCAACAATATTTACTCGTGTAACTTTTAGACGATACTATGTTATGATAGCTCTTAACCCAGCCCAACCAGACCACAAGCACATTCGTGCAGGTATCAAATTTTATGGGTCCACAGTCCATGGGGTATTCTGTCAAAGGCGCCATTGTGTACTCGTGTATTGAGAAAATACTGTTTGTGAAAAGAGTGGTTTTGTTATATGTATAGTGTTTACACACATTAATTTATATATAGGCCATCGATGAATCGCGCATTTGGTGACGGCCCATATATAATTGATGATAAAAGTGTCGTATTCCTGATTATTGTTTTAATATCAAAACATATAAAGGCAATGATAGGTATAGGTACAGTACCGGTAGGGAACAACAAACACTAAAGAATTGGAATTATAAAACATCACATTGTTCCGTATAGAGCAGTTTATCACCAGTCTGCACTACCCTTCCATTCTCCCGAGCAGCAAATTTCTATTGAACATTGAAATGTAAATCGGGTCGTGGAGCAATACTCGGAAATTTAATGGTGGTCGAATACAAATTGGACCGGCACCGGAACCCGGGCTCGTATTGTGATAAGGGTCCGCATTGTTTTGTTGGAAGGATACTTTGGCGTTTTTCAAACGAAATAAATAATGTCTAGGCTTTTGGTCAGCGATTATTTTCTTTAACATTACGTAACTCCGCTCAGCCGCGTACACATGGTTATGCACGTGAGAAATCAGTTCCCCCATCAGCTTGTAATACCGCAATATTATTAGGACATACGATAAATGACAATTTTTCAGCGATTTGCCAATTAACACGTACAGGTTGCGGAACTAGGTCAAAATTGAAAAAGTTGCACTTTGCACTTTGCCACTTTGACGTGCTCTGTGTCATATATGCCCTATACATAAATTCCTTTAATTGGTGATCGTATCTCCCGAGGTCAACAGGTCAGTGATTACATAGCATTCCTTGTTTCTGGTTTTGGCTATTTCAATTCTGCTAGTAAACCACAGGAAATATCAAATTATAACCAGATCGACTTGATAAAATGTGTTTAGTTAACTGGATCAGAGGAACAATCATATGTGGCCCACATTTAAAAAATCAAATCTTTTTATTGAATGATTGACTCAATACTTTCAGTGTAGTCCACAGCGAAGTTCTCCGATATCGATTTAGATGCGTCGTCGAAATTGTTGTTTTGATCAAAGATTTACAATTTTGTGAAAATTTTGTTCATATTCCATAATAGAAATGTGAGTTTCGTTTTTATTAAAACTATATCCCAAAGCTCAGGCCCCAATTTTTGTTTGTAATATTGATCAAAGGTCAATCTTATACTCAAATTCGCTTTTAATCTTAAAATAGGTTTCCAAGTACTTTTTAACTTACGGAAATTAAAGATACCAATAAAACACTGTGGCGGACTTTGTTTGAGCCCACAAGGCAGGGTACTATGACCCCCTCTGGTCGACAAAAAAGCACTTCAAGTGATTTAAAGGACATCTCAAAAAATTTCGAGCGGTGTCGGCGCTTATTTATTTCTTATTTATTTATTTTTTAAGGCAAAGAATATTTTTCGCATCAACGGCGGAGTTCTGCGCCAACCTCTAAATTGACTAAGTCTTATCCGGATAATTTTTTACGGTCTATCTATAACTCATGCTTGGACAAATATAATAACCGATTTTGGGGTTTACATCAATATCAGACTATCAAAGAGGTCTCGAACATTTCCCATGTTCAACAACGTCACGTACATGTTGAGTGGTGCCATGAACATGTGTTTAACTAGTCACGTGGTATGTAAACAATATTATACAATTTACGACATTGCATATTTACTTAGCAACAGAATATTCCTGTCATAAATGTCTTGTCCGTACATGTTTTGCTAAGAATTAGCCAATGCTAAAGCGCGATCTATCATTGGCTCATTCTTGACAAAGTAAAATTTCTTGCTGGAATAGGATGTTATGTAACCTTTGTTCTCTATTTTTTTCGAATATTTACGAGAATAACGTTCGTACTTACATGGAAAATTATTTTAATAGATTTTGTCCCATGAAGTTAGAAATACCAATATGTTAACAGCGGTTGATATTTCGCCGCTAGCATAAAACGTCGGTATCCGAATACTACTTTTACTTAACAAAATATTAACGTCGAATGAAAATTGTAGAAGTTCGTTGTCCATGTTCTAGATCAAGAATTATATATATAATCAAGTATGGCCCACAGATGTACCACGCTTCGACGATGAGATCCACCAGAGTAAACCGTGCAAAAATGCATGTATTTACGGCTGAGGAAAATATAACGATTAGATTGCTTCAAAATCAATTAATAAAACCTAGCAAAAAAAACATATAAATGCAAACGTAACACGTTTATATACCACGATTTATTTGTATGAACGTCCACTTCGATTTATAATTTATAATCCCCGCTTTTGAAAACATTGAATCCTGTTGACCACGATCTACGCGTTCCATCGTAGTGAATCTATTTCAAGAAATTTATCGTCACACGTGCCTCGATCGTGTTAAAAACGAAAGCTGATAAATATGTTTTCGTCTTAAATATTTGAAAGATTATTAAACTTGTTCCGTCTATTTTTGGCTTCTTATGTACATATAGACAACTCACTCGAACATATTCAAATATTGTTTTAAAATGACACTTTTTTGAAATAATATTTTCTCAAGGTTTCAATTAATTACGTATATATACACTGTATTCAAATTGACTAATAAAGTTCGTTGAATATATATGCTTTTAATGTTTAGACAGCGAGCGGCGTAAGTTTTCGTGTGTGTTATATTCGATAAATGTTCAATTTCTTTAAAAATTGAAATATTATTTCCAAGTTCATTTTTTGCTTTACCGTTATTCTCGTTATTTTTGTATTTTTCGATCATATTAGACACACATAACCAATAATTGGATACAATAATTCAAGGTATGGTACATGTATCAATCGCCGATGCCCGTATATATTACATTTCAACTCTTAATTGTGGTCAACTATTATTCTCTCAGATTGTTTCCTCGAGTAACGGCATGTTTACACATTAAGCTGGGTTTGGGGAAGTCTTCCTCAAAAAAGTTTTTATTAATCTGTTTTGACAAAACTTTAATTAAGAAATGGCGAAGGAATGCCAATTTGTATTTCGTTGAGCACGATTTACTGATGGATCGTGCCGATTTCAGGTGAGACAATATTTATTAGAAATTCACTCGAAACAAAATCGAGAGAGGCGCTTAAACCAAACCAATGACCAGCACTAATACGATATGAATATACATAAATTCTAAAAACTGCAAAAGCGAAATATATTCCTATCAGAACTGAACCACTATTGTATAGTTTATTGAAAGGCATCAACCATGAGCATTGGTAAGAACATCCATGGGTGACTAACATCGGATATTTTTCATCTTCCGAATAGAATCGAATACTTTTTTATGAATTGGATGCAATATTCGAATCATAGTCTTATAATAAACACACAAGGTAGTCTCTTCAAAAAAACAAAAAATTCAGAATGAAATGTTCTTATACTTTCTGAACATGTGTACAATTTGCTTCTGTTTATTGAAAAACTCTAGAAAAAAAGCTCTCAAAAATCAGTCAAATGAGATATGTATCTCCGAATTACAAATCTCAAATTTTGAAAGCCATAGTCACTAACAGAAGAATTATAAAAACCCGAAATTAAATCATATAAAAATTGAAAAAATGAATTATTTGATCCGAGATATACTTATTGCCCACGTTATGACGTACAAACGACTATTTATACCGTATATACTCCAATGATTGATGTTAATACTAATACAATAGTCTCGCATTCCTAGTGTGAAACAAGTACAACGATGTTTAACCTAAGTTTGAACTTATGAAGTCCACGTCACGGAATTTAACATTAATCATAACAACTAAATTTGTTTAATTTTGTATTTGCCCTTTAGAAAAAGGAATATAGATCTGTGAAATGTATCTGTTATTTGGATTATTTTATTAGATGACTTGAGACTAACGCTTAGCAAATCCATTCTGTTATTCGATTTGCGTATAACCCAAACAGAAAAAATTATTTTGTCAAGCACGACTCACAGATGGACCGCGTCTCATGACGCGATCCAACGCTGACTCGTACTTAACAAAAGATGTTTCGACACATTTTTTTCCGATTGGGAAACGCAATTGATTCGAATCCGTCGCGAATTGGTCAGAGGAAAAAAACTTGCAGAATCAACGGCAGTTCCATATTCTAACGATAAAATACAACAAAAATATTGTCAATTTTGACCATTCTTTCCTTTTAAAGATGAGGTGTGAGTTGAAAGCCTACATACCCTTTTACAGTTTGTTCATATAATATTTGGTAAATCTGCAGTACGAGATTTTTTTATTTTTAAAATTAATGCAAATTGTAATGAGGGAAAAAACAGAACATTTCCTCTTTATATAGAAATAGCAATTTGATTCAATTCGAAAAGTGTATTCGAATCGGATTCGAAATTCAAATGAAAAGATTTGTTTTTGTTCAGCTTTGCTTAAGACCCTACAGGTCTCGATATCCATCCATCATACTGAACTTTACAAAGAAAATATAGCGCAGGCCAGTTGGACCCGATATCAAGGATCGCTGCTAGAAAAATGGTATATGCTGTGGACTTTGGGGGCTCTTGATATTGCTAACTGTTTTGCATGGGAACTGTATGCCAAACCAAAATCCTTCATTATGAACGGGAATTGTCTGTGACCCATGTATGGGACTTTGAAGGCCTTTGCAATTGCGAACGGTACTGGAAGGTAGGGATGTGGCAAAACAAAAGAAGTTGTTAAGGATGAGTCGTGTGCGGCCCATGTATACTAAATTCATATATTGTGGTGATTGAGATACGCGTGCAAATGCAACTAGACTTCTTGAAATCACAAGATTATTTGAAGCAGCGAGAGCAGTCAGGCTCTCCAAATCACATTATCAGATATGAAATTTTATGCCATTTCCCGTACAGTCAGTCATATGATCAAAAAAAAAAGTTATTGGTATATTTTGGAAATTCACTATAGTTGCAAATTTAGTGCTACCATATTCTTGATAATATTATTCTCATCACAAAACGTGCCCTAAATCATTGATTCCGTGTAAACAGGTATAAAGTATAAATTCCACAATTGACATTGGAAGAATTTCAAAATTTTTGCACCCACGGCATGTGTATCACCCATTATTACCATATACATTCAAAATCGGTGAAAAATAAAAAAGTATGATCCATTATATCACCTTCAAAGAATTTCCTGCAACGAAAGGAAATAAAGTCCGACAAGCGTGGACAGAACTCGTTCAGCGCTAAAAAGCGCGGTTCATAATTGGTAAATTGACCCTAGTGAAGAAATAGTGCTTTGTTCATAACCACCAAATCGGAAAAATAATTTTCTCAAGTATGATCCATCAGTGGCGCATTCTTGACAATATCTGTTCTAATAGTATTTTGGTAAATTATCGACGATTTCGACATCGGAAAATCCCTTCCGCGTTTCGCATACCACATATTACTTTATGTCGAGCAAGAGACATTTAAAATGGAATTCATTAGTTGTGAAATCATCACCGCCAGTTGTTTTGTTTGATTGTGAATTGATAAGGAAAAACTCTTATATATAACTGTTATAAGTATTTGGTAAACGCACTAGCAATTTCTCATTGCCTCTATTGAAAGTTTTTAAATTCAAACATGATCCATAGATAGGAAAGGTATAAAAATGATAAATTATGCGAATCGTGTCACTACATTGACTTCCCTAAACAGTTTGGTAATTTTACCACTAATTTTCACTAAAATATTGTCGTGTATGGAACGAGCTTATTGGATCAAATTCATGTCTTATGCATTATAGGCATTCCTTATCGCTACATTGCTTCGAGGATATTGACTATAATAATTTTGGAGTTCAGATTTACGAAACCAGGGTGTTAAAAATGGGTCAATTTTACCAAATAATTCAGACTTAAATGAAAAATATTTTTGGGCAAATGGCTAAAGCTATGAATTAATTACGCAAGACGCTGTAAATAAACGAGCCAAGTGTCCGGAGACCAGCACTTGGGTACTTTTAACAACGTCAAATGGTCATATGGCGCATGTCCAGCACATAGCTTTTAAGTTAAACCCTGATTCGAGTTGATAGTGGTATAATTTCAAGCAAGTCGTGCCAAAGATGTGCCGCAGTTAAAATACCATAGTATCAATATATTGCTCAATCTTTACTAATGTCAATTAAAGCTGTCAATGAGACGCGTCTATTCATGCCGCGTTGGTTAGATACCCACCGATAAGTACATATTTGAAATAGTTGCATTTGATGTTTCCAATACTAAGTGATTTTTGTCAAGTGAGGGACGTTGGTGGAACGCACCTCAACGACGCGATCCATCACTGATCCATGCTTGACAATTATCAATTATCGTTTCATTTTATCAGTTCTAAGTTCACGAATAATACGGGCACGATTTCGACTTGCATATTTACGTTCCGCATTCCTAAACAGTGATCTTATGCTTGTACCGGTACAGAAATATAAGTTTTGAAACGAATACGTGATTTAGGGTTACGTAATGTTATGTTGTACCTGTTTATAGCTAAGGTATTTTTGCAATAGAGGACAAACAACGCTTTGAGGTTAATTGCCAATTTTCTTTTGCTTTCGAAGTTATTTTTGTGGCTTTACGTTTTGTTTTTCTGATAACCATGTTAAAACGAAAATGGTTTTTTAATCCGCATTGAACACCCAGAATAGAAAGAACTATTTCATAGCACATTCTGAGTGGTATACTTCTGCGGGAATGCCAATAATGGGCTCCGGTGATGTGAATACCAACTTATTCTGGTGGCCTGGCATATGTATTTTTTTCTGACCTAAATCCAGTACTAATATGGAGGTTTTGATGATATAAACTTTTTCGATATTTTCCAGAGTAAAGACAAAAATTTAACCGGGGCATAAATATTTTCAATAAACAATTTGGTGCTTGAAGTTTCATTTTAATTTTATTTTTGGATTCGATGTTTGTCCTTATATATATATCATTGCTTTGAATTTTCAAATTTTAAATGTTTCAACTTCTTGAAATATGTTTTTTCAGACGCCCCTCGCCACTGCACAGACACAGGTCAGATTGGTGATGAGAGAACGGACTTTGTTCGCAAACGACGTGGTCAAGGGTCACAGGTCGATTGCTTAGTTACGACGGAAGATGCAATCGCAAATCAGAAATTTCATTCTATCGATCAGGAGTCATAGATGGATCATGCCGAATAGGCAGGATCCATCAGTGACTCATGCTCAACAAAACATGTTTGGTTCAAAAATTTCCGACTTGATTCTGTGAAGCAGTTATACTATTTAATAATTCAATTTTTCAGTATAATTTGTGGATAGTATATAAGTATATGTGAAATCGAGAAATACTCTGTGGAATTTTTACTCGAGTCAAAACCTTTGTAGAAGCATATCAAATCGCGGAAACAATATTAAGAAGCGGTGGCTGATTTCACCATCGTCCAGGGCATATACCACTCCCTGCACTTTACCATGGCGGTTCAGTTTCATTTGGAATGTGTTCCGCTTAGAATTCAGTGCTGGTATTATATCTTATAGTGGCGTTTGCTATTAGGTGGACATTAGTTGTTTCCTTTTCGGCCTGCTTCCGACCTTGGATCAGCACTGCACCTGAATCAATTCATATCTCCAATCTAAAAGTGTCATCGCTAACTACTTGGCAGATGTGTGCTCCCAAGTTACATCTCATAAGTCATATCAAAGTCCTTCGGAATATCAAACAGTCTTTAAAGTTGGAACCATACCAAGCCATAAAACATGAGGCACGTGCAAATTTCAATCACAAAACGTTATGCAATATTAAGTTGCGCTTTATTGGTGCATTCAAGCATTATTGATCCTGCAGTTTGCAATGTACATTGAGACGATTTCGATGTACACTTGCCAAACACGTGATAATTATAATACTATTTATACTTTAACTAGATATGTCGTGCGCCAAACTTGAGCGAAGGATAAACCGCGCCTCAAGTTTGATATAAAATGGATCATGTTTTCTTGAAATAAAAAAAATAGTAACTGTAAACTCAAGTCAATAAATGTTACCTAACGTGCCAAATTATTGATGCGGAATGATATATTGTCCCATTAAGGTCGATTTTTTGCAAAAAATTCCCATATTTGGGAAAAATAACTTTCAGTCACGCGCATCACACGCTCAAATTGATATTTAATACTTTTTTCGAAGATTATATGCTATTTGTTTGTTTATTGTTTTTTCCATAGCTCCTTGACCCCTGTAACCCAAAATATTTCGTAAATGCCGACCCCGTGACAGCATCGAACGACATTCGCTTAGTTTTAACTCACAAAATGGATATCAAGTAATGCCAGTAGAAAAATAAGATTTCGAAATATTTGTTGATCAAGTTATCAGAAAAATCAAAAAGTTCAGCACATATATACTCGGCTGGGCGATCTATCAGCGATTCATACATAGTGAAAAAAATTTTCCAGTGTCTGAAGTATGGATGCTGATATTCTGTAACGCGACTAAAAGGTAGTAATGACGTGGCAAATGGTTACCACCGGTCAGAGAACATGCCTTTCACTACAACACTGCTGTATCTGTTCACTTCTTTAGAAATTCTTTCACAGCTCTCTACATGTGAGTGGTCGTCGGTTAGTTTTCGATCGGATAATCATTTAAACTCTGCTGGGAGTGAATTTTAATGAGAAAATAATTTCAGGTTCGATTAACCAAATCCTAAAAGTGGTAACAATTTTAAAAACGCATCCCAGACGATTCGAACGATTTAGTACGTGTAAATTTCTCGCCAATGCTCTTACATAAATTCTTACATAAATACTTTGTTGTTAAGAAATTCTTATTGAATCCGAATTATCGTGCTGCAGAAAAAACATGATATATGCCAAATTTTGGATAGTAGATTGAGATATAAATCATGATTACGCTGCATCCCAATTAAAATATTTATACAAGATTCATGATAGTGCTGCAATAATACAATAAAAAACATGAAGTTACGATTTTGTGAAATGCATTAATAGGGGTTTTCTAAGCATTTTCATTTAATTGGGAATTGTTTAAAATTTGAATCAGTTCCAGAATGTATTTCCTTTAGCCGAATTTTAATTTCTCGCGCTGTGGGGCATTTTTTGACCAATGTCATTTTACTGTACTCCGTTCAATCCCAGGAAAATATCTATTTTTAATAGCAATACCACCAATTGCATTTTGTCAAGCATAAGCCACACATGAACCGCACCTAGGCGGCATGATCCATCAGTGACTCGCGCTTAACTAAACATATATTCACAACATTTTTCTTACTGGCATTATCGTTAAAATTCATCGAACGACGATGAACTCGAAAATGGAAGATAAACAATTAATGAAGATAGATTATCCAGGAGTCGGAAAATACAAGATTTCTTCGTACTTTCGAATCGTGTTCTTTGTAATGTTATTTTCAGGTAAAAAATAGTTTTTTCTATCGATACGTGATAACGATCGTAAATATTATATAAATCATACGAAACCGATGTTTATTGTCAGTTTGCTTCGTTCAACCAAAAATATTGTTATGCATGAGCAATTGATGAATCTCGCCGTCAGTCGCGATTCGTTAATATCCCATGCTTACCAGATGGATTTTGACAAACTGAAAATATGATCGGAGGGTTTCGCCATATATTCCAATAATAATTGGTGACGTCATCAAACGATTGTACGCGAAGATTACTGTCTTTCGAAAGCTTATTATTTTTGCCGCAAGAAACAAGCAAAAATATATATTAAACATCATATTACTTATAATCTGAATATTTTTCCATCTTACCGCATCATATTAATATATCACATCGCATACTACTTTTCCGTTGAGATTAATGAATAATCCGGTTGGTGAATACCGAGGCAAGTTTTGAATAAATTTTTACGAAGAGAATCTCGTATAAAATGATTTTAAATCGATGTTTTTCCTATATGATAAAAATATATATATATTATTTTACAAAACCTAGAAAACGCATTCACTCTTCAAATGCAAGCAACACTAAACAATAAAGAATTATCTGTGTAATGATTCAACAACTGGGCACAATAAAATTAATAAATAGTTATCATAAAATATCACCGAAAGGTTAAACAATTTTTAAATGTTACGAGACAACTACTGAACTTCACATATGCGAGACAACTGGTATCTATTAGAATTACGAAGAATTTTGTAAAAATCCTGAGAATCCATTTGAGTTACCAATGATTTAAATCGGTTAGAAATTCTCAAATTTTCAACCCTATTAGTGATATAACTAGCTGGTAGTAATAATTCCTTTTATTAGCATTATTTTGTTTTGTCACGTATAGTCCGTCAGTAATACATACTTGGCAATAATAATCCGCAGACGACTTCTGTTTTGGTTTTAGGTTGTTTTGTTTTCGCAGTTCCATATTACTTGCGAAATCAGAATAATCATATCACGAATATAACCTTAAAAATCCGCCTCAAAAATTCCAAAACCGGCAAGATTAGACCGCGAAATTGTTGGAAATAGATTTTACTTATATCATTGTTTATTGTGTTAAAAGCAAACAGAAATTGGCCTGTAAAGAATTAGTTTCGTTATGTTATAACTCACGTTTACAAGTAAATAAAAAATTTAAAGTTTCGTCTCAGGCCAGTGAGAGGATAAATGAATTCTAGGGAAATTAACAAAATTGGCGTTACATCCTTTGTTCCAAATTGGCTTTTAATGCTTGACAAAATAACTTTCAAAACATTTTTTCTGATTTTCTAAAGATTTTCAGTACTCATACTCAAAAATTGGAGGTTCTGTTAAACTGAATGCAAAATAGCAATTAATATATTACAAGTCCAACAAATATCAAATGAATAATTTTACAATTCAGAGTGAACATGTCTTAGTGAAATTTTTCATAAAATAATACAAAAGTCTGTTTCACATAGGATTCAAATTTGGAAAATTTTCCATTCATATCAATAAAAAAAAATTAATTCGTTTATCCAACCCACAAAAAACTTTTCATCTAATCGCTTTAAAACACGTGGAGAAAGAACTAGAGTGATAAAAATCCCGAATTCTCAACACGACTCTTGGCAGATGGCATCCAGCATTGTCTTCGAATGCCACAATCTGTTTGTAGAAGCTGAAATGATTCATTGAGTATGAGTCAAAAGTCGACTTCCCCATTACGAAAGTTAATGTTTCGTTGGGAATAGGCCACAAATGGATCGCGCCTAAATGGCGCGATGCGTTTGTAGCCCATACTCAACAAAACTTACATTTAATATCTTTTTTCGAACTTTCTGAGTGAAAATAATGCGGTTTTGGATTTGGTTAGTTTTTCTTGTAAAAAACAAGAAAAGGACAATCTTTTGTACATCTGTGGCTGCTGTCAAATTAACCGTCATTGGCTTTAACACCAATTAATAAAGCAATTGAATTTACGCCAAGCCAAATTTTCGTCATGTTCGGGCCTTATCAGATCATGAATATTTATTTGCGTGTAAAATTATCTAATGTCGTTTATAAATGTATGAAGCGTTTGGATGGCGCAACAAAAAATAACCCATCAGGAAAATGACCAAATTGTTTGCGTTCATATATGCATTTTTTCGTTCACGGCACTATCTACCAGATCTGAATTTAATATTCGCATATTAAAAAGCGAATTATTTAAACTCTACTAAATTCGATTCGATGATACTAAAAAGGTCCGCATGAATTTTTTAGACATAAAAAATTGAAAATTGTCACTCATTATTGTAAGTTCTTTTTATCTATTTTTTATTAAATATTCAAACTGCAAATTAAGTCGTTTAGTTGTCCATCAGTCAAAAAAAGTACCACAAAATAAAACTATTTTATGATGGAGAAGACCGAGTGAAAGAGAGAAAAAATGAAGAAAACGAAAACCGCAAGAAAAAATCTGCCAAAGTTTGATATTTTCAAGCATGATTTACTGATTAATCGTGCCTTTGTGGCGCGGTTCATCTGTGGCACAAGCTTGTCAAAACAAAATATATGATTGATAGTTGGTTGGCGCAATGCTTGTTTGTCTGAAACATGCCCCGAATGTCAGACAGGTTAGTCATAAATATTAGTTTTTCATTTTCAAACTTCGCTAATTAATGTTAGATATGGGTCACCTGCCACGTAGTAGACCTTCTCAATTACTCCCGTTACTAGATATCTCAGCCAAGCAAGGATCATATGTGAACCAATTGTAATTACACGATTCATTGATAGTCTAAACGTAATCAAACATGGATTAAATAATGTTATACTATAGGTTCTCGTTCCTAGATGGTTTTGTGTTACAAAGATAAGAATTTTGTGCGTAACACACATTTTTTAGTTCAGTCCAAAAGGAAGTATAATGTTATTGGAGAGTAGCAATCGTACAAAAACTATTTTAAACTCAATGCGTCTAAATAATTTAAAACATGACGTGACAACGCTCGTTTCGAATCCGATTTTGTTTATTTATTATCGTAAAAATAATTTTACTATTTACCTGGAATATTTTGAAGGGCTTTAAAATAACCCCAATGAGGAAGTCAATTTTGTCACATATAGATCACAGATGGCGGCGCGATCCATCAGTGACCTATATTTGACAAAACAAGTTAGACACCATTTTATTGCCCGTGATAGTTCCAAAATGTGATTTATTATTATTACCAATATTGTTATTTGACGTTATTATTGTCCCAACGTGTTAAAAAAATATGCAAAAATTGCATTCTAACTAAAAAGTGCTTCCAACCGATTGTAGGAAAATATGTTTTTAAAATATTCAATTGACCCACAAAAAACGGTAACCGTTAAATGCGTTGAATCGATCATAGATGGGAAGTATAATAATATATACTCTACCCAATTCAACCCATGCACAATACAATGCAATTTATTTTGAATTCCCCATGCTACATATTCAGCTACTTGTGTCTACTACCAACTTCTCGCAGTCCAAGATTATCCTACCAAGTGTTCTGGGTATAGACGGAATCGGATTCCTGAAAATGAAAAAGAATAGGCTCTCTGCGTTTTTATAAGACTTAACCTTGGCCCTCATTAGTTTCCCGATTATGTTTTTAGGCTTTGGGTGCTGTTGTTTGATTGGTTTTCTTGGAATCCGTATTAAAAAATTGTAGATAAATTAACATCCGCCTACGGCGCGCATCGGTTAGCCATGGTCCGATGGCCGGTTTGCTTAGTTTCTATTTTATACTCCATATCGTATCTAAATTTCACTTTATTATTGGTAAAACCAGTTCCTTTTCACAAACCAACAAGATCATGCGCGAAAGGTATATATTTTTTTTAATTTTTAGGTAAAAATTATGCCCAGCAAACAAGTTTAGGATTCAGACAAAAGACAAATATCGATCAGGATTTTCGCTCGAGTTCGAGTCGCGGTTTTCCTGTTTTTCACCATCGGCGCCGCGTCCTTAACCCTTTTACACGCGTCTCTCAGCATTGACTCTTCATCTGACAAATTTTTTTCTTCCAAGGAAAAGTGTTAATATTGTTCAATAAGCTTTTTCATAAGTTCATCTTAACACGACCTGTCTTTACTTTATCATACAACTCATTTTATCAGCAATGCGCCACAGATTGACCACGTCGGCGCTTTAGCCTATGTGTTTTTTTCTCATTTACTTTATTAGAATATTAACATTATTATGTTATTATAAAAGTCGAATACCTATTAATCTAAAAAACGAATCAAATATTTGAATCAAATATTCTTCAATAAACAAACAAAGATATATTTTAGAATACTATTATTCTGAGGTGTTAAACAGTTAGGTGTGTACCACGTATCTTCTAAAAATGTCTTTTAATTTAAGAACTTTCGAATTGCTAAAAGAATCGTATCGAACAATTTATGATTCGATAAAGCACGAATCGAACAAATACTTTTGACAGCTCTACCTGACACGTACCTCCCGTGATAGTCCAAGTTCAGTCAGGTTTCGTTAAGTATGGTTCCACCGACCGTAGGTCATGTTTGACAAGACAAAGGTTGGTTGCTGGTTCTCATTCTTTCAATAGCCGACACAGCTTTCGGCCTTGATCAGAGTGAATTTCAATAATAATAAACTATCAGTTTAATACGTTCCCAGTCAGAATATTTCGCTTTGAAGATTTTTTGTCAAGTATGGGCCACTGATGGAACCCGCCGCTGGGGCGCGGTCCATCTGTGGCACATACTTGGCAAAATAAAATTTTTGATAGGTTTTCACCATCAGCCCACACTAACTAGGGATAAGTATTTGGGTTATTTCCCTAAAAATGATCAAAAATAGTGATTCGTCACGGTTATATCATATATTTTAAACATAGTCGTAAAAAGGTGCAAATTAATGTGCTATTGTCACAAGGTATAAGACCTCGTTGACCTCTGGTAATGTTTATGATCACAAAAGAACATATAATTTTGTAATTATACGGTAGAATAACAGAAATTATTCCCTGCTTCTGGGCAAAATATGTAAAAAATAATAATTTGTGGTTAATTTCAATGCGGATTCAACTGACCAAGTATGGACTAATAATAAATCGCCTTTGAAGATTGAATTTATCCATTAACCGCGCTTGGTAGAGCATTTCTCTTTACCCCCTACATACTCGACCTCCGCGCTAAATTACGGTACTTTTCAGTCACGTGATTAAATTACGTCACACGGTTGAAATCCCATTCATAAAATTGTTTTTCGCCAATCGTCGAAAGAGGTACTACGCGCCGAGTATATTTGTTTAACCACTTGAGAAAGGGTTAACCCTCAGGCTGTTATGGAAGCTTGCGGGAATTCATTGTTTCGAAGAGCATTTTTGTTCGATATCAAAGTTGAAATTGAATCAAATATATTTAAATCTGACTCAAAATCGAATTTGATGAAATTGTTTTCAAACTTCATTTTAATTGAAACTTGGTGCATTTCGATTGATAATATTTCCAAAAATTTTATAATTCATAAATATATGCTACAAAACTTTTCGAATAAATTTTGTTCTGAAAAAGATAATCATATTATGAATAAGATGAGCGTGCTTGAATCTTGAAACCCCAAATAATACTTTTAGAGGAAAAATTACACAAAAACAATATTCAATTTGTCCGAAAGGGTTAAAAGACAAATCCACCCCTGTGATTATGGAGAAGTGATGCTCAAGCGCCCTTGATGCGTGTGAATGGGTCCATCTACCTATGTTATTGACGCGCAGTTGTGTAAGACGTGTGTTTGATCTGTGTGTTAGGAGAAATGATTTAGGCATACCACACGCGGTTTTTGTGTTGATCAACCTATATAGGCTGATAAGAAATAGTGTGTGTATTGGCGTTGGGAAAATTTTGATTGGAATTTTGTGATCTTTTAGGTTGTTTTTATTGAGAATTAGTATAATTTTCATATTTTATTTTATTTTTTTAAAATATAATGCGTGGCGAAATCATGATATATGTCAAATTTTACTTTGTAATATTTTGACATATGCATCAAGATTAGGCTGCGTAAATGGACAATTTTATCGAAAATATAGTATTTTTTGTTAATACAATTTGACAGATATCATGATTTCGCTGCGCAACTTATCAGTTTTTAAGAAAAAGAAGGCAAAATCCGAAATCCTAAAGTTTGGTGGAATTTTAACTATCCTCAACTAAGCTTATAATCAACTTTATTCTACTTTTTGTGAGCTTAAGAGTGAAGTATTGCGTCCAGCGTCCCATCTTTATCCATGTTATGTGCGAAGGTAATTATATTTTCAAATATATATAATTCTTCGACGGCGCGATCCATCAGCATCAATAAATTGACAAACAAAATATGATAAATTCGAAATTTGAACAAAAACTGTGTGCCACCCATGGATTATACGGGGTAGTCTTAAAACCAAATCAAAATTTCCCTCGCTTTCAACATAGTTCTTCAAAAAAAAGAACAATGTCGCGGTATCCCTGGAATGTTACGAATGCTACACAAACCCTTTGAATTGGGGTCAAACGTCTTTTATAACTTCTCAGTCTTAACAAACAAAAATTAGAATTTACCCTACGGTCGATTTAGCATTAGGTGACAAAATCGAACCTTTATTTTCTGAGCAGTGGTTATCAAACAAAAATTTAATTTTGTCAAGCATGAAACACAGAGGAACACGAGCAGCGCGGTACATCGGTGATTCACGCTTAACAAAAAATCGTCTGCAGAAAATATTTCTGAACGGGTTAGTCTGGTGAAATTCCACAGTACCTGAAAGTGGATTATTGATTGAAATCAGACCACCGTGCTGGTATCTTGTGACAAAATAAATTGAAAATAATATGCCAAGGCCAAGTTTTTTACCGACCTTTTGATGTCTGGCAGAATATATACTCATTTTTCATTCAGATCATGATCATGTTGCATCGCTGATCATTATCAAATTGTTCGCCAAAGATAGCCGCAGATGGGCAAGGATAAAAATTCAAATTAGTTTGGATATTTGGATAGACACTATATTCAAATGATTCGGAAACTTTTGGAATAATTTTAACAATTTTCTAGAAAAAATTCGCTCGAGACACGTTGCTCTTTCATATTTATTCTAATATTTTCGCGAATATTTAAAAGGTTTGACAGCTATTATTTTGCAGCACATTTATTACACCTGACTTGAATCCGGATAAAATTCCGAAGGTGTGTTCCATGCATGAAAATTGAACTTTCTGATTTGGAAATATTCAAGTTGAAATTGAAAAAGGGAAATTTTTTAAATCAAATGTTATATAACCAAGTCCGTCGACTTTGTATAGCATCTCTAACATTTTTTTGTTTGATAAACTAAGTCAGAAATTCATTTTGTGTTCTCAAAACACATACATATTCGCATAAAAACACGTTGGAATTTTACCACCATAAACTTTTTCACCCCACACGGTAGTTTATACCGAGTTATAATATTTACAAAACAGGATGTATGTGGTCGGGTATCACATTCCTACCCCATGAGTAGCAAAGCAAACTTTACACGCGTCCTTGACTTATATCCCAATCAGTAATATTATTTTGTCAAGCATGAGCCACAGATGGACCGCGCCTCAGCGCCGCAATCCATCAGTGACTCGTGCTTGACAAAACCGTGTATGGAGAAAATATGTATAACTGGGTAAATAGCACGCCAACGTTCTTCAAACGGCGGCAAACTTCAACCCTTGAAAAATAAATAAATTGTTGAATATATATTAGTCATTTGTGTGCAACGCCAATTCTTAATGCACTTCTGATGTACTTCTAAACTGGATTATTGTATAGAATTGAATAATACTTCTTGGGGACAAGTACAATATCCCCTGTTGGTATCGATTGTTGTCTATCGATAGTGAATTCTATCTAACGCATGGAAATTAAATTACCTCGAACTGGTGTGATAAAAGTTATCACATGCTCACGCGTTTAATAACAATTACATTCAAGTTAAATTGTATTAAATTGCAAACCATTAAATATAATTTTGCCATTAATTATTCTGTCAATTGATGTATACAATCACAAACTATACCGGCCTCTAAGTTAAAACACACTTGATTTTCATAAAAATGTCCAACAAATAACTAATTCCTCGCTTCGACCTAATGAATCTACGCCGACATTACCGAAGAAGTAACCTGGAAATTGCTTCCTTATAAGGAAGTAGAAGCGTCATGTACCTATACCTCGTAACGACGCATATCGATTATCAAGTCTTCGTACAGCAAGACGGAATTTCCCCCACTAAAGCTATCATGGCGACACAAAATTAAATCCATTTTTTCACATTTTATTGAGCATGGACCATTGATAGACCGCGCCATTAGGCGCGTTCTATCTATGGTCCATGTTCAGGCCGCAATTTTTTCAAAGTTCATAGTAAAGTGTATAATACATCCAAAACGTGTATAGTTTTGAAACATTAAAAATGATTAAGTTGTCAAGACCATAATTGATCATTATGTGATTCCGCATTTAAGTTTTTAGTAAATGGCCAATTCTAGAGTTTATTCATTTATTTAAAAATTTTACAAAAAGTTACAATTATAGATATATCTATGCCCAACTGAGCTATTCAAATCATCGTTTCTTTGTTTGGGTTTGATTTGGGGAAAAGTTGGAGAAGAAATTTTGACAATGTTAATGCGTTTACGAGCGTATTTTGAAAACTCTCAATTTAAGGGGGAAAAATACGATATTATTATTTTTTGTTCAATAGCTATAATTCGATGTGAATTCGAACATTAAAATATTTGATCTAATCAAAAATTATCCATCAGAATATAGATTTACCAAAATCAGTTAAACTTTATAAAATCGAATTTGGAGAAGTCAATTTTTTTACAATTAATTATCAATAGAAACCTATTCTTTATTTTGTTGAAATTGACAAAAATAATAACATTTGTGCCACTCAAGAGCCATATAATTCCAAAAAAAGAAATAACATATTTTTATCAAACCGTTTTGTCGTTGTTTTTCTGAAATATTGTTTTTCACGTGTATCGCACGCCATTACTGCAAACCTACCACAATGAGTTCAATGTTCCATGTTTTCAATCGTTTTTGCGCTGAGATTCTAATCAACGGCCATTAAGCAAGTGGACAATTGATAAAGATATAAAGTGCTAACGCGAATTTAAATAAAGTTATATTATACTTGAAAGCATGAGATCCGATGTGGTGATATTGCGTCCTAGTAGAATTACAAAAGAACCCTTTCTTAATTTAATAAGTTTACAATACAGCTAGATACAGTCGTATTTAAGACCTTGAAAGAAGGAATTAAAATTTGAAAAAAATTGGCTATCCAAATATGACGTCATAAAGGGTATCGCAGAACTTTTTTTTTTAACTTTTTTTGAAAAAATAAAACGATCCAAAATTTTAGTGTTTTTAGCTCCTCCCCAAGCAAAAATTCTAATTCGTCAAGCACAAGCTACAGATGGACCGCGCCTCGGCGGCGCGATCCATCAGCAGCCCGTACTTAACAAAATTCAATTGGACAAACCTTGGCTTACCGGTACTCGTTGAATTTACCTTAACGCACAAAAACATATTCAAAGGCCGGACGTATTATACCAAACAACGGATGTTGTTTATCCAAGATAAATCGTGGGCGAAATTTGAACCATAAATTTTCAATTGGTTTCGATAAGCAGGTGAACGAGAAACGACGAAAATGGACAAAAACACAATCAAGGTACATTTCTCCTCGTGTACATATGTATATACTGTTAGAAAAAACATCAATTTGACGCATATTCAGAAGTGCTTCAACAAACCAAAGCTATTTACTTGATAAGTCAAGTCAAATTTTTGTGGTACACCTTGGGCACTTGAGAGGTCGTTAATGACTAACGAATCATTAGTTGGTTCTATTCGGGCGCTATTTTCGGCCTTGCTTGAAGTAAATTTCAATAAAACAACTATGATTTATATACGAGTCATGCTTGGCATAAAACAAATTGCTCACTACCCCCGTAACTCATAAATACTCTGAGAATTGTTTATATTTTACAGTTTTGTGAACAGTATAACGCTTTTGCCGAAAACAACAACATTTGGAATTGTTAATTATCCCATTTACCAAAAGGTGATTCATAATTGTTCAAACAATAATAATTGTTACATAAGTTGGCAACAAGTAGACAAGGTTCATGGAAGAGTGGTAGGTAAAAATAAGTCCTTTTCTTTGGGCTATGCTTGATTCAGCATTATGTAACTGACCTCAAATCAAGGTCGCGTAATGACGTCTTTCAAGGTTTTAGATCTTTTGAATTGCAATCTTTGATTGTGATCTTTTAAAAAAACACTATTTCTATGTTTTTCCAGATAAACAAAATAATAAATCCTCGATGTATGACTTGTTGACAAGAAAGGCACGAGTACAGACAAATTGAACGAAGTTCGATCGCGAAATCCCAGTCAGTAATTTTATTTTGTCAAGCATGAGCCAGAAATGGATCGTGCCTATGCGGCACGATCCATCAGTGACTCATACTTAACAAAGGATGTTCGGTCAAAATATTTCTGACTGGGAGGACTGAAAACAGTTATATCCATATATTTTTTCATATTTAACAGCCACATGTTCCAAATTTCTGCAAAAGTGTTTTTCCGTTCAAGTATTAGGTGTAAATAAATAGGCAATGGCGCGAATTGGATGTTTCTGTGAACCCGAGGGTGCTACAATCAAATTTTCTTGTATCTTGTAGTCAATTGTGTATTTGTTCGATTCAATTTCAGATCATTCAGTTTTGTAATTTTCATGCTTATTCCCTGCAAATTAAGAAAGCACAAAAATATATATATTTACTGAAATACACTCTATGAACTGAACTGTTATGGAAAGTGCAGTGAGTGGCATCTCCCCTGGGTGATGTTAACGCCATCTACCACTTCTATGTGTCTACAGGGCTAAATTAATATGAATGTTGAAATGAATGCTTTCAACACACATGAAAACTATTAAATGTTTTGAATATAAATATAATATATTCGATAGAAAAATTTTTTTTTTCCATTAATAACTGAATTGTCAAATTCTGGAATTCCTATTTTTAAAATATCATGTATTTAAAAATATTAGGATCAAAAGTGAAAAATAACACTCCAATTAATCCTTTAGTTATAACATTAAAATTATATTCTTATCTACGGAGAAAGTCCTACGATTATATTAAAAAATTTAGACCATATTATTTTGGAGTAGACAAAACTTTCACACTATGGCGGAAATCAAATCGCAAAATGGGGATTTTACACTCCATAATTTTACCGTCGCTTTGCTTTCCAAGTTTTTTTGTTGTCTCGATTTCATTTCGGCGCGACGTCTCATTGCCGACAAAAACAACTTTACTTACTGTCTTGATAACTACCTGTAAATATTTGTACAACTGACGACTAATATCACACACACAGCGAGGCTGGAGAAAATGATCAGATCGGAAATTGCGTTTTATGAAGCATGAGCGACAGATGGACCGCGCCTTTGAGGCGCGACCTATCAGTGACTAAAACTGCACAAAACGTGTGAAGACGTTAACGTGTTGGAAAATTAGACCTCATCACAAAATGTGTCCCCGATGTTAAAATTCTGTGAATGAGATTATCATACCGAGTTTTGCCGTCATTTCTCTTTCCATATTTTTTGTTTGTATTATCATGGAGATCATTATCGAGATATTATCATGGCCAAGTTTGGAGAAACGATGATTGTGTATCCTGTGCATAGTTCATACATGCGCAATTTTATTTGGTAACAGTTAACGCTTCAAAATTTGCCACTGTGAACTCATATGCCCGTGTAAGTGAGCATGACTAAGATGTAAAAATCTTCCCAGATCTATCAACAAAATTCTACTTCGAGAAATGAAGGGTGGGGTCCATCTGTGACGCAACGTTGACAAAATAAATTATTCAATGGGAATCGTGCTATATAAGAGTCTGCTGCATTACAAGGACGGATGCGTCTCAATGGTGTTTTGACTGAAAATTTCATCGCTGTAAAACTTTTCTCGAAACCCGTTGAGTAGCATTCAAATTTAACCCCGTTTCTGCCTCAATAAATAAAACTAGGATGACATTTTTTACTTCGAAGTTGCTACACAACAAAGACAAATCTGTGCAAACTTTTAGCTATCGCCCAGGACAGATACCACTCACTGTACTTTACCGTGGCAGTTCAGTTCCGTTTGGGATGCTTTCCGTTTAGAGTGCAGTTGCTGGTACTACATCTTTTAGTTACTCTTTGTTATTAAGTCTGCGTTAGATAATTTCTTTTGGACACTGGTTCAGGCCTTGTTCAGAGTTAATTTCAATAAAAAAGATCTCGACTTGGTTCTAATGAGATTTAATTCTTGTAACATTCTTTATTATAATACTATGTGCTAATGATGTGTCATGGTTTAATAGATACATATGTTGGACCCTATATGCCCAGTCATGATTATTTTGACTAATTATGTTTTGTTAAGTATGGGTCACTGATAGATCTTGCAACTAAGGGAGGGTCCATCTGTGATGTGACTCGTGCTTGACAAAATAAAGTTTCCGATTTGGTGGTTGTCTTTTCTACACACACAGATAATGAAGTAAGATGAGGTAAAAATTAGTTTCATTTAAGAGAAAATCAATTTGACCGCAAATTTAACTACAATGATGAAATATATTCAAGTTTAATCATTTTCATTTATTTTGAGCAAATTCCTCCTCAATTATTTTCATGTTCATTTAGAATCACAACAAAATTTCATTCTTACATTTTGGCGCAACAATTCCACACCAGAAAGCGAACTTCGAACATACGGTTCCAAGTTCATTTCATACTAAAAATTAAAAAAAGACCTTACAAAGGGTTAATTTATCCAGGTACGCACAAACAAACTTATACCGTTTATACAAATTTTAGGGGTTTTTCGCCTGTCTAGTCGGCTCGAAATCAAACGCCTTGTTATTGATGAGATCATAGGGCGTAGGCGTGGATATAGGTTACCTACAAACAAGTTAACTCTCGCTCTAGTAATTTTGGTAACTTAAGTTCAGAAAAAAGAAATATCATCTTATACATACACCAGAAATATTTTAAGAAGAATCTTATCCTCCACATATCTTTTGTTAAGAGTGAGACATAGACATTTTGTTAAGCATGAGCCACAGATGATACGCGCCTCGGCGGCGCAAAGCCTCTGTGGCTCATGCTTAACAAAATTTAAATTTCTGATCGCAATGAACTATAGAACTTTGCATCTTTTTAGTACGTTCCAATCGTGGCCCACGCTTTGATATGTACACAAACGGAAATATACCAACTTAACACGTTTTGTTAAGCATGAGTCACTCACTGTGGTTCATGTTTGGTAAAATAAAATTCCAGATTGAGTAATGATTGTGAAATACTTTTAAATTGGTTCGATTTTTTCAAAAGTAGACACGGAAAAAACAACTTAAACGGGCGCTATGTGCCACAAGTAATAGGATATTTTGATTGAATCAACGATTAGAAAGCGAAAAAGTGGAATGCCGCAGAAATTACTCCGCAAAATGTCGGCTGATGATAATATTTCGAAAAAATGTTGAGAAAAAAGAAAATTTAACCTTTTTTTGGGGAAAGAATTTTATGGTTACGCATATTGTTTACTGTGTTCAGCTCTCTTTTTATTCTATATTCCGATTACTTTCTTTATTCTACATTAACATACTCTCTCTTACCCAATTCCAACCCATTGGCGACATAAGCGGGAGGGAGTCCAGGTCTCTCCCAATGTCACATTTTAATGGCTGAACAACGAATTCGGAAAATTGAGAAAAAAGCCATTCTCCATGAAACGCAATATCTCTTTTTTATGCGCTTTGGGACAAAATCATCATTAAAAAAATATCTGTGAGATGAAATTTGGATCTTATAAAACGACACTGAAGATTTTCGAGCGTCTTTGGTGCACATTTTCTTGAGTATAAAACTGCGAATTGCACTCATTCTCTTTTTTTCTATCCGTGGTGGTATATCCCCGCCCCCCTTTTTAAATTTCGACGGTGTTCTAATTTTGGATTCGGTAGGATCATTCACAAAAAAATCACAGTGGGTGCGGTATTTTTGTTTTGTGTTTATTTCTCTATTCTTGAGTGAAAAACAAATCAAAAATATTTATTCGAAATGTTGTGTCAAACATGAGCCACAGATGAATTGTGTTTCGAAGGTGCGATCAATCGGTGACCCTTGCTTGACCAACAATGATTTTCTGTACATAGTTCTACTGACTACTTTTATAAAAATGACCGAAAAATTACGAATCTATGTCGGAAGAGATAAAATCACTATTATATTAAAACAATGCGATCAAACACCTAAATTCAAAGCGATTTAATTTCATAAAATGCCACAAAATATATTTGATACTTTCGAATCTATTGTCTAGTTGATATAATTGCGTACGATAGGAATAAAATTCAATCTTATTTCGGATTTTTTAAACATAAAAAACACTTTATTTAATGCGTTCGGTGGACAAAAATGAGAAGTGACACTAAATTTCGTACGTTCCAAATAAAATTTAATCATCGATAGCTTATGATGTTTATTATTTTAATTCCAAGATTTTTCACGTGAATGATTTGTTGGTTTTTTCGTGGTGTTGGAAGTCAATTTTTTGTCATCTACATAATCAATATAATTACTATTAGAAATGGACAATTGTGAAATCATTAAATATTAAATGCTACAGGATACAAAAATAATAATTGCGCAAAATATTACATTTTCTGTTAAAAATAAATGAAAATTGCTCTTTTATTGATTATCACGATTAATGATTTTACTGACCACGTTTGATATACTTTATTAATCGTGAGAAATTGGTCCTTCCTTACATCGTCATTTGCAGATTAATAGATGTCCGATTTAAATATCTTATATTTACCGAAAATTGACGAAAGAAAATATGAAGAATAAATCTGTTGAATTGTTAGTATTGGTAATCCACCAGCACCATTGTAAATACAAATCAATTTAATGATTCGAAGCACAGATTATTCGAATCAGTGGAAACCGGCCACCGGGACAAGAACTTGGAAATAAATGGAATTATTGTATTTCTACTATAAAAATTTGTGATATTAGTTAACTAGTCATCCATCCAGTTAGTATTTCCAAGCAAATTCTAATTTAAATTTATTTCTGAAAATATTTGCATCCATGATGTTGTAAGTTTCGAATCGCTTTTCGAATAAGTCGAATTGATTAACCTATGATTCTCACTTCACGAATAGAATCGATCAACTTACAAATTCCTGAGTCTCCTACTAAAACTATTGCGACAATATTGTCGATTAGTCTCTCCCTTTCAAATATGGACAATAGTTCTCGGTTGGCACATTCCACAATTTTATCAAATGAATCATAAAATATAATACGACTACAATTACTCCCACCATCAATGAAAAAATGGTAAACAATTGCTCAATTTCAAAAAGCTGGAATGCAAGCTTTTGTTTTGATGTGTCAAAATGCGATAAACAAAAAATATTGTCAATCGTAAATTTGGTCTTATTATGCATGATCTGTATATAAACTCCGGATTGATATGAATGATCTAAAATTGACTTTTGTTAAGCGTTGGTCACGAATGGACCGCGCCTGGCCGGCGCGATCAATCAGTGGCCAAAACTTAACAAAATGTGATAGGTGATTAAAATTATTTCTGATGCATTCAATTTCAGATGACGTAAATAAGATTTGTTAGGTGTAAATAGGTTCAAAGTATTGAAAGAGCCATTGTTTTCCAAACGTTTTCGAATGCTTATGTGCTATATTTCATTCAAAACATGCCTATAAAAGATAGGTAAAAACATTCCACATCATACCTTAGTTATGATCATAAATATTAGACGAAAATACATCGGAATATAGTCTCGACAAATAGTAAAATGTAATCTTAGATTTCTTATGATTTGACGGCATATTTTAATTTTTAGGAGTTATTCGCAAAATAACAGTAAGATATCTATTATTGTACCATATAAGATTTATTATTTTAACATCAAAAGTGATTTGAAATATATTTATAGATATATCATTCAAAAGTTTTAGTACTTGAAAATAAACATATAATAAAAACACATGTAAAAATATATGTTAATAAATGTTAAAATTTCTTGCTTCCCCTATATAAGATTTGAATCTTAACCGCATTAGAAAATAAAAATGGGAGCCGTTTTTAGTTTTCTTTTATTTTCTATATATCATTCAAAAGTTTTAGTACTTGAAAATAAACATATAATAAAAACACATGTAAAAATATATGTTAATAAATGTTAAAATTTCTTGCTTCCCCTATATAAGATTTGAATCTTAACCGCATTAGAAAATAAAAATGGGAGCCGTTTTTAGTTTTCTTTTATTTTCTTTTTGCGATTTGAGGGATCACTGTCGATTTTGCTAACACTTCTCTATGTTGTTTACAATGAAAATCAAAATTTATAAATCTCCTGAATGCAATATCATGATAAAATGAAAGAATTTTGCTTTTCGATTCATTTTTCAAAATTGGCAAAACATAATTAAATTGCTTTTGATCTCTCGGTACTGACGAGAAAGTGCAATTAATCAACCACGGTGCCACGTTCGACAAAAGTGAACCCAACAAACAACAGTGTTGTACACAAATGTCTGTTAAACGTGTAACATTGGTGAATGGGGTTACACAAGCGCGGTTTATGGGTGATAAGTGTTTGATAATGTAAACTTTTATATGGGCAAAAAAGTAATAAAATCCGAAACAATTGATAATTGGATTTCGTGCGATGTGTGAGGTCTAGAAGTAAATGGTTACAATAAAAAAGCTTCGATAACACAACGCAAAATTTTAAAAAAAGCAAAACCAGAAAGCTATTTTTGCCCTTTGGAGACGAGATCAAAACAAAACTTAGCCTCAAATGTGTCTGAAACGACACTGTCGCTCTCTCGTTTGTCCAAAACGTTGCCCATAAAAGGTCGGGACGAGAGACTTCCTGCCACCCGACGGGGTCGCGGATAGCGCGACGACGACCGACTCTCGTATTTATCAGCCTCAACGTGTAACGTTACGTAATGTTTTGAAAATAGCCTTAGCTCCT
Source organism: Styela plicata (assembly GCA_963675895.2). Lineage (NCBI taxonomy): Eukaryota > Metazoa > Chordata > Ascidiacea > Stolidobranchia > Styelidae > Styela > Styela plicata. The sequence goes on along the minus strand of OZ023151.1, from coordinate 5,176,305 downwards.
GCATTGAAAAGATTGTATAATATGGGGTATGCTTAAAATGAAAATTAGGCCTTTACAACTTTGGAAGTATTTGTTTGTTGTTCTAGCTGGCAACTTTAAAAGACTCTATTCAGTCGGCGAAATTAGGTTTAGGGGGCTTAGCTCAAACATCAAGGATGTATTTACATAACTAAACCAATGTCGCATGCTTAATCGAATATGCGCCATTGGCGAATCAAGCCTATCAGGCTCGCTTCACCAATGGTGTATGCTCGATCAAGTATGTTTAAATACCTTATTTCGGTCTTGTCTACTATAGGCATCATAATTAATTCAAAAGCTTGAATTCTGTAATGCGCTATTTTTGGAGAGAACGTCATCAGATGGGCACAACTCAAGTACATCGGTTCAATTAGAGTTAATTGCTTCTGTCACTTTGAATCGACCAATGTGGTTTTGCATTTCTGCGAAAATACTAATTTTTTCTACTAATTTTTCATGATTAAAGACGTTAGAGCTGATGTATCATTTGCCAAACATAAACAAGAAACCGCCATTATGTGATTTCTAACTTGTTACCGCGTTCTTTACAACGAAGGGCCTCTTGCTGGACCTTCGGCTCCAAAATGACTTGAAACTTTTAAGTGTCTAAAGAAAATTATCTTGTGGTCCAGAAATTTTCAGTAAGAAGAAGATTTTAAAGTCATCAACTTAATGACTTCATAACGTGTGGCGTAGACAAAATTAGAGCAGAGCATATACTTTATTGTAAAAAAAGAATGAAATATAGCGCTGAATACTCCAAAGTTTGAAGACAGTTCACAAATACAGAATTGAGACTGATAACAACTCTGTGCTCAGAAATTGCCATAATGGGCGATTAGAAAATGTGTGAAATGTGTGAAAATATTACATCTATTGATCGATTACTACATGGTGCTAACTAAATGAAAATCCCATTTTTAAAATAATGAATTAAAAAATTATGAATTCATCAGCAGTTGGGGGCAGAAAAAGACACGACGAAATAAAAGCGCGAAGCGTACATCTGAAGCATGAAAATAAACTAATAACAAACTTCGAGCAACGTCTGTGTGTCAAACTTATTGCACTATCAAAATTACATTAAAATACACCTCGATTCTCCAAGTACCAAAATTCAGTAGGGATCCATCTGAAATTATTTTCCACTGGCCTTGAAATTTGGTGTGTATATTTATTATTCAGTATTTTTAATGCGAAGATTGTCAATATGAGTAAAGCAATATTTCAATATTTTGGCGGAAAGTAACGCGCAATAACAAAAGATCATCTTTTCATAAAGCTAGCTAGCTCTACCGGTATTAGCAATATGTTGTAGGATTATCTGGACTTGGCCGGTTAAAATATTTCCGCCAAACTACTATGTTATGGAGATTTATATGTATTATAAAAACAAGAATAGCCTGGTAACATAATTCTTCCGGACACTTCCATCCAGTTTGATTATAGGATAACAAAAACACTCCCGACAAACGAGGATTTGTTAAGTACGAGTCACTGATGGATCGTGCTGCTTAGACACGATTCATCTGTGGCTCATGCTTGACAAAATCACATTTCCGATCCGGTTCAAACAAATGGTGTAATTCTGGGCGTCATCAACATATTTGCCAGCAGTAGAAGGGCGTTTTCAGATTCAGCCTAATAGCATTAAGGCTGTGTAAGCCTTCTACAAAACAAACTCAATCGCAAAGATATTTAGAATTGAAAAGTTTTATTTTGTCTAGCATGAGCTAGTGTTGGCAATTATAGATAGAAGTACCTAGTTAACCTAGTACACATGGTCTACCGAGTTTATTTTTAAAGTACTCTTGCCTAGTTTCAAAAATATATACCTTACCTGGTTCAACCTTTAACGAGTTTTCTGTTTGAAATTTTACCAGGTAAATTTACCACGTAAAATAGGTAAATTAATTTAATTTTCAACTAGGTACCTAGTATAAAAAACTAGGTCAATTATATTTTATATTTGGAGATTTTAAACTTCAAATCTATTAAATGCAGCCAAACGACAATTACCTAGTTTACCTGGTTTTCAATATAGGTACTTCCTGGTTCTGAAAGTGAAACTAGGTCAAGTAGTAATACTTTACCTAGATTTGTGGTAAATTCGATTCGTTTTACTCCATGTAGTTTAAGAAATAACTCGGTTCCCATTACTAATATATAGCCCTCGTTTCGGTACTGTGATACAAATTTTTCAAAATCATACCAACATTACAAAAGCATTAATGATTTTCAAACATTTTCTAAAAGGTTATTGCGGACAAGGACCGGGAAGGTAAATTATTCAGAAATATATCTTATGAAACATATCTTGTCCACTAACTGCAACAATATAACACTTATTTTTTAAGATGGGCGTGCAAAATGTTTTACGTTGTTTAACTCTGCATCAAAAACACCAACGGTAAAAACCAGCAGTATACATTTCTTATATTTTGAGAAACTTGAAAACAAGTTCAACCAGGCCAAATTGCAAGCATGTTTCGTTGGGTATAGGTCACTGATGGATCACGCCGTCTGTCCATCTGTGACTTATGTTCGACAAAATAACATTTCCGATTGTTAAACGTAATCGTGTTGGATCATCATCAGCCATTTCGACGGAGAGAAGTCGATTAACCACATCATGTTCGCTTCGTAGACAAGTAGACGATTTGGCCTATTCTCATTTGCTTAATACTTAGTGACAGCGCTTTATAGTGTAGGACCGGATTTTTTGTTACATACATGGTCGAATCATGAAACGTGTATCGAAAGCACGCTACATATATAGCCCACGCGCAATACACAAATAATGTCATCAGGAGTTTTTGAAGGCATATCATTATTATGTGGAAAGTTATTGTTGTTTTATTCCCATCGGGTATTCGCTCACGGTGCAATCAATTCAGCAATTTATTAAATTCGCGGAAGTTTATTTTATTTAAAAAAGTTAAAAACGTATTTTATCATTACTAATAATAATAATACTGAAGTTATTTATATAAACGGCATAACGTCACAAGCTATGAAAAAGGATATATTGGAACTATAGTAGAGTTGACAATTCTAGCTTAAAGTACCGAGTTTACCAAGTATTTTAAATAGTTTCACAAATATAATATTTATCTAGTTTAACTTTTGCCACGTTTTCTGTTGTAAATATTGCCCAGTAAATTTGTTGGGATAGAGTAGGTGAATTTAATTATTTTTAAACTAGCTATTTGGTATAAAAAAGTGAGATAAATCTTATTTTCATAGTAAAATGAAATCTGAAATTGACCATGAATGAGCCAAACAATGATAACTTGATTTACCTGATTTTTAAACAAGGTACTACCTTGTTTGGAAAGTGAACGTTTCCATCACTAGTCCGCAGATAAGCAATAATTATTTTATCTCAACATATATGTGTTTTAGCATTAGTACAACACAACTGAACATGTATTTGAAAAAATTGAATCACAGAACATAAATTATTACTAAAAATTATAAAATTTTAAATTATTATATAAATTAAATTTCAAACACGTCGGTTCGATTATTTACTGTCACAGGGCGCTTGGTCCTGGTGTCTCGGAAGAAAAAAGTTTCTCGGAGAACTGTCGCCCTCTTAATGCTGGCGAGCTTGCTCTTCAACAATAAACTTTCTCATTAACAAAAAATAATTGAAAAATGAATCTAATCCGGAAATACCAGAATTCTACTCTCAAGAGGGTACGTGCATCGAGATCCCCCAAGAGTCATGTTGCAAAAATAGGAATCTCTCAGTAGTTTGTTTGCATATAAAATGATTCTCGATATAGAATCGAGAAAAAAAATCGACTTTGTGTGCCCGATATTTGAATACACGTTAGTTTCAAGAAGCAATATTCATCAACTAGCTAAATGCTATCCAGTAGCGGTCCATACTTGACAAAAATGTCACAACGATGCACAATTAACGACATTGACCGAATATGACGTAAACACGGCGATCTTTGGCTCGGAAAACAATGTTGAACACCTTCTATTACATTTTTTTGACATTCTTAATTAAATAACTTGTTTCTATATTTGCATTTTCCATGGCAAAAATCAATTATAAAAAGTTGATAAATGCAAAAAGAACTTTTATTGACGTACGTAACAAAAGGTCAAATAAGTTCAGTATAAAATAGTATGGAAAACGAAGTTTCGATGTTAAATATATCGGGTGCCATATCACGGTTTATCAGCTGATTGATTATTAGCAGCACTTGAAGACGATAGAATACACCGTCACAAGTGATTCCTTCACCTTTTATATTATATGATATAACGTGCTTCTTATTTTGTCAAGCCTGTGTCACAGATGGATCGAGCATTAGATGCGAGATCCATCAGTGACCCATGAGCGACAAAAATACTTGGATAAAAACTACCGGCTGATACATCGCTGGGTATGCATTGTTTGTCGGATTACGACAAAAATTTTTATTAACAGCATATATGAATTTCCGAACCCGAATCTTACCCGAATACCACATTTGGAACATTTCTACTTTATATGCCTAACTAATCCATTCAGCCTGATTTTAGAAACGTGTCTGATCTGATTCCAATATTTCAAGAAGAGTCCAGCTAGTGCCGAATGTAATTGGCACCCAAATTTCAAAAATGACATACGTGATTTTTGCTTGCAAAGGATTCAAGGTACCGGAAACGGAATCGGCAACAAAAATAGTACGCTCATTTTCTCTTCACGCATTGAAAATATTTGGAACTGGAATTGTCCATAGTTTTAAAAATTTAACGTCAATATTAGAAATGCACTGAAACTGATATCATTTCATATACGCAAAGAAAATAGGTTCAGAAAACGGCTCAGTCGTTCAATGCTCAACCGCGTTGTCGATAAGAACGATAGTTCGATGCTTTATCGTTCCACCACCGTGCTTACCATTCAGCAAAGCAAATCGCGGATATCTGGAACATGAAATAAATGAATACACAAGGCTCTTGTCCAGCGTGTAAGCCTTCGGTGTATGTTCACGGAAGGCATTATTCTTATCAAAAATATATTTTTAAAAACATCCATTGTCAAGTATGAGTCACCGATGGTTCGCGTCGATAAGACGCGGTCCATCTGTGACTTATACTTTACAAAATAAAATTCCTATTGGGGAAGGCCACCATAAATATATTCAAAAAGCGATATTTGAAATCCGACGCAAAGAGGAAACTGCATTAACATCGCAAATGTCGTAACATTCGTTAGTTTTGAAACGTTTTGAATCATCCTAAACCTAAAATCGGCAAGAAAGTTGCTTATTTCCCGAGAAATATGATCTTCTATTTTGTTGAAGTATATTTAGCCAAATTCAGTCCGCCAAAAATGTTATGTTGAAGTTTTAGACGATATTAGACAGCAAAATCATGTTTTACGTCATATATCAAATGCGTGCCGTGCTGAATATATCACGAGTTAAGGCACAGAGAATCATTCTTGGTATTAAAATATTCCAAAACCAAAGTTAATTGTGAGAAATGTTCGACATGGGCAAGTCAAATGTGGCATCTTTTATGTAAATACTGTGGATAAAAATATCCAAAAAACCATATATTACCAACAACTTAATTCTCATAAGCGAATTTCCCAAAAACCTAAATTAAATAATAGTTTAGGTAAAAAATTAAATATAGTTTATCCTATTGGGTTTGGTAATAAACGTATGCTGCAAAAATACCTCAAGATTCTGAAAGCAAAATAAAATTGGTGAAACGTACGTCACTCCGACTGATAATGATCATGTTTTGTAAATCTACGCATATGCATTATCAAACTCTGAAATAATAAGAAGTTCTTAAACTCCTACTGACGTTAGTTCAGAGAATAGGCCATTAAATATTTCGATGGTTTTAGAAAAGATATGGGAGGATGGGGATTTGATACTCGGATTTGAAGTTGATTTGGAATTGAGAGTTATGTCTGGAGCTAGCGTTGCCCTTTTGTTTAAACGGTATTCGAAATTCCTTATATAAATAGAATACTGTTTTAATATTTGATTTAACGAAAATACTGGTATTCGACCCTACTTTGCCCCCTTTTCAGCAAAGTCATGGTTAAGACAAAATTGGCAAATATCATGATTGAAAAACAAAATATCTTTTATTCAAAACATCCTGTTATTCGGATAAAAAAACCTTCCTAACCCATGAAAAAAACTTAAAAATTACAGCAAAGAAAAATGCTGGGTAGGTATATATCAATATATATGTCGAACTTTTTTGGGAATAATATTAATTGAATCCGGATGCAAGTCATATGTTATCTTTAGGTATATCACGCAGGTATATCATGATAACGCCTACCGAATGATCCATAGATCTCTACTTTTCGGGCAAGCAACTTCAGGTTGCGTACGTAATTCCTTTTTAAAACCGCTGATCCTGAACGGATCAACTTGACCAAGGTCAAATATTTGTAAAGTGAAAATAATTGTAATTGTTAAGGAGGGAGTTCCAGAAGGAAAATTTTCTTTCACATATCTTTTGTTAAGTATGAGTCAGGGATGGATAGCGCCGCCAAGGCGCGGTCCATTTCTGGCTCGTGCTCGACAAAATTAAATTTCTAATTGGGGCGGAGATAAAGCAGAAATACGGCAAAAATAAAAACAAATGGTCAAAGTTTCAAGGTGAAGAGTGAAAAATATTTCCCGGGTTCTTTGAATTTGGTGTCTTATTTAAAAATGTTTTGTAGTTTTTGCAAATATTCCAAAATAGAACAATTATTGTTAAATAATTTCAGATTAGGCACGTAAAAATTGTCAATATTTAGAACTGCAAAAAATTCATTGACGCCATTCAAAAATCCAGTAATAAATAATAGTACCGATACCAAATTACAAAGTTCGAATTTAGATTTATACTTTAAAAAAAAATAGAAGAACACACGCAAAATAGTCGTAGCGGTATTCGTCCTGACGAGATAACTATAAAGTGTGCCCTGAGGGTCGGCTGAGTTACGTTACTCGCAGGAAATTTTCTAAATCGTGACGTCAGCACTGGAAGGACGATTGTCTTATCACGGTTATCAGGATTTCAGCAAGCGAGAGGATTCGAAAAACAATAACTTACTGTTAAAAAAATTTGGAAAAGGGAGTAATGTTCCATTATATTTTGGGTAATTCCGAAACCAATCTAATAAAAAATATTTTCACGTCGTACTTGCAGCAATTCCCATTTATAGATCAATTATTTATAATTTATAAGTTACACATGCGCGGCAGTATAGAATTTATTCAACTTCAAGCGTTATTTGTTTAAATGTCACGTGATTTGTGACGTGGTGTGACCGTCGTAGGTATGTTGCGAATGAGAAACGGTAAACAAACGAAAATTCGGGATTATTGTACTATTTTTGCCTGTCATCTACCTTTCGTCTCTAATTATAGATTTTTAATTACAACGTTCGTTATTTTTGTCAGAAGTAAGTAGATTTATTTTAATAAAATAGGATTTAACAAAAACAACTATTTTTAAATAAAACCTCAAACTGACAATTGCGATTTTCAGCACGTAATTTCAGATCCTATGGATATTTCAGTACTAGTGCTTATCAGGAGTCAATTTGACCAAAAATTTTTGGAAAATATTTAAAATTTCTCTGCGCTCACAGTGGACTTTATGGCTACTCCAAAAAAGATGAAAGGTAGAGCCATTTTCTTGGACGTGTTTGCTTTAATAACAGGACCGAGTTGCTTGTATGAAGTATTGAAAGCAACGATATCAATAATTTATACTGTGGCGTGAAAGTATTGGGGCCGAATGTTTATTCGAATCATGCACCACGACGCCATGCAGATCAAGCTGTCGCATATTTGCCTTTGCTCGAGGCCGTGATCTTGCAATCGTTCTGCAATTGTGTGTGAATACTACTTCTAATTGTGAATTTGATTTATTATTACATCGCATATGCGCGTGATTAATGCCTTATAGCTCAACACCATCAAAGCTACTGCCCGTGTAAGTACTGGTCAATGAATGTTGTAGACGTGCGAGCTCGAATACTCAGGCGGCCTCGTATTTGATGTTGTTGCATTTCATGGCAAAAGTTATATCTGTTCGAACGTAAAAATTGTAAAATACAGTGTCCCAGAAACATTTAAAACTTATGCAATAAAGTTAGTTTGTTAAAGTGTATTTGGCTGGACACTGGCTTGAATTGTATAAAACATATTTAGCTTCGTTTTCTGTTACTTTTGGGTTTACCAATTTTTCAATACGATTCAGGTGCAGAATAACCTGACACAAGTATGTGATGTGTGTAGAAGAATAGTCGAAAATCCTATAAAAAATTTTCTTAATGCAGTGCACTCGCAATATGAATTCATGCTTTTATGTTTTATGAATTAGCAGTGTTTAAAAGTTTTTTTCACTCTAAAAGGAGATGGGATTCGGAGGATATCAAGATTCTATCACCCTTGTTCAATACATGCCTCCTGAACGTTCCATGTGCCAGCGCTGTGAGCATTTTCAATTCATTACCTTTTGATAAAATTTTATTTTTTAAAAACAATTGCAAGATATTTGAGCCTTTTTCAGTTTCTGTTTTTTCATACAAAGTATACCGAAAATGAAAATCTGACGATATAAAAAATTTCCCATTTGAAGAAATAAAGTGTATTATTTTCTCTCCTGACGTTGTTTTGCTACGAAACCGATATTTACTTAAACTGAAAATATTGTGGGAATTTTTATATGTTGAACGTTGCAAACGGCAAAAGTGTATTTTCTGCTAAAAAGAATTTTCTGGCCGTTTCTTAATTCTGTAATTGCATATCGACTAACTTACAATGCCGTGACAGCCTCAGGTGCGATTTTCCTCGGTTCAATGCTCTCGTGCGTCAGAAAATTCCCCTTATTGACGCAAATTTATACGAAAATGACGCAAATGCAGGGTATGCGCGCAAACGAGAGACGTCTGGGTTCGCGCGCGTTATTTTTTCTACGGTTCAATAATCACGAGTTCCCACGCTCGACGACAATGTCAGAATCAGTGACAAAACCTGCGTGTTATAATTCTGTTAACAAGCGACGCGCAACCGGGTATATACAAAAACATACAATATACAACGGATGTCTATATCAGATAACCACTATGTGTAAGGAATATCGCAATATAGTTTATTTGACTTGTACAATCATATTCTTCGTTACACATTTCACATTCATGATATTATGAACGTAGATAGTTTTATCGAAACTAGGTATAGAAACCATCTTCAGATATAGTTTGAGAAAACTAAACCAAATAGCTCCACTTTCACACCGTGATTGTCATCACTTATAGGTTTTCTTAAATACCTTATTTTCCTGTAGCAGGCAGAGATGTCCGTTCCTTTTCATAACTTGTTGATATCCGCTATTACAAACCAATCCACGAGTGGCACGACCAAGCGCCCAAAACGCAAAAACGAAACACCGACCCAAATACGTGACGTCAGAGAAAAGTTTAAAGGACCTCGGTCAAGTTGAATGTCGGGAGCGTTATATTTATTAGTTTCGGTGTTCCAACGATTCGAATATAATCTCAATTATTTATTTGACAATTTTCGATTTTGTTCTGTTATGAGAACCCGAAGCCTTAGTCGATTGGTATATACGATGTACTTCGATCTTTACTCTCCAGTTTTTCGATTGCTATAATGAACACGTTCACAACATATACAACGATATGCGTAAGTTAAGATCAATATAAAATGCCATAATATCAAAAAACTCCTAACATTTTGCTACATATATCTCTGCAATCAATTCATTGTTACGTGATTTAGTGAACAAAACAAGATTTACGCATCTAACTTGAATGGAGTAGGGCCAAATCCGTTGAGGCCATTTTCCTAGTTGCCAACGCTTTTGTGAAATAATCCACAAATATATAGTGCTTGTAGTTTGCTCAATTACGTAATTTCCAATGTTTTGATACCGAATAGCAGACGATCAAATAATGACAACCAAAAATACTGACTTCGACCTTGTCAGCTTTGTATTTGTCTTAACGACTTTGTCATTAGGGTCGCGTTATGTTCTTAATTCGTTTGACGACCCACGCTCTAACCAGTGGGTACAGAAAAAAACATTTCAAAATATTTTGGCTTTCTTCTTTTCGTTCACAATAATGTCATTTTCTAATCAGCAGTAAATTGATACTATATTTTATGCAAACGAAGATCACGACTTAGGTACACGCATAACATTAAAACAAGTGTATGTTACATGAGAACTTCCGCTCTTATAAATTCTCGATTGAACAAATAAGGGCCTTTCTGAATCCTATTAAAAATACAGCATCGATCGAACATAATTCTTCATTGCAAAAAAAGTTTGCAGTAAATGCAGTTAAGGATAAAGAGTAGGTCATTTGTCATAATAAATTTGGCATATAATGGTTTCTACTTTATCAATCCTTTTCCTTCACAAAATCACTATTCTATTTTTAAATCGTGAAACTGAAACGCGTGATTCATGCCACCAAAGAAGTACGACGAAAAGTAAATTTTGTGCACTCGATTGTCGACCAATTGTTTTCATTTATCAATCGAAAACGCGAAACCATGAAATGAGGGACTGTGTAAAATACCTAGAAAAAAACAATGTTTAATGCCGAGCAAAAACGTTCAAAATATAAAATATAACTTCGGAAAGCAGTGACCGCCTCGGTGACCCATACTTTTTGATAGTTTCAACAGTAATCATTACTGACCACCAAAAAAAAAGGTGTGTGTTTGTAGAAAATTTTTTACAAATGAACAGAGCCCTGAATAAAATGGAAATAGTCCCAATCTGTGGCCCACGTAGTGCAAAATGATATTGATTGGGTACATAGAACGACATTGGGACACTTTTGTTTTTAAAAATACATTGTTATGCATAAATAAGCCGCGACTTAGAAGCTTAAAACTATTTGTTATTGCTTGATTTTCTTCGGCTTCATGTTTACATATTTAGTATATTGTTGTTCACATAAAAGAAATGATAAAGCAAGGAAAGTTTCTTCAATCGGGGCATATCAAATGTCATATATTGACCGAGGTGTGAATGGCCAAGGCGCTGGATTTCGCTATTATTTCGCGCTTGATTTAAGGTACACTATATTCATCTTTTGTTATTGAAAATTATATGCCAGTGCCGTCATGATATTGCGGATCAACATGTCCAACTGGTTATATTGCCTTTTTTGTTGAAAAAAAGATTTAAATTGTCATGGTAACGCAAACACTCATGCCTGTTCTTAGAAATCTATATATAGGTAGAATTAGATATTTATCTTAAGTTTAAATATAGGAGATTTGTTAACCACAAGTTAGTTACTCATGAATATAAATTACTCCAAAGACATTGTCACTCAACTACAAATACAGGACAAAGAATAAACAATCATGCGTTTGACAAAGAGATCTATAAAGTTCGGTTGAATGGTTTGTGATAGACAATTGAATACGTGATTTCAAGCGTAATCATTCATAATAAATCAGAATTTTGTGTTGTCAAGCATGAGCCGCAGAGAACCGTCCCTTGGCGAAGAGATCCATCATAGTGAAGTTCCTGGAGTGATATGTAATGATTGAATTTTCTGACCGGAAAAGTGGATTTTTTGCAATCCCCTTTCACATTTACTAACTGGCTGGAAAGTTTCGTTGACAAATAAAATATTAAACCATTAAAAAGTATTCTGTAAAGAATGGACCACAGATGGACGCGTCTTGGCGGCGCGATCCATCAGTTACTCATGCTCAACGAAAGATTTATGAGCCAAGTTTTTTTCCCATTGCATCAATGTAATCTATTGCAAATGTCTAGATTTTGAATAAACACTTCATTGTCTTCCACACGCATTACGGTCTCCTTAAACATTACTACTCCTTAAACCTTCAAAATGCTTTGTCAAGAATGAGTCACAGATGGAACGCGTCTTGACTTTGGGTTGGGAACGGTTGGCCTAAGCTTTAGCAAGCAAACTTGACGTTGCTATCATAGTCAAATCAGTCTCTCTTAATCTTCGTCTACCAAACCAAGGAGTACAATTACATTTAATAAGATATCATAAACGTGTAAATCCGCACACATTGGTAATTTCCATTATATAGTCAGATTGTGATCATGAAATCTCATTTGAAAATAAAGCATCCGTATAATTTATTGCAAATTCCCGGATTTGGAATAAACGCTCCGATGCCATCATCTACACGCGGTAAAGCTGGCTATGTAAAAGTAAAATTACCGAGTTTAGCTAGTATGCTTAGTTTATCTAGTTCTAGGAATAGCTGTTACTGAGTTTTCTGTTTGGATTTATACCTAGTAAATTTACTTGGTAAAAAAAGGAAATTTACCCATTTGCAACCAGTTACCCGTTTCAAAAAACTGGGTATCTGGTATAAAAATATAGATATACCATATTTTCATTATAAAAATGCTTTCGAAATAGACCCAATCAGTGGTTTTAATGTTCTAATATATCAAAAATTAAGAAGATTTAGGTTATTATTAAATGCGGCGAAACAGTGATTATCCAGTTTATCTGGTGGCTAATCAAGGTACTACGTAGTTTGGAAAGTGAAACTAGGTTTTTTGTTAATAGTTTACTTAGTGTGTGTTAAATTCGTTATACTTTATTTGTGGTTTTATGTAAAAACTGGGTTTTCATCACTAGCACGCAGCCTTTTTTTTAATTTTAGGTAGTGTTTAATGTCGGCGTGCGAATATTGGCCTATAGGAAGCAACCATTTTATACAAAACACGTTTTTGTTTGGAAATACAATAAATGCTATATAGAAGTCCAATTAGATCTATTTATAATATCAAAGTAGCCCGGAAAACTGGGGAAATTCGCGTGACTCATCGAGAATAACGAATTCAAGAGGATAATGGATTAACATAAGACCATAACAGCAGGCTTAACCAGAAAATTTGGGCCAATCTTGCTTTGTCGGGTATGAGCCACTGATGGATCGCGCCGTGAAGGGGCGGACCAACAGTGGCACATACATGATTGAATATAACATTTGATTGTGTGGAAACATAATAATAATATTATATTAATATATAATATAACAAATGTGGTTTGATGGTTTTTAACCTGTATTTAGGTTTGTTCAGGTTGTAAGTCAAAATATTGTGGTATAGTGAGTAATAACATAAACTAAAATGTCACGCTGACATTGCATTTGTGGTAAATATTCTGGAAAATTCTGTCTGTGGGTTATATATTTTACTTGCACTATGCTGCCTGTGTGTGTTACTGAATTAAAGCACTTCTTTGTTCGCTATCGTTATATAAGCCAAAAACTGGTCCATGTTCCACGGACACTTACGGGTAATCGTTTTGAAATAAAAAGCAGTGAAAAATGCGAATATTTGACAGTGCATAATCCTGAAATACTGTAATCGAATAAAGTGTGAAAATAATATAGCTATCATTGAAACAGATGTAATAGACACAATTCGTTTGACAATAACGAAAATATTCGATAAAGACATTTTTTTGTTAAAATACTGTTTAAGAGTAACGGATGGATTTTTATTAGAAATTTTAACTTTTAATGTAAACCTTTTCGTCATTTTTACTAGGGAAGATAACGAAGGCGGGGTGAAAGGTGTGCTGGAAGCTCGCCCAATCCAGTATTCTTCTACTGACAAGTGGGGATGTGCATAGCTTCCTTTTTCATATCAATTATATGAAGGCTTACATTAATATTTTAAGATTTTATATCATTTTAATATAATACATTATTTGCAAATGAATTGAAATTTAAAGTCAATTCAGATCTGGTTGAAAAACTTATAATAATTTTAGTACATCAAAGTGAAAATTCCCAATAAATCATATCTCAGAAATCACTCTACTTTCACATTACTACGGAACGATCGCATTACGAAATCCATTTGTATGTATGATAGACGAGCTAAGTCAAAGTAAATTTATATAGTGCGCCAGAAATACAACTTCATAACTTCTTTTTACTTTTATTTACAACCTATGTCTTAAGAAGTATGAGCCACAGATGAAGAGCGCCGCAAAAGCGCGGTTCATCTGTGGCTCATACTTCGTAAAATCACCATGCCTGGTTTTCGATTTAGTATATCTTCTGTGCTATTTATAAATGTCACATGACACTCTGTTCAAGAGGTAGTCGTTTAGTGTTGTACACGTGATTGTAAACAGGCAGTAGTCAAGACAAACATATCTACGTCACGTATTTGATTGTGGTCATGTGACTTGTATTATGGTACGGTTGAGATCACGTGACATTAGGCGCTGTAGGATATAATCAGTACAATAAACTGCATACTACAATTTTTGAACTCTTACCAATACTATGGTATTCAGAGGATATGTTTCATGATGGTCGCTTCATCGATTTAAAAGATGACACAATGGCCATTTAAGTGTCCAAGAAGGCAGGATGTACCAACATTTTCCGTACTCCTTCGGCGCACACTAAACATTTACAGCGGTTAGCCAATTTCTCTTTATTATTTTTCATTAAAATTTCATATGTGAATATCAAAATAATTACCGATATTAAATTAATTTCATATGTAGATTTCATTTGACATATTTACGCGAAGTATTTTTTACGCTTTTCTAATACTCAGCACCAGGACATCGAATTGAACTTTCAATTAAAGGACCCGTTATTCATTAAAACATTACGTATTTATCGGTGAGAGCATACTTGATCGCGTGAGGTTTATTTGTTTTCATGACGTGACAACATTGGTAAATAATTAATGATCAATACAATACGGAGGGCTTCCGGTTTTTTGAACGGCAAGCCCGTTTCTGCTCAAAATGAGGCAGACTAATATAAATAAACAAATATGTACCTATTATACCAATAAAAAAATTAGGTCGCATTCAGTTTTTATCACTATGGTTCGGTAATAGATCGCGCCGACGAAGCACGCTACAAATGTGTGCCTCGTGCTTGGCAAGATGAACTTACTGGTGGAATAATAGGTCTCTTTTTCCTGGAAATTATTTTCACTAATAGTTGGAAAGTATTTCAAGTAGAGTTTTTCGGGTTTGAGTACCGGTAATTCAGGACCGCTACTCTATGCCCATCACTCAACTCGGGGTGTAATGACTTGGACAAGCTCGGCAAATCGGAAAGTGTATGTCTTTAGAAAAATCACGAACTCCTGCCCATTTAGAGGAGGCCGCTGCTGTGGGGCTTGGCACGGGGTGATCCACACAGATGACGGCCTGAAAATATAATAATTTTCTCATTTATTTATTGTTGTTTATTTCACAGTCGTGAACCGTATGCGGAGCATTTCAATTCAGACTATTACATATTCAACTTTTCGCCCGCAATCGGAATGAATTACTTTTTTTAAAAAATTTACTCTAAGCAATGCCCGAAACAGCCCCAAATTAACCAATTAACGACCACTCATCTAACCGAGAGGTACATATAATACAGAACCAGCAACTCGTTCTTGGCAGGAAACATCTAAATGAACAGAGCCGAGTGCCCGGGCGAGGGCAAAACTATCTACCACTTCATAGATTTTTCTTGGATGAATGTACAGCTACCAAAACTATTGCGCATTCATATGTGACTTTAACTGAATTATTTAAATTAAATTTCGGATGATATTGTTATATAACTTTGTAAAACCAGTTGTTCCTGGTCGATATACCGCAGGTTTGGTATGATGGCTAATATCGTACTACTCATAATCAAGGATATTCCTATTTAATTCTTATAGTAATTATATTGAGTATGGGATACATATATTATTTACTTTGAATAAAATAATATCATACACGGCACGTTGTTATGTTAATTTTATAAAAAAAAATATTTACCTATTTTAAAACCGTCTCAAACCTGATGCCAGGGAAGTAGAAGTCAAATGACAAGTATTCAAGTATGCAGAGAAAAAGTATTTCTGATATATGACATTTCGTGGAGGCGGATTTTAATTTCGTAAATAAAATACCTAAGAAGAACATATACATGCCAACATGCCAACTATAAACCAGGTATGATTATGGCATATCACATCAATTGTCTTAAGTGATTAAGAAATTTGATTTTACCTCTCTTGCGTCGCAGATGGATCGCGCAGCGCCGCAGGACAAAACCTACGTATTTGAATACTTTTTTATTGAATGAACTCGGCAAACCGAGCACGTCTTAGTTTTGGATATTTTTCAGTTATTTTCTAACACGTTGTTACACTTGTCTGAGAATAATTGTCAAGTTTGACACAAGGCAGACATTCATAATTAATATGCCCCATTCAATAGTAGTTACTTTGCAGTTAATCAATGAAATGAACCTGTCGATATTGTCTTCTGTGAGTCTGAAAAGGTGATGTACTCACGTGTTGACACCTTCAAGATTTATATTAATCTTATTCTGTGTTCATGTCCAATTTTGTTACCGAAAAAGAGACAAAAGGCTGTAGGGCAAATACGATTTACTGCACTCCAAGGTTCAGTTCTGTTTGGGATCCTTTCCGTTTAGATTGCATTTACCGGCATTATATTTTGTACTAGCGTTTTACTATATAAATCGTCCCCAGTTGGTTGGTTTTAGAAACTGATTTTGTCTTTTTATCCCATTCAGAATTTTTTTGTTTTGTCAAGCATGAGTCGCAGATGGATGTGTCTCATAGATGCGATCCATCAGTGACTCAAACTTAACTAAAATATTTCGGCAAAATTTATCCCATTGTGTTATCTGCAGCTAATTCCAATCAAATAAATTTCGTTAGAATATGCGTGCAAGGTGGCATAATGCTTACTAAATAGGCACCGTAGGCCGGACATCTCGAGACCGAAACCCACCTAGTATGGTCGATTTGTCAATACTCACAACTGAGCTCATTGTGTAATCATTTGCATGGACTCAATTGAACTGTTAAACTTTGTTTTTTAGCGCTTCATACCTCTGTGTTTCTCGGTAACCAGTTGGGCTCATACTGAGAGTGACCCACTCAAGGGTAAAATAACATACATAAGAAGACACCTACTCATCTGAAAGATTCGGAACTTAAGGATATGTATACAATTTAATTATTGAAATCATCTAAAAAAGAATAAATTAGTACAATTCATGTTCAAAGAAAGGTATTATAAATAAAATTTCATTTTCTTTGTTCAACAGAAAATGGTGAATATACTTTTTCATGAAAGCATTCCATTTTACTTACTGAATATTTATATATAAATAGGTGTATTAAGTTTTGCTGCCTCCAACTTTATCTTATTCCATATATTTTTTTTATTTCATAAGTATTAGCTTCTGTTTTTATATAATTCCTATTTCGCGCGTATGGACCAAAATTTTCAAATAAGGAAGTGTGTAGCATGGTATGTTTCAAAAGATATATGCAGGGCCGATAAATTATGTAATCACTATATAAAGAATCCGTGAATAGTAAATTATAATATTTTGATCATAAAAACATTAAAATCGGGTCGCAAAATGAGGACAAAAGTTCAACAGAATTATACTATATTAAATAAAACTACACATACAAAAATTTAACTCAAGTTTTACAGTTTTCTCATCTGGTCACGTTTTGAGCTCAACACCATGATACTGATTAGTAATAACCAAGCACGGGCAATTGACAGGCCGCGCAAATAGACGCGACCTATCAATTGCCCATGCTCGGACATGTCTCAAAATATTTGAACGAAAGGGAATGTAAGATAAGGTAATACTTAGCGAAAACCTGAAAAATTTACAGATTCGTTTCAAGCTTTCATCAGTATTTAAAAATAGATTTGTATCTTGAGTGTAGTAAAATTTATCTAATGTGCTAAATTTTTGTCTAGTACAGTTCATGCTTTTCAGTCAACCGGAATTATGACCTATACGGTGCAAAGCACACTTATGCAAATTTCTAATTGGCAGACAGAAGACAAAAATGAATTAGTTTAAACGGTGTTATATTTGGTAATAGAAAACAGTCACGAATACAGGAGCTAAATAAAATTTAAAACTTTGAGCAAGGCCGGAAGCAGTGTCTATAAGGAACCAACTAACGGTCACTTAATAACAAAGATGTAGTACCAGTAACTGCACTCTAAACGAAAAACATCCCAAATGGACCTGAACCGGCAATGTGCAATGAGTGGTATCTGCCCTGGGCGATGGTAAAACTATCCACCACTTCTTACCTTTGAAGCAACACCTGAAAGAAAGTAGCCAACTAAAAACCACTTACTTATGTGACAATTGCTGATGACAAATTGTTTCAGCAGCAAAAACTGTTAAGTCTCTTCTATTTGAGACGAAATATATCGATCATGTCTTGGGACTGGAGCTCAAAATAAAAATTTTAAAGAAAAACTAGTATTGGCTAAAAAAATGTTATCAAAGACAGTTATAATGTACAGCATGATTTATAATCTTAAAAATAAGAATATTTTTTTAAAAGAAATGTCAAATGTTAATTACTTTTTTAAATATTGTCGCCCCAGTTTAAATCTACCTTTTACATTATTGTTTTTTACGTCACAAATATGACGCCATATCTCAGGTTGGCAATATTATTCAACGTCAAATAGATGCTGACATTAAAAGCTATATTTTCGGTAATTAAAAAAAGAAAAAGACATGACTCCACAAAATTTACTTGATAGATTATTTTGTGCTTATCACCATTCAGTATCAGAATACTAATTATGCTTTGTCGAATATGGGCCGCTGATGGATTGGGACGTCCAGGCCCGGTCCATCTGTGATCCATAGGTAACAAACCCAAAGAGTCGACCAGAAAATGTTACTTGTCAGTGTAAATCATAGATCGATTTTAAGCAAAAATAGTCTAAAAAATTCATAAAATGTCAATCTAACTATTTTTACATCAAATATATTTAACCAATGTCACGTTAATATAAATGTCGATTAGATTACGTATATTTTACGCCAATTCCAATTTGACATATTATTATTAACCAAAAGTAAACGGCTTTTTAAACAGTTCATTCCACTTTTGGCATATATCTATAAATATATATATATATACGATATTTCAAAACCATAATACTGAATTTATGAAATTATTTGAGTTATAAATGTGATATTTATTTTTGGCCTTCCTGGAAAATATAAATCAACTATTTGGTTATAATTTTTTTCGTTTTATTTATTTATTTTATTTTTTTGTAATCATTTAGATGTAATCATTTTGCGTATTCTCAAGGGAGGAGTATTTCCACGATTTATTTTCGCATCTATTTATTTAAGTCCATGGCGGCGCGATCCATCAATGACTCAAACCTAGCGAAATGTGTTTGAATAAAACTTTTCAGACTGGGATTATGTTTTCTCGATTAATAGCTCATATTTTTAATAAAAAAAGAATGCCATGTTTTTACATCAAAAATCCATCACGGTATTATCAGATTATTTTTTATTTACGAGATCTTATATTCGAAACTGCCATCACCTCTATGTAGACCTGGATAATTCAAATTAACCGATTCGAATCAGTTGAAGCACGAATCAATATATTTAATTGTGTTTCGGTCAAAGGATTGAAAAATGGCAATTGAAGTGAGATTTTCATATTTTCACGAAAAAATAGAGCCAAAATATTCTCGAGTTTGACGAAAATCAAATTCATAACCGATTCGGATGATTTGAAAACTCAATTCTGTAATCCAATAGAATTCGGAAAAAGCTCTTCGCAGAATTTCATCGAATATGGTATGTTTCGCATATATTTTTTTATTATTTTCGCCGATATCCTGCAAAGAATCTATAATTGACCATTTAATAAAAGATTCAATCCAAAATCGACTATACCTGAACCGACAACCCAGGCCATAATAGTACTATTATCCTTATCCTCACGTCGTCAAGACGCCCTCTAGATAAGGTTTATATAATTACTTCAATCACAATCCAAATATTGGCCATAACGTAATGTTACTGGTTCCAGCAAATGTAAAATTAGTGGTTTATGCAGTTGGGAGATTCGTACTAGATCGGCTGACTATAAAGAAGTAATTTCCATAATTAACTCCGATTTGGCGAACCGCACCGCTTAACCAGCATTAATTTGAGGCTTGGTCGACCTAATCTTTTACCAAGAATGGATCGTACATAAATCGCGCTTGTCCAAGCGCGATTTTTCTACAATCAATGCTTAACATGGAATCACCGTATTATGTTTGAATCCACACATTACGTCATTTTCATAAATGACACAAAGTAACCCCTGGAGGCGTAATATCCCTCGTCACGTGGTTTACTGTGGCGATTAGTAACGACTGCCGTTTGATCATCGCCAAGAAATATCATTTTGCTGACAAGCGGTTTTGATTGTTAACATTGCCCACCTAATCAACGGATGTAGAACTCTTTACTTTGGCTCTCGAAAGCGTCAAATACTACCACGTTGGCAGGTTAGACTACCTCTTAAATGTATGGTAAGAAAACACGTGTTACTGAGGTAAGCAAACTTGTGTTACTCTCTTTCAATCTTTCTATGAAACTCTGGCATATTTTTATACTTCATTTTAGGTTTATTTTGCTTTCCTGATAACTCTTGTGTGAATTATTTGTATCGCCTTTTGTGTCGACAGGGGCGTCGAAATACCTATGTCTATCTATACTCCGTACCTAACTCTCAACCCAAGGTGAAAAAAATTGGATATGCCCGTCGATTATCCGAACTAGGAATCACGCATCTTTCCAACACACTAACCCAGTTTTTATAAGAGTGTACGCTGATATAGTCTCGAGGTGGCTCAACCAAATGGGTATCTAAAAGAGTCTTTTGATAAAGAAATCCGGTATTATGGATTTCGTCAGAGGAAACATCTCAACTGGTTATTTACAAAAGGGAATTTGCGAAATGCGCATTATTTACTACTCTGTAACCGTTAATTTGTATAATATTATAATTTATATTTTGTGATATTAATAGCTTAAAACCTAAATAATAATTTTTATTAGGGTACTAACGTTGAGGATTTTTTTTAATTTGGCGGTATTAAAATGTATTAAGCTGCCGAATTTTAATAGAAATATTTCGGAAATATTCCAGAATTAAAACAGTTCTTATTTTTTACCTAATCGATTCAGTGTCATATTTTTCTCCAGATTCCCTCGCGGGTAAATCACAAGAGAAAGAATGAAAATGAACCTAATCAAAAATCCTATTTTGTCAAGCCCGCCTATCCATTTACAATATACACAGTATGTACAGAGCATGTGATAAATATAAAACAAACCTATGCTTAAAATCATCTCAAAATTCGACGTGTGACTTATTTCATATTGGAATTGTTGATTCATGGACAAGGTCATCCTATTTTTAACTTTTATTTTATCTATCGAGGACCATGATAGGTGGACCACGCCGCGTTGGCGCAGTCGATTCGCGATACATTCTTAACATATCATGTCTCTTCCGAACGCGTATTACGATGCAATTTTACGATTCTTTTAAAAGTTGATTCTTTTGGAGTGTTCTCTAATATGCGATATACTGCTGATCATGCTGCGTGTAATTACTGATTTAACACCCGGGCACTATCGAAACGCTAATATCAAGCGATATTTCATGTATTGGACTGGACACTACAATTTGGCTAAGCATGTGCGACAGCTTTGGTTATCCATGCTCAACAAAATGGGGAGGTAGATAATTTTTCTTGATAAGAAATGTGGCATTGTGTATTTTGAAAAGTTCGTAGCTACTACACGATTCTCTGTAGTATGGTCCTAATACTACCTAGGCTCTTGTAAAACAATGACCTCAGACGATTTTCCAACTTTGAGCAAAGTGAGTAATTAAATCCTCAGTTCTTGGAAATTGACTTTTTAAAGAGTTTAGAATCATCTAAAAAAATCAGGATTCAATTACCGGTTCCGCCTCAAAATCGGCTTTCAGGGTTTTATTGACGTAACCTGGTCGCCTTGAGCGAGATTTGTCAACAACAAAAAGCAATGTTCCGATTTTAATCTAAAAATTGTTGTAAATAAAATAATCGAAATCACTCGATAACAAGTCCTTCTTACCGGTATTGTCCTATACCTAGTACCGGTACCATTCTATGTAACCTTTGAAATGTAGATAAATAAATTATGGCGTATTGATGGTCCATACTTGATATAGAGTTAATTTTGATTTGTAGAATTGTTTTGCGCTACCGGTGTATGACTCTTAGCTTGTTTGTGGTTATGCCACTTTCCTAGTGCTTGAAATCGACCGCGTTGAAAAACATAAATATTGTTGTCATATTTTCAGAAAAACCCGGCCAAGTTCACGTTGCAATTTCACTGTAACTGTGTGCATTCACTGCAGCTTTTGCGAAGATTGATTTTGGAAGCATTGACAAACATGACACTTTAATACAAGAGAGTGAACCTTTATTCGAAAGCCGGTTCTTGTCTCATGGGGCGTGAGTCGCAACCCTCGCATGAAAGACGGATGTGATAAATCCATCTGGTTTGAATAACAAAGTCACTATATAACTCAATTATTCTCCATAAAGTTCAGTATTACAGCACTTGTATACAGTAATATACATTTAATTACTGGATTTTTTTATATTTTTCAAACATCTGTCACAGCTGGACCGCTCATGAAAGTAGCGATCCATCAATGACCATTACTAATGGGTTTGAAATGACATAATTTTTCCCACTGCATATTGGGTATTTCTTGTAAGACTAAAAACATTAGTAGTTGGTTGCACTGCACTGCATTCCATTACATCGGATCAGTTCAATTTGGGATGTTTTTCGCTTACAGTGCAATTAGTTGCTGCTTGGTACTTTTGTTGTAATTGGCCTTTGACATATGGGTGACTGCTAATCGGTTCCTTTAGGCTCCATTTTTCGCGTTGTCTAAAATAAACTTCAATAAAAGTATACCACAAAAACCGTTACAGTAGAACATATGCTCAAATGAAATTTTATTCAAGAAGGAATTGTCATTGAGGAACCGTACCTTTACCACGTGATCCAGTAAAGACTTCTATTTGGAAAACACGAAATAAAAATGAAAGCATTATTAGATTCTAATTTTCTTTGTCAAAAAGTAGTTTTGCAGTTCAATGGAAAGGGAAGCATTAATTTTAGATTTGCCAGTGTTGAATTTGCCGTCTTGATGCAGACGAACAGTTTACAAGAAGTTTCCTATGTCAAGAGTGTCTCATTGACTCACAAATATATATTGAAATAAGGAATGCAACAATGATAAGAATGTCTGTAATATGCAAACGAGTTTTTCAAGAAAATCCTATTTTGAAAAGTCATTTAAATGCTACACGAAGAAAACGTGCTCGCGTGCGTGTACGATTTTTAAAAGTGACTTTTGCATCGAAATATGCTTTATCACGCCAAATAACGAAAATCTATTCATAGAACGTAACGTATCCCACCTGTACGTTTTACGCATTTACGCAAACGTTTTATGTATATTGCGTAAAAATTGTGCGTAAATTAAGACGTCAAAGTCATCATGTTATATCGAAACAAGAACTTGGTCATAAAAATGTCATTTAACATTTATTTTAAATGGTTTTGGTGTTCAAAACCAATTATGAAGATCATAGATAAATATGTATATGAATATACAAAATATACATAAAATATATTTGTTATTATATAATATAATTTCCAATTGTGAAATTCAATAAAATAATTTTCTGGTTAAGTAAATACCGATATATGGGGACATTTTTTATCTTATCTTACTTAGATACCGATATCGATCAGAAGACCCCATAATATCGATTAAAGTTTTCTGATTTATCGTCTACTGTTTTCTGCATATTTATGCAATCAAAATTGAAATTCCGACACAAAAATGTGCTTTTCGTTGTATTGTAGTGATTAGTTTCGAAGTTTTCACATGCCCTCCATGTAAACTGACAAAGTTTTAATAGCAGCCAGCAGACTGATTTAAGATTTCGGTAATCGTCAAATTATGGAGAAGGATGGTATGGTGGAGAAAAGGTGATCGAGCCTAGATTGCGTGTTTACCAACAATTGTCATTTTAGTGATTGGTTAGCAGCAAGCAAGGGGTATTTCAAATAAATATAATGTAAACACTGTAACAAAAGTACAGTAAACTTACTGGTCATTTGCAGTAAATGCTTGTTGTTGTTTTTTTGCTACAGCGTACTTTTAGTAGTATCGTTTTCAGTTTGTAATCCTTAATTTTGCTTGTTTCGTGTGTTTTGAAAGTGTCGACTCACACGCACTGGCTTTTTTGTCGAATAAACTGCATTGAGAGGATGAAGCTGTTGGTATATGCTGCAATATCTATAAAAATCATCTATTGCGGTCAAAATAATAACGTTATATATAGAAAATCCTACTTAAAAAAAATTTGTGCGCACATGTTCAGTCGAGTATGAGTCACTGATAGATTGCGCCTTCCAGACGCGACGCGACCGTGGCATATGCTTGGCAAAATAAAATTATTGATCGGGACGAAGTGAACAAGTTTTACTGAACACCAATGCAACGAGCCTATTGTTCGACCTAGATCTATTTCAAAATATAAATTACTGCTTACTATAGAAGCATCCATACTTTTCATTTCCATCGCATATTAAAAATGAGTTTGCTTGTCAACCACAATTAATTTGTGTTAACAAATTTCTGATATAACGGGCAGGAATGATCTTCTTTAGTAATTTTACTGAAACTGAAATCTTTACAAAATCTCCTATTAATTGTGTTATGTGCTATACAAGTGAATGTTGCCACATTTTCCTGTGTATCTGTCCTTGATAGGCGTATACCGGTTTCTTTATTTTCGAAAAATGCTCGCTCGAATGAAAGAGTACAAGGGCTTTTAGATCATCGAAACAAGATAATATTAATAGAGTGAAGGACCAGTAATTGTGCTCCATGACAAAAGTCTAGTAAAATTACTGTTCATTTGCAGTAATTGTATATTTCCAAGATTTGAAATCACGGTGCTGGTGAGACTTATGCCAAGTATGCGCTGTTGGTGGAACGCGCCTCGTCGACGCGTGTTCTATCAACAGCCCATAATTTGCAAAATAAATCATTTTATAGTTTATTTTATTATCTCAAAGTATAATTACTGTCAGCGATTTTTGTCACAGTGTATAGCTGTTATCACAAATAAATGCGGCATGGTTAGCAAAATGAAATGTACTTCTAAGGCTTGCTGTAGCATATCTGTTTTTTTCAAAAACATGTGCGGTGGGCGGTATCTAGCAACATCCGTACATTGAGTTGTCTTTCTTCTTTCCTAGAAATCTCCTATTTTCTATTCCCAAAAACAAACTCGGTTAAAAATGACGTCACAGTCGACGTCAATCCTTCATCGTATAGGCTACTATTACGGAAAATCGTGACTAATACGGGCTAAAAACGTCAAAAGTCGTATGATCTATGGCAATAAACATGTGTAATAGAACAACACGCCCATAACATATAGCACAAAAAATGCCAAACCTATATTCCACTAAAAACGTGCATAACACGAGTATATAAAACACAAGAAATATTGACGAAATTTCAAAACTATCGGTGCGTTTTCACGAACAAATAATGTTGGTATTTGACGCTTACGTTCAGCATGCAAATAGGCCGATTTTCAGTATCTTCCATCATCGCAGGGATGTTGTATGGTTACACCCAGTTAACTTGAAATAGTTGCACATTCGGCGAACAAAATGACGTCGTATTCTGGTAAAAAATACCAATCGAACACAACGAAAATTCTAAGATTCGTTAATGGACAACTTCTCAAGCGCTGCGTCGAACTGGCGACATCGGCCTTCCTAAGCCCTGTAGCGACACTAAGTGGTATTTTTAAAACCATGTAGGTATCTAAAATCTATCAAAATTTAACTATGTAAAGCCGGAGAAAGCAGTAAATCGCTAATATACGTTTGAAACATGTGCAAAAATTTCACACGCTGAGATATGGAGAGCGATCAAGGGATAGGCAATGAGCGACATCGATCATGCTATGCTGCACATTGCGTCTCAAGCAGAAACATATAATAGCAAAAGACTTTTAAGTATGAGGATGGATCGCGCCGCCAAGGCGCCGTCCAGTAGCGGCTCATACTTGACAAAATCAAGTTTCTGACTGGGGTAAAATGGGGATCAAAACTGATCTCGATCACGACACAGTTTCGGGTTTGCATCCATTTCAGGTTTATTTTCCAACCTTGCTTAAGAGTGAATTCCAGTGAAAATTTTTTAACGTCCTTTTAACATATTTTTCCTCCCACCCGATCAGAGTAAAAATGAAAGAATCCAACTTCTTTCGAATACAAGAAAATATATTTCGAAGTAAAGATCATATTTTATAACAAATTAAACAAAATTCGCTTCATAATATTGTAATTGTAATGGCAATTGAATAATAACTAATATTCATTTATATACCTGGAGCAGTGTCAAAACATTAAACGTACTAAATAACACCCAGTGCGCGGTTAAATTAACTTGAATATTTATCGACTACGCGGAGGTGGCGTTCAAAAAATCAGAAAAAATTAGGGTTTTATATGAAATTGAAATAACCAAAGTGAATTTTCCCAAAATAATAAATTCGGCCAATACGCACTAAAATCGCGTCCAATGTCCGTACGTACATAAAATTGGAATATCATATTATCGAAAAACAAATTTTGTAATAAAGGGAGCTCGAGGATACCAGAGTGCTCGTCCAAATCTAACGATTCTATCATGCGTAAAACAAAAAAATCATATGTTACATAGATAAAAATGCTGATTTTCGACATTTTCGGGTGAAAAACTAATTAAAAGAACAAAAAAACAATAATTGGAGCAATATAGAAGACACTTTCTCATATAGCGAAAAATAACACTTTTTACCGAATCGGTTAAAAAAACACGAAAAGTACAATGAATCAGGCCCCGCAAAATTGTATATCCAACCACAATTTCGAATCGCTATACTAGTACAATAACAGACATGAGCCATAGATGAAGCACGCATGTAATGCGTGGTCCATCTGTGGACCCGGTTTGAACAGGCCTGGGCAGTATATACACTATGATAGATAAGAAAACTGATCTATAATTGTCTATATTAAAGAAAATGACGTTTATCCGCGGCAATACTTTGGGCCAAGCGTGATTCGAATGAAACAAACTTAAAACCACAAAAAACATATCCCAGAAACAGAAAATTTTCTCCCTTTTTAAAATTAAAAGAAAAATATTAAATAAATGACTAAGAAATTGCACTATGATGACTAAAAATTCGGATAATGACGTCACGATCCTTATCAGAAGTTGTTAATGGAAATTGAGAGTTCAAGGGCGATACATTTTTTATATATTTTCTTTTTGTACGAGACAAAATGGATATCTGCAGTGAATTTTAATTTTGAAGTTGGTCTTTTTCTTCAAATTAAAATGCAGAATTTTCGTAGGATATCTATCCGTGACTGTGGGATACCTATTTTAGATAAAAACTGGAACCGATTCGAATACGTGATTCGACAAAAGTGACCCAAATTTTATTTTGCCAAGCATGAGACACAGATGGACCGCGCCTCGGCGGCGCGATCCATCAGTGTCTCAAGCTTAATAAAAACTTGTGAAAACAAAATGTTTTTGATAGATTTGAGCAAAACGTCATTGAGTAAGTTACGTTTATATTTAAAAAATCGGCAATTTATATATACCCATGTTTTTGAACCATACCCAAATCCAGAAAGATTCGATGGGATTCGAGATTCGATTCGAAAAGGCGTGAAATCGAACGTTTTCCTGGAAAACCAATCTTATGTCCATATTTTCCATAGATTATAATTTCTGATTGGGACAGTATAGATTTTGAACAACATTAATGGACTTCAAAACAGATATCTTAGTCCGCGAGCAGGATGATGTTCGTCTGAAAAAACGTCACCAAACCCACCAAACAACATTTCTAGATAGTAATTTCAAAGATATCAGTGAAAGCAAATAAGAAAAGTTTACCAAACACAGAACTATCGGATTCACAAAACAAATAAAGTTCATCTAAATCCCATTGACACATTAGAAATCCCCGCGGTACGTGACAGTTATAATACGACGAACGCCGTGCTGTTTATTTGGAATCAAAATGGCGCCATTTTTCCAGAGAACCCAACGAGATATTGTTTTTTGTCAAGTGACGCATATTTGCTAGAAGATGTTGGACCTTTTTTTGATTAAGTTAATTAATTAGGGTTTTTCATTTGGCAAAAAGTAAAAAAATGGCGCCTCTTATCCATGTACCATACAAGAACGCAAATCGCAGAAGGGAATTTAGGATAGCATTGCTGGAAAGTGGAATTCAAATATTGCTGTAAAAATACAGATTTTATTACCAATGCACCGTAAGGCCGATTTCACTCCAAATATTTTATGAACCCATGATTAAACACCCACAGTCCGGAAAATAAATATCATTTTAAATACGATGACTCGATTTTAATATTTCAAATTATCCAACAGCTACTACTATATCCCTAGTGAAACTTTCCCTTTTTTGCAGCAACTTTTTCCGAAGAAATTGTTTTAGCATCTTAGTCCACATATTCTTCATCAACAATATGTTTTTAACATCCTTGGCCGGTGTGTACCCGATGTAATGGTTAAAAATGTATGAATGCTTTGGGATTTCACATTGGAATCGAATATTTCAACAAATTTATCAAGCAAATAGCGTCCGTTTAGACTTCTTTCGTTTTGTTTGCGATATGGTCACGTAGCGCAAGAAACCATCCTACAAATCCGCACAGAGAGTATTTTGTTTTATTAAATTTAGTTTGCCGGGCGGTTATTCAGCAACTATTATTCATAAACCAAAGACGCACCGCACCAGCGTTGTTCAATGGTCTCCCTGTCAGAATTCTTTTATCCAAACAATTTTTGTCAAGCATGAGTCAATGATGGATCGCGCTGCAGAAGCGCGAGCCATCAGTGACCCATGCTTGACAAAATAAAGGCCGTTTTTTAGAGATAAACAAATCCAAATCGCCGGGGATTTGTAAAGCGATTGCGAACATCCCATAGTAATCGCGATATTGCTGCTCAAGGAGTAAAGAAGTTAATAAAAGATGATTTTTATCGGAATTCTTGTAAATCTGAAGATTCCGAATAGTTCATCTCTAGGTACGATTCCCGGTTCCGGAAAGATCATATATATAAAATACAAATATCATATTGATCATGATTAGTAAAGGTAAAAGTACGGAATGATACTGCCATATCACCTGAACATTAGTCATAATATTGCAACTAGCGAACGCAAACGGTGAATGACAGATAAACAGAAAAAAATGAATAAAAATTCCCTAAAATTATTCTCCGGACAAAGTACAGGTATTCTGCATACCTGATAAAAAACGGGTTGGAGTTTCAAACTTTGGAATAGTGAGTGGGGGTTTTCGCAATTAATAGTGACGGAAGCAATATTTATGACATAATATGAAATGAACATTTATCATGAATTTTATAGCTTTTCACAATACATTGTCTGTGTAATTCTATCAGTAGCAGAATCAGGGATGACCAAGACTGAACATTTTACTATTTCGGGTACATTCTGAAAAAATAATTTCGAATATGAAATTTCTGACTATTTTAAAAGAAATGCGCAATCGCGCATGTCCCAAAATTTTGATTATAGTACACAAATTCCTTCATCCCAATAAAAGTACGTTAATTTGTGAAGCAAAAATGAATTTTCTGTTGATTTTCTCCGAATTTGTGCAATAAAACTGACATACTTTCACATCCCACTGTTCTGGAATATATATAAAATCAAGAATTTTACTAAATCGAAGATGTTCAACTTCAAATGTATTCGTTTTGGACATCCCTGGGGTGAATACGTGTGTGTGGACGAAAGTTTTCAGATAGTATTTAGAGGTTGGAATCTGGGAACAAAATTCAAACTTAACCATACAAAAGTTAATGAGCTGTGTTGGGTAGACTCGAGTCAATGACTCGACTCCACTCGAGTCACATTTTTCGATCACTTAACTCGACTTGTCCTAGCTGAATAACTAGACTCCACTCAACAAAATGTAGACACGATTTGGGACTTGGTAAAAATTTAGCCCGAGTCTGCAATCCCCGTTTAAAAAATCACAGCGGAGAAGAAAACGCGCCTTCCCGAACGATACAAAACATAGATTGTACAGCTGAGAAATCCTTATTTATCTATACAATAATGATCAGATGGGGATTTTAATTTATAAAGTGAGAAGTGACAAATTAATACGTCATTGCCGGTGAATAGATTTAGAAATCGTGCCGTGACTCGACTTGCGACTCGAAAAGTACAGTGACTCGAATTGACTCGAAACTCTAAATTTAAATTTTGGTATTCATCTCGATTCGTAAGTCGTGTGCCCTTCGATTTAACTTGGGACTCAAAATGCAGTGACTCGTTCCAACACCGTTAATAAGTAAACGTTGACATGAAAAATTAAAAACGACCAATTGGCAAATGGTACATTGAAAAACAGAACCCCAAAATATCAGTTTAAAAACAACGATTTCAATGGCCGATTTCAACTGTAAAATGTAGATGAATAATTCGATAACTCCATAGCATAACCTTATATTTTCTGGATATATAGTTCACCTGGATCAAGTTTCTAATCAAACGGAGCACTATGGTACTACGTTCTTTCGGCCTTTGTCCAAGGGAGTACATTCCAGTATACATCTCGATTAAGTGCGTACCATCTATTGGTGTTCAGCAATCTCGTTGTCGTCACCTAGTAATTAAAAATAGTGACATATCATAATATGATAGGTGAAGAAACAAGAGTACGGAAACTAAAATATTGCTACTCCGAAATAAAAAAAAAATCGGCGCTACCCTACCAAAAACGTTTTTGTCAAGTATGAATCACTGATAGATCGCGCCGATGAGGCGCGATGTATCTGTGACTCATGCTTGACAAACTAAAATTATGAATGGGAACAAACGTTACAGGTCAGGTTAGGAAATGGAATTATATGGAACATAGTCCTTTGTGCGACTAAAAGAAAACAAAAAAGTGGTAGACGGGCAGGGCAGATACCACTCACTGCACTTCACCGCTGGAGTTCAGTTCCGTTCGGGATGTTTTCTACTTAGAGTGCGGTTGCTGGTACTTCATCTTGAAGCTATTTGCTTTTAAGCGTCCGTTAGTTGGTTCATTTTCGACACTGCGTCCGGCCTTGCTCAGATTGAATATCAATAAAAAACGACTAAACTCAATAATATTTGCACGATAGGTACCATATTTGACTTACAATACACGTACAAATATATATCCAACGAAACAAAGCAAAAAAGCACAAAATACAATGATTTTACCGCTTAGCTCGTCTTTTCCGCTTACGTTGTGAAGACGTCATTACGACGTTAGCAATTTCCCTTTTCGACAATGCTTCGTCTTTATCGACGTCATATCTGAAGAAGGGGTGTTTGTATGTAAATTTTGGGTAAAAAATTTTGTCAAAGTACTTAGAACGTGATTTTTTATTTATATCACGTTCGGATATTTTACCCACACCATGACAAGTATTGGTGGAAAGCGTTTGCCGATCCGTAACCTTTTGTGCGCACGTTTTTATGTTAAGCTTGAGTCACAGATGGATCGCGCCGATAAGCGCGTTAGGATATAGGGGTTTGCATTCAACTTTGATCATATCCAAAAGAATCGCCCAGGGTAGATATCAATCACTGCACTTTGACATTACAGTTTAGTTTGGAATGTTTTCCGTTTAGGGTGTAGTTGGTGGTACTACATCTTGTGACAGCTTATTGCTATCATGTGGTCGTTAGTTCTTCCTTTTACGTACTGCTTCCGATCTTGCTCAGCGTGAATTTCACTAAAAGAAAGCCTAGAATATGATAAAGATTATTTTGTCAGGTGTTTTGTGAATATGGATATTTTTAAAGTTAAACCAAGGGGACGTTAATATCATAGTAAATCTATGGTAAAACACCAAGAAATTAATTGTGATAAATAAATAACCACATTTCAGTTAATCCCCGATTTGTCGTATGATCAGGAAACGCGAAAACATTGAGTCATTTTTCACATGCTAAATCAGCATCATACAAAAACAATAACGACACCTTTATCCTAGATTGCAACTTTATTGTTATTTGGGAAAGCTATTCCAAAAATATCTATAACAAAATTCTTGCACCAAGCGTATGACAAAATGTCTTTCATTGTTTTAATGACTCGCAATGACCAAGCAATAATAAAATTTCTTTTGTGGGGACAAGAAAGAGATAACTGTACGATATATCTCTGCTAGTCAGATATGTATAAGTAAAAAAGTATCAAGGTGAGTTTAATTGAACTCTCTCAATCATAAAAATTTTATCAAAACATCATTTGTTAAGTGTGTGTCACTGATGGATCGCGTCGATCAGACGCGATCCATCTGTGGTTCATGCTTAACAAAATAAGATTTTCGATTCCATTTAGATTTTTTGAAACTCTCCACCACTTAACCTTTGTTTATTAAAATTCCCTCCGAGTGAGCAAGGCCGGAAGCAGTGCCTGAAAGAAGCCAACTAATGACCTCTCAATAGCAATGAGCTACTAAAATTGCAGTACTTGCAACTGCAGTCTGAACGGAAAACATCTCTTAACGGAACTGAACCACCAAGATAAAGTGCAGTGAGCGGTACCTGCCCTTGATCAATGTTGATGCGTTGCACTTAAGTGGATTTCAATTAAGAAAACGATTTGGAATATACAGCAGCAGAACGGGACGTTAGATTGTTGCAGATACACAAATATATAACTTTATGCAAAGCGACGCATTGAAACGCCTAAAAACGTGTGTGACACGCATTCATCACGACACGTTTTGTTTTGGTAGCGAGACGTTACGTAGAAACGCAGCGATCGACGTCGCCTTAATTTAGCTCACGCAAAGTTCCCTTCCCAGAAAAAAGGACATAAATAGCTCTTTAATTGATTTAAATTGGTTAATATTGATTTAATGTTATGTCTACCATTCAAATGCTGTGCTTCGATACTGGCTCGTAACTTTACGTTTCTTAAATTAGACGTAAAATTATTTGATTGACCACGTTTCGTGTCAAATGCGTATGCGTGAGGACAAAAATAGATATTTTATGAGCGGAAGGCAATTAAACAAATCGGAGGGCCAGTTTTCGACACTTTCGATCGCTGAAATAGAGGCGATCGTGCTTGGAATCGGCGCGAAAATCGATTTATCAAAAATTTCGGACTTTTCCACGAACGAGGTTGAGAGCACGTTTCGCTGAAGGGGAATTGCAAGCTTTATTTTATTGTCGTCAATAGAAAAAGTTGGACTAATGATAAGGTCATCATCAGGTTGCACGAAAAGGATTCATATCCATATAAGGCAGATGCATCTTACAAATTCATATTCTAAATATAACTGATTGTAACTAAATCTTATAAAATAATTATTTTTAATAAAAATGAGCATGACATGAAAATATCTGAATCTACTAAAAGATATTATGTAACGTGTGAATTGAAAATGCCAAATTTACATAACACTAACTACTACAATATATTCTGTAATGACGGATTTACCGAAAAGAAAATACTTTATGATAAAAATGTTCCTTTCTGGGTGAATTTGGCAATATGCGTGGGGGATTTAGAATTACTCTGATGCATATCATTACACTCCACAATGTAACAAAAAATCAAAATTGAAATTTTTGGTCAAATATAGGGTTTTGATGGTTCTCAACGCACCGCGAAGGTGCGGTTCATCAACAGCTCATATTTAGCATGAATCTCATCAACATGGCGTTTACTTAACCTTTTTAAATATGCAATTATTGCAAATGACTAGAAAAATTTACTGTACTTTTCCAACAGAATTCTATAATATGAAACGTTTTCTGCTCAGCGTAAATTTGTTGATTTGTCATACCATTGGTTACCCGGGTTTCCTTTTGGTCCTGAATTTTATTTTGGTTCCAACAAATTATTATTACGAAATAAAATTAACGAATAAAAATACGAAATAAAAAAGAATGACATTTACAGATGTATTGAATCATCAACCCTGCCACTAAATAGTAGTTTCGGTGATTTTAAAGACTTTTTGTTTTAATCAAATGAAAAACACGAAAATTGTGGACTCTGGCGGGGCGAAGATAAATTCCTGTCACCCATCGATTAGGGGTGGCCAAAACCGATTCAGTTGGAATTCGAATCTGATTCGGATAATTTTTTCGTATCGGATCAAATCATTAATTTTGTGTAAACAACAAATATTCTATTTTTAGTATTACTACTTGTCTCCATTTTGAAAATCAAGACATTTATAGTTTATAGTGTATCAGACTACATGTCTAAGAACAACAATTTTCATATTTTACAGACAAAATACGATCGATTTCGGTCAAATTTGATCAAAATCGATTGCATTTTATCAATAGAAGGGGAAATTTCATTTTATTTGCAAGTTTTTGTTCCTATGAACGATTCGCGATTCGCACCGAATCGCACGCGCCAAGCCAACAGACAAGCATAAACTCGTGGCTGTTTCTCAACTATAGGACTGTACGATTTCAAATTATTCGTTTTGATTCGTATTTCAAATATTTCATTCTATTTTTTCCGTAAATAAAAATTGAAGATATTTCTAGAATATAGTTGTTGACTTCATGTACGGGTATATAAACTTAATTTTTTTTAAATTTTCATTTTTAAAAAAAATATCTCGTTTGTTCAATTATAAACTTCTAGTTCTAATATCCGAATTTGGTCACCCGAGTCGCCATCGTGGCTAAATATTTGCCAATTACTTGGTAATTAAAATTTAATACCAAATTAAGGACTAATCAAATTCCCCAATACCTAATACACTTTACAGACAAAGACGGAAGCTTTGTAACAAAAGTTAATTGTTTCAAAGTGGAAATTGACGTCTTGAATGAAAAAATGAAGTTTGTCAATCATGAGCCATAGATAGATCGCGCTAAGGCGGCACGATCCATCAGCGGCTCATGCTTGGCAAAATAAATCTAATTTGTTTCAAAGTGTTTTCCGATCGGAAATACATAAAATACAATCGGGAAAACACGATACATATAAATAGTTGAGATTAATTGAACAATGTCAATAATGGACTGGTAAAGTGTACATGCGTGTAATATTATTCAAATTAATCCAGGACTTTTTCAATCTGCTATTTTGTATATAGAAGTGTAACGTTGGTAAAAAAGGTATCGTGATGGAATGAGAGATGTATATCAACAATTGGCATATGATACTATTTCGCTCAGCACAAGAATATCACAATTAAAAAATTTTTTTTTGAATTTATTGGTCATCTCGTTAAGGTTGACTTTTGGACGTCGATAGTGGCTTGTATTCTACCTCAAACAGCGAGAAATTTGAGAATGAAAACTGTGTTGAAGTAAAAAAAAAAGATCAAAGGGAAAGATGCTTGGGATTGAAAAGGATGAGAATCATAAATACGAAACCCTATTCTTGTTTCCGAATTAATTTATACGCTGAAATCGGCATTGTTATTTATAATTCAAAGCTCGGAATGACATTCGAAATAATTTTAATAAAATTAGCGCTGTCTAAAATATTCGCTTCGTGATATTTGAATCATAAATTATTCGATTCTATTTCTTCAACAGTTCAATTTTAAATTTTTTCCACAAAATGTGTGAATTTTCACGTAAGTTTTACGCTGACGAAACGAGATCTTCGTTTGTTTATTATATGAATTCTTTTACGAATATTCTATTCGACAAAATCATTCGATTCGATTCTGAAACGAAAATATATTCGACTTAGGCCATTCCCAATAAAAATGTACATTAAGAATAATCGTACGCAAATTCGAATTCTTATTTCTGAGATTCGGTACTATTTAAACACTTTTTTGTGGTCACTAATACCAGCAGTCAACAAAATGAGAACAAAATTTCATTCGAAACGATATGAATGTGAAGTTTAACAACGTATAACAAAAATTGCCGTAATCAGAAAACATCAATAACCCCCTTCACCATGAAGAAATCGAAAAATCGTAGTCTGCGTGATTTGATTTTACGTCCCATCTCGTACAAAATTTCCCATACGTCAAAAATACCAATTAAAAAACTACCTCAAACCATGTATATAGTTGCCGAGGGCAATTGCGTCCTTCTCGAAACCAGCCTAAAGTAAAGTCACATCACGGCTTTAAAAAACGTGTCTCAACGCATCCAGAATTATTTTATTTCGCAATTTCGTTTATACGTTATTATGATCGATCGCGCCTGTAACAATGATAAACCGAGTTTCTACGGAAACTCGGTTAATCATTGGCACATGCATGATCGAGAATCGTTTAATTCAACAGTGCAGCCTAAATATAGTATGGATATTATGGTCATAATGTAATTGTAGGCTATTCGTATTATTAATAGAAAAACCAGTTAATTGCCACGATGACAATCGAGTAATAAATTGGAAAGTATAGCCAAATTCACGGTCGCGTCATGGTTTCTTTGTCACGTGAAGAAAACTGTATGCAGTTTTATGCAGGATCTATAATAATGGCAATTAACATGTGTTGGTACCACTTTAATATAAGAACACAAGCACGGTTGCATATAATTTCGGTAAAGCCGGAAGCAACGCCTAGAGCCTAAAAAGACCAACTAACGGCCACTTAATAGCAAATACCATCTAAAAGAAGTTGTACCAGCAACTGCACTCTGAGCGGAAAACATCCCAAACGGAACTGAACCATCGTGGTAAAGTGCAGTGAGTGGTATCTGCCCTGGGCGATGGTAGAACCATCAACCACTTCTTTGCTTCCTTTTCGTCGCCTCTTACGACACGCAGGAAATACGTTAGGACTATTCTAAGCCCATACCTACAGGGTTATAAAGTACAACTGAGAAATCGACACGAATCTTCATGTTGGCGCACAATGGGCAAAATAGGTTCAAAACTAGGGTGGTACAGTCTATTGCCCATGAACTGGAATACACATAATGGACAAGTAAAGATGACATGCCAGCCCTCTGATGTAATAATAACATTTAACACTAGAAACTCCCAAAAGGGGGAATAGAGTATTTAACTCACGTGGCAGTCGTCGTAATTGTATAGCAGGATAAGATTACTATCTATATTCTAGATGGTTTCTCAAGATATTGTATTCTTAACTGAAAATGGCAAAAATGAAAGCTCAGCCTATTTATTTGTGTTGTTGTATGGAAGACAATCTGTAGAAAGAGGTATTGGCGGCTGATGGCATTTTCCTTGAATGTCTTAACGAATTTGTTATTACTTGACGGGTAAATTTAACAAAAAAAACTAATGATTACTAAATACTCAACTTCGATTCACATCGACTAGACACGAACACCGGAAAAATATTTTCATGGCAATAAACAAAATCCAACCCTACCAGTTTAGGTTCTTTCTTATCTTCGCAAACGCGCGTGCACTCGGATTTTTCCTTTGTATCTCTATTATAATTGATCAAAGCATTAGCGCAAGTCGTGAGAATACGTAAAAATACTGCATTGTATTTGTTATGATAAAAATTGACAAACTCCAACTCGATGGTTTAGTTGAGCAAGCATGGAAAACAGGTGGCCCATGCCTGATATATCACACACAATCGGAAAAAAATCTTTCGTTAAATTTTCTAAGCAAACCTAACAAAATAAAATTCCTTATCGAGCAGATGAACGATATTTTTTTTATTCTGATCTTACAGTTACATGAATCGGACTTCATATTTATGTCATATCATGTATGGCCAAGTTTGAAAATAAAACAATACACAGGATAATCTTCATCCTTTCATTCAATTTTTTCACGTTATGATGGGCTCTTTATGAACATTATTTATGTGAAGTCTGAAAAAACCTACAAAAATTGTAATAGTTGTGTGTTGTTGTATTGGGCACATTTTAGGAAAATTTTTATTACTTGAACCATTTTTAATTTAAAAAATGGATGTAAACTGATGGCGGATTTTCCTTATCATTATAAAATCTTGATTCGAAGGATCCGTTATCCTCGGAAAAAATATTAGTATGATTATGATATCTAACATACCCCTATGTTCAATTTTGATTATCCCTACTGATAACTTCACTTCATCTTCTCCCATGACAACGGAATCTTGCACTTCACGTTTGGCCTACCATAGTCTCAGGACACATATCTACACAGTGTTAACACAATGTAAAAACGGTAATCCGAAATACCCTTAGTTATAATATGCAAAAACCTATAGAAAACGATAACTAGTCACACTCTAGTCACACGCTATTTAGCATGTACGAAGAAACCCCGTATTCCCATTTCGACAATGGGAAAGCAATACCGCTGAATAGGCTAAATCGCTCTACCCAACTACTAAGTAATTTCATGAATTCGTTGTGTTGAATGAATAAAAAATTTTCATATTAGGGGTTTTTGGTAGCAAGTCGTTCTGCAAGCGATATGGTTTCCTTGTATTATTTGGGGTCGCTTTATTATTTCCTATAGCAGTTGCGGTTTACGTTAAGCGTTAGATTGAAAGAAAGACATACGACACTATTGTTACCTTGTGTAAGTGGGAAAATGCAAATTTTGGACAATAGAATGCAAAAGTTCAGAAATAAAATCTATGAGATGGTTGAATCTTAAAACAAGCGATATATATTTTTCAAATCCAATCTCGACCTATATAACAGATCTTTCAACAGATCAGAATGATTAAACTTTGCAATATATTGGCAATAAGTTTTGAAATACGCGCAAAATTTCAAAACATATTTCATGAAAATTTTTGATTAGATTTTAAGCCATGCAAAATCGCAGAATTGTTTTTTTATTGAAATTAACCTGAGCGACGCGGGAAGCAGTGCCCAAAAGGAACGAATTAACGGCGACTTAATTCTAGAGCAAAGGGCTACTACAAGACGTAGTACCAGCAACTGCACTATAAGCAGAAAACTGCTATGTCAAAGTGCAGTGAGTGGTATCTGACCTGGACCACCGAACCCACTACATCAAGTCAGACATGTATCCAAATCGAATGCGGGATCTAGAAGTGGTATTCCTAATTGTATCTATTAAAATGGTGTAAAAAACGCAAATGTGACGCCATTTTCGCAATACTTTTTTTTGCAGTGGTTAAATTTAGTCATACTTGTGTTTTTAGTGTAATTAATTATTGGTTCCTCGGATAGTGGAAGAAGGCAATCACCGAGGCATTGAGTTATTGACTATTCGAAGGTCAGTCCATGTTTTGGTTTCGAAGAGTACGTTTATAGTTATTGTGTTAAGCGATCGTTTGGGTATGGTATTTCTTGATATAACACAAGTCGCAGTCGAGTACGTTTCATGTGAAGTCAGGTCGCGCTGAAAGCGGTATAGAAAATCTGTGACTCATATTGACGACCATTTGATGAAGAAGTTTGGCAGAAGATTTAACACAAAAATTTGAATTTTCCAGCGTTCATAAGAGCAAAAAAACAAAATGAATTCGAAATTTGACACTCTATTCCATAGAGTGACAAATTTCAGAATCGTTTGTTTTTCAAATTTGCATTTTGGTTCGTGTGTTTGTTGGAACACTTTTGCAGGAAGGAAAACCTCCTATTGATGAGTAAATTGAGTCAGTTTCCACGAACGAAAAAGCAAAAATGTTGGATAACAAGAAAAGCACTTCGAAAAAGAATAAAAAAACTCTTTTACAGACCAAGCCATGATTCAAAGAAACTCAATGGATACCATGGACGACAAATCGTAATACTCTGAGAAAGCTTGTAAATTTTTTCGATCCCAAACAGAACTGAATTATCATGGTAAAGTGCAGTGAGTGGTATCTGTCCTGGACGATGGTAAAACCATCTACCACTTCTTTGCTTACTTACAGTCATTCGCCTCTTACGACACGCAGGAAATACGCTAGGACTATTCTAAAGCCCATACCTACAGGGCATGAAATATATGATATAACTAAAATTCAAATATACTAAAGAAAACATCAATTCACATCCTCAGAATAATGATTCTCCAAAAAGGTTCTTTTACGCAATCTATTGCAAATCAAATCTGCTCAAGGCCCAATTGTCGATTCTCCAACATATTGGATGGTGTCTTCCTCCCAAAAAAGACTAATCAGACAATTCTTTCACTTTGAGTGATCATTGCTTCCATGCATGAAAGATTTTTGTCCGAAAATATCTCAAAATTCACCTTCACTGGCGGTTGTTGTCTTTAATAAACCTATGATTTCAGTATTCTACTGATCATAGCTTGATGTCAATATCATAATGAATAAAATAACAAAGCTTACCTTTGTAGAACACTGCCGATTGAGTTTTCATTAAGTATTGCAAGCAATTCGTTCTTTGTCAACTTTTCATCTGAATTTTTGTCTAACTCAGCAAATCTTTTTTCCATACCTAAAATGAAAAAAATAAATAACTCGAAGAATGCAATACAATGCGCATACATATACCGCATATAATACCACGATCCATTAGTGACTCATACTTAACCAAACAAGTCTAGCCCTAGATAATTCCCGACTGGTGTGTAAGCAGATATACCACACCACAAATCCAACACAAAAATGTTCACAACAAGAACATCAACAATTCTTAAGGAACAGGTGCAGTAAAAAATAGCCTCCAACCCCCACTGATGGAAAGGGTCAACCATGCATGGACATTGGTATCTCTGTTAATGGTTTATTGTCAACAATTGAGTTTTGTTGTATTGAAAAAGGGTGAAGTATGAAGTACAACAAAGTCTAAAATGATTAAAAAGTGAGCATAAACTGAATAAAATATTCCCAAATTATCGACTCTCTATCCCCAACTAGAGTCTGTATATGGTTATTAAATGGAATTGAAAATGTGCAGTCATAAGGAATATATATAATTTTCAACTCGGCAAAAACTTCAATAACATGGATATATCAACACAACTCTGTTGCTTTATGACATCTACATTTTATTATTTCGACAGTCAACTTCATATTCTGCTCAAATGTGGTATCAAAATAAGGCTTGACAGCTAGATCGAGTGTTTGGTGGCAACCAAACTATAGAAAAGCGCCTTCTATTTCATAGCAGTATTGATGATGTTGAAGCTTTTACGTCAATCCGATATATCCTAAGAAAATGAGATTACCTTTTTCAGACACCTGTGAAGAAAAACAAAATTTTGTCACCCTGACAGAGTATCAGAGAAAAAAAGATTATTTTCATTTAGTTAAATTTAATATACTAACCTCTGAAAACTTCAACCACACTTTGCAATTTTGTTTCAGGATTCATATTATTACCAGTTGACGCTTTAAAATTACCATCTTTATTCTCAGACCCTGGTTCACGATCAGTCGAACGAGCTTCGGATGACTGTAATTCAGCAGTGTCACTAGTTTTTTTATCGTCGACTTGCTTTACTTGCGATTGTTTATTTTCTATATCACTAACTTTCTTCGCAGATTCAATATATGCAGTTTGTGGCTTAGTAGAAGTGGTGCTACTAGCACTTGCTTGTTTAGTAGTAGTAGAAGTTGTTGTACTAGAGCTACTAGAAACAGTTGGTTCGCCACTTGGTATTGCTGATTTTTTTTCTTCTTGTTTAGCAGGTTCACTTCCTGCTGGACTTTCTGAAAAACAAATGTGATACTCCATAGAGAGGTGACAATCTTATCTCCATTCGAATGTCTGGAACTTCCATGCAAGTTCTTAGTGCAGACAAAAATGCTTTAAAATCACTATCACTATAATTCAGAATATATTTGCAAAGTGATATTTTAGAAAAAAATTCACCTTGAAACGACGCCTTTATGGTAATTATCTTCTGACAGGAACAATTTTTTTCGGGTGAAAGGCCAACAAAAGCTGGGATTCTGGTCCCAGACGATTTATATGTTATTACCTTTATTTTGCGCCAACTATTGTAGGATGAAATAAAATATTTATTCCCTAGGCGACGTAATTTATCAATGATTAATATTTAGCAAAACATTTTTTCTAATTAGGAAAAAATAATTTGACAATTGAATCAGATTGAATCATCAATTTACTGTAAATGTCAACCCCAAAAGCGACAAGAACTGCAGTGTTTTTTTATAGCCACTCATTTGAATGGATCCCCCTGAACAAGGACCATTACTAGTGGCCACTTATAGACGAACAGGGTTGGTGTTGTTTGAAAGATATGGTCGGGTTCGGCCGAGCCTACCCATATTATTACATTCTGGGTTGAGTGGTAGGCATGGATAAACGAACATAGCGGACTCTAACCTGAGAGCTTCAATCTGCCCACATAAATATAATACCGGTACAATATCTATTGCTACACAATGAATCAACAGTTATGACTGGGTTAGGGCTGGGCAATTCGATTCGGTGATTCAAAGCACAATTTATTCGAATCACTTGTGAATTGTTCATAGGAACAAAAGTTTGTTGAATGAACAAAATTTTCTTTTTTCAACCATAAAATTAAAATCGATTTTATTTTGTCGCTAAAGTATAAAAATTGTTGCTTTTAGACATGAAGTGTAAATTTAAAATATTCTCTATAAACTATAAATTTCTTGATTTTAATAATGGAGACAAGTTGTAATACTATAAATGGGATATTATTTATTTACATGTAATAAGCGATTCGATCAGATTCAAAAAAATTATTCGAATCAGACTCCAATGTCTAATGATTCGGTTTTGGCCAGCCCTAGTTATAACTAGTCATAACCCAAAAGTGAAATTAACAGTAAATCTGCACTCCGAAATTAGATATAATCTAGACAAGACAAGAACATCACTAATTGAGAAGATTAGACTGCTTCATATAATGAGTCAAATTTACTAACATCGCCACTCACTGATATTCTATGATAGCAATCGAGCTGCTTGAGATCATTCCAATTAGTGATGGCAACCTAGTTTTTTCTTAAATTAAGTAAAGTATAACAAATTTTACACGAAACTGGTATTACTAGGTAACTTAGTTTCATATAAAATAGGTAGAACTTTGATTAAACACCAGGTAAATTAGCTAATCATTGTTTGGCTGCATTTAATGCATTTTAATAGATTTGAAGATTGAAACCATGGAATAGCCAATTTAAAAAGCATTTTTTATAATGAAAACATGATTTACATAGTTTTTTCCACTACGTACGGTACCTAGTTGTAAAATGGGTAAATTTACCTGTTATGCCTAGTAAATTTACTAGATTAAACTCCAAACAGAAAACCCAGTTCAAAGTCAAACTGCCGGTACGTAAGTTATATATTCTTTTAAACTGGGTAAAAGTATTTAAAAAAAATAAACTCTGTAAACTAAGTACACTGGGTACCTTTTTCTAAAATTGCCAACAATGATTCCTTTGAAATGTTTTCTGCCCAGGGTGTGGCTGCTCGTTTATCACCTCTTTCATGTGGATGGATACCTTCAAGTTTTGTGTCACATATGAGTGTATGAGCTCAAAAGAGCTTCATTGATTTCTAGAATGTTCCAAAGTATTATCGAATCTTTGTTAGTTGTGATGAGCGGAGTGACAGAATCTTTTTTTTTAAAGAAACAATTGAGTGACTGAAATATTCAAGTTATTATCTTCGGACAGACAAAAAAGCTTTAAAACCATCGACACTGCTATTTCATAGCAGTATTGTTGATTTCGAAATTTTTCCTACAGTTTTGTTGCAACCAGGCCAGACAGTCAGAAACAGACTGGCAAGCCAAAAATTTATCATCAAATATTGCTGATTTGGTAAATATCCTTCTGATGGAATCTATTTGCTTTTAGTGTCCGAGTAGCAGAATCACTGGCAGTATGACAGCCTGGTGATAGGCATGAATATGAAATGTGGCAATCATTCATCGTTAAGCAATTTCTGTCATCTGTTTTCGGAAATTTATTTTTTAAAGTGTAAAAATTGATTATCTGTAACTGTATTCTCACCCTTATTTTCGGTCTCGGAAACTGCAGATATGCGTGTTTGTAGAGCGGATATTTCTCTAGTAATGCTTCCTAATGTTTCTTCTTGCATCTGTTCATCCTGAAGATGTTAATATAATTAATACACATACATACAAACATTGAACCTAATAGATTTTCATTTAGGCATACCAATGTTAAAAGGTTGGGTTTCAAAAAAATTGTTTCGACGATGACAAGGTTCTGTTTATTTATGGCTGACAATAGAAGTCATTTCAATATTCTTGGGATTGGCAAAATGTCACCTATTGTGGTGGAATTTGAACAGTACCTGAACAAATCTTAAAATTTGTTTTAACTGGTAATGCATAAAAAGAATTTTCCTCAAACAGGACTAATGCCTTGAATTCTGTCAAAGAACTTTCAAGCCAGCTCAGTTATTATATTTAGTTCCAGGATGATAGGATTTAGTTTTATTTGGATGTTCATGTCATTTTGTTTGGACGGACAAAAAAAGCTTCAAAACCATCAACAGTTACGCTGCTATTTACTGCTTCATATGCGAAACCGATGATTTTAAACCCCTACACTTTGATCACAGCTAGATACTCACAAAAAGACATTTCATTATTCCAGCAAGAGATGTAATATATCTGGAACTGGCAGAATGTCAGATCCTCTTATTCAGATACATGGAACGGGAGGACTTCATCAGAAGAAAAATGGGCATTATTTCATGATATTATCATGAAATAATGACCCTTTTTCTTCTGATATTATCATGAAATAATGACCCTTTTTCTTCTGATGGAATCCATACGCTCCATGTATCTGAAAATGGGCATTGTCTCATGATATT
The DNA here is from genome assembly GCA_963675895.2 of Styela plicata. Taxonomy (NCBI): domain Eukaryota; kingdom Metazoa; phylum Chordata; class Ascidiacea; order Stolidobranchia; family Styelidae; genus Styela; species Styela plicata. The sequence goes on along the minus strand of OZ023151.1, from coordinate 5,131,532 downwards.
TTCATGGATTAATGACCATTTTTCTCCTGATGGAACCCACTCGCAATGTAACCGAATAAGAGTAGCTGACATTCTGTTAGTGTATTTACTGTATCGTACCTTTTTCAGAGTAGATATATCTTCTTGAATACCAGACATGTGAGGACTCAATCCTTCCCATATTTTTTCTGGTGATGTTTTGTCTTCTAAAGCTTTCACAGTGTTTTGTAACTAGGAATAGGAGAAGAAATTAAAAAATAAATGCAAAGTTAGACATTTTCAGCAAAATAGGTTTTGTTAGTGTGGGTCAGATGTGGAACGGATGGAGCATAATCTCACCAGTGTTATATTATGAACTATTTCTTTCAATGTTGAATTCATTTCCATTATTCCATCTTCCGTATTTTGTTTTGAAGATGAAACAAGATCTGTCAGTTGCTTCACATTTGCATCCGATGCCTGGATTTATTAGAAAAATTTATATGAATGCAGAATTTTTATAACAAAGTATTACAATACGGAAAACTTATGCTGTCAAATATGCACCATAAGTGGCGCAGAGTCTCACAAGTAGGATCCCACAGTGACCCATATTTGGAAAATCATGTTACAGAAATCGCTCGGTTTGGTCAATTGAAGTGCAAAAAAGATTTAAACCTCATTCCATGCCTGAAAGTGTTGCGTGACTATTTGTACTTGAATGAGTTGGGACTAGGGATGGGCAAGACAGAATCACTCGAGATTTCAAATCTGATTCTGATAATTTTTTTTGAATCGGATCGAATCACTAAATCCATACAAATATCCCATTTTTACTATTATAACTTGTTCTCAATATGATAATCAAGAAATTTCCTGCTGAGAATTCTTAATAATAGCACAAACAGACTTAGAGGTGATGTATTTTTAATTACGCCGCATGCCCATGAGCGAAAATTTTCATTTCCAACGACAAAATACAAGCAATTTTGGTCAAATTTGACCAAAATTGATTGCATTTTTCATTAAAAATAAATATTTCACTTTATTTAGCAAGTCTCTCTTATTTAGCAAGTCTCCTGAATGAACATTTGATTAATTCAAATAATTTGTGTTTCGGATTGATTTGAATCACTGAAACATATTGCTCAGCCTCAGTTGTGACAGAGCGTGCCAAGTTTGATTCACTCAGTGCATAACCATCAAGTGTTCAAAAATGCCTAAATCCTAATAAAGTAAAAGCCACCAAAAATTTTAATATATTCAAGACAGAGATATGTTCTTTTCAGTCTGGTGGCTTTATTTAATCTAATACAATTAGATAACATTAGAAATAATGAACCTAAAGTTCAATTAAGTAGAATATAATTACCTATATTAATATGCATTATGAATATTTAATAGGGAGTATTTTTCAGTTTCTTTCCAATTAGCACGGGATGTTGCAATACCTCCATGGAGTCATATATACACAAATAAATGCAGAATCGCTGAAGGCTTAGTGTCAATGATAGTATTCAACTAATTATTTATAGCCATATAGCGGATACATGTTCTAACATTGTTTATCTTAGTCAGATTGTTTATTTCATCTAATTTTTCGACTACTCTTACATTGATTACTTTTTGCAGTTAAAAAGATGATATAATATTTTTGATTATTTCAGATTAGTATATCAGTAATAATAACCAACCAAGAAAATCATGAACAATGAAATATATTTACTTCTGTTTTTATTTCATCTATAGATGATTGTATAGAATTATAAGAAGCAGATAATAATTTCTGTGAAGTATCAACACTTTCCACTGTTGATTTGATAGTATTCATAGATGATTTCAATTCCTCGATAGTCTGTAAATTGATGGAAAACAAAATTAATACAAAATCAGATTTAGCAAAACGCTGCTGATCTTTTTGTATTTATTGAAATTCACACTGAACAAGGTCGGTAGCAGTGCCTAAAGAAGCCAACTTACGGTTACCCAATAATAAGAGCTACTGCAAGATGTAGTACGAGCAACTGACCTAAAGCTGAAAACATCCCAGAGGAACTGAACCGCTATGGTAAAGTGCAGTGAGTAGTATCTGCCCTAGACAATGGTAACCATCGATCACTTGGTTCCTTTTAGTCGCCTCTTACAACAGACAGGAAATACATTAGGACTATTTTAAAGCCCATACCTACAGCCTACAGGGAACTCTGCAATGCAGGCAAATAAGTTAAAAAAAGGAATCAATTCGTATTAAACAGGAAAAATATAATAATAGTACTAGGTGTCATGATCCATCAGTAAATCAAAGGAAAAAATATGTGGAGAAAATTTACTGACTGGGATAAAGCCAGTACCAAAGCATGTGAATTTGCATCTGTAAGCAAATTTTTGTGCTGATCCAATGCCTATGCAAACAAAAATGTACAGAGTAATTACAGTAAGCTATATTATCTGGAATTATGTTAAAATTTTGGAAAGAATTTTGTACTTACTTCCATATTGTAGAAATTAAGTCAAAATATACTAGTGTATACTAGATTAGTAGGAGGCCCGCTTCTATGCTACTAAGAAACCCAAAAAAAGACGAAATTGCTTCAATCAGAAGCGCATTGCATGACATTATCTCTTGCTAGAAGATTCAAATTTAACTTTTAGAGCCTGTAAGCAACCAAACTGCTGAAAAAGGTTCAAAAGCATCAATGCTGCTATGAAATAGCAGTGTTGTTGGTTTGAAGCATTCTTGTCTATCTGAAGAAAATGAGATGAACATTCCAGACACCCAATGAAAAACTGTTACCCTGGTATCTCGTACTGTAGTATATATCAGTGATGGATCACACCGGAGAAAGTCTGACAGTCTATGACCAATAGATACTTTCATTGGGTTTCGCGTTCTATTATCCTAAGGCATCAACTCATTATGTACCAAGACCTTTCTCTCTTTCATCTATATAGAGCACTTGCCATGTTGACAATCGAAGTACCGGTAGGGGTAGAGCTGTACGACATACCGGTACGACAGTAAATAAAGGCATCTATTAGGGATGCAACAATCCGAACCCGAGCCCTGTTACTTGGCCGAATTTAGAGGTGTTTTTAGGGTTCGGCCGAGGCCGGACTTTGCTGATGCTCGATGCCGAATATACAGTTTGTGACATCATAAACAATTGTGCGGTCGAGCTTGCTAATAAAGGGTTTAAACTTTTAAACCAGTTCTTAGTCAGTTGTATGGTATTTAGATTTCGTGCATTGGTATTCATAGGAATTTCAAATCAGGAGATAGTTCGATTATGTCAATAATTTGAGCAAGCTTTTGCATAGATTTTTCACACCCGTCTTGATATTTTGCTATTCTTGAACCTTGCAGCCTCATTTAAAAATTCAATTAAGACGAAAGGTAGAACTATTCAGTTTCGGCCATATATTTTTCTAAAAGCTCAGTACTCGACCGAACAGACTACTGCAGCGCTCGTGACATCCCTAGTATTTAAGGCATATCGTGTAAAACCTTAGTTATTGGGCGCAATAACTTTGACGCTTGCCAATTCAATGCCTCTCGCATACTCATGCATGCTTATCTGCCTCGCCATAACTAGCGCATTGTGATGTAACAACAACTGCAGACGTCGCTGCCTCAGCTTTTCGGCAACAGCGTGGAACAAGGCAGTGAAAAGAGTGAAATCGATGATTTCGGTGTATCACAAAGTCTAATATTGCTCAACACACACAGCGTTTTTTATTAGGACATAATGTAGTAAAATCCTTGGGCAGAATAGCGTAATAAAGTGGCAATACCAGCATTCTGATGGTTGTATGTTTGCTGGTACAAAAAATACCCCATGCCGCTCAGCCCTCGGTAGGTCTTTAGTTAGTGGCCTTTTGTTGGTTACTTACTTACTTTTTGTTTGATATATGATAAAACATTGGCTTTTGATAAACTTTCTCCCGATAAAACCTATTTTCTTGGTGGTGACATTCTGACATCTGACATTCTGCTAGTTTGGCCCAAAGCTAGTCCCAATTTGAAATCATTTGAGAACCACTGATGCGCAAAACAATATCAAAATTCCAACATACCTTCTTCATATCTTCAGCTTGAATCTGCATTTGATCTAATCTCTGATTTGGTACAACAACTTGATCTTCAAACTGTAGAAAGTATCAACAAAATTATTCAAAATAAATGAAAATATATTCCACAATACAAAATCATGTCAGATAACATTTCCTCATATTTTCTCTAGCTAGCAGATCAGAATGTTTCCTTTCGAGTGTATGGTAGCCACAAAACTGTAAAAAAGGTTCAAATTTTAAAGATTTTTTGTTCATCCAAAGAAAATGACATTAACATGTTAGAAACCCGATTAAAACCATGATTCTGCCACCCTGGTCCAAGTATTGTGCCAAGTAAATAAGTACTGAGTATTATCAACTTGAACAGGCCACTGCATGAAAGGTCCTCACAGTATGATTTTTTTTAATCATATTTTCTGCAAGATTAATTGATAATTTATATATTACATAAATACCTTTTGGGTCAAAGTAGCAAGTTTTTCTGCGAGATTTCTGACTCCATTTTCCCCATCATTCATCATTCTCATGTCCTTCTGCATGTCAGTCATAGATTTTTTCATATCTTCTAATGCAGATGGTTGATTACTTTGCCAAGTTTCAACTGAAATGAAAATTCCAAATAGTTTTGAACAATACCAAAAATTTAAGTACCGGTAAGTATTCTGAATACATTCATGACAAGAAAATTTATTTTAAGAGTAAATGATCCTTTACTTTCATTATTCAAGACATACTACCGGTAGTTACATGAAGTTGGCTACTTGGGCACTCTTAAAAAAAAATGTCATAGATCATGAAGTCATTTACCAAAAAATAAAGAATTGCAAGTCTGACCTCAACAGTAACAAAACATACAAGGAAGCTTCAAAAAAAAATCAGCTGTCTGTGTACTGGCAGTGTTATTCACGAAACACCGTTAAGCAAGATTCTTGTCGCAAAGCACAAAAATTCTCTTTAACAAGGAAAAAGATATTCCTGAGAATCGATTTTTCGCAAGAAATGCGGGTAGAGATAGTCTTTTTCTTTTTCTAAATACGGAAATATGTCATTCTCGAACATCTGCTAACAAACTCACGAGGTCGGTGATTGGGGAGTAGAATCTATCTGCCGTAAACCAACTGGTTACCAATTTTGTGAGTTAGACAGAACCATTAGGTGCTGGTATGCTCAAGGGTTTTATTTTAGCGATGTGGTATTGAAGTAATGCTTGAATCTTCATACATTTTCAATCGCAGTTGCAAAGACCCTAAACAAACTTTTTTTTTTAAATGTCTGCTTTCACAGCATGTAGGTTGCGAGACCATTGTCTTCTCCACCAAAGATCATGGAAAAGCACCACAGAGATTTGAAAGTTTGGCCAATTTGGGTTTTTATGAACGATGTACGTATTCATGTTAGATATTATCAGTAGGCTACAATATCGTTTGTAAGTTATGACCACCTACAACACCTGAGAGTTGGAAAGATGTATGAGCAGATTGTTACTCTGATTTTAGATGAAAATTGCTTTTTTTTCAGCGTATTAGACCCATTGTGGGGTCAAATCATTACTTATTTATATCATGTCAACTTTTACAGACTATTTCAAAACAAAAAAACTGAAGCAGAAACAAATGTTGGAACACATTAAATGTATAACAAATCATCATGGTATAAAAATATAAATTTTATCAATGATAAGTCCAACAAACAGAAGTTGATTAATTATTTATATTGTGTGAAACTTGCAAGGCTTATATCTTAATAAATACAGGAAATTTTTTATATTGAATGTTCAAAAACTTGCCATAATCACAATTTGCCGATCTCTAAGATAAAGGAGATAAAATGTTATTCCATTTTCATTATCAGACTCTACAAGTAATTATGTTGTGATTAATTCGGTACCAGTATATGTTGTGTTGCAGAATGTCAGCTAGCCTACATACAACAATTTCAGTAAGAAAAAAATTGGCCAAACTAAATAATATTCTGTCATAAATCATACAGAAAGATGAAAAAGTTGCATTAACCTCAATAAAGTGCCTACAATTGATAATAGCGTCAGTCAAAAAGCTCCAACTCATCAACACTGCTATTAAATAGCAGTGTTGATGATGTTAAAACTGTTTGATTCATTGAAAGAAAATGACTTGGATGTGTCAGCGAAACAAAAACAATATACTGTGTGTAACAGTAGTAGATATAGTGAAAATCGTGGTCAAATAACAAAATGAACATCAAAATCAGAGAGGAAATGTTTGTACAGATGTTATATACATATAACAACAGATAAGTTGAAACCATGGCCAAATTATAATAAGAGCATCAAAATCAATAAAACTGTTTACATAGATAATATAGAACAGGTTGTCTTGCAAACATTGTATGACATGCCATACATTGCACAATCATCATAAAACAACGCTTAGTCACATATTTTGATGTCCTTGTTAAGAGCATAATTTTATATTCGAGAATGAGCCATACACAGGTCATACCAAAATAGCATTATTGTATGTAGCACATTGTATTGCTGATCAAATCAACACTGTGACTGAAATATAAGTACCGGTACCCATAACTGGGAAGGCGGTTGGTTATTACTCATAACTCTGCGTGCCTGAAACATTGATGAAACAATTCCACATAATACGGTATGTGGCTCCATTTGTGCACAAATATCTACTAGCTCTTCTGAGTTCTAACACAATGAAAATTTGCGATTTAGCATATTCTGCAAGTATTACTTAACCAAACATGCTCTTCTGTGGTCCACTGATGGATGATGTCACTGAGTTGTGGTGAATAGAGACAGTGACCCATACTTACATAAATAAAATATGCCATTGAAAAAGTGACTGTTAAATATACCATAGACATAATTTGAGCCAAAAATATTCTTTAAAGTCAATTGCAAATAAATATTACCAATTTATTAAAATTATTGTAACTGAATTAGATGGAAAAGAAGTGCTTGTTAAATTTCTAAATTCTCATTCCAATTACCATTCCTAATCAACGGTTTTATTTTAAATGACCCGCATATCGATCAGTAACCCATACTTTGAAAAAAATATCCTGGTTGAGTAAGAATAATTATGGAAGCATATACAGTGGTTACATAGTATAGTTGTCCTAACAGTTCAGTTTAAACAATATTCTAAATTCAATATACCAGTATTATAAGAATAAAGTTCCAACATCTCAGATAAAATGAATTGCTGATGTCACACCATACATTAATGTGAAATCAAGATATATCGAAAATTTTATTTTGTAAAATTTGACATAAATCATAATTTTGCAGCTAAATAAATCATTTAAGTATAATCGTGAAACAAAATTACTTTGAAATGTCTCGTTAATGACATTTCTAAAGGCATAATCCTGCAATGATACACATCCAAACAGATCTTAACTTTCCTCTCAACAAAAAACTTACGTTTCGTAACTCTGTCTCTCAACTTTTCAACATCTGTCTTCAACTGCACTTGCAACCATACAATACCAATACAAGCAGTTATACAAGCTGCAACCAGAGATAAGAAACAAGCAGGCAAACATATTCTGATCATTCGTCGAATCGTGCAACCACAACCTCTTCCTGATGTCCTACTTACACTAAAAAAAGACATAAAATTAGTCACAAAAAATCGAGCTGCAATGTTCAGGGCTGCCAGACTGCTTCATTCATATACTGTAGCCTTTATTTTCAAGTCAAATCTTGAAAAAAAAAAAGATTTTGTATCATATCTTCCTAAATCTGAAACGAAAAATGATCAAAAAAGGAAACAAGATGCAAGATTTCATGCTAAACAACTGCTTGAGGAATTGACATCGATAAAACAGTATAAGAGTTTGAACCATCATTGCAGCTTTGCACAATTTTAATTTACTAACGTTCCAAACTTGTTTGGGTATAAAAATAGGTTTAAAAATAAAAGTTCTTGTATCATTGTATATTTACAGAACACAAAAAGAGATGTCTCAATCTCCCAGTGAATGTTTTATCATAATGTGCTGTTTCACAGGTCAGTTTTGGATTGCAACATCAGTTGAATAGAATGTATGGCCACATCAGTTTTTGTGGTTGTAGGATTGACCAATTGCTTAACACAACCATACATTGCTGAAAAAAAGTCTGGGTTTTATAGGAAATTCAATTTCACATTTGTGGTTTTTACAACTACGGTACTAGTTTCTTCAATATCTTCCATCATATTTGATGCACAATTCCGTTTTTTTCAGACTAATGAAAAATGAAGTGTTCTGGGAGGGTGAAGGGGTTTGCAGCTTTTGTTCATTTTTCAGTCATTAATCTTCAGTAGGACGAACAATGATATAGGCAATGACTCAGTATTTACCGTTTTGAAGGAACATTAAAATAATTTCCGCTTTGAGCCATATATGTATCTGCAGTTGGTGAAGAAAGACTCGACAAAGAATCATATTCAAGACGTCCGTTCTCTGTCACACCACTTTCTCTCTTTGCTCTATTACCTGTCAGTAAATGAAGAATTCAAAATATTAGTTAAATATATACAGATTATAACTTGTTAATGCATATGAAAGTTTGATGATGTATGTTTGACTGTGCTTTAAAAGTTGTTTTAAATTTCTCTTGTATATTCATATACTGATAGTCACTCAATTCAGAAATAAATTAAATTAATTGAACCTATCTCTAGTACCACAGTTGACTTTCAGGATTTTTTTTATCTCATGGAAATGATAATAAAAATGTTTCAGAGGGTATAAAAATTAATGCAATAAACAGCATTCCTGCTGTTACTCCAGTACTAATTTTAACAGGGCAGCTTTTCTTATGAGGCTACTGGACCGCTACCAGTTGATTAGTACCACTATGTTTTTGGTGCGTAAATTCGTACCCCAAAAAATAGCACATGGTTCAATTTGTACTCCTACGAGAAGTCTGGGGCGACAGGATTTGTAGTTGAATATCCGGGTTGCAAATAACACGAGAATATGAGAGCTTTACTCTTGTCAGTACTCAGGCAGAAAACATTTAAGAGAGTCTACGAGTAGGTACTCTTGTAAATAGAACATTTTTCATAAATAAGAGTATCTGCATATCCATAATTTTTTTTTACAATAGTTTTTGTTGAAAACATTCTTGATAACTCTGAAACTTATGATGAAGATCTATAATACTAAGTGAAGTAGTAAAAAGGAAGTTTTTCATAAAAAATTATCAGGATTTATTTTTAAAATACTAGAGTGTTGAAAATAACGAGAATATGGTGTAATCTCATAGAGAAATCCTTATCTGCACCCTTGAATATATTGTTTTAATATTCAAATATATATTTTATGTAAGTTATAAATTGAAAAATAATACTGAATATCTTGGCAAAAAACGAATCGATTTAAAAGAAGCAGATTCTGAAGAAAATTTTGAAAGGAGATTGTGGCAAAACTTTATGCCGTATTCACCTCTTTCTCCTCCAACAAGATGAAATAAAATCTTATTCTAACCCGGAAAAGCAGGCATTTTTGTTCAAATCGGTCAAGGACTGCAATTAGTTGTAAGACAGTGCGGAAAGATATCAATCCCTTGTAATATCAAGCTAGTGTGCCAGGTACAAAGTGGCAAAATTTTGCCCGAAAATGCTCATTAATAAAGAACTGAGATCTCGGAAAAACAGGACGATGTCTATCAGGTCAAAGTGTCCACACAGTAGGGTTATATAATATGTTTTCATTCTTATCATGCGATTGAGGAAAGCTGAGAATGTGGCTTAACCATATTGCGAACCACGAACACTCGTGCAGACACCTGTTTCGAATCGGGGAAAAAATTTTCACCAAACATTTCTCTCATTATGTATGTATGTTTATTTACTTATGTTTATCTCGACCAATTGAGATAATGGGAAAAATGGTGATGATGATGAAGAAGAAAAGGATGCTATTCCTACTCTTCAGAAGATGAGAACCCTTGCCAAATGTGTCTCGCCAAATAGGCAAAAAAAGATGACAATTTGGGGTCAATGCAGCAAAAATTGCAGGTACCAAGCTAATTCAAAATGCCGCGATATACATTACCCTGGCAATAGTGCGGTATTCTGGGCACTCGTGGAATGAAGTAGTCACTACTTGTTTGCCATAGAAATGGACAATGTACGAAAGTTGCGATGGCATGATATTTCCTATGCTTTGTGTTATAGAGCATAAATGTAATGGGAAGATAAGTTAAGCATCGTCTTATTAAAATCCTTACCGAGATCGTCGGGGTCAGAAAACCAATGAATACCGTTTGATTGATATCATACAGATTGAAATCATAACTTTAGCCTTGGTTTTTCTTGACCAAGCCCGCATGATTTTGTGATTTGAAAGTTTCAGCTTATTGTTTACATCTTTTTAAATCAACTTAAGGACTTGTATACTACAAGTTGTTGAGATGAATATGAATATCTTTTACGCCATCTCCATTCGTGTTTTTTTTACATTATATAAAATTCCCTTCTTTGGCATATTATAATGAAGGCTCCAATTTGACCCTATATTCCAAAATGATTTTTGCCTGTATGCTTCGTAATTCCTTTTCAATTTTTGTTTGACATTCTTTTAAATTTAAGAGAAAAAACATAATTCTCTGGATCCCAATTCTCTTCTTATCATCGAGGTCCCTAGACAAGGCGTGTAGGTTCTCTCTCACTACTTGGATCCTTATTTTTGATGAGTATGTCGTTCAATATCACCTGATACAGTTGCTTCATGCCATAGGCATATTTAAAGCCATATTGTAGCCATGTCTGCCATGTTAGATTCATATTTCAACAGCATGATAAATGCAATCGTGAATAACACATTATAAATGAATATTTCACATTGTATTGCCTAGTGGTAAAGAAATAATTTGATCAGTTTTTTTAAAATTACTTCATGAACATTGGTTTGAATTTTTACCTAAATTTCTGTCCGGACATCTTTTTTGATCTTTTGCAGAGGCGTGATCCATATAAGGCCCATGCTTGCTAAAATTAAATTTTTGATTGGGAACGCTCTTCGATGTCCAATTTTGGTTATTCTCTTTGTTTGCCAAGCTCCGTGATATTTTGTCAGAAATAAAAAATAGAAAGAAGGGATATTCAGCAGAACCAGATAAATTTATATCATAATTAGTCTCTATCCAGCCTTCGTTTAAGATGTGAAAAACGTCGCTGAAACTGTATTTCCGTTTGTTCCGGTTCCTAATTGATTGACAGAGTTGGGAACAGTGATTTTTTGGACGGGATTTCGTGGACGCCTACTGGCGGTGCATATTTTTATAGATGCTGCCTAAACTATGAGACCGGCATACGCTACGATCGTAGTATAGTACAATCAGCACCTACTGTGAATGTCACTACGAACCATAGATTAGAAAAGCATATGTTTTCCGGTATTTTAAATGATTTAACTACACTATTTCGGCAAATTTTTCTTCAATTTTCTTTTCCCTATTACACTCTGTACTAGAATTCATAAGCAGCTAAGTTTCCGCAAATTTTTGGTGGCAAGGGTACAAATCGATCAATTACAACTACTGACTATAGTGGCTTACAAATTGACCAATCGCCCTTAACAGATTTTTATAAATGCAGACTACATGGTACGACTTCATCAAGGCACGAATTACCGCCACCCATCAGGCTAGACTATTCCGGTTTATCATATTAGACGTAACTTAGTGGTCATTATTGTTGTTTACTTTCAGGTGTTGTTTTCGACCTTGAGTAAAGTGAAGTTCAATAAAAAAAAATATATAAATAGAATTGAACCGAAAAAGCAGAAGAAACAGTCAACTAACCAATCAGGGCATCCAATTCCCTTCTCTTTTTCATCCTTTTCTGGGAAGGTATCGGTCCACCCAGATTAACTCGCAAGGTTGGATATTCCAGCTTGATGTTGTATCTAGTCAAAACCGGGCGATGTTGACTGGTGCTTGCAAAATGCACCGAAAAAGCATAACATAAGCTGTAAGCTTTGCAGTTAGGCTTTGATGCCTGAGTTCCCAACCTGGGCTGAGGAGCAGTATCAGCAGATGTGATTGACATGTCCAATGATGTGGAACGAAGGAGGGCGTAACCTAATATTGTTGTTTGGCCAATGAGAATGAAAAATTATTCATACTTAGATAATATTCGTACAATTGCCGTGCAAAAAATAATGATTGAAGATTGTGTTGATCCAGAGCGAAGAAAAATTCGTTGTAACATCATTTACATGTTTAGAAAAATCACTAAACTGTTAAGCAGAAATCTACACATCCACCCCGTTGGATCGCCGATAATTAAAGAGTGTTGTTGGGGTAGATTTTCACTTTTATCGTATCCACCGGCCCGCTGTTGCGCGTTACACCAAGACCCCATAATGGATCAAAAAGTCCATTTTATAGCAAGAATTACTCTCAAAGAGCGGCGTTTTTACTATATTTTTGTTGTAGTGTACCTTAATCCCCCCCCCCCCCCCCCCCCCCACTCCAGCACTAGATTTCAACGAGTCTCTTTGATCGAGTTTGTATCATATATAATGTATGGTTGTTTAGAATACATGATTAACGGAGCGGTTGAAATGCATTCTGCAATTCGACTACGAGTTGGTTAATACAACATGCCCGGACTCCCACTAAATACGCACTGTATATATGATAGAATTTCTTTGTTCATTTTGATAGACCTAAATTAGTATCTGTAAAAGAGCACATTCATTGTTTCCTCAATTACTTTCAGTGACAATTTTGCTTGCTTTGTACGTGAAAAACATTACATTCATCGAAAAAATTTAAAGGGTAGTTTGCTTAAATCGTCTTCCAATAATTCCGTTTTGATTCGGCACCCGGTACTCCTGTGACTTTTTCTGCCAAGTCAGTTTCTTCTGTGATATGAATTACTATAAAAATTTATGAAACAAACCTGTTTCGGTGAAGTCATATATTGCCTTGGTACTACGTCATAAACAAAGAACAATTTCCAATTGAAATTTTTAGGAAATTCATTGAATTAAGATTATATATTCAATCATAAAAATGAGAGAGGGAGGAAGAAAATAAAAGGGAGAAGAAGAATAGAAAAAACAATGCGACTACTGATATAGGTCAATCAGTCATCTAGGACACAGGATATAATGAAGGAAGAAAGAGTTTGTTTTAAACCAATCTTTTCAAAATATCCCAGTCAGACGAATTGCTTTGCAAAAAGAATAATTAATCTCTCGCCTACATCCCTGAAATTCACTCCAACCTAACGGAACCTACCACGGAAAAGAGTCACGTCCTAATCAGAAATTTTATTTTTCAACCATGCGTAGGGCTGGGCAATTTGATTCGGTGATTCGAATCTATTCGAAGCACAAATTACTCAAACCAATCACGAATCCTTCATAGGAACAAAAACTTGCCAACAGAAGTGAATTTCCCGTTTTTAAAGATAGAATGCCAACGATTTCGGTCAAATTTGAACGAAATCGATTGTATTTTGTCGTTAAAATATGAAAATTGTTGCTCTTAGACATGTAGTGTGATTCGAAAATACACTATAAACTATAAATGTCTTGAATTTCACAACGGAGACAAGTTGTAATACTAAAAATAGGATATTTGTTATTTACACGGAATTAGTGATGCGCTTTAACAGCGTTATCAATGACCTATACTTAGCAAAACATTTTTTGGCAGAAAATTTGGAATTCAGGTATTTCCTACAACTTTGTCGACAAAATTCACAATCGTCTAACAATTCATTAAATTGAAATGAATGATTGAGATGAAATGGGGCTGCTTTGATCAATATTAAGGAAAAACGACTGCTCAGAAAAAACATTTCTCAGTGGATTTAAGTCTACTGAATTCCGGCCATGAATGACCTCGTCAACGTTTACTTTTATCTGCAAAAAGTTCATTTTATGTAGTTCCCTTTTCAGCTTTTATTTTAAATATCCTATTCAAATTTGTCCAATACCATAGAAGTATCATATTATTTTTTATTCAAATCTATCTGAAGCTTGAACGTAACTATTAAATTTTGGGCTCTTTAACGACGAAATGTTAATTCTAATCGAATATCGAATTGAATGCATTAAAAATATCAATCAATTGCGAAAACTAATTTTACTACATTAAAGCGTATTCTATTATCATTATCATTAAATCAACAATTTAAATATGCAATACAATTCTACATTTACTATTCTGTGTATCCTGTAAAAATTCTCCGTTCATTTCAGTATTTGCATATTTCCAAAATTCGAAACCACCATATGGATGATAATTATGTCAAGTATGGTGAAATAAGTTTTCACATCGTTTTATTTATTGAAAGGTGGGTGTTTCGATGAATGCGATTATTATGGGACATCTTCTACAATAATGACAAATTTTGATTCAACAATTAATTTGATTTTTAACTTCAAACAGATTGAAACTGAGGAGAGATGAGAACCGTTATGTACAGGAAGATGAAATATAAGTCTCAGTATTTGTTTTGTGTCCAATCTTTGTTTCATCACTGTTACAGTCCAGTTCAAAATTATATGTTATCAAAGATGGATCTTTGAACGTGTCTTTGTAATTGGTTGACGGTGACAGATATCCCAATCGGAAAAAAGTTGTAAAAGCCACTTTTGTTTGGTGTTCGTCACTGGTGGATTGCGTCGATCAGACGTGGTTCATCTGTGGCGCATGTTTGAAAATTAAATTCCTGATAAGAATGACAGACATCTACATTACAAGTAGTACCAGCGACTCCGCTTAAAATCAATAGAATCAGAAACAGAACTAACGGCAATAATAAAGTACGGTCCTGGTATCTGCCCAGGACGATAGTAATAACAATTACCACCCGTTGCTTATATATATTCACGTAGAAAACACGCCAAGTCATTTCCAAGTCCGCGCACAGAGGAATTCTTTTTTTGGATAAGTGTTTTCTCTAAGCAAGGCCGAAAGCAGTTCTTGAAAGGACCCTGCTAACGGTCACTCAAATGACAAATTGCTATACTACAAGTTGGAGAGCCAGCAACTGCACTCCAAGCGGAAACATCCAGTGCAGAATTAGGTAATGATAAAATTATCTACCATTTTATTGATTCCTTCCAGTCACCTCTTGCGACACTCAGGTTGTACGTTAGGACTACTCTGAAGCCCGTACCCATAGGCCTATCAATAATCTCGTGAAATCGCTATAATTCCTTTAATTCCTAATTTTGTACCTAACTTATCAGTACGATTAATGTTTTGTGTTTTATTTTCAACTTCAAAAAAAAATGATCCGGTTGATCGTGATAACAACGATTTTCGAGAGGACCTCGAAGCAAATTTCACTTCAGATTCTGTAACTGAAAAGATCGTGAAAATCAAGAAGAGGCAAGTTTTCATATGGTTGATTATGCAATGCTCAGTACACTGTTCAATAAATTACTTCAAATTTATTTGTATATTTAAAAGGCATATAAATACAAACACTCTAAATGCACTCGCTATAAAAAGTGCATGGGTTTCGCCGACCATTTGCAGCAATTGCTTATTTCAGAAGTTAAAAACTGCCATGTTGATAAGATTTATGCCAAATATGACCTTTACGGTGCGTTCGATCAACGGTCAGTAATTGACGAAAAAAAAGAATTTATATGAATGGTGTGGTTTGTCTGGCCCTTGTTCCATCTTTCCTTCCATAAAGTAGGAAGACCAAATTATAAGGGTGTTATGATTGGAATTGAACATAAGGAAAAATCGTTAGAGATGAGGCACAGAATCAAAATGGAACATTATCTCTCGCTTATGGTATTGAACATGTGATAGTTAAGAACTGGTATGATATGAGAACGATTTGCAATCATATGTTCAATAAACAACTACACATCGATTCGAAATAACATCCAATACGTCCTACTGAAGCTCCGCTGAATCCAATAAACAACAAGAAAATCTGATCCAAATTATTTTTACAACTTTTAACGTACAACATGGCAATCCAAGCTGTGTAATCCTTGATCAAGATCATTGCTTCACTAGAAAAAAATCTTTGGATCAGAGGGTCAGTGCTTGCAGTGTCCCAAATACTTACTTTTATACAAGAAGCCTTTTCCGCGAACTTTTCGATTCATTACCGTGGTGGCTTTAAAACTTGCGTCAATAAATACTTTTCCAGTAGCCTAGACTTTTTATGTATGACACGCTGCGTACAACCTTGATTTGAGCGAAACTTTTTTTAAAAAAAATATTAAAAAAATATTTGAAATGTAGAAAGTGACAATATTATTTTATTTCTACTATTTAGTTTTTTAATTATTTTTAAGTTTTCGCAATTTACCCCAATTAACATAGCGGTCTTATTGCAATGATCAAGCACTTTGACCAAATTCAATTCTATTCTTCAAATTCAGCGACGGCGGAAGATCTTTGAGAGAGGCATAAAAAGTCGAAAAAAAATTGTTCTGAACAAAAGATTCATACAGAGAATCCGCAAAAATTTATTATTTTTTCTACTTGGCGAAATTCTTTTTGGGAATACTGTAACATAATTTAGAAAATTTAGCTGCACGCCGAAGACACGAGAATACTTGCCTATTTCAATAGATTAATGATTGAAATGGCAAAATATCGACACCTCTGTATGTTGCTTCAAAGATGTATGTTCCTGCTATGCAAACTGACATTCTGTGATTTGTAGAAAAGCTTCAGAATAAAGCTTTTGAATAAATATTTAATATTTCGTTCAGTCATTTTATTATGAGATGATAAACAATCATAAGACCATATTCATAAAATGATAGATTGCTTGTTCTATCTGCGATGTTATACACGATAAAGTACACTAAAACTTCCTAGACGTATTTTGCATTCATTCGTTGAATTTATGTGAATGTCATCAGCCAATTATACATTCCATCTGACATAGAAATTTTGTTCTTTTTCTCAATGACTAGTTTTTCATATGTTAACGTCCGAAAATAGTAATATTGAGTTCGCGTTAATGTTTAATCACCGATGGTCGTAATAGGATGTTGCATGGATGAATACACCGGACGTTATCTAGTATATTCGCGCAAATATGAGAACATACATAGTTAAGTCGTGATTTTAGTCATCCAACGAGACTACCAGCATTGGATGTACATTGTACAAATTGCGTCGGATAGTTGCTTATAAGTTAATGAATCAGGGCAGGCAGCATGAGGTTATGACATGTCCCATCCAGAAATCTTTTGCGCAAACTAGAGCTAGCAACCATAGCCTTTTCTTAAACTATGTAAAATAAAACGAATTTACTAGAAAATTATGTAAATTATTACGACGTAACCTCGTTTCACTTCCAAAACTAGATAAAACCTGGATTAAAAACCAGGTAACCTAGGTAGTTTTCCGTTTGGCTTCATTTAAGATAAACTACAATGGACTTAAAAGTTGAAATCTTTGTTTCAAAACCTTTTCTACCTGTTTCATATTGGGTAGGCGTACCTATTTTTTTAATCGGGTATAAGTGTAACCAGATAAAAGGATTTTGAAAATAAACTTGGTAAACCAGGTATTTTTATTTAAAATTGTTAACACGAGTCCAAACAAGTCAAGTATGAGTCCCTGGTGGATCGCGCTGCCAAAGTTTCGTCTAGGCTAAAATCTCGCGTAAGCTTTTGTAAGCATTTTGTTTTACTGATGTTTTTGTTGTATTTTAGAATCGTACTAGGTACTATTTAGCCAAAAAGTTACGGATAGACTGCGCATAAATAGCACGATCCATTGGTGCCCCATGATCAAACAAAAATATTTTCAAGGTTGATTTCACACTCTGGCGTATTTTAAAACTCAAAGAAATAAGCCGCATTACAACCAGGAGGGAATACATAATCCAAAATATTTTGATTACTTCGTCTATGGTTAATGACATATACAGTTGGGACATTATTTTTATGCAGTCAGTTGTTCTATGGGTATTATTGCTTTATGTTTAACAAACAATTATAATTGTTGTTGCCATGGAAAAAGATTTTAACCGTAAATTGCATGTGGTTAAAAATTTGCTTGAAAAACCTTTGCCATTTACTGTCTTCTTTTTGGCCTTGGGACATTAAGGTATTGAAACATGTTAGACATTTTACTGTTTTTTTTTTAATAGTTTGAGGAAAGTCTTGGTAACAAATAAAATTATCTGAGTAGTCAAAGATACAATGTTGACTGACGAGAATAATATTTCTCATAGTGACGGAAAGGTATATCTTCGCAAAAAGATTAAATTTGGATTTATATTTGCTTTTCCATTGTTGACTGGAGTTTAAACAATCGCCTATTGATGTTTTTTCGCCACTAAAAATCAGAAATTTTGTCCGAAAGAATGTCTTGTTACAATGCTTCAACTCGTAAAAAACATTTTTAAAGTTTCTTCTACGTGCCCAATGGCCTATTAAGAACCTTAGACTGGGGAGTGAAAAATATGGGATTTTTCGGCGCCGCTTGCGAAAAATTTTCCAAAAAATAGCGATTTTTTGTATATCATCGCAAAATAGCCGAAAATGGGGAAAAATTAGAAATGGGTTTATAAGGACTATCATGGGCCAATTATGTGTAATTAATCACTACTGCACGCCTAAGTCGCCGAGGGTGGAATAATTTGCTATTGTTTGTAAACAATTCGTAAATGATAACTCAAAAGAATCAATGAAAATGATCATAAGTTTACTATTTCTAGTGATAGATATAATATATTCTTTAGGTAAG
Source organism: Styela plicata (assembly GCA_963675895.2). Taxonomy (NCBI): domain Eukaryota; kingdom Metazoa; phylum Chordata; class Ascidiacea; order Stolidobranchia; family Styelidae; genus Styela; species Styela plicata. The sequence continues at coordinate 5,112,805 of OZ023151.1, read as the reverse complement.
TAAAATATGTTTAAGTTGGTGAATACAGTGAACTCATAGATGCTTGTCAGTTACACAATTACCAAGACCAGTAATTAATCATGCTCGAAGTATAGTAAACATTACGAGATGGCTCAATTTTGTGAAAAAGTGGATTGGATCATAGTTGCTTCGGAGGGCATCCGTACGACCGAACGAAATTTATTGGGTGCGCGATAATCGCGTTTGACGAGGTTAAAAAATTCATGTATGAATTTTGATGAAAACAAGCTTTAATTTCATTTCGTCTTCTTTGTCTGAGTTGTTTTGGAACACCATTTTTGAAACATTTTATGCAAAATCAAATAAGGCGAATCGTTGATTTATTTTTATTGTTCACTACAGATTCTGTGTAATTGTGTTGAAATAGAACAGATCATATGCAATTTGTAAATGATAACTCAAAAGACTCGATGAATATGATAAGACATTTACTACTTTTAGTAATAGTCATATTATATTCTTTAGGTAAGTAATACATGTTAGGTTTTATTATAGTAATGGTGATGTTGTCCAGTCCTTCGGAAATATTTATTCTATTTTGTATTTATTAAGGTCCTGTCCCAGCTGTGCTGCATTGTGAAAAAATTACAATAAATTCGAGATCATTTGTATTTCAAATTAAAGTATGGGCTGTTGAGAGTCTGTACTTTGGGAAACGTTCTATTAGCAGCCCATAATCTGTCGAAAAAATCGACCTGTAGTTTCATTTCAATATTGTCAAGTGAAATGAATGCCAAATGGTGGCGATTAAACCTCATTTTTATTACAATGTACGACGAAATATTTTTAGTTTGACAATCGTCTTCCTTCCGATAGTTTAACAATGAACCGTACTAATAAAAGTCGTTTTCATGCAATTATGATTGTCAATCGTGATTTTACTACGTAATAAAGAAAAGTGAAGGAATTCAAAATTTAAATAGCGTATATTGAACAATGAATGAAATTGCTGAAATATGACCATATTTTGCGGTAATGTTTTATATTAAATTTTACAACGTATAATTTGACATATATCATGATTTCACTGCAAAATCATTTAGTTTAAGTATAATCAAATGACGAAGTTATTCTTACTCAGAATTCTTGTCTAACTGACTAGTCTGGATAAAGACATATCCAGACATATTGATATTGCAATGAGCCAGGGAAAAACATGATTTTGCTTTTTGCAGAATGATGGAAGTGATAGCAAGCTTAATTTCGAGCAGTGAGCCAAATTTGTAATATGACATAATAGACGTTGATGGCTCGAAAAATTCATTTTAAAATATCGGAGTTTGATTGCAGTCAAGTTTTTGAAGTTTTTATGATTGTATTCACGCCAAATTCTCAGTAATGTTTGGCAATTTTATCCAACGGATGATAAAATGTAGGCATTTAAACAAAATTGCGAGTAAGAACAATCATTCTCTAGGTAAACGCTGTGTTGACCAATCATATTGCTTGGGTGGATTTGGACGAATGCCGCCTTTCCAAAAGCAACTATATACGATATTGTAAGTATATAAGTATCTATGAGACAGTAATTAACTGTAGAATTAGAATAATATTTTATAAAAATAATACTAATGACTATTTCAGGAATACCGTCGGGAAGTTGCCAAACAACAGTTTCGGATATTTCTAATTCATCCACAACGGCCTCGTCTTGTAGAAGAGGAAAATTTTCGTGCAACAATGGAAGATGCATACCTCATTCGCACCTGTGTGATGGAATTGATTCTTGTGGAGATAATACAGATGAGGCAATTTGCCGACGAAAGCTTCCAAACTGTTGGCCATGGCAAAAATTTTGCGAGAATGGTAATTGTATAAACGGAACATATCAATGTCAAAATGGTAAATGCTTAGCAATGAACTTCGTTTGTGACAAAATTGATCATTGTGGTGATGGATCGGACGAAATTCGTCACCTGTCAGGATTTAAATGTTCAATGGGTAATGGTGGAGATTTGTGCGTGCTACCACAAAGACATGTTGCTGATGCGTTTACTCACTGTAACAACGAAGAAGACGAAGGAGAAGAAACAAAAGTATTCCACTGCTTTGATAAAAGTATGAAAATATTTGCATTCCAGCAATGTGATGGGGTTGTGGATTGCTCAGATCTTTCTGATGAATGCCCATGTGAGAATAGAAATGAAATGTTATGTTCTCGTTATTGCACGGGAGACGAAGAGTGGGGACAAGTTAATTGTACTGTTGGATCCTTTGTCTGTGATAACGATACTGAGCTGTCCACTGACCAGGTGTGTGATGGAAGACTCGACTGCAGAGATACAATGGATGAACAGTATTGTAGTGACCATTCGTCTCGCGAAGTTATTCGTTGTGCAGGCGATGTCAACAATTCGACACGAATACTAGCAAGAATGTGCGACGGGAGGCCAGAATGTTACGACTTGTCGGATGAATGCAATGACAAGTGTTTAAACAATTCGACCACTTTATCAGCGTTTTGTAATATAGGAATATCAACCGTCCCATTTGTTCGACAATGCAACACAAGATCTGAAACTATGAATTTGACAGTCGACGAAATTTGCGACGGTAAATGGTCTGCTTGCGATCCACGCATTCCGGAAGAAGAAATGAATTGCACGAGTCGGTTCTATTGTAATAGCAGTGACACCTTAATAAGTATTGATAACGTTCTAAAATGCAATGGATTTGAAGATTGTGAGGATGGCAGCGACGAAAATAATTGTACTGCAAGATATAACTGCGACGAAAAGACAAAGGGACCAACTTCTGTTCCTAAGCGATTTGTTGGTGACGGTGTGCAAGATTGTCGCAGAGGCGCAGATGAATGTCCACGAGATCTCGACAACGAACCAGTTGGATCGCGGGCATATTTGATTGCACTGCCATTTTTTCAATTCTGGATTTGGTTTGTAGGGTTTTGCTGCATATTAGGTAACGGATATATGATCTATGATAAAATAAGAAACTTCAAAACAATCCGCAAGACTGACGGCTTGATGAAATGTAATCATTTGATTTTATTCAATTTGGCCATTGCTGATTTACTGATGGCTGTCTATCTACTAGGATTAGCAATAAAGAACAGCATGGTTGCTGGCAAATATTGCAGCCATGACGTCCCATGGCGAACGGGTCAAGTTTGTTATTGGCTAGGTGCCACCTCTATCATATCGTCAGAAGCATCAGTGTTTATGTTAACGTTACTTACAACGCTCAGGCTTGTTTCCGTTCATAATCCACTGACAACACGAAATATAAAAGTAAAATGGGCAATTTTAGCGATTGCGTTGTCTTGGGCAGTCGCCCTATTTATTGGGCTGATACCATTTTCCCGGGAAATGCGAACAGCCTTTACGTATGGTGCATTTATTCCATCAAAATTTATCTCATCTCGATCTGTTAAACTAAAAGATGTGAGGCAGTTTGCCACACTTTTATCTACATTCTCTCCAAATAAATCAGAGACCAAATTACCCAAGGATTGGACACGATTGAACGATCATTTAAAAACACAGTTCCCAGCTCATAAAATACGCGGATTTTACGGATACTACTCACAAGAAAGCGTGTGTCTCCCGAACTTTTATGTAACTACAAGGGAAATGATGTGGGGTTATTCATTTGCAATCATACTCGTAAATTTTCTCATATTTATTTACATCATGCTGTCTTATATAGCTATTTACCGAAAGTCAAATACACGAAAATCAATTCGTAGTACGGCTGATAGAAGCTCAAGCATGCAACGGAAAGTTATCCGTCTTGTTGCAAGTGATTTTTGTTGCTGGATGCCAGTCTGTATCATAGCTATATTGAATATTACTGGGGCGATAAGAGCAAGGGCAGAAATTTATGCAGCGACTGCCGTTATCATATTGCCTATAAACAGTGTACTGAACCCACTAATGTACTCGAATCTTCTAGATGTTATCTGGAAAAAGAGAAAGCGTTTTCAATCCATTTTACTGTATTCCAAAGAAACTGAAATATCGAATAAATGATTCTCTTAGTCTATGTTTGATAAAACTTTGGAAAGATTGAATAAAAAGTCTACTGTTTATTGTAAACACAGACAAAGAAATCGATTTTTTGATGTTTTACATTACGCTAAAATTGTTGGGTAAACCATTACATAATTTGAAATGTTTTGTGAACTAACGTTAGGACGAATGCTCTTTGCTTATCGATCGAAAATTTTATTTTGTCAAGTATGCCCCGCTGATGGACCGCGCCTTTACGCAACAAAACATACTCTAAAATAAATCTTGTGTTTGAGTTTCTATCTTCGGAACGATGCTGTATTTAGTAGCCTACACTTAGGCGGCGTGTTCATCATGCAACTTTGTTTGGCTTGTTATTTTTTGAATGTAAATTGTTTGAATCTCATGGTACTACAGTTTGTAGATCTTTTCCATGTGGGTGGTCTAAAAAGGCGATTTCCATATTATCATCAATCGACGAGGCAAGTGAGTGGCTGTGAAAAAGTGAGGTTTTGGCCTAACCATTTACTAATTTTCCCTGTGCATCAGCGTGGTTGGTGGAACAAGCCGTGACACGTAAACCCTCCAACAACAATTTTATTTTGATCCCTTACAAGATTCAAACCTGTGCCAGGCAGATTATATTTGCGTATCTCGAAGTGTATTACTAACGCTTTAAGGTCTACTGGTTAAGCTAGCCGGGCACGCTCTCGTTTTTGTCAAGTTTATTTACATGTCCGGAGATATGATACTGTAAAAGTGTTGTAGGCCTATTCGATTTCGAAATCGCCAAATAGACTATCTGAAAGCCGCATTCATTAGCGTATTGGTGGTTTGTATTTGGTGCATTTTCTTTCTCAATGTTTCAATCGTTGCAATAATATATTTGTATGATTAATTATGTGATAACTCGTGATAAAACAGTTTATCTACAAAACGTAGAATTAATACAAAATAATAACTTGTCATCGGCTCGTGAGTCAGAATATGAGTACATCCTGTTGCGTCAAGTCATGCATTCATATGCATTTTTAGAAATGCATAGAAAATTTGGCAGCACACTGCTGCGTGTTGTTGATTGGTGTACCGGTATAAGATTAACACAGAGGGCCCGACAAGGGGGCGTGCGCGACATTCACTCTCCCTCCCGAAAGTAAGGAAATATCAAAGTCCTATCGTGGTGGCGATTCCTAATGTGAACTCTTTCGAATGAGGGTGAGTTATCAATATATGATCCAACGCAATCGAATTCCTGAAGAATACAGTATCAAATGCTATTGGTCTAGCGAACATAAATATAGAAATATGAGCCCATTTCCGTTACCCGTCTACGCGATGAACCTAACGTAAACTTTAGCAGAGCAATCGTTTTTTGAGTCATATCTAACAACATGTTATCCCGGATAATAAAAGTCCTAGCGCTTCGTCTCGTATGTGAGCACGCATTGTGGGCGCGGTATGTTCTTGGTCAATGCTCGTCGAAACAATTCGACAACTTGGATGGACATAGCCCAAGCAGAGATTTTATTTTGCCAAACACGTGTCACAGATGAACCGCGCATAGGCAACGCTTCCATCATTGACACGCACTTACAAAATCCTGTTTCGGAATAAATTTGCTAACCGGGTTAGCGGATGTGAAGTTTCAACAGTATTGAATAGTAACCAAAGATGTTTGCTATTAGTTCTAATATTACGTTATATTTCCATTATCAATATCTCTTAACAGCTTTCAAATCTTGCGTGAATTCAGAGTATGAACGGAAATAACCCAAATTATGAGATTTGCAGAACAGTTGACTGGGTGTTTATAAAGGTGTGGACAAGTCTAAAAAGTCATATTGAAAAATTTTGATAAAAACTTTGCAAACAACGTTTTCCTATCCAGCAACAAAACTGTGCCCAAAATCGAGTCTTTTGGGATATAATAAATTCAATATTTGTGCACATCTTAGACACGCGTATTTCGTCAAAATCATCATCAAATGTCGAATATTAAAATTTTTATACTATTGGGCTTTTGAAAACGCTACCATGTTTGCTTTTAGCGTCGTTCATCGTCATTCCCTGTAAAAATGCCTATATTCACTCGACTTCGGAACGTGCCAATAATACACATATGCAGCAACACCCTTTCTGTCGAGAAAATACTCCTTTACCGGTCAAAGAAGACCATCCTTCCATAAGTTTGAGGTACTGATGAATAGCGTCGCCTACCTTTTTTTTTATCAAAATTCGCCCAAAGCAAGTTTGCAAAAGTAATATCGTATTTCAAATGTCTTGTGAAACTATGAAGCGCAGGGCTACATGAAAAGCAGGAATGGAAACTAAGGAATCCCCATCCCTAAAAGAAGCCAATTGGCGCAAGTTTTAAAAGCCATGCAGATCAACACGACCACGACAGCAGTGGAAAGACTTCTGCATTTACGCGCATACACCGAAATAAAAGCAGGGTATGAATGAATTCTTTGCCGTTTTAACTGATTTTCCAGTGTATGGACATGGTTCGTGCGAACAAAGACCCAGTAAGCTACAAAAATTAAAGCAAAATAAGTCATTCCATCAAAACTTTTATTTCACGTAATCATTCATTTCATACAATATGGATAATTTCATTTGAACACAATTGATACAGGTATTAAGATAATTTATGAATCTCAGAACTGGCCGAGGGTAAAAGTGTGTAAACGAGCTGGATAAGTATTAAACATAGCAAAACAAAGATATGGACTTTTTTCTTTGGTTACAGATCAGATGCAAAATTTTTGAGGTCTTTCCAGGTGAACGTACAACACAATATTCAACCCAAAACAAACAGTTAATCCAATTAAGACCAATTCGTTGAATACCGGCTGATAGATTACGCATCAACGAGTGGGACCTGTAGAGATGTCCTTATCCGAATGAAGTTCCGATTAAAACTGATTCCATTTATCAAATGGGCAAAATATGGTTAAATATTAGAAAATTCGTTAATCTGAAATGCTGGAACAATAATAGTGAATTTCAAATACTGTTCAAATCAAACTGTACGGACCAGGGCTAGGCTATAGCTGGAGAAAACAAAATTTGACAAAGCGGCACTTTCCACACATAAATCGAACAAAATAATGTTTGTTCTCAACTGCTAAGGGGAACATTCGTGATTTTACATGTTTAATGAACAAAAATCTTTTCTACCGCTCAATTATATTACATATTTTATAAATCTTTCTTGCATTATTTAATATATAAATTCATTCATATAAATAATCTATACTTGGTCACTCTCATTCATTCATCCTCCATTGAAAATATATTGGTAATATTATTAGTTTCACTACCTATACACATACACAATTAAGTTTAAACACTTGTGACAAAGGTACAGTACATTCATTCACTGTTCATTTTCAGTAATTGTATATTTTCAAAGTCAAGCCTGCCTTGTTAACAGTTGTCGATGGACTGCGCCTTGGTCGGCGGGGTTCATCAACAGCTCAAAATTGGTCTGCGAAGACGTTTTGATAGTTTCATTTCAACAACACCAAGTGAAATTAGATTAGAAAAACCGAAAACTTAACCATGATTTTGTTACAGAAAGCATCCATCTTATTCATATAATATTGCTGAACATGGCTACTACAATAGTAATATTTATACAAGAATGATCACGAAACAAGAAGAGTGTATTTAGTTCATGGTAACCCGTTCAAAAGGATGATGGTACGCATATTGAGAGTGTGATCCAATTAACAAATCGCTAACAAAATTTGACAGAAAAGAAGACGGAAATACAAAATTTTAGCTGATTACTAAGGCCATCATCAAAATTTTAAACTCTAGGTAAGAAGATGCAAATAAGCAGTAAGAAATCCACCTAATTAAAAAAAAAACTGAGTACACACATGTAATTAGGTCAAAAAAATTTACAAAGTTACAAAAAAATGTGTGCACAATTTAGTTAAGGATAACTCAGCAATGGTTCATCTGTCAAGGGACAGTCCATCTATGAGTCACGCTTGGGTAACCAGGATAATCTGTTAAATTAGACGAAATTATGGTTGCGAATAATCTTAGTAAGTTTTGGGTGTATTTGGCCCATCCTGTATACCCAAAAATTGTCAAAAAAATCATTCAAACACTAGTAAATAGAAAAAATTCAATACTTAAGAACACATCTTGGAACTTATAATGCGACGAATGGAAAAATTTAATAGGTGAGAACACATCTTGGAACTTATAATGCAAGTGTATAATTTTCTTTCTCTTTCACATTTCTCGTCAGTTATTATATCCGACTAAGCATTTTTGTTTTTAAATTCAGCATTGATGATATTTTATATTTATTTAGATAGAAATAAATAAATCTCATTTTAAATAAATCTCATTACAATTGTACAATATGAAAATCTATTTGGATAATCAAATTTGCAATCCATTTGTAAAAATCAAATTAAGCTTTGGATTTTCATAATCAAATTGTATACTTAACATTGAATGGGACTTCACCTATATTTTTTTAATTGAGAGTTCAGAATACATATCATTCTTCATATTCGAACCTCACTCAGATAGGGTTGGGCAAAACCGAATCACTTGGAATTCAAATATGATTAGGATAACTAGATCAGAATCACTCACTGTCTTTATCTAAACAAAAAATTTACCGTTTTCACCGTTATAAGAACTAGAGTAGATATATATGGTATATACATAGAATTTTTAATTTTTCGGTGGGATCTGAAGTTCCACTTCATTTTGTAATTATTTCTTCTTATCAGATAAATTAGTGCAAATTGGATATAAATCACAACTTTGGTGGCACAATGAGAGCAAAAATGGTAAAATATAAGAAAATATATAGTGAATTCCGAATATCGTTCTTCTTTTTGTTTTTTATAGTCACTTCTGGAAGTGGAACACCTTGACCAAGGTTCTGTACCGACAGCCACAGGATTAGAGTCGTTGGAAAGATATTATCCTTCTGGTTTTTCTTAGCCTACTCAAGTTATTACACCCTGGGTTGAGTGGTGGGCATGGATAGACTCGAACCAGCGGTGTTCAACCTGCGATGCTAACATGTCAGTCAAATGGCAACTCTATGTAATTACCACCAACTGACAAAAACCATATTGAATAATTCAACAAACATTCGGTCAATCACATTTTTTCGGCATGAAGCACAGATAGAAATTTTCAACAGAGCAAGCATTGATAAAAAAGAAAGATAAAATAAATGTTCACAAGCAATCTTCTACATTTAGAAACATTCTTTACGGAGCACTTTATAAAGTTATTATTATTATTTTTATACATTACTATACATTTATATTTGTTCAGCAGTGAAAAAAATTATATTAATAACAGTGGCAGGTAATATTTTTTGTCCTCGAAGAAGAGCTTTTGCTTCTATGTACAATCATTAAATATATTTTTCACAGTCTTTTCCAACGATTTGGTGACTTCTGCATAGACTGAAATTCCTAAAATTAAAAAAATGTTATTTTGCTTGTAAAAACTGTAAGATTTCAAGAAAAGGTACTTCCACTCTTTAGAATCCTCCAAATAAAGTCATAAAAAGGTAAAAGCTTAAGCAGCATGGTGGTAAGGCGATTAGAGGTGGGCGACATTAAGTATATTTTGTACTGTCATACTGCCGTCAATGCACTTTGCCATGACGATGCAGTTCCATTTGGGATGTTTCCTGTTTAGAGTGTAGCTGTTGGTACTACTTCTTTGATATTGCCAATAAGTAGCTGTTAGTGGGTTGCTTTTAGGCACTGCTTTCGGTCTTGTTTAAAAAGAATTTCAATGGAAAAGTTCTTGTAACCAGATATGATTGTAAACATTGTTAATTGAGTACTGTGAAATAAGGTTCATTTCATTTCACAGGTCAAAGACCTGGGGGTGGAGTCCCATTCAGTCTCGCCAATATTTACAAGACTGATAATCAATGCAGGGTTGGGTTTATGTGAACCCAGCAATGTATGTCTTTCTAACAGCACCAACTTTTTCTTCTAAAGTGGTAGTAGGGTGACAGAATCTTATTTTTATTCAGGTGTCCGAAATGTGAAAACATTTTCTCGGGACAGACAAAAAGGTTGAAAAAAACAATAACCACTGCTATTGCTATTTTTATAGCAGTAGATTCTGAACCCTTTTCAACAGTTCGGTTGCTACCAGAAACTTAAAGAGATATATTTTAATCTGGTATTCTGCCAGTCTGAGTGGAGAGGCTGCACATTATGGGACTTTGCGAAGAGCGACCCATCAAAATCAATGATTGAAAAAATGCAACTTATAGCAGACTTGACTGAACAACCATTCTCTCACCTCTTGCATTAATCCTATTTAATAATTTCAAAGATTCGACGCAATCGATACAATTTGCTATGACTAAGTTAGGATGATGATGAACAGTTTCTTTCAGATGTCGTTGTTGCATATCTAAACTTCCACAAATCATTCGGCGAACTTCAGAAGAGTGACATCCAAAACCAAATATCTGAATTAATGTAGGGTCGTCCTTATAGCTTAGTTTGAAGGGAATCCGAAATTAATTTCCTATATTAATAGAATGTTTCGTATACACTTCATAGAAACAAAATTGTTGATATTGTTGACATTTTGCAGTGAAGTTAATGATTTCTGTCAAATTTGACAGACCATGATTTCACAGCAAAATGACTACACATAATTTTGAACAAAATAAAAAAAAATTGAAATTACTTTGGTCAAAATTTTAAAATACCTTCGGACTACTCGGAGAACAACATCCCTGATTAAAAAGACAAATTGTGATTTTTTTTATTCAATTGCACTTTAAGCAATGTTGGGAGTATTTCCAAAAGACAGTAACCAGCATACACAGTGTTACATAAAAAGAAAATCATCAACTGCGCATAACCAGATAATAAATAAATGAACAACTAACCACTATATTGTATGGAGTGTGGTGAGTGGAGTTAGGTATCGAAATCATTAAAGCAGTGAATAGTGCTAGGCTTTTTTGAATACTTGGAAAAATGCATTAAAGATCGAATAAAATAGAACTACAAACGATAACAATTACCAGACAGTTTTTGCTTGATTTTAAAATATAAGATTTTGTTTCAAAATAAAATAATTTGTACGAGCGCCCAGTTGATCAGGAATCTAGTCAACCTGTTCCAGAATTGGCAGCACATACTTCGCAATTTTTTTACCATTTTCTGACTAAGGTAATCCACCAGAACCAATATAATTCAAAAAATGAGTTTTAGTGAAATGAATAATTCAGTATATGTTTCGAATACATCCAAACCAACTACCGGATAAACATTTATCGAGGCCATAAAAAGAACCTAAAAGATGTAGGAACCCAACTATGGCCACTCAAATGACAAAGAGCAACTACAAAATATAGCAGCAACTGCATTCTAAGACTGACTGTACTTTGCATTGGGTGATGGTACAGCCATTTAATAATTTTTTTTCATCTAACCACTTCTTACAAGGCACAAGAAATGCAATAAGTTATACATTAAGGCCATACCTACAGAGGTAACTAACTAAACTTTTAAATATCCCTACCACTAGCTACAATCAAATTTAATAAACCTGGCCTTCCATGTCCACTACAACCACAGTTGAATTTGAACATTTTTCCATTGCATATTTTCTCAGCGATGCACAAGCCGCACTGGTGGTTGTGCCATTAATTGCATCGCTCAATATTATTTTAACTTTTCCTCTCTCGCCAAGATGTAAGAGATCAGACATTCGAACATCGGGAACATCTTGATTGTTGAAACTAGCAGTGCAACCAGAAACCTCGTCCATACCATTCGTTAACATTCTGGGGATGAATAAATGTTAAGTACGGTATATATTACGACTATTCAACAAAAAACTAAATAATTTGGGTTTAACGTTATTATATTACCTGATGAACTGAATGCAAGGTAAAAGATTTGCTCAAATGGTAAAGGTGTTAGGAGTACACTTGGATAAATGCATCTTTAATAATTATGCTGGATTCAAATCCTGTGAGGAATGATTATATACAAGAGAATTGCTAAACATCTCGCCTATACACGGTACTTCGCGTAACTTCTGATTACACACTTGAAACTTGTGGATCAGATGTTTTTCTTGACTTTCCTCTACTGTAGTATAAAAGTCAGAGCGGTGGTTCATATCATCAGTAACCCATTCTGAACTAAACATGATGGAGCATAGAATTCTCAGAGAAGAGAATTGTCTTTGATGAAAAAAGATTTCCTAAAATTTTTTGATTCAAAACATATCAAGTTTCAAAACAACACTAAACAATCTATATGTAATTCTAAGTGAGGCAATAAGATTGATTAGATTTCTCGAATTGGTTTTACCTAATACAATGATAAGTTTTGTTGATTCCATATAAAAATCTTCCTACTCTTGTTAAGTTGGAATTTGTTTGGGATATTGTCAACATATTTGCAAGAGCTCCTTCACTCACTGTTTCACCAGACAATGTTACAGTTGTTTGACTAATTTTTCCACTAGGAGTGAAGGACTGGAACCTGTTAAAAAATAAAATCGTTTTCAAATCAATAATTTTGATGATTTGAATGAAGTGATAATCTTACAATTGATTAAGTAATTGTTTCTCAATCAAGTTATCTCATTCTAGTGTAGGTGACAAAATAGTTTTCAAAAAAAAAATCATTGTTCATTTCACAGTTTTAATATATTTTGTTTTCATGCTGTCTGAGAGAATATTTCTAGCAATCAATATTTAGATAGTGCTTTCTGAGATAGACTCTAAAGGTGGGATCATGAGATTCCTGCCTTGCCATTTCCTATTTATGTGCAACATGCTTATAATCTCATACTTATATATTTGCATATATATATTACAGATTCGTAAAAATGGAAATGAACTTATTTCAATGAGTTACGTGAAGCATAAGTTTTACAGTTCCCAATTACATTGGTTAAGTAGTGACATCCATCAACTGAGGGGCTCTTAATCAGAAGTAGATTAGTTCATTAGTAACTCAGGCAACAAACAAAGCATATTCTAACCAAATCATAAAATATCATGTGACTAAATTTTATGACATACATAATTATAGTCCTATATTATAACTTACTTTGCCCTTGGCTTCTTTCCAACATCCAGTTGTAAACACAGTAAATGACGAGAAAGCGCTCCACTCATCCCACTTTCTCCCTCTGACAATGAAATTCCAAGAGCTTCGAGTTCTTTCCTCAACATTTTGAAAACTTCGTCACTCCCACCAACAGCATGAGGACAAATGCCACGAGCAATCAGCGATAAAAATAGACTTTCCTCTGCTGTGTGTTGACTAACTGATGTGCTTGAAGTTGGTGTTTTGAACTTTTCATCATAAGAATCTTCATTATCACTGTGATAAATCTGAAAAAATACGGTAACTATAATTTTTTGTAATTGAAATCGACTGTAAGCAAAGTTGGAAACAGCAGTGGTCAAATTTTTGGCTTTCTTCAGTTGTTCAAAATGTCCCCGTCATCTGCGGACTAGTAAAAAAAGCTTCAAAATCATTAACACTGCTATTTCATGATGATTTTGACCCTTTCTACTTTCCATAGTTTGCTAACAGATACTCAATAAGAGATATCTTTCAGCAAGAGAATCATGAATACCAAGAACTCATGAAATATTGTCTGTTACTGAGTTTTCTTCTGATAGCAGGTATTCGTCTCAGGTATCTGAGTGGTAGAGCTCTCAGAGTAGTAATAGTAAAGCTTACATTTTGCAACTACGGTTGGCAGTTACCATTTCCTAGTTCAACATTAGCATTCTAAAGTGCTTGAGTGCATTTCATACATCAAAGCTACGGTGTTCCTGATTAACTAGTTTCAGTGAACTTAAAAAAACAATAAAAAGAAAATAAGAGTCATTTCCTACATATCCATTGCTTAGTCCACTAGACATATTTAAAGATGAAGAACTTGTAACCGTAGTTGTAGGCAGAACATAACTGGATGGAAATAAATCGCTTGCAGGATTAATGCCTGATGCAGACCTCGGCCGATAAGTCTGGAAAGAAGAATTCCGATTAATCGGTGAGTAAAAATATAGTTTGAATTGTTTCAATTTACTTGGAACCTAAAATTGCCACATTTGGACCGAAAACTCAAATCGATTCGAATACATGTCCAATTCAGAACAGTAAAGATTTTTTTGAATTACAGTAAAGTTCTAATATATTTTGTTACTCATTGCTTTTTCTGGAAGGTTTTGCTCTGAGATATGCACAAAGACATCATAGGTTATCAGTTTCAAAAACCTTAAATAACAGAATAGATTCTGAAAAATTAATATCGGTCTTGCCTCAGCCCTAAATGTCCATTCCCAGGCAGAAATATTTGCAAAAATTATTTTGGGTGAGCATGAGTCACTGATGGATCGTGCCATTTAGGCACGGTCCATTTGTGACTCATAGTTGATATAAGAATTTTGGAGTTGAACAAAACCAACCTGATTGTATGTAGGCGTCAAGCCTAGAAAATTCGTACTGACAGGCATATAAGCTTTTCGATTTATTCCAGCGTTTGATGCTGCATAGTTGAAGACGGGCGTTCCATATCCTACGTTTGGTGCTCTCAAGGAACTTGTAGGAGTGAAGGATTTCGTGGGAGACAGTGGAGAAAAGATAGAAAATGCTGAGGCAGTTGAAGAATGATTAAAGTTTCCTAGCAAATTTTGGGTTGATGTTGTGTTTGTTGAAGTAACATTACTCGTAGAAGTAAACGAAAGTGGAAGAGTCGAAGGGCTTTTTCTTTCTATACTTTCCGCCGGTTGAAACTCCTCCACGAACGGTTCAATGCATTTAACAGAAAGGTTTTTTCCTTCAACGGTGACCAACAAACATCCTTTTTCATCTTGATAAAAATATTGTGGATTATCCGAAACAATCTGTGCAAGTACAGCCATACTTTTCATTCCTTCCCAACCCTGCTTCTGACAGTGTTTGAACACTTCTGACATTTTCATTGATTCCGGTAATGATTTGACGATGCTAGCCAACATACTTACAGTAAAACGAGAGGAAGTATCAGCCAGCGTTTTCAAATGCCGATTTGTGTACGAGACCGGGGATGACTTTCCAGAGGTAATACTTCCTGGTGCACTTAAACTATTAAAAGAATCATCCTCTGATGACCAATTTCTGTTTGTGGTAAAGTCTGTTCCTATAGCACTGAACGTCTCACTCGCCTTTCGGACCGATTTGAAATTGATAGGTGGACAATTTGGTGCAAGGCATACTACATCCTCCTTAATAGTGAAGAAACGAGGGTATTTTGCAAGGAAACGTTTCAAAGATTTCTTTTGTGGTTGCACTACGGCGCGGACACCAGGATTGCGACTCAGATCCCCAGCCAAACTTGTTAGTTTGATTTTATCTTTACTCTTTAAAACTTCATATATCCATGACACGGCACTCCGATCAACTTCTTCAACTAACAAGCAATCTTCTGCAGAATTCTTAGAAACTGGTGTATCGCTGTTGACAACCTGAAAACAAACGATTCGAATGAAGAAGACAGGAAGATTGTCAGACGAAAAAAACAAGTTTTATCAGAAAATAATAAGCAAATGGGCAATATTTTATGATATACATGTGACAATAAAAATTTGAATACCTATTTTTGAATGTCTTCTAGTAACCAAACTGTACAAAAAGGTTCAAATTATCAATTCTGCTATGAAATAGCAGTGTTGATGGTTCCGAAGCATTTTTGTCCATTCGAAGTCCAATAAAGATGACATGGACATTTCGGATACCCTAATAAACCAAGATTCTGCCACCCGATAATGAAATTTTTAACAAAAGTAAAGTCGATTTGTCATATTCATACATTTACTTGGAAATAGTTTTCATCATATCATCATTATATTACCATATGACTTATAATGAAAGTATCTAGTTATAAAACTAGAAACAACTTCGTGGTACTGTATGACGTAAATACAGGTATTCAGTTTTTAAAAATACCCAGTTGCGGTAGTCTTTGCAATACTGATTTGTCGTAACACCAGGATATTGTGGCATAGCGCCTAAAATGTTTAGAGATTAATTAAATATTGCACCAAGCAACGACAAAAAGCGGGTCTTTCGCTCATCTACACGGAATACACTCGTTTCATTCGAACTTTTGCAATGTCATAAAACAACAACATGACCAACCCACATTTAGAGTGTTTCTTAATAAGAACCTAATTTTTTTTTACTCTGGGCGTGCATCACAAAGTGTACCCAACAGATTGTTTTCTAACAGAAGAAAATAGCGGGACATACCGATAATACCGCACTTTTAGCGTTGGCATGCTTTAACAAAATAACTTTTGCCGCCCTGTCCTATTATAAGTAAATGATTTAAAGACAAAAGAAAATTATCTGGAGTCAAAGTAATAGCAACATTCCATAAATTTATTTACTTACAAAAAAAATAGGTCACAATCAATATAATATATGTACCGTTTCTATATCTTCAGGTGCTGATATCTTGCATATCTTCAATGCTCGATATTTCGCTTTGAACTTCGGATCAGCAGAAACACATAAAGCTTTGATTCGCTCACCAGGTGAGAATACTTTGGTCAAATCATTCACTGTCATCTCCATGCCATCAGTAGCCTTCGTAAAAAGAAAATTATAATATAGGTATGTACATTGATTGATAAATGCTATTAATTAAAGAATATTTTACTCCGGTTCAAGATGTTGTTATTAACTAATACACAAACATCAGCAAGATCACAATTATGGAAAAAGCCTTCAAAACCATCAACACTGCTATTTCATAGCAGTATTGATGATTTCGAACCCTTATCCCATGATTTGGTTACTACCAGACTATTCAAAAAGATATATTTGAATCTTCTAGCAAGAGATATTATCATGAAATAATGCACATTTGCTCCATTTTCTTCTGAGGGAACTCATTTTCATCGGGCGTCTGAGCAGAATGGTATCTGATATTCTGTAAGTCTGCCTTGAATTTCAACTATTCAAAATTAATAACGTATGAACCATTTCACAACATTGGGTTTTGGTAAAAGCAGCAGAAATAGGCCTTGCAACTTGATTCAAGATGGAGAAAATATTCGCAGTGGCATGGCATGACTCGCACAAAATATGCAGAAATATGCTTTGCGACTGGATTCAAGATGGAGAAAATATTCGCAGTGGTATGGCATGACTCGCACAAAATATGCAGAAATATACCTTGCGACTGGATTCAGGATGGAGAAAATATTCGCAGTGGCATGGCATTGACTCGCACAAAATATGCATTGTTATTTTGAAGTAGATTCTAAACTTTTTGCCAACAAGAAACAAGAGTCAAAAATGTATTCGATAAGATTCAACTTGCAATAAGTGAGTTAATTTGTCAAGAATTAAGACGCAGATTGGACAGTGTCTGAACAAGATCACTGATCAAGTTTAAGCAAAAAATGGATCGAATACATTGCAATTTTGGATATTTTTCAAGGAATTCCCCCAGTATACCCGAAAAAACTGATCCATTATCTCTCCCTTTTTTTTCCAAGTTTGAATTTGTAAAAATGCGTTTCTGAATGTTGTAATTTGAAATTTAGTCCAAAAATAAATTTCATTGTATCTGAACAAAGCAAACCTACGCAAGACATGAGAAAATTAGGGATAAATACACAAAAATAAATGTAAATAAGCCGGTACCTCTCTCAAGCTGAAGTAGACATTGTCATTATACTGATTTCCTCCCTCAGGTGTAGCAAAACCATGAGTTGGTTGTAAATTTGGATGAATTCGACAAGTTAACCAACATTGTCCTTCTTCTTCACCTTCTTCCTCTGATTAAGAAAATGTCATTTACAAAATTGTGAAAATGTCAAGAGACTAGGGATTAGGATTGCAAGTTTTAGGATGAAGAATCAAATTGATTCGGATACTTATTTCCGTTATTTTGTTTGAGTCAATAAATGTCGTGAACTACCAATGTTTCAAAAAACTTTTTTGTCAAATTCAAATGTCAAGGATGAGCCGCTAGGTGACACGATCAACCAGTGTTTCGAAAAATTCTCTTTGTAAAATTTGAATGTCAAGGATGAGCCACTAGACACAATCTATTCGTGGCTCATGCACAGCAGAACCATATTCATTCGACCAATGCAAGTATTCAAGCTTTGCTGACTAATTTTGAAAGGCAGTTTTAATAAACAGCTTTGATTTCTTTTTGCAAATAGCTAGATGACATATGAAATTATTGCTGACAAAGTTTTCAAAAACAAGGAATTTATTTGGAAGTCTGTGGCAAAGAATTCTGTAGCCGGAAGCATCAAAAATAAGAAAAACACGAGTCTGAAGACTTTTCATGCAAACTACACATCTCTGGTTAACAGTACATGAATATCATTATTGTTCTAACTTTCGTTTTGTACTTTTTCTAGTTATTTACGAGCATTGCTCACAGTATGTGATATACTTATCCACGACTATTGCTATTATCTAAACAGTGTAAGAAATCAGCATGAATGTTTTGAAACCCAAAGGAAAACGAGATTCTGTCACTATGTTACTAACCAAGTATTCTTGGAACATCTTGTTGATCATCTGGAAGCGGACCGACCACCAATGCCTGAAGAATGGTAGATGTTATGTTAGTCGTAAAATAAATCTAATTCTTTGAAAAATATTTATGGATGGTCTACGAGACTAGTTGATTAGGATAATATTGGCAATGCCAATGACTGCTATTCAGTACTCATGCCACAGTACAAGTAAATAACTAATAATAAAAGACTTGTATTCATGAAAATTGCGAAGTACCTGTACAAGCTCTCATGTATGCGAATTATGAATATGGCTCCGATTGATGGCAGAGTACAAACATACATGGGTTCAAAGTTTGTGTGAAAACCGATGGTGTAGAATTTACCATTAGAACTAGAAAGTGTCGGGTATTGATATCAGTACCGGTACCAGTGAGCAGCGAATTGATGATACCATATTTGGCACTTCACAGATTACCGTTTCATTAAGAACCTAGGTTTACAACACTTTTTATTTTCAAGGTTCTAATAAACTCTGATCCGCATCCCATTAATATTATTCAA
The DNA here is from genome assembly GCA_963675895.2 of Styela plicata. NCBI lineage: Eukaryota > Metazoa > Chordata > Ascidiacea > Stolidobranchia > Styelidae > Styela > Styela plicata. Next base: position 5,093,719 of record OZ023151.1, on the reverse strand, counting down.
AAAACTCTGAAGAAATAAAATGAAAGCACAGGTTTGAATTTACCTTTTTGCCAACTACATAAATTGTTACTGGGATACAATGTATGTCCTTGTACAGAATATACCATAATATACCACTCACTGCACTATACTATAGCAGCTCAGTTCCGTTTGGGATATTTTCCACTCGGGAGTGCAGTTGCTGGTACTATACCCAGTAGTAGCTCTTTGCATTTAAGTGGTCGTTAGTTGGTGGTTCATTTTAGGCCCTGCTTATGGCCTTGCTTAAAGTGAATTTCAATAAAAAAATACAATATATAGGTATTTAACAGCTCAAATGAAAATTTAATTCGCTTTTTCATTAAATGCTGTAGAAAGGTTCATTTTGTAGGAATCGTATTCCATATTTTACGATGTAAAATAAAACATAAGAATATGACAAAAAAAATCATACTGATTAAACTAACTGTAAGAGTGCGCAGTCAGTAGCACATTTATTATATTTTTATGTAGTTTATAGGAATATGAAGAATCTTCCAGAAAGTTATGACAAATTCGCTATACCTTCCATCGTATAGAACCATCATGTTCAACAGGCACAGCCATAAATTTCACTTTTTGGTCAGGATAAAGCTCTTCTCGCAGATCTGCAATATATTTCTTGGATGCATCCACATGAGCTGTGAGTCCAAAGAATATTGTGTCTCCATGATGTAGTGGATTATCAGGTACAAGGAAGCCGTATTTAGGAAAAAGTTTCATGTGTACTCGAGCAGTTCCTTCTCTTATCGTACCTAAAATATAAATCCGTCATCAGTATACATCTGGATTTCCCAGACATTTTCAATATTTACTTTTTATTGAAAAAATAATTCAATTGAGCAGTGTTAACACATAAATAATCAATTCCTCATAAATAAAAAAAAATATGATAATATCTGTTGTTAATTCTAAAAAAAAGCTATTTAGCTATTTGTTAGGATCACCGTACCATCATTACACCAAAAACTAAAGACAAGCACAGACTGTTGGATGAAAAATTTTTATTTCATTTGTCAAGCATAGAGCATGAGCAACCGAGGCCTGGCAGAAAAATTCTAAATTTAGGCCCAACAAAAAACAATTTTGATCTTGAAGATAAAGCCTGCAATTTATAATGTTCAGAAAGACTACCATAATTATTAGTACTAGAGTTACTATAATTACAGAAACGACCGAAAGGTACAGAATCGACCCCGAAAGAAGTGGAAAATGTACTGAAACAGACTTGTAGTTATTTTGGGCAGTCTATTACCATGCTCAAATCTGAAACACTTTATTTTGAAATCATTGTGTAGTTCACAACATCAATGTCTGTGTAAGACAAGAAGTCATGCTATGTGATACATGCGACCGTTTGACCAACCAACTTTAGTTTGTTTCGAATGTCTTCCAAATTTGTATTTTGAACTTTCATGTCCTTTTACTAATCTTTTATCTATTACATTCGTTTCCAATAGTCATTTTCATTTACTCGTCCCATCATTGTCCTATGCAGTATGTATACATGGCCTATTGTATTAACGGTTTCATTTCAATAAATTGGTATTTTCATTTTTTATACTAAATCTGAAATTAATAATATTTTATTTGCTCAGAGCAAGACTGCAGGAGACAGATCATACTTGAAAAATTTCCTAAAACCACTAAAGTGCAATGAGCTATATGGAATGAATAGGAACCGAGGAACTCCAATCCCTGATAGATGTTTATTGACGAGAATTTTACATCCATGTAAATCAACACGATCGGGAAAGCAGTGAGAGGGCAGCGAATTCCAAAGTTCAGATAGACCTATTTTTGGAATAACTTAATACTTCTTGCGTAAAACTGTTTGTGACATTGTAGTGAGTAAGATACTGTTGCAGTGTTATGATACCATTGATGATTGTATGCGGGACGCCTCAACAGTGCATGGTGGTTCATGTAAGCACTGCTTTTGACTTCCTTCACCAACAGTTGACCTGGTCCAAGCACAGGGAAATGAGAAATAGACTAAGTTATAACTTAATAAGCCAAATTATCTTCAGGCCGTTTCGAGATTGGTAGGCCAATCTGCAAGAGAGCAGAGAGGTCGTGGTTCATCATGTGATTACCGATTACCGTAGGGTATCTGGTTAGCCTAGCAATTTTTTTATCAAATCAGTCTTAACGTTCAACCCAAGTTAGTTAATTACCTTCTTCTGTAGAGTGGTTTAAATCATCATCAGACAGATTTTCATTTCTTTCTGCCATGTTCGCTATCGTACATATAGCCTTTTATACGTCAACTAAATCTTACAATCCAGATCCAATCATAATGCATCGCGTTCCGCGTTAGGTCAATCTCAGAATCTCCAACTTCCGTCCTACAGCCTCGATCTGGCAGGTCCAGTTCAAAGCCTCGGCCTAATTTTTGACTGACAGATGCGCTGTGCGGTGGGCTGGAACAAGGTATTCCAATTTTTATGTCAGTGTACGCTTTTGTGTGATATATTTATATGCCTTACCCACCTCATCGACTGAATTTTTTATCCAAATTTGCTCAGTGAAGGACTGAAAGAGACATATCATACTTGAAAAGTCTCTTGAAACCAGTATTAGAGGCTCGGTTAGTTTAGTCAGGAATATGCTTCGAGTTACGTATCTCTGATCGTCATGACGTAAGTTCGAATATCGTGAGGAAGGATGACTATATGCGAGAGGTCTGCTGGACGCCTCACCGTGCACGTTGGTTCATGTAAGCACTGGCTTACAGCTTCCGCCAACAAACCAGGTCCACGCACAGGAAAATATGAAATATGACAAGCCAAAAACCTTCACCCCAATTCGGAACTGGTATCTGCACGAGAACTCGATCCTAATGCAAAGAGCTATGTAAAATGCAGGAATGGGAACTAAAGAATATCCATCTCCAAGGCCATGCAGATCAACAACACGAGCAGGAAAGAAGGGGGAGGGCAACTAATTTCAAAGTTCAGAGGTTCCTAGAAAAAAAGCCGTAAAACGTAGGAAATCCCCATAATTTTGCGCCTCCGGCGTAACTGGTAGGGGCATGTCCCACCATTAATTTAACAAGCTGAGGGGCGGTATAATTATGTCCTTTGCCCAATATCAGGGTTCCTATTTACATATAGAATACCACATAATATGAGAATGGCGGACCAGTGGTGATAAATAGTGGTGGAATGATCACTGTCTTTGCGAAAAAATCTGGCATGAAGCAACATTTAGCATAATAATAGCATTGTGTCGTCACAAATAATTCTCCCACAACGAAAGCATGCCCGCTGTACACCATCCACGAGTTTTGTGAAATCATGTTCGAAGGCATGGATATAACAACGTTTTCGTTGCAGACGCACTTTTGCATTTGGTATTTCTGGTGCAATTTAAGTTCTCTCCACATTACTGAATAATGCTTTTATTTGTTCATACCAAACAGACGTATTCCCGACACGCCACGTAGCCGATATCATGACTTGACTATTTTTTATACAGAACATAACTTTTAATTGAGACGAGCACGAGGTGATATTCAACTCCAAACTGCTTTATACATCAGTACAAATTTCTATTTTAATAATATACTTCTACGTGTCAGAGTGCAAACAAAAAGTAATAGTGTTGTCTACTTAGTTGCATAGCTGGTCACAAGCGGATCCACGGGGGGAGGAAAGTTTTTATTTCATTTTCATAAAATTGTTGCGAGCCAGGGCGCGCAATTTTTTTATTTCTTGCCTAATTTTTTGTATTCGTGGCATTTTGCCCTTAAAGTAGGAGTTTTTATTAAATTTTTACAAAAATTTCCGCAAGCCTCCGCCGCGCAAATACATCTTGCTGTCTGATAATATTTATTTCGCTCCTAAAACATGTATTTTTGTTTCGTTGTCTACAAATTTTGCGTGTCTCCGGCGCCCTATTTTTTTTACTTTGAAATCTTTTTTTATATGTTAAAAAATGTGCCCTCTCCAATTTTTTTCTGGATCCGCCATTGTTGTTGGTATATTTCAAGCACTGCTTCCTACGCCATTGTTAATTTTAAACAAAAACAGGTTAAACCACATCGCCAATGCTAACGATATATTCAGAATTTACACCGTCTCTTCATTTATTATAAATTCTGCTTATCTTGTCGGTTTTGATTTAGCTATCACAACTTTTGTTATTACAGGAATATATATATTTAGGTTGAGACGTCATGAATCGGCACTTTATATGAATGCCACCCCTGTAGTCTAGTCGAACTCTTTTGGGTACAATCAATGAGCATGCTATCCTGAACCAATGCTTAAAATCGCAACAATCAGTGGTGCTAAAGCCCTAAAATATTTTATTGAAAATCTTACATATTGATGCAATTTCGAAGGAATTTTTTCAATAAAACATATTCAAGCTCAATATTAAAGCTTTTCGTGTTTTAACTTTTCTATTATACAAATATTTTTAATTAGCTCATCTTGAATTATCCTATTTTACAACTTTTTTTCAATTCACCACATTTCAGACAAATGCTCTTTATCTCAAAGTTTCATAACGTCACGCAATAATACTTGATGCGCATAACTTTAGGAGTCATACCAATTTGAAAATAATGCTTTTTCCAATGGTGTAAAATCTAAGGGGAGACATTAAATAACATTAATTTTCTTGTAACAAAATTTGCGCACCAAGGGCGCGCAAATTGTTCGGTCCATTTGAGTTGTGGCTGACTTCGACGGTCGGATCGAATGTCATTTTGCTGCTCAACTGTTGCAATTACCTAATCCACTTGTTGTCCTACTATACATAATTTTTTGACAGAAGATCAAGTATATTATTGAGCTTTGTATACATTATTCTGAAGTTCAGTTTGAAAGGAAAATTATACCTAGTTGAACTATCTAATTTTGAAAAAGAAAACATATTTCCATTCATCTATATGGTATAGAACGATAATTATACGATTGTCTGAAAACAGAGACAACTGTCATACATTTATCTGGGTCTACATTATGATCCAGTTCCAAATAGAGCAAAGGTTTTTGACTTGATATTTTTCCTGCATGGACCTGGATGATAGGCAGGAGGTCACATATGAATGAAATGTAATACATGGACATCTGGATGAAATGGACACAATATGATTCCAGGAAAGATTTCCATTTTCCAGTTTGACATATGTAGTTTTTGATTCACGAAGATGTCCCAAAGATTCTTTAGTTCATTTATTACATTTTTCAATTTTATTTATAAGAGACCCCTTTGACGCTTGTTGTCTTTCATATCTTTCGGAGCAGATCAAGTTTAATCTTTTTTGTTCCCAATTGAATAAATTCTTGCCGTACAAATTTTCCGTTAGATAAGATGACCGCTCGTCCGCATTGCGCCATAAATACCTGTTATAGGTATCAAAACAATTTAAAGCGTGCAATGAGTAGAGTCTACTTGGTACAACTGATATATTTTAATCTACATGTATCAAAAATTCTATTTTAATAGGATGTTTTAAACAACTTCAATTTGAACATATATATATGCCTAGCAAGTACAATATGAACTTTTTACTGGTTCGAACAAGCAGTGGTGGTATGGTCATTCTTGGATTGCAGCTTGCTTAATTGCTATCAAAATAGCAAATGTACGCTATAGCAAAGCAAAGAGTATAATCTTGTATATCAGTGTACTGTTCATACATATCGCTTTTGCGCGTGTTGCAAGGTGGCAATATTTTATAGGGCTATGAAATTGGCTGTGTACCGAAGTAGGTTTATGTGAATATATAAATTATTAACTTTCAAATCTTTATTGGTTGGATAAACGTTAAAGGAGTAAAATTCGAGTTTAAGGATCTACCAGTCATTCCCAATATGAAAAGTTTTTTTTCTAAAGCATGAGCCACAGTTAGATCGCTTTGGCGGCGCGATTTATCAGTGCCACATACTTAACAAAAGATATTTTGACGGAAATTTCTGGTTAGGTTCAGCAGACTTTAAGACTACATCTACATGGCATTTTATTTTATCCAAGTGGGGCCATGCAATTCATCGCTTACCTGTACGGAAAAATAGTTCAATGAATTTCAGTTGAATATATATTTTTAATAGTTTCTAGTTGCACCGAATCTAGGCTTCTTACGTACTATTAGTGGACAATGTTATATTTTGTTGCTTTTAACAAAAAAACGTGTTTCTTGAATTACTTAATCAAAAAATTATGATATTAGCCGCAAAATTATGCCGCTGGTAATCATGAAACAACGCTTTCTGGACTCAAATTCGCCTATTGCTTCGAAACTGAAAAAACAAACGCTCCGATGTCGATTGTTGACACAATATATTATAAGAGCTTTAAATTGTAATTAGGAGGCATCAATGTCGACTATTTGTCTGGTAGTCGCTGTCCATTAACATACCCTCAGGCGGTAATGCAAATGTCATTGATAGTCAAGAAAAATGTATTTCTCTAATCTCTGTCTCTGATCTCTGTCACTTGTCAGAATCGAGTGAAATTGGACAAATTTGAAAATCGGAGGCATGTTATATAAGCAATAAGAAAGATTTAGGCATCCATAAATGAGCTAAATGACAGCAGTTTCATTCGATAATCTGTGGTTCCATAGTTAATATCAGTTTATAGTAGTTTAGTTTTATTTTTCCGGCTTAAAGTATTCAAGATAATATTACTGAAAAGCAGCAATAGTTCATTCTAACGTAAGTATGCTACGGTAATAGACATAAGATGAACACTTCAGTCTAAAGTTCGGGTTCGTTCCAAACTTCTTATTGTAAAAACTTTAAAACTTGTTCTAGAAAGTTTGGAAGAATTGACGTAAATGAAGCGCATATTTTGAGCGATTCGAATCCCCGAATGCGTCATGCAGGTTAAATGATTGCAAGCTGAATTAGTGCAATATAGAATTGATTTCAAACAGTCTTAGCAAATCATGTATTGGCACAAAATTATAATATTATTTTGGAATTTAAATAATTCACGAGAAAAATTTTTATCAGTTCTTTCCGAGTACTATTTTTGCTTGTCCTATTTTCATTTTGATATTCGATATTTTGCTGAATATTTGAATCAAGATGTGTTGATTGTAGTTCGATTCGGAAATAAAATATTCGAAACGTGCGCCCCTATTTCAGTTGCGAAAGAAAAATTTGAAATTAATAGAACAATAACGCAAACAAAGACCTAGCATGTGATGTTTATTGTTTACTCTGCAAAGAAAGATTGGAATCTGTCTCAAAATTAAACGAGGATGGGTCCTGGAATTTGCCGAGTGTGAAGCTCACATATACCTAAGCGGTGCAATTCAATATTGGCGAATACTAAACCAAACATGGTTCGTTATTTATTAATGTCCATTTTATATTCGCTACGAAACGCAATGAATCAGAAAAATGCTGTTCTTGTACATTTTGACAAGGCGCGGTTCATCTGTGTGTTCGTCAAACATTGTATAAACGGAATATTGGACGCATCTCGACTAGAAGTATGCTTACACAAGGTTTTTTTTTATTTCGTTGCCCTTGGCCTGAAGAAGAATCAAACAGATGACCGACTCTTCGAAAACAAAGGCAAACAAAAAATGAAACAACAAATATTAATTAAATTTGGCTCGACTTGATTGCATAGAAAATCAGGAAACTTTCACAAAATAAGGAAGTAATTTATACGATGAGGTCACTCGTCTTCTTTTTTATCACGAATCATAGATGAATCGTGGCAAGATGAAGCGCCCCATCCAGTGGCTCATATATAACACCATTAAGTTATATTTTTTCTAATATTGTGAACTGATTCCATTGTAAAATCGCGTCTAAGCGGACTCGATCCATTCAAAATTTAATATGAATTAATTAATCGAAGCGTATTTAGCCTTCCACATACGTGTCAAATGGTGATCACTTTTATCTTTGGTATATTTTACATACGGAGGTGTCACGACCTTAGTTTGTTAAATTTGAAATAAAACTTTACGGTAAGTAGGTACAAATTTCCGTGTTATAACAACATAAACAAAACAAAAAAAACATCGTTTGCACATGACCTATAGAGCAAATCATATTACAAATAGTAAATGTATTTCTGGCATCATGACTTACGTATTGGGGAATTCCGTATCTTGTTCATTCCAAACTGTTTAACCACCAACCCCAACGTTAGAAACTTCATTACCTAACATTTTTGTTAAGTGTGACATAGAGATGGATCGCACCGGCGAGGTGCGGTCCATCTGTAGCTCATGCTTGACAAGCGGGAAATTTCGGCGCGGGTAGGTCTACCAAGTCAGGAATATTTTGGCCCAACATATTTTGTCAAGTATGGGTCACTGATTGATCGCGCTGGAAAGGCGCGATCCAATAGGGGCTCATCATTGACGAAACTTCTGAGGTCAATTCACTAATACTTCATGACGAAAAACAGTTTTTTAAGCGGTCGGGTATGGAAAATTTTAGGAGTTCCTTATACTCTGTCAATAATTTTATTCTGACAATCATGAGCCACAAATTTTCCACGCCTAGTTACAATTCGGCGCAACATTCCTGTAATTGAAAATGAGAAGTTCAGTCAGAAATATTAGGATCAGAATATTTTGTTTTGTCAAATATAACCCGTGGTTATTTAGGGAGAATAAAAATGGTGAAAGAGATTTCAGAATGGTTCTAAAATTTGTGACGTCACCAAACGCTAGTTAGAGGCGCAAATCCCTGCCGTGTAAAAGTTTTTATTCTACCAGAATACTTTATGGGCTGAGAATAGACTATACCTTTGTGTTAGCGGAATCTTGCGCGTTAAATGTAAGGATGCATTAGCTGAGTAACCATGAATAAACTAGAAACATTCGAAGTCTTATTTCACACTTGGACAAATTTGTACCAGTGTCACGTCGACGCGTTCCATCAGTGACTCATACTTAGTTGACCCAAGATTTTACAGGTAGTAAAATTACTTTATAAATAGATTTCTTATCTTACGATGTGTACCTTCAAGTTTTTTGTACATATTAACCTCTACAGCCGCAAACGTAGAATTCTATTTGTGGTCCTGAGTTTAAGCGCTTCGTGCTTAAAACAACAACTGAATGTTTGAAAGAATATAAGATTTTTAGAAAATAAACATTACTAACTTCTCAACCTGTTCCACTCGGTATTTGTCAAAACACGTTTTTTTAACCCGCTAAAGCGTAATTATTTCTGGCCCTTGCTTGACAAAACAAGGTTTCTGATTTCCGTAAGCGATTCAACTGCTTTAGGGATGAAATAGTTATCGTTTCGGGTCATGAGTGACATGCGTCAATCGACAATATTTTTGTGACTCATTTGGGGCCAATGATACCCCAAGTCCAAAACGACATATGTAGCCAATACTACCACGTACTTGCAGTTCTGTATTATATCGCACGACGGAAGGGAAGTTCACGTACGTTTTGACTCTGCTTTCGACAGAATTTCTCGCCTCGTTGACGATTTCGAAAAATATTTTTGACTGCCTTACAAAAACCCCTTTTTCACGATGACGCATGGCTAATCATAAGATCATAACATCTGATTTGTTTTTCAACTGCAGTTATACTGAGTTAGTGAAAAATTTTGAGAATTTTGTATTTGCTGATCTACAATAAGAAATGAATAATTCCAATAGGATGCCTATGATGCCTATGCCTATGATGATGAAAAATTCTCTTCATATTGAAGTTCCATTTACTATATTATTCAGTGAATGGAAAGTAGACAGTACTACAGGTAGGTTTAAAAATTGATATTTTATAGTCAGTCAAGTGAGATTTCATGAACAATGCCCGATTTCAGTCAGGAAACACTCCAAAGGCGGAATTATAAGAAACCAAGGTGCAAATAAAAATTTCATCAATGAATTGAATCTATAAGGGGTTAAAAATTCGACTTTTTACACAATAGACCAGAGACCACAGACCAGACCCTCTAAATACGCTATTCGATATTTATATGCCAAAAACCAACTACTCAACCAGATTTTTTTGAAGCATGAGCCACCGTTCCATCAGAAATTTTATTTCACCAAGCAAGAACCACAGATGCACCGCGCCTGGGGGCAGAATACATCCGTGGCCCATGCTTAATAAAATATGCCTAGTCGAATATTTCTGATTGAGATCACAAAGTAGGTTCTAATCAAATTTCAGATTGGATGACATTGCAACCGTGTGGCTGGGCCATCATGTCAAATATATCCTACACTGTAACAAAAAGAAAATAAATTCACTCGTGATTTGCAGTTATTGCAAAGTTCTGTATCCAAATTTATAAAAAAATTTCTAAGTTGATGAGATTTATGCATTTGCGGTGCGTTCCATCAATAACCCATATTTGGCCAAAAAAAATATTTTTGAATATTTTTCAATACCGCCAAGTAAAATTACTGTCAAAGACCAGTAATTTAGTTGCATTTTTGTTACAGTGTACATTCATTTAATAAATCTCTTTTTCCACGCCCACTCATGAATTTTGGGTTTTGACTCCTGGTGTTTAATACTTTAGCAATCGACTTGCGATTTGTAAAGCAAATTGAGAGTAACTCGAGAATCCATTTAGCATTCTAGTTACGATCTACTCCTGACTCTTGTATGATTTTTCTTGCGTCCTGGGGTTCAAAATAGGATTAATAAGGTTTACCAGTAATTTTTTTGGAACAAATGCTCAGTCTACTAAGTCTGCATGTTTCAACAATTAAATAGTGATGAAATTTCTGTAATTAAAAACGAAATAATCTCTGGAAACACATGTTCAGCATTTCATTTTCTCTGGATCTATTTTTGAGGTTAACGCGATGAACACATTCGCCTGCCCTTTATTACAAACATGGATAATGTTTCTACACGAGGGCGATATCGAGCAGCGTATCAAAATATCGATCAAGAGGATATTACTAGAAGAGAAAATATTCGCGAATTCTTCTTTTGGTTTGTTTTCTCAGTAGTATATCGAAACAGGTATGAAGAAATTGCGTACAAAAATTAAATATTATTTTGTTCTTTCAGATGCAATACTTTCATGCCTACTATTGATGTTTATATCCTTTTTATATGAATGTTTGAAACACTGTCGATCAAACATCAATTCTAGCATATCAAAAATTCTTGAAGACGAAAAACGTCTAACAACAATTAGGACAATGGGAAAGGTAAGTAATGGGTTGAAAACTTGTTATTTTTGTAATATGCGAATCCCAATGCTTGAGAAAAATTAAAACCCCTCAGATTGAGCGGATTACTCTGAGGACAACCGTATAGATGCAGCATACCCAACAAACAACATGGTTAGTGATGTCGTCACTACGTTGAGTGATTAGCATGACTTTCCCAGTCAGTAAAATCCAGTGTCAAAACATAGTTTGTTAAGTATGAGTAACCTCTGCGGCGCGATCCCTCTGTGGCCCAAGCCTAGCAAAATTAAATTTCTGACTAGGCTGTGAATTAGATTTACCTGTATTTGAGATCTCTATTATGTTATGCCAATGTGATAACCAACAGACCATCGTGTCAAGCTACACCAAACAGCATATAACTAAGGATATCTATTTTAGATACATTCTTGTGACTTTAATAGCGAATGATATCATTCAAAATCATTTATAATAATATTCTGCATAAAAAGTAATGGCAGAATTAGAGATTGACCATTTTTTCATAATATTCGCTGAAAAACGAAAGAAAAGAAAAAAGTATAGCGTAGCCAGTCTTTTTTTTATTCTTATTTGAAGCGAGAATATTTTATGTACTATTATCTGCAATTGCAACTTCATTGTATCAACTGGGTTTCTGAAATGTGTATTCGAATTATTCAATTTCAACGTGTACCTGAATAAGCCCTGTAAGTTCGGGCTTTAGACTAGTCATAACGTATTTCCTGCCTTTTGTAAGAGGCGATTAAAAGGAAGCAAAGAAGCCCTGAGTAGATACCACTCACTGTACTTTACCGTGGCGGTTTAGTTCCGTTGGGGATGTTTTCCCTTTAGAGTGCACTTGCTGCGTTTTATTTGTGACCCATTCTCGACTCGAAGGTCCTATTCGTTGCAAACATATCGACAAGATCAAACAAATGAAGTTCGGTCGCTATTCCAATTAGAAATTTGATTTTGCCAAGCATGAGCCACAGATGGACCGCGTCTTATCAGCGGTGTCCATCAGTGACTCCTATTTAACAAAATATGCTTGGACAAATTTTTTCTGATTTTGGTGATAGGTTGCTGAGAAGCATACCAGCCTTTCTCATATTAAATCATTATTCAAGGTGGATACATATCAAAATGAGGACGGATGCCATTGTTTGTCGGCTGATGACAAGAGATCCACAATACGTATTTCTGAAGCTGATAAGTCCAAATTATCATCAGTAAAAAGGTAGTCTATAATATCTATTTTTTAATTTAATTGAGTAATTAACAAAAAATATTATCAAGCAGCAATTTAAAGGAAATTTTCATAGACCCATGAGCTAGCGAATATAGAAAACCTTGTAAATTGACGAAAAAAGGGATTTCTCTTCTAGTATGTCGCAGATTCTACAAAAAAGGTCTTATTTGTGTGTGTGTGAGTGTGATTTGTACATGAACACTAATGTGACTTTATCAAATTAAAGCCTGCTTCCATCGTGTCAAAATTATGAACAAGTTTTGCGGGTAACTGAAGCATACAATGGATACGCAGTCACCTCTGCCTATCGCGGTTTAGGTCTCGCGGCCAAATTATTCCTCGTTTTTATTGAAATAATTCATTTAGTAGTTCTTCATTGTATTATTTTCAGATACATATACTCTTCTGCCATCTTGTTACACTGGATAACATGTGTTATATACGGATTTGAGATGTTTATATCATTAGCCCTCATGTTATCAGCAATGTCTTTTCATACTGGAGTAATATTCAGCATTGTATTTGGTGGTGTGTTGGGAAAAATTGTCCTACTATGGCCAAGGAAAACTACTTCATTGCGTCACGCGAATGAAATAGAAGAAGATGGGTGTCATTGAGAACTTCACTTTAAACTCACACAATGCACTTGGCTGGGCAATCCGATTTGGTGATTCGAAGCTTCGAATCAATTGTGAATCGTTTATATAGGAACGAAAACGTGCTGAATGAACTAGAATTTAAATTTTTCTAACGATAAAATGCAATCGATTTCGGTCAAATTTGACCATAATCGATTATATTTTGTCGTAAAATATGAAAATATTTTCTTTTACAGATAGTATGTGAATTAAAAATATACAATATAAACTACTACTTTCTTTTAGTTTCACAATAGAGACAAGTTGTAATATTAAAACGGGATATTTTTTAACATGGGATTAGTGATTCGATATTATCCGAATCAGCTCGAATTCCAAATGATTCGATTTTGCCCAGCCGGGAATAAATTCAGCACGCAAGAAACAATCACCGACCCTCCACTGTTTGCTGTTTAGACATGATCAATCCCAAGCAGGAACCGTTAATGATGCTTGTTTTGTTGAATATAGGGCACCTGTGGGTTGTACCATCAAATTTCTGGTAAAGAAGACCAATATTTAAAATGACTAAAATGTGCGAGTGTGCTATTCAAACCATATAATGATTGTTTAATAGAGTTAAAATTATTATTATTCAATAAAGTTATTTGTAGCAAACTTTTACAAGACTGTTTGTATTTTAGGGTTCATTTCTTTAAACTTTGGTCAAAACCGTGGGTGGAGATCTTATATCTAACAGCGGAAGTATACTGCTGATCGACGCTCGGTAAGCAGATAAGTAAGCTCGGTCAATACAACTGCTCCCACTATTGTGTTTTAGAGGGTATCTATTGTATTGCTTCAACCTTTGGCGATCTTGGAAAAGAAAATTTAGCAATGACCCAATAATTCCTCTGAAACGTATAAATAGGTGCTCGAATATTTCAATTCACTACGCAGTCGAAGTGTAATAAACATTCAAATATTTCCCACTATTATGAAATGAATATTCACAACACTCTATTGTATTTATATTTTCCAATGAACAAAAAAGAGCACGTCTTGGTGTGCAATCCCATTTAAAAGTTCTATAGGATCCAAGACAAGGACTGTATTTCGCCTCTGCTATAAGAGTCAATGTAGTTCATTCGAAAATATTCTAAAAGTGAAGTAATTTTTAACCATGTATGGGACAATGATGGGCGTCGCCATCAAAGTGTGGCGTACATAACCAATACACGCAAAAGTAAATTTAGATTGGGTACACTATATCACTGTTTTTAGTTATATATATAGTCATATATTTATAGTTAAACAGTAGGTGAGTGAACTAATTATAATCGCAAAAATAGCATTCTATATAGGAATAATTGTTCAATATCATTAATATTAGCGATAACTATTTTTATCCTAAATACGATCGCATTGAAAACATTTTTTAATTGAAATAGGCCCGTTTTAAATAACTTTGATCAAATATACAAATTTAAAGATTTGAAATTAAAATGTAACAAGGCAATAATTAAACAACCCCCCAGGTATTAATTATCTAAGCTATTGTCTAAATGTGTTGTAATTATTAAAGGTATAAATCTATAAGTAGCATCGCGTTTGGTCGTTCAGCAGCAGCATATAATCTATACCGAGATCAACCTTGGCCTCGTGTACTGAATTTGTGAGGTAGAAAGTTATACTTTAATCATAGTTATTACGTCTATTACACCAAAATGAAATAACTAATAGAGAATATTTTGTAATCGGGCACGAGCCGATGATGATTCGCGCCCATGAGGCCATACCCGTTAAAAAAATTAAATGTGGAAATTTTCGAAATTTAAAATTGAAAAGGCTCATACGTTCATATGAAATGTTACTCGTAGAATGAACGATGAAAATTCAACAGAAACTCTATTGTCGTTACTCAATGTTAAAGTCGGAATACCTATTAGATATTCTGAGAATATCAGTGCGGATGGAGGTAATAGAGTTACTTGGAGTAATTTAACGATTCTCGCTGAAAATACTACTGTGGAAATACCAGCTGTTTATGGGAAAAGTTACGTTTCGTGGATTACAAATATCATAGCGACCTCGATATATCTTGCTATTGGATTTTATATATTCGGAGTGTTAACAACTGGTATACAAACGGTTAAACTTGTAAATCGAGGCAACCAACAAAAGCAAAATACTGCAAAAAGAATAGGAAGACTTATGGTTATAATGCGTTATATATCAACAATATGTTTTCTGTTAAACTGTTTGGCAAACTTGGTTGAAAAGTTTGTTGTTGAAAAATACGAGCCGCAGTTATGCTCGGTTACAAAATATGTAAAAACTCTGACGGGTGTTCTGGTTCTTGCCATAAGTTACTTTGTGTTATGGCTCAGGCAAAGACTCTTATATATGAACAAAAATATTCAACATTTGACTACAGGACTATCTCGTGCATTGAGCACAGTTGTTCTAGTATTTATCCTCGCTGCAGCCGTTGGTAGTTCCACAGCCTATATCGCCGCCAATAAAGTTGAAATCACTGAGTACGGATGTGCTGTGGTACAATCGTGGTTGCCAGATGGTTCGCTGTACATAGGATTTGCTGCAACTTCAATAACAATGCAAGCTACTTTGCTGTTCTTATTTTTACAACCTCTTTTAAAGCATAGGCGAAACGTCGGCGAAACAGCGAATAATTTAGTACCTCTATTAAAACGCGCTTTTGGCGCGGCATTGACTTGCGTTTTATCTGATATATCGACATCGGTGGCAGCATTTGTGATCCAAAACTCTTTAGTGTTTACTCTAATAATGCAGTTGAATTTACTAGTTAATGTTTTTATGGCGATAATATCATTTCCTAATTGGAAAGAAACTATCTTCCCTTTTTATTATTCTTCCCCAAAATCAGAAGTAAAAAAAAGACTGTATAACAGGGATGCAGTAAGAAACGCTATATGGAGCGTAGACCTCTTTAAATGGCAATGTACTGCTATGCTACACGAATTTCCGGGAAGAAAAAGTTTTGCAAGAGAAAAAAGTCAACGAAATAATACGTCAGAATCAACTGTCTGATCTTATTTTTTATATTAAATTTTTAACAATGAAATTGCCTAGTGTAGGTTTGTTGGGTAGCACTGAGAAAATATCCGATTTGGAGAAAATGCGATCAATATTTATTCATTATTGTCCCATGCATAAGAAAAGCTTATATTTATTTATTCCGACTAAGACGGGAGGAAAACTAGCAAAATATACAATTGGAATTGACAAATTTCACGGGAGAAGATACGATTACAAATGATAGTTTTCAATATTCTGATAATTGAGCAAAATATTAAAGGTGAAAATTAACCATTTGGTATTTATACGGGTTTAGTGATTTGATCCGTTTCGAAAAATTATCTGAATCAGATTCGAATTCCAAATGATTCGGCTTTTTCGGCCCTTTTTAAACGACGACAACAAAACAAACAACAGCCTCTTATTATGATTTTCAAATTGCAAAAAATAATAAGTTTTTATAATAAATAAAAACACTTGAAAGGCAGATTAATCTAATCGACCCCGTGCGGTTCCATACATTATTGATGACAATTTAAGGTTCGTTTTAATCACGAGCCCGTTAAAGCAGTCACATGCAATTCCAGCAAACTTGGAGTAAACGTAGCCCTATCAAGTTGTGTGTGAGATGTTGTTTTTTATTTAAATTTAATTTAAGCAACACCAGGGGCGTTACCGGAAAGGAATCGAGTAAAGGTCACCTAAATAACAAAGAGCTTCTTCGAAATGGAGTAGGCCATCAGCAACTGCACTCTAGGTGGAAACATTCTGTAGCGCTCGAGCTCGTCACGTGACAATGCCATATTTTTCAAAAGTCTGCGGGGCAAAAAGCGAAATTGCTGCACCGACAGGTTATTACTTCAACGTTTTCCTGTGCCCGTTTTACAAGTAGTTAGCGGTGTAAATCAATGCATAGATTTGCTAATATATTTGGTACTTATTCACGGCAGTAGACAAGCAGTTCTATTTATAAAGCGAGCACGGAAGGCGTTTGTGCACAGCATAGCCAATGGACTACACAAAGAAAATCAGTAATTATACGCAAAAATTTAATCAATAACAATAACGATTGAGCTTGATTAAATGTATGGGCATATTATTTGTTTCTGGAACCATAACATTCTACCACTGAATTCCCCAAAATGTCGCAAAACGAACGTAGTTTCGTCAGAAAGCAACTCCGCCTATACTTTACCATGATGAACGCTTTTTGCCCTCCGAAGTTTATTGTTTACATGCATATTATGACATAGGTGCACGAGCACATTAGAGAAACGAACCGCTATTTTTAAAAAAAATACTGTCATATCTGTGAAGGGTTATAGTAAAATCATCTATCACTTCTTTGTATACTTTGATCCCTTCTTGTGACACGCACGAAAATACATTATGGCAAACTTCGAGCACACACATGAAGAGCATACTATTAAAACGGTGCCGCCTTTCTAACTTCCCGCTACCATTGCTGCTGTACGGCGCATTAGTGGAACTATCAATGCCGCACAATTTAATTTTAAAATTGCACAGAAAATTTGGAAAAAGCATTCATCAATTGGCATGTGGGAGTAAATGTATCCTACGCGAATAAATTTTTAAAGATGCTCCAATATAAGTCCACTGAGAGTTGGTATGTTTGGAGCAGTGACATAAAAGAAAATATAAAAGCAAGATTATAGTTGCCTGATGGAACATTCGAACATTCGGTTTGGTAAAAGAATGTCCCAACCCTACCATAAGCCATAGATGGACCACGTACTAGCTGCTTGATTCCTCAGTGACTCATGCATAAACAAATTTTTTTGTGATTTGATTGTCTACTTGATTTATAGTATTGGGATTTGCCATATTTTCTCTAATCTAATCTATAAAATCTATATGTCAACTTCGTGTAGGCAGAAGGTTTTTGTAAGAACTTATATGTTTAGCGTGAGTCACAGGTGGATCGCGCCGCCTAAGCACAGTCCGTCTGTGGCTTGTGCGTGATAAAACAAAATTTCTGATTTTTTTAAGAAGTTCGCTATGAGCGTGGACAAAAGCAGTGCCCGAAGCGAGCTAACCGCCACTAAAATGTCAGAGAGCTACTACAATAAAATGCCAATAATCTAAGCGGAAATATCCTATAACAAACTAAAAAACCATGGTAAAATGAAGTGATTGGTATCTGCCCTACGCGATGATAAAACCAACCACCACTTCGCTTGAGCATCAAAAATATTCGTCGTTACGTGCTAGATTCTGCAAATAGCGATTTACCATTAATTTACCATTAACATCCATGAGGTGAATTACTGTAAATCTAAATGACAAAGAATCGCACTTTTTCCAACCCATTAATGACGTCATAGAGTCATGGAAACGTGAAGATATCTGTTATTTAAAATAAAAACATATTAGAAAATCCTAATTTTTTTATTTTAACTGCAATCAAAATGAGCGACCTGTTTGACACCCCTTGTTGGCGCCCACGCTGTCAAAAAAATAATATTGTGTATACACAGTTACGGGCTTGGATATATAAACCTATAAGATCGCTTTATACGTATTCTGCAACTTTGCCAGCCCGGTATTCCCATTTGAACATCATTTTCAAAATCAGTTTAGTTCATTGTTTGGAATATACTAATTTATACTGAGACTATCTGTCAGACCACAACGAGGTCCGACAGTAAAAGAAAAGATAACGATTATTCCATGGTGAAGGCACCGACGCGGAATTAATTTCAACTTTCGAGAAATCCGACACAATACGGTCTGACTTTTATACAAGCGAAAGTCTGAAGCTTAGGCAACATTCCTGACGTTCGTTTATTGATTTCTTCGCGGCGAATCTCGGTGTTTCACACCAGCGCCGATGCACTCATTCGCTCTGTACTCCGGTGATAGAGTCACTTGTATGACTGGCAGGTTGGGTTTGGGTATAGGTTCGGGAAGTTTTGGATTTGTTTGCGTATTTATGACACGTAACGCGATTCCTCATGTCTATTTAAGGTATGTGAAATAGTAAAACTATTAAAAAAGACAATCTATGTTTCCCTCTCTCGAGGCCTTGATTTTGAATAAATAGAACTTCACCCGTTACCTAAGCGTGTTAAGAACTCCTACCTTCGGTGGAATAGGCGAGACTGACAAATTACAGAATGAAATGTTACAATGTTTTTTCAAACTGTCCTTATTGAGCTTTTATGTATATACTTCTCTAGTACGTACTGCGTGCACATTCTCTCTATTCACTCGTGGAAGTTGAGACTTGAATTCATGAGTATTAATAAATTTGTGATAGGTCTTTTATAAAGTCTTTTGTAGGCTCTTTTATACAATTTACTCAAGGCAAGGTTAAAGAGACATATCACTCATGAAAGTCGCTGAAACCACTAGTGTGTAAAAAGCTACAGAAATGTAGGAATAAAAACTGAAGAATTTTCATTCCGTAAAGATACTTATTGACTCGAGTTTTGAAGCCTGCTATATCAATAGGATCAGGTAAGTAGCGGAACGTTCATAACTTTTTAGAATTCTTGCATAAAACTGTCTGTGACACCGTGGAACTTCTGCAGTGAATGGATATGATATTACAGACAGAGGGCACTAATCTTTCTTGGACAAAGGCCGCTTTAATAATCAGTAAAATAGATAAATTGAGATCCGGTTAAGACAATTTTGTACACCGAGACAGTACAGGGCCAATCATATTGATCATACGTCGTTCCATACGCTCATGCATGGTGAGAACATTAGCAGAATGACTGCCCCTAATGCGACTCTCCATTTGTACAACTGATGTATGAGTTCGGACGAGAGATGATGGCGAGCTTGATATAACGAATGAACTTTCATTATACTGATGCGTCGCGCGGTTCCTACCATACTTGAATACTTCGATTGGTCTGGGAAGATTATCCACACAGTTCTCATAATATTTTATGTTTTTTGATTTTTATTTTATGCAAACAATGCTATGTTCTGAACTATTAAATATATGCTATAAATATTATTTACATCCTCACTCACGCGAGGAAAGAATATATAATCTGGGTAACCTTCTATAAAACGGATATATTGAGAAAAATATATGGAGAGAGTTCGGCAGCATTCGCAAAATATCGGAATGTACACACTGTCCGATCGGAGTTCTTGCCAAAATGGAAAGACTTATGATTTGGACAGGTTTTCAGATCCACGTGTAGTTCGGCACTGCGGAATTTATAATAAAGATTTTTCGAGAGAATCTTCTGGGACAATGCCGAATAAAATGAAAAATTCAATCCGGACAATACCTTCTGAACAAAAATCGATGCGAAAATCTTGTTTACCGTTGTGTAACGTTGAGAGCAGCTCCGGTGCTTCATCTTACGGAAATTACACCTGGAAAGACCCATCGCCTTGCACCGTTAGTGAATACCCCTCGAAACTATATAATCAAAGGTCCGATAGAAATACAGACGAAAGTCGAATTCAGATAGAAATCCATTCTGGTAATACAGGACCACCGCCTTACTTTGCAATAAAAGACAGTCAGGCTACCAATTCTGAATGGAGTTCATATAGCCCAATGTCGAGGCTGCATTATACGAATGAAAACTTGTCCCTATTACATCGCCTTCACTCAATTAACACAAGTTTCGAAAGCACTGACCGCAATAGTGGATATGACCATTCAGATTTGGCAAATACAATAGAAGAAAGTATAATTGACGATAAATGTATTGAAATTGATAAAGTTGGAGATTTAGACGATCGAAGATCAAGGCCAACAACATCTAAAAAACATGTTGTACTCAAGAGACCGAGAAGAAGATCAAAGAATTACTATCGTAGGAAACAACCTGCCAAGGTAAGATTACTATAAATCGGGTAGCAGAATCTTGGATTTCTTCGGGTACTTCGGGATCTGCTGTGAATTATGATAGGCTGAACGAAATAATACGCTCAAGCCATATACTAATTTTTCTCAAATACAGCACGGCAAGCCTATATGGTACGGTCATAATTCATAGATCTAAATTTTGAAACCAAATACCAACCAAAATCACACCTAGCCTCTTTCAGGACGCCAAGTTTTTATCCAATTTTTTAGTTTCTAGGAAAACAAACGACAATGAGATTAAAGATTTTCTTTTACATAAAATGCCGAGAAGCCTGTAGCGCTTAAAATTCGGTGAGATCGTGAGGTATGCTGATCATGAACTTTCAACCCAACAGACCGTCAGAGGTATTTTCTTGAGCATAAATCTCTGTTAGACCTATCAGGACTAGCAGTGGCCCATACTCTACGAGTCAAATATTGCATAGAAATTCTTGGACATGTTCCACTGGTTAATCGATATTGTGAGAAAGCGTTTAGACATTTTGACACGGGATGTTGCAACGAAGTTCACGCAATTCGTTATCTTTTATGATTCCCCTGGTTTTCTAGTCACTGCGCTGACCTTACCATCGTAAACCAACGATAATGACGTCATCCCGTAGGGAATTCAATCTATTAGGGTAGAATAGACAGTACCTGTCGGGAAAGGGCTAAACGTTTGTCCCAATTTTCCCCAAGTTTTCAGTCTAAACAAGCCTAACTGTATAGTTCATATTCACTTTATTCCATAATATATATATATATATATAATATATAATATATAAAGTTCAGGGTAGGTATGTTTGCTGATTTACAAAAAATGGTTAAAATTCCCCATACCTAAAGCGCACAGAATAACTTTGCATTGTTGCGCTAAATTATATAAATGTAAATATACGTGAGTACAAAGTTGCAAATGTATACTATACACACACAAGTTTCCAAATCCCCTAAATTGATGCGTGCTTAAGTCTAATTGTGTGGTGGATATCCACTCAATTTTTATTAAGTATCGCAGGTAAAAGTTTTTATACATTCATAATTTTGCAGGTTTCCAATTTTTTTTTTTGGTTTGTTTCATACCTTATCCATTTAAAACGTTTGAACCCGATATCGTTGCATAACTAGGATAGTATTATGTTTTTCAAACAAAATACACTGAACAGCACTGACGCGAATGCAAGCATAAATTCTCGGGAAAATCGATGCTACTTTAATTATGCTCAGCCCAATTTAATTTATGCTGTCTGTCTCACCCAAGAATTCGCTTTTAAAAACTTTCTAAACGTAACTCGAATATTGCTTTTTGGGCGTGATTTCATCAAACATATTCAAAGGTAGTAAATAAGACCAGTCATAACGCTGTCAAAATCTACCACGCTAGATTTTTGCTTTAAGTAACCGGGAATAAGACGTGGTTTATCAATAACCCATGCAAGACAAAGCATGAATCACCGAATGATTTCTGATCATATCAGGAAAAAGTACAATAAAACATGATTTTATGGTACGATTTACTGTTGGATCGTGCTTGACTAAATTAAATAAATGATTGAGTCAACGTTACGCCATACTTAATTCTAGCATGCCATTTACCTATCAGATATTTATTTTGTCAAGCATGAGTCAACCACGGCGCTCATCTAAAATAATTTTTTATCGTAGAGCTTGTTAAATTATAAAATTTTTCAGAAGTCTTTTTGCTGCAAAAAACTCATGCACAAGGTAGCAATATTTTTGTAATACATTTTTTAAGGAACTTTTTGTGATTTTAACACAATTAAATAATGCAAATGAGATGCTGATACTTAGATGATTAACACAAATTACAATACAACATTTTTTTCTTTTGTCATGCATGATTCATCGAATAGGAAGGATTGACAAAGAGCTACATAAAGTATAAGAACACTAACTTCAATCTAAGCTGTAAAATTTCCGACAATCCACATAACCGACGAGCATATTTATCTTCTTGTACAACAAAATCATGACCCACGCATGTCAGACGGTTTACGCTGACCTGAAGACCGATACAAATTCAGGTAGTTTTGGTCGAGTCAAGGATCCATCCATTCATCAGTGGCTCATGCTGACAAAATGAAATTTCTCATTGGCATCGCTGATTCGGACTTTTTCAATATCACGTTTTGAAACGGGAAGGTCTGTTTTAACCAATTCTGACCAACGAATTAGTAGATCAAACTTTGCGACTATCTCATCGGAAAATTTTTGTCAACCCATTTTTTAGGCATATGTCACTGATGCATCTCGTCAAGAAGACGCGGTTTCATCTGTGGCTTATGCTTGAAAAAATGAAATTTTCTTATTACGTAGTTCGATACGAAATATGTTGCAGGCTGATTTGCTACATCTTTGGAAGCCCATTAATTTAAAATCGTCTTTGCCTATTTTCGCGTCGACTATTTTTAAGACGGAAAATCGATTAGGAAATCCCTTAGAGCTAGGTGTAATACTGTATTGAAGATAAGAACGCCATAACATACCATATACGCGTTGATATTATTTACTGAAGTAGAAAAAACTATGCTTGATCCTTACCAGTGGTCTCTTCTCGCTAAATGACAAATGTTATAATGACGGGGTCACAAAAAGTATATTTCTTTGAAAAACTATTTTTATCAAAAATAAGGATGACGTCATAAAACTCGACACAGACATGACAAAGTTGGCAAAGACAATTGGATATTGTAAGTCAAATTTGACAAAAAGGCACACAAGTCATTTAGAAATTTTCAATAATACTTTCGGATTTAAAATTAAAAGATGGCTCAGGAGGAATTTCCAGTTTAAATTCAATGGGTTCAAAAGTTCTCAAAACTGAAAATCAAGAAATAATTATTTTCTCCGGTTTAATTGAAAGATATTGTTCGTACGAGAAATAAAACAACTAGTTTTGAGTAAAATTATTAAGATAAATTTTCCGATCAAATTTTGGTAGATATGTCGAAGAATGAAGAACGATTGAGTGAGCAACAGGGTTGATTGTTGCCGGTTTGGAGTGCGCCTGGGTTGATTTGAATCAAAATTCTAAAATAACCTAAAATCTTAATTTACTTCATCTGTTCAAACCTAAAGTCATTTACCGCGAGTGCAGAATAGACATTGTGGAATTATTGCTTAGTTTGATTACTGACAGACATTGAAATAAAGACATTTCTAGGCCTGTAGGAGAGGGCTTTCGAATGTCAACAACGTATTCCTACGTATCGTAAGCGACGACCAAAAGGAAACCAAAATATGGAAGATGGTGCACCACCACCCAGGGAAGATATCGCTCACTGAGCTCTCAGCTGTGATCTATAATTGTTCACTTTTGACGCAGAAAGTAGTTTCTGATTCTAAGTTTTTTTTTTATAGTAGCTATTTGTCGTCATCAGAAGAGTTTTTCTCACTGCTTCCTGTCTTTCTTATAGAGTTAAGAAATGAGATCCAATTCCAATCGGTGGTCCCTGGGTAACTTCGCAACCGATTTTCGTTTGTTTTGTGGCAAAATATTAGGTGACAATTGAAGTCAAATTGATATTAAAAGCACACTCGTTATATGTGATGATCGTGCGCATTTAAAAAAAGCTAAAGTATGTAACTTTGTACAATTTTTTTTGGGAGATATTTTTGAGTATCTATATTACATTGTGGCTGTATTTCGTCAGTTTTAACAGAACTATCCTGAACAACATTTGAACTAAAACACGGATTTGGGAATTTTTCGATTAATTATTCTTTATGTTAAAAATGTGTGCCACTATTGGTGGCCCATTGTTTTCATATTTTCACAGTGAGAAAATAGATGAAGAAGGCGCGATTCATCTGTGACCCAAACGTAACAAAATATGCTTGAATAATATTTTTCTTTCATCGGATATATATTTAACTTAATTTTTTAGTTTAATCCGCTTTCGGCGCCGAGAAGATATTTTTAGGTTTAAGTCGAATGAGCATTAATATAATCAAATTAAACGCACAATATTTTGCAAGATAAAATGTTTCAAACAGTTTTGGCCTCTGGTAATGATGTTGGGTAATCATTTTGTTCAATATTACCGTAAAATTTTTTTTTTCATGAGCATGTTCCGTTCGAATATTATTGAATAAATTATTATTATCTGAAAGAAACGCTGGAGAGATTCAATATTGGCAAATCCACAAAAATCGATTACCTTCGGAACGGGAGGTTAGATAAAAACACTATTTAGTTGTTTACATGATATAGTAATTAATATTCAATATATAAAACGCAATATTATATTATATTTTAACTTTGTTATAATGGTATAATATGTTTGCGTAAACAAAAAATATCCCATTGATTTTTTTATGGATTTTCTTTGTAATGTTGATGCAACTATCCAATTTAGTTTCGCACGCCAATCAAAATTATTACTTTGTTAAGCATGGGCCACAGATGAATCGCGCTTAGGCGGCGAGACTTGGCAAAAATGTTCGATAATTTTATTTTTAATTGAGAGTGGATTAGACTCGAATGGATTTGCATAGTGAAAAAAAATCAATTATGTATGTTAATGACCATGGGGATATTGAATTCGTTTTGCGAATTTCGAATTGCCGATTATTTGATTCTAGTTCTACAGCAGTTTAAAATTAGCTGAAAGAACGATCAAAATTTCGGGATGAGTTCAGCATTAAATAGTTCGAGTGAGTTTTGGAATTAGTGATTGTATTTTGAGAGTGGGAATCTGCAATTGAGTTGTTTCATTTTTTAAAGCAAAAGCCTTACTTGACGAAATATACTTTAGGATAGTTCTTCCTATCTGAATAGTTATTGATCAAATTTCAACACAAAAAGATATTGATGGATGATAACATCAAATTTTAAAATTTGATACAGCTTCTTCAACTTCCATTATATACATACCATATTTTGTTAAATATACCTGTTTATAATTCATCGAATGATTTTATCGCTGCTAATTAAACGCAGTTTTGGAAAAATTAACTTTTTTCTATCGATCGTCATCAAGTCTTAAAAGTAGATAAAGATTGTGGAAAATGTTCAAATTAATTATGTATGTCACTAAATTGATACCAGTGTCAGAATTAAATGTGTTAGTATGTAAAGCCTTTTCTGGAGGATCGACTTTTTACCTACCTCTCCAACAATATTTATCTCCATGAAATAATTTTAGTTTTTGCATCTTAGAATACTGTATAATCAATTGTTGCGTGCGAAACAAGAAGCTGTCTTCTTTATATTCTGCATAGATTGACAAATACAGAAACGATGCTGACTAAAATCTCACTATACAAATACGCTTTTCTCTCACACGCTTCGAGGTCATAAAAATCGATTCTGTAGGCAGTAGTAGAACAAAGAACCCTTGTGACTATGTTCTTGTAAACGATTTTAGAAGAAAAACGATAAAGAATTGAAATTGCATTTTAGTCTATTTGATTATCAAAACTCGTTTTTAATATAAATCGTTCGGATTTATGGCTTGGCATTTCAATTCAGTGATTCGAAGCGATTCGAGCAATTATTCGAATCAGTCGTAAATCGGTCTTAATAATAAAAGCTGAAAAGGAAATGGATTCCTTGTCTTTCTATTCAAAATGAAGTACCCATGATTCCAGGATAATGTTTGCAAATACGTGTTTATTTTTGTTCAATAAGTTTAAAATTTTAATCGAGTCTTGAACATTTTAACGTAACCCTGTTTAACAACTGCTGCCAAAATGAAGACGAATACTCTTCATTGCTTCAAACAAGAAGTCGAATAAAAATATTTTGACTGGCCAAATAATATTGATCAGCTAGTGTGATTAATCAGTCACTGATATCGACAAAAAATTCCTTTAGTTTTGAAGACTCGTGTGTTTGACGCGGAAGGACTGCTTGACCCCGAGGGACATAGGTGGAGAAAAGTTGTTTCAAACTAACCCTTCCCAATGAGATTTTGTTGGTCAAGCAAAGCCACTGGAAGGCACGATCCATCATTGACCAATGCTTGGCAAAACATGGATATCCAAAGTTTCCTGATTATGTTCAGTCAAATTTCATTTGTTCGCGTAACTCACATTGCGATGAGTTTTCTGTATAGGCTTTTCCATCCAATTTAACGATTTTCTGTTACGCTCTGCAGTAAGCCAGCGAAAACCAATTTTGATGGCGACGATAGAACCTGCGGTATAGTAGAGTCCTGGTTGCTAATAAATTCTCCCAACTAGATTTCATTCTAAGATATCTCTTGAAAACGATGAGACAGGTTTATTTTGTTACGAAATCACGCACAAGGATAAAAAGCGACTCATGAAAGATGGGAAAACCTCAATTTAAGTTCAAAACATTTCACTAAATGCGTCTTCATCTATACCATTTAACAGACGGCAAAATGTGTTAGGGGCTACACTGTAACAAAAGTACAGTTTATTTACTAGTCATTTGCAGTAATTGCATATTTCCAAAGTTAAAAAAATCGCAAACGCAAAAAAGCAGAAATTTATGCCAATTATGGGCTGTTAATAGACCGCATTATCCATCAAGACCCCATTTGACTAAAAAATTCAATTTTGATTTTTTTTTTAATACCGCCAAGTAAAATTACTGTGAAACCCAGTGATTTGGTTCCATTTTTGTTACAGTGTATAATTCATCTTCATCACGTAAGAACAGCGAAATAATGTTCATCTTTAGATTTTAAATAAAGGGACGGTTTTTAACGACAACTTGAAGGGACAATACAACCCCATTCCCAAAATATACTACACTGCCTCAATTCTGAATCGTAATATACGTCGCAATATACAATAATAATATATAGGTCGTAATATACAGTATATATTACAGTGTATAGTGTAAAACGAAAATTTATTTCGGTTTCACATCTTCAATTATGTAGTCGTAGGTTACAAGCATGCTAACTGCGAGAGTTACTTTACCCTCCTCGCTTGTTCCTCGTGGGTTGCTTTTGCAAGCAAAACTAATTTCTCTGTCAATCTGGAAAGTCAATGTAGATTCCTTGACTATGAGTATACCACAGTATTCAGACTTTTTTGAGGGGGGGGGGGGGTATGTCAAACAGGGTTGTCCCAAACGAATCGAATACATTCGAAAATGTTTGTTGTATTATTGCGTAAATAGGTGTAAATTCAGCAGATAATCCAGTTGATCCAGATTGATATTGTTTCACGAATCCACAAAGATTGTCAACCATACTCATGGTTTTCTAGATTTTCTAATTTATTTTTCTACTAAATAAGTTGTAATGTTGTTTGTCATCAAAAATAAGGCTGGATTTAGAATGTATTCGATATTTTATATTCGGAATAAAAGTTTCAGAATGTATTCGAAATAATGAAACATTCCGATATGGCCATTCCCGCAGTGACAAGCATCTCGTAGCAATTTTTTAATGGGGTTTATTACCAATACGGCGACACTTAAGCAATTGCGAAAAAATTTTGTGAGTCATCATTACTGTTTCCCGAATACGCCCTGGGAATACAGTGATTTCACTTATTTGACTTGTTTTGAAGTTTTCTTGTCACTGATAGTGGTTGAAATTTTTTCTGTGTACAAAATATGTACAATTAGGTTAAAAAATCAATAAGATTGCATTTGAAACACCAACAACTTATTTGTATGTGTGTGCGCCTTTCTATGTGTATGTTTTAGGCTTTACTCGGTAGGTATAAATGATGTGTAGTGGGCAGTGGGTTCTTGAGAAGCTGACTAGTACATAATACTAGGGGCTTATGGCAAAATAGCAAAATAAACAAAGAAAAGTTTCATTTTTTATTTAATCAATTACTTTCAGTCCTTTTTCATTTGTTTGGTGATTTATTCGGCTGTTTATACTATCAAAAAATGCTTAACCATCGCATCACCTACAACCAACCATTCTTTGCAAATTGATTAATATTTTCCTCACATACTTATGACACATATTTCAACTCAGTCGAATCCCAACCCATCCAGGTCGGGAAAATATTGCATGAACATACTTTTGTTAAGCTCGATTCACTGATGGATCATGCTTGACAAAATAAAATTTCTGATTATCATATGCCGAACATCTCATCTTTTCTCAATTCATGACATGCATCAAGTAGCGCGGAAAATGACAGGTTTTGTTGTTCATAGACCCAACATGGCACATGTTTTATGACGTCATCATACAAGAGCTCTTGCTTGTAAAATGGAAAACTATATACACACGACCTTTTATATGTGAAGTCGCTCAAGTTTGAAAATACCAAGCTGTGGACGTGCGATAAAGGAAATAGAAACGTAGGGTCGCTACGTTAACTTTCGTTCATTATCCCCAGTTGAGATCATCGAGCGGTTAATCGATCACTTATAATGGACAAAACAAAATAGGCCTACGTGATCGAGAATACACACAAATGTTAGCATTTGTAATATCACGAAAACTTCGTGTTTTGTCATTGCTATCCAGAATGCTCAATGTATTGTTAGGCAAAAATGCAATCGGTTATCAAGTGTATTGAAAAAAAATGTACATAAAATAAAATTGATGGGATGAAATGTCTACGTCCTCAAATCTTCAATATAAAAGTAATCCAGGAATATAATAATACCTATCGGACCCTTATGTTGGTGTGACCAATTGGAGATCTTAGCTCCTAAACTAGGTCAGGTATTACTAGGTAACTTAGTTTCACTTTCAAAACGAGGTTGTACCTAGATTAAAAACCAGGTGAACTAGATTATTGTAGGCTGTATTTATAGCATTTTTAATAGATTCGAAGGTTAAAATCTACAAATAATCTATTGAAATCATTTTCATAATGAAAATATGGTTTACCCAGATTTGTATACTAGCTAGTTTTTTCAACCAGGTGAATATACCTGGTATAACTATTTTACCCAGTAAATATATAATCTAGGTAAACGTACTTTGAAAATAAACTCGGTGTTCTTGGTAAACTAGGTCCTTTTACCATTTGTTTACTGTGGTCTTAGGGCGATTCAGTAAATGAAATGAGATAATTCAAAACAGAATACTAAACACTAAGACACTCTAAAATGCAGTAAAATTGTTGCCTTTTGGCAGTAAATTTACTTCTAAAATGATAATGTAATTATACTTTATAATAGAATATGTCTGCTAATTTTGGCTGTTGATGTTGCACCGCCGAGGTCTGGTCCATCAACAGCCCATAATTAGCATACAATTAGCATTTATGTCATTTAAAAGCAAATTCACTGTACTTTTGCCACAATAGATATTTCTTGTCCGATCTTGAAATGAATCGAAGGCACTCATAGTTAAGGGAATTTTATCGTCGAAAAATAATTGAAACTAGATCTTGTAGCTTTTATGCTAGAGCCATCTATCATAATAATGAATAATAATAATAATGAAAACGTAGAATTTCAATACGACTTTCGCTCTAGCGAAAGCCTTAATTACAAATTTTTAGTGTTTGAATGTTAGGGAGGATGTTTTGTATTCAAATATCACACGGTACATAGTTTTATCAAACCTATAATCATTTTAAGCGAGGCACATGTTAACTTGTGGTTGTTATCTGCGAATGTGTGTCATGAAATGGGTCACAGTTTACCACATACATTTGTTCTACCTCTCACCATGTCCCACAAATTTATTCCTCGGAAATATCGTTCAACCCCAGGGAAATTATGCAAGAAAAGGTTGCACGAAAACTTCGAAAGGTCAACTGTCGAGCATAAATAATATTACCCGGCGTTTTACAATTCCCGCATTGACGTAAAATTACACAGAAGAGCGGATATTTTTAGTACGCGGCTCAATGATATGTATCTTCAAGGTGTATGTTACGTCATAATTGTCGTGCACTTGACATGACATATGGGGGTCATGATGTAAAGGGAGTTTCCCTTGAGACTTGATTTAAAGGCAGTGATGTCTTTTGAATTAGAGAAATAGTTTTATGTACGTGATAAGTTTTTGGGTTATGTAATTTGTCGCGTTCGTTCTCAAGTGGCTTCGTATATATGACCTTGCTCAGGGTGCTCTATTCAAATGAGTGAATCCGATAATAGTGAAGTTTTGCTAACCTGGAGCGAAATGTATTTTTTGTTGATTGCAATCACCTGATGGATCACAACGCCGATTTGTCTGTTGTATTATAGAGGTATTCGGCAAAGGACTTATTGGCCTAATCTAGAAAATCATTTATATCCATTTCTGAATGAATTTGCAAATAACTTTTGCAAGGATGCATGCTCATACAATGCAGTCAGTGACACAGGAACTTAAATAACATATATATTTTATATCAAGGCCGAAAACAGTACTTAAAAAGCGCTCAACGGCCACTCAAATGGCAAAGAGTTACAAAAAGATAAAGTGGCAGCAACTGCACACTAAGAGGAAAACATCCTATAAAGATCTAGATCACCATGATAAAGTGCAGTGAATGGTATCTGCCCTTGGCGATGGTAAAAACTTTTACCACTTCTTTGTTTCCTTTTAGTCGCATCTTACGACACACAGGGAATGCGCACCAGTAATTTATACACCGGTAGAAAATAAATTTATTAATTCTTTTTATATTTTTATATATCGATTGATATTTTGGTAAGGGGGTGTCAAACTTGTCAAAAGCATTATTTGGTGTAATTTGATAAAAAAAAATATCAAGTCTAGATCGCAGCATTATCTTAAGAATCGGAAATTTTGCAATATTACATAGGGTCCGACATATGTAAGAGTTTCACTTAATCATAAAACCGCACATTTTTTTACAAGTATAAGCCACCTACGAATCATGCCGCTGCTGTATAACATCGGTATTGTGTACACCGTAACAAAAATGCAGTATTTTTAAAGTAATTTGACTTTATGATAATGAAACATTGACTTTTAGCTGCCTTTTAATGTTAACTATAGGATGTTAATGGAACGCATCGCCGAGGTGCCTTCCATCAACAACCCATAATTAGCATAAACCTCATCAACAAGGCGATTTCGCATTTGAGAATATAAAATTACTACAAATTAACTGTAAATTTACGGCACTTTTGTCACAGTGTAGTGAAGTAAATAACGCCAAAAAAGGCAAAAATAGAATTTTTGGATTAGAAATAAATGAATATTCTCGGCAATCGAAGATGTTTATATAGTTACATTTTACCGTGTGCCGAAGACGAGATAATTCATTTTATTTATGTTCTAAATTCTCAGTTAAATGACCAACTGTACAGACTCATGAGCGACCTTTTATCTGTTACCCATCTGTGACTCAGCCTCTCCAAATATATTTATTTTTTTCTGCAAACTCCTAAATCAGACATTTCATTTTGTTATGCATGAGCTACCGTTAGGGCTCGGCAAAAATGAATCATTTGGAATTCGAATCTGATTCGCATAATTTTATTCAATAATTGACGCTAATTTCGTATTATTGGCAAATGGTACTTTGTTACCTTTAATATTATTACAGTCATCAAAATATCAAAATCTTCAGTATTTGAAAATTCTAATTCCTCTTATCTCTTCCCAGTAAGAAAAAAATTAATGAAAAGTCTTCTGCTCAAGACAATATTATTTTAGATTGGGTTGGACTAGGGCTGGGCAAAACCGAATCATCTGGAAATAGAATCTGATTCCAATATTTTTTCGAATCGGATCGAATCATAAATTTCATGTAAATACCAGATATCTCATTATTACTATTACAACTTGTCTCCAATGCCGTGAAAAATTAATTTTCAGAGTTTATAATGTATTTTCAATTCACACTCCATGTCTCCGTTGCCCATACTTTATAAAACGCGTTTCGTTAGTTCGGCCATTAAAATTGTGGGTGAAAGCTTTTTTATAATGAAAAAAATATTTTAGCTTTTTATATTAAAGCTCTAACAATTGTTTGTTTGTTCAGATTCGCAAGCTTGAACGCAAAACCATCACCGAGAATCCCAGCCTTATATCAGATAATCTATGTGTTGCGATGGTTTCAACTTTGTTCTGCTGTTTTCCATTGGGTCTTGTAGCACTCTACTACACATGGAAGGTAAATATATTATATAATAATCAAGGTTTATGAAAATATATATTCAGTCATATTATTTATATGGCATTTATATTTATTTAATAATTCGAAGGTTTTTTTATCAGTTTGGCAATTTCATGGGCATAATTTTTTTTTGATAATTTTCCGATCGCCTTAAACTACCAAAAACTTAAGAGGAGCCTAGCCCTCGTCTTCAGTTTCACGATTAGGTACTATTGTGACGTACGTGTATATGTGGCGGAGCAAAACTGAATCATTTACAATTCGGGAATCGAATAATTTTCTCGAATCACGATATAAATAAGCAAAGGCCTTTCTTTATCAGTGTAATTTCCCACTTATTAGCAAAATCCGAGAACAAACGATGTGATTTGCAGCTGCGCAGTCACTAACAACGGTATAAACAAATTTGGAAAGGTAATGTTTTGTGAAAATACAGGAAAAATTTGAACTGACTTTGAGCAGGAATTGTTCTTGCGACCAATTCACGTGTTTTAAATCACCAAATTGAATTACCCAGCTACTCAAGTAAAAACTTGAAATTACTTCGAAATTTGAAAATAAAAACAATATTTAGTTTCGGTAATATTGGTAGTGAAAGAATCCGCTTTACATATAGATGATAATATGGGTTGCCCATCCACAAAACAAAAATTTTGTAACTGCTGGGTTACGGTATCGTAATCAAAAGTCCGTGCAGTGCAGCTATTCTAGTTTAATTTACTGGGAATTTTTAGAGTGCACTAATGCAAATTAATTGAAATGACAATATGCCGAATATAGTTCGGTGTCACTAAAACTCAATACTTTCGTCTTATTTTAATATTTTTGATTATCTTAATATTCAATTATGCTAATTAAATTTTCAGGTTCAAAAGTCCCTGTCAGAAGGCAAGGTGGACGAAGCAAGATTATATTCATTAAAAGGGAGAAAATTCGCTAATACTGGTATCATGATGGGAATTACTGGCCTAGCTCTTGTCGTTTTGGTCTTGATTGTGAAAGACAATGTACCTTATTCTTCACTAGAATATGACTATTATTTACCTGACTATGTTGGTGTGTGACACCGTAACCTAGACAAAAATGTCAAAAAATGAAGTTGATTTTTAAGCTATTTAAGATGATCGAGCCAAGCTTTATACAAATTGCCGTGCACAAAAGTTTAATCGAATACTCCAAGTGGTAGCTGACGCTGTCCTCGCCAATTTATTTACTAGGAGAGAAGAAGGCAAACTATGGTAAAATATCAATGGCCGTATGACGGAATTCTTAGAATAAAACTGTGATGGCAATTCGGTCAACAGGCATATATGTGATATGTGGTTTGCTTGAATCGGGATCAAAGACCTATATTATAGAGAATATACGAGACGTTTGGACTGTATTTTATTCTTACAACTACTCATTTGAGTGGATGGCCCTGGAAAAGGCTCTATAGTGAGAAACCACCCATGGGTTACTACCCTTTCGTCAATCATATTTAGCTCAATTTTATCAGATTGACCAGACAATCAAGATCCCATGTGAATGATAATAAAATGTAGTAACTGGAAATCATCTCTATAAGTTATTTGAAAAGAAAAGTTCATCAAGTTTAATTGAGTTTTGGTTTCGCATTAGGGAAAAGGAAACTACCTTCCTGATTTAAAAAGAACGACCCATACATTCACACACTGTCAAGATATTCGTGTTGTTAAATAATATTTAAAGCTACTATATCTTAAGATTTTTTTGAGACACGAAACTACATCTTACATAATTCGAAAATTATAACCGGATAAAAATGTAGGTCTTTCTATGATGTATGGCGCTGCAAGTGCAAAATATACTGGTAATACAATATGCTTTCCTTATCGCGTTGATCTGCATGGCTTGAAAACTCGCGTTAATAGACATCTATTAGGAATGGGGGTACCTTAGTTTCTGCATTCCATGTAGCCCTTTCTACTTTTGTGGCTTCAGGAAAATTTTCAAGTATGATTTGTCTCCTGTAGCCTTGCTCTAAGCAAATTAAAAAAAAAATACACGGCGATTTTGTTTCTGATATTCAGGTAATACAATTAAGTTGAAGATTTATATTTTGAAATCGAATGTTTTATTGATTTAACTTGAAATTGGAGGCGCATTTAATGCAATTAAATTAAAATCTAACATTGTTGTTTTTGTGTATCTGAAGGCCAACAGTCTCAAAATTTTTAAAATCAACAATTTTGCTTTTCGACAACATTTTAAACCAAACGGGAATTAGTGGCATCTGTGGCACATACTTAACAAAAGAGGTTTTGTTTGTTGTTTCTACTCATACTTACCAAATCCAGATCCGACTAGAAATTTCTGAATGGGATCTAAACAAATTCAGCTAATCGGACTTTTGTATTTTGTTTACAAAGTTGTGCACGTACAGCTTATCAAGTGATTGCCACCAGGGAATCGGGGATACTTATAATTTGTATGATTATGTTAATCACGTTGCACAACCAGTAAAAACATTAGGGATTTGATTCATATTGACTGGAAAAAATCCAGCGTGTTTTAAAAATATGGACTAGAGTGTGTGTAAGACAATATTTAACACTCGCAGGTAACATGCTATCCTATAAAAATGTGGTTACTTCGTAATGTTTGGGTTTGGCTTTATAATTTGGGAAAATAAAACGCAAAATTTTTCTTGACAGAAAACAAAAAGGCGGGGAATATTAGCAGCAAGAATAAAATTTCAATAAACATAGTTGGAGTTGGGAGTGATGATTATATGAGAGAGGTCTGCTGTACGCCTCGCCGATGCACGATGCTTCACGTAAGCACTGATTACGGCTTCCTTCGCCAACCATGTCCATGCGCAGTAAAAATTAGAAATATGATAATACGAAAACTTTTACCCCGATTCGAAAATGAAACAGGCACTAGAGGCCGTGGTTCGCCATATGTTTAAACCGTATTCTCGGGTTTCCTCTCCCGGAGGATAAAAATGAAATCTTATCCCTAAGTAGAAAGGACAGGAGAATGTTCATATTGCCTCATGATCACGATAGTTTGGAGACGAGATTGGTGATTTTAAGCAAGCCATTTGAAATCTAATGCCAAAATTATCTTCCAAATTGTCAACAATCATTTTAACCTCCTGCCCGATATATTAAAATTTTTGTTGTTTTGATTTTAAATTTACTTGGTTTTGGAATTAAGCTTTACAATTTTAGCAAGTACATTTGACAAAATTTCCGGAGAAACTGTGCATCGATATATATTAGATACAAAAGATACATTTCAATTAAAACGAATCAGGCATCAAAAACATGTTTTAAAATAACTTATTTGATTTAAACATGTTTACAAACAAATCCCCGTAAAATATTGTTGCCATTGCGCTAGATATGCATATCATACAAAATACGCGCGTACATTTTGTATACTAGTATTCGAAATCAAACTTGGCAAAAACTAATTGGTAAATAACTGTTCGATTTTACATCCCTGCATACTGATGATCGCCCGAGCGTGAATTTCTAGTTGAATGAAAAAAAATATCACAGACATTGTTCAGTTATTTCGTTTTTAAAGTGGTAAAATGTCCAGGACGTCTTTCTAATTGAAACGTCGAGTGCAGGCATTCAAGTACTTACAAGCCGTAAATGCCTCTGGTATGAATCAACAGTGTGATTCTTTCACGGTATTAGGGATGGGCAATTCGATTCGGTGATTTTAATCGATTCGAAGCACAATTTATTCGAATCAGTCGTGAATCGTTCATAGGAACATAAACTTGTTAAGTGAACTAGGATTTTCCTTTTTAACGACGAAACGCAATCGATTTCGGTCAAATTTGAGCAAAATCGATTTTATTTCTTCGTTAAAATATGAAAATTGTTTCTCTCAGTGTGAACTGGAAATACACTACGAACTATAAATTTCTTCATTTTTACAATGTGGACAAGTTATAATAGTAAAAATGGGATATTTGTTATTTACAAAAAAATTAGTGATTCGATCCGATTCGAAAAAATTATTCGAATCAGATTCGAATTCCAAGTGATTCGGTTTTGCCCATCCCTATACGGTATATCTACAATGTAAAATATGAATAAAATCAACCACCCACACTCAATCAAAAAATTTGCTTTTGTCAAGCATGATTCACTTACTCGTACTCAACAAAAATCGTTTTGAAAAAAAATTGGAAAAATCTGTTCTACTTATAACCATGTTAACGTCAAATAAAAATTGCCTTGTCCTCGTATTTCAGACTTCTGAAAACAAACTTAAAAACTAGATTATTAAAGGCAGGCAGGTAGGGTTGGGCAAATTAATTCGGTGATTCGAAGCACAAATTATTCGAATCAATCGCAATTCGGTCAGACCCCAATCATAAATTTTATTTTCTCAAAGGCATCCTTTCTTTACGCAAAATTTTATCGCGGAAACATGATAAATCCACTTTGTTTCACAAGTTTATGTTCGAATCAATAATTCGAATGATCTGTGCTTCGAATCGCCAAGACCTAAATATGGTTTATGTAATACTACAACCTGTGTTTCTACAATTAAAAGTTCTTTGTTGGAAATGATTGACCGATAATAAATTTTATTTACAATATTTATTGAAATAAATGAATCTTGATTATTTTGATTAACGATTTTGGGTTGAAGAATCGATAGATGGTTTCCCTGCGGGTTTGCGAAGCTGAATACTAATAACGTATTGCGACAGCTGGCTCGGTGGAATGAATGGCAGCTTGAGCTTTATGGCTGAATTGCCCTGCGCTGGGTTGCTGTATCAGGGCTTTGTTTTTTTTAAACACGCGTGGCGAGACCCGCACGGTTATTAATTCCTTATAGTGCACAGAGCTCGAAATCTTCTCAAACGACAAAAATATCCTCTAAAACTGCCTCCTTTCTAACAGCCGACCAAACATTTGCTCTGCGCTGGGAGCAAAATCCAATGCTTTCTTATGGCGGTCGGCCGTTTGAGAATTCCTCGGACCGGCCGATTAACCCTTATAATCAGCCGGCTTCCCGAAACCATGCTCAAAACCAAATTATATAATTGAAATTTCAATATTGTGGTAAGTCTGCGAACTGGATATTTAATAACAGTCAGAAATGATATTTTGTCAAGTATGAGCCACAGATGGACGATAAGACGCCGTCCATCAGGGAGAAATACTTGACAAAAGATCTTTTGGCAAAATAAAATGTTTCCGACTGGGATCATATCAACGAACACAGGCCTCTTGTACCAGACCTTAAACTTTGATTAGTTTGATCACTGAATATTTTACAATTCGTCCCAATGCAGGCTTTGCTTTCAGCAGGCAAGTATCCAGGATTTTTTGCAGGGGGACGGGGCACAAACTATTCACGAATTCCTGAACCTGACCAATGTTACTTTTTCTCAAATCGTGATATGTCTCAAACAGCAGAGCATAATTGCAATCAATTGTGAAATAATATTGTTGTTTTGATCTATTCGTTAATCGTGCACTAATAATTATTGAATTTTAAATGAAATTAAATGAATTTTTTAAATGAAAAAATTCATCTCGAATATTTCATTTAACAGTTTAACCCCATCTCCCGTTTACATTTTAATTAATCAATATGTCCCAAAGTGACTATCCGCTTTAATTTGCCCTTATGAAAACAATGTCACTATTACAATAAACCATAATTTCGATAAGTCATCCAGACAAAAAGTGTACAATTTTAGATGCAAGTAATTGTCGCCGTACTATTTTCGTCATTTCATGTCATGCATTAGCCACGCAAAGTCTTCCCACTTTTGAAGATATTGATATGCAAGTGCAATTTCAAAAATGACATTGCGCGTGCTTGTGATTTTGATGAAATTTTCTTTTCTTTTAGAACCTTGTCGTGTTTGGCATCATATTGAATGTATTCATATCGGCAAACTAATCATATATTAAATTAGAAACCAAAATCCGATCGTTTTCATTCTAATCAACCAGGTCTACATTCATATGTAAAATGTTCGAAGGCAATCTTGTGACCTATATGGGACTACAGTGAAATAATCTCAATGCATCGATATGCAATATCAGTTTAATTTAAGCCCCTCCTCAAATGATTGCGTATATGTGATTAAATCACGGTTACATCATGACACCCCGAGAATCGTCTATGGTCTAGTGTTGGTAATTCTAGGTAAAAGAACCTAGTTTATTCCTTTTATTTAAAAAATTTACCTAGTTTATTACCGTGTTTTCTGTTTGATATTTTACCTGGTAAATAATAAGCTATAACAGTTAAATTTACCAATTTCTCAACTAGGTATCTGGTTAAAAACACTAAGTACACAGTAAAAAATAGGGAGATTTTATTTTCATAAAAAAGCTTTCAAAATAGAATATTTTAACCTGAAAATCTATTAAAAGTACCTTAAATGCAGAGGAACAACAATTACCTAGTTTACCTGGTTTTTAATCCAGGTACTACATAGTTTTGTGGTAATTTCGTTTTACTTTACCCAGTCTAAGAAATAATTAGGTTGCCATCACCACTGTGGTCGGTCCCAGTGCTAGCGATTATATTAGAAGTTTACTGTAACAAAATATGCAACAAATTCACTGGTCTTTGACTTTAATTTTACTTGGCGGTATTGAAAAAAAAAATTAAAAATTGACCTTTTTGGCCAAACCGCGAAGGGGAGGTACATCAACAGCCCATATTTGGCATAAACCCGATCAATATGGCGTTTTTGTAACTTTTTGTAACTTTGGAAATATGAAATTACTGCGAATGACCAGTAAATTTACTGTACTTTTGTTACAGTACAATGAACAGATATGAATACATGTTCGACCAAACCAGTGGCACATTTCAAAACTAGTTTTGCACTAAACCTATCTCTATTACACACAAATTGTTGTAAGAAATTTGTAAATTATTGATTATGATGACACAAAAATAACATAGTTATAAAAGTTAGTTATTAGTTATTAAAACTTTATTTAAAAACTTGCAAAGGCGCAATGCGCAATTCAATCTAGTTGATTCTTTAAAACGCTTTTACTCCACTACGCCGTATGGTCTTGATTGATATTACAATACACGCTTGAGTAAGATAGAGCGTTTTTATTTTCAAAAATGAAAAATTAAGCAAGTGAAGCAAGCGTATATCGGGACTTTCATCCCATTATGGTTATGTCTCACAAAGAATGGAGTTCAGACCCCCCCTCCCCTTATACGGCTTTGCCGAATCTCATTCTATGTCAAAAATGTCAAAATGTAATGCAGAGTTTAACAAGAAGCCATTTTCTAATTGAAATGTTGAACATTTGTGAAATATAAGTGGAATCATGACATAAAATGTTTGCTCAGTTGCACCGTGCTTTGCACACTTCACATGCTCTTAATGATTTAGACACCTGTTGCAAAATTAAAAATTTCATTCAGGCAAGACATTAGGGATATGAATATTGCAAAAAACTATATTTGCAAAATTTACGGAAAAACTTCTTGGTAAAACAAATTTATGTCAAAAAACTGAATCATTTCACATAAAGACAAAATATTAAATATCATATTATATCAGGAAAGTTTTTCGAATTAAAATTCCCAATTTAACACGGACTAACTAATGTGTAGGAAGAATTTCAAATATCAGTTCCAATTAATTAATAAAAATAGCTAAGTTGGTTATTCAAAATTCGATTAAACAAATTCAAAAGGGAAAATATACTTTTAGAACGGGTTATTTTCTACTAAACTCTTTCACATTTTAGATATTTGGGCAATGGGACAATTGTCTCATTAGAAATATAGCTTGTATTGGTACAAGTACACAATAACCAAATCAAAACTACGACACGTTTTTAATTTGTCCAAACGCAGTTCATGCCCCATTGAGCAAAAAAATACGTTGCCCTTGTGCACCTTCTTGCGTCTATGTCGATCTCTTGGCTATTGAGTGAATCTTTATCACAAAAACCTCTTTAAATATTTGAGTCGTAGATATTTACTCCATCTCAGAGTTGAAGTATATTGCACATATAGTATTGTAGTTTATTGTAAGCTTATACATATTTTTAAACTAATATAATCTTCTTCATAACGACATGTCGGTTCTCATCGGATAAATCCTGCAAAATATTAGAATATTAGAAAAGTTTTTAAATTAGAGAGAAATAGTGAACTTCTTAAACAACAAATGCAATAGACAATGTTTAGAATAATGCTTCAAAACAAAATGGTCTAAAGACTCATCCGCTCGAGAGTCAGGGTGATCCAGTCGAGTAAGTGGCTATAAAAAAGTCATGTTTGTCATCGAGATATGGTTTTTTCAAAAAAATGGCTTTTTATTGGCCCTTTCCTAATATTATTCATCGGCAAACTTACATACGGTACAAAGCATGACAATATAGAATCACTATTTAAGAATTATTTGTTTACCAAAATATGACCTCTGAAAATCCAAATGCCTCGTCAGTTTTCGAATATATCTCAAAGCGTAAAAGCAAAACGCAGCTTAATCGTTTTACGGAGTAAAATTTGTCATATATCATGAATTTATTTCGTGTAGGACAAAAATGGTTCTGTACGTTGTTTAACTTTATTGATAAGTAGCGTTTATGACTTAGAATAAAAGGTGAGCTAACACGCCGGCCAATAGTCCAATAATGAGCTTCAATCGACCTTTTAAAATATATACCAATGTTGGCTACTATGTGTAATACTCACTTTATCATCAGGAATCAGTGTTGACCTTCTTTTTCTGCGAGCTTTACCGGCTAATGTTAATGTTGGTCTATCGCGATCTTTGTTTCTTTTGTCTTCGCATGTAGGTTCACAATTTTCCAGGCAAACTCTTACCCTATCAAGATATATACACAGCATATACATTCCAAAATATTGATGAATAAAGCCATTTAGGTACGGGCTTTGGAATAGTTCTGACGTATTTCCTACGTGTCGTTAGGCGACTGTTTTGTAGCTTTTAGTTTATCTTACCAAGATAATATTTAGTCACAGTTAGACCGGACCTCGATGGCACCAATACAATAATAATTATGTTTTGCAAGCAACTAAGCCATATCTGAAATTAGAAGGCCAAATTTCAGTTGTTTACGTATATAAATTAAGTAGGCTACTATATTATATTATTACCAAGAAGGGAATTCATTTATCAGTTCTTCTCCCCACACTACGATTTTTTTCCCTTTATTAATTATGAGCAAAAGATGAACCGTGTATCGTCTTTGACGCGATTCTACATTGGTTTATATTTAACGAAGAGCGGTTTGGCAAAATTAACTTGAAGCTTTGGGAGAATTTTTACCTGCATTGTAAATATACTTCACTTGATTCCTTGTCTTTATATTTCCAATCAAATATCCTGAGAGCCCATCTGGCTTGTTTTCCAACACCATTTAAAATAACAGTAGTAAAAATAGGATTGGTGGTACATCTGTGAAAATGTAAAAGACATTATATGACTTGATTATGCTGCAGGCTACCTATCGAGAAATAAGATGAGAAAATGGGACCGAAACATATTTTTTCTGAGGGAACAAATAATCTAAAACATACTTGGGTACTGATATGACAAATTTGCACACACTTTTGTCGTGTTTTTAGATATAATTTGAATAGCGTTGTCGATTTTTGCAGAAAATATTTTTAATTAAAATATTATTTTATTGAGGCTGGAGCCTCAAAGGGTTGTATGGTCAATCCTAGATACAGTTTCTGCACCAAATATTACGACCAAGATTATGGTTATTAATTTTTTGGCTAAAATTATTTTTTTTCAAAAAATGTAAAACATTTATTCAGTGGACGTCTTTTTCACGCCCCTAAGTACTCTGTAGGCAAAACTCAGGCAACCCAAGCATGGGTTTAAACATTTATACCGATATTGTAGTTTTTGGGAGCACAGCTTTGTGGAAGAACAATCTCTATCCCCGTTATTCAACCTTTGATTTTTACAATTACATGAAATTTTAATGTTTTACCCATCATTAATAAGCTCGTGCACAACATTTCTCTGCTCAGTTGTATCAGCCACCCAGCATTTCTCAGCCAGTATCGCCATACTTTCATATCCAGATAATCCGATTGAAAGTAAATCGACTGATAGATACAAGATTTCACCTAAATTCGAAAAAATACTTTATTTAATTAAATTATTCGCTGTATGAAGAATGCGATAAAATCGCCGTTTTTGGCCGTATTTTTACATTGTGATGTAGAAATTAAATTAAAAAAATCGATTTACTTGGGTTAATTATAGGCTGTTGATGGAATGCGCCGTTAGAGGCGCGGTCCATCAACACCCTATATTTGGTATTTATTTATTCGTTATTTTCTACGAATATATGTTTATAAACCTCCAATTGATTTTCATGAGATACGGCGTTTGCGTACATTAATAGTAAATTTCACTATAATTAGGCATCATCTTGCAAGTTAAAAGGAAAAAAAGAAACGAAATAAATACATTAAACTGAATAATCGTACCTTGTGCAATTTTTGGACTTGTTCTATATCTATGACTGGGTAGAAAAGTATCATCTCGATATATAAACATCTCTGCATTCACTGCTTCTGTAACTTTACGCTCACTTATTGTTCTGAAAATTAAAGAAAATAATTTCGCATATAACTGAACTTCCATGGGAACTTCATGGGTTGGGAATAGGCAGGTTAGAGGAAGGTCATTTGGGGATGCGAGGTTAGCGGGCGGTGGGCTGGGGGTGGGCAGTTTGGATATAGGCAGGCCAGGTTGAGTTGGTGGGCTTTGATAGGCAGGTCAGGGCTTTGGGGATAGGCAGGTTAGATGGAGGTGGGTTGGAGGTGGGCAGATCAAGTGCGGTGGGTTGGGGAATGGAAGTTCATGTCGTGGGTGGTGGGCTGGGGATAGAGGTAGTTCAGAGTCTAATTTGACCAAAATCGATTTCATTGAACGATGAAAACGTGAGTCTATTTTGGTCTATTTTCCTATTAACGATCCACGATTGATTCGAATATATTGTGCTTCGAATCGATTCGAATCACCGAATCGAATTGCCCAGCCCTATATAACATGCTAATGTCATATTTTACCTTACGGTTGGCATAATTCCGAACCCAAGTCCTATTGTTGAGTTTACTTGTTTATTGTAAACACATGTTATGTCAACAATAACAACAGTGGAGTCAACAAAACTATCGGATAGTCGCCAGAGAACTTGATTCCGGATAATCAATTTGTCTTTATCAGTCTGAAAAAATGGAAAACAAAAATATTTTAAATTTTAAATAAATAGATTTCGAATTTTTATAAAAACTCATCTCTAACGATCTCACAACTATAGTTGTTACTTTCGGATCAATCATTAGAATATTAGAAACGGATATTGAATGATTGTATTTGGAATGGAGTCGTTTCGATTCTAAATCATTTTTTAAACTAACAAGAAATTTTTTTCATAATATTTAAAAAAAAATTGAAATATTCACAACAAGTTTCTTGACTGAAAACATTATTGGATCATATCGGTAAACAGGAATGTATCGATATGTGTTTGAATCGATTTGGATCTTGAATCTAAAATAACCCTTTACAACACTCACATGCAACACAACAAATATAAAATTCATTTTTTGGTAATTTCAAAATTTTTGATCTATCGGATTATATTGAGCATTTTTTTTCCAATATCTGTGCAAAACAGTTGATACTCAAATACATCAGTAAAAGATGAGAGTTAGGCATGATTCACAAATGTATCGATCCATTTGTGACTCATGCTCAACGACATTGTGTACTCAAATGCCCTCATGTTGAGTAACAAACCTGGAGTTCTGATCCGCAACTTTTATCAATAGGTTGAGGAAGAGCAAGTACAAACATAGATCCCCGTATTTCTGCAAAACAATCTTTTGATTCAGCTTTCTTGAATTGAATTAACGTTGGGTCAGATATAAGTCCATCATCTCTGACTATTCCTTCATCAAATGATATTGATATAAAATTCTCTTCGCATGTTAACTTTGGCTCCGCTGTGAGTGGAAGTAACAAAATTTGA
Organism: Styela plicata; assembly: GCA_963675895.2. NCBI lineage: Eukaryota > Metazoa > Chordata > Ascidiacea > Stolidobranchia > Styelidae > Styela > Styela plicata. Next base: position 5,048,833 of record OZ023151.1, on the reverse strand, counting down.
TATATTAGAAGAATGCATTGAAAAACTTTCGAATATTATTTTGGCACTTTCAGGGATTTTGGGGCGAGGGACAGCTGGGATAGCTGTCGCCACCAGCGTGCAATATTTACAAACTTTACTAACGAAAGCCATATTAGAACACATTTCATTTATTTTAATAATATAACAACATTGGTGGTTGGGACATATCGCCTCTTTCAGCAAGTCGCATTTATCTAATGCTTATTTTTTCGAATTAACCTGCTATTTGACTCCGAGGTGTGTTACATATACCTTAAATGCAGTACGGATATTCGCAGAAAAATTGAGAAACGCCTCAAAGCGAAGCAGTGACAATGAATTTCTTCTGCATTTCTTTCATGTGAATATGATATACTTTTAAAAAAGGATCACTTACCGTACAAACAATTGTTTCCAGCAAAACCTTTTGCACATTTGCATTCGTATCCTGTCATAATATGATCATTAACAACACAGATTCCACCATTCATACATGGCATTTGATCACAAGGACACGGACCCAAATCACAGATCTGAGAAAAACAGATACATATTAGTAAGTGTACACTGTGACAAAATTACAGTGAGTTTACTGTTCATTTGGAGTAATTGCATTTTTCAAATGATTGAAATCGCCTTGCTGATGAGATTAATGCCAAATATAGTCTGTTGATGGACCGCACGTAGGCGGTTCGTTTCATCAACAGACCATAATTGGCCAAAAGAGTAAATTTTATAAGTTTTATTTCAACATCAACGAGTAAAATTACTGTCAAAGAGCAGTGGTTTTACTGCAGTTTCGTCACAGTGTTTCGAACTTCAAATAATATATTAAACCTAAGCAACGAAAACCTTTATTGCTTGGGGATACAAATATATTCTTTGTCTAACCACTTGTAAGAATTGAAAATTTCGCAAAGTACAAGTATATGGGACAATAGACAAACAGACATTTATTTAATAAATGACAAGCAAATTGTTGAACTCATTTACAAAGACAACGTGGGTAAATAAAGCTGAAAATATATTCTTACTTGATCCATTTTAGTGGATCTACGCTATGGACATTTCTTCGGCAAGAAAATTATTTATGCTGTGATTTGAAAAATATTTGATTGGAAGTGGTATTCGATATAAACTGAGCAATTCAGAAAAAAAAACGGAAGATCAAAACTGCACATGCGGGCTATCTTAAAAAACAGTTTTTATTTCACTTTACACAATTTTAGACGAAACGTCAGGAAATTACCTCTACTTCCAAATCAGTCCCGGGGCATAGTGATGATCCGGGTAAATCCCCCGTACACATACGCCTCCTTATTCTCTCTCCATTTCTGCAAGAAACAGAACAAAGACTCCAGGCACTCCATACTGCCCAACCAAGTCGACCTTCAAAATAAAATGGATCGCACTTTCAGTTACATTTTCGAGACATACCGAATAACACGCATACGGCTGTTTGAAGAAACTCATATCAACTTGTCGTGAAGATTTTACGTATATGGTTTAAGCCAAACCGAGTACATCTTAACCAGCGATCGTGAACAAAACAAAAGTTCTGTAGATCAAATATATTATTTTAATGATCTCTATTATTTGAACATCATCATCATCTCACCACCAGAACATGATATAAATACTAATAGAGATATCTTTTCAGTGATCACTGATATTTTTTATAACCACTTCTTGGAGTGGATAACCCTGAGCAATGCCCTGTACTAGCGGCCACTTATAGACGGACAGCGGCTTAGCCTACCCAAATTATTACACCCTGGGTCGAGTGGTGGGTATGAATTATATAAGTCTCACTGCCCTGAGAAACGAAATGTCCCGACAATGCGTGGCTGCTTAACTCCTCGTCACCTACGACTTCTGGAGTCAAAACAGTCATACCATATTACTACGGAGTAAAGTAATATATATTAGACGCCTTACCATTTGAACCAATAAAAGATTGTGTCTGAAAACACTCAGGACCTTCTATTTCGCCTGGTAGACCGAAGTTTTCTTGGAAGCAACATTTGAATTGATTGCATTTATCCCTGAGAATATAAAAAGTGGTCTATCAGATTTCACAATAGGTGGAATTAAAAACAAAAAAAGTTTAAAACGGTTATGATTAGCATATATTTGATATAGCATGTAGTCTGTGCTGTGTCGTAGAATAAAAAGGGAGTTTTTCAGTAAGTCTACTTCTGGTTTGGCGGATCAGTCCATTGGTGACTTACTCATAACAAAGCATGATTGGCTAATATTTTTTCGACAGGGGCACGCTAAAATGTGACAACGCGCGACACACTTGTGGCTCATATGATCGACGTAAACAGACAATAATTCCGAATGCTTAGCACTTTATACGGTGCTTTGGCATAAGTCTTTGGACTACAGTGCAGAAATATCGCATAGAAGTGTACTAGAGTATATTTGTTTACAACCACTCATTTAAGAAGACCATCACACTGAACAAGGCCATGTACCAGCAATGACTTATAGACGAACAGGGTTAGTATTTTTTGGAAGGATAAGATTGGAGATTATTCTTGTCAGATATATTTTGTTTTTGTTAAGCTTGAGTGACCGATGGATCGCGTCGCTGAGGCGCGGTCCCTCTGTGTCTCAATCTTGACAAAATATAATTACTGATTAGCGCTATACTGGTTGTTAAAAAGAACTATATACATACAACTTACGAAAACCAAATAATATTTGCGGCGATTAATTAATTAATTAATTAATCAAATAGTTACCTTGTAACAGTCGCTTGATCACCGCACGGCATTCGCTTTGATGGTTCCTTGTGAATGCATGATTTATATATCCTAGCTTGACCGATGGACACCAACCCTTCTGGCCCGTTGATTCCTGGAAGACAAACAATTGGCATTACTAAGAAAAGCTCTGATCTGGTAGGAATGGTCACCATTTTAACTTGATTTTGTACATAATTATGTGGGCCGGTCGCGCGTTGGCCAACAATTCGCATTTTACGTCGATCTGCTGAAGATCTATGCCCGGAGTACAGCAGTAACATGAACTGTACCAAAAATGAGTGAAAAAATTGTTAGAGGGGAGGTTTTGCTTGGTATGGAAACACCAGGTTACCCTTGCTGAACAATATATTTAAGATATGACATTGTCAATTGAATAATTATGTAAGTAAAGATGTACTTGAATCTTAATACTAATTACTCATTTGAGCGGATCACACAAATCCTATAACCAAGGCCCAATCTAATCAAAAATTTTATTTTGTCAAGCATGAGCCACAAATGGACCGCGTCTCATTGACGCCGTCCATCAGTGACGCATAATTAACAAAAGATATTTCGACAATCTTTTTTTTTATTGGGTTTCCAGTAGCCTCATGTAAACGAACATGACTCCTGTTGTAGAAAAATCATATTACCATATACTTCGGAAATTTGCTTCAAACAATAAACTTCTGTATTGCATTGACGAAATTCTTCTTTTGTGCCGTTACATGTTCCCCTCACTAAATTATCCGGAATACAATATCGACTTCTCATTTGAGTTCCCGCCGGTCCGCAAGATCTACTGCATCTTCCCCAAGGCCCCCAAAAAGACCATTTTCCGTTTTCGATAATTACACCGCTTCGAGGGGCCATTTCTAAAGAGTTGAATATGACATAACGTTAATGCTAGTGTAGTGAATTATCAAAGCATGTACGGCAAAGGGATTAGGCTATATGTAACGCCAAATGGACATTTTGTTATCATGAAACATTTGGTTATGGAGAAAAGTTATAGGCAAACTTCGCCAACCAAAACTTTTTGGGGCTTAAAAATAAAAAGAAGATAGAATTTAATCCGAGGATTCTTATATAGTAAACCCAGACAGGAAATTTCCGCCAACATATATTTGCTTAAGTATGGGTCACTGCTGTATTGCGCCGACGAGGTGCGGTCCATCTGTGGCCCATGTTTGACAAAACTCAATCTCTAATTGAGTATCACTTAATAATATAGCATCCTATCTCCCGGGACGAAGGCCAATTATCCCCAACCAGCATTACTTCAAACTCAAGCCGAAAATGATGCTTTGTTCTATCTGGGTCGGAAATTGATCGAGTCGACAGCATCCAGCTGTGCATTCTTCATATCGATGAAGTCATAAAGCGTCAAATTTTATTAACGAATATCTCCTACTATATGGGTTAAATAAAATTTTGTCAAAGCATCTTTTGTTAGGCATGTGTCACAGATGGATTGCGTGGATGATACGCGCTCCATCTGTGGCACATGCGTGAAAAAATGTAATTTCTCATTTCGCCCTCGTATTCGTTATTTAAATAATTTGATATACCTGGCTTTGAACATTCGCGATCAAAATATTCAATTCCTGTTTCAGAGTTGAACCTTTTAACAAATCGACAATTCTTGTTACATTCTTTCACCCACACAGTTTTAGTTGAATCACTTGTTGCCAGAAAACCTCCTCCCAGTTTGTATTTTGCAACTCCTTGTAATAATTCATCCAATATAATTCCCTGGAAAAGAACTTTTATATAGAAATATTTCGCCAAACAAAAAGGTTTGAGCAAATGATAAAAAATATGTTTAAAAAGGCAAGGAAAAAGGTAGTTTTAACATGATTAAAAGAGTTCGAAAATGATGTATTAAAATGGGGAAAATGTTTAACAAAAGGGGGGAGAGAGTACAAAGAGAGATTAAAAATATGGATATCGGTGTATTATGTGTAATTACATCCCACTCATCAAACATTACTTTCTTTGTATGTATTCTAGCATTGTTCTTTCTTATCCACCAATCAGAAGAACACCAAAATGATATAATATTTTATTTTTAAATAAAACTATTAAAAATCGTCCAATCTGTAATTTCCCAGTGAATAAAGCACTAAATTTAAAATTAAGATAAAATTTGTGGTACTTACAGTACACGAACTAAGATCATTGCAGATCTTCTTGGCTTCTATTTTTGTTTCAAACAAATATTCCATTCCTTTGCTGTCACCACGATGTAATAAAATATTCATCCGCGAACTTGTAAATTTTTTGTACATGCATCCATTTTTACTGGTATCTGAATAAACAATTTAGTTTTAACTTTGGGGATTTTGGGATATAAAAAAAACGTCTCGACTTTAACTTGGTATTTCGTACTCGGATCTTAATTTTATTCTTCTAATTTTTATATGACATTCTTACCTAAATAAGAATTACAAACGATTCAATTTGATAAACGTTTTCGAGAAGAATTTGATCAAACAATGAGTTTGAATCCTAACGGTCATAATATGTGTCAGTTTAATTCTTTGTCTAAATTTCTCAGTTGCTATATACCCAATCAGAAAACTGATGCTCAAGCATATTTTGTTAAGTATAGGCCACTGATGGATCGCGTCGCTGAGGCGCGGTCTGTCTGTGTCTTATACTTGACAAAATAACATTTCTGTTTGGCTACATCATATGTTTATCATTTAATTTATTTTATGTTTATAATTTATTTTGTTCATCATTTAACTTACTTCAATTTTTCAAATTTTTAATTCGATTTATTTCTTTTTTAATCGGATCGAATCGATAATTTTTTATAAATAGTAAAAACTGCTCCGATTTTGCCATTACGATTTGCGTCACTTATATAAAAAAAAAAACAGAAATCTACAGTTACAAAATCACTTATAATGATATAAACAAATTATAAGAATCAATATTTTACTTTCTATTCACACTTGCCGTTGAACAGCAGAAAAAAAAAACCAGGCATAATTCGAAAAATGTCTTAGTTGCATCAGTAAATACTACAAAATATTACACTGTATTCTGAACGGTTTTGTATCTACGGACGATTCCCGACTGATTCAAAGCAACCATGTTTCGATGCGATTCGAATCACCGAATCAAATAGCCAAGCCCTACACACAAGTACTCGATTTCTCAACAACAGAGTTAAAAAAACAAATTGAGTTACTTACTTAAACTATCCGCCAAGTTCAAAGTTGCCAATATCAACAGCACAGCAACACGCATATTACATTTCCCTGGCATGTTAGTTCGTCAAATGAGACCTCGTATAAAATCATCAAAAATAGCGAAGTTCCTACAACAGATTTCACACATAAAGGGCGTTGCACATCCGACATGAGTTATTAGAACGCGGTACATTGTCTCACAGCTTGGCGATATTCTCGTAATTTGCGGCTTATCAATAATAAATACGCCCATTTGAAGAATATCGCCGATTCGGGAAACAATACACGGGTAATGAGATTTGCACTAATTACACAGAAAAAACTTTGATATACTACAAGCGTTAGTAAGTATTTTTCAATGAGCAGCCAACCCACGATGTATCTGCGGCTTATATCTGATAAGGCAAAATCATACACAACCTTTCCATAGGCTCTGGGTGCACGGGGATTTTCCACCTCGCCCACGACTTACGGCGCAGTAGAGGGCAGATAGTTCCCATTTCAGACTCGAGAAATACACTCATAACAACCTTTTTAAATTTTTTAAAACATAAATATTTCGAAACATTCTCGATATATAAGTTCAAAACGTTATCAGTTCAATACATGCGTTATCATACTACGATTTCAGTACACGGTACAATTTAATGTCATTAATGCGCTTCAAACAATAATGTCATAAAAGAATTTTCGTGCACAACCAGCCGCGCTGAGCCTCTGCGACGTATACAACGTTAGTAAATGAAGAGACGAATGCGTCCATTTAAACGACGTTGCGCGATAACCCATATTTTTATACTATTTATACGAGTATTTTTATTTATTTTTTGCTATAAACAGGATGGGACAAAGTTAAAATAATTGGAATTCAAACATACAATTTTTCAAAAAGCTTTGGTTTTCCAAATTAATGATCGCACTTCAAGGCACTTGATGTCCAATATATTAGAAGCTTATTATAAGTAAATAAACAATTATATAATAAATCATTTTGTTGTTTATTCATGTTTTGACAGCTCTTGAAATCACTACGGCATCAATCACAGCGGATTTAATGTCGGGGGATATTCCCACGACATCTTTCACATATTTTGTTTTTTTCCGTTGTTAGTGGATTTTTTTACATGAAATTTTCAATGACGATTTCAAAGTTCAGATGCTGGCACATATAATTATATAATACAATATTAACTACAAATCTGAGAGTTTAGGCTGGTGTAAATAAAAAGTAAGTGTAATAAAAAGTACGTTGGCGTTTGTTCATATATATCTTAGGAAATTTGAAATTCTAAATATAAAATATGTCCGCCGTATATAGAGATAGGCAAAATCGAATCACGAGAATTCAAATCTGATTCGAATACTTTTTTTGAACAGGAGCGAATCACTAATTACACATAGCTTACAATTTGTCCTCCTCAACATAATCAAGGAATGTATGGCGACAGCTTCACTAATATCAGTATTAGAGGCATTGTGCCATCGTTTTGCGTATTATCTTTCAAATTCGAATGAAATTCACTCTCAATTTTATCGTGGAAATATTATAATTCCACTTTAGAGTCAAGTTGTTGTTCATATGTCCGAATCATGACTACTTCAAATAATCTGTGTTTCGAATCACTGAACCGAATTGCCCAGCTCTAGTCGTATGTACATATACAAAATGGAATACTCGAATAAAACTTCCCTTTTGAGTGTCGAAAAAATATATCTTTGTTTCTACATGAAATTATTGTGAAATATTGGTGACTTGGTTCTTTTTTAATCAAAAGCACGAACAATAACCGGCATTCATCCGTTTGCAATTATGAAGTTAATAAAATGAGCTATTTTTGTTGAATTTCATTTGTATTGAATTTTCAATTAAAATTTATTGTGAAGTCTCAAAGTAAATATTAATTTTATGTCAAAATTATCGGTCCCAGCAAAAGTTATAATATGTTTCAACGACATTCGGTCAATTTTTCCTTCTTCAAGCACAGGCCTAAGATGGCGTATGTAATGGTGAGCTTTTTCTATTATTATTTGTCTAGCTTGCGGTTAATCGAATGCCCATCGCGAATGGAATTTTGTTTTAGTAAGAGCCACAGATGGAACGCGCATCAGTGACGCGATCTATCGGTGACCCAAGCTCAACAGAACAGACCAAATAATCGTGGTGAGATATATAAAAGATATCGAAAATAAATAGTTATCTTCATTGGGAAAATAGCCAAAATAGCAGGAGGAAACTGAAACTACATAGCACACTCGGATACATAACAAGAAACCTTTGCTTATAATTATTTTGAGAGTATGGGGCGGCGTACCTTCGAGATAAATGTTTGTTTAAGTCATGTTTACGTATAGTTCTCGAGGACAGGATGGTAGCTTATACAGAACCTTGCACATGACAACCTAATGTCGTGTATTTCGGGCAAGGCTGTTATACTTCAGGTTTTTTCGTTAACTTAAACACCATCTGTCTTGGTGACAACTCGAGGACAGTGTTGCTCAAAGGGCCTTGTGGTGTGAATGGGAGTATCTTGCTAATTTCTAATTTCTAATTTCTAGGATACCCACGTCTTGATTTAACCAACTTTGCGATATTTTGTGAAACGGTTCTGGTGGCGGTTCTACAGACATGCTTTCGCATGTATCATGAAAAAATAATAGTTCGGAAACTCATTTTATTCCATGCAAAGTATCTGTAATGTAATGACAATCGATTTTGAATCGACACTATAGAAAATAGTCGAACCCTCTATTACGGTACATCCATATGACTTATGAATAACTGATTTTAGTTAAAACTAGTCGTTTATTGGGCCCTACTCTTCCCCCAATTTAAAAGTAGCGTTAGGCATAGGGTCGTCGCGGTGGCTCCCACATTTAAAAGAAATTCTCTTCTCTGCTTGTGACATAATATTTATCATTCAAAATATATGTGTGGAATATGTTGCTCACGATCAAAACAATCAATTTCAATTGTCTTAGATCTCCGTTTCTATGATCAGCATAAAAGAGCTGTGTTTTGGGCAAAACAGTGTGTCAAAGAAACGGCGCCTTTAGCTCTGCTTTGACTCGCGTGTTGGTAATAAAATGTGTGAAAATCAACTAGCTTTTTATAGTAAATACACCAGTTTTACAAAATTGTAATTTCTACGGTGACTTATTATGTACAAAGCATGGACCGATGATAAATCGCGGCCTGATTGCGCGATTCATCATCAGATCATGCTTAGTACAACATCCATCCATAAAATTGAAATTTTTAAATAAAATCGGAAAGTGTTTTGTATTGAAATTCAGTAACTTTACTGAGTTTTTTAAAAGTGTATATTTAACCTTTTTTAATAACCTTTTAAAATGGCTAGAAAGCACAAAGCAATATAATAGAATATAGTTTTATATTTTAATATTATGAGATGAGACCCGTGTGATAAATAGGTTTGTAAGCAACTTCGTAAATTGAAAAGAGCGTCGTCTGGAACTGCGGTTTAGAGAAAGATGCCAGATGGTTAAATGGTAACGTTGTGCTCTGTAATACATAAGTTGAGTGGGTAGATTTGAGCTTTAGGTGATACACCAGCGGCTACTTGGGTGCGTAGATTTGGTGTACTAGACCGAGGTTTATTAATTTGTGCCAACCACAAATGTCACGCCCTGGGTTAAAGGACATGAATTTGTAGAGATATTCAACCTGCGATGTCGATAGGGAGGTAGATAGGCTTCCTTCTTATCTAAATATATTATAAGAAATGACTTTTCCTGATTATATAGGTTGTTCTAGGCGTAGGATATGCGATGGACCTATAGTCCTTTTGTCGCGCTTATTTCAGGTCGTACTGTAGTCGGATTTAGGTGGATTAATTCTTCTCAAATATGTATTTGTAATAATATGTTAAGATACGATTTTTGCGGATAAAGAGTTTTACTAGATCAATATTGGATAATTTTAAAATAAATTTCTTTCAATTTTTGTTGCATACGTCAATCTTAGTGCTTAGCAACTTGTACATTACATCCAACTTTTTTGTTAAAATAATTCTTGAATCACCGTATGAAATTTCTTGTTTAAAGAAATTTTCTGTGAGTATTTATGATTTCGTTTAATAAAACTTCGAGACCGTTAAAATTTGTAGAATAAACCATGATTATGATATGTTGATTTTCACATGATATAACTTTTCTTTAATGCTTTTGTTCCAGAAGTAAAACATATTTTTTATTAAAACAGGGATAATCTAAACATTGAAATAAGTTGTACAGATAACGACAGCCTTGTTTCTACAATGACGTAGATGAATGACATACTTGATACGAAAATATATTTCTTACACAAGTCAAAATTAATGAATGAAGAGCAAAATGGAATTATTAAAAACATTACCAGGAGTTACAGTTAGGAAACATGAAGTTCACTATCCTCCATATTACAATAGTAACAATATACCAAGTAATGTGACAGTATTAAATGTCTTGCGACCATTCTCACAACAACGAGGTGGATCAATGTATTCAAACTTAAGCCCAAGACTAGTTTATAGCGCAGGCGACAGTTACATTATGAACTTAGGAGGGGATTCCATGGTACGAGGTGATTCTATAATATATCCTCGGAAACCGGACCCAAAACCTATTCTAAAACGCAATAGTCCCCCAGAAAATGGGAGATTGTTTCTGGATCAAAATGCTGCACAAATGAATAGAGAAGAGTCGATGCACAAATCCCCTGGGGTGAAACGAAAGTTTCAAACATTTGGAATCACCAAAGATAACGTACTAAATCACTCAGAACAAATAATTCCTAAAACTCCGAGTAAAAACGTAACATTTAAATTGGAGAACGAAGATCGACGCAGAAGTATGCATGATTCACAATGGACAGTGGGAGTATCAAGAATCAATAAACCACTTCGGGACCCAAGAAAAATCATCCCCCCTGACCAGCCTAAGTAAGATTTTTTTCGATATCCAAGTTGTATTTTATTAGTAAAATTAGATCCGAAACGTATCCGGCAACAGTTATTGTTAGAACCGAATATGTGGTGCTCTATGTATATTACGTAAACGTAGGATCAGAGGCATAATGAAACAACAAAAAAACTATAAAATAGCCTTTCTCTTAAATAATATAAAAATAAAAAGATTAATTCATTCAAGCCTCTTATCAATTTAAAGGACTGTATCAAGTATTCGTTTCACGAATACTTCAGATGTCTGCAGTAGCTTTTGGCTGATTTACTTCACTTATTCAAACTTATTCAAAAAAATTATATTTTGGGAAATTGAATGAACAAAATATGTGAGTCAAAAAAATTTGTTCTTCTAATATATTGATACTGCTGCTCAACCGAAAATATTCAAAACTCGGAAGAACAGAATCGATGGGGAAAGAGCTTTATTTTATAGTATACAATTCACAATGTTTACAATTTTATTTAGTTCCGACATTTATTTTGCATTTTGCCATCCCAAGCCATCTCATTGGTGCAAAACTGGTGGGGAAACCGGTAAGATTATCGACCACCGTCCCAAGGCTGTGTTACAATGCCTCGCCCAGGGCACACCACATGTATTGCTCTTTGAATGCCTATTAATTTTTCGATCTTGCCATACTTTTTTTAACGGCGTCCGAACCCGCGTCATTCATTAGGTGTTACGTCTCACAGCTATCATGGCTTTCATCACGCCACCGAGACTCTCGTTCAAAAATGTATTATGGTACGGGCAATTTAATACAAAATTATTCCCACTAACATATGTATTTTGGTAAGTATGAGATACAGATGGGCCGATTCCTGGACGTGCGTCCTATCCGCAGCTCATACTTAACAAAACTTACTATAGGAATATATACTGACTTTTTTATACATATATTAATGCATTTGACAGCAGGTCGGGCAACGAGCCTCCTCGTAGAGCACTGACATCCGAACAAACCAGTAGGAAGTATTTCTTACCTCTACTCCTACGAAGAAACGCAAACGCAAATCATGTAAATGTTTTCTTTGAAATCTATTTATATTTTTAATTTTCACTTAATGACTGAAATTATATTTTTTCGTTTATTTAAACAATGACGTGTGCTTTCTAATTTTTAACTAGGCTAATGTAGTAGTTCACTATTACTGTTTACCTCACGACTGCAGAAAAAACATTCGCGCCAAATTTTTTATACGGACCTGCTATTGCGCGCTGGATTGCACAAGCCTAGTGTTGAAAGTTTTACGTATAGATTGATAAAGTATACCGAGTTTTATTTTCAGAATACTATTACCTAGTTTCATAGTTATCTAATTTATCTTCTTTTAACTTTTATGGAGCTTTCTATTTACCAGGTAAAATACGTAAATTTACTAGTACTTTACCAAGTTTAGCGGTAAATTCGTTTTACTTTACCTAGTTTAACAAATACTAGATTACTACATTAAATTACTACATTAAACTTTAACATAAACGTTTTAACTCCTCATACAGATTGCACCTGCTACTGCGTCGCCTTCTCTCAGACGACCACAGGCTGCAGCAGGCTTCAATAATCGTGGCCCTTTGCGCTTCCGCACGATGGCAGACGAATACAGACGAACGCTAAACCAATCGACTGTTAACAAAAGAGCGACACAAAGACAAAGAATCAGTACCTAAAGATCTAGACTGGTGGTTTGTTTTTGAAAGAAAAATCACTTTCAAATCCATTTTAAAACAGATTTTCAAGTTAGGCCATATACTTTTGAATGGCGTCTCCTCAGTTTTACAATACCCAAGTTAAAGTTGAGAGTGAGACAAACTAACTAAGCATGCTTGTAATCACACACGACCGTGACAGTTTAAACGCAACGCAACTCCTTGTTATGTACTGCATCAATATACTTTTAACAGTAAAAAGGGGTTTTTCAAAGAGTGCACAATTCCCCAATATCAATATAATTTCGATGATGGACATGGCGTTCTCGAATGTTTTCGAGAAGTTTAACACACAACTGCAGTTTGTGGCATATTAGGGTTAGGCCAGGCTGTAGCTCTGTATCTGTATTTTTCAAATCGAAGTCATTTTAAACATAACCTTGATTCATAAATTTTAAGTTTTTGGTACTTCGACAAAATAGGCAAAAGTAATTCCATTTTTTTTCTTATTTAAAACACCTTACCACATAGCCACTAAATGATTACAGACTGTCTAACGAGAGATAGAATTTCGTTTAGTTTTGCTTGTACTAAATACACTCCGAGTTCCACTTGACTGGTAATAGGCTGGCGCGCCAGGGGTAGAATTCAGACTTGATTGATGTATCACAGCATAAAATAAACCGCTTCAAAAAAAATATGTTTTTTCAAGCATGGTAGATGATACACGATTGTGTTGCCTCAGGGTACTCACCATCGGTTGGTAATTAATCAGTCCGTTGTGAAACATGAAAGTTGTCACGTATTGTTTATTAAAATAATGATAGGATGTGATCAGCAGCCCTGAACAGAGTGTATAATATTATTTAAAATAATCAGTTCTACCTGTTTTTGTTTTCCGCAATCTGGGAGGGGGTACTTTTCCCGAGACACCCTAACTGTTACAATTTACAGCAACAAATATTTGGACGCATCAAAGAATGCACGTCCGTAGTTAGTACATTACAACATTGTATACAGATATGACAAGTAATTGATAAAAAAATCCTTGCAAAATACGTTTTGTCAAGCATAGGACACGAATTGAGTCGCGTCCATGTTTAATAAAATAAAATTTCTGGCGGGATAATTGAAATGGCATGAGTTGATAACGGTATTTTTGGGAAACTACAAATTTGGGTAGTATAGGCAACATTTATGTTTCCACTCATACTCCGCGATTGTGCAAGTGTTTTTTCACTCAAATTTGGCCCTATTTTCGTGTTTCATAGTACTACAGTACAAAATGTGAAATCGTGCTGTGCCGTCAAACCGTCTCACCAGCCGGGCTCGAATGTTCATTTTTTTCATAATATATGTACCTCTACTCACGTGTCAAATTTAGGGTCAACTATATTTTCCGGTATATCATGTGATCACAACACGAAAATGAGTATTTCTACCGCATTCCGGAAAAACGTGACTCGTGACGTCACAAATTGTAACGTATTATCACGTGAATTATACTCGGATAAGGTTCCTCTTTTGAAATGTCCTTATTTGGTCAACGCTCATGAATAATTTATACAAATTTTCCAATTTAAGTCGAAACTTCCGTGGGTGTTTGTAGTAAAATTTTGTCACGAATGGATTGCGCTGAGTTGCGATTCGCCCACGGACCATGCTCAATAAGATAATTCCCGATACAGTCGGCCTCTTTAAAGAAACTAGTTCGTTGCGTGGATGTATCGCAATTCGAGAATATAAACAAGAAATAAACGGATAAAATAATTGGAGGATGTACGAACAAAGTTCTCTCCAACGTAATAAGGAGAAAAGTCTAATTCGTGACGACTTACAATTGTCGTATTTAGACTTTCGTGACAAATTAATCATTATTTCGCCAAATATGGCGTGGTATATAAAAATAGGAACAAATAAGGTGACTTTATTTCAGGCAGTAGCCATGCAAAATATTCGAGAAAGGGATTCGGAGTGTTCAGATTAAATAACCGGCGAAAAATATATGCTTCCCAAAATTATTAATTTTTTTACTCTAAACCCTGTAGAATTACGTACAACAAACTTATTGAGGGAGGGGTTACAGGAATTTCCATTCTTTGGAAACTAAATAGCTTAGCATTTTTGGAATCGGTGGGCGATGGAAACAGATGGTGAAATTGGCTGTAAACAAATAGTTACACGCCTAGATAAGACGCAATCAAAATATTTACAGTGATTTGTTTTATTCGTGTGTGAAACCGCGTGTTTCAAGACACTTCTGATTGGAAATGCCTTGTAAGTAGGGCTGGGCAAAAACGAATCGTTTAGAATTCGAATCTGATTCGAATAATTTCCTCCAATCGGATCGAATTACTAATTCCATGTAAATAATAAATAACCCATTATTACTATTACAACTTGTCTTCATTGTAAAGATCAGGGAATTTACAGTGTATAATGTATTACTAATTTACACTCAATATCTAGAGGCAACAATTTTCATATTTTAATGACAAAATATAATCGATTTCATGGTTAAAAATGAAAATTCTAGTTCAGTTTGACAGAGTTTGTTCCTATGACCGATTCGCGAATGATTCGAAACGCCGAATCGAATTGCCCAGCCCTACTTGTAAGCGAATGAATCATAAAACATTATGTTTTTCTACTTTTGTTTTTTGGTCACCCTTATTTAAAGTAATTTGGATATTGCGATCGGCAATGCTTGCCCGAGAAATGAGGCAAATCACAATTTAGATAATTTTCAATACCCTCCCTTTTATCCCTCACCAACAGCATACGAGTATATCAAGCACTAAACAGTTTTTTTTCAGTAATAAAATCTTGGTCGCGACATGTATGGGTCACCGATGGATCGTGCCAACGAGGCGCGGTCCTTCTGTGACGCATGCTTAACATAACAAAACTTCTGCTGGGGTCTCAATCTTATCAATTCAATTTTAATGTAATAAACACAGCAGGGAGCTAAAAGAAATACTATATAGAACCACCCGTCAGAATTTACGCTTAATATCTCTCAAATACAATTATCAGTTCGCATATTGAAGTCGTTCTAAGCTCACTTCTCGAAACAAGGCAGTTTTGTTGGGGCATGAGGCTTCGGAGGTATTTTCACAAAAATGGTCTATGCAATAAGCAATCTTTAATATAGGAGAACAGCGAGGCCGCATCATTTGACAACTGCACCGCACACGTAGCGAAGAGCCTAAAATAGGACCATGGAAATTACGGGAGATATACTATACCAGACCAACTGCGTCCAAGAGTTTTATTTTCCGCGACCCTGCGTTCCACATTTTGGCTTGCGACCCTTAGCGTTTCTACCCTAAAACCATTCTTCGCCTATCTTATTTCAACAACACCGATAAAAACCAACATTCTTCAAACTCGACCTTTTATTTTTAAGTGTAGTGCCATAATGACATTTCAGAAAAAAGCAAACTATAAAAATACGATTCGATGATTTCCGACGCATTGCGATTCGCTCAAAAATATAACAAATACAATAAAGGTAGTAGTAAGTATTAAAATCAGTGGTTAAAAATTACAGAAATAGGAACATCCTTCATTTTTTCGTACGCTCGACAATCCATCATTTTGTAAGCAGACGACAGACGATAGAACGTGTATGGTGTCGTCATGGGGATATTGTGACATAACTACATGAACCAACAGTGGCATTTACCAAGGCAAATTTAGTTGGGGGTAACGACATCTAGTGCAATATATCGAACCCAACATTTTTAAACTTCAAACTGGGTAGCTGCTCAAAGCACAGGAAATTCACATATTTTTTCTCAAAAAAATTGCCATTGAATACAAGGTTACGGGAGAGCAATGGGAAAAAAACGAATTCAGCATAAGTTATAAATGGATGCAATATATATTGGCCATTTTACTTTAAAAATGATTACGTAATAAAATCAATTTATATCAATACAGGTACCCTGTTAATTATTATCATATTTAGTCATTTCGGCAATAATCAGTGGATGTTTACAATCAAAAGCAAGGTAGTAAACATTAAACGCTTTCAGTAAACAAACTAAGAAAAGTAGGAATAAACAAATCTGTACATATCAGGCTAAGAAAAGTCTTAACGCGTAGGTAGCACCATCATGAATCGGTTTTAATCATAGATGACAAAGTATGAACCACATACGGTGATCGCTACGATCTACGTTTTAAACTTGAGATTCACCGAGATAAATCCATTAAATATTACTTTCTCGAGCATCAGTCACAGATGAACCGCGACTTAAAGCAATTGAGTTCCATCAACGCTGAGATCCCAAGTTGAATAATAGTTTTGTTAAAAACAGAAGCAAATCAAATAAAAATCATAAAAGAGAATGTAAAATATTTTTTCATCTCGGCTTTGAGTTCAAGAGTTGGAACCATTTAGATATATTCAGCGGAGGAGGGCTTTGGTTTAGGTGGATTATACGCGTATGGCCTTCTATCGTCGTCATCATCAGAACCCCAGGATGCACAACACATCAATGCTCCTCCAAGAACCATAATAACCATTGAGATCTAAAAAATAAATAAACAAATTGAAACGGGTTACCCTGTATCCTTAGTAGCACTTTCAAAATGGACTTGAAATTAATTGTTAGTAAATTTGCCTTTTTCGACGTAAAATACAATCGGCGAACTGGAACCTTCCCAAAATTCTCGTTTGCATCAATTTCACATATTTAGCCCACTTTAGGTCTTGAAATTTCATTCTTTCGATTTCTTTCAAGTAGTTGATGGAATTTGAATTTAGCCCTAACATCTCTATTTGATATAAAGGCCCCACCAACTTAATTGCAGTCTCACTTCAACAGGATTTCCAATTTTACCTAACGGTACTATTTTAAGTCAAAACAAAAGAATGCTAATTTGTCTTCAACTTCGGGATTTGTGGTTCATCAGTCAAGCATAATGATATAAGACTGCACACATAAAAGCAGAAATTTATTGAATAATAAGAATTTTAGCTAGATTTTAATATTTTTACTTAGTACGCGAAATAATTTCACCTAACGTTAAATTTATTTTTGTATTGTACGAATTTATGTATCCCGCAGGACAAAACTTTGTCCAAACCTTTGCAAAAATGTTTTTTACAATAAAACATTTTAATTCTCCCTTAGTATGCTAGCAACGTGATTTGTGTTGACAAATTATGACGGATCATTTTTATACTTAGTAAAAATATTTTCCTGGTTTCTCCACGCTATCCGTCATGTACGAACCATGGAAGGACCATGACAATAAAGCATGTTCCGCGTATGAGCTATACTTTGACTGAGAAAATGACTTTATTAAATTTTCAAATGATAAATTAACATTCTGAAAGATTGACCGAACGCGACTCTGGGAATTGAAGCGTAAAAATACCCACCCATCCGACGAAAAGAGCCTCGCCATAGACGTATCGAATTCCTGACAATGAAGAAATTGGGTCTTGGTAATCCTGTAAAACATTGGCAGCAAACCAAGAAACAGCGATACCTATTGATACTCCACCAATAAGATGACAAGCACCAGAAGCCATCATCTGTTTAAATAAATAAAGAGCTCAAACAGGTTATCCAAATAAAATGTCTGAAATTAGGACAATGGTTATATAAAAATATCAATTCAAGCTATGAAAGCGATTTGTAGACATTAAACAAACACTTAAAATGGCGTAATCCGTCAAAACCGGTGGAATGAAGAGCATACCTGTATTAAATTGTATTCATTAATTTGCAAAATGCATAACGGACGTTTTACAGTGCAGACATCATCACAAATTTGGTTTGTACAAATTACAAATGTGACTTTTATGTGATATCATAGTACTAATGCAACTGAAATTATGTAACGAACAAGTTCGATCGACAGCGCCTTGGCGGCGCGATATGTTAGCGACTCCTATCAGAGCTGTAAAAATTATTCAAAAACATATATTTTATTGTTCATTTTCAACTTTCTATAACCGTTCTGATGTTAAAATAACACGCATCAGTAAATGTTTGAAATGAACTACATCACATATTCATGGTTATAATTAACAGAACTGACATTTTTATGATATTATATTTGAGAAAATGCTCTTCAAATGCTTACAAAAAAAATTAAATTATTTCATAAATTTTCAAAAAAATCAGTTTGACTAAATGCGAAATGACAAATCGCGTGAGTAATAATCGAAAATTGAGACAGGTGAGACAGGTAGGTGGAGGTGCTCCGTTGTAGAATGCGACTCATTTTCTTTCGAGCGTGTCTCGTTTTACTTTCCACGCGAATGCATCACAATACGAGAGTATTATCGAGATAATCATGGTGTGCGAGCAATACAAAATAGTCACGTTAACAGAAATATACAGAAGATTCAGTACATGTTGTTTTTTCTAACTGCGCAAACGCATGCGCAGTTCATTTGTAGCTATTCAAAAACCACGGAGATTACGTCACGCAAAAATGGCGAGGAAGAGACGAATATGGGGCGTTTAAAAGCAAATTTGTATAGGAAATTATTCAAATATATGATAAAAGCATACCATTTAAAGATCAAAATGACAGTTTGCATAGCCTTATTTATATTCTTATTAAATAGATTGAATAAAATAGATATGTTTATTTCAGAAACCACAATGTTTGTAAACCAACCTTGAATTTATGCGTTGCAACAAGGTTGTTCTTTTTTAAAAAAAAATTCTTGTTTATACATAATGAATCAATTGTTGCGACAAACAAGGCTAAATTTTAATAAATATTCAATCGTTATTCGACTTCCAAAATATATATTGTGAGATATTGTGAAATACAATTCTCACCATTCTGGCTTTCATTC
Source organism: Styela plicata (assembly GCA_963675895.2). NCBI lineage: Eukaryota > Metazoa > Chordata > Ascidiacea > Stolidobranchia > Styelidae > Styela > Styela plicata. The sequence continues at coordinate 5,029,430 of OZ023151.1, read as the reverse complement.
TAGGATTATCTGAAGCAACTGTTGTGCAATCTAGACCTACTGTTCCCAGAAGAACTCCGATAAAACCCAATGCAATTGCCAAACATGTTGTGGCTCTGGCTCCCTGTAAATTAGAAAAACTATTTTCTGGAATACATATTTTATAAAACTGATAAATTATATTACATATAGTGCACATATGGTGGAAGATACCATACAATGATCAATGGCGTAAACCTGGTATAGGATCAACCACCCGAAGTGAAATAATCCCAGTTTTAAAAGACGCAATAGAAAATTCGGACAATTTTTAAACAGAATTATATTTTGTCATTCTTGAACCATAGATGAACTGTCAAATGCGACAGACCCATACACGTAACCTAGCGCACGCGATTGTATTTCAGAATTGAAAGGGAACATCTCAACAACCAAAACAAAAAAATATAAAAAAAATCTTTTTAGGTTGGGTATAAAAATATTTATTGAGAAATGGCGATATTTTAACAGAAATATCCGCAACCGAATAAATGGATTTAATCAAGTGCAGAAGTCAAATAGCATCTTACTGAATTCTTAATCTTATAATAGTCCTATATATATTTGCTATTTTTATTCTGTTCAAACCAAACCCAACGCCAAATACTTCAGCATATAATAAATTTCATATTCGTGCTTTGACTTAAAATGCCCTGATATGATCTTAAATAGACAAATCGATAGGATTCTTGGATTTTGTAATTTTTTTTGTCTCTTTTGGTTAAGTAGGTGGCGAGGCGCATGAACTTTTACCATGATTATTTTGATAGACAACATTACATCAGAGTGTTCTGTATAGGTTGAGATAGTGCACGCGGGCTCCTTTATATCGGGCCTAAACCAGAATTTGTCAAAGTACTTAAAAATGATAACTGTCAAAATCCCTTACAATCCCAATGGAAGATTGTTATACACGAGCAACTGATAGACCGCGATCCATCAGTTACCTTGTATAACAGAAAACAAGTAACAAAGGATTATCACGCAGATTGCGAAACTTGTGGATTTGTGAAACCTACCTGGAGGGGAATAGGCAACCCCAAGAAAAATGAGTCATAGTCGTCACATGTCCAATGACCAGTTGCCTGATGCGTACATCTCACCCACAGTCCCGTCGTCCGAATAATCGCTTCGATGACCTCACCTGGAAAACACATAAAATGTGAAAATTTAAAACGAAAAAATTTTGAAACTTTCACCAGAATTTCCGAAATACCCATTTTAATAAGGCAGTAAAAGTAATTAAGCTTAAACTAGGCTCAATAAAATACATGTTATATAGATTTCAATACGCCCCATTTATGTGAGAATGTGATATAAATATAAATGATTTAAATGCCTACATATTTATTTGACAATTCAGTAATTAACGGTGTGAAAGTAATAAAAAGTGAATAGTAGGATTCTTAATTTTTAGACGTAAATTAAGTCTAATTAAATGTCAGCTAGTTTATAATATTCAATAAATCAATAACGTTTTATAAAATGAAATCATAAAACGGGTGCCGTGTAGAAATAATTTTTTATGGACAATAGCACTAAAATGATATGTTAACGTGTCCATGGTCGGTCTAGAAAAAAATTGTTAAAAAATAGAAAAATAAAACAATAAAAATAGATATTGGGGACAATCAACAGCTTTTCCAAGTTTCCCAGAGTCTCGTAACGCGCTTTGTGTAATTCATTTTACACTTCACTGGATTGTTTGACAAATACAAAATCTCGTACCTTCAAGATCATTCTTTCTCCATGTTGGCAGAGCACATGTGATAATCGCCATCAACCAACCGATGATAGTGACCACATATCCACAAACTTGCAAAGCTCCGTTCACCATTTTTCTTTATCGGTATTTCTATGTGTAGCTTTTTCAACTTTTAACGAACTAATAAAATTTCAAATCTTTAAGAAAATAAACTATAAAGATAATTCCAGTCAAAAAATTATGCCGAGGAATTAATGGGAAATAATAAAATTGAAACACTATACCATATTTTTCATTTCACTTAGAAAATCAACAAGAAGATAAATTTTTATCAATTTATTAGTTTTTAAAATGCTAGTGTACCTCCGCGAAATGAACTATTTTAACTAAAATGTTATCCTCAAAACAATTCCAACGTGAGCTACCTCACCCCGAATATCCAGCTTTTAGCCATTAATAACAGAAATTTGGACTACTTCAACACTCGCACGTCTCTTTATAAGCCCGTGCTTTGGAATCTGGAGTGTCCTACCTCTCAGCATCCCTCGTTTTTACCAACGCCCCATAAGTCCTTTGTTACGTCCTCCCTTCTAACTCATCGACAACAAAAAGGAAAAAAAGAGAAACGGGGTCGGACTGGGTTACTGTCGCGGAGCACGATGCAGGTCTAACTAGACTATACCCGATAAATGTGACCCAGTTTTTCCTGTACCCTTATAAATAACAACAAAGGAAAGGTGTCTGACGTCATGAATCCACGCTCACCCACAAAGGGCCGGATGACTAAAAAGAAGTCAAGAGGCAGACTAGGGCCCTTACAACATCAGTAGAGCGTTAACTGCTGGATTTCGCAACTCGAAATTGTTTTTCTCTTGTTTATCCCCGAGGAAGCAAATTATACTAGTTCGCTCCAGTGATCATTCAAACGTAAAAAGCTAGCGGGTAGTCTACTGTTCTCCCTTTATTATTACAGCATTATTATTATTATTACTTATACGCATTCCCTTTGTGACTGAATTCGTCAATTACAAATCAAAAATTTTGATTTTCATTCAAGCATGAACAAGGAATAAATCGCGTAATTTACCAGTTGGCTATTTGGCCAATTCTGACAATCACTCCGAATCATTGAAATTTTAATATTATTTCCAGGCTATTATTATTTTATCGTTTGAAAAGTAATACTACGATCCTATATTTGATACGACTTAAAAAAGGCCCTTGAAATAACGCTGCGGATTGAAACCAGCAGAGAAAGTTTTCATGATAGGTGCCAGTGTTATCAATTTCAAATATGCCGAGGGCAAAACGTCTGAAATCACAAACTCTGGAATATGAAAACTCTTCCATTCCAAACACAGGTCTATCAAAATATTAATCGTTTATGAGGTATGAATAGTGAATTCATTGAGCGAATCTGTGGTCGTTTTAGGGTCCAGAGTTGACATTTTACACGTTATTTGATTTGAAAGCGAGCTTTTTAGTAATACAGTTTTAACGAGAATATTTCCGAAGTTGTTTTGACCAAAGAAATGGCAGCTTATGAAACAGACTAAACAGCAAAAAACGGTTGAAATATTCATGAAACATATTGGTCAAAATTATGAAAAACGCCTAAAATCTGGCATATTCATACATATCATTGAATTGATCATTCCTCGCGTAATGCATTCGTGAGGAATATTTGGAATACTCAAGTCTCCTGATCGGATAATCTTAAAATAACAAAACAAAGTAAAAAAACAGATACAATTTCAACGATTGCACCTGATTTTGCATATATACCTGCGGTTTAGTAAACCACAGTCCAGTTAGTACCACTGTGACAGCGCACCGATGCTAAAAGCACACGAAATTGCTCCCAACACGAAATTTAATATTATCGGAAACGCTGTACTAAACATCCTGAGACCCCTGGCAGATGATACACAAACACGACGCGATATATTACTCTAACCTTGCTTAAAGAGGCCTGTGAGGGGTATCTATCTATCACTTGCTTGCAACCGTGTTATGTTAGAAAATCGTGTGCGGCGGCCCCCAGCTAAACACAACAAATCAAGGAAAATTGTCTCGCATATATAAAGTAATCATTATTAACAACGCGGTTAATCATTGTGTGCTAATACCTTTCAAAGCTGGGGTAATCAAACACTAATTCAAAAACAAAACGCCGGCATTTTTGTGGGTCATCCTCAACGTTTATTTGTTTTATAAGAAGAAATCAGGGAAATATCTTACAAGAAAATTACTAAAAAGTAAACACTGAAACAAGGGCGTCTCATTAAAGATAATAATTAAAGGAGGGGGACCTGTAAACCACCGGTAGGAATTATTTTTCAAAGTTTCCACTCGGCAGAAAATACTGATGGACTTTTCTAAAAGCGTGAGAACTTGAGAATGAATCAGGTTTTGAAGCTGTATTATTCACATTGGTGGTATTAAGACTGAATTTGATTAAAATTTTACCCATCATCCCACGCCAAGAAATGAAAGAATAGAACATCGGGTTTTGTTCAGCATGTGTCACAGATGGACCGCACCTTGGCGGAGCAATCCATCAATTGACTTGTGCTTAACGAGAGTGATGAGATGGTAAAATCACAGCAAGGAATGACTGAATAAAGTAGCCTATAAGGTAGTTAATGTGAATAAAATATTTGTACAATTGGATGACTTGTATGAAAAAAATTGAAAGAAAACATTCTGATTAGTCATGGCTGTGTGCATTGTCTCGAATATTCACAATGAAAGCTGAACTTCATCTTTACTCTCTTCCCGTCTTATCTAAGCTAGTGTTTTCAAAATGAGGTCACGTGACGAGAAAAAACGTGAAGCGTAAAGTCTTTTTCTCCGATCTGCAGTTTTCTAAACGTATTCTTGACTGTGTTTTGTAACTGGGGGTCTGTAAGCGTATCCTCTTGAATGGGGTTCGTCGTCGCTGTCATCACACGTTGTACATATTGCCAGTAGTCCTCCAAGGAACAGCAGGCTACCGCCTGCCCACCCTAGAAACAATGCTTCTCCAAAGACGTTTCTAAAAAAGAGGTTACATTTAAATACAAATTCATTGGAGAAAAACGTTGGCAAGGCAGTGTAAGAATTTGACCATTATTCAAAAAAATTATTTTTGCAAAAAAAAAATAAAAAATAAATGGAGCCTATATTTGTTTTTGTGCGTTAATTATTGCTAAAAACAAAAAATCGTGTTTTACGTAAAATGAAGTAAATTATGCCATTCTCACTGTAGCGCGAAAATTTTGACATTGTCATCAAAATTGTTTTAAAAAAACTAACGATAAAATCTGAAAATGTCCGATTACACGGATTTAAACCAATTAAACACAATCAGTTTTACAATTACCGATGGTTGAAGCAGCTTTTTTCAAATATATAAATAAATTCATTTGAATCAAAAACAAAATTTATTTATTTTTTTACTGAAATTCACTACTGACTATTTACATGGCAACGATATATATGTGTGTACATATAATTATGAGGATAGTACACCAAAAAGGCGTCTTAATGAATTTATATACATTTTGAATTTCCGTAATTTTAATTATTTATTCATATTAGATCAAGCGTATTTTATGGAATAAAAGATCGCTCACGCCCCACGGCTATCTGTGTGTGGGACGAGGACAAGTTAAACGCTCTCTAAAATTTCGACAAAAATCTTTTCCAAGTTTTGAGACCATAAGACAGTCCCACGTTTTTTTTTCTTCATTTCGACTCAGAGATATCATCAGAATGAGACAATCTTTGTAACCACATTCTATCTCGATTTTTATTTTTCTGATCCCAAAATTATTGATTTTTTCCAACGGAAACGGCAAAACATTTAACGCGCAAACATATTCATTATTGAAAAAAACTTGGGAAGTTGCCACTTCCGAATGAAAAAATGGGGAATGTTAAACATTGATTGCGAACACTTATTCTCATGTTTTTATCTACCGTACTCGTAAGCCCTATCTCATGCTAAACCCCAGCCTGAAAAAATGTCGAAATATCGAGTATGGGCCACTGATAGATCGCGCCGCCAAGGCGCGGTCTATTTGTGTCTCATTCTTGAAAAAAATAAATTTCTAATTGGGACTAAAACACATTTCGTTGCCAATTTCAGCATTTTATGATGTATTTACTGATATGTTTGTTCTTTTCGTTAGAATACATCAAACTTATCAGTTTTCATATTTTAACTTTCGATCATCAAAACTAATTCTTACAAGCTTACCTAGTAACATTGGAGCCGGTGATTTTTCTTGCCGTTTCTACGTCATATTCAAGTCGAATTTGGTTTGCGTACCACGATGCAGCTGCGATGATGCAAAATCCTCCAATAATGGACATGGCGCCTGCCACCATGCGGATACGTCTCTGAAAGGTGAAAATGGTTTAGGTAAAAGTATGTATGTATCAGTATTAGGTTATCATTAATAATTTTTGTATAGCCCGGGGCGTCGAGTGTACAGTGTGTAGGTAGTAATTTTTGAAAATTGTACGGAAAAGAAACATTTCATTATACGTTTTGGTACAATTTCGTACAAACTTTTTTAATTACGATATCTGAAATTGATTGCGAAATTGATTTATTTTGATAAGATGAAATAAAAAAAACGTTTCACATCCTCAACGCTAAAACAATTGTTAATTCAGGATATCAAATAGACTCATCTTAACAGGCCCATAACTCAAGTATACATATATCTTACAAAAAATAATTTTTGTTATGAATTTATAACCACGTTCAGTAAGAAAAATCGCTTGTCAAGCATCGTTGAATTGCCAATCTTTTACATGTGTATGTGTCATTGATGGATTGCACCGTTTAAGTGCTGTCCATCAATAATCCATGTTTGAAAAATTTGAAATTGATTTTTAAGTCAAAAACATACATTTTACAGAGAAACAGAAAATATTATACCTTCGTGTGTTTGCTGTCAGAACCACATGGTACACTGTCCATCCCTAAAACAATTGTTGCAGCGGCTGCAATTCCAAGTATGATGGCGGTAACTCCAAATCCTCTTGCTGAAATGTAAATTACGTTTTAATGGATTATATTTCAAGCAAATATATGATTTTTTATTGATTGCTCCAAATATTTCCATGTGTTTCAAATATCATAAAAAGTTTCATATTGAAGAATTTTGAAAAGTTTATATTGTTCGAAAGAGGTTGTAGTTTTGTATACTATTGTAGATGTTATGTTTTTTTTTTCTATAGCCACTTCCCAGAGTGGATCACCCTGCCCAAGGCGCTGTAAAAATTGCTGGAAAGATACGATCTTTTCCTGTTCGGCTCAGCCCACCCAAGTTATTACACTCTGGGTTGAATGGTGGGCATGGATAAGTGAGCCGGACTCGCCGGGACTCGAACCCGAGATCTTCAACGTGCGGTGCCAACATGCTTCACCACTAAGTCATCGCGCCCACAAGCAAACTTGCAGACTTCAATCTTGCTTTTCTTCCCATTTCAAACAAAATATTATCATCAATATAATTGCCAACGATCTAGCTTAAACAAAACATCCATTGTGGCAACAATGAAATTATTTTCCATTTTCTTTTCGATTCAATATGTTAGTTGAATTCGATTGGAACAATTTCGATGTTGCGGTTCTTCAACCGTGTGAAATATGATGAATATATTTAACAAGCAAAAAGAAATAAAGCGAACCTGCTTGTAACATAGCGGGAAGACCAAGGAAAAATTTGTTGAAATCATCGCATTCCCAGTTTCCGGTGGAATAAGTTACACATTTCATCCAGATTCCTTTGTGCTGTTAATTAGATAAAAATTAAAATTAAAGTTTCATGGCAGCTTGCTCCGGGCTGGGCTGTTTATGGATTACTTCTAGATGGCGTAATATATCAACAGTGCATATTTGGGAGAAAATAAAATAAACATAATTCATTTACGAAAAGAATGAATAGATAAAATTGTTAAGTAATAAGCACTTTCATTCTGCTCCAAATATAAAAAAAAAATCAAGCTAATAGCTAGCTAATATTTTTTAAATTTCATATAGAAAAGCGATTAATCTTTAGACCAAAACACTAAATCCTTTGTTGACTAAATTGAAAGCTATCTTTTCCAATTATCTCTTTTAAAAATTTACTACAAGTTATCAAATCTTACTTACTCTGATAATGTTGTCGTTTACAGTATCTTCTGGATCATTTTTCTCCCAGTATGGAATACCAACAGCTATACATGTCATAAGACAACCAATACTAATACAAATAGTGGCCGCAATTTCGATTCCTGAACCCATTATTTTTGTTAAATCGTATATTTTATGAATTTAATTGTAAACTTAACTGTTAATATTAGAAAATTGGCGATTTATAAAAATGACTTTTGTACCTTTTTCGAATAACTGCGTCAAAAAATTTAGTTTGTTTATTTCAATTTTTCTCTGTGTAATAATATTTGCATAAAAACTCTCTGCACTACGATCTAAAATTACCTTTTTTAAACACGTTTGATTTTTTGTGTGTTGTTTTTTACTCAAAAAATATTCTTCCAAGCATAAATTTCAAGCAGACTAGCTTGCTAGGAAAGGAATGAATTTCGATAAAAGTAAATAAAAGGTATATATAGGTACAACATTACAATTTCTATTAGATTTCCACACCACAACCAAAACCAAAGCTAAACAACCTCATTGTGTTCGATGTTCATCAATATTCCAAAATGCTTCGTCAAAAGACTGTAGTTCTAAAAGCCTGTCGCCAAGACTACACCTGCAAAACATACATTCTAAAACTGCTGTCTCAGGAAATAATATGATATTCTCGCTTTTCCGTAGTGAATTATTTATGTCTGACTATTACAGCTCAGATCATCATGGTATAATATGCAAGAATCGTTTCTTTTTCTTCTTTAACGTATTCATTGACGTCACTTCCATATAATAAAACACACTCTGCTAAACAGGTACCTAACATAAAGCGCGCTGAGTAAGTGCGCTTTTTCCAAGGCAGATGTTTAGCAAAGAATCTTTAGGTCCGATTTCAAAACAGGAGAAAATTTCAATTCTTGCGCCTTTGTCCGCCATCTTGTTTTTCCCGTTTCTATCTACAAAGAATCCGCTGGTGGCTTGGTCACTCTATCTCAAAAGTAACAAAGCTATTGACTGTTTTGTTGCTCTCAATGGCACGCCTTAAATCAAAAACCTTATCAGCGCGCATGCGCCGACTTTAAAAGAACATATCCCGGGGCGATAAAACCAATTTCACGTATTTTTCGTTGTCGCAACGTCGTCGATCGACGACGATTCCAAAAGAAATTAGCCAAAATGTGCTTGGAAAAATAATAATTACGCTTCATGGTTTTGTTGTAATATCTATAATAATGACTAGGCTTTCTCTCTCCTTTGGGATAATTAACCCTCGATGAACGGCACCTGTATTGTACTTGTTTGATGATCCAAAGTGCAAGTTTACTGCAATTTTCCCTGGTTTGAAATCCATGATGATGTAAATTCGATTATAGGATGATCAAGCAGTGATTTATCTGTTGTTTGTTACTTGTCTTGTTTAGGCTGTACCTGTATAACGATATCAGTATACTGATCACTTTAAAATATTGGTACAGGTAACAGATCCAAAGTCGGTCAATCCTCACTTTTTATTGCGTAAAATATCCTATTTTTATTTAAGTTTTGAACTATTTAAAACTCATGTTTTTTGTGAAAACAATCTTACAGCATTATCATTATCCGAAGAGGATATTTCGTGATCTCCACACCCACCCACGTATGTGCAATCTCCAGCTCTGGTTATTTTGTAAGAGCATTTGCAACCACGAGTTTTCACACCACAATCATCACCCAACTTGAACTTGAATAAGCCTGGATTAACGGGCGCTAGGTAAAAAGGACACGAGGAATGAAGAAATGCCCAGGTTCGAAATACTGATGCAAAGCTCCAACTACAGAATCAATCGCCACAAACAATTTTCATTAAACATGAGTTTACAATTAATTTGACTAAGCGTTTTCGCGAAATGAAAAAATGCAATAATTTTTTTTAAATATCTAGACATTATTCAAATTTGTCTCATCGATACTGTCATCCCACAATCATACTGCCATAAGCAGTAATACAAGTCAAATTTACATCCAAATACGGTTATTCTTGTAACTTGAAGCTTTTTTATGTTGAGTTGGGTAAATTTGATATCGATCCATAACCACCAGGCAATATAAGTATAATCGTCATTATGTTTTATTATAATTAGTCTTCCTGTTAAGAATACATCTTTTAAATAAATTTAACTAAACGTTTTTATGAAATGAAGATATGGGATAGATTTTTACGAATATCATTGTCATTTTTCACCATTCACTAGCTGAAAAGTTCAAAAATAAGCAATGAATCCTCCCATTTACATCTATTTTTTGCATTGATTTAATATTGACAAACCAAATGAGTAATACTGCGATCACGATGCAATCATTCTGTTTGAAATTGTAGACAAAATAATACTTTTGTTTAGACACGAGGTTTATTAAATTACATATTAAAAACATATTTCAGAACTATTGGAAAGCATATTTATTTTTTCACTGTTGCACTACTTTCATATAACAAACCAAAATTGTTTCCTTTTATAAAAGTTAAATAGCTTTTTCATAGAATTTTAAATTTATAAAACGGAATAACATTTTAAGATGGTGATGATGGCATATAATTTGAAGTTGTCTGTGGTAAATATCTAGAAACGAGTTAAAAAGACAAATATCGTGTGATTTTAGTTAATGTCTGTTGTTGTGTTATAGGTCCTTAGCCCAACCATTTGAACAAATTCAATTTTAAGCACGGAAGATTTGGCAACTACTTTGCCTCAAGTTTGTTCCAAACATAAAACACTTTTGCATCGCGATGTCGAGCGCGATACATGCTTGTTTCATACTTGGACAAAATGTAAATCAATATTATTCAATCAAACCATAATTTGGCTCAAAAAATAAAATGATTATTAAATCGAATCAAAACGCTCGAGGCTACATAGCTTTATAACGTAGTCTATGATTTACGTTACTTGGTACGAATTAAGTTGCCTTACACAAAATTTAATTGTCGCTTTCAACAATTTTTAAAGCAACAGCTTTATTCTTAAATGATATCTTGCTCGAGGCCAATTACAACATTATTAAGATTAAAGGTATAAATTTTGATAATAAATAAAATAACAGAAAAAAGTTAAAAAGGAGGGAGAGGGAATGAGAAAATGACTCATGTCTGGCTCGTTTAGAAGTTGAAATTTGAGACACGACGAAATTGATGTCCTAACTGGTTGTTATTGCGACTTTCGTATATGATTACCAAACAAATAACTTCTCTTTAATCTTTTTTAAGTTTTTAAACGTTGTAATATACACTGGCGACGGAACTGGGGAGAGGCCTCTTTAAGTTTTGAGAATTTCCCCTCCAATATTTTGGATATCATTTTGAAATTTCCTTCAAATAGGCAAAATTTTCGCGTGCCTTCGGTGCAATATTGTTTTTTTCTAAACGCATCCTGTTCATTTTTGTCCCAAAATGACGACTTTTCCACCAAAAAGGCAAACAAAGTTTATTTTTAGGGATGAATAAGAAAATTTGGAATGGTACTATACGCCCTTTTCAATTGTAATAGAGGTAACAATACGAGGGCCCTTATATTTCGACAAAAACGAATTAAATAGAATTTCAACAAGTTACAAAAATTTGAATGGCATTGAATCATTTTGTATTAAAAAAACCAAAGTCACGAGACGATTGATAATGACCACGATGTTGAAAATACATAAAAGAAAATTGTTATGCCCCGGGCATTGGATTCAAAAATATGTCATCGATACTGTCATCCCAGCACAATCGTAGTGCCATAAGAAGTAATACAAGTCAAATTTACATCCAAATATGGTTATTCTTGTGGCTTAAATTGTTTATTATGTTGACCTGGGAAATTACGTAAGTGATTTGTAATAACCATGAGCTGAAAACGAGATAAGTATGATGTGTTTTATCATAAAGGATGGGCAATTCGATATTCGGTGATTCAAATCGATTCGAAGCATAGGCTGATCATTCCAATCAGTAGAGAATCGCCATAGGAACAAAATCTTAAAACAAAATTAAATAAGAATTTGATATTTTTATTAGTGTTAGCAGCTTTAGGCAAATGTATCGAGTTTCCCTAGTATACCTAGTTCACCAAATTTTTATTTAATTTCACTCATATCTGATTTACCTACATTTAACTTTTATCGAGTTTTCTATTCGAAGTGTTACCTATTCTTCAAGAACTACTAGGTAAAACTAGGAAAATTAACGTCATTTTCAACTAGGCACCCAGTTCAAAAACTAGATACCTAGTATAAAAATCTAGATAAATTTTATTTTCTTTCAACACAGCATATTCGATATGTTTATCTTCATATGCAACAAAATGTATTTAAATGCAGCAAGAAAACGATTGCCTAGTTTTCATGGCTTTATATTCAAGTACTATCTAGTTTTGTAAGTGAAACTGGGTTACCTAGTAATACTTTACCTAAATTTTTTTGATAAATTCTTCTAACTACCTAGTTTAAGAAAAACTATAGGTTGTCGTCACAACAATCCACGATGAAATTAGTTGACGAATTCATTTGTATCCTGAAAGATGTTATGTGAAATGATAGCACATCGCTTCTAAAAGTTTGTTAAATAAATTAAATATTAGTAAATTTGTAACTGTACATTCCTGAAATTTGATAATGGGTATGAATTGCAATGACAAAGATGGAACATTTGCTATCTATGTAGAATTACTGATCCGATTTCATTAAATTAATCGAATCAGATTCAAAGTCTCTATTATTCGGTTTTGCCCAGCCCCATATTGATTGCCCGATGCGATAATCTAATTTCAGGAGGGAACTTTCAGGGATAGAAAGAAGACGTTTTGCAATATTTCTGGAAACATTGTGTTTTTTCAGCATGTGAGCTAAACAACTGAAAAATATGCACCACTGAAGATGCATAAAAATACGTCTCCATGACAAAAAAACATCTGTGACAGGCAAAAATGTAATTTTGTCAAGAATAAGCCACGGAAGGCCCACGCCCTGGCGGCGCGATCCATCAGTGACTTATACTTAGCAAAAAATGCTTTGGAAAAATATGGTATGGATAATCGATATGGGGACATAAATTTTGTAAATGTTCGTAATATCCTGAATATTGCTTTTCGCTATTTTTACCATCGAATTCAACTCATCCTTTTTGTGAAAAAACACATAATAACCTTCTATAGATCGTCATGTCAAAGTCAGCATTCAGTAAAATATTTTTCTGACCAAACGATTTAATTATCATGATTATATTTTTTACATGAAATATTTTAAACAATAATAACAGTTATAGATTCGACAGCTCTATGACAAATATATTCATCATTTCATAATCTTTGTATTAGATTCTGTTCACTCAACGATAAAAGATATGCATCAACAATCCAATCGAAATTGGCAACAGAAATGTGTTGTTTGAAGTTGTACAACCATTGCAATAATCTAGAAATATAAACGGATCAGAATCACAAATCAAGAATAAATGTACATTTTGAATTCTTTGTGCTTCGGAATTTCTTTGTGCTTTCGGCGCAATCTCTAGAATATCTTATTTTAATATATGTTAAAAATACTAGCTCTGGCATAAAATGTTGCTTTTGACGTTCGTTATATCGTCAGAAATTAATCATCATTTTTTATTTTTAATTTTCACCCACATTCGATTATGTAAAAACAAGCAGATTCAATTTGCTTTATTGATAAATTATTACCTGTAGTGCAGTAGCATATTTTTCCTCGTCGTTCTGGAGAGTTTGTCTCAGTACAAAATTTTCCAGTACTGAACCCACAGCCTTTTATTGCTGTATGTTCACCATCTATTAACAATAAAGAACAATAAAACACAAAATAGTTGTATAGTATGGTGATGTTGAACCAACAATTGAATTGATATCGCAATATCAACATCAGAAACAAGTTTTCTACACGAGTTTCATCAAGTATGTGCCACACATAGATCGAGCTAATGATATTCCATTAAGCAAAAATATTTACCTACCAAACATGTTTTGTTAGGTGTGGGTCACTGATCGACCGCGCTGCCGAGGCGCGATCTATCTATGGCTCATGCTCGATAAAATAAAAATATGGGATATCCAGTGACTTGAAAAAACTATTTAACAATTAAATTGTAAACTCATTATTATAATTTTTACCGATACATTGCTATCGCCAACGACAAAAATTTAACATTCCCAATGACATATTTTTGATACAATGTTTTTGATGCGATGTTTTTGATACGATACAAAGGATTTCTGACAGGTCAATTTCTCAATTGGGATAACGATAAGGAGAAAATCGGTTCCAAAAGATCTCATTAACCGATCCGAATCATAGTACCCTCGACTCTAGTATCTATTGAGCAAGTTAAAGTGGAGAGATTTCTCCCTACACGAGCAAGCGTTTGCGCAATTAAACAAACGGAATATTTTAAAATAATTGAGTGTTCGTATGGCCCGTTGAATAATCTTTAATAACATCTCTGGTAAAGTAACAAGGTAACAGTAGGTTTTATGATAAAGGCAATGGATGCCAGTGTGATTAAACTACCAAATAAGTGAAAAAGGAAAAGCAAAATACCTTTTTTAACTCCGGAGAACACGAAGCAGGCATCATAGTTAGTTTTGGTAGGTATGGATGAGTCCAGCGGTGGTTTTCCCGTACATTGAATCTTTGATTGTGTTGCGTTTTTATTTTGGCATCGATCGCACTTGTAACATTTGAGAGAAAATCCTTGGAAAAGGTTTAAAATTCGATAATTTTGTTCATATTCCTTTGGAGTCCTATTTTACGGCGCTATCTATGTGACACTGCCCAGTCGGAAATATTTTGAGCTCACAGGTTTTTCGTTAGGATTGAGATACTGATGGATCGCGCCGACGAGACGCGGTCCTTCTGTACTTCATGCTTGACAAATCGAACTTCTGATTTGGTCATGCTTGATAAAACATACTTCATAAAAAAATCTTCACAGGACATTTCTTCGCTGAAATTAGCTAATATAAGAAACATAGTCAAGCTATAATAGTTTGCAGCACATCCCCAATTAACAATCGCAAATAATTACCTGTGGGCATAATGGCGGCAAGGAATAGTAGGAATAACCAAACCTCGACTGCATACATCATCTTCAATTTATGAAATCACACAAACGTGTTCAATGGCACAGTTTACCGTTCTCCAACTCGAATAAAGAAATTGTCATTGTAGCTTATGCTACTTACTGTCTCGCTGTCTATACACTATTGTTTTTCACCAATAACAGGAAAAATTCCCATTTCAAATTGACCAATGCCCATATTTATTCCATTAGTTGCTGTTAACTACCACGTGGAGTATTTTTACAATGGTGTCGCCATGAGTACCTAAGTGACCATATTATTCGCGTACGCAATGGTATAATGGCAGCACTTTATTACAATACCTAAACTGTGACAAACGTGCAGTAAATTCACCGTTGAATCGCAGTAATTGAATTTTTTTAAATCTGAAAGCTTCTAAATTTGTAATTGATCCCGACAAGGGACTGTTGATGGAACGCACATCTGTGTTTCATTCCATCAACCCCTAATTGACCAAAAAAGATCGTCTTATGTTTTTTCAATAATATCGCACCAGAGGCGCGGAATATTGTTGAAAAGGAGATTTCGGGGCTTATAATATACTGATTGGGTGTAATATGATATGCGCGCGAGAATGTTCGAGATTTCCTGCGTTCTAAAATCCTCAAAAGGTCATCTTGTGATTTTTTTCTATTGGTTGAGAGGTGATGGCCCTCTAAACCTCCTAACCTAAATACGCTAGTGGATATCAGTGAAACTAAGTAAAAGCAAACTTACTTACAAACTAGGTATATTAGGCCAACTTGATACTGTCATCTAAAATTGCCAACACAACTATACTGTGTACTAGTCAGATATGTTTGACAGAGACGGAACGACCAGAGGTCGTTCCAGCAACAACCCCGATTGCTCATAAGGGATTTTGTTCACTCATAAGAGTGCTGCTTATGGAACGATATATGAGTCAATATTTCTAAATTACCAAAATTGGTAAAATTTTATTGCATAATTGTGTCATATAGTAGAGCATTGAAAAAGAATAGCAATATCACACGCGAATATTAATGAACACTGCACAGGCGTAGCCAATCGATACTTTGTACCTTTAATATCTACAATACATTGTTAGAAAAATATATCAATTGATTGCGTTAAAAAGTAAATTCAATACATGCATCACACTCGATTTGACTGTCGGTGTGACTTAATCATTTGAAATTCTTGAGAAGTCTAATCAACGCGCTATATGAAAGCATTCGAAACAAAAAAAAATACGAAATTCTCTGTAATCAAAACGGCCCTTAGCCTTCTGGTGAGACTTATTAGTGTCAAAACATAGACTTTTTTTGGCAATTATACTTCAAAAACATCTATACATCTATGGTAATGGTGGTTGGTTTTTTCCATGATTTCAAGTCTTAGGGATCAGACCCTCAATTACATTTGTCCAAATTAGAAAATTTGAATTTAACATGAGTCGCTGATGCACCGCACAACAAATAAACTTGGTAAATAATTTTTTTCTGATTGAGAAAGAGGCAAAGTGAAAATACAGAATAATATAATGATCATGGAATATTGAACAAATAGGGCCGGGCAATTTGATTCGACGATTCTAATCGATTCAAAGCTTGAATTATTGGTGAATCTCTCGTAGGAACAAATACCCATTTTTAATGACAAAAATGCAATCGATATTGGTCAAATATTTTTTAACCAAATAGAAATTATGATTCGATCCTATTCAAGAAAATTATTCGAATCGTATTCGAATTCCAAATGATTGGGTTTTGCCCAGATCTGCATAAAAAAAGTGATAAACGAAATTTTGAGCGCCACGTGGTTCTATTCGCAAAACAGTCATTTATGAATGATAGTCTGTCTGTGAAAAACATTTTTGTCCACTAAGTGTATCGGAAATTGCTATTTTTTTAGATACGTTGGTATTCTGTCATTTTTAAACTTCAGTAATATTTAATACTTAAGAAATCGAGTACGATATGTCAAGCACATCTGTATTTATACATATTCTTCGTCTCTCTTATAGAATGAGTTAACTTTTGATATGAAGACGTAAGGATGTCTTCTAAGGTCCTCATCTTCCTCTTCACAGCTCATACACATTGCAAGAATACCTCCAATTAAATACAAAACCCCTCCTGCCCAGGCTATGAATAATGCAGATCCGAAGACATAACTGTCATGAAAAAAAGATGATGAATCGTTTTAAAAAAAAATAAACGATGCTTCTGGCTTATGCAAATTTTTGATGGTCACTTCGAAGAATGAATCAACCTGACCAAGACCCTGTACCAACCCTTTCTTAAGGATGGAGAGAAATAGAGTTGCTGGAGAATATTATCTTTCCGGTTCGGCTTAGCCTGTACATCTAAGTTATTACACTCTGGGTTGAGTAGGGTGGGAATGATGGGCATTAACGAGCCGGACTCGGCGGGACTCGAACCCAAGATTTTTAACCGGTGATGACAGTATATTAAGGACTAGATTGCGCCCACTAAAATGGTTTATGGCGCTTTATAGCATTCAGCATTCATATATTTCGAGAACACCAAAGAAGCTCGGACTGTTTGTGACGGAAACTACCACTAGACAAATAAATATATTTCTCAATTATGAACGATCAAAATGGGATCAAAAATGGCAACAGTCTGTATAATAATATCAAAGTCCATCAGTAAAGCTTTGTTTAAGAATCTTTGAAAATCTATTTAAAAATCAAGTATGTGCAACAGGTGGATCATACTTAAAAATAGAAGAAATAACAACTATATTATTAGTGGGATATTTTTGAAAGACCCGAAGCAGTATAATAGAGTGTAGTATCTGAGTGGAATCTGCCTTGGGCAATGGTAGAACCTCATCCATTTATTCTCAAAAAAATAAAATAAAGAATTTTTTGCTCAATTAGAAATAGGTCACTGATCATCTATGGTACACGCTTGACAAAATCAAATTTGTGAATGGATGAGAAGGAATACGTCGGTGAAAAAGCAAAATTCGCTCTTACGTCGTACTATTTGCCATTCTCCCTTTCAATTCCAAAAATTCTTCCCTGGTATATTCTCTGTGAATATCGTTAGCATACCACGATGCTGCTGCTATTATGCATAACGATGCAAGAAAAGAGACGCAGCCTGCTATCATTCTTGATCGTTTCTAAAGAGAAATCATTTTAACTCTTTTTTAAAGTGCTAGGCTGAGTGTGAAGTTGAAAGCTCATTTTCGCATTGACAATACGGAATACAGATATATAGAAATTATGGTAAATCGTTACACTGTGAAATAAATGCAGTAAAATCGCTACATTTTGACATTAAAATTTATTTAGTGAAATAAAAATAAAGCTATAAAATCGTCCTTTTTCGCCAAGTATGAGCTGTTGATGGACCTAACTTGGCATAAATCTTAGCAAAATGGCTCCGAACTTGAAACTTTGAAAATATACAATTACGGCAAATGACCAGTAGATTTACTGTGCTTTTGTTACAGGGCACATTCATTTTTTGAATAGTGAGATTTTAAACGTCCAACTTTGACTTTTTGATAAATAACAAAATAGTGAGTTTAGATACCCTTTGCTGAAAGTTTGCTTTGCGAATTCCTTGCTTCATTGAAAAAGCAATTAACATGACACCGACGAAACCGAGGATAAGTGCACTAATTCCGAATACTCTAGCTGAAAAATAAATTTATGATAATTGTATTTATAGTTTACGAATATGCTAGGCTCTGTGCTTATTGTTTATTGCATGTCGTAATCCATAGTTAAAGCTGAGCGAGGGAAAACAAAGACGAAAGTTACAAACTAAAAATAATTATCCATCAGCGTTTTAGTTCACCAATTGGAAAATAAAACATACTGTCTAGTTTTTAGGATCAGAGAAAGCCAAATTTTTCAAAATTCGAATTTGCTTTGAGTATATATTTATATGTAATTTTTAATAGGATCACATCTGTAATCTAAAGTAAAGGGCATTGTCTTCTCCTAATTTATTGAACTGATTTACATCAACTTACCTGTTTGTAACATTGGCGGCAAAGCCAAGAAAAATGAATAAGCATCACAATTCGAATTTCCTGATGAAAAAGATGTGCATTTGATCCATAAGCCCATATGCTAGAAGAAGAAGAAAAACAAGGTTCAATTGGACGACAAAGCCTCAAGGGAATAGGTAGATCAAAAATTACAAGGAGGTTCAGACCCGTGCTTGACAAAATAAAATTTGTGGTTGACTCATACTCATACAGTACTAAGTTGATTTGCTTGCTGGTTTTTCAATGTTTAAAAGCTAATTCATATTTGAAAAATCATTTTTTATGGAACAGAAATTTATATGTTGTACGCAATGTCGGCTATAGAGCTGCGCAAAACCGAATTATTCAGAATTCGAATCCGATTCGAATAATTTTTTCGAATCAGATTGAATCACTAATTCATTGTAAATAACAAATATCCAGTTTTGACAATTGCCTGCCACAATTGCCACATCTTCATTATGAAAATCAGGAAATTTGTAGTTAATAGTGTATATTTCAATTCACACTCCATGTTCAAGAGCAACAATTTTAACGACAATATATAATAGATTTTAGCCATCGTTAAAATTGAAAATCCTAGTTCATTTCGGCAAATTTTTGTTCCTGTGAACGATTTGATAAGAATGCTTTGTGCTTTGAATGGATTGGATTAACCGAATGGAATTGCCCAGCCCCATTATTAGCATAGCATTATAATCGATCCAAGTTTCAAAAGTCTGGCTCATCAAGCCAACCCTATCACTCAGTCCAAAGCGCAAATACTGAGTAAATATATGCCAACCGATGTTGTATGCAAGCTAGATCTGGTCAAAAATACAACGAGACAAATTTTATCGCTGTGCAGTCTTACGAAATATATTTTTGGGCTGTCAGGAGAGATGGGCAATTCATTTAAGTGATTCGAATTAATAGGTCGATCCAGTCGTGAATCGGTTATACCCAATCAGAAATTTATTTTCCCAAGCGTAAGCCACAGATGGCCCACGCCTTGGTGGCGCGACCCATCAGTGTCGCATGCTTAACACAAGATTTTTTTCATCAAATAAATTTTATTCTAACTGAGTTGGAACTTGGGAAATGAATTGAAGCTTTCAAATTTTCCCCAAAAAAAAATCAAACTATAGATTTCAATGTTTTGGTAATTGAGGAAATATCAATGATAAAAACGGGACATTTGCTATTTACGTGGAATTAGCGACTCGATCCAAAAAAGGTCTAAATCAGATTCGAATTATGCACGATTCGGTTTTGCCCTGCATTAGCGTGAGGCATACATAAAATAGGACACGTACTTGTGAAATAGTGTCAAGGGTTGTCTCAGGATCGTTCCTCCGCCAGTATGGAATAGCGACTGCAATACAAGTTAGCACCCAGCCCCCACACATTGACAACAAGGCAGCAATACCAACTCCCGATGTCATTATCCAGGCCTTAATAATAACCAAATCTAATGTACTACAATGAACCATAAAGACAATATGAGTTTAACAAAAATATAAAGCAAAATATCGAATAATCATATCATATTATATATATTTCCATATTGGAAGTTTGCTATAGTTTAGATTGGGAAAAATACTTGAAATAAACCAACCGACTAACAAACTAAAAAGGCAAAAAGCTAAATGATATATGATTCAAAAATTAGCAACTTAGCACCGATGCGGAAATGCATTATAACTGAATTGTCATAGAGTGTGGTGAGTGGTATATGCCCTGAGCGATGGAAAACCCATCTATCATCTAATACGGTAAAGTAAACTCTCATCAATCTCTCTCTCATACTTTGCGTCTCTCTCTCTTTCTTTCTCTCATGAACACGAAATAATTATGAGATAACCTTAACACAATCACTGAAAGCAATCAGTAATCTACTTTACAGACAAGGCATTTAAGTTTCTTTAATTTGTTCGTCATCTATCCCATATGTAGAAACAAAATTTTGTTCCTTGGACTTGTTCGTTGAGATGAAAGCAAGCATAAAAGCCTGCTATGATGTATATACATAATAAGAAGAACCACAGCAGGCCCATCTATCATTACATCTACCTAAGTTGCCATCAAATTTTCCTCGATGAAATTTGTTGACAAATTCATTTGTATCCTGGAAGATGTTTTGTGAAATGATAGCACATCGCTTCTGAAAGTTTGTTAAATAAATTGAATATTGGTAAATTTGTAGCTGTAATTATTGATCCGATTCTATTCGAAGAAACTATACGAATCAGACTCGAAGTCTCTATGATTCGGTTTTGCCCAGCCCCTTATTAATGGCACGATGCGAAAATCTAATTTCAGGAGGGGAAGTCCAGGGATAGAAAGAAAATGTTTTGCACTATTTCTGAAAACATTGTCTTTTTTTCAGAATGTGAGTCCACGCCCAGGCGGCGCGATCCATCAGTGACTTATACTTAGCAAAAGTTGTTTTGGAAAAATATGATATGGATACTCGATATTGGGACAAAAAATTTGTAAATGATTGTAAGTTCCTAAATATCGCGCTTCGCTAGGTTTACCATCGAATTTAACTCATCCTTTTTACAAAAAAACACATAAATATGAACAACTTCCTATATACTGTAACAAAAAATGCAACAAAATCACTGGTCTTTGACAGTAATTTTACTTAGAGGTATTGAAAAAAATTCAAAATTCATTTTTTAGCCAAATGTGGGGTGTTGATGGAACGCACCGCGAAGGTGCAGTCCACTAACAGCCCTTAATTGGCATAAAAATGAATTTTGAATATTTTTCAATACCTCTAAGTAAAATTACTGTCAAAGACCAGTGATTTTGTTGCATTTTTTGTTACAGTACAGTACAGGGGGGCTAAAAATTGGTTGGTCGGGGCTTATAATATACTAGTTGGGTGTAATATGATATGTGCGCGAGAATGTTCGAGATTTCCTGCGTTCTAAATTCTTCTAAAGATCATCCTGTGATTTTTTTTCTATCGGTTGAGAGGTGATGGCCCTCTAACCCCTCCCAACCTAAACACGCTAGTGGATATTAGTGAAACTAAGTAAAAGCAAACTTACTTACAAACTAGGTATATTAGGCCAACTTGGTACTGTCATCTAAAATTGCCAACACAACTACTGTGTACTAGTCAGATATGTTTGACCGAGACGGAACGGCCAGAGGTCGTTCCAGCAACAACCCCGATCGCTCATAAGTGATTTTGTTCACTCATAAGAGGGCTGCTTATGGAACGATAGATGAGACAATATTTCTAAATTACCAAAACTGGTAAAATTTTATTGCATAATTGTGTCATATAGTAGAGCATTGAAAGAGAATAGCAATATCACAAGCGAATATTAATGAACACTGCACAGGCGTAGCCAATCGATACTTTGTACCTTTAATATCTACAATACGTTGTTAGAAAAATATATCAATTGATTGCGTTAAAAAGTAAATTCAATACATGCATCACACTCGATTTGACTGTCGGTGTGACTTAATCATTTGAAATTCGAGAAGTGTAATCAACGCGCTATATGAAAGCATTCGAAACAAAAAAAATACGAAATTCTCTGTAATCATAACGGCCCTTAGCCTTCTGGTGAGACTTATTAGTGTCGAAACATAGACTTGAAACTATAGACTATAAACAGCTTCTTTACATTCCTTTAGATTCTTTTTATAGCGATTGGCAATTATACTTCAAAAACATCTATACATCCATGGTAATAAATAGTTTTTTCCATGCTTTCCAGTCTTAGGGAGCAGACCATCAATTACATTTGTCTGAATTAGAAAATTTATCTTATTATCATGAGTCGCTGCTGATGGACCGCGTAACAAATAAAATTGGTAAATAATTTTTTTCTGATTGAGAAAGAGGCAATGTGAAAATACAAAATAATGTTATGGCAATGGAATATTAAACAAATAGGGCCGGGCAATTTGATTCGGTCATTCTAATCTATCCGAAGCTGAAATTATACGTGAATATCTCGTAGAAACAAATATACATTTTTAATGACAAAAATGCAATCGATATTGGTCAAATTTGACCAATTCGATTGTATTTAGTCGTTAAAATAATGGAAATTCATGCCTTTAGACATGTAATTAGTTGGAACTGGTAATTCGCAACTATAAATGTCTTCATTTTTATATCGGAGACTAGATGTGATCGTGAAAATGGGATATTTTTTTAACATATATAAATTAGGATTCGATCCGATTCAAGAAAATTATTCGAGTCGTATTCGAATTCCAAATAATTGGGCGCCCCGTGGTTCTACTCGCAAAACAGTCATTTATAAATGACAGTCTGTCTGTGAAAAACATTTTTGTCCATTGAGTGTATCGGAAATTGCTATTTTTTTTAAATACGTTGGTATTCTGTTATTTTTAAACTTCAGTATTATTTAATACTTAAGAAATCGTGTACGATATCTCAAGCACATCTGTATTTATACATATTCTTCGTCTCTTTTATAGACTGTGTTAACTTCTGATTTGTAAACGTATGGTTGTCTTCTAAGCTCCTCATCTTCCTCTTCACAGCTCATACACATTGCAAGAATACCTCCAATTAAATACAAAACCCCTCCTGCCCAGGCTATGAATAATGCAGATCCGAACACATAACTGTCATGAAAAAAGGATGATGAATCGTTTTTTAAAAAAAAAAATAAACGATGCTTCTGGCTGATACATATTTTTTTGATGGTCATTCCGTAAAACCTACTCTTAAGGACGGATAGGGTAAGGGTTGCTGGAAAATATTATCATTTCGGTTCGGCTTAGCCTGTACATCTTAGATATTACACCCTAGGTTGAGTATGGTGGGCATCGATGGACGAGCCGGATTCGGTGGGACTTGCACCAGAGAACTACTAAAATGGATTATGGCGCTTTATTGCATTTTTATATTTTGAGCACATCAAAGAAGCTATTTGTGACGAAAAATACTAATAGACAGAAATATTTCTACAATTATGAACAATCAAATCGGGATAAAAATGGCAACAGTCTGTATAAAAATATCAAAGACCATAAGTGAAGCTTCATTTAAGAATCTTTGAAAAACTATTTAACAATCAAGTATGGGCAACAGACAGATCGCGCCTACTAGGCGCGGTCGATCTGTGAATCATATTCAAAAATAAAAGAAATAACAACTATATTATAAGCGGGATATTTTTGAAGGACCAGAAGCACTATCTTAGGGTGTAGAAAGTGGTATATTCCCTGGGCAATGATGAGAACATCAACCATTTACTCTCCAAAAAAAGAATAAACAATTTTTTGCTCAATCAGAAAAAATTTGTATGCTTTGTTAAATATGGGTCAATGATCATCTGTGGCACACGCTTGACAAAATTCTATTTCTGATTAGATAAGAAGGAATACGTCGGTGAAAAAACAAAGCAAAAATCGTTCTTACGTCGTACTATTTGTCATTCTTCCATTTAATTCCAAAAATTGTTGCCTGGTATATTCTCTGTGAATATCGTTAGCATACCACGATGCTGCTGCTATTATGCATAACGATGCAAGAAAAGAGACGCAGCCTGCTATCATTCTTGATCGTTTCTAAAAAGAAATCATCAAACTCTTTTTTGAAGTGCTAGGCTGAGTGAGTGACGAGATATTTCTATACGGATGAAATAGAAAGCTCATTTTCCCAAGGACAATACCGTATACAGATAGAAATTACGGCGAAACGTGACACTGTGAAATAAATCGCTACATATTGGCAGTAAAATTTACTTGGTGGCATGAAAATAAAGCATATAAAATCAGCCTTTTTCGCCAAGTATGGACTGTTGATGGACCGCACCTTGGCGGTGCGCTCCATCAACAGCCCATATTTGGCATAAATCTCATCAATATGCGTTTTTTTTAACTTTGAGCATATGCAATTATCGCAAATGACCAATGAATTTACTGTACTTTTGTTACAGCGCATTTTCTGAACTGTGAGATTGTAATCGTTGAACTTTGACACTATACCAAATAAAAAACAACGACGAGTTTAGATACCGTTTGCTGAAAGTTTGCTCCGCAAATTCCTTGCTTTATTGAAAAAGCGATTAACAAGAGACCGATGAAACCTAGGATAAGTGCACTTATTCCAAATCCCCTGCCTGAAAAAATAAATTTATAATAATTGTATATATAGTTCATGACTATACTAGGCTCTGTGCTTATTGTTTATTGGGTACCGGAATCTATAGTTGAAGCCGGGGGGAGGGGGGGGTGGTTTGAGGGCCGGGGACCTTATCAAAAAAGGAATCGAAGGAAAAGACGAAAAGTTACAAACAAAGAATAATTATCCTCCATCGTTTAAGTTTATCCACTAGAAAATAAAACATATTGTCTAATTTTTAGGATCAGGCAAAACCAAATTTACCTTGACTTGAATACATATGTATATTTATTTTTTAATAGGATCAGATCTGCAATCTAAAGTAAAGGGAAACGTTTTCTTCTAATTTATTGCACTGATTCAGATCAACATACCTGCTTGTAACATTGCTGGCAAAGCCAAGAAAAATTTTTGATAATCATCACATTCCCAATTTCCTGTTGAGAAAGATGTGCATTCGATCCAAAGGCCCATATGCTAGTAGGAGAAGAAAAACAATGTTTAATTGGGCTTCAAAGCCTTAAAGGAATAAGTAGATAAAAAAATTATTGCAAGAAGGTTCATTTGTGGAAGTGTGCGTAACCGATAACTCGTGACTGGAGCCAAAAACGTTTCAGTTCAAACTATTTCTGTTTTAGGTATGCGTCACTGATGGAATGCCCCGCAGACCCGTGCTTGACAAGAAAATTTGTGCTTGACTCATACTCATACAAGTACTAAGTTAATTTGCTTGCTGGTTTTTCAATGTTCAAAAGTTAATTCATGATTGCAAAACCATTTTCAATAAAACAGAAATTTATGTGCCGTACGCAACGTTGGCTAGGGCTGGACAAAACCGAATCATTTAGAATTCGAATCTGATTCGTATTATTTTTTCGAGTCGGATCGAATCGCTAATTCCGTGTAAATAAAAAAATATCACGCTAATTAGGAATTAGCGATTCGATCCAAAAAATAACTAAATCAGATTCGAATTATGCACGATCCGGTTTTGAGCAACATTAGGGTAAGGACTACATGAAAGAGGATACGTACTTGTGAAATACTGTCATTGATTGTGTCATCAGGATCGTTCCTCTGCCAGTATGGAATAGCGACTGCAATACAAGTTAGCACCCAGCCCCCACACATTGACAACAAGGCAGCAATACCAACTCCCGACGCCATTATCCCGGCCTTAATAGTAACTGAATTTAACTTTCTATAATGATCTAGAGAGACAACATGAGTTTAACAAAAATATGAAATAATCAGTCCCGTTTCTATATATTTCCATATTGAAAATTCAATCTAGACAAGGTTGGGGAATATACTTGAAAAGAACCAACCAACTAACAAACTAAAAAGGCGAAAAGCTAAATAATATATGATTTAAAAAATAAGCAACCTAAGCCTAAGTGTAAAACATTATATGCTTTTTGACTGAATTGCCATAGTTAGTAGTAGAGTGCGATGAGTGGTATATGCCCTGAGCGACGGAAAACCCATCTATCGTCTATATGCTATACTCTCATCAATCTCTCTCTTTCTTGTGCATTGCATCTCTCTCTTTCTTTCTCTAACACACACCAAATAACTATGAGATAACCTTAACACAATCAGTGATCCGCTTTACGGACAAGACATCTAAGTGTCTCTAATTCTTTCATCATCTATCCCATCTATAGCAACAAAATTGTGTTCGTTGGACTCTGAGATGAAATCAAGCATAAAAGTCAGAAAGGAGCCGCAGCAGGCCTATCTACCATTACATATGGTGAAAAACAAGCGTCTTCTCATATCAAAACCGAATTGAATAATTTATTCCGTAGAACATACGAATCAAAAGTCTTATAATGACCAAACTAACAGCCACATTTTTAGTAAATCACATGAGAATATACACTAATTTTTGTCTTCAATTAGTTCAGGGCAGTCCTATATCTAAAATAAGCAATTACCGTACAATACATAAACCTGCTATACATCTTAGAATAGCTAGTTAAATTATTAATGCGACGGGACAGGCTGCGTTCACATTGATCACGATGAGAACGGTTGAAAACAATTTGAAACGAATGTTATAAATTTGCCCTAGGCTACAGCATTGTAAACGACTGTAAATCGCAGTAAAATCCACTCGTTCTCGCTCTCAATTCAGCCTGCTGACGTAAATACGTCAGCAGCCTGAATTGCGCGGGAAAACAAGTTGATTTTACTATTTTTAAGAGTAATTTTTAATACCTACTTTTAAGGTGATGAGCAAATCACGTGCCTCTGGCGGAGACAGTGTATTTTTGTGCGACATTCCTTCTCATGTATCACGTAAATAACTCAATTTGGATTACGATGACATGTAATGGATTAGTTTTCTCACGATTTTCCAATTCTTTGGACGGATTAACGAATTTCTAAATAAACAAAAATATGATCTATACTGTGGCCTATATGCTAAAATGAACTTGATAATTAAATAATTTGAGATTATGATGGAACATCCAAATTTTGAATTAAATTTTAAATGAGTGAATTATATTTTTAACACCCGAACATAGATAGCCTGCAGAAGGTCTCAAAGCTCGGGGATTCTATTTTGTCGAAAATAATAAAATAATCGCGCACAGAGTAAGCGCTAACATTCTTTAACTTTTGTTTTCGCGAAAAGTCATTCTGGGGTCAAACAAAAAGAACTAAGAGCGTATACTAAAAGCAATTTTTCAACGAAAGTGCGCTAAAATGTTGCAAATCGTGACGAAATTTTGAATAATATCCAAAATCATGGGGAGACTACCCGATCTTTCAAATCCTCGCGATATCACGAGAAGAAGGATTAGTGATGGACCAATACCGAAATTTTCGACAATAAAATTGACAAAAATTTATCATAAAAAATCTTCAAATAGCCAAATATTGTTAAAATATTTCCTTTCAAGGTCGGAAAACAAAACAGAACTTCGCATATGCGAAGCGACAGAAATCTCTGAATTGAATAATTTATTCCATTGAATATACGATTCGAAAGTCCCATAACAAACTAACTAAAAGCCACAATTTAGTCAATTACATGAAAATATACCCTGATTTTAGTCAGCAACGAAGTTCAAAGAAATATTGAATGAAAAAATCATGATGAAATCATGCAAATGAAATTTATTAAAGGTTTTAGAATCGATTCGATATTTCAAGGATTTGATTTGAAGTTCTTAAACTTACATACCTGGGTGCAAACGTAAAAGGGCATGAGGACTGTGTGAAAAAAGTTAGAGTGACATTTGGCATTATAGCCAAAGTACCAGATGCCTATTTTGTACTAGCATCTACGCAATAACCTGATATTCGTCTAGTATGCTGATCCATGTATCAATTGTCCTTTTTCATTAATATCTTTTCACCCTCTCAATAATCGTTGGTAGGCGAGAGGTATGCTTTTTTTGCCCATTACAGAAAACTACAAAAACAGATAAAGGTAGGTAGAATATCATTTCAATTCTGCGGGAGAGGAAAGCCGAGAATACAGCTTAATCGTATGGCGAACCACGACCTCTCGTGCATATACCAGTTCCGAATCGGGGTGAAGGTTTTAGGATTATCATATTTCCTATTTTTTCCTGTGCATGGACTGTGTGGTGAAGAAAGCCGTAGGGTCGCGCTTACGTGGACGGCACCGGCGAGGCGACCATCAGACCTTCGAACCTGCGTCAGGACGATCAGAGATGGGTAAGTCGAAGAGTATTCCCAACGCTTTACCGATTGAGCACCCCATTGCACAAAATATATCAGTCGTAAATTTATTATACTATATCTATTATAGCAAGAAAGCGACAATTAAAATACTAACATTTTCATATTGACATTTATGACAGAAAAATTCAATTTAATACTGAAATTGAAGAATAGGTTGCAGCAGCTGTATACCACAAGGTGTTGTATTTCGTTCAGTATGGGTCACTGACGGACCGCGCCTCAGCGGCGCGATCCATCACTGACCCATACTTAACAAAACATGCTTCGGTAAAACTATATGACGGAGTAATATTAGTCATTCTTGAATGTGCAAAAATGATAATTAGTTTGAAAATGAGCAAATTATGTCTAGTTGAAGAATACAACACAACATATAATCTGTAATTATGGGAATAAAATATACAATTGGTTTCCTAATTAGTTACCTAATTAGTTTTTCCCCATGTACTTTCTGACGATATTTAAACTGAAATTTCAACGACGATGCTAGACTCAAATCAAATGTATAGTGTGATAGTAATACTATTTTGCATTTTTCCTATTCTGAAGCTTATCTGACTGGTATCAACAGAGAAATAACATAAAAGATTGAGTCTGTTATCTATTTGAACTGTCTTGATGACTTGATAATCAGATGCATGAAATTAAAGTTATGAATAGACCTTACTTGTTCTAGGGAACAGGTCGGTACATTTTATTATACCGCATCAGTTCCAAGGTACCTAACATTTTCTGCTAAAGATAAACCTAGAAGCTGATACCTTGCATTGGAATATATAATGTAAGACAAAAGCATTGTAACGTCAGAATGATGTATGCCGAGTTGGTTGGCCGAACAGGGTTTCTGTTTAGAGTAGTTTAAAAAAATCGGTATTGGAAAATTTTTTTTAGTAAAATCCCCCATATACTCCGGCAATGCTTTTGATGAGTAAAACAGAGCAAATGAAAAGATGTCTTGTGGGGAATGGGGAAATGACAACTTGTGCCACAAGGGCAGAACCGAATCATTTAGATATAGAATGCGATTCAAATAGTTTTTTTCAAAACGGATCATAGCACTAAATTCATGTACGTAAAAAATGTCCTCATTTTCACTATTACAACTTGTCTCCATTTTGAAATTTAAGAAATATATAGTTTTTAATTCACGCGCCATGTTCAAGAGCAACAATTTTCATATTTCAATGACGAAATACAATGGATTTGATCGCATTTTGTTGTTAAAAAATGAAAATTATAGTTTATGTCGTAAGTTAGGTAGCAACTATTTACGAAAGATTCGAATGAATTGCGCTTCGAATCGCTGAATAGAATTGTCCAGCCCTGGCCATAAGACACAGTTCACCACTGGCCCAGTAAAATAAAACGAAATTTCATATTCGAATAGGCTTTCTGCTCGAGCATGATTAACAATTTGATTCTGTTATGTCAAACGAAAAATGCTTTTTTTTGAAAAGGGTATTTAGAATGTGACTAGTTCTGTGGGGAAGAATTATGAATCCGAAGGCAGGGGGAAAAAATGAAAATAAACTCGAGAAGATTATCATCTGCTCTGTTATTCCATCACTCAAAGGAATATATATGTTAACAGAAAACAATAAATGGCAAAACTCCCCAATTCAAAGTAAGGGAATATAGGATTTTTGATAGATGTATTAGGAATACACTTTCAGCTACATATCATCCTGACACAGGTTCGAATCCAATGAGCGATGATTATATGCTAGAAAAATGCTGGACACCTAGCCGGCACATGGAAGTCTCCAACCTTGTCCAAGTCTCAACACCCAATTCGCAACTGGTGTCAGTACCAGAGGTTAATGGTTTACTATATACTCGAGACATATTTTCGACTTTCTCTCTTCCGTAGCAGAAAAATGAAATCTCCTAAAGCATCATTGAATTAGAATATACAAAAATAATTGCGTACAGTATAACCAGACACTTAATTTCGACAATATATCATAGTATAAGACAGTGGGTTTTACATGAAATTAAAGCTAAAGAGGTCATGGTAATAAGAATACTAAATAAGATACATGATGGCAAATAAAAGACAAGTGATAGTCCAAATCCAACACCAAACTAGCTACGTGTCTGTTTAAAACTAGCGAACCTATTAAGACTGTCTGTCAACATCAGAACAGCCCAGTATTCTAGAATTCCTATAAAAATATATTTCGTTTTTCCAAAGTTGATTCATTTTGGAGTGAAATAATTGGTTGTAAAACTTGACAAGTTTGCTGTAAAATATGGTCAAATATCAGAAATTTTGTTTATCTGAAAGATTGAAACATTATTTTTCGTATAGTCAATTTCAAAAACTTTTACACTGAATTATAATTACAACTGTACATACTAATTTTATCCACTGTACTAGAATTATGTTTGGTTTGTGAATAGGAACGTTAAAAAAATTTATAAGGTTTGTTTTTTGAAGTATATGGAAGAGTGTTGCAAAACGCGTACAACAGTTATTAGCATTCTCTATTTTGATTTTTCATCGCTATCATTATGCATGAATATGATAATATAGAAGCTTAGTAGTAGTAGATAATACTATGTAACTCTGTAAGAAGATTTATTAGTCTCCATGGTTTATCATCGTTACCCTGTGTCTAATGCGTCTTTGTAAATCCGATGGACGTAAAATCGTCAAAGAAATAAAAAAAAAAAATAATACAACACAAAAATGGTTGTCGAAAATAGACAAATATGTTTCAAATAGAGATGGGCCGACGTATCAGTATCGGCAAGTATAGGTTATTTTTGAGGTATCGATATTGGTGCTGGTATCAAAAAATTTTCATTACCAATATCGGATACATCTTTACAGACCTTGCATTCCAGTGCTAGGTGTTAGGTGTCATGTTAGTTGTGCAACCATGAACATTTGCACTCAATCTTTGGACCCATGTATGCTTGAACGCAGCATCAATTCAGTATATTTTCATCCAAAAAAGTTTGCACTCAAATGGATGTAAGAGTTCAAGGGTGCAATATGTACGTAGGCGCACACATACATGGGTGCAACTAAAACAAGGGCATAAGTTTGTGGATACAAAAAGGCCTTTTAACATATTTAATAAAGTACTTGGTATCGAAATATAAATTATAAAGGTGGTATCGGTACTTGTTTCGGTATCGGCGAAAATTTTGGTATCGGCTCATCCCTAGTTCCAAATTTGCTCTTTTTGAGACCATTAAAAAGGCCATCATTTGATTTTTTCAAAAAGCCTAAAAAGTTGAAGAATTTCATCTCATTTCTTGAGATGAAGTCGATAATATCTTACAGATTACTAGGAACCT
The DNA here is from genome assembly GCA_963675895.2 of Styela plicata. Lineage (NCBI taxonomy): Eukaryota > Metazoa > Chordata > Ascidiacea > Stolidobranchia > Styelidae > Styela > Styela plicata. The sequence goes on along the minus strand of OZ023151.1, from coordinate 4,997,325 downwards.
GACATCTTGAACATATTGAATATGTTTTGCCAAGCATGAGCCACAGATGGATCGTGCCTGAATGGCATGATCCATCAGTGACCCATGCTTAACAAAACATATTTTGATAAGTTATTTCAAAATACCTAGCTCTGAAGAAGCTCAAATTTCAAACCTTTTTGCTTAAGTAGTTAAAATTGAAACAATCACAGGACTTAGTGAGAGAAAAGTTAAAAAAAAAACAGCTTATCAAAGTGAATAATAAAAACATAATGTTAAGAACAGGGTATAGAAGCAGTAAAATATATTCAGACAGTGACATTGAATATAGGTAGAATTTATTCTTGAATTAATATGAATTTCGTTGAGAATTTTGAATTGACATAATAAGTCTTTGTAGTTTTTTCATTCGATAAGCATCCGCTCGAGATTGTTGTCCGAATTTTCTTGCTTGCATTTGTTGCTTTCGTGATTCCTCGCTCTTTTGTCTGAGCCATCTTTTATAAGCTTTATCACATTCTTTTCTGTCTCTATAAAATAGTATTAAAGATATAAAATATAAATGAATTCTCATTATTACTAGGTGCCAGATAGAATCTATGGAATAGCTTCCGAAATGTCAAATTTCCATAAAATTTTCCCCAAAATTTATAACTATTCAACACTGCTATTAAATAGCAGTTTTATTTATGTTATTTGAAATATTACATTTCTGGAAACCATGATTTCCCGAATATAAGGCTTTTAAAACTCTGTTGTTTTTAAACATGTTTTGCATTCATTTTTCGATAAATTCTCACAATTGTCTGAATTTAGTTGATATCCCATAGCCAAACTATATGGACATGCAATGCATTAGTAATCCTGGCTGTTCCATAATCCATGGACGCCTTTCAATTTTTGAAATATTTATCATGCTTATTGTGGCATAATCCCATACGATTCACCTATACGATTTTGGTAGACAGAAAGATTCAAATCTAGATTCCCAAGCATACGATACAGTATATCCTTACTCCATGCTTTAAACTGAATCACTAAATCACTAAAAGGCTTCGGCAAGACAAGTGCTCGTGGATAAGTAACATACTGCAAAAATCTTTGGCTAGCAATTGTTGAGCATAGGACAGAGTTCACGAATGACTATGTCACTGTATACAAAAAAAGATAAATGTTATCTATAGGTGTCTTGATTCAGCATCTGTCAAAAACTCTCTTGAAGCTTTTTAAATCAACATAAAGAAATGGATTTGCCAAACACCCAAAGTACCCCAAGGTTTTTCCACCCTATTACCACCAAATTTGAAAAACTCAATACTAGTTTCTCTAAAATATTTTTATATTTACAATGTTATTGTTGATACCGTAATATATTACATTATAAATAATAAATCACCTTCGATACCATCCTTCATCAATTTCAAGTTGTCGTTGTTGTTCAACCATTCTATCTTTTCGGCCTTGTTTTCTTTTTTCACTCAACCACAATGCATACGCCTCATCTGCTTCTCTTTTGGAATCCTGATCATTTGGTATGTAGAAAGGAGATAAATTATGAAAGTATGTCTTTCAAAACAATGCATAGTTTAGATGATATGAGAGTTCATCTTCATAGTTGAAAGTTTACATTTAAAACAAGTGTTAATTTAATGAGACACAGAGAAATAATGCAAATCGTGTCTGCATACTTCTCGAATCGATATTTCGAAGAAAGGAAGTCACAACTATGGACTGTTAAAAGCTTATTGTACAATAATTCAAAAAATGAGGTTGTCAAACAATGAAAACAAATGCACTTTTACAGACTCAGATGACTGAGAGGCCGTATCATCCTGTAACATCCACACTGAAAACCTTTTTATGCCTATATTTATATGTAATATTGACTTCTTTTCTGGTTGGCAAACAATTATAAACTCTCTCTCTGTACCAAACAGTAGGAACAGCCACATTATCAGCAGTGCTGGAAAAGCTAACTCAAATTACATTTAAATTTAGAATTCTGACATTAGTACTAATACAACTATACATCAATTATAATACATCAACTTTATAGCATGAAAATTTACACAAAATTCTGGTAAGCCAATATGCAGATGAGCATATTAACAGTCATGACATCTTGAAAATTGATAAAGGCAACCTTCCCTTCTTGACTGATAAAAAAGCATTTATGTATAATCAAGTAGAAACAAATATAAACATCCTCACTATAACAATTCTGTTTAACCAAAGTCCACTTACGTAAGTAACTTTCTTCTTCTCTTTTTCTTCCTCGTCCAATCGTTTCCTTTCCTTCATTTCCTCGTCTTTCTTTTCCACCCAACATTTCCAAGCATATTCAGCGTTCTGTCGATTCTCTTCCTGTTTCTGTTTTTCTTGTGCTCTCTCTTCTTCCTCTCTTGCTGCACGAGCAGCGGCACGTTTCCGCATTAATTCCTTCATCTCGGGCGACATTCCATATGGACTCTGAAACGTAAAATGTTGTGTATAATTATTACAACAACTGCTAATCTTTGTCAAAACAAGCTTTGTCAAGCATGCCATTGGGGCGTGATCCATCTGTGACCCATTGTTGACAAAACAATAAAGTATCAGCAGTCGACTACTAGCATTAGGCTCATTTTGGTTAAAATATACCACTGTCATATTAACTATGGGCTACTGATGTACCTGGCCAATTATCTCACACCCATGTATGAAAAACAGTATTTTCCTCTGGGCAGAACACAAAAGATTGATTACTGAAACCCTATATGTTTAGAAAACTATCGTTTTCATTGTCAATTGAATTGAAATTGACAAACGATGACACGGATACTTTTCCAATTCAGGAGCAAAAAAGAAACATTGTAAATAGGGTCATGGACTCCCCAAGGGTATTGGCATGGAATCAACTTTAAATGTCAAACACCGGGTCATCAAAACATAATGAAGTTAATATCAATTGATAATTTTTAGCGTTGTAATGTGAATCTTGTCAGTGAGACAAACTAAGCTTACTATTCAGATTACATTAACAGAGCACAGTCAGGATCATTGAAAGTAATATATAGTTTTTTATTAAAATTCTGACTAAGCAAAGGGCGGAAGCAGTACCTAGAAGGAGTCAACTAACTGCTTCTTATTAAGAGGCAAAGAACCAGTACAAAACTAAGTATTAGTATCTGCACTCAGGTGGAAAACATCTTGGAGAAGACTAAACCACTAATACTATAACAAAGTGCAGTGAGTGGTATCTGCCCTAGGTCATGAGGGTCAAATATAGATGAATTAAAACGGATTCAAATTGGGCAAGCAGAATTTGCGAATGCCACTTATAGGATTAAAGATTCAAATTACTTATTTTTATGATTAATTTGACAAAAGTTTCAAACAAAAAATTATTGGGATTAGTAAGTGTGTTTCAATATGAACTACCATCATTTCAGGACAATACAGTAAGCATGTTGTGTAGCAACACATCAATTTGTTGTTTTATATTAGGTTGTAAACTTGAATGGATTGAGAGAATATGCAAACTCATTAATTTTGAATTCCATATTTGTTCCAAAAGTATACAAATTTTTAAGGAGAAAGAATAGCGTCAGCCCTTCCCCTCCAATATATGACTCACAAAAACACGATGAATAGGTTCTATTTTAAATTGAGAAACACACAAAATTTATCACTCTAGATAGCTTTATCAGATTTTAAAAAAAAACTTGATCCAAGTCGTAAAAGACCAAGTTTTATTATCCAACAATATAATATGACAGACCAATTTGCTCAGCTTTAAGACAACAACTAGTCAGAAAAATTCTTTATCAATAAAAGTATTGTCAAGCATGAGCCACCCTTGGCCATTCATGAACCATGCGTAATGAAGCAAAATTTTTGTTTGAAATAAACAATAAAATTTCGAAACCATAAATCAATCAAAATTAATTGTTCAACTCTGCAAACACATTTGAGTTGGCACTACCATTTTAAAACAAATCAAAATATCTCTGAAAATTTAAAGATGTACCAATGATGAATCGCATCTCTAAAGTGTGATCTATATAAAGCCCATACTTGGTGCAGCTCAATTCTTGAATACCAAAACAAAGGCTATAAATGCCCAAGTAATCGGAGTCACTTTACAAACAATATAAAGCATCATTTAGTTAACAAACATGTCACAGGTTATAGTGTAATGGTAGAGAAACAAAGCATAGGAAAACAATTTGTAATGGGGTATCGCAATTTTGCTGACACATCAACTTTAGAATGGGTACAACATTGACTTAACATTTCTTTTTTCATCGAAATTCACTCTGAGCAAGGCCGGAAGCAGTGCCCAAAAAAATAACTAACTTTTACCTGGTTTCAAGAATGGGGAACTTACCTAGTTCAAATTTTACTGAGCTTTCTGTTTGATATTTTACCTAGTAAATTTGTTAGGTAAAATAGGAAAATTTCGGTATTTTTCAACTAGGTACCTGATTAAAGAAACTAGGTACCCATTTAAAAATCCTCATTTAAAAAAGGCTTTCGAAATAGACTATTTGAAGCTTTTACCCTTAAGATCGATCGAAAATTAAATGCTGCCTTAAATGCAGCTAAATGACAATTACCTAGTTTTCAATTACCTAGTAATACTTTGCCTAATTTTGCGGAAATTTTGGTCTACTTTATCTAGTTTAGGAAATAACTAGGTTGTCATCGCTAATCTGCACTCTAACCAGAAACATCACAAAATGATCTAATACATACAGATATAGTAAATATAGTGAGTGATATCTGTTCTGGGCAATAGTGAAACCAACATCCACTTCTTTGTTTCCTTAGTAGCATAGTTCCCACATTTATAAAATATGTTAGGACTGTAAGATGATGAGAAAAGAAACTAATTTGAAGTCGTTATTAATGGTTGATAAATTTTATAAAATTATGTAATTACCATTGTGTTTTTCTCCAGAAGTTCAAAATTTTAACCTGGTTAGTACCAGATGTATCAAAAGGGTTAATAAAAAACTACAACACTGCTATTTAGCGAAGTGAAATAAAAGTTTTGAAAAATTTTTCAGGCTTTTAATATACTATTTTATATCTTCAGAAAGAAGGGGAAATGTGGATGGGATATCATTTTTATACAGTAGAGGAGTTAAGCCAAGCTTAAACATATGATGGAGCTAGAAATGGGCGGCATGTCGGTAGGACGGTAAATACCATTATTGGGTTAACCAAAATATCATTATCACATTAATTTTCTCTATGTTGGTTTGTCGTGATTTCGGTATTCCACGAAATACAGCATAAAATGGTTACAAGTCGATGCATTATCGCGCCAAGCAACGACAAAATATGGGTCTTTAGCTCATTTGCAACTGCTCATATGCCTCGATTAAATTTTTACAATGTCATGAAACACCAACCCGGCCACATTAAGAGGTATGCACCTGATTTTTTAACTAGATCGTGCATCACATGGCTCTTTAAAACGACACAATAGCATGTTTTTGATAGCAGAAAATGGCTTGGCATACCGGTAATACCGGCATGCTGGCGGCGGTATGTCGGTACAAAATATACCTGATACTGCCCAGCTCCAGGTGAACCACAACTAGGAATGCTTCAAGAGTTTCAGTCAGATATGACATCATTTTTATCCTAGGGGAAGGAAAGCTAAAAAACAGCTCTGCCATAGTATGAACCACAACCTATCATGTAGCTTCAATTCCCAAGTCGAGGATAGAGGTTTTCAACTAACCAATCACTGATGAAGTTTTTGCTTGACCGTTCAACTGTCCATGGTTGTTGTTTTTTGAGTGTCTGCCAGTAACCAAATTGTATACGAAGCTTTAAAATCATCAATACTATTAGGAAATAGCAGTATTGATGGTTATGAAGCTTTTCTATTCGTTTGGAGAAAATCGTGTCAACATTTTGACACCTGAAGAAATTGAGGATACTTCCACCATACTTACTTTTTTCTAACAATACAAATTTTTCTAACAAAACAAATATTCGATTAGAAGCAGTAACTACAATATAAATAAACCCACACAAATAAAAAAAATGGTAAATTACCTTGAGATGAGAATATTCATTTGATCTGGATGCCGATCCTGGTCGTGGTGTTGACTGATAATTGTTCATATTATTACGAGATTGTGACACAGGTGCAGAATTCGGTCTTTTCTTCGGTTCTTGAAGACTGTGAGGAGACTGATAACTTGTCGTTGGTTTTTCTGGCGTACTACCATACGAACCAGATGGTCCACTCGTATTAACAGATTGTTTTTTTTCTGAGCTGCTGATGAGTTGGAATTTTCCTCCTCTTTCGACCACGATATCTTTGCTCTTACTTCCTTCATCTTCACTTGATGAACTTGAACTCGAACTACTAGATTTTTTCTTTGTTGCAGGCACAGGTTTACTAAGAAAGATTGAAAGATAACTTTGCATAAGAGTCACAAAGAGACAGCAGAATATTTATAAGGATATTAATCAGGTCAATGCTGCATCATTCAGAATTACTGTTTTTAGAACATATCATTTGGCCAACCATTTGAATTTACTTCTGGCTGAACACATTATACATTAAAAACACAAAGAAACACGCTTGAATTCCATAGAATGATGCACACAGCATTAGCGAATGGTATTTCATATACCCACTGGCTATGGTATTTTCAAACAAGCATAGACTATTGAACGATTAGGCAGAAACCTCATCAGTGAACAGTTAGTCAAAATTCTGTGTCCTGGACTAGGAAATGGAAACTGGATGGGGAGGTCATGGTTAATATGTCATTATCCAGCTTTTTCTCCAGGTTAAAATTAATTACTATATATCATATCTTATTAAAACTCGAAGAAACTCCTAATTAGAGCGCGACTGCCAAAAGTATGTTCATACTTCGATATAAAATTAAAAGAGAAAAATATATGTATTCCAAAGAGCAGAGACCAATTTTCTATACCAGTCTATATTTATCCCAAGAAAATATATATACCTGGATTCGTCATCAGAATCACTCGATGATGAAGAATCACTACTATAATCATATGGAGGAGCTTCAACATCCACTAATTTCTTTTTAAACATAACTTTTACCTCCCGAGATGAATCACTGTCATCTATCTTCTCCAGGTCAGCATTTGCCTGAAAGGAGATACTAAAAAAATAAGCCAAAAATGGAACTTGTGTGTCTAAATCATTTATAATAAACTTTTGGCATGTCAACGCAATCTAGGTACTTCGAATACTGATACAGATTTCGGAAGCGAATAGGATACCCTGGCAAAATTGTATCTTTGAATACTAAAATACTCAATTTACTGACGAAATATTGAAAAATTTCAGTTTGAATTAGTTATTCCCAATCAAAAAATTTATTTTGGCAAGAATGAGGTGCATCTCGTCGATGTGATCCATCAGTGACTCATACTTTTCAAAAGATGCTTGAGCAAAAATTTTGTGATTGACCTGGGTAGTTTGTGAAAAAACAAGTTAGACTTTTAAAGTTAAAAATAACTGATACTGCATGGATGCCACAATCCATCAGTGAGCCATACTAATCGATAATACATCATTCTTCTAAACTTGGGAGGTCTACAACCTCGACCCTTCACATATTGAAGAATTAGCAACGTCAGAATTTTATTAAAAAAGAAATCGACGAGTCACAGCAAGATCAAGCCCTTCTGTGACTAACGTATGACAACAAAATTTTCTATGAAGATTGGATATTGATAACAGGTATACTACTAGCAGAAGGGAATAGGATATACAATGACCTCATGCAAAAACACTAGTTCCGGAACAAGTGAAGGTGGTGTACTTGCCTTTTTAATTTTACCTGGGCATGACCAACGGTCATTGACCACGGTTAATAAAAGAAGCCATAACAAGCTGTGTTTATGTGAACAACCATGCCTGCCACCGTGCCAGCGAGGTTTTTAACAAAGCTGTCACATATAATCATCCTCCACAAAATTTGAATTTTAGTTCCGAGTTGATTAGTGTGGATATGTGTGGCATATCGCTTTAGTGGTGTTGAAAATGTATGTAATGAGGTTGAAAAAACAATCCAAGCTGTCTTATAGTAACAAAACATTATCTTATTTACCCTCACTACAACCCTTATATAATATTAAAAACCCATTGATGGCATGCTAGATATCCTATTCAATAAATAATTGATATATAGCAGATAAAATTTTTGATAAAAAACAATTCAACTTCTTTTGACTGTATATTAGGGTGACAAAATATTGTTTCTCCTTGGGTAACTGAAATGCTTATCTCATCATTGCTTCAGAGCAATAAAAAAGCTAACGAACCATTAACTCTGCTATTCCATTACAGTTTTTGAACTATATTGATTTTGAACTATATTTTCTACAGTTTTATTGCCACCAGTTTCCGAACTATTGTTTTTTGCGAGAAGTTATTGTATGTGATATAGTTAACCGTATTCTCGACTTTCCTCTCCCGCAGGAGAAAAATAAAAACCTATTCCCACTCAAAAATTGGGATGGACAATTCAGAATACTTTTCCAAAATCGTTCCGGAATAGTAAAATTAAATCTAGATTAGCGAATTCTGTTCCTAAATTAATATCGTTCAGCTTTCTTCTGATACATGGACCGTGATCAAGCTTTACTTTTATGGCATGCTGCGTTATAACAATCGCACATGTGTTGAAAACTCTTGCTTTTGCAATTTTTTCCAGTTCCCACTGTTTCCGTATGCTCGGCAAATGTTAATTAGCAATCGAATCCTGTAGGCTATTATCCGATTCAAATTCACTTTAGTACTTCGGCACAAGAATCCATTTATTACCTAATTGACAACACAGATTAAAGATCTGAAGTTTGAGTACTCAATGCTCACCATTAAATTCAGACAGTGATAAGTTAGAGGGAAGGAGTAGCCTAATATTATGTTTCCTCGGGTGCCGCCAATAAAATGTCTGCTAGTCTGCCACTGATATAACGAAGAAAGTGGTTTACATTGGAAGGAGATTCCACTAGAAATGTAACATAATGCTTAATAACCCCATGAGTCTATTCGAAGCAAAAAAGTATTCTGTCCATTTCCAAAATTAGTCTTTTCCGAAGCTCTTTCCAATCAGAAAAATACTGACATAACATGTTTTGTTAAGCATGAGTCACTGAAGGAAGGTCTATCAGTGGTGCAAGCTTGATAAAATAGAATTTTTGATTGGGTTTCCCCAGTTGTGCTACAAAATCATGATTTATAAATGGTAAATTTTTAGAGACCTAATTGGGCATATTCTTCACTGCCAATTTAAGATCTTTACTATCTGTAAATAAGAAGGCCAATTTTATTCAAAACTCCTAATAATCAACAACATTATTAAGGATATTCCTAGTATTATACTGGATTAATGATTCCGATGCATCAAAAATTCACAAAAACATTCACGTCAAAAAACGTAAAAAACTCATTTTTCCAAATGAAGTTTTTAAAAATAATTAACCTTCTGCAATTTATTCTTAAGATCATAATCTTCTCTATCAGAGGCATCATTGAGTAGAGTGTTTCTCTCAAGTAATTCTCTCTCATCAGGAGTGAGTCCATCATCTTCATCATCAGTATCTGTGTCTGTGTGATGCGTAGTGTCTAAATGAAAGGGCAGATACGAACATTAAAAATTTCCATGAACCAATTAATTGATATTAATGGGCAATTGAACATTGACTCATGCTTGATACAAATAGATAATATTAAGAATAGCCATTGCTTGTAATATAAAAGTTAATAATACTCTGAGGTGAGCAAACACGTGTTACCGGTACTCTCTTCGAATGTTTCTTTGAAACTTATTACCAGGCACGTTTTTAAACTTCATTTTAGGTTTTGTAGGCTTTCTTGATAACTCTGTAATGTGATATCTTTATTAATATCGCTTTTTGTGTCGACAGAGGTGTCGTGATAAACTATGTCTATGTCTAATCCATTAGGTAACTAATAAATTCTTTGTAATAAACTTCAAATGCAAGAGACGTCTAATGTCCCCCAAAGCCATCAAGTACAGAAGTCTGTGGGCTCTACAAACCTGAAAACGTATCACATGTTGGAACATGGTATTGAGAACAGTAGCAAAATTCTCAAATGTGACAACAATATTCCATTCTGGATCCAGAGAATTTCACGAGTGAGCGATAATGATAATGAATTTAAATAGCACAATATAGAGATCTTTCATAAAAGTTTTTTTTAGCAATATTCGCAATTCTGTCATTTCATTTCAAATATATTTTAAGATATTAGTAAATCCGACGAGTCTGATATAAGAAGATTTCCCAAAAGCTATCTCAAATTTCTCAAAATTAAAGAAATATTTTATTTCATGTTTCTTAGTTTACTTATTAAATTTCAAAACCCAGTCTACACCAAGATAAGAGACACTGGTACATGTCAAGTGTTACCTCAATCAGACTTACTAGTACAGTTCAGATCTCTAATTTAGACAAAAGCATAGAGTGGTATCATCAGTGCAAATTAGCCAAGCATTGAACGGATCTTGGTTAACTGAGCTACCAAACCAGGCATAAATTTTTTTGCAATAATTTATAGTGCCAAACTCTCGTCAAAGATTTTAGAAATATCCACACCCAACTTAGATTTCTCTTAGCGATTGGTGTGTAAATTATATTTCATCATTTTATCAGCAGTGAATCAAATTATAGAGTTTAAAGTGGTAAGATTTGGAGGATTACAAAGCAGGATTATAATGATGTTCAAAGTTTGATTTACACTAAACAGGAAACAGGAAAAATTTATTAGGATATATAATATATTCAATCTCACCATCATCCACTGACTTTTCAGGTTTGGATTTTGTATCAATTGGCTTTTCTTCTTCCCCAACGCTAGGTTTCTGTGAGTGTGAAAATAATCATGTCAAGTCAGTATTGGAATTTTCTAAAATAGAATGACAATTCAAATCAGTAGGTCAGTTTGATACATAATTGAGATGTCATAAACAAAAGTATAGGCTACATGATTGATGAAGTCGGCAGGCCATGAACATAGTAATAGACTAGTTGCCAGATTCTAATTGCTATCGGCTCAGATGAGTTCTTGCGGGTGCTGTATTATTATGGCATGCTTTACAGATTGGGTTGGTGAGGTAGGATAGGATTTGGTTTTTATCCTGCGGGAGAGGAAACCTGAGAGTACTGCTTAACCATATACAGATATGGCAAACCATCATTCCTCATGTGCTCCATGCCCATGAAGACACCAGCAGACCAGTTCTCAGTGGGGGTCGTTTTTAGCTTAACTTATCTTAATTTCTCATTTTTCCTGTACGTGGACCTGGTTGGATGGGACCACAACACGTAGTGTTTACTTAAACCACCATGCAACAGTGAGCTGCCCAAAAGACCTCTCCATATACAGTATAACTAACATCCCTCACAAGATCAGAAACTACGGTCAATATGTCAGGACGGTTAGAGATGGAATATTCCCAATGCCTTACTGACTGAGCTAACCGGGCACCCTGCAATCTTGTCGTATATATAATCATCCAGCACAGAATTTGAACAGTTGAACTTGCGTAGAAATCTGTAAGTGGAGTTATCTCTATAACTGTTCAAAAACTTCAAACGATGAAGATTTTACCATTGAGCTGACCATGCCGCATTGAAACTCACCTCTCCAGGAACATCTGCGTCATCTTCAATTAACCATTCCAAATCGTCATCAATATTTTCAGACATGATTTCGCCCCAACTTATGTTACGGTACGCAATTCAGAATTTAATCCGTCGACAGGCAGACAGGTCGAGTTAAGCAGGTTCTGTGGGTACGGTGCCAGTCTACACCTGTAGGTGTATACTGTAACTTACAGTTCTACCCACTGACTACCTTATACAGGCTAGCTTATCCAAAACAGTAACGCTTGAGTTTAGAATACTAAACCGGAAAGAGCACGATTACCTATAAAATACACAATTCACCGCCGCGAAATTTAGCGCTTTGTTGTCTCCAATGGCAGCAATCGTTGTCGTGCATCACTGCGTCAAGGCCGGTCGCCGAAGCATAATGGATTATTCATGCTATCATAAAAACACAATAATAATATATTTTATTACGAAAATATAACACTCATGAGTATGAGGAATTAGCTATACAAAGTATATAAAACTGGTAATGACATATAATATTTTACTATACTAGTTGGTTAACAGTGATCAAGAAATGTGAAGTTTCGTGAAACCACTTTCCAGTTAGTTAACAAGGTTTATCATGATGTTAATGAATGAAAATGTGGAAAAATTGGATGGACGTTTTTTTTATTTATCTGCAATAGACATGCAAAAAGTGAGTGATAAGCTCTACGAATTAAAGTTTTCTTGTTGTGCCAAAAAGGAACCAACTAACGACCGCTTAATAGCAAAGAGCTACTAAAAGATGTAGTACGCAACGGCACTCTAAGCGGAAAACACCCCAAGCATAACTAACCCGCCATGGTAAAGTACAGTGAGTGTTGGTATATGCCCTGGGCGATGATAAACCATCTATCACTTCTTTGCCTTCTTTTAGTCGCCTTTTACGGCACGCAGAAAACACGTTGGGGCTATTCTAAAGCCCGAATTGAGTTTGCCCCCCAAATCCGAAAGCGTCTGTGAGTGTTGTGTGGGGGTGTGTGAGGGAGTGCTGGTTAGTGTGTGAGCCGGCCCTGGGGCCAAAAGTGGCCGTGGGCGGTTTGTCCATGGTCGTGGGTAATGCGGCCATACCAGAGTGGCCATGGCCCATGACACGAGATTGCCTGAGTGATGGCTGATGTGAGAATGTCCGAGTGGTGGGTAGTGCGAGCATTTTTAGCCTCTCGGGTAAGGCTTTCAAATTGCTCGAAGGGGCCTAACGCATTTCCTGCGTGTTGTAGGAATCGAGTAAAATTATACAATAAAGTGAGGAAAGTTATAACATCGTACAGCGCAGATACCCCTCATTGCACTCTATTATTGTGGTTTTGTTGCTGGTACTACTTTTTGTAGTAGCTTCTTGCCATTATAAGTAGCCGTTAATCAGTTGCTTATTATTTATTATTAGTTATTGTTAGTTATTAGTTACGCGCTGCTTTCGGCATTAGAGATTTTTTTAAACCATTTCTTTCTAGATTGTTCTGTGTTTATAACTCTTTTTTGTTCCGCGTGTATACTTCATCGGAATCCGGAATAAACTATCTTATTCTACTACATTTTTGCCGCTGAGATATTTTACCGGGATACCCATTTGCAGTTGGGTTCAGCACAAACTTTTGCTAAACAACTGATTTTACGAAACATGTTTGTGCTGTTTGTACGAACACGTTGTGCACATTTGGGACTTTGGGACGATATTATTTTCCATTATTTGTTCTACATACATTCTAATGCTTCTGACGCACAATCCAATCTACAAAATCAAACATGTCTACTTATCATCCTAATGGCCTGTTATTAGATCTGATGTAGTAAAGTGTACCTTGGAACGATGATTTTCAAAATCCAAGATGCGGATTGTATGGCGGTGTAAGAACTAAGAAGGTTTAGAAAGAACATTGGTATTAACATGGGCCCAGGTAGCATTGGGCCTCTCCGAAAACCGATTTGCACGATTGTGTTAAGGTTTTCTCGCCATGAGAACAATATTAAAATTCCTAATTAAAACTCAATATTTAATCCCACCCATTTCGATATAGCAAAATATAATATTCAAATATCAATTGCAAAACAGAAAATTATTGAATAATAACGTGAACGTTGAAGCCGAAATATTTGCGGTTTATTTTCAACAAAAGAAATAAGAAGAAATTTAAAATAGAAAGAGTTCATAAATCATACTCTTAATATACTAAGTAGGCTACCATGTAATCATCAAACATAGTTATCCAACAGATTCAATAAATCGAAACGATCCAATGGATCAAACTTTTCAAATTTACATCACAATTCAAGAATTTTGTTGGTTTGTTTGTTCTTGAATGCTCCGTTAATTCTAATGAATCATCTTTTTTAAACTTAAAGAATATCGATTTATTATGGCTATTATTGGAAATTGAATTCAAATACTGTATAGGGCTTGGAAAATGTCAGAGGATGGCAAAATACAGCAATCAGAAATTTTATGCTGTTTCTCAGAAGTAACTGGTCATCGTTTATCCCAATCAAAACTGTATTAAAATATACACTTTCGTCAAAATATCTCACTTGATTTCGAAATGACCAAATATTCTAGAATGGATATGGAGCCCTTGTGTGATGCAATCCATCGCAGCAATAGCCAATCAGATAACCAATTTTATTTTGTCAAGCATGCGCCGCAGATGGGTCGCATCTTATCAAGACACTTGACAAAGCATATTTTGCGAAATGTTCCATACCTGAACAAATATTTTTTTCCGTTTTGTAGTTAATTTCGGCGAAAAATCTTAAATATATAAATATAGATCTAGATCACAACCAAAATTTGTCTTCTACTGCTAGCAAATTTGGGTTGTCAGGTGTGCCCAGGGCAAACGATCAGTGGCTCAAGCTTAAAAACTGAAATTTAAAAACACGTTTTTTATTTGATTGCTTTAAAATCACAGGAGAAATATAGCCTGGATAAGCTAGCTGACGTTTGGATTAGGAGTATAACTTTTATGAAAGTTTAGTCGATCAACGGAAGTTAATCCTGCGTTATCTGGCTGAGTTACAACACTCTTTTCAATGTATGTGTTCAAAGAATGATTTCTGTACATTCCACAAACTCCAAGATGCGTCGAAAATCTTTGAGATCTTGGTTGGTATGTAACTGGAACTTCATGAACTGTTGGAGTCTTGGATCCATATATCATATTGGTACTTCGATATATCGGGTGAGGTTCTTTTGTCCTGAAAGTAAGATGTTGGAAAGATATGGAACTAAAATCTGTGAAATTATGTTAACTAAAAAAGTGACTTAAACAACAGATCAACTCACTGTTTTGAACTACTGTACGAGGCGATGTCATTCGTACGAAATCACGGCTAACGTTATAAGCAAGATTCATTTTTCAAGCATTATCCACAGATGGTTGGATCCATTAGTGACACATGCTTGAGAAAATATGTTTAGACAGAATATTGCTGATTGAGATTGAAACACGTGCGACAAGCGCCTTGTAGTTTTGCTTTTTTCGAAAACCACTATTTGACAAAATGCAGGTCACACAACTTTTGCAATTTAACCACATCCTCGAATATTTTGTTGAATTACTGCGGTAAGTAGCTGGATGGTCGTGTATGGGGAGACAAAGTCACATAATGTTTAAGAAGATAAAATACAGCAAATTTTCATCTGATCACATTTGAAGCTACACTGAAACAAAAATTTGATAAATCGCAGTTCTTTGACAGTAATCTCACTGGGTAATGTTGCAGGTATATAGTCGGCGTTTCGGCCAATTGTAAGCTGTTTATGGACCGCCCGCCAAGGAGCATTTCGTTAACAGTCATTATTTTCACGCGAAGCTGATCAGCAAAGCGACTTTAGATTTTGGAAATATAGAATTACTGCAAATGAATGCTAAATTTACTGAACTTTATTGATGCAATATACATAAATTTTTCCTGTCATATTAGTTATTTCAGAATATGTTAGTTGTTGAATATGAGTTATATATGGATCGTGCAAAGAGCATGCTTCATAAAATAAAATCTTTCATAAAGTTACCTGTATCCTTTCAAAACATCAGGTTGTAAAAATCTTAAAGGCAAATCATCGTCAACTTTGTAAACTTCTGACGTTTTCAAACATTTGTTTTCTGTTTCTTTTGGTTCTTCCATTTTTTCCTTATAGTATATTCTAAATTATAATTTTATATATGGATATATTTTATGAAGGTTTTCACTGACAACTGTTTTCGATTTTTAATCCCCAATGATAACACATTTGACTTCCTTTTCCTATTGATTGGAAAATATGCTTTATTGTTGGTCGTTTTGTAGTCCTTGAATTAGCTTTTTAGACTTGTTTAGAGTGAATTTGAGTCAAATGCATATTTGGTGACCCTTCAAATCTAAATCATGAAAGCATTGTTGTCTAACAATATGACCATTTAATACTCATCTGATTTATCTACTAATCTTTGCATAAAAATCGAAATTAGCAACGTTGAATAATTCTTAGTGAGTGATTTATTGGCATTGTAACCAACCATCTCTTATTAATAAAGATACACTGTCTCACGAAAAAGTGGTTCCTATAATCACCACATTCCTTGATAAGAACAATATTTCCCCCTCGATTTATTTCCATAAAATACCTTTCCTACTCTGTTGTTTTACGTTTCAATGAACTTATCCAACTATATATAGAACCTACACAGAGTGACTAGATAACTCGACTACATTGCTTTAAACTTTTTTTTCAATATTTCATGACAGATACAAGCCACCAATTCTCTGAAATAGATTTTATTTTATTGAGCATAAGATAAAGTTCGATCAAACCTTCGCGGTGTTTTCCATCAGTGGCACATGCTTGGCAAAACAAGTTTCATCTCTGTATTTCTAAGTAGGACGACGACTGATGCTTGAAAATCAATAACTTTCCAATTATTTACTAAATTCCACAACTACAAAAAATTTAATTTTTTTTTTTGATTCATGTAAGACTACAATTTGCAAAACACTTCAAAAATTCAGACGCAGACGTAATAATTTGCCCGAAAACTAACCAATCTGCATACAAGTAAACGGCACAGTATTCAGTCCGATCAAACGCGTCTGACAAACCATGCCGTTACCTAGCAACATAGCTCGTTTCAAGCGGCTGCGCAAATACAATCGACAATCTTTGTTTCTTTATGTAAAGAGCTCGTTCCAAACACAAACCGCAGTCAACCGTGAAACAAATTAAGGTAAACTTCTGTCGGAACCCCTAATAATTTTTTTTTATAAAATATATTATGAATATTGAAGGTGACAATAAAAATTGTGGTCAATTTTTCGAAGAATAGAAAAATCTCTCAACGGCGCTGTCTGACGCAATACGCCTTAATAGAATTATTCTAAAATGATGCCCCCATTCTAAAAAAAGTCATACGACCTTCTCTATCGTGATCGGTCTGTTATTAGATCGATAAGGCGACCATCGCTTTTCGAAAGCAATTTAATATGTTTAGAATAGAGGACAACCCAAAATATAAGTACACCCACACTTTTTGTCCGTTATTTATGGTAATGTGCACTTCTACGTACATTGATTTGCCCCCAGGTAACCATTGACTGATAAGGGGAAGGGATCCTTTTCTACACAAAGTTTTGGGATATGGGGTAGTCCCTCTCCGAACTTAATTGTATAGGAAATTAACATAAAATTCAAATAAATTCGTTCCCGCTGAAGGAATATGAGGCATAAATATTTTAGTTAAGCAGCTATTTGTGTGAAATGTAAACATACTCGGATGCAGGCGGTTGATATGGGAAGTTTACACTCAACCAGCTTCATGATTGTACTAACATCAAGAGAAGAAACAAATGCGAGGGTGCACATAGTTTACTTTGACAACATTTCAGCTTTGTTTTTTCCTCATTTTGCGGTGAAATGCATGGATGACATAAGGAATGACGCAGACGATAATCCTTAAAATTGAACCAGTATTTTACGTAAAATCTTGTTTAGGAATGTTAAAGTAGAAGATTAATCCACTGCCCAGGCCAAGAGAGCTTGTACATTTTATTGTCTGAAATATAATTTACAAAGCATATCACACGTAAATGAGAATGGTTTTGGAGTACTGCGAATAAGGCTTACAAGTTACAACTCGTTTAAACATTTTGCAAACTCCAATTTTTTTTTAAAATCTTGCATTCGAATGAACAGAACAATCTTGATTGTCTGCATAGAAAAATGCCAAATACTGTACAATTTTTACAACAGTCTATATGAATTATGTAATAGTATATTACTAAGCTTTTGTCCGGGCATTGTCTTCGTCAGTACGTGTAATAAGTCGACACGTCTTCATTCCGGACCGGTGTGTCCCACCATTCAATTCATTCAGCAAAATATTTATTGTTTTTCCTAGGCGATTCGGCGAGGAATGATAGGACAATATAAAATGTTATGTGTACGTTTGAGGTCGTCTATTCATATCGTTCATTTTACGACTCGTTCGTCCATTAACTCTATAGTAGTCGCATAGCATAGCATTAACTAGCACCGGAGTCGGAGAATTTTATATGAGTGACAAAGACACTATTGAAAATGTAAAACCGCATCATAGGACAGACTAAGTCATATAGTCAAACATTATAGTTGTTTCTAGACTAGTACATTGCAGTACATGGAGTAAAATTTAGTGTTCATTTGCAGTTCTACAAAACTTTAGATTGGCCTAAAGACCGTGTTATGTGTTTTAATAGTTAAATAGTAGTGTTCAATGTAATGTTTCATGACTTAGTTTAGCATTAATCAAGAAACGATTGAGTCACATTGAAGTGATTAAAAACAAACAACTGCAGAATTACCTACTACATATACTACTTCTTTGAAGAAGTCAGAGGAACAGAGTAAGGCATACCCGATCACAAATACTTCTCTATGGCATCCCGCCCGTGACCCATACTTGAAATACACATTCTGCCAGAAATTATCCGATAATGAGGGCATACTGAAAAAAGAAAATGATTTTATCGAATATACCCACAGATCGAACGCGTTTTTAGAAGCACGATAAATCAGTAGCCCGAACTTGAACCAAATATGATTTTAGCAGAACACAACATAATCTTTTTTTGTCTAAGGTAATGATGCAGACTCAGTGCGTCTCAAAGTGTACTGTCTGGTGATAGCGATTAGCGACGCTGTACTTGAGTTTAAGGATAACAATAATTAATATGATAGTATGTTCAAATCAAATTTGCTTCATACTCCATCAGAATTCACTCGATTTTACATTGAGTTGAACTGAATTATATAATTGAAATCGTTGGACTGATAAATTTAAGCTGCCATGCTCTAATACAATCATGCCTTAAAATTTAACACTGTCTCATAGTTTGTAGGCGAATGCTGTGTCTTGTTGAAACCAAATTTGTATGGGAAATTCACATTTCGTCAAACATGAGCCACTGATCAATCGCGTCGTAGAGGCGCGATTCATCAGTGACTCATATTTGACAAAAATGCTAGTAGTGAACAATTCTGATTCGGATCTGCTGACGTGTGAAACTATTTCCTGTTGCCTAGCAATTGTTACAACTATTATTATGAAATTGATAGAATAGTTAGTCGCACCGAGAGAACGTTAGTGCAAACGTATACCAATTAATGACACAGTTCACCGCGTCCAAAATACAGTAAATTACCCTTCATTTGCAATAATCGTATAATTCCAAACCAACTTACTGATCAGATTTAAGTATAAATAGACAATATATATCGACCAAATCGATTGATTATGCAATTTTATAGTAATTAATAGTGAAACGGCCTATGATAAGTCAGTAAAATGAACAGTAAATTACCGATGGCACAAACAAATAAAAAAATCTAAACAACTTGAGAATACATGGTTATTATTTATATTATATTCTGAAGTATGTTTTTTTGAGCAGTTTGCATATAAGGTTAAGTTAGAAATACTACACAGCAATTAGCGGTCAGTATGTTGCGTATTATTCTCGTTGTTGGTGTGTGCTTGATATATGTGACTTCAAATGTTGAAGCCGGTCGGGGTTTATCAATACCTCAAGGAATGAAACAAGGTATTTTGTTTTAAAAATTGATGTCCCAATAAGAAAAATTGTCTTGTTTTGTTGTGTTAGGAGTGAGACGCCGATAGATCGTGCCGATGAGGGGGTTTTTCGTTTTTAAGGGAGAAATTAATGCGTATTAGGATCCAACTAATAACTTCTTCTAGGAAGTTCCGAACTACAAAATGTAGTACCAGAAACTGTACGTCACCAACTGAAATGAACCACTATAGTGAAGTGCGCTGAGTGCCATCCGATCCGAGCGACGAGAAAATCTACCACATATCATAGCAACGCCATTCGTGACAATAAAAACAGTTCTAATCATATAATAAAAATTGCCTGTGCTTTTTTTAGGTCAGTGATTTCAAGCGTTAACACTACCGTTTGTAAGACGTCTATCATTATTCATATATAGACATGGCCTATTATTACCATATTTTTTATTCGCAGGAAATGTCATGTTGGACAAAGTGTTATCCTTGTAATTAAAACGATTGCAAACCGATTTCAATACAAGCAACTAACTGTTTCCTTGTTGATTCATATGTAGCCTTATTTTCTTTGCTGCAATGTGATTTTGAATGCGATTTTTAAAATATTCACATGGTGGAGTCTCGGAGCAAGTTATGTTTAAGATTGTATGCCACCATCGAATAGGTTTAAAAAAAATGAATAAAAAAAATTGAATAAATCACAAAGATGAAATATGTTCATGTTAATATTTTTCTTGAAAAATGACATGAAAGTTATATCAAATTTCAAAAAATATTATGATTTTAGAACAATTCTCCTTCGAATTTATCTAAATTTCACCCTATCATAAATTTTTCATTCGTTTCCAAGCAAGAGCCACAGACGGACTGCGCCATGGCGTCCCAATCCTTCAGTGACCAATACTTGACAAACATGCTTTATCACGATATTTCTAGGCACATTCGTTACCAGTTGACTTTTAATGTTATCGCATTTTTAAATATATTTAAACGATTAATATCCTGCAACATTTATTGTTATTTTCAGAGGATTATTGCAAAGGTTGCATCGAAACCGTAACAGGTAAGATAATGCAATAGTTTTCTTACAGATGTTTCTACTCTCGCGCCTTTAATATCTTAGGCGCAATCCATCAGGGATCAATCAAAAGGTGATTGAATCAAATAATTCTGATTGGGATACTACCCTCACGACTTAATTCAAAAAGGAAACAAAGAAGCGATTGATGGTTTTGCTATCGCCCAGTGAAGATGCCACTCACTGAACGTTGCCATGGCATTTCAGTTCAGTTTGGAATGCTTTCCGCTTAAAGTGCAGTTGCTGATATTACATCTTGTAGTAGTTTATTGCCATTAAGTGATCGTTAGTTTGTTCCCTTTAGGCACATTTTCAGGCCTTTCTCAGAGTGAATTTCAATAAAATGAATGGTAAGTTGATTTTTGGTCTAACTAACCTCAAACTCTCAATTGAAGAAATAAATCCTAATTATGTTTATGTTCCTATTTTATATATGAAGAAAGGCATCTTCTTTTATCTTACAGTGATTGCCAAGAAACAAAAGAATAGCAAACCCGAAGACGTAATTAAAGGAATGGGGAAAATTGTGCAAATCAATCAAAGGAGAAAACAATAGAACATCTTGTTTTCAGTTAGTTGGTAAGATTTTTCAAACGCATTTCCAAATACAATTTTCAATCAAAGTAGTATTATGTAGATTTAAAAAAGTTGATTTAGGTGCCTAAGCTGAATAATTTGTAATTTGAGTCCTATTTGGATTTTGTATCGATTGGGGTCGCATCGTTGAAACAATAAAAAGGAAACCTGTCCCGTTTTCACCATGTAATTTATCCCTGTTATCAAAATAAATGAATCCATATCTACGAATTATCATGATGTAGTAAGCAAACTGTATAAGGCAATACAAACTCACACATCACTATTGAAAGCATAAAAGAAATTCATCGAAATCAAATATATTTTGATGTATTTTGCCGTTAAGATACGAAAATACGCCCAATTGGCGCGATCCATCAATGATCCATGCCTAACAAAACATGCTGCAAATATATGCTTAACCTGACTGAGGTATCTGATATCCGATATCTTTTACAAATTTTGTACAGAACACCACCTAGAAGACTTGAAAACTGTGTTGAATCACAAGGAAAAATCCAAAAAATTGATTGCTCATTTTTGTTATGAACATTCGTTTGCATGCACGGGATTGAAGAATTATTCGTCAAAGGTATATAACACTATTTTATTCATTTTTCTCTGTGGAATTTCGCCTATATAAAGATTTGAGGAAAAGCTTATATTTTGTCGATTTATTGTGCTCTTAGACATGAAGTGTGAATTGAAAATACACATTATAAATTTCTTGATTTTCACAATGAAGACAGTTTGTAATGCCACCAATCAGATATTTGTTATTTACATGGAATTAGTGATTCGATCCGATTCGAAAATAACAGATTGGCTTCGTATTCCAAATGATCCGTTTTGCCCAGCCCTAATAGGCAATGAGTATAGATGTAGTGTGAGCGATTAAAGTATTAGGTATGTCTTTGATTTTTGGATTTGCTCATCACGTAGTTATGACATCCAGGCAAGATCATTATTTTGATGAATATAAATTATACGCTGCTTACGTTCAGTGACGTTTATTAAGAGTTAGGGATACCCTACATGGGGTTCATAGACGAATCAAATCTTCATCCAAAGCTTTTTATTGACATTCTAGTTCTATCGATGTTTGAGATTGAAGGTGCGAGTACAATTCGTCGTAAATGAGAAAAAAACTCTTATGACCGCTATATTGATATTGCCCCCACAGCGATATAAGGGCATTGAATTAATTACATGGTATAAAAACAAACATTTTAACCAATTTCTCTCTTACGTGAGGGCAATAGTAAAAGATAACGTTGAACATTCCAGAGCATGGAAACTTTACCCTCAATATATGACTTTTGTCATATCAAATGTCTTCAAACATTATCGATATTTAGAGAATTCTGCTTGGTCTATACAGGAAGACCTCATGCAAGTTTTATCGTGTTCATTGATGGATTTTATTTCACAACTTTTAATATAAATCATTATTTCTGTGCACATAAATTAAATATTAATTATTTATCACTACAAACTATTATATAAGATAAAATAGGTAAATTTTGAAAGTGAAAAATAAAAAAAAAAGTTGAGTGATATTAAATATTAACTATTGCTCGCGCCTCAGAATGATACAAATACTACAATCACATAGGGTATTGAAGCGGGATCCTATTTCGCCAAGCATGGGTAACAGATGAACCACGCCTCATCGGCGCTATTCATCAGTGTATCATACTCGACAAAACCTGTTTGGTCAAATGAAGGCTTGACTTTATTTATTCAAGCTTGCTTCAATTTTTTGCTTACGAAATGAAACGAGAACCTGTTGGCTGTCGATTGAGGTTTCGAACTCTTGCCTAATCTTCACAAACGTTAGGTAACGTGCTACGTAATTATGAAATATGATCACCGGCTTATATTTTGAGTAAAAATATCAAAACTTTTACGATGCAACATTTCTAAGGGAACGTTGACATGTATTTTATATCTATTCAAAGGTAAAATGATTTTATTTGTTATAGGTATCTTATAGGATGATATAATTTTTGTAATTTGACCGTGCCGCGGTACCAAACAAGATACAAAAGTGTATAATTATAGTAGTTTGTGTCTAAAGCCGCAGAATGGAATAGCCACATATTCGCTTGATTCATCAATCGCTTGTCCATGCGATTAGAAATTTCCTTTTGTCAAGCATGATTCACTGATGGACCGCGCCTTATCGGCGCAATCCATCAGTGATCCATACTTGACAAAACAACTTGTGTCCGAAATTTTCTCACAGAGATTAGCGGAATAAATAAAGGCTATTTATCCTATAAGATAAGAAATATAGATTAATTGAAAGAAGGTGCAACCAAATTTGATCTCGCAAAAGATGGAATATTAAATTCAGCGATCACAAGCAATTCAGAAATGTGCTTTTGCGCAGAATTATAAACACGGGAAGTTTTCGTTTTTGTTTCTTAAATATTTCCAAATTTGATTTTTAACTCAAATACAATAGACCAATAAAATTCGCAAAGTCAATCAATCATTGCAAACCCAAAATTTCGATCGAAAAATACAACAATAAAAATATGTCAGTTATGCCTTGGGCGCACTCTGTGGCGTATTAATTTGCAGGTTGGAAATATTTGCATGTCCTCCCCCCTAAACCTAAGTCGTTCTCCACTGTGTAATCATTTCAAGAAGCGTTTGAAGACCGTCAAACACATTTAAAAAGAGAATGTTGTTAAATATCACGACTCGGTGAACGAATAATATTTCATTTCTAATTGTCCTGCAATCGATATGAAAAATCGTATCAAATTTCTGTATCCTTTCTGGCTAGCTCCTATCAAAAAAATATGCCATGCTTGGGCCACAGATACGCCGCACGATATATCAGTGGCGCAAACTTATTTAAAGCAAGTTCAAGCAAAGATGTTTCTGAATGATATTATTATGGAAGAGAAAACAATTGCGCAGCTGCTGATGCTGCATCTTGTAGTAGCTGTTTGCCATATAATATTTGGTAATGTTGTTTCATTTTAGTTAATGCTTGCTTAGAGTGAATTTTATTTAAAAAGCTATTTTTTCAACCATTTGTTTGAGCGTATCGCGCTGAGCAAAGCTTACATCAATAATAGTCAGACATAACAGGTGTGTCCAAAATCAAATATCATTCATTTTTAGGAACGAATCGAATATATATTATCATCATAAATACTTGAAGACGGCTTTCAAAACAAAACTTGTGGAATACATTGATATTTCGTTAATAATATACTTTTAATTCTGTCGATTTCGAATCGCTGGAAAAAGCAAATCGAATAATTTATGAATAAGCAAATGACGAGACGAATCGAATATCTTAGAGAGCTTTAGTAATAACGAATCTAACCATATAACCATTAACATATGGATAGTAAATTAAACTTGAAAATTTCAGTTAAAACACGAAAAGAGCGATGAAGAACTGAAAGAGGCTCTCGAAAGTATGGATCACATAAAACGTGTCCCGAATCCAGTGAGAAGAACCGATGAACTATAACGTCATAAAAAAACTATGGCGTCATCATTTCCAAGAGTTTCCTTTTACATCTCCTCATCTTCCTGCATTAGTTTCAATTCGTTGAATTTTTTGAATCACATTTATATTTGCATATTCAACAAATCGCTTAATTTTCATTTGTTTCCATTTTCGACTGTTTTCACCGCATTCCACAAGTCTGTCCGCAAATTATATTAATTATTTTTTCTTTGAATTTCGATTCTCCTATTTTTTCAGGTCCTCCAGGTATTTCAATGACCTGCAAAATAAAATGAGATAAAAACTATTTTAATTCATTATGATTCGACTAAAATTTCCACAGTTTGTTCGCTTTAAATTACTGTTTGTTCACGAGGCACAGTCAAGAAATAACTTCCCAATCAGAAATTTATCAAGCATGAGCCACAGATGGACCGCGTCTCATCGACGCGATCCATCAGTGACTCATAGTTAATAAGATATGCTTTGACGAAATTTTCCTGATAACATAATTTTTTTGACTTCGATTATACGCAGTAGCAGTAGATATTATACAAGTTTATACATTTACAATAAAATAGGAATCGATAGATAGTGGTAGTGGAGTTTGTTATATTCATAAAAACCAAGTAGAATGTATATGAACAGATATTATTTTAAAACTGTAACACCGATACTGCAGAAAGCAGTCGATACCAGTGCATCAATGTATAACCGGTGCATCTTAAATGTACAGGTGCATGTGGCCTACACAAAAACGTGGGGTGCATATAAAAATCATTTGCACCACTCATTTTTGTGTAGAACTTGAACCATTCCTTTTTAAATGTCTCACTCGAACCCTTTGTACTTCGCACATCATTCGTTTTTGCGTGCATCACTCGCACCTGTTTATTTGGATTCACTTGTGTATAACACGTTGCTAAGTTTCTTAAAAATCATTACAAGAAAACTATGCATATATTCCCGAGAACAAAATAGCTACAACACGTCAAGTATTCAAAAATACTTTTAATTTTTGTTTAGCATTGGTCATTGTTGTGCAATCCTTCTCAAATTCGAGATTCCGGCATAACAACATGCAACTTGTAGGATAGGTCACAGTGAGATCCACAGAAAAAAGCAGTATTTTTTTTATAAAAAGACCGCGTTCAATCAGATGATTTTTCGACGTGAATTTCCGTTACCAATATTTTTACCTAATGCTGGAAAAGTGCATCAATCATAACTACCAATGGCCTGTGGCCTGCGGCGAAATCAAATTATTTTGAGTAGAGATGAAATCGAAAGATATACAATATTTGCATTGTTCAGTGTGGGTTCGTGGTACTAACTAGTAAACAAAATTATGGGCAATCAGGACAGAAATAAAAAAAATGGGTTGAATGAGGGCATTTCGCAAAGTATGCTCATATATACTCCATTTGTTTGTTTGGAAATTTCAGCTGCCTACAAAGTGCCCGCAAACGTTAAATACTGTCCATATAAACGATAGGATTTCATAAACGACAGCATACTATTCTCACTCATATGAGACGCATCCAGTTTTATCGAATCCAAGCATATTATGATCTAATTTCTCTCCCATTAGAATCTTCATCAAAAATTTTTGAATGACGGTTCATCTTAATATTCATAGAAATTTGATCGATCTCAGTCACAAAAAAATCGTTATAACAAACTAGCATTTCTGATTGACAAATACAATTTTACAAGTGTGGAATACAGACGGAACAATACACAGTCCGATTGTATCGCGTGGTTGACTAAGTGTAAACAAGTGAATGGGGTGGATCGCTCCACCAAGATCTGTGGATCAAGATTTAAAAAAGACTAAAATAAATTATCAAAAACGGTTGCGTGCGTGATATTACGAATACAAGCAGTGGAAAAATAACTTCCTTTAAGTACAATATGTGTTAAAATATGTTTCCTCAAGTATAAGTCACTAATAGATCGCACCACCCAAGTACGGTCCATCTGTGGTACATGCTTGACAAAATATAATTTCTGTTTATTATTTCAATTTTACAAATAAATATTTGCTGTAATCGTAAAATTATTTCCTTTCGCATTCTACCGATTCTGAATATATGCGATTCATGTTCGAGAAAAGCTCGTATTGTAATCTACCGCGCATCACACCCACTATTCTAAATAATTTGGATTGGTACAAGTTTATCATCACCCCATTATCCACCTACTAAAAATTGTTAATAAATCGTGACTCTTTGATTTGAAATTTCCAAGTACGCCAGGTGGATAATTCCTGACCACGTGTGACTGAGAAACCAAATTCGCAATAAGTCTAAATTTTCTTACGTCATCCAAATCAAAGCTATAAATTTCAAAGAAAAAAAATATTTATTTTCATGTGCGATAATCCTTTCTAGCTTAAAGATTTGTGGTTAAATTTCGTGTTTATTTGTCCCAAATCTAATCTCTTTTATAACGTATTGCCTGGAAATTCCGCTCGATTGAAAATGCACAGAAAATAAAATATGTTGCGTCCAACTTGCTTCATCGCAATTGTTGTATTTTGTCAAGTATTGATCACAGATGGACCGCGCCTAACCGGCGCGGCCCAACAGTGACTCATACTTGACAAAATATAATTTTATAAAGCTATTCGACAAGGTGATAAAAATCAAACGCTTCACCCGTTTTTTGAATCCTGCTGTTCCGCGTAATTGTTTTATATCAACATAAGATCCAACACCAACTGTTACCACCTGAATTGAGAAAAAAAATGTGATTTTATCTGGATGAAAATATGTAGGGCCTAAAAGTATTTTAAAGAGACTATATCGTTATATTATAATGTCGAAATCGGTAGGAAGACATAAACCTTCAATGTAAACGAGTTCGAATTATTGGTCCTCGCGCACAAATGCCTAGTGCGACGAGGATAAAAAATAGTTTGAATAGGATTGTGAAAAAATATTTCAGAAATTTAGAAAGCAAACTGTATGTTGAATTTTATTTCATTATTTTCTTTTTCTGTAAGTGCGGTCTTCAGCATTTTTTCTACACGTGTCGCACCAGGCGACTGAAGGTATATGATTTTACCATCTACTACCAATCTTGCTTAGAAGTACTTTCCGAGTAAAAATCTGTGTTCTGTTTTTTTTTTTTGTTTTGTTTTGTGAAGAAGAAAAAACATCGTGCCTCGAAGAAGGTAAATTTGGAACGACACTTTTGACTATTATTTTGTTGTTATATGAGCAATGTGTATATGTGTGTATATGAGTATGGATAGGTCCATCTGTAACCCACAGAAACATATCTTCGGTTATTATTATCTGTAGCAGTTTTCCATCGATTAAATTTCAATTTTTCACTGTTGGATTCGTATATTTGTTTCGAAGACCTCATTTTCTTTAATTTAAAATATATAAATGAAATACTAACAAGCAGAACAAACTTACATCTATCCCATTATCACGCAAAAGTTTAGCTGTTGTTTTCGGATCAAGTTTTTCTTTTAAAGGTGCTCCGGTTGTTAACATCACCAATATATCTCGATTCTTCGCTCTATTACCGTTCGATCTTGAAAAGGAGACTCGATTCACGTGATCTAGAAGTTGACCAATCCTGGTGCCTGATAAAAGGACGTACGTAAAATAATTGAGTTCTCGAAACCTAGTTTCTTCCTTTTTCTTCTTATTTGGCTCAGATCAATGTTTAAATGATTCACAATACATTTTGTTTTATCAAAATTCACTCTGCAAGGCTGAAAAAAGCGCCTAAAAGGACTCTACTAACGGTCACTTGATAGCAAAAGGCTACTAAACATTGTAGTACCAGCAACTGCACTCTAAACGGGAAAACATTCTAAACGGAACTGAACCGCCAAGATGAAGTGCAGTAAGTGGTGATAAAACCATCTGCCCCTTTTTTGCTTCCATTTAGTCGTTTCTGACAACTCGTTAGGACTGTTTTAAAGCCCTTATCTACAAGGTTTATATACTGTTAAGAAAATCAGTAGCGTGACTAGAAGTTGCTGATAGCACGTACCATGATTTTTTGAATTTTTAGAATCGATTTTACGTGATTGGAATATATCAATTAGATTTCTTTGGTTATTCCGTTTCAAATCCGAATCATTATTCGTCAACAGAAACTTTTTATGAGCATTTAGCACGCAATTCAACTTCTTCAAAACAATCCGAAGTCTTTTTTACTTCCGCTAAAACTCTAAGTGTTAGCAGCTGCTTACAATCGAAATATACGTAAACGATTAACTACATCTATGAGGAAAACATTTTGTGTGCATGCTGCTGATCATGATCCCCAATTTTCACTCGGAAGTGAGCAATTGAAACAAATGTTGAAACACTTATATTCAAATCTTCGTATTTGCATTACAACCATGGTTTAAGGTTTAAGGGTATACTGAAAAATATGCGTATTTCTAACCGCCATTTTCAGTTTTTCAACTTTTAACCGTGTTTTGTTGAAAACTTTTTGGTAAGCAACCCAATCTGTCAAAAATGGGATGCTTATGGATCGCGCCTTGAAAGCGCGTTGCACAAGCAGGCCATTGTTGACAGGTCATGGACATGGTCATAGAAAACTTAGAGTTAAATATAAACACAATGAATACCAATAAAAGTCAGTTTTCGCTTTTTATACACTCGGAAAAAAGATGTCATTATTATAACAATGTGAACTTTTCACACTTAAATTTGTCGTAGAAGAAATCACCGTTCCTTACATCATAAGTACGTACGCAAGTGTTTTATGCTTTTTGCGTTTTCACGTTATGTTTTACTTGATGTGTGGAAGAACCTTTTCATTTTTATGGGATGATGTCGTAGCCCTGGTATGAATTAGAATATGCCTGAGTAGCGTTTATTCATAGTAAGGCTGGACAAAACCGAATCATTTAAAATTCGAATCCGATTCTGATATTTTTTCTAATTTAATTGGATCCGCACAAATAACAAAAGATACGTTTTCATCCCTACAATTTCTTCCCAATAATCAAAACGAATAAATTGATACGAATTCAGGGAAAGGGTTTTAAGCATATTGTATTTCAATATATTTTCAATTCACAATTCATCTCCAAGGGCAGAAATAAATAAGATTTAAGTCATGCAAGAATTTTGATTGTATTTTGAATTTTATTTTCGATAATATTATATGAGAAATTCCCTTAATTTTGCAAGTTTTTGTTCATACAGTCAATTCGCGATCGATTCAAATAATGTATTATTTGAATGAATTTAAAGCGTCGAGTTACATAACAGCTGAATATGGTTTCTATAAATGTAAAATGTAAAATGACTTTGATCTTGAGATGACGACTTTCTCAATTCGTGTTAAACTATAATTTTCGCTGATTTTCGTTTAATGTATATATTTTCAAAAAAAAATTAACATTCGTGAACAACCAAATATGGTAAACGGCTTCACCAAGTTCATAGTATTCATTACCAATATTTTTATAATGCACTACGCAAATTAGTGGTATAAATCGTGGATGCCGCGCAGTCAGTCTGATGGTGCTAAAATGCAGTTTGTTTCGTCGCAATTGAAGAATTGGGATGAAATCCCATTCCCTGAAAGAATTTAAGTGGCTTCAATCTGATAAGATATCTGGAAACAAGTTCTTCAGGGAAAAAAGAAAAACATGCCTTGTCAATCAAGTGTTATCTCGTTTATGTGATTCCTCCATGGCTCCTGCTTAACAAAATAAAATGTCTGATTCCAATGTTTTGCAAAGTTGCAAAGCATGACAGCGCATGCATTAGACAGTGTGTGACTGCGGCTCATGCGTGGAAAACGTTTTTGAAAAGACGACTTTCTTTTTCCATCACTTCTGGATCATACAACTTGAACAAAAATACCAGAAGCCCCTTTTAGATAATATGGGTTGGTTCAAGTGGCGGGCATGGGTTTATAATAACCCAAGCTCTTCAACCTGTGATGGCATTGCGTTAATCAACAATATATAATTGAGTCCGATGGGAATGGGAAAACATCGTTTGTTAAGTATGAGGCACCGATGCTTCGCGCCGCCGAGGAGCAATCCGTATGCAGCTCATATGTGACGAAATCAAATTCTGCACTAGAAAGAATATTAGAGATGAAAAACGCAAAAGTATATATGTTATGTTAATATACCATATACGTTTACTCTACCAATACAGGAAAAGTTAATCAAAAGTTTATAAGAAAAGTAAAACAGGAAATCCTGACATTTCACGATTTGTACGATGTTGTCTTTTTTTCTTGGGTATGTCATGCAAATCATGTTGTCATCTGTCCTTTTCACTCCCATCAGAAAATTTTGTTAAAGTATTATTTGTTAAGTATGTGTCAATGATGGATCGCGTCGCCGAGACGCGGTCCATCCGTGGCACATGCTGGACAAAAATGAAAATTTCTGATCGGGAAGTGACTTATTCTCTGTCTAAGGAATTAATTCCAATGCCAGGAACAACAACGGAAATCACAAAATCTTGTAAAAGAATAGGTACGTAGTTCCCGTCTGAACAAATCTGACATTTATCTACTCATATTAGATTTTGCCTCGGTCGGCGTGGTGACCAGTGGAGACGTGTTCTGTCAAAAATTATACTGACTGCGCCACCACGCTGTCGTCTCGAGTTTCTCTACCAAGGTTGACCATTCATGGTCCATGCTAGTGTTGTGGTATTTCTCATAGTTTCATTGCCGAGTATTAATAAATAGCTGTCTCTATAAATATGGTATTTGATTGATTAAGAACATTTTTTTGAAAAACCACTTAGCATTTGAGAACTAGACACTATGATTTATATACGTCAAACATGTCTGTGATAAAATACATCGATAACAAAATGTTAAATATCATCGAAGTTTTTTTCCTAATATAAAACAATCATCACAATTAGAATAAACAAACTATTGACCCCAAAAAACTATCACAACTCAGTGAAAAATTATTTTTTAAAAAAATTGGTTTGTTTGATATGAATAGAACGCTGGTGAATGGTGAATAGCGACGTCCAGACACGGCCCACTTTCAAAAAAAGTGTGTTTGAAATAAAATAATCGAAAAAATAAATTAATGTTTATGAATAGCTCAAACTTTTGTATGACTTCAGACTAAAGTAACCATACCGGGCGACTAAAATGCTAATGAACGAATTCAATAACCTTACAGAGCAAATTTACACATGGCTATAGCTGATGTTAAGATCAAGATAATAATCGTTTTTATGAGCCCTCTTTCTGCAAATATCAGATTAAAAACGACGATGACCGCTACGATGATATGCCCTTTCACATACTCGTGTCATAGTGTCGATTTCAAAGGCGTATATCACTTTACTCAAAAATATTTGCATGTCATTTGGTTATGAAATACGGACTAATCCATGCAAATGGTACAAAACTTCTTGTAGTTTGCCTACAGCAAGTGCCCTGTGCAATACTCTATTAGTTAAAATGTTGGCGCTGAAGGTTACAGATTTCAGATTCATTTCCCAGCAAGTCCAGTTAATAAATCAGATGTTCACCGTTCAAGCCAGGGTGAAACAACGTTAAGATTAATCGAACCGGGACTAGCTGTATTTCTTACATCACTAAGCATGTTCGTCTATGAGTTACCGCACGCATACGGCGTCGCTATAGGAATGATATGTTTGAATGAATGAATGATTGTAAATAGTTGCCAGTAACTGTATCCTAATTTTTTTTTCACGGGAGATGGAACGACGTCAAATCAGTACCAAAATTTACCATGATAATATTTTCACATTCCCAACTTTTTGCTGTAATTGACACACGTTTCATTAATTTCTAATCATATTCAACAATATTCAATGTTCGCCTAGGACGCGCAAAAGTTTTGAAATATTAGGTTTCAAAATTTCCGAAAAAAAAAAACATTTTTGGTGCTTTACTTTTAAAACTCTAAGGGGTAATGGCTGCTTATGACTGGGATACTTCTTGCCGCCGTTTGGGCCAATTTCGCCATTACCACCATTGTCCTCGTACTTTCGGTACCCATACCCACAACTAGGACTGGGAAATTCGAATCGATTCGAAGCGCAAATTATTCGAATCAGTCGAAAATCGTTCATGAAACAAAATTTGCGAAATGAACTAGAATTTTCATTTTTTAACATAAAATGCATCGATCACATTTTGTCGTTAAAATATGAAAATTGTTGCTCCTAGACACGGGATGAGAATCGAAAATACATTGCCTTCAAGTCTATTTATGCTAATATAAGTATTCCAAAACTATAAATATCTTGACTTTCTCAAAATGTAAAAATGAAATATTTGCTTTTTATAAGGAATTTATTATTCGATCCAATTTGAAAAAATCATTCGAATCAGATTCGAATTCCAAATGATTCGGTTTTGCCCAGCACTCCCCACAACCAAAATAATATGAAAATCTCGCAAACCTTTGGTAGGTCCGGGATGTCGTT
Source organism: Styela plicata (assembly GCA_963675895.2). NCBI lineage: Eukaryota > Metazoa > Chordata > Ascidiacea > Stolidobranchia > Styelidae > Styela > Styela plicata. The sequence goes on along the minus strand of OZ023151.1, from coordinate 4,964,067 downwards.
CCAATGTATTAACCGCTGAAGCAAGTTGTGTTGTCGAGTTATATGAATTCAAGTATATTTCATGATCTGCTCCAACTTTTTCATTATAAGTTATAATTCCGATCCTGCTTTCTCTTGGCCCCACAATGAAAGTTCTGACAACGAGAAAAATATTGTTTTTTATATCGATCGTAGCTTATTCTTGGCAACAGAGGGATTTGGTATTAATTTACATGAGTGGCGATTAAAAGTTTAAATTTTTGGTGAATCAAAAGAATTCTTCATCACCAGCACTGCTATTTCACAGCAGTATTGATTATTACGAAGTATTTTGTAAAGCACTCAAAAGGGACCTCAATCTTCGGGTAAATTTAATATCCTGAAATAGCGCTCTACTTTATTGGCTTCTGATGGCAGCCTTTTTCTTCGGGTGTCTGCTATAGCAGTGCAAAAATTCGATTAGATTTGTAAATCGCTAATTTAGATTGACCCTTTTTTTTCAGCGATTCGGGATAAATGGAATCAAATATGTGTACATTTACAGAAAATATTTGAAATTTGGATGTACTATTTACATCGTCATGAAAGACATTTTTGTTTGTTTATTAAAAGATTACGATTCAATCATTCGATTTTATTCGCATACATTAGTCAATGCGATACAAAGGTAACATATATTAGTCATTCTTATAGTGTCTATACAGCAGTATCTGACATTCTGCTTGTCTGTTTAGCTAGCCAGAAATGTGCCTGTTAAGACGCTGAAAATAGTAGTTTGAAATGTTACACCTTAGTGACTCAAACACGTTCAGCAGGTTGCAATGTCATAAAGGACACGAACGTATATATCGATTAAATAAGATATGTAAGCAATATTAATTTACAACCTTGTTATATACGTTTATGATAAAAGTTCCACAATATAGAAAAATGAAATGGAAATATCCTATAAAAAATCTTTTAAGGGACTCTTCGATATTGACCTGTCAGTTCATGTCCATCAAGGTATATATCGATATATTACGTTTTTTTTATATAATTTATGTAGCTCATTCAATATGGCGGCGATTCGAAAATATTGATCTGATTCGATTCGAATTCTTTAGGATTTGGATCGAAATATCCACTTCTGGTTATCGCTCATATGGAAGAACAACATTATTTTTATATGCCATAATATCACATATATTAAAATGTCTTTATGTTTCTCTAGAGTCTCATTTCTACAAACATCATATTTAGCATTTTCATTTTTATTAAATTAATCTTACCAGTCAATGCGAACAAGATAATTATATATACATACGTTATTAAATCTTTTAATAATTCTTTAATTTTTTCCCAGTTTTCTTGCGAATCGATTGCAGAATCAACCGCAAATACTAAATCCATATTTCCGTGAGGTGGACAAGGTTCTGAAACATGAAAATCACAGTATTAATTTATGAACTTGGTTCAATAATTAATTTCAAATTGCAAAGTATCCCCATGAAAAACATTTTCGTCAAGCATGAGCCACAGATGGCCTCGACGACGACGGTGGTAGGAACAAAAACTTGCCAATTGAATAGGAATGTAGATATTTTAGCGACAAAATACAACGAAAATCTTATCCATTTTATCGTATTTCTGCCCTTAACGATGAAATGTGAAATGAAAATATATTTCGGCTTTTACCATGCTTATATCAATAACGGTGCTTTCGTAGTTACACATTTCCTAAATTGCATAATCCAGACGCAATAATTTCCGTTTACAGAGAATTATAAATTCCATCCGATTCGAAAGAAAATATTTGATTAAGATTCGAATTCCAAGTGATTCAATTTAGCACAGCCCTACTCACGCTCAACAAAACATATTGGATCCCCATTTCACTGGTTGGGATGTTTGAAAGATTGACAGAGACTAAAATTTTTGCAAAATAAATTTCGAGAATTTTTCTTTTTTTATAGACCAAAAATTTCCACTGAAATCGAATTTTTGATCATCTCATTCCCTTCTAAAATATATCGACTTCGATATAGTATCAGTTTACCAGTTTTACAGTTAAATAATTCAGTTGCTTTTGTGGCGATTTAAAAGGACAAGGGAGAAAGTCACAATCTGTTAAGAAAACTATTCCTATTTTATATTCCGTTAACAATACCACGGACACCTAGTACATTAATAAATATGGCCCTTTGTATCCACGTACGTTAGCTTTCGGTATATTTACACCGGCGTATGTTGGCCCCTACTTACGTTTCCACGTTTGTACTTTGATGGATGTAAATATACCGGTTGGTGCTGCATTCAAGCAATTATGGGTTTACAGACTGCGATAGTTTGCAAATAAACGGGGGAGGTATACAACTAGCGGGACACCAAATATCTGTTTATGCTTCAAAAAGTAAAATGGAGTAAAAAATAATGACAGTGTTCTATGTGTCCACTGCGTTGTGGAAATTGCCATTCTAACTAAGAAGTACCCGGTATCGGTACTGGTATCGGTGATGAAATTTTCCCGATACCAATATCGTGCATCTCAATCACTGATGGATCACGCAGCTGAGGCGTGGTTTCATCTGTGACAAAATTAAACATTTCTGTTTGGGTATGCTTGTTGCTCGAATAAAAAAGAGTAAAACCCGATAAAATGGAGTGAATTCTGGGGATTGTGGATTCTGGGGAGTGAATGGAGGGGATTCTGCAAGAAAGACATTACTGGGTGGCCAAAATTGAATATATTTTGAATTCAGAATAGAATCGAACAATTTCGATGAATCGAATGGGCAATATTCTAATAAATAAACAAAAAGATTTTTCAAGAAAATTGTTAAAACATTTATTGTATACGTCTATTTTCTGATTATTCTGATGATTAATTTTTGAATATGATGATTTTGAATCAATGAGAAAATCTAATCGAATAAATTATGATTCGCGAATCACGAATCGAATATTCTGGACAGCCCTAAAATGCACTCGCTTTCAGAATGAACTCTAACAAAATTCAATAACAGCGAAATTCATGTAAAAGATACCCACTGCTACAACATGGCTTCGGTTCCGACCAGGAAGCTTTAAGTTTGTTCACAGTGCAACGTATCATTCCTGGTCCGTGCAAATCATAAAATTTTTTACATTGAAATCTACAATTTGATCCAGGACTATTTTTTTTGTCACAAACAACAATTCCGTTCTTTATTCTTCGGATTTTCGGACACATCGGTGAATTTTCCCTCAGAAGTTTTTTGTCCGTCACTGCAGAAATATATAAATATTTACAGGTTTTTCAGCGCTGTGAATATCCTTCGCAGTGCGATATTCAAAGTATGTGCTCCCATTTGTCGAATCCAATTTATTCAATAGGAAGCGATATTCCGAACCCTCAATACCGGGATTTACTGCCCCTTCCTCCTAAACCCCCCAAAATTGCCAGGTTCTAACGCTCTCCTTCCTAAATCACCCAGAATTCTGATGAATTATGGAAAAAATAAAAAGATCAAACTTTCGATCCAAAATGGTTCTCGGCGGCGCGATCCATCAGTGTCCCACGAATGACAAATAAATGAAATTTTCTTATTGGGAATTGTAAGAGCTCCATACTTGGTCGTATAAGAAACAAACTTTTTCTGACTAAGAAAAATCCGAACTGTTACTTATATTCTTACTTTTTAATATCAAATCACATTCCAATATCCATGAATATAATATTTCTTTACATACCTCCCGTGCATGTATCGGTGTCAAAATTACACAAATCATCAGTACAGCAGCATCTGCACACCGACTGATTTTTAAAATATTTGCACTGTGAATTGTTTTTCCTTTTTTTATTGTTTTGTTTGAAATTATTCTGACATGCTCTCGGTTGTTTACACCGCTTTGTTATTTTTATGATTGGTCCATAAGCAAAGTCGATTCTTTCTGTGGTCTGACAGGAATTCTAAAAAGGGAATGCTTTGATTGATGGTTTCAGTGTTTTTGGGTTGGGGATGATTAACACGGCTATTGGCGATTACAGGTGTATGTACCGAGTTTACCTAGTATATCTAGATTAAAAGGTTTATTGACAAAGAATTTTTACCTGGTATCAGACTTTTTGCCGATTTTTTTTTCATCCGAGCCATTGTCTGCTAAATTTAATCACCAAATTTTGAAACAGTTCGGTGTTAAATTACCTGGTACTGGGTGCAAGAAATAAGGTAACTATTAACAAAATAGGTAAACAGCTTTGAAGTATATCATCCTTTGAAATATACCATTCTTCAAATCTATTAAAAGAGTCTTATTTCATAACCCGTTTTTTACCAGTTATCTAGTTCTAGTTAGTACCAGTACCACCTAGTAATACTTTACCTATTTGAAATTAAAGATATGTTGCGATCAATGCTGGAAGATTCAAATCGAATACTATATTATCCAACTTGAACATTTTTGCAGTAAAATGAAGATACTTTCGTATTTTATATTTCAAAATTCGGGAAAAAAACATGATTTTTCTATACAAATAGTCAAAAATGTTCATAAATCAGTAATTTCAATTAAACGAAACCTTGAAATAAAATTCTATATATTATATTATCGAATCTGAATCTTATCGAATCTGATTAGATATTAGAATAGATTATTCTACCAATTATTTTTATTTGAAACTTAAATTTTATTCAAACAATCCCGAATCTCCAATAAATAGAAAATGTTCTTTGAATATTGGAAATATAAGAATGCCATAAATGTTATTTCAAACGATACTAGACATTCAATATATGAAATTCAATATGAAAATCATGTCAAAACTTATTTTGTTAAGCCTCTGTCACTGGATCGCGTTAATGAGACGCGGTCCATCTGTGGCGCATACTTGACAGAAAAAAAGTTTTGATAAGAAGTGACCACCCCTCAAAATAGTGTGTTATGACTTAGACAGTATCCCAGGAACCGCAGAGTATGTAAATTATTTTACTATGGTTTTCTGTTACTCGAAAATTTACAGATGGCACAGGGCTTTGTTCAGTATGGTATACTCAATCGAGTAATAGTTGAAAATCAGTATATCTTGAATGTTAAATGGGTCAAATATATTAATATTTGTTGGTTTCCTGTTTTAACAACGAACTTTTCGAATTTTGTGATCATAGAACATTGTTTATGAGGAATAACGACAAAAATCCCCTTATCACAGATAACGTGCATATTCTTTTATTCCCGTATTTTTTAGTTATCTATCTATATAAAAATCAAACAATTTATTTTCTTCCAAAATAAAAACCGACAAGTACTTATATTCTGAACGTCGATCAATATCTACCGGCAATTTTCGAACACGCATGTCTAAAATTATGCTGTTTGTCAACTTTTATCCACTCACAATATTGATGACGCCGTAAAATTGCCAAATATAAGATTTGGGGGAAGATTTCTACATTTGTAGGATTAGTATGAGTATTAGATATTATATTTCGTCAAAGTATGCACCGCCGATGTACCGCGGCTCGACGATGCGATGTATCAGTGAGGCGCACTTCTTGTACTCCTAACTCGTTTTGATATTTTGGTAAGTTATTAAAAATGCATCTTGGATCAATGGATCACTAAAATATTTAGTGCTATGGCCCCACCTGCTCGTCGACTAGGAAAAAGTCCCAAAATGTCCTTCTGAGGGTTTTAAAACGTAGAAAATCTCAAAATTTCGCAAATTCGCGTATTTCGTCGCACATAAGTTATTGTACTTATTTAGCCTATTTTATGCTCCGAATTCCACTTTTTCAAAAAAATTGTGCACGATTTTTATCATGTTTTCTAGTAACATATAAAGGAAACGCTGGTATTCAGAAACCGTTTTCGCCTGTGGCGTCACAATTTGAAATTTTGGCTACCTCTTTTTTAGGTTTTGAATACAGCACTGGCACTAACTGTAAACAAGATCTTGATAAATGCAAAATTCTACTTTCTAAAATCTGTTGTAATTCATGTGCTTGCTGTGATGAGTGGGATGAATCTTCCCGACAATGTCGCAAAATGAACATAGAATTGGTTTGAATAAGTTAATGAAAATTGTGTGTGTGTTTCGATTTTTTGCTAAGATGTAAAAAAAATATGTCATGGATGTGATTGCACCAACCGAGAACAAAATTTTCTCGCATAAATCACGAGAGAAAGATCAAATAACTGTAAAACTGTAAAATAATCTGTCGTTATGTAAATTTCTAAAATTTCGCTATGTTTGTGACATTAAATAAAATGGGTTAGGATTTATGAGTCAATATGAACAGAAAAAGATTATGCAAATTATTCTACAAGACTATACAATTTTATCGGTCAATAGATGCTACCTGTTTCTTTTATGTTCAATTGCAATTATTTGAAAATCAAATCCCTGGCGGTCACTGTTCAAAGCAAGAAATCTTTTCTGGTATGAAATGAATTATTTCCAAAAAACATGTAATTCCTCGCGTAGAAATGCTTGCCTTGTATGGATTGGATGTGTCAACGTTTCAATATATTTATATCGGCTTGGTTTCAAGAGTTAATTTTTGCTGAAAATCACCCCAAGCACGGATGGACATATAGAAAAAGCCATATCAAATGGGAATGCAAAAACGGCCTCTAAGTGACAAACATTCCACTTGGGAATCAACCGATATTAAAGAGTACAGTATAATTAAGTGGTATCTGCCTTTGGCAGTGGAAAACCATATGACACTTGTTTACCATTTTGGACACGTGCTACGACAAGCAGAAAATTAGTTGATTAATTGAAACATCCCGTGAAAGGACAACAAAATGGCTCCGTTGCCATTATGCAAAATAAAATATCGGTCGCCGATCGGAATTATATTGGTCATCGACATTCCGGTTTATGTATCATTCTGTTTTAGACAAGTTCGTAATCAGGTTTTTTTTGTCGAGACTCAGACACTGATGGACCGCGCCTTTTTGGCGCGCTCCATCAGTGAGTCATACTTGACAAAAGATGTTTGAACTAAAATTTTACGATTGAGTTACAGTTCTTGTCTAGCATTTTATTCTCTTTCAATAGCATCATTGCTCTTAGCATATAACTGTAAAACTAAAACCGATAATCTCAAAAATCGCTAATAACGAAAATATGCAATATAATAAATTAATCGAAAACATGCGAATTGTTCGTAAGCGATTTTGGAGAACTACGTGATGATTAGATTCGCTGTAATATAATACTATATGCCAGAATCTGTTATGTTTTGTTGAGAAAATTATGATACCTGACAGCAATCGATGTACTTCCTGTTCAAATGAAAACAACCCAAAAAGCAGCCCAATTTGGGTTTTTGTAACGACATAATATTATACTTATTTTTATTACGACATTATTATTATTGTAGGGCTACCATTTATCAACCATCAACCGACATCAAATGTAGAAGTTCTAGTACAACTGGTATGATACAAAACGATGAGAATACAGGTTGTGCAATTTTATTCAATTATGAATAATCCTGGTAGCAATCACTCACTATAGAAGTTTCGGATCCGAATATGCAATAAAATATAGAAATTGACACTGATGTCCGAACCATGACGATATTTTAGTAGTTCAGAATCTTGACTATAGTTAGCTTATTTTTAACAAATTATGTACCAATTGAATAAACCTATCGTGCATTAAATTCTTTTACTGAGTGTGGGCGTGTTGTGGGAGTGAACCTACTTATAGCGAATACGAATTAACAAAAGGTTAAAAACATCACGTATCAGGTTTCATAGTACATTGCTGTTGATTTTATTTACGATTTTGCGCGTAATATTTGTTTTGTTATAAACACATCGTTTGAATTTCGAAATCATATTTCGATTTTGTTCCTAAAGCCTCTGATATCACTAATTCTCAATTCTATCTGTATTTAAAATACAAACTTCCAAATTAGCAAAAACAAAAATTAGCTTTTGTCCGAAAAGACATGTGATAATCGCTTCAACTCGAGATTTTATGCCTTTACACAACCTTTAGGAATTGAAAAGTTTTAGTGAAAAAGTTACTGATTGCATCATCAATCTTACCCATCCAATTCAGAAAGACTGCAAGCTTGACCCACTCAGATGGATGATTGTGAAAAAAAATGTAAAACAAATACTTGAATAAATTAAGTAGAATAATAATGAGATGAATGAGATTTTTTTTAATATTTGAATGGAACTATTATATTAGTTACCAAAAAAAAAAATCTGCCATTATTTACACTAAACCACAAGGTTTGTAATCAAAACACTTTAAATCCGTTATAATTATTCCCATGATTGATACTAGAGTTCGCACTGAAATTTACGTCATAAAGTGTCAGTTTATTTTGAAAAATATGCTTTTTGTCAGGCATACGCCACAGATAAATTGTGTCGTGTAAGTGAACTATGTCGCTTGCTTGGCAAAACCCAAATTTTTATTAGAAGCTTTAGATTTTGTTTTCCGGTGAAACGCCTGGAGGGTTTTATTGTATATACCAATATATCAAAAATCACTTGAATACATGACCAAAAAAGTGAGTGAATTTGGCGCAAACCGAGTCTGCGGTACCCTATTCAAAGTCTATGCTCATTATATAATTGATTGATATCACGAATAAAATTTACCAAAGAACCATAGCTTTGTGTTTTAAATGGTCCATTGAAAACTTTTGATCATTAAACATATGAGAATACTCAATAGCAAGTCCATATCCTTATGTAAGATACTATTCTGCATACCTGTGTTTTCTCACATAGTCGAGCTACTCCTTTTCTTCGACAATCTTCGTCATCTTTAGCATTCCAACATTCGTAACAAATTAATCCTGATATTAAGATGTAATGATAGTAAAATTTAGAATAAGCATATCATATCATCCCCAACTTATGTTCAATTTGGTTGTATGTTAAAAGGGTTATTGATTTGCTTTTGACCTTCAAATATTATTAATATTTTTAAATATACAAGTACTAAAAATTTACCGATAATTTTGTGACAACACCTATACTCCAAAATCAGACAACACAAATGCCACCGATATTCCACAGAGACCAACTGGAAATAAATTTGAAATGAAGAACAAGTAACAATAAAAAGTTATTTAAAACTGTTAAATGCTGGACATACGCACATGTTTGTAACAATTCATTCATCTCCCATACTTGTAAGTGTTTTTAATTGAAATATCAGTTTAAGATATATCGTTGAAAAAGAATAAAAAAATTTATATCTTTATGAACATCGGTAAAATAATTCGTGGTGGCCGTATTCGTAGTCGATTACAATAGCCTCGGAGAAAGTAATGTTCGATATCGATCTTTCGGTACATACCTCATATGTATTGAATAAGGGTAGGGATTTAGAAACGGAGCTGAACCCAATCGCGGGATTATTTGCTATTCAGTTATATTTCAAACACATTGTTTTTAACGTTTGACAATGACGTTTTGCAATTATGTTTATGTAACCGCATTCTTTTTGCATGCGGAAATTTTGCGGAAATAAAAAATTGGGCGGTTGAACAAAGTTCAATAGTCCACGATCAGCGGCGCTTAAATGCATAACACGGAAAGAGTAAGTAAAATTGGAACAATTTCCCTGTCATTATATCATTGAAACTTATGTTCGAGAATGTTAAAACATCAGTTATTGTAATGGCGTAGGTTCGAAAGGTACAAATGAGTCTGTAATGTTCCATGAGGATGTTTATTGGTGACGCATGTACTGGTGCTTTTGATCCTGTCAGAAATTTTATTATGTCAAGCCTGGGCCACTGATGGGTAGTGTCTCGGCGGCGCGATCAATCAGGAACCCATGCTTAGTAAAACATGTTTTAGCAGAATATTTCTCACTGGGTTAATAGATATAGATTGTTTACGAATTGTCAAGTCGAATTTACAAATAGTCTAGTCTTAAGTGGTTAAAAATTTCCTTTCATCTCGCCCACAACAGCTACGACTCTACATAATATCAAAACTATAATACACCTCGCTTTAGTTTACTGACAATGCATTGCCCTTAGTACTTAGAGCTTGTTTTTCGGATCCTGGCAATATTTGTTACTCAGAAAGCCTTAGTGGTCTGTGACATCCTCACAAAGAGTATTTAATGGCCTTGTTTTAAAAAAAACGATACCGACATGGTAGTAAATAACGAGATTAACAAACAAATTTTGTTTCCAATCATGATACATAACTCGTAGCCAAGCCAATTTCGAGATAAAAATCTCAAAAGATAAAAAAGTATACACAAACTTGCCTTCAGTTAGTGACGTCACAGCCGCAAGAACATAACAGCTAATCCATATTATCACCGCAGTACGTGATTCCATTTTGAAGATTTCAAAAATTAAAATTCAAATAGCAACAGCTGCATAAAAAGCAAAGGTAACTCATTACGTAACTAGCGTTCAAAAGTTAACGCGTTTCAGTGACCGATTTTTACTTCTCTTCGATAAGTGAGTTCGAAATTAAAAAATAATTGAAATGGTGTATTATGTATCTGACACTTAGATTTGAGTTTATATGTAACAGTATGTCACTATGTGTTAGATCTGTTTCATTCGACTGTGGAGTTCGTTGCTGAAGGGTTAACCCAGTGACTCTGCGAACATTGAAATTCTGTCATTTGAGACAAATCAATATTCACTGTGATTTTTGGTTACAAATAAAGAAAATACTACACTAAAGTGTTTTATCAAATATGATGTTCAACTTTTCGAGCTCTAAAACATTGATTCAGTGAAAAATTTCTTTTCTATTCAGCAGTGAAAGTTTGTCTTTTGGTTCTCAAATTTTCGTCTGTGGCACAGATTATGGCGCCATAAACTTGACGACTAAAACCACCCCTTTCCGTCGGAAATGTCAGAATCCGCAACTGTTATTTGCATATCTGTAGAGAACTGAATGTCTTGAATAAAATATTAATAAATAAAAACGCCAGGCTGACCTTAGGTAGGTAACTGCCACCGAGTTAGGTACGGGTTACTGATGGATCGGGTCGATTAGAGTCGGTTCATCTGAGACTCATGCTTGTCTAAATAAAATCCATGATTGGGAAATAACATAGTTAATCTATTTTTCTTCTTTCGGAATCCTTACACAAAGCAAGTACATTATAAATAGAACTTGAACTGACATTGGCAACTAATCTACATCTAACGCACCATTTATTTGAACCGCATTTATTTATATTCAATCTTAACGAGTGCGTTTTTCTTCCTCGCATTCTTATTTAAACTAGTTGACATTCTCGATTGCTGTATCACTTGTAGTCTATACTCATGCCTGTTATCATCATAATATGCAAATCATCACGTTTATCTCGAATAGAAGATATTCGCGAGACTTGAATATCATAGATTTCAAACTTGGAAATTTCATGTCTTGTCAAATATTAGCTATTCTATGGCTGTGAAACCGGAGGAGGGGCACATGTATTCACTCAAATATTAAGTTATTTATCCAATTTTTATGCAGAAAAAGAATGAATTAGGAATTGAATGCAAAATCGAAATACACAAAATTTCCGCGTTCCTTTCCGCTCTTATGAAAAAAGACTAATAATTTTAACGCGGCTCCAAATTTTGGTTGAAAAATATCTCAGTCTCATATTTTACGCCGCCCTCAAAATTTGATACGCGCTACCGCTAATGATTGCAGTATTTCATCGCGCGGTCGTGGCGCGATCCATGTGTGGCTCATAACTAGAAAAGTACAATTTATGATGGGATATTACTTTAAATAATACTTCCACAGTTTGCCGCATTTGGTTATTTTCGAATAATATTTGAGTTAATAAAAACTTAATATCTGGTGAAATATGAGCGCATAGTTCCCAAACTTGTTTTCTTCTGCCAATTCATATTCGCATTTCTTGGCCTGAAGACAAAACAAAATCGACCTGGATGATAAAGCGCGTTAACTTGTGGTTGGCATAATTCTGTCAAATTTTCAGATGATATCCATTTCGGACAAAAAAATAACGCTACCAGTACATAAATGTTTTATCGAGTATGTGCTGTTTGCAGTAATGACATCCACCCTGTTGCTCTTAGCATATCTATTCAAAAATAGTTAGTTCGAACACAATACACTAGCTGAAAATTCATACAATGAAAGTCATTTGGAAGATCGGTAGGCGACTTCATAATCCACGGCAGTCTTCACGAGTCTCAAATATCGGAGTACGGAATGTCAACCGCCCGGGTTTCTTATCTGATATCGGCCATTATTTTTCTTGCTTGTCGTCATCATGCAAAATGCGTTTTGTTCCTCCGGGCACGCTCGGACCCTTACATAAATATCAAATTCCTGTCTAAACACAACTAAGATCAAAATTAATGTATAAATCTTCGGTCTAAAATTGTTTCCTAATGCGGGCGTGCTCAACTGAAGATATAAAGCAAATTATGCTTTTTTTTAAGATAGTGCGACAACGGAGATAACTATGGTAAAAAATATTTTACTCAATATATTAGCGCTAACGCTCATTCTGACTATTGAAATGTTGTATATAAAATTTATCAGCTGCCTGTGAGGAGTGTTGCAAATATTCTGAATGAAAAGACAATTGGGCTGTCTGCACTTGCACACACTTGGATTGATTTGATATTCAGATTGGTTTATTTGTCATTCATTAGCACAAACGTAAACAATAAACAACATCCAGCAAGATCCTAAACAAATATTAAATTTGCACTCAACGCTTGCTTGCAAACTTGCAGTGGCGTAAAACTTTTTGATTGCGGGGAAATGCATATAGGCAGCTGATTTATGACGCATAATCTGAATTTTCTGTTATAACGTTGTGATAGCTAAATTAAAATCGAGATAAGAAATTAAAATCGAAGAAGATAAGCAACATCCATAATAATAAAACCCACGGTGTAGTTTTTGAATATATCGTTAGCATCGCCGCGAAAATTTTATAAAAATGGAATAAAAAACTTCTCTCCCCTGACCAACTAAGCTTACCAGTAACCACCACTACTACGTTTTGTTTGCATTCTGACACGTAGAAGTATAATATCAGAGAAGAAACATCAGGATATAACAATATATTTAGGCTGTTTTGAGTTGAATGTTAGCTAATACTCATCTCAATTAGAAGTTATATTTTGTAAAAAAAAACAGCCAAGTCACGATATAGACAACGAGGCATGTCGTCTGTGTGGTATGAACAAATAAATAGCATTATTCAGCAACATGAAGAGAACTTAAATTGCACCAGAAATACCAGATGCAAAAATGCACAAAGAAAATGTTCATTCATCCATGCCTTCGAACCAGATTTTTTCGCGACAATAGTGCTTATCCCACCACTATTTATCACCACCATTCTCGTGTTATGCGCTATTCTATATATAATAGGAACACTGATATTGGGGGGGGGGGGGGCATAAGCATACGTCCCCGCCAGTTACGCCTATGTTTTATTGTCCTGGATTTTAAAACCAATTAGCATAAAACTGCATCACTTTGATCTAAGACGTTGGTGATGTTTCTTGTTGTGGCCAGATTTTACAAATAAGGCTGTTTTGGACATTGGTAGTTGATACGGTTCGATGTCGCTGCCTAGCGAATCGTACATACCTTCGCACTGGTACGAAATTTAGTACCATAAATGAAAAATATTAATCGATCTTACTTTTTGAACTGGTCCGAAGTTCGGTACGATGTACAAAAAAATCGGTACGAAGTTCGGTACGGAATATTTTGCTGATTCGAAGTACGATAAAAATTTCGTACCGCACTACCACTCTCTTGCCCAAGGGAGCGGGAGAGGGCAGCCTTCCGGACTTGAAGTTTCGCACCAAATAACGTTTTTAAATTTTCTGAGACATAAGTATGTCAATATTTTCGCGCCTCCTCGCTTTGTCGATCGCGGCAGGAAATACGGTTACGTTGTTAATTTTAAACCGATTTTTTTTTTCAAATTTCAGACTGCTTTTCTATCGAGGTGCCCCCACCCTTCAATATGGTTTCGTCGCCTTTGAGAGCGTAAGTGAATTTAAGTATTTCGACATCGATTTAAGGCTCGGAACATCTCGTTCTCGAATCGAATATGATAATAAATATATCATCACATATCGTTACATTGGTTACATGCCATTCTACCGTTGACTTTCTTAGTTGGCAGTGTGCGGAAATTAGCTCATTTCGTTGCACATCTCTGGGAACTGAAATTTTTTTCCATTTATATAAAGTATATCTAGAGATTGACAAACTTTGTTCTCCCACTCAGATCTCTCTTTTGTTTTCGAGAATATTAAGGATATCTCCCTTTATAGTTCGCAGATGAATATATGATGGTGTAGAGTTAATTTAACACATGTTCTGCCATACAAGGCAAATGACCTCTTGCATCACAATGAGTATATCACGGTCTGTGCGCACGGTGGTAAACAAAAAGCCGATAGCGGTCGATTCACGATACTGGTATCCTCGCCCGAAGCGTTCTAATTATATTTTTCTTGAAAATGGGACACTCAGGCCAATTTTTGGTAAATTCTTGAGAAATAGAATTTCTGACTAGGAAATAAGAGTACCGGTATGTCATTGATGCGCTCATGCACATAGTCTAGTGTAGGATTTTTTACTATTAAAATTCCCCATTAGCAAGGTTTTATACAATAGTTCAAATGCATCTGTACACAGTACAAATCTAAACGCATTTTAGTTCTATTTTTGTTTTCGTCCGCGGTTATGTTATGCATCTCATTGAGATTTGTGTTTGATTAACCAGATACCGACTGACGGACATCTCGGCCCAGGGACAACTCGGTTACGTAAAAAGCTAGCCGAGAGGTCCCGTCCTAGTTTTACGCTTCTTTAAGAGTTTTTGAAGGTGTTGATTAATCATAGGGTAGTTGTAAATTATATATAAGAAATAAAAGAATATATCTCCTTCAAATAGAAAGTAAATCAACGATAGTGTGATGCTGCGGGTAGCCGGTTAGCTCAATCGGCAAAAGCGTTGGGAATACACTTCAAGCTACACATCTCTGATCGTCGTGACACGAGTTCGAATCCCTTGAGGTATGATAATTATATGGGAGGGGTCCGCTGGACGCCTCATCGGTTTACGGCTTCCTCCACCGACCAGGTCCATGCACAAAATTAGTATTATAACAAGCCAAAACTTTCACCCCTATTCGGAACTGGTATCTCCAAGATTGATCGTGGCTCGCCATATAATTAAGCTGAATTCTCGGCTTTCCTCTCCCGCAGGATAAAAATAAAAATCCTATCCTATCTTACAACGCATTCACTGAATAGAACGATGAGTTTACCAAGTTGCAACCATTCTCTGATGTAGGCTGCGGTACTTGATTATTGCAAACAGTAAGCTCATTGGTTCCATATATATTATTTCCATTTGCAAAGAAAATCAATTTAAAGGGATAATCATAGCAAAGCAATCAATTTTAGCCCAGTAGGTACGGGCTTTAGAATAGTTCTAAACCATTTCCCGCGTGTCGTAAGAGACGACCATAGAGGAAGCAAAGAATTGGTAGAAGTTTTCACCAACGCCCAGGGCCGATACTACTCGCTGCACATTACCATAGCGGTTCAGATCGTTTGGGATGATTTTCGTTTAAAATGTAGTTGCTGGTATTAAATTGTTTAGTAGCTCTTTGGTATCTGCTTACCATTACTTGGGTCTCTTCAGGTACTGCTTCCAGCCAACCTTATTAAGTGAGTTTCAACGTTTCAATAAAAAAAAATTGAAATGGGTGCTACAATTTATCACTCTCCCACATATTGGGAGTAAGTCAGAAATGAAAGTTAAATAAAACATAATTCCAGGTAAATAAATTGGCTTCGTAAGGGAATTCATTTGATCGCGATTGATACACGTTCAAGGTGCGTCAAAACTATTGTGATTTAGGATAGGAATTCATTTTTATTCTTAATTCTCATTTTAAGGAAAGAGCTTGATGAACAAATTAGAACGTATAAACAAATAAATAACGTACTACAAAATTTGTGAAGACCTAACCTTTTTATTACAAATCCTGGAAGGATTTTATCTTTCCAGCAACACCGACCCTGCTCGTCTATAAAAGTGATCACTGGTAAAGGAGTTTGTTGAGTTTGATCTACTAAAATGAGTGGCTATAAAAAAAAATGAGATCAAAAATGAGAAATTTTATGTACATATTTTAATGATATTATTTGATCGTAAAGCCCCATGATAAGAAAAAAAATTGCAGCTTTATCGGAACTTTTGCCGATTCACGTTAGGGGGGAATACCCCGAGTATTTAGCACTGGGGGCGGGTGTCAGTATCGCACTTTCACCGCCAATGCAAAAGACCGAGCACAGTATAATGGGATGTAAGTTGATCACGATCTTGATTTTGATACTGGTGTGGCCGGACTTGAAGAATATCTTTTTATGCTGGAGTGGTAATTAAATCTAACACGTATCAAACGAAAGAATGGATCGAAACCCAAACACAGCATCGTATTCCAGTTCTT
This sequence comes from Styela plicata, assembly GCA_963675895.2. Lineage (NCBI taxonomy): Eukaryota > Metazoa > Chordata > Ascidiacea > Stolidobranchia > Styelidae > Styela > Styela plicata. Next base: position 4,947,634 of record OZ023151.1, on the reverse strand, counting down.
TTTACTTATCAATCTTAGCTCAACTTTCATACTTTTGGCACCCTAAGGAAATTTCAATTTTATATTCTAAATACAGAAAACACTGTTTATAAGTTTACATAAGAAGTTAGAGTATTAGGGACTGAGTTATCGTCGCAGCATTCCAGCAGGCAAATATTGTGAGGCGGTGTTATAAATTGCCCTACCTCTGACCCCAACAATTTTTAGCCTAGTTTTACAAGGTATATTGATAATACTACAGAGTTTTGCGGCGTATAAAATACAGAAATGCGAGGCAAGTCAGATTTCAAGCTAAAAATGGAACTTAAAAAATCAACCAGTACTATGTTGGCAATTAAAAACTAGTCTCGGATTTTCTCTCTACTTCGCGTCTCCCCGAAACCCCTGACATCCGGCTTACATTCGTTTCCCCGGCGCACGCAAAGCGCGCCCCGCCTCTCCAGCCCTTTTTCCTCTCTAACTTACCGCCCTCCTTAACACCCTGCCTTGTTTGTACGCCCCGCCCGAACACGATCTCAATTCATCCTGTCTGCAAGCAGTTTATACGCGTTACTTCTACTGCCGGGTCTATGCAGCTTGAAGAGGATACGAACTCTGAACCCGATGTGTGACGATTCACGCTCTTCACCATTAAACCACATGCTGAACTGACATCAACGAAAAGGGTTGATAACCTCATGTCACCAGGGATCCGGATTTGTCACAACTCATGAGTATTTCTATGTCACCAGGGATGCGGATTTGTCACAACTTATAAGTATTCCCATGTCACCGGGGATGCGGATTTGTCACAACTCATGAGTATTTCTATGTCGCCAGGAATGCGGATGTGTCACAACTCATGAGTATTCCCATGTCACCGGGGATGCGGATTTGTCACTACTCATGAGTATTCTCATGTCACCGGGGATAAGGATTTATTACAAATCACGAGTATTGCATGTCATTGGGGACGCCGATTTGTCAATAAAGATGCATCGTGCCATATTTTTCGCCGATACTGATAAATGTCGAAGAACAAATTTCGCATTACCAGACAATTCCGATCGATGCCGACGCTCTAAAATGAGCTGATTTCGTGACGTCGATACTCTAAATTTCCGATACCGACCGATAAAGATTAAATTATTTAATTTGGGCCGATACCAATACTGGATATAATCAAAATTGCCGTTACCGGTCGATACTGATGCTACAAAATTAGTCCTTATGGATACTGCCGAAACTCACAATTACTTATATCGCTCAACTTTACAGGGAAAAATGCGCTATATAATAATGGGCCAATAATCCTCCACAAATTTATTCATACTATGACGTCATCATTGGTTTGAGCAAAATGCGCCAGATTGCGCTACATCAAAATGTCATGTTGCAAATTTTCAGGGCAAATTTCGCTATATTCCATTTATTATGCTTCATAATACTAATATTATAGGAAAATGAAAGATATAAAAATTCAATATTAATAAAATTTCGTTAGGTCAACAGAAAAAAAAATAAGTTGAAGTTAATCGAGTTAGGCCAAATCCATAGACTTAGATGTCCATGCTGTGTTTCTAAAAATGATTGTTCAAGTTTTATTTTTCCGTTCTGAAACATCACTGCTAAATCTAACACACTAATTTCAGCAAAATATACTTATTTATTTTTCAAATGAACAAAATTTATGACAATGATTTGTAATATTTTCACTACTTGACAAATAAAATAGATATTTTCATATTCGATTATATTTTATATTTGACTCATTCTTACTATATTTGACTCATGATTACAATATTACAATACCCATGCCTATTGCTAATTTACCAGGGGTGCGGATTTGTCATAACTTTATGAATGAACCTAGGTCACTGCGGATGTGCAATGGTCACAACTCGTGATTATTCCTATGTCTCCAAGAATGCGCATATATCACCATAATATTAAACTGATGAAAGCATCATGAGTATTACTATGTCACAGGGAATGAGGATTTTTCACAAATCATGAGTATTCCTATGTCACCGGGGATGCGGATTTGTCTCAACTCATGAGTATTTCTATGTCACCGGGGATGCTGAATTATCACAACTCATGAGTATTGCATAGAATTGGGGATGTCGATTTGACATTAGGGATGTATAGATACCACTTTTCTGCCGATACTAATACCGATGCCACCGATACTCGACATTACCGATTCCGGCCGATACCAATGCTCATCACAAATGCCTTCAAAAATGTTAAAAGTACTGGCCGATACCAATACTCATAAGTATTCCTATGTCACCGGGGATGCGGATTTGTCACAACTCATGAGTATTCCTATGTCACCGGAGATGCGGATTTGTCACAACTCATGAGTATTACTATGTCACCGGGGATGCGGATTTGTCACAACTCATGAGTATTCCTATGTCAGCGGGGATACGGATTTGTCACAACTCATGAATATTCCCATGTCACCGGGGATACGGATTTGTTACAACTCGTAAGTATTACCATGTCACCGGGGATGCAGATTTGTCACAACTTATGAGTATTTCCATGTCAGCGGGGATGCGGATTTGTCACAACTCATTTCTATGTCATCGGGGATGCGGATTTGTCACAACTCATGAGTATTTATTTCTATGTCACCGGGGATGCGGATGTGTCACAACTCATGAGTATTCCTATGTCACCGGAGATGCGGATTTGTCACAACTCATGAGTATTCGTGTGTCACCGGTGATCCGGATTTGTCACAACTCATGAGTATTTCTGTGTCTCCGCCGGGGATAAGGATTTGTCACAACTTATGAGTATTCCTATGTCACCGGGGATGCGGATTTGTCACAACTCATGAGTATTCCCATGTCACCGGTGATATGGATTTGTCACAACTCGTAAGTATTACTATGTCACCGGGGATGCGGATTTATCACAACTTATGAGTATTCCCATGTCAGCGGGGATGCGGATTTGTCTCAACTCATGAGTCTTTATTTCTATGTCACCGGGGATGCGGATGTGTCACAACTCACGAGTATTCTTATGTCACCGGGCATGCGAATTTGTGACAACTTATGAGTATTCCTTTGTCGCCGGGGATTCGGATTTGTCACAACTTATGAGTATTCCTATGTCCCGTGGATGCTGATTTGTCACAACTTATGAGTATTCTTATGTCACCGGGGATGCGAATTTGTCACAACTAATGAGTATTTCTATGTCACCGGGGATGCGGATTTGTCACAACTAATGAGTATTTCTATGTCACCGGGGATGCGGATTTGTCACAACTAATGAGTATTCTTATGTCACCGGGAATGCGGATTTGTCACACCTCATGGGTATTCCTATGTCACCGGGGATGCAGATGTGTCACAACTCATGAGTATTCCTATGTCACCGAAATTATCGAACTCTCCCGAAATCATTACCCATTCGTACAAACCACTCATTCGACCCTACATGGAGTATTGCTGTCACATTTGGGGTAATGCCGCTGCCACTGTTCTTAGCATGCTCGACCGTATTCAACGACGTGTGATCAATATGATTGGACCTAAACTTTCTTCTGGGCTGCAAAGTTTGCCACATGCCGCAACGTTGCCTCACTCTGTTTATTTCACAGATATTATAATGGTCTTTGTTCAAGGGAGCTTTCTAATCTCGTTCCTCCGAACAAAATTTTAAATCCTTCAACGCGACTGGTTACCAATTCGCACTTATTCACTGTAGCGATTCCACAATGTCAATAACCGTTTTATGCAAGAAGCTTTTTCCAATAATGATTCCTGATCGTGTTGATCTACAAGGCTTTAAAACTTGCGTTAATAGACATCTATCAGTAATAGGGCCCCTTAGTTGCTATTCCTGCATTTCATGTAGCTTTTTGCACTTTAGTGGCTCCAGCAGAATTTTCAAGTAGGATTTGTCTCCTATGGCCTACCTCTAAGCAAATTTTAACAATAAAAAAATAGTTCAAGTTGTGGGCTGAATTGTCTAATTTCTTCTATTCTATTTGTATTTGAAGTTGAATATTTCCTTATTTGGTATAAAGGTAATATTTTGTAATGATACAATTTCGGTAAGTCCTAATATAGTAATTTGATCAACCCGCTGTGTGTCTTATATATTTGGAGTTAACATAGTCCTAAAAGAATATGGGAACACTTTACGCATGTAGGAAAAATCACAATCTTTTCTGTCACATTCTACTAACCTTCTGCTAGATTCACAGTGGCCAGTAACGCAGTGGCTGGCTTCAGGATTGACCAAGGTTCAAATTAGCTGTCAACCATGGCTTTTCAAATATAATCTTGAATAAGATCAGAGATAACTTAAGTTCTGAATTTGGAAAACTGTTGAATGTGAAATGAGCTAAGGGAACTGGTGCAGTGGATGCTCATGATTTGAAAAAGAAATTTTAAGATATGATAACTTAATTCGAAGTGAGCCGCCTTAACATATTTTTATTTGAGAAATTCAAGTTAAAGCACCACAGACCAAGTGTAAGTGTATCGTTGCTCCCGCTTTGCAGTTTGATAAAAATTTAGCAGAAGAAGGGCAAGCTCAGATTTTATGCAGTGCTTATAACAAAATCTGTAAATATGTGTAACGGTATTGCATAAACTGTACCGGTAAATACAGAATATTAATAGGCCTTTGATAAATTTTTATATGCTTTCGCATACATTAGTTTTTTCAATATTTAGCTACGCTCCAAAGTCCGGTATTTACGCACCATAATTTACGAAAATCAAATCACAGGAAAGCATTTGAAAACACCAATCATGAATCAGAAGAGGGGTACAAGAGAACAAACAAAAAAATGTACTGTAGACAGAAAAAATACTCAAGATTCAAAAAAGGCTGAAATAAGTAAGAGTAGCTGAAGCAAAAGTAAAAGGAGGCGAGTAAAATGCAAAGAAAAAATAGAAAATGTAAAGGCATATTCAAAGGCCGGGCCACTGAGCTACAGTGGATAGAGTGTGACAAATGTTACTGGTTATGCATTGTATCATGTCATCTGTACAGAGCTAGACCCATCCCTTTCACAATCTGCAATTGAAAGCATGACATGCTATCTGCTATTGCCTTTCATGCACCCAAAATAAACTTTGCTAATTGTTTATAGGAAGATATGGTTTATTCAATGTTTCTACAGTATTCTTTCCTTAATTCTCATATTTTATTCAACCATATCAGTGATCACTAGCAGACAATCGGTGAAAAAGGGTCAAATCTGAAAAACTGTGTGGTAATGTTTTGGTCATTTCGCCACAAAATTTTTTTTATTTTGGAAACATAAATCACTAAATCCATAGTATCTCTTTGATATGTATCCCTAAGAAAATTCGAAAATCTTAGAATGAAAAGTCTGTCCTCCTTTGCAAAACTTGAGAGGGACATTCAAGTCCTTGTGGAACGTGCCCCTCTCAAAAAACTTTTCATAAAAATTAGGAGTCAAAAAAAACGCAGGAGAACAAGGAAAAAGCGCTAATTTTGAATGATTATTCAGAGTAAATTCAGAATTACAAAATTCTCTTGATATTGCATGTCTCATGTCATTTCACTTTCAATATGAGAGTTTTTACCTCATTTATTTTTTCGTGTGCCTCTGGTGCCTAATTTCTTCTTACCAATTAGTTTTGCGTATTTTGCACCTAAAGTGAGAGTTATGAGAGGTCCCAATACATGTTTGCTTAAGTTGCGTTTTTTCGTGGTTTGTTTTATTTGAACCTTGCGATTAACGCTAGGGCAATGTTCTGCATGCATTTCCTTACATTTTCCAATGCAACCGAATGGTTTGCAATATAAGCAAACGGTGGAGTGCTGGATTCGTTGCATGTGTTTGTGTTTTGCAGGCATGTGAATAGGATTAACGCGAAGCAATGCAGGCGTGTATAGCTGGTTTTATTTTGTTACCTGGAGACAAACTTTACCATAGCAGGAGAATGTTTTCCGCTCCGAGTGCAGTTTCTGCAGTGCAGTGAATTCCAATAAAAAAAATTGATCAAGAAAAAATAACATGGGAATTTCAACATCTCGTCATTTATTATTCTGATTTTTTTTGTTCTTCTGTGTTTTAGGTTTAATTAACTTTAATACCCGGCAGTAGATAATGTTTTCAAACAAATCATTCTTGTTTGCCCGTGCTATTCCAAACATCTGTTCTTCTACCTCAAGGCTATTATCCACCGAAGTTATTCCATGCACCTACATACGTAAAAAGCATTTCAAGTTTGTGTGTGGGCCGGCAATTTATAACAAAGAAAAACTTGTCAGGTTTCAGGTAGGCTGTATTGTTATAGTATTATATATTAATATAAAATCTCAATATAACAACAATGGTACTGAGAGCCATTTAATTTCTGAGGATGCCTCTTAGATTTGCATTGGTTCAGGTTATTAGAATACCCATTTCTGTGATTCTGTATAGTTAAACAGGTTTGAGCAAAATTTTTAGCCGTTCTACTTTTTTCTTAGAAAATTTCACCTGATTCATTACTCCTTATGGCTGTGCTTCACAAATATGGAATCAAATTCTAAAAATATATCAATTTCTATTTTTATGTGCGACAACCCTATGTTTTGTACTGTGACCTTGTGGCAGGATCCATCGGGGTCCAGGCCCAAACATAACAAGATTTTCTTTCCATGTGGCCAATGAATAATGGACTATTCAATCCTAATATTTAATTCAACTTCTCAGTCTGTTATTTTGTCTTTATTTCCATCGAATTTTAAACTTTTCATCCATTTTCAGTCAAGAGGTTTCACCCAAAGAAGGTTTCAAACAACCACAACCAATGAACCTGGTATATTATTTATTTTATTACAAATTTTCCACTGATTCCTGTCATTGAAAATAGTGAAGATATCAAATTTCTATCAGCTACGCTGCGATTTTTATAATTATGTAGCATGTCTAGAATTTTTGTAGCATACCGGTAATAAAAAATTATCATTGAATACATTAACTAAATTTTCGATGATTTTCTTTTATCCATTCAGTTTCAGAAAGATTCGATTTTGAAATGCTTTGGTTTGATCTTCATATGGAAAATAAGTACTTCATATATATTAAATTTATATTCTCAAGTTACTCCAATTTCATAATAGCTGACAATGGTTTTTTAATGTTGGCGACTTCATTTCCGTTACTGTGTAGGTATAAATGTTAAGAATGTATTCATAATAATAACTTCACTTATTAAATTCACTCTTTAGATTTTTGAAGTAGTATTCCTGTGAATTCAAATTTAATTTTTGAATTATCTGATATTGTTTCACTATAGCTTTTAGACTTTATACCGTTACCAGTAATTTGAATTTTTTATTAAAATAAGTAATTTCAAATGATTAATTGCCCATTGTTTTTATCAAAAATATATCGTGTAATTACTATCATTTATGCAAATATTCGCTTTTTTGAATCCAATAAAAAGCAGGTGTCAGCATAACTACCGTATGTCTTTATGTCACTTTATTTAGCATATATTTATACTTTGTTTAGCTTGTGGAAAGAGCTTCCCGAATAGCCATAGAAAGTATCTACTTTCCAGAAAAAGGATCTTCCAGAACCGATCCTTGTTCTTATTTGATCAGACATATCGCTTAAGTTAGCATCCTATAGATTGACCGATGGTAGTGGGGATGGCAATTTCCACGAATTTCTCTGTAATTAACATACTATTGTGTTCAATACTGTGTTTTCTGCAAATTGATACGCTCAACCTTAGAAAAATATATATATCGAAGTCAAATTTTTCATTATAATTCTTTTAACAGACAAAGTCACAATTGTGTATCGCCATGGCCTTCCTGTCATATCAGTCACATTGCCTTCAAGGCATGAAAGATGTGCATTCACACTCCGACCATTGCTCTCAACTGTTGGACAATTTTTAAATGATTTAAAATCGGAAGATAAAGGAATTGACACTGCAGTGATACATGGATCAGGTGGGATATATAGTTTGGACATATTGAGGTTTGGCTATCATTTATTTTGCCATGCAATGTATACTACTTGAAGATTACTGCAAAACAGCTTCACTGTGGTGTTCCTTTTAAAAAGTCTTTCTTGAACTCTGAAAATAGGGCTGGAAAAGGGGATGCAAAAATAACAAAGTTCCACCATCTTGAATAGGAGTTTCGACATTCTCAAGAATATAAAAAGAATGTTTATTCTGAAATTATGGGTATTTGCCGAGGTTCCGTCATAAACAAGAGTTTATTATTGCAATGACTTATTCAATGACTGTATTCTTAAAAAATATGAATCTGAGTTGAAAATAATACCTTGAACAAGTACCGATAGGTGGTAGTGTATGAAGGTTTTAAAAAAAACTGGTCAAAATTATTAAAATAGATGCTTAGGTTTTCTTTATAAAACGAAGATGAGTAATATTTAATCATGACCAAGGAACTGTTTGTGTTCACTTTTAACAAATGCCATGCCAGATGGTTGAAATTTCAGAGGTTTGAATAGCAACCTAAGATTAGGAAAGGTTCCAAATCATCGATACTGCTATTAAATAGCAGTATTGATGATGTTGTGGTATTTTTGAGATGGCATGAACATTTTTGGAACCCAAAAAGTCCAAGATTCCGCCAACCCGTGCCATGCCAACCAGGGTGATGGGACCTTTCGTTTTGTGGACGCGATGGCCAAGTGGTTAAACATGTTGGCATCGCAGGTTGAACATCTCTGGTTAGAGTCCGTCTTGTTAATCCATTTAATCCATGCCCACCACTCAACCCAGGGTGGAATAACATGGATAGGCTAAGCCGAACAGGAAAGGAACGTATCTTTCCAACAATTCTAACCCTATTTGTCTATTAGGGGCGGTGGCACATGGTCCTGGTCAGGATGACCACTTCCAAGAAGTCACTATAAAAAAAGTATCAGAAACTTTCATTGAATGGATAAAACAGCTTTAATAAAACCAATAACTACTAACTGTTCCATAGCAGTGTAGATAATTTTGAGCAGTTTTTTTCATAAAGTTCTATTTCTACCAGTCATTCAAAGGATATTTCAATTTTCTAATGATTATTTCTCATGAAATGTCCCATTTGGTGAATTTTTTTTTTTTATGGGACCTATGTCTGAGAAGTAGGGATGAAATAGTGCGAGTGCTCATTCTTGGAAAAAATATCTTTTTTAATTTTTCTGAAACTATTTTCGTGGCATAAACTGAGTTTAGTCAATATTCGTAGGCGTAGGCTTTAAGCACTCAGCTACACCTAAATATAATCGGGAATAACTTGTGCTTATCAACTGATAAGAAATAAAGTTTTATACGATGAAAATATGAATATTATAGTTCTACTCACTACGATATTAGGAATAACTTATACAATATTCAATATATTATGAATATTTAATATTAGTACAATGTATTTAGCATTTTAAACCGTCAGTTTCTTTTGTACATCTTACTCAAAACATATTATTATCATTTCAAAACACAACTGTACTCCATCGGGGCAAGGTTACATAATATTCTTTCTTTGGGTATCCGAATATTCAAGTATTTCATAGAAAATTACCCATTTTGTTAAATTTTCTTCTGGTGGAACCCATTTTTCTTGTATGTCTGAGTAGCTGTCATTCTACCAGTCTGTAGCTCGATTTGGATGCAACTAGAATTTAGCTTGAAGAATATTCAAAATTAATATAGTTTTTGGAATTATTTTTTGTAATTGCCATTGGAATGTGACTTATGTGAGGCTTATTCTGCAGTAAAACATCTGTGGTCATATCAAATTTTACAGCTTAACTTTAACAAAACATTTTGAATGTGATCTTTTTTATTCGATAATGCAAATTTGATTTCACATAGTCGACTTATTCTAAAATATTTTGTTAAGCATGAACCAGACATGGTTATTCTGTGGCTCATGCTTGGTAGAATGAAAAATACTGATTTAGCCCAAAACTCATTTAACAAGGGTATTCAAAATCACTATAAATTTGATGAAGAAATCGCTGAAATCAACTGAAGGATCCTTGATAATCTTAGAACTGAATATTCAAATCAACTCTATTCTCAAATCTAACATTGCCATCCATAATCGAGACACCTAGGGATGCTTTATTGCCTTTCAATTAATTACCTCCTTGGGAAGGAGTTTTCTCTGGGTTATAAAAAGTTTCATTGATTTTTTTTTTTAATTTTTGTTGATAAGTTTACCACAGTTTAAAATCTTTCACAGCCTGTGGCCAGCTGGTCATTTTTCAAATCCTCTTTTAATTATAGATGAGTTCAGTAGGTTTTATCCAATTCCCCAGTATTGATTTCCCACCCTTTTTATAGTTATTAATACATATTCGCCACTTGAAAAACAAACTGAATATATTATTCTTGGTCTGATATTGATTTCTTGACATAGAATTTGTTAAATCGATCGATAGTTATTTTCAAAGCTGGGCATTTTCTTTAAGTTATAAAATCAATTAATCTGAATGAAATATAACATTTTACTTTTGCATATAACTTTTGTAAAACATTCAAGTGAAATGTTTCAAATAAATAGATCAGACTGGCAGAATTAGGGCTACTCAGACATCCAAACAAATGGCTGCCATAAGAAAAAATTTTAGCAAATGTGCAAAATTTTGTGATGAATCTTTTGCCTAAAAAATTGAAACGACTATTTCTTCTGTCTGGTCACAAACAAACTGCGGAAAAAGGTACATAGTCATCAATACTGCAATGAAACAGCAGTGTTGATGATTTTAAAGCTTTTCTGTAACAAGATTCTGTCATCCTGAAAATGATTATAGTATAGTATTTGATTAGTATTAATATAATTACTGAATACCATTTGAATCGACTTCAGCATATGGTATTAGAAATTTGCATCAGAAACAGCAAAATAAATGGTATGGATCACCAAGGTTCATGCTTACCTCTATTAATGTTAATATTATTCTTAGATTTATAGTATATTTTATGATGTACATGCGAGGTATTTTTTTATTCGAAGTTCACTCAAAGTATTGTCGGAAGCAGCAACCAAAATGAACCCAATAGCCCCTTAACAAAGAGCTGGTACAAAATGCAGTAACAGATACTGCACTCTAGATAAAAACATTCCAGAGGACTGAACCACTATAATGCAGTGCAGTGAGTGTTATCGGCCCTGGGCGATAGTGCAACTACCAGTTTTTAAATAACTGATCTGAAATTTCAAATTTAGAAAATACCTCTATTAAGACCACAAGATTACCAATTATTATTTAATGAAATTATATTAAGACCAACCATAAGTCCTGTAAACATAATACACAATATTAGTATAAGATGAAACATAAGACAGGATATATATTCATCATCTCCCCTTCCCACAATAATGATCGTCCTTCAATAAATAATAATATTCACTGGTGTACCATGAACTTGGTAAGTTCGATTATTAACTCTTAACGAAATAATATCTTCAAACGAAATTTATAATATATTGTCTATCATCCCCTCCCCAATTCAACGACGGGGTTGGAATGGCAATTGTTCTTTTAATCCTGGTTTGTTGAAGTCTTGAAGATTCTTCAAAGCTCTTGGAAGGCGACTAGATGGATTGCTCACTGCTGTCACTGGTGGTTGATTGTGTGGTGGTTGGAGCGATTGATGATTTGCAAGCCCATCATCTCCATAAGTTTCAGATGCTGTCATCTGAATCTCCTGCTCCGTAATGATACATGGAGATGGAGTAATGAACATCTTCTTTGAGTTATCTTGTCGTATGAAACGACGATTTCTCAAGGTTATTCTACCTGACCCATCCATGACGATTCTGTATTGCTTATAGGGAAGAACCTCAACAATTCGCCCAATTCTATCCCAACAATTGTATCGTTTTTTTCCTTTGTTTTGAATTACAACAGGTGTACCGATTGACAATGGTTTCAGGGAGTGAGCCTTCAGATCATAATTTTGTTTAATTATCAAGTTTCTTTTTGAAATGAGTTGTTCACGTTGCTGTGCGAGTTCTAACCATTCCTTGTGCAGTTGGTAGTGAGTTGGATGGGCAGGTAAATGATCTCTCATCTGACGATGAAAGAGAATTTGTGCTGGGCTAAGATTTATATCTGGTAGAGGAGTGTTGCGGTATTGCATAATAGCTCTGGCAGCTTTATCGGTGTTAATGGAACCATCTGTGGCGACATTACCATATATAATGCGTTTTGCTGCTTTCACTCCGAGCTCAGCACGACCATTTGATTGTGGATATTCTGCTGAGGATAAGCGGTGTTTTATTCCCCATGTAGAGAGAAATTGTTGAAATTGTATTGACGTGAATTGAGGCCCCCCGTCACTCGCAAACTCCGGAGATCCATATGCAGCGAATAGAGTTCTGCATATTTTGATTAATTCAGTGCTATCCGCCACGTGTCTGAAATGATAGACACAAATCCAACCACTAAATCTATCCACAATGACTAAGTATGTCTGATTATGTACTTCAAAATAGTCTGCACAAAGTTTTTGAAAAGGCCATTGAGGAGGAGAAGTTATTATTATAGGTTCTTTTGGATGGCTTGGTGCATGTGTGGTGCATGTACGACAATCTGCCCGAAAGTTTAAAATGCTGGAATTCATGCCTGGCCAATATATAGTTGAATTGGCACGCAATTTCATACCAGTGCATCCTTGGTGAGCAGAGTGCAAGATATGCAAGATTGCTTTTTGTAGACAAGCTGGGATGACAATTCTTTTGTCTAGAAGTACGACATTGCCAAAAGTTGAAAGTCTCTTTCTCACTTCCCAAAATTTACGAATTTGTGGATCAGTTTCATGTCTAGATTTAGGAAAGCCATCTTTGACCATGTCGAGCAAAAGTTGGTAGCATTTATCTGAAGCTGAGGCTTTCTCTATTTTCTCAAGAGTTATAGCTTGGTCAACCGCATCATGGTTTGGGTTCAAGGAATGAATTGCATCGGCTGTGATGCAGTTTATCATATCTTCGCGTTGATCAGCTTCATCATTGTCCTCATCTAAGATGATTTGTGTGTGAATTGTAGCTGATTCAGCTCCAGCTGATGGATATCTTGAAAGGGCATCAGCACCCTTATGCCATTTGCCAGGGCAATGTTTTATTTTGAAACGAAATCGGAGAGTTTTTGACTTAAGCCGTTGAATTCTTGGGTTATCAATTGTGCTGATGTCTCTATCTCCAAGAATTCCTAATAATGGTTTATGATCAGTGATGATTATGAGGTCCGGACAGCCTAACACAAACATTCTCGCATGATTGAGACTCCATGCTACTGACAATGCTTCCCCCTCTGTTGGTGCATATCTACTTTCCGTAGAAGTTGTAAATCGGGAACCTGCATAAACAAGCTTCCAGCCATCAGTGCAGCAATTTGGTGCGCTATCAATAGAACATGTACAATGCTTTTGTAATAGCAAATAACCAATGCCATCTTTGCTCCAGTCGCATTGTATACATGTTGGAAGTTGAGTGTCAAATGTTCTGATGCCCTCCTGAACAGTTGATATGAGTTCAGACTTGGACTTCTCAAAGGTTTCTTGAAGTGATCGGGTCCATTCAAATTTAGACTTACTTTTGACTAATTCTCTGAATGGCAACATGATGTCGCTTATTGAATATGCCCATGCTGTTTGATTAACAAGACCCATCCATGAACGAGCTCCGGTTAGGTCTTTTGGTGGGGGAAAATCTTTGATTGCTGAAAGTATATCATCTGACGGGACTATTCCGTCTGGTGTGAGTTTGAGACCTGCGAATGATACAGTGTCCTGACAAAACTCAAATTTATCTGAATTGATAACAATGCCATTGGTGGCGCACAATGATAAGTAATCCCATGTGTGGAAAAATGATTGCTCAATCGAGCTGTCATAAAGCAAGGCATCGTCAACACATTTGACCTTGCGGGGTATATCTTTAATGAGCTCATCATATCTCCGTGTATATGCATCGCCTGATGCAAGAAACCCTTGAGGCATGCGAAGATACATATATCGACCCCATTCAGTGATAAACGTAGTGAGATGTTGGCTCTCTTTGTCCAAAGCAATAGCATGATAGCCGTCCACTGCATCCAATATCGTTTTCTTTGTATTGGCAGGTACTTGGCATGCGAGTTGGAATGGGGATTGACAATGGTGAGTCTCACGGAGACACTGAGAATTAAGATGCTGGGAGATCTACTGTTCTACGATAACATCCATTTTTCTTTGGTATAATCACCATAGTACTGCACCATTGTACAGGTGTTCCTATAGGAACTGGAGCTATTATACCCCTGGCAACATCATCATCGAGTGATTGCTTTATCTTTTCCTTTAGGTGATAAGGAACAGGGATCGGTGTATGCTTCGCATGAGGGTGGGCATCCGGTTTCAAGTGTATATGAGCCTCTGGACCAGACATCACTGGGAAAGGAACCGAACGACAGAATGCTGTGTTTGCAAATTTATTCAGAAGATATTGTTTGAGTTTGGGAATGTTCTTTTCTTCTGCGGAATATGGTAGCATTTTCCGGACGTTGTGGGAGTACCAAATCATTCATGGAATCCACGGGATTATAAGTATCATCCTTTGCTGTTATTGCACCTAATTCATCATCTTGACGTTTTATTGGATGTGGAAACTGTTTGGAAAGGATGTTGGTGGCCACACATCCCTCGCGACTGAAATATAGTCTGTCAACATTGTCACATATGTATAGTGGTTGTGTGGTGCAGTGTTGCCCAATTTCAAACTTGATCATGATGTATCCAATGCAATGTAGACGAAAACCCCCAACTGCAGTTATTCGTTTGCGGCAGACTGACAAATCTGGACGTTTCAGCCTTAACTTTTTCATGTGCTGTGGACCAGCAACACAAATACTTGCTCCACTGTCAGGATATATTGACAGTTTAACAGACCTGCTTTGAACACCCAGAGGAGACATGGGTGTTAAGGTCGCAACAATTTCCTCTGTATACATCATTGAGGTTGTTGTATATTTTCTTTTGCTTGATGTGTATACCACGTTAGCCTTTAGTGCTTGAACTGATTCTTGGGAGCTAGGTTTGCGGCAGACAATTGCATAGTGATTTAGAATACTGCACTTGTCACATCTTTTTCCCCAGCTGGGCATTTTTTCCGATCGTTCCCATGAACTATGCTGTAAACTGCCACATCCAGAACAAGGTTTACGTGCTTTATTTGGTGTTGATCTCTGTGGTTGAGGTGTTTGATTTCTTGACATCCCTCCAGAAATGCGAGCGACTGATGATTCGCTAACCAATTTGTTCTGATCTTTAACAGCAGCTTCAAATGCTTCAGCATATTTGATGATATCATCAAGGGTTTTCATATGGTTTGGTCTTTGCAAGAATATCAGTTTGAAGTTGTTGATTGAATATGCCTCTAATCAGCTGATCTTTGATGTGAACTGATGACATATCAACTTCGCAGTTGGGACAAGAGTATTCACAGTCAACTGCTGATGAATTGAGCCTGACAACATAGTCCTGTATAGATTCTTGTTCATGTTGCAAGAGATTGCAGAAAGATAAACGATGAACCGTAGGATTAGAGTGTTGTGTGACAATTGGCTCGATAACTTTCCATATGTCTGTTTCATCAAGATCCAGAAATCCAGGGATTGAGTTTATGATGGAATTCTGTGTTGCTTCATCACATGCATTGTATATCATTGATGGTATCTGATTGGGAGGTATAGCCGTGATCTTCTTGAACACTCCCCAGTCCACTTGGAATTTTCTATACTGAGGTCGTGTCATCTTCAATGATAATTGAGGCAGTTTAGGTGATGGTGCATTTACTTTTGCAACTGCTTCATGCTGAGTTGTGCTTGTTGGGATGTCATTGCCTGAGATATTTCTTTTATTTTCTGCATAATACGTAATATGTGACCAAGTAATGTTACTCCCAGTTCTCTTAAATCTTGTTTTGTGATTTCGGAAAGTTGAGCTTCGGTCATGCCATTTTCATGGAAGGAGGTGGCATATTCCTTCGCTTTTCCGTCAGGTATGTCCAATGACATAAAGAATCCCTTCCATTCTTGTTCTGATCCTGCTCGCAGCGCCATATTAAGACCACAAGATTACCAATTATTATTTAATGAAATTATATTAAGACCAACCATAAGTCCTGTAAACATAATACACAATATTAGTATAAGATGAAACATAAGACAGGATATATATTCATCAACCTCTACAATCAAAATTAAAAGGGCCCCTCTACCAAATCTTTTATTTCAACGGAATTTTAGTTTGTCAAGTGCAGGTCACCACTCCTCACTGACAAGCCTTTGAACCTAAAATTCAAGTTTTCACCTTTTGCTGGGTCTGACATTAGTGAGAATTATCGTAAAAAAATTTCTCTCTTTCCAGTGGGATACGCATTAGTATTCTACCATGAAATCAAATGATGCAGTCAATTTCATTTTCTTGCATAACTGTCTCATTTTGGAATTTCAATTGCCATTGAACTCAAGATCTTAGACTTAGATTACATGACTTGGCAATTTTTCGATTTTAAATTTGTCTTACTGGTTTTAAGTAAGATTAAAAATATAATATATTATTATAAAGGTTATATATATATTATATAAAGGTGTCAGAAAAACTTCAAACATGATTTGCACAGGATTTTAAATTCTCAAAAAGGTGGACATACAGGCCTTTAGAATTCGGCCGACATAATCCCAGTCAAAGAAGTTTGTGCCCATTATATTTTGTTAAGCAGTAGTTTCTGATGGAGTGCATCGCTAAGGTGCCCAGTACATCTGGTACTTATTCTAGGCAAAATGAATCTTCTGATTGGAATATGTAGAACAAAAGATAGGTTTTTCATCAGGTGTCGAAAACTTCATTTTCTTTGTTATGAAGCAAATCAATCAAAACATTAATGTACTCGTGTGCCGGTATTTTGAAATTAATGAAATACTGCAATTATGATGAATCGAACTCCTTTTTTTGTGTCATAATCCTTTTTCATGTCAAATTGTGCATTTATGGCACATTGAACAAATTTAATATAATAATTTACAATAAAATTGATTTCAGTTAGGGTATTTCAGATTAATAATCATTATTTCATATTTGGATAAGAAAGAGTGAAAGACATTTGAAGCAGGAAATCTTGTTTGGATTGGATTTGAGCTTGTTCAAAAAAAATCCTTAAATTGGACACTTGCCCATTGTACTTTTTTGCTTGTAACAAAATGCATCTGAGACAAGACAATGTTGCTATATTGCTCATAATTTAGAATAGTATATTTTTCTCAGAGGTCCAGTTATTACATTTTCCGATCGTCTTTCTGATTAGAGTTAGACAGATATATATCTGGCCGATATCGACATTTCACCAATATCGCGGATATTCGCTTATTAAGTCATAGATGCGTCGATCTTCAAAGGCACTGTTATCCTTCTGTGATTCATACTTTACAAAACAAATTTCTGATCTGGACCTTTATTTTTAGATGGCGACAGAGTTGCATCAAGTACTCAGATTGAACATCTATTGTCTGGAAATTTTACTCTCACAATCAATAATGTTTCATATAATGTTGAACCACCACCTTCAGGTAAGTTATCACATATTGTTTTATCAACTTTTTGTCAGCGTAGATTATGAATGAACCAAATGTGTGGTATAATATAGGCAATAGGGATTGAAACTTTGATGTTTTTATTTTATATACACTATACAAACAAAAATGACCTTGTATTTATTAAATGCTCCCACATCAAAAGTACTTTAATTTGTACCTGTGTCCGGTTAGCTCAGTAGGTGAAGGTGTTAGTATGCTTCGAGCTACACATCACTAATGTCTTGGGTTCGAATCCTTTGTGAAATGATTGTATGAGAGAGAATTGCTGGAGACCTCGCAGGTGCACGGTGGTTCGCATGACCGATGTCGATGCATAGTCTGTAAAATGGTGGACAAAACATCATCCTTGATTTGGAAATGGTATTGGCACTAGAGGTTTGGTTTGTAATATGCTTGAGCCGCATTCTCGGCTTTCCTCTCTCGTGAGATAAAAATGAAACGCTATCCGTATTGTCTACAACTTGCCTCATTTTTATGCTTGAGCCGCATTCTCGGCTTTCCTCTCTCGTGAGATAAAAATGAAACGCTATCCGTATTGTATACAACTTGCCTCATTTTTTCTGTTCAGACCAGGCATCATCAGAACATTTAACTGAGTTTGATGATTTGAAGCAAATTATAGCAAGGTTATATAATAATTTAAATGTTGATCAATATTGTTTGCAACAAGAACAGCAAGTGCTGGGGAGGCTGGAAGAATTGAGGACGCAACTTGAACCTCTTGAGAAGGTAAAAAAGGAGAAATAAGAACAGTCCTTTCACCAACACTTTTTAAAACACTAAAATTTCCACATTTTTCCTCTTAATATCGAGAATTTTACACCCACAATCAGAAATTTTATTTTGTCCAGCATGAGCGAGTGATGGACCGCGTCTAATCGATGCTAATCGATGCAATCCATCATAGAATTGATTTAATAACCTTTTGTAGTCAAACGATCAGGTTTGTCTCACTTCAGTAATTTTTGTGTTAAGAGAGAAATATGTGGTTTCTTCTACTTCAGTAATATCAGCCTTTAGTTATTTAAATTGTAACCGGATTGCTGCGTAAAGTTATTTTGTTATACGCCCTTTTGTTCAGGAATTTGTCTTTATATATTTTTTTCGAGCGAAATATTTTTTGAATAACGGTTTGCCTCTCTAAAATGTGCCGTTATATATTTTACTGGTAGATAGATAAACGATCCTTGCATGTGATATATAATGCAAGGAAAAGCATCCTAGTATTACTAGAATGTCTAGCGATGCTTGACATGAAACTACAAGCTGAAGTAAAAGAATCTTGTTTTTTTGTGGATATCCGAAATATTCATTTCATTTTTGGATCTAGACAAAAAGGCTTCAAAACCATCAACACTGATATTTCATACAATTTACATACAATGCCATTCTATAGCAGTGTTGTTGATTTTGTACACCTTTCTACAGTTTTGCTGCTACCAGACACTCAAAAAGAAAGATTTAAATCTTCAAGCACTAGATATATCATGAAATATTTCCCATTTTCCCTGGTGGAACCGATTTTTTTCGGGGGTCTGAGTAGCAGAATATCTGTAGCTGTCATTCAGAATATCTGTAGCTGTCATTCTGCAAGTCTCCTCCAAACAGTTTAGTGACCCGAGTTAATATAACCTCTCTGACCTTCTTGTTAATTAATGATGGAACTTTGGATGGATGGCATGTTTCGTCAGCAGTCACCTAATTCAGACTTAACAAATGGCTTTTAATTCGATGCTGTAAACCACATAATATGCTTATTAGCTGAAACTACAGCAATTTCAACTATGCCAGTATGAAAACTAGAATTTTCATTTTAGAATATACTATTGTTAGATTCAAAATATAAAATCCAATCCGTAATTCCATAGGTCAAAGGTGAACTAGAAGCCAAAGCAAGTTTCCGAACTAATCTATTATTGTGGGGTGGACTCGCGTACATGGCAGCACAATTTGGTATCTTGGCACGACTTACCTGGTGGGAATATTCGTGGGACATCATGGAACCTGTTACATATTTTATCACTTATGGGGAACAGCAATATTGATGTACGGATACTTCATCTTAACGAAACAGGTTTGGCTTTTAAAATTCCTTATGATCTCCTATCGCAGTTTACCTTATCTGAATAGTAGTTATAGAACCTTATAGCTATATAGAATTCTGAATAAAATTGTATCCAATTTCGATTAGTTTTCACAAGACTCATTCTAAAGAAAATCATCGTCCAAACTGGCAGAATACTTCGTACTCAGACGCATGAAGAAAATTTTTCATAAAACGTAAATTTTTTGAATGGGTGATATCTCTTGCTGGAGGATTTGAATGTCTTGTTTTGAGTGTCTGGTATCAACAATGGTGAATAGTAAGATTCAAAACCATCAATACTGCTATGAAATAGCAGTGTTGATGGTTTTGAGTCTTTTCTGTCCCCCCGAAGAAAGCGACATAAACATTTTGAATGGCCAGAAAAAAAACAAGAATCCATCACCCTCTTATCGTCTATGCCAAATTTTACGATTGAATAAACTAAGATAAAATTTAATTTTCTCGACCTACTATTCATACATGTGGTGAAACTTTTATAATTACGATATTTTATGATGATAGTTTTTCATTATCTCCTATTTTATTTTAGTCATTTGAATCGATTTCATTTGTCGTCTCTTATAACATTCTTTTCCAAAAATTCAATTTGAGCCATTTAAAATTCAAATTTGTTTAGAACCAATACCTCTATCACACAATGGTATTTTGGCCATTGTTCTCCCTTTTCCGTTAGTAGAAATGACCTTATCCAAATAGTCAGTATATATTAAATTCGGATTGAAAGTAATTACTTATTTGCTGACTTTTTACATTTTAAAAAAATAAATCATGACCTTGCTGCAAAAAGGCCAAAATATAGTCAAATATCAGCAATTTCATTCGCCTAAAAAGTTGAAACCTCATTTTATTTACGTGATGAATTTCAAATAACATTTGAATAAAACTATTAAACTATTAGGCAACCCTGGGTGGGTATTAGGACAACCCTGGTTATTCTTTTCAAAAGTCTACCAGTTTGTCGATTACATGGCCAATGAGAGGTTCTTCTGTGGCTAATACTAAATACTAAAATTCTGATTTGGTTAATCTGGGAATGCAATACAAAAAGCATCACAGGCACTGAAGTGCTTTGATTCGGTCTGTTCAATTATTCAAAACTAATCTTCATCTCAAGGGAATTGATATCTAGATACAAAACTGCCCTGGCATACAAAACGTCTCGGTGTGACAATGATTATATCTAGCTATGATGTGGTATATGTTTTGAAATTCTGATAACCATAAATCCATATTGTAATTCTAATTAATCTTAGCAGATTCATTGTGCAGCATAGTCATGACATATTATAGATATGTAAAATTAAAGATTTTTTTATGCAGAAATGAATTTTCATTTTCCGAATCCCAAATTTTAATACTAAATTCTATCAAGTAATGAATGTAAGTTAAATATGATTTAAACTATTTGAACTGGTCGTCGATCGAATTAAAATCACAAAAGCTTTGGTTTTTCCTATAAAATATCTACAGTAATATTGTCTCATTCAATGTTTTGCCTATAAGATGGTAAATTATTTGTCAAAGCGACACCAAATTCAGCTTATTACTATGCCTGTTTGAATATATAGGTGTGTCATTGTTATAAGTTCAGACTTTTATTTGTGGTCACTTCAATTCTCGATAACTGTACGTATTCAAGGTCTGGTGCAACAAAACGGGTTCCTGAAAACCTTACATGCTTTCACACATGTTCTCAATATCATATCTGAAGACTTGGACACCTAATAATCAGAAATTTTATTTTGCCAAGCATAAGTCACAGCTGGATCGTGTCTCATGGACGCGATCCAGCAGTGATCCATACTTACCAAAGCATGCTTATAGTTACACAATTGTGGTCGCTTGTGGTGTACAATCACTTATGATGTAAATATTATCTATTCCATGGCACTTCAACCTTGAAATGACGCTTTTTATTACAATTGCTCTATTATAGATACATGTTTTAATGATTCCTGTCAGTAAATCATTGAAAAAAAATTGAACAAAAATATTGTTGTTTATATATAGCCTTTTCAAAATAAGATGAGATGGAATAAGGTTTTCCAATCATTCAGAAATACAATCAATTGGTTTGTTAACAACACTTATTAGTCTAATAATTTGATCCTTATTGATTCTTTAGTATGAATACCATGTAATATATATCTCCCTTTTATTGAAGTACACTGATATTCCCATGCTTTATGTAAGGGATTTGCATATAGCTACACTTTCTCTAAAACCACATTGTCACAAAGTTTTGTAATATCGTAAATATTTGATACATGGAGCACATTAATAATTAATATTGTTTAGTGAACCAATAGTATCATTCATATATCACTATCGAGACGATTAGTTAAGATAATGAATGCCGAATGACACGGAAATTTATGATTTTTATCAGTATGGTAGTTATTTTTGAAATAATTTTGTTGGTGTCACATGCACATACAGGTATCACCCCATTGAGTTGTGTCTTTTGTTGTGAGTCCGTGTGTGTGATTCTTTGTTTTTTTCTCCATTCATTTTAAATTTTTTCTGTGACCTTTTATTCAAGGTTTGCCTAATCGTTATCTTCTTTTGCTGTGTAGCTCATCCAAGTCATTTTTCAAAATGCTTCAATATTATCATCATTGCTATTAAAGAGCAATGTTAATAATTTTGGAGCTTTTTTATAGAAATATTGGCATAAAACAGCTGGAACGTATTTTGTTGGTGTGTTATTTAGTAACAGTTTATTCAAATATCAGAGTAGCTGACATTTTGCAGAGTTTACAATTTTCCCTACATCCGAAGGGCGCACTGAAACCTTTTTTTTTTTCTTCTGTTTTAATTATTTTGACATGATATCAAGTCCTGATTTCCTATTTAAACATCATCAGCAAAGAAATGTTTCACATCTCTGAGATGTAGTTTGAGATAAATAGATAAATTTAATCATTACTTCTTGTTTTTATTGCAGGAAATGTTATATCCAGATGCCAGAGATCGACAGTTTTTGAGGTTTTTACACAAAGCAGCCGACAGATCGAAATTTGATGTCAATCAATACAATTCTCTGCAAAACCAAATAGCAAGAGCAGAAGAAGATCTGAAGAAATTACAGGAACCACTCAAAATACAAACTCCAATTAAACCTCAAAAGGAGACATCTTAAGAATTCTACATCAATCAATAATGGGAATTATTTGATGGAATCTGCTAACTGCATGTTATTGATTCAATCCTGACTTTTTCGAGTCCAGGTCTAAAATGATTTATTTTATCAGAAGAGGGCAAATCGTACCGTTGAGACATGGCCCAATATCTGTAGCCTCATGAGAAAAATTTGTATGATGTATATGTGTTCAAGTATAAAAGGATATTATGCCACACTGACCAAGGATTACATCTTTTTAGTTATTAGAACCATTCTTGATACTTTCCATCAAAAAATTATCCTTCCAAAGAGAAGTAGTACCTACCGGTAAGGTGCATGAGAATATTCAGAAATCCGATGCAGTTTTTCTTGTTAGTATTTGACTAAAAATCACACTTGTCCCTGCTTCTGAGGTTGACTCAATCTCCCCAGAGCAAATCTATCCAAATGCTAGCTTCTAGACTGCTTGAAAATGCTTATACTGAAACTCTTGAGATGAGAGTCATCCTAGATCCAGCCCTGGTTGTTGGTTGATGACCAAACATAATACTTGAGGTAATATTCAATATAATGACTGATTGTAGCAAAGGCGATGATTTCCATAAAATCGACAGCGATCATATGGTCAATGCGTAAATTTAAATATAATTGACCTTAACATCTCAAAATATTTCAGGTAATGGTCTTTCTGGCCTCTTCCTGTGCCTAAACGATTCAAGGACTTTAATATTAAACATTCAACATTCTAAGCAATGCTAATATTAACCATGGTACTACTCAATACAATATATTAGTGTACCCATACATCCTATTTCAATTATCTACAATAATTTCTGTTTAAAATGGATTTGTGCTGTCATTTTGGGTGAAATTAACCGAGGTACATTCTTGCTCTTTTATCATTTTGTTAGAATCATAAACAAACATTTTATACCTATTACTACTATATTATATATCATGTTTTATTATAAAATATATTTTTTGTGTGTAGCTAGTAAATTTCCAAAATGTAAAGTTTCTTGCATCGCAGTTCTATATGGAACTCAACTGAATTTGAAAGCTTTACCCAATCAGGAAATTTTTGTCAAAGCATAGTTATTTTATTGAGTAAGTAGATGAGGCGCGATCCATCTGTGGCGCATGGTTGACAAAAGTAAAATTTCTGATTGGGTATCTTAGCTCAACACACTATTTGAATAAGATTTCAGGTCGGTCAAGTTCAGAAAATGTCATTTTCTCAGACACCTGAAGTTGACAGCAATAATCAAAATTGTATAACGCTTATTTGGTTCATTGATTGATTGATTCCCTGTCAGTCTGTTATTCAAGTAGATGACTACTATGAGTTATTGAGTTTGCTTCAGAAACCTTGTGCGCATTGTACTGTAGCAGTCTAGGTTGTTTATTGTATTCCCATTACTCCCATTTTTTTATTTTTACTGATGGCATTTTCGTAGGTTTTTATTGACAGACTCAAATGCAAAATTCATTGCATTAAATATACTGTAGTAGCGTTTCTCAAAACGTGCCTGAACCGATTCAAATGAATATATATGTGTGTGTGTGTGTGTATATATATTCAAAACATTTAAGAAAAATAGTGATATGATGTCCGAAAAATTTTATCTAATTTGAATGTTACCTTAAAATATTAAACTCGAAAACATTATTTTTCAATTTTTCCAAAAGGTCAGGCATTGATGGATCCTCATTATGCCCCAATTGATGAATTCATAATGAACATTACTCAACCTCAACTCTGGTCGTAATTACTTTGGTGGCTTAAGCTTGGTTGGAAATGCCGTATCTTTCCAATAATGTCCAACTGATCACTCTTATCATACCTTTCTATCAATGGCTACAATTTTGGTGCTTGGTGAAAGAAATTATTTGCAACTGGTGTGTATTTGTCCCAGCCAGAAAAAAAGATGACTACTTATCTTTTGTTTAAGTATTAATTTCATTTAGTCATCTGTGAACCATGCTTGACAAGATTAAATTTCTGATTGGGATATCATATTTGTTTGTCAATAGGTTTGTTTTGTCAGGTTACTGGAAATCATAAAATATCATGTCCAAACATGTTTTTTTGCTCTGTTTTCTTTTTCACTGTTGATGAATTAAAGTGCAGCACAATCACGGTAGAAAACATTATTTTCAAATAAGTGTTCTCCTATTGGGTAAAATGAAACATTTGTAACGAATATGCACTTACCCATCGTGACCCTAAGCATTTTGTGGTTAATTGTCATGATAGGTTTAGGTATGGAAGCTTTCACGGAATGTTCTTTCCTTGATATTTCTCTATATGTTTGAATTACATTAAAAATGTTGTTCGAAGCAAATTTTTCATTACCCTCATATTTACCTATATGCTATCTTTTAGAATTCGTATTCGGTGCACTTTCTGTGCTGTAAGTATTTCCTCTTGGATGCTTAAGAACCAGGTCCAGGTCACCATACCATTGTCCTGGTGACAAATGTTCACCATTGTCCTGTAATAAATTATCTAGAAGAAGGGGGAGGTTATTGTCATTCAAAGTACTGGGTTCCCCCCACTATCGGCCTGTCATTTTTGTCACTCCTCATTACAATTGCATAATAATGGCATTTTTCTCTGAAATTTGTAAATTTTTCTTTTCCAAAAATTCAATCCAATTCAATAGTCTGTACTGTCAAAGTTACGCCCTAACAATAGGACAAAATTCGTAACAGAATCTTGAGAGTAGCTATTGTTGATATTATTAAATAGGCGTTGCTACTTATAATTTAATCTTGTTTTCCCACGATATAGATTTTGCACGAGTTACGGTTACCCAATATAGTAATTTAGTAAATATGTAATTTAGCTGATTAGATGCTTGTATCGTTTACATTTTCTATTTAATAAAATTTATTATCAGTTGTATATTTTTTTGCTTTGTGCGTACATCAAGCCTTAAATTAGCTGCACAGTTTAGTCAGAATGGGGACAAAACATGGCGCCTCCCCAAATGGTTTTGATGATGAACATGAAATTGCACAATCAGAATGCTGTTCCATGTGGAATTGCATACGCCAGTTATGTTCACCCAGTCAAATTGCGCTTAGAAAAATTTCATCTATTGGAATTGCACCCCATAACATATTTCTGACGCCAGTGGAATTGTACCCTATAACATAATTCCGACTCCTGATTGCAGTTTCCCTGGGTGCGATTCCATGGAGTGTATTAAAAAGTGCGATTCCACTAGGTGCAACTGCAATCCCACAGTTAACAGCTAAACGGGGTACGACATACCATGTGTTGCAATTACAGTGGTAGCATATTTATGGGGTCGAATTCTGCTAAGAATTAAAATATATGCGATTAGTTTGCGTGCCGTAATTTTGGTGGGTCCAATTTACTTTCGCTGAGTGGAACTGTTAATGAGTGCCCAATGCAATTTACCTGGTTGAAATTATTCAATTCTACGTGAGTGCTAACTAACCAAATGGACTTATTGTAATATATTTTAACTTGCATGTCTTTTTTTTTTCATCGGCTCCAGTATATCCTACATTTTTGACCCTCTGACGCCACATAAAAAACCATACCCACATGAAGTGCTGAAAGCCCGCACAAATTGTATACCGGTATATTCAAACCATATTTTGGTAACCCAATTCATTTATACAGAATCCTCCCCCTATTCTTACAGCTCTGAAGAGGCGGGGCATATCATATGTATTGTTTGCATAAGCTACAGAAACGTAATTGTTTGAACAAAAGAAATGTAATTATTTCTCAATGGTGATTAATATTTTTGTGATCTTAGCAGATGGAGAGGCTTCGTTTAAGTGAGAGATTTTGGCTAAACGAATGTGTACCAAAAAACCCTATAAGGCTTCTAGAACGGTGCGCATCGTCGGTATTGTGGCGCAATGCGTTCTTCCTACTCAACCGCTCGAAAAACTCTTCTATGCAGTAGCCGAACTCTTAACAAATCTCTGGTCAAAGACATATTTATTTTGAATTCTCCACGTTACAACAGAAATATATATAAACACACACATTAGACAAAAAAATCATGATCGGAGAGATTCAGGGGAACGCGCAAAACTGCGGATGCGGTTTAAAACACGGGTAATCATTGTGCTTGAACACCATATAAAACATGCACACAAAAAAGATATTACGCGCATTCATATTCGGACCGATTGTCTTTAAATTCGACGAGGACAAAATTTCCTGGGCTGTTACAAAACTTTGAGCTCGATAGGTTTAGGTATCGTGTTCAACTACAATTATATAAGAGATCGTCGATTAATAAGTGATTGTGATTCGGACCAAAAAGTGTGTAATATGTCAGTGCAAAACTGGTTTCTAAAAAAAACATGACTGCTATTAATATGTGCGAGTGCGCCATCAAATTTCGTTCAGCATTACAAAGCTCTAAGATACAAGTTAAGATACGTACAGTTAAAAACAAAGGCTATGATTACTAAAGACGAAATTCCGGACTGACGGACTCCTTAAGTTATCAAAAATATAAACAAACACTCTTGTTGGCGTCTTCAACCCGCAGAATATGATCTAGATTCTAGACTGATTCAAGTTTCTTTTACACACTATAACCTCTTCCATATTGTCCAAACAAAGTTTCATTACGTTCATCATTTCAAAATACGTTCAAGGTTTTGATCTCTTTCCCGTTTTCCTCATTTTGTGAGTTTTTTATTCGTGTTGTAGAGGAAGTAAAATGAATTACTACACAAGCCACTACTGATGTAATTTGGTCGTACAATGTCGCAAAAAATATTAAAAGCCTTTTCACTTCCTCCTTATTTTTACTGATTCACGAGGACATGACCCTCTCCGCTAATATTTGGTTTTGAGGGTCCGGGAAGTCAGCTAAAAATTTGCCCCAATCCGCCAAAATTTTAAAAAACCTCGGGGCCAAATTATGACATCATCATTTTCCGGAAAATAGTGTTTTTTGTTGCATATTACCAGAAAAATTACCAAAATCGCTCTGGGGAGGAGGAGAAAAATTAAAAAGGTGGAGTTCGGGGCCTACAATAAGCTAAATAAGTGTAATACCTTTTGTGCACCGAAAGAGCGAAAATTTTTTCTATATTTCCCGCATTTTAAAGCTCTCAAAAGGCTATTTTGGTATTTTTTCAATCGCCGACAGGTGCCATGCCACCATGCCCTGACGCTACCCCAAATACCCTGATTGATAGTATACGTAACGTTGTTTGGTAAACGATAAAGAATAGGTATAAGGAGATTTGATTTGTGTTTGGGATAAGCGATTTTGCTACAGAATCATATTGTAGAGTACCCTACTTTACATCCACATTGTTCAGTAGCTCAATCTTCAATCTACGGAATAATAGCAAAACAAAGTGAAATTTTTAACTCCGCTCAACACCACTCGTTTCCTTCTTCATGGTTCATTAATTTCATGATTGTGTTGTTGCTATAAACCTTAAAGTTATTTATCTGTTCAGTGTTAGTTGCTCTTGCGGCTCTGGGCTTGTTGACTTTCTCTCTTTTTCAAGCTTATTGCGTTTTCGCTAGTTTATAGGATGAGTGAAGCGAATGGAGACAATACTAGTGACAACGATACTACGACAGATGCGTTGCCGTCATTCCCTAGTAAATTATTAGGAAAGAAAAAAACGAATGGGTCAAAGTCAAAAACAAGCAATTTTGTTGACAAGATTTTGAGGTACAAAATGGACTACCCAGACACTCCTGAGAGAGGATTTGCAGTGATAATTAACAATGAAAATTTCCATTGGACCACGGGTAGGCTAAATAGACAATACAAGGGTGCCGGTTAGCTCAATCATCAACACGTTGGTAATGTGCAGCTCTCACGTCCTGGGTTCGAACCCCGATGGGCACGATTATATGTAAGAGGTCTGTTAGACGATTCGCTGGTTCGCAGTGGTTCACCTATGCCAACAATGTCTGGCACAGAAAAACTGACTAAAATGTTAAGTTAAAACCTTCACCCCCTATTCTGAATTGGTGTCTGCATAAGAGGCCGTGGTTCGCCATATGTTTAAGCTGTATTTTCGGCGTTTCTCTCTCGCAGGATAAAAATGAAATCCTATCTTAATTAGCCGTTAGCTGGTAAGCATAAAAATAAAAAACACTCAATTCGTACCAGTCCAAAACTCTATAGGTCTATTGAGAGGAATTGAACAATTCGAACCATGAAAAAATCGCCGTTGGTCATTCAGTTTTCATTCTCTTGCCGAATGTTCTTGAGAACTTGCCAGCAAACCAGGCAACTTTAATAATGCGGGTGACATTGATAAAAAATATTCAATCTCAATATAAGTGCTTTTCATGCTTTGTCTTTTCTGAAAGGAAAGTATTTTTAATTTACCCACCTTTACCCGCAAAAATTTTGCCCGGATTGGGGAAATTTCAGTTAAAATTACGATTACGAATTACAAAAATTATCATTCTAGGAGGACTGCTTCTCCATTCTAAAACCTTGGGGTACAT
Source organism: Styela plicata (assembly GCA_963675895.2). Taxonomy (NCBI): domain Eukaryota; kingdom Metazoa; phylum Chordata; class Ascidiacea; order Stolidobranchia; family Styelidae; genus Styela; species Styela plicata. The sequence goes on along the minus strand of OZ023151.1, from coordinate 4,918,323 downwards.
CCCCCTTCCTCTAGATCTGTGGTTCCAAATGCACTTCGACCCCATATTTTACAGCATATTTTTCCTGAAATGGTTTTCCGGATTAAATTAAAAGAAATTTTACAAGTTAAGAAGACGTACAGTGTTAGTATTGGGAAAACATTAACTGTTTAGAGATGCGGATTTTTTTTGTTGGTAGTCGCCCTGGTTTACGGTACCTGTTTACAAATTTTGGTGTAGCAGTGCAATTGCAGCAAGAGGATCAAATAAAGATTCACAAAAATAGTCACGTTGCTCAAAAGTCTGTAAATTTTGTAATCTATGGCTCAAAGTAACATTCTTGAAAATGGTCATCAAAAATGCAGACCATTGTTAACAGGTACTTAAAATTTGGTTCTTTTCCAATCTGAACTAAAATTCCTGATTTTCTGGGTTGGGGTTGGATTTCTTCAATCCTATGGGATAAGTCAAACAACCTCAGCCTTTTACAGTAAATTCATTGTAAATTTCATCAGGATACATATTGACCCATGTAATATATCAGGATTATTAGTGAGAATTGAAGTAATATGTTAATTGAGATTCGTTTGTTTTTAAAATATTATCAGGGAAAAACATGTAAAATTATGTTTGGAGAATTTTACTTGACACAATTAGATGCTAATCGGAGAATAGCGAGTGTAGTCCAGTCTTGTTTGGCGGTGATTTGAAAAACCTTCGTAATGATTTTTTGTGTCATGTATTTAAGATTAATTATCCAATGTGATATGATCAGTGTTCAATTTCTACTCTGTAATTTTCATTCATCTTTCAAGGGTCCATATTTTATTTGCATCATGTTTCTCTTTTTAGGGATGAATTCCAGAAAAGGAACAGATGCTGATGCTACAAACTTGACTCGTTTATTCAACAAACTTGATTTCAATGTTGCTATGCATAAAGATCAATCATCAAGAAATATCATGGAGGCAAGAAATTTATTTTTGTATTTTTTGTTTTTTATAGCCACTTCTTTTGAGTGGGTCACCCTGTCCAAGGCAGCGGCCACTTATGCAGGGGACAGGGTCACAATTACTGGAAAGATATGATCTTTTCCTGTTCGGCTTAGCCTACCCAAGTTGTTACACCCTGGGTTGAGTGGTGGGCATGGATAAGGGAGCCGGACTCGCCGGGGCTCGAACCCGAGGCGCCCACATTTGTTTTCAGTAGTGAGTTTATAAAAATATATTCTTTAATTCGGCAGAATTAAGTAGGATTCCGTTCTCAGAGTAAGCTTTACCTGCTCTGAAATAGGTTCAATTTACCCATCCTTATTCAAAAAGATATTTTTAACCTCCATTGAACAAATCAGTCATTGTCAGTCAGTCAGTAAAAAAGTGGCAAATTTGTCTGTACCGTATATACTATGTATGGATTGATTTTTGAAGAATTATATCACAACTATTGCTCGAAAGAATATGTTTAGTGAAAGTAGGGTTCTTTATTAACAATTCTCTTCAGTGTCTTTTTCTCATAAATAGGATTACCATTTTCAGGTGCATTTATTTTTTATTTAAATCTCTGATTACAACAGTTCTAATCTTTCCCAATCTAATTCGATAATGAGCATCAATCACACAATTTCACGAAGTGGTTAATTAATTTTTCCCCAATCCCAAAATATGCGTTGGTAACTATGAACCACTAATGAATCGCATTGTCAAGGTTCTGTCCATCAGTCACTCCAGTCTGGCAGAATGACAGCTTCCTACTCTGCTACTCAAGACACCCAAAGAAAATGGATACCACTAGAAAAAAATTTGGCAAATAGGAAATATTTCATTATTTATCTTTTGTTGGAGATTTAAATGTCTTTTTTTCGAGTTCCTGGTATTAACGAAACCTGAGAAAGGGGTTCGAAATCACCAATGCTGCTATGAAATAGCAGTGTATTTCACCGGTATTTTTCCCATTTTGGTGCAAAGTCATAATTGCTGTGTTTAATATCATGATTTCACTGCAAAATGAATCAATTTAAGAATAACCGAGAACACGAAATAACTTTTGATCTGAATTCTAGGATAACTGACTAATCCGATAAGGATTCTCTTAACATTGAGCATACAAACTTTATGTCTTCTCATTAAAATTAAATATCCGTTGCTCATTAAAATTAAATATCCGTTGTTCAGATGCTGCATTTCTCCTATTTGTTTAAATGTGCCATACATACTTTACAACAAGCTTCATTCATTTTTTGCAGATAGTAAGTAATATGGCTGATACCGACCACTCAGCTTACGATTGTTTCATCATGGTGTTACTAAGTCATGGAGATGATGGCATGATATATGGGACTGATGGAATGATAAAAATCAAGTCAATTGTTGACTTTTTTAGAGGAGAGAAATGCCCTAGCTTGGCTGGGAAACCGAAGATATTTATATTCCAGGTATATTAGTAATTAACCACAATATTTTCCTGCACTTTCTGATTTATATTATTTGAATATTTTATGCCGCACCGTGCAAAAACAGTGTATTCAGCATAGCTTGTGCTTAGGACCAGTGCCAAAAATTCAAAATTATCAATACTGCTTTCATACCAATGTGGATGATTTGAGGCCTTTGCTTAATTATATCGGTCCTAGATACTTAGCCATTATAATTTTGTAATGAGCAAGCATGATGTTATGAAATATCTTTGCTTATCGCTGGGTAAGAGCGATCATATTTTTTTCTTATTGAATTTTGCTCTGAGCAAAGCAGCGTCTAAAAGGAACCAATTAACGGTCACTTAATCGCAAAAAGCTGGTACAAAATGAAACCCCAGCAACTGCACTTCAAGTGAAAAACATCCCCAAGTGGACTGAACCACTATACTAAAATGCCGCATGTGGTATCTGCCCTGGATGATAGTAAAACGTGACATTTCAAGTTTTTTGTGAATGCAATTCAATTCATAGTTTTGATTCTTCATTTTTTAAATAATTGTGCTGTAATAACTTCTATCAATGATAAATATTTTGCATTCCCAATCATTTTAGGACAACAATTTTTCCATACTATTTTATCAAGAGTTATTTTTTCAATATATTTTTCTCTATCCAAGTTCTTTTGTTGTACTTAAAATGGTCCTGCGTACTAATTATTTGTGACTTACCCGTATGTGATATAAATTATTTTCATGATGTTGGTATTGATCTCTCTCTTAGTTTCATGAATTTAAAACATGGATTTTTTCTGTTCACATTGTGGCAAAAAAATTCGGATTTCAAATTTTTTATAGCCACTTTTTGGAATGGGTCATCCTGCCCAAGGCCCTGTACTAGCAGCCACTCATAGATGAGCAGGGTTAAAATGACTATTTTAAATATTTGTTTATGAATTCGAATCCATTGAAATTTTGAATTAAAAAAATAGCATACCTAAATGTAACGCAAAGAGAATGTGATTGGATATAAATGTCCTGTTTTACATTAATAATAATGATGTGATGACTGGTCCCATCATTTGGATATTTGGATGAGGAAGTTTGATGAGATCATGGTAATTAGGTTGTAACCTTGCCTACTGGTATTTATTTTACCTTCCTGCCAGTCCAGAAATTGTTCTTTGTTCGAAAGTAGTAGACATAAATAGAACCACACCTTATTATTAGTGACTAAATAGACTAAAAAACACGTTAGAACGAAATTTCTTTGATGCAGAACTGTTTTTAAGCTTGGCATATTGATAATTCACATCGGTTTTCGATACTGACTTTGAACTTGTTTGCTCTCATAATATTTACCAGTTTCGTAATTTTCTTTTGTGAGAAAATAAGTCTCCTAAAGGATACAGTAGCCCCGACACTCAATCAACTAAATCAATATCAATACCGTACAGTATTTGACTTACCTGGTAGTTAATCATTTACAACGGTAACTTTGGAATATCGAGGTTTTGAAGAACTACATTATACATTCACTGACAGTAAGATATGTTACCTAAAACACAATTTGAAATTTAATTTACTATGCTGTTTAGAATTTTCTTTTACAATATGAGATATCCAAAATTACGTTTTTTTATATTATTTTGCCCACACTTCACCATTAGTATTACAGTACCAGTACTATTTGTATGATCACTGATGACCCATTCCTCCATCAAATATATCTATACAATGGGCATTGGAAAATACTCCAGTAATTCTTTTGAAAAAATAATGACTCCCAACATTGAAATTGTCGTTGGACCATTGTACTACAATTTCTATAAAATGTTTCACCCTTTTTTCAGGCATGTAGAGGAGCAAAACATGAAGAACCAATAAGACCAACAGGAGATTCTGTAGACAGTCGAGGTGATACTGTAGATGGTTCTGAAGAAAATGAAACTGTAGTTGATGCTGCCGTTACTCCAACCATTCCTAGTGGATCAGATTTCTTGTTTTGTTATTCTGTTGCTGAAGGTAATTGCTGATTTTTAGTTTCTGTATCTCAGTTGTTGATTGGATGTCCCTATTTAAATAAAAGTAAATTCGCGAGGGAAACTCTTACTGTTACTGAGACGACATAATCTCATCCGGTGAAATGCAAACGATAGTTTTATTTGCCATTGTTAAATTTGATATAAATTATGGCTTTGCAGCAAAGTGCACAAAAAATGATCTAAAATCAGCAATAAAATGTTGAAACATTATATTTATGTAGTGAATCAAATACATTTGAACTTAAAGATAAGGATAACCCAAGTTGTAGAGACTCGATAATCAGCTATTTAACCCAATTATTAAAAAATTTTTTTTGTTACGCATGTTCCACAGTTCAAAATTATTTCACGACCATTGGCTCCTCTTGGTAGAACATATTTGTTAACATTATTTTGGTCAAGTCTGTCGCAGTCTCTTTCCATTCTTGATGTTTACTGTCCTGATCTGATTGTTGCATTGAATACCACATCAATGCTTATGGCTTTTGTCACTGACACTAAGATTTAGTAACATGTCAGTATTCGACATAATTCATCATTTATATGTTGCAGGGTTTTACTCTCACAGAGATACTCTTTTCGGATCTTGGTATATTCAAGCATTAGTTGAAGTGTTCGAAGAAGAATTAATAAACAAGGGTATGATGACATAAAAATTGCATGGAATGTTGACTTTTGTATATAACTAACTGTATTTTTAATCATTTCTTCATCAATAATAAGCATATTTTTTTCTGAATGTCCAGAATTTTGTTTAATTTTTTTTTGTTTTTTCATTAATTTTATGGCAAAAAGTATAATATCTACCAAGTTATGTTGTAAATTTTGCCCTAAAGTTCAATTTGTCTGAAAAATTGGTAAAATATATTTCAAAGGCTGTAATTTCGATTACCAGTATCGGTATATAAAGTTTTGAAACAGTTTCAATGTACTGTAAATTGAATTTTAAATAATTAAATATTACTACCCACTATACACCATTAATCTTCATATGCCATTTCACAAATAATATTGATACAAATAATACTTATTATAAGTGTAATAAGTGTATTTTTTTAGAATTGCTGTAAACTGGCAGAATGTCAGTTACTCTGCCTCTCAGACACCCAGAGAAAATGGGTTCCAGCAGAAAAAACATGCGGCAAATGGTCAGCTTTTCATGATATATCTCTTGCTGGAAGAACGAAATGACTCTTTCTTGTGTTTGGTAGCAACCAAATCTGTACGAAAAAGGTTCAAAATCACCAATATTTCATGGTACTGTTGATGGTATTGAATTTTTTTGCACATCCGAAGAAAATGACATGGACATTGCGATACCCTAAAAAAATCAAATTTTTGTCACCCTGAATTATGGCTTTGAATTTTGTTAAATTTAAGTTAGAAGTATCGGAAAATTGAGAAATGCATATTTGATAATATCGTTACATTTGATAATACGGCATTGATGATGCTCCATTGTTCTGAATACATTTTTTACTGGAGTTCGACTTTGGACCTCACTTTATTAAACAATTTTTTTTTTTGAAAGAATGACATTGTTATTAAATCATGTTTTTCACACCACCAGGTCAATCCAACTCTGAACAAGTCGACATTCTGGATTTATTAACATTAGTCAATTACAAGGTGTCACTGCGAAGCGTACAAAATACAAGAAACCCAAATGCAATCGGCAAGAAACAAATGCCTTGCTTTTTATCTATGTTGACTAAAAAGTTGTTTCTTGCACCGAAGAAAATTGTCAAAAAGAGTTAGATGTTGAAGGTGTACATCTCAGTGTGTTGAATCAGATGTGTGTACCACGGATCATAACCAAGAACCTGACTAAAAAAAATATTGTCAAAGCTTTTTATGTAAAGTGTAAGTCACAGATCTGGCTTGTGCTTTGACAAAATTAAAAATTTGCAATCTTACAATGATTGCAATGAGGGCTGAAAAGTTTGTAATGAGTAATATCGTAGAGATTTAGATTACCTAGTTTATTCACCCCAACTGTGAAGCCTTTTAGAACAATACATCAGTGACTTAGCAAAAAACAATTATTTATCATTTCCATAAAAGGAGATAGATGCAACCAGGGACTCTTTCACTCTGGATTCTCAGTTCCAGTGTTCCTACAAAAAGCAACATTTTATTGAAATCGATAAATGACCATAAAACATTTTGTTTGATGGAACTCTTTTTGTCTAATCAAGTAATGGTTGCATTGGTGGCAAGGGGATCTCCTCTTCCAATCTCTGAATTTGTTTGCTTATAAATATATTTTCTCGGGTGTTTCCATGAATGTGTTGCTTCAGACCAAGGCTGTTAAATGATTAACTGTTATATTCAACTAAGGATATCTTTGAATATTGTTCAAATCTTTCATAAATGTACACTAATGTGCGACATAATGATCTTTTCTGATGAATTGATATCACCGTTTCTACTTTATAACCATCATTGATGGAATAACGATTCCTATTCATGTTAAAAAAATATTTTCCCATATCGATAAAAAGATCTCGCTTTTTAAAAAATTTTCAAACAAAACTCATAATGCCAACTTAAATATTGCATTTTGGCATCTGATTGCTTCCAGCTCATATATCAGTAGGTGTGAAATACCATTACTTCCCATTATGAGTTTAATAATATTACGTAATTTAATCTCCCACCACTTCCTTATATAAAAGGTCAAACTACTAAGCAATAACTGATATTTTGGAAGTAAAATACTTAACTGCAATTAACAATGAAGTGACTGACCTTTCACTTCACTTGTATGTCCAAGCGTTAATGGACGACCAATATAATTGACTGCTTTATTTTTATTCATTTCTGTAAATGTTTGCTTCAATTCGAACTCTTGAACCTACTATGAGTAAGCCACTCAAATTATTTGAGTGGCTTACTCATAGTGTGTTCAAGAGTTCCATTCCATTTTGTTTTGTATTTGATAATCTTATGAGGTCTTGTAATACTATGTGAATTTGCTGCCTGCTATTATGTACACATACTCTGTAATACTCTATATCGAATGTGGTTATCAAACTGTTGTTGCAAAATTGACGTGTATTAATTTGTAAGTAATAAGGGGAACTATTTATTGAGATTTTCAATTTTTGTTTTTGGCTTTAAATTTTTAATTGTTATTGGCAAAAGCACTTTAATTTAAAAAATCTTCACACCATTTTAGGAAAATGTACATCACACCTAACTAGGTACTTAATAGGTACTGTTGACTGTGATTGGAATCTGCATTTGGAATCTGTGATAAATTGACCCATTTAAGATTTAACATTGGCATTCAAATTCAAATTCGCAAGTGTTCAAAAATCACAAAAAAATCAGAATGCAAAATTAGATGGTTTTAAGAGGATTTATTATTTTAAGAAAACATGACACTGCATATTTGACCCGAAACTTTATATTTTTTCTGTATAAAAGCAATTAAAATCTATATAAAGGGGCCATATGAGATTGGTTTTTACATTAATCCTATCAATGATAACTACATTTCAATTGCAATTAGAGGTGTGAAAAATTTTGAATATTGTTTTACCAACTTGATTTGTTAAACTTTGAATATTAATGGGGCTGTCTATCATCTGCTTTCTTTTGATATGCATAGCCATGTATGTGATATTTTACAAGAAAATTATTCGTACTCAACATCATATATATTCAGGTTTTTAGCTATTTTAATGTTTTGATCTGTACTTGCACTTTGATGATTATATTTAAACTATATATATTAGGTATCGAAATTAGATCCCAGCCTCATAACCCTAGTTTTTACATACAGGTACATGACTTTATTTTTCCAGAACATCCTGACCTAATCTTATTTTCTAAGCTGTCCATGTTTCACATTATGTACACTGTGACAAATGTCCAGCAAATTTACTGTTCATTTCCAGTAATTGCATATTTCTAAAATTAAAAAACTCCCTTTTGATGAGATGAATGCCTGTTGATAGAAGGCAACGCTATAATTGGTCGTTTAGTATCATCGAGTAAAATTACTGTCGTAGAGCTGTAATTTCACTGCATTTTTGTTACAGTGTATAAGCCTAATAAAGTATTTTTTGTCGCTTTATGATACGATTAAAAAAATTTTTTTTTATTGAGATTTATTTTGAGCAAGGCTGGAATCAGTGCCCAAAAGGAACCACCTAACGGCCACTCAATAGCAAAGAGCTACTAAAAGATGTAGTACCGTGCCAAGCAGAACCAAACCACCTTTGTGAAGTGCAATGAGTGATGCCCTGGGCGATGGTAAAACCATCTACCGCTTCCTCGCAGAAGGTACATTAGAACTATTCTAAAGCCCGTACCTACAGGGCCTAAAAAGGGTATTTGTCTTAAGCATGTCTATATATTGCTCATTGAACACAGAAAATTTAACATCTGTGTTTCCAACCACAATATTTTTAGCTACTGAAATGATTTGCTTTTACCTGATTTTCTTTTTTCACCAACATGAACTACCTAACAACTTTTATTCAACAGTAGTATGAAAATTCGTTCTATTATTGTTTTGAGATAAACCGATAAACTACACAATTATCTGGAAATTTATCTCAAATTCCATTTTAGCTAATCACATACACTTTCAGTCTCAATATGGCACATCTGTCACCATGATCAAAAAAATGACAGATATATTTGCTTGGAAATGTGGCCCCTGATAATTCAAGCCCTGGAAACACATATGCAATATATGAAATTCAATCCCCATTTTTAAACACATTTTGCTCTTCTTGAATTACCAAATTTTAAAAAACCCTTCTCTTCTTATTAAAAACGTTGTAGTGTAGAACAGTCTCAAATATTTTTTGTGAATCATTTGGAGCAGAAGTCTCATTTCAAATGTTGATTGGGCCGAAACATGACACAAGCCCAGCATCTGACAAATTGGTCCAATTCAACCCTATCCCCCCAAAAAAGTAGCAGTATTTATTGTCCCGTAATTCCTATAAATCATTTAAAAACACCCTTAAATAAACCCTAAAGTTTCAAAACCAACCTGAAAAAGTTTGACATGAAATCAAAAAATTGTTTTGTCAAGTTTGTGTCACTGGTAGAGCGGGTCAATGAGACGCGGTCAATCTTGGCACATGCTTGATAAAATAAAATTCTTATTGGAGTAGTGGTTCATTATTGTTAGTAAAATGTACTGATATTTTTACTTGGTGTAGCACAAAAATATTGTGAGTCTATTCTTATCACCAGGTTCATTACCATTATTTTCCGTTTTTTTTTTTTAATCTCGCATTGTACACTCAATTCTGTATCGTTATAGTTATACGTACTTTTGTCTTAGTTCTATTTTGTGTTCAATATTGTTGTTAATCAATTTTAAATCATGATTTTTGTCGCATTAATTTATAGTGTTTTAGATGTAATTTGAACTTAATTTGTGCAATCAGAATTAATCTAGTTGTGTGATCATGTATTTTAATTTTAATGTCAACACCAAGTGCCTTTCGATAAATTAAAATATATGTATAAATGATATGTATATATATATAAAACAATTCACAAGTCGAGCAATTTATAACCACTGCTTTAAGAATTTTTTTAGTTTTGCTCAAATATGTTTTGTTAAGTACACAATACAGAGTCCATAGATTTACTGATGATAGATTTGAATGGAAGTATCTATATACTGCAGTGACGAGAATTGTTGGGAAGAAGCTTTCGAAATACAATGTACTTGAGGGTTATGTTTCAATATCTTAGATCTGATTTATGATTGCTCTTCAAAATATAGATTCGGATGAAAATATCTATAGTAAGTAATACCCAGTCTGAAACATTGTCGTCCGAACATGTTTTGTTCAGTATAAAGTGACCCAAATCCCAGCACTGGGGGTAATGCACCATTGCATAGATTTACTATAAAAGAATAGCTCGAAAGTCGCACGCTTTTTTATTGGTCAAATTTTTTTTATTTCATTATGTTCAGTTATGACTGTTATCGACCAAAACCTGGTTTATTCAAACAATTTGCCTCGTGTTATTATTATGCAAACATACTCTACTCACTTGAACAATAAATCAAATTACTGTAACTTGGATATATATCAAGCACTGTTTTATTGATTGTAGAAACTGTCGATCGCTTGCCGTTCCAGTGCAATTCCTTCTCTAAATTTCAGGCCATTTCACTCTTGAATTTTCATTATTATTTTAATAAAGCAAACTCAGTTTATTATTCCGCTTCTATTTACGGATTTAAATATCGTGAGATAGATAATGTACTCTGGAGGAATTAATATCCGTCTTGTCCCATTACAACTTTATTTTACGATTTTGGGTAGTTGAGGGCTTGAATTGACCGTGTGTCGTTAGAGCCGACCAAAAGGAAAGCAAGAAGTGTGGTATATGGTTACACCATGGTCAGGAGAAAGACCATTCACTGCACTCTGTTTAAGATTTTCAGTCCTTCTTTGACGTCTTTTTATCGACAATTATTTGAGTGAAACACACTGGAGAAGGCCATGTACTAGCGGTCACTCATAGCCGAACAATATTAGTGTTGTTAGAAAGATAAGCACTTTCCCAGCCAACCCAAAGTATTACTACGCCCTGGGTTAAGTGGCGGTCAAGAACTTTCTGCGACTCGAGCCCGATATTTTAACCGATAATAACATTTAGAACGAGCTCTTTACTATTTAAGTTGCCGTTGGTTGGTTTCCTTTTGGCGTAGCTTCACCTTGCTGTGTTCAAATTTTAATAATAATTATAGGGGTAACCAAATTATTGCTATCCGAGAACAAAATGAAACTTTTCTGTTGTCCTACTAGATGCGTGCATACGCATTCTAGCAAGGAAGCCCACTACACGACGCAGGGTGCATAACTTGGGTAGACTCGGCCAATTCGAAAAGCTTGTATATCTTCAACAAAACAAACCCTGTTCGTGTATAAGTTGTCGTTGGTATAGTGCGTTTATCAGGGTTGTCCACTTCAAAGAATAACGCCAAAGCTAATACAGCAGTTTCGAACAGGCTAAATATTCCAGCTGTAGAATTACACATGCCGTTAAGTATCTCAAAGAGAGAGAGGGCATTTTCTGAAGTTGCCTTTTGATTAGAGATGGACCATTGTAGCGGTATCGGTACTGGAATTGGAAAATTTTCATCCCTGATACCGATACGTGTACTTCTTAGTTAGGATGGCTATTTCGACAACGCAGCGTACGAATACGCTTTATTACTTTCCAGGAATTTCCTACTTGCTCAGACTTCTTCAGTCCGGATCTATGTCGGCCTCGCATTCAACTAGTCTGAAAATGATTATAACGGGGTAGGCAGGCCTCGCGTGAACGATTTTATTTACACTTTGGATTTTATTAAATAAAATCCATTATTCCACTGTCATTATCTTTAACTATAAGCTATTTGTGATGCGAGTTGTGTAACCACAAAGCTCGTATGGTTGAACGCAGCATCAATCAGTATATTTGTATCCATGTAAGTTTGCATTCAAATGGTTGCAAACGTACGTATGCTCAATTCAAACGTGGGCGAAACTACACTGAGGGCATGAGAATGTGGATACAAAAAGGCTTCCAACGTATTTAAAAAAGTGCCCGGTATCGGCGGTATCGATATCGGAATATAAATTACGAAAGTGGTATCGGTACTTGTATCGGTGTCGGCGAAAATTTTGGTATCGGCCCATCCCTACTTTTGATCACTTTCGAAGGCACTTGTCCGAGTGTCGATAATAGTATCTGCATAAAACACAGTATCCGCACATCTCTAGGCTAAATAATTTTGCTGACATCGGTGAACGTTTTGCCACGAAATTGCCACAGTATTAAAAATAAATATGAGAATCGATTTTCATCAATCATAATTTGAGCGCCGACGGCAACAGTAATTCAATACTTTTGGGGGGAAACTCCACTATTTGGAAGCAATGATAATAAAAATCGTTATGTGTTTGTCTAGAGATGCGTGAAAATTGTACTTATTACTAAAACATCTTCATGTAGAATTCCAAAAACTTGCTCCGTCCTTCCCAAACCATTCTCATTGTTCCAACGCCAGCGGTAACACTCTCGTTTTGTGGCAAATGGTCCATCATTACAAGTGAAAATGTTCGTTTTAAAATAAGAGCTAAGTGGTAGAACAATATACGACAGTTGAGCGAGTTGACAATGTTTACCTTCGACTATAGACATGTTCGAAATATTGAATAAAACAATCGATATTTGAAGAAAAGTGATTCCGCCAGGTGGTGCTCTCACCCACAAAATTTATTGACAAAATTAAACTGAAGCCCAACTCGGTGGCTCAGTCGGTTAGGCGCGATTGTATTGCCCCACGGCCGATGGTTCGATGCTTGACCGTTTGACCACCAATGCCCTTCATCAAGGCGGGTGGCTACTACCTTCGCATGGACTCTACGGTGGAGCAGATACATATTCACTACATTCACTACGGTTGTTGGGTACAAGCCCCCCACGTAGGTCCACGGACAGACCATAGCAAATAATTCGACCTATAAACAAAAAAAAAAAAAACTGGAGCCCAGTTGGTGGCTCAGTCGGTTAAGCGTTATCGTTTTTTCCGTACGTTTAATGGTTCGATGCTTGGCCGTTTCACAATCAAGTATGCCCTTCATCAAGGCATTTTACGGGTGGCTACTACCTTCCCATGGCTCTACGATGGAGCAGATACAGATTCACTACAAAAGGTCCGTGCCTAAAGGTTGTTAGGTATAAAAGTTGAGGTAGTCTATATCTCTGCATGATCATGATTGGCGCGCAAACCATAACAAACGGTAACGTGAACCACCGTACCCTTTGGTAGGTCCCAGAAAATCCTTATTCAAATGTCCGAACGTCCCAAACATTGAGGCGTGCAAATGTGGACCTTCGCTCAAACCAGTAGAATACCTCCACTCCCGGTTTTATGCTCATGATTTTAATGCCGAAAATGCCCTTTATCCGTTGCGATTATTGGAAACAAATGATGGGAGAGAGCCCTGCTTGTCAGATTTGATATGTGGATTGCCGACATGTGTATGACCGAAAGTAACAACATGAATTTGCGACTTAACACTAATTATCAGATATTTGGTTGCCCAGCTAGCCCAATCAGTGAAGCGTTGGGAATAGGCTTCGAGCTACACATCTCCAATCGTCAAAACACAAGTTCGAATCCCGAGAGGGATGGTGATTATATACGAGAGGTAGGCTGGGGCTTCGCCGGTATACGGTAGTTCACGAAAGTATTGCTTACGGTTTCCTCCCCCAACCAAATCCACGCACAGGAAAATGAGAAATATGATAAACCAAAACATTTCACCCCGATTCAGATCGAGTGGCCATGGGTCGCCATATTATTAAGGTGTATTCTCGGCTTTCCTCTCCCGCAGGATAAAAATGAAATCCTACCAGATAGTTAATTACTCCAGAAAATTACCAGCAATATTTCAACGGAAGTTGTTAATAACAAAATATAATCACGGTATCTCAACACCTGCATTTTTATTCATATCAAAAAGACATCTTAGTGATGGGGGCATATCAAACAACTGCAATCGATTTCTATTTGTTTTATGTCACTCGTAAAAGACCACGACACAAAAGCATATTGAAGTCAGTCAATTAGAAATTGTGTTTATGACTTTTGACGATTGTAACACCTAATTTGACGTAATCACCACATGCTCGAATGAAAAGGAACTGTAGATTATCGTTTTTCAATTGTTTTTGTATCGTTTCTTTTGTCTGGTTATAAACGAACAATTAGTTTATAAACAATAACACCTGAGTCAAATATGATTACAAATTTCACAATAAATGATGTTATTGAAAGGTGGTACTTTGATAAGCGAAGCTGAGTCTTGCAAAATATCTGTCGGAAAACTTGATTGCATGTATGAATGTCCGAACAAGTGTCAGATGGACAGTACTGGCGAGGCGCGATCCATCTGTGGCTTTTGTACAAACAATTATTATTTTAATTGATCTTGAAAATTATGTAAAACATAAATGCGGAACAGCAATATTTGAATATGAGGGATATTTCCGACACTCAACTTGAAATTTTTGTTTTCTGATCATATGAGATTTAAATATTATTTGCTGTTTTTTTTTAATTTAGGCTATCCTTCTTCAACAGTAAGAATCATGCCCTTTTTTATAAAACTTTTGCTGTTTTTTGTTAAATGTTCAATATTCTTATTTATTGAAAATAATGAATACTGTTCGATTTTTTGATGAACGACAAATAAAACATTAAACATTTTCAGATATAAAATAAAAAAAATAGTTGAGAAGGTTTTTTAATATTTTAATTATTCATGCATGGGTTTTTGGTGGGAAATTTGCACAAAAACTTAGCACTGCGTTTAAATGGAGAAAACGCGCAGCTAACAAAACGTTAAATGTTTTGGAATCGTGGAAAGTTCTCGTACGTTCCAGATTATCATATCTTTTTTTCAGTCAACGCTAATTTCTTGCAATGTCACCAAAACGTCCTTCGAGCCGGATTCGAACCAGCGACCTATGGATAGCCGTATTTTCCTCTACAGTCCACCGCTCTACCAACTGAGCTATCGAAGGAGGCGATGAGTCGGGCTGTCAAATTTATATATAATTATATCTGTATCAACAAATGTTCGTCACGACATTAAGCAACTGTTTAATCACGGGAAATACAAAAAACGCAACAAATTCGATGAGAGAGAACTGCGTCATATTTGAGAAGCTGGTATTTTAGCGCGGTGTATATTTTGTTGAATGCAACTAGCCAATCTTATCTCGGTTTCAACTTGCATTCTTTTTTTATTTATTTTTTTTACATTTTTTCTTAAATTTTATTCAATCGATAAATCTCTCGAATGCTAGTTTCTTCTATGACAATTCTGAATTTTTTGCATTAAGATTTAATCAAACTTTTTAGAATTCTAGTTTTAGGCATAAGGAAGAAAATCATAGATACTTGATCGACACAAATTAACATTTTTGTCAAGTATGAGCCACTGATGGACCGCGCTTCGACAGCGCGATCCCTCAGTGACTCATACCTAACAAAACTCGTCTTGCGAAGTAGTTACATTCTGAGATAAACATTTGGAATGAAGGGTTCAATTGGAAACCTACGATGTTTGTGAAATTCTATCCTATTTATAAAGCTTCAATACAGGTTAATTTAATTCTCACTTTATTTACTATATCATCAATTCATTCCCAGTATCAAATATCTATAGTCCAATTCATCTCTTGGCGACGGCCCACATCTTTAGAACTAAATTTCAATGAATGAGTATGCGGGATCGATACCTTTAGGCACATGTGATGTACATGACGTCAGAAATGAATAGAAATATACGTCATAACTAACCCGCGACCCCGATTTACCTTTGGGGATATCAAAACATCGCACGTACTAAGCAAACTCCTGTGATCAAGCGTTGGATATAATATCTTCGAAGTAGACCTGGCCTATGGATCCTATTAAATCGCATTCGAAAATTTTGTTTATTCAGATGTTATCCCCCATTCATCAAAATCTCGGACTTAGTAAGAGAAACTCTAATAGAAATATATAAATATATATATATATATATATTATTCATATTCAGCTCTTCATGTCGTAGGTTGGAACCATCCTACGCACCTAAATCAGACAGTTTAGTTATTTGATGACTCGTTTTCTCAGTTCTACGAAGGTGGTCGGTCCATCTGTGGATCATTTATGACATGAAGATAGGTCCCAGCTATCCATATACTACAAGACGTCAAATTGGAATGGGTTCGTGTTCAATGACAGAAAAAACGTAAATCATTAAATGAATGTAATTCTTTTTACGCAACACCTTATATTTGAACGCATTTTTACTGGTTAAAATGTAGAAGATTTCTGTTAAGTTCTCAAAGAAATACATATACAATGTCGGTGTGCTATAAATTTGTGTTAGTTTTTTTATTTTATAGTCACCATATAGTCAATTTTGATGACGCAAGAGGGAGAACTCGCGTATATTATACATCGGTGGAGGGTTTTGACGTTATATTTACTGGACAAAGTAAATTGACATTCGTGGTAAGTTGAGAAAAAAAAACCAACGGCAGATAAAGTGACAAAAACTTTTTTATTTGGTTGTTTAAGCATTTTAATGGAAGATACTGCACCCATTTACTGATATAGCATTATTACGCCATTTCCGGTAAAGTATGTGTTTATAACCTCTCAAAAGTATTGATATAATAATAATATTGGCATAATAATTATGCCTGCATGAGTAAACAAAAGTTGTTACATTAAATTATGCGATTTGCAGGTAGCTAAATTGACCAGAACCCGCCTCCAGTAAATCGATGTTGACAACAAGTGTAAATGAGTTTTTTTGGTGTTAACATGGTTTTTCGGAATAATGATGACAATACGAATTCAATGATACCCTGGTTGATGAGTTGCTGTGGGGGGTGGGGGGGGGACACGGTAGCCACTCCACCCCATAAACTGTATGGGAAGGGGTGGCTTTTTGTATATTGAACTTGATGAAATACTTTATAAATTAGCGAAATCGTGATCCTAATGGCATAAAAAATATATATATATATATATTTTTTTTGTTTGTGTTCGATGTACTGTTCACAAATCGGTCTCTTTTCTCTCTTGTGTATAGTCTTTTAAGCAACTTCATTCGACGTTCTTCTTTTCAAAATATGCTTGGAATGTGTATTTTTTCAAGAGCGATGTAAACAATTGCATAAGTGGGACTGAATTCACAGCGGAAACAAATCCGTCTGGCGAAATTTATATGTTTAAATCATCTTGGCAGTAAGCCCGAAATTCACCTCTGGCGCCGAGGTCTCCCTGTCAAAGGTTTAGTCAGACATTTGAGCTACCCGGTGAGAAATTGCTTTTTCAAAATGCTTTTGTTAAGTATAAGTCAAAGATGGATCGCACCGACGAGGTGCGGTCCATCTGTGACCTATTCTTGACAAAAAAGTTGTGATCGTGTACCACCGCCGGCGCAACTAGAGATATTACACAAACATCAAATTGTATGCAGAATCCAATTACAGATTCCATCAGA
This sequence comes from Styela plicata, assembly GCA_963675895.2. Taxonomy (NCBI): domain Eukaryota; kingdom Metazoa; phylum Chordata; class Ascidiacea; order Stolidobranchia; family Styelidae; genus Styela; species Styela plicata. Next base: position 4,900,835 of record OZ023151.1, on the reverse strand, counting down.
AAAGATGTTCTTTAGTTAAACGTGGTAGAATATTAGTTGTTAATATACAACTACTTTTAGCTGCCTGATCAAGCTTTGACCCATATTCATCAAAACACGGGGAAGTAAATTTCTGTGACTTGGCAGTCCATGAAAGCAGAGGAAATTGCTGGCTCTTTTTACCATGCATATTACTTTCAGTTAGCGTTGAAATCTATACTTAAATAGAACAATAGCAAACTTGTGTTATTAAGTACCCTAACCGCCACTAATAATAGACAATTATCTCGCCAAAGTTTTCCAAGTTTATCAACAAACACGATCCGGAGCCGAGGATGTTTTGACCCATTCGTTTTATGCATTGTTGTCTATCTGACTACGCTATTTTCAGACTCCGATCACACTTTTATAACAGAAAAATGTGGACGGTTTCGTCGTGTATGTGGCGGTCCATCTATTACTCATGCACGAGTATTTGGCAACTTTAGCTTGGGTTCTTAGTCACCAACATTAGCATGTAGGAATTTGAACAATTTTGTCTAGTTATTCAATTTCTCATAGACAGCAACAGTCTACTGAATAAGTATGGCAAAAATCTGAAGAGAGCCCATCCACTAACGATTTAATTTAACACCGCGGTCAAGTAGATTTGGAAAATCGTTTGACGTGGGTTTTAATGATAGTTGGGCACCGAAAAAGTTCTTTGAGTGCCCTAACAGTTTGTCAAATTTGGGTTTTGGAATCATTCCAAGTTCCGAGAAGTACATCCTCTGGATTGAGTTGAAATAGGCACTTTGCACGTTTTTGACCTTGTCGTTAAAATGAAGTCGCAAGTTCAGACCCAATTAGAAATTTTATTTTGAAAAAACATGAGACGCAGATGGACCACACCTCAGCGCCGTGCTCCATTATTGACTCGTGCTTAGCAAAAGATATTAGGACGGACTTTTTTGTAACTGGGTAGATTCCTGGTAAGTTTGACGAATTGCACTTACCGACCTAATGTTGATGATTTTCATTTTACTATTACTGCGTAGATTGCAAACTTTGCGGATCAACACACGCTGGGGTAGCTACATTCTCCAAAAAATGCGGTAAATTCGTCGGCCTTAGACAGTAATTGTGCTTGCTGATGATGGGATAAATCTTTATGAAATCGACCTTTTTCAGCCCATTACAGAGTATTGATAAAGCCCACCGTCGCTTATGCCTGATCATACGGTGCACTTGGCATACATATTTAACAATAGGGCCGTTTAGAATTTTGAAAATAAACAATTACTGCAATTAAACTGTGAACTTACTGTACTTTAGTTAGAGTGTATAATCAAACTCATTTCTCGAAATGACTAGAAATCTGAAATAAAAAATATTCTTTTATATGGCTCATAATCGATTAACTTTCTGCAAGAAATTTCGCAATGTATTTTTTCTGTATAACTCCATTTAATACGGAAAACTTCTAAAAAATTACATCTAAAAAAGAACAGACATAGATAACGCGTTTTCAAGCAAATTTCTATTTGTTCGTTCTAAAAAAACAACATTTTAGGATTTGTTTTGACTTCTGGTTACATCCTATTGTGATCCGAAAGTCTACTACCTTCTATTTATTTGTTTTTGTAAGCTTAAGTATGATTCACCAAAGATCAGGTTTTATTAGTAACGGAACTTACGCGGTCAAATCGTCATTCTTCAGCATCCCGTGGATCAAATTTCTGAAGCTTATTTGTGATAAAAGAAATAGGAATTCTACTCAATATTTGACGAAAGTTTGGTACTGTTATTAAAAAGCAAATAGAAGTGGGGGCAAGCCATCGCATGTACGTATGGTTGGAGCATGAAAAATGTTGCAAATTTTTAACTAAAGCCTTTTTTAGTCATGTTATCATATCTTGCGCTGCGATGTGAAATATAATCGGCTAAATTTAGCCAAAATTTCAAAACTCGTCTTGTTTTCATCTTGGACGTAATATAGGACGAGATATTGCGGCGCAAGCGCACGAAATTTAGTTTACATATTTACCTTCTGATTTTGGCGTATTAAGGGAGCTCAAGTCCCCTCCTAAATATTTAAATGGATCTTTCCTTTTTGAAACAGATAAAACAAATTTATTATAATTTACCGAAAAGTTGTACGGTATTATACAGCGTATCACTAGAACTAAAAATAGTCCAGTAACAACCTATACGACTGACCTCCGGTCTTTTTATTTCCTTCTGCAAGCAATACCTTCCAATTAAAGGAAAACATAATACTATTACGGGTGTGCTGGTCTTGTTTTGGGGTGATGCGACCCCTCAGAATATCGTGTGTCTCTGATAGCGACCCCTGATCGCTAAATTGCTGACCTGGATATCATGAAAAGTACCCCATTATTTGAAAGCTTTGTCAAACAATCGCACATAAGTATCTGTTAGCGCTTTCGAGTACCTTTCGAACATGACTCATGTGAATAGGCTACTTTAAAAAGTGCGGAGAAAGCGACTGAGAGGCAGTTAAACCAGTTGGAAATATATTGATTTTTCTACTAAATTTCGTCGAACTGTAAAATCGCAACAGGGCAACTCACCAACTCTGTCAAACTGTAATTAAAAAATAAAATAAAGAGTCTGAGTCTGTCTTGACACTCTTCGCTTTCATCTTTTGGTCAGACGGTGTGATAGGCTTTGGTAGTATTAATTTTCTCTCCGACTGAAGACCGGAGTCTGACTTTGGTCAGACGAAACGTCACAAAAATAATATTTATGTAAGAGTGTAGCAAGACTTTGAATCTCTCTAATCGGTCATTATTACTCTTGCTATGCATCAATACATTTAATTCATACGGATCCACGTACGCTAAGGCATAGATGAAAAAGGAGAAGCAGTTCGCCCGAGTCTCCCAGACCGATCGCATAAAAAATGTAGCATTCAAACTAATGCGTATTTCCGATTGTATTTCAGTAAAAGCGTGGTTTACTAAGTAAGATGCAGGTGAGTTTTTACAGCACATGTGATCTATTTTATATACACCAACTTGTAATTTTATTAATTGGATATGAGGTCAACGATTCCAAGTTTTGTACTAAAAAGGACTGCTGACAAGCAAACTCTACTTGGAAACAGGTTTGGGCAATTCCAATCGTTGATTCGAATTCATCCGAAGCACAAATTAATCGAATATATTGTGAATAGCTCATAAAAAATTGATAATTAAGTAGAATTTCCATTTCAACAACGAAATGCAATCGATTTTGGTCAAATTTGGCCAAAATCGATTACATTTTGCTATCGAAAATTGGAATGTATACTCTTTAAGACATGGAGTGTGAATTGGAAATACATTACCTTCAAGTCTGTTTATGCTAATATTAGTAATTCATAACTTTAAATTTTTTAATTTTTATCAAATGGATACAAGTTGTAAGAGTAAAAATGGGATATTTGTTATTTATATGCAATTAGTGGCTCGATCAGATTCGAAAAAAATTATCTGAATAAGATTCGAATTTCCTATGATTTCGGTTTTGCCCAGCCCTACTTGGCAACCTTTTTATCCCATTTTATGATCTCCAAGTGAGTATGACAAATTTCAAGAAAAACTAAAACAAACAAACAAAATGTCAGAAAGAAGTCGGTATTGTTTTGTTCCAAACTCCAGGTGCCGCAGTTTTGTTTATAATTCCAGACAATTTAAAACGTTGTGAAGTCGATTTCAAATGACTTTAAATCAGCACTATTATTCGATTGTAATCTTCCCAAATTCGAGTTTAAAATAGGTGGACCCATTTTTTCAATTTACTTCAAAACTAAATAGTCTATGACTCAAATATTATCAGCAATGACACATGAAAATTTGGTTATTTTTACAATGGATATAATTTTTATCTATCCAATTATAAAATCCTTGAAATGACCGATCAATGATAATGAGCCGCTAAATGGATCATTTTGTTTTAAATATTTTTTTGTTTTATGAACTTGTTCTTCCTGATTCACTTTTCGTGAATAAAGTGAAATATTTTCACCCACTAAAATATTATCAACCACCTTCCAATTAATATGATTTCTGCTTAGGTTATTTCTTGTGTGACGCAAATACATAGAGCAATTTTTGTGGTTTGTTTCGTGATTTTAGATTCAAGTTTCGAACCGATTCGGATAATTTGTCATTAACCATTTCTGTAATTTAGCTTGATTCGACGTGGGTTTTAGGCAAAGATTACATCGGATATAGATTTTATATTCGATTCGAAAATGAATCTATCTAAAAGTAGCAACCATAGTCTTGTAAACCAAATTAAACTTTTTAAAGCATTACAGTCGAAATTAAAAAAAAATACAAAAGGTGGGTTTTCGAATTTTGATTTCGTCTACCAAAAAACTTGAATCTGTGAGTATTAAATCATTCGAAATGATTTTAAATAGTTCAAGAAAGGATATTTTTCAAATTTTTTGAAACGTATTCTCGTCGGATGATAAACTTTGTTAAGGATTAGAGTGGCGACATGCTTCTTACTATAAATTATCACGAACTAATGAAGTGCAGATGTGAAACATAAACTCGTTAGCGGGACATTATAACTACTAATAGAGCTGATTTGGGGCGACATGTTTGGACGTCCCATTCCGGCTGGCGGTCTGCAGTCAGAGACCATGTTTGCTCATTCCAGTCTATGAATTTCCCTCAATCATGCATGGAAGTATAGAAGAGTCGCGCTTTTACGTGTGATCCTTATATATTCCATGTATGATTGGCATTTGATTTCTATTTCAGATGAAAGACTGCACGACAACCGCTTAACCGTAATCCGTATCGTCGATTTGTAAATCTTTGTACGATTGACACTGGTGTCAGAATATATCTCAGCAATTTGAACGTCTTAAGCGATTATAAAGTTCAATAAGAAACCTATAAACAGAAAATTTATAACTTTAAAAAATAGTAAACAATATGCTTCAATTTTACGTCGAAGTTTTGAGGAAAAGTACTGGGCCATAGCAATATCTTAAATCAAATGGAATTGCAGGCGGAAAGTGCATTTTTCAGCAAAGTACAGTTTTGTGAAAGGCTGAGCTGCCTGTTCTATCACTCAGGAGACAAAGATCTTTTTTTTATCGCAATAAAACGTATTTTTAGTAAGTAAGCACATTGGCTGTATTTATTTTTTTGGTTTATGTCATGGTACAATCATTTCTGTCTTATATACTTGGTGATTAAAAGTTTACTTTGAGGAATTCACTTGGGAAAACACAGATCGTTTTTTGTCTTATTTGTTTGATTTACTATTCCGCTTAGTATAAGTCATTTTTTTGCGCAGATACTCCAGATTTTTTATGTAAAAAGGGCTTTTCATCTTCGTTTTCCGAGAAAATGCTTTCCGTTTTTATTGATATTGTTGTTAGTTCAAGTTCTGTTTAGTTACCAAACGTTGAACCTGAAACCTGATGGTCATTGGTCAGCGACCACCTATACTAACTTGATACTTTTTCGAAGGGTCGCAGACAACTAGTCGCCGATGGTAATCTGTATAAAACAGAATATAATTCATTAAAACAGACTTCAGGTAGCAATTGGCTGATTATATTTGCAATCGGGATTTTTTTGTCAAGCATGAGCCACAGATGGATTGTGCCTCATCGGCGCGTTCCATCAGTGACGCATGCTTAACAAATTGACGAACATGTTTCATTTTCTCTGATAACGTTATGACGTCCACGGACGAAAACTAGTTGAACGTACATTAACAACAGATAGACAACAGCGTATCGCATCTATGGCACATGTTTGGGCATACATGAATCGTTGCTGAGGCTTAACCACATTAAGTCAAGTCCGATCCCACCATCATATCTCAAAGGTCTTCAACAACTACGAAGGCGCAAAGAGGTATAAAAAAGAGAGATAAACAGTTTCTCGATGCGAGCAAAGGTGTGCGCTCTCGAAGTTTTTCTTGTTTCTTTTATTACTCTCTCCGTTTTTTCGAATGCCGCATTCAATCGAGTTTTAATTCCCTCGGCTGTGCTCACAGTTGAGTCGGTCGCTATTCAGCAGCCGGGTGGGTCGTGGAGTTTGAGAGCTCAGTCTTCGAATCTTGTAGTCCATTACATTGGGTATGTTGAACTTAATAATACGTATATTGTATGATTTTAATGATAACGTATGGGTTGTTTCCAGATTTTAGATTTGGTTTAAATTTGTTCACAGTTAGCGCGCCTTTATTGAACGATAATATTGTCAAAACGTACGAGGATATGGGAATACCAAAAGCGTGTAAGACTGAGAAGTCTGAATCACCAAAGTTACTTTATAGACAAACAGACAATACTGCGATGGTCGGGACAAGGAGTCGAATTCCAGCGGGAAACGGGCCCGCTACATCCCGCGGGCAGGTCATCTTTCATGCGATCCTTGTGACCACGTGTGCAGCTTCTCTGATCGTTACGGCCCTCATGGCCGATAGACTTTTTAAGCTTGAAGATAAATTTGAAACGACGAGTATAAGACAAAAAGGATTGATATCAAGTTTACAGAGCGAGTTGGACAGAGTTTTTGCGAGAGTTGAAGTTCGTATGCCCAGTGTTGAAGATATTGAAGCGAGAATACAGCAACTTTTGGACCAGGTAACAGTTTCTTGATAATTCGTCGTTTCATACTGCGGTCCGTCGTGAAGTAATTATTATCCTGATTTTTAGTGGTGTTGTCGTCGTACCATAGCTAAGTTAGAGTAACTAATAACTTGCACTATCCCAATCGCAAATGTTTCGCCAAAGCATTTTTTACATGCTTAAGAAAATAAAATTGTAATTTCTGATACTTTGCCAAGTAAATTTGAGATATTTGGCAAACAATTTTGTGCGATAACTCAGATGTATTTGTAAACGAATTTTGTATTCTCTTAATAAAAAAATTGCCACGATTCTGAAGATTTTGAGAATAGTTCATTTCTGTCGTAAAATTGACATTTATGTTTACATGATAATAACTCAAATTTTAGTCAATTTATGCATATCCGCAAATTTTCCAAATCACGATTATTTCACGTATTAATAGTATAGTGACTTATTTCGAGTTTCAAGTCTTTAATTTCGGAAATAATTGTTATCATTTATCGACGATTTTTGGGTATTGTTACCATCTGCACGCAACTTTGCGCCTGATAACAATTCCCACTAGTGAATGGGCATTACTTGCGGATGATATGCAATTACAAAATAATCATCATTTTTTGTATAATTAGTCGTTTTTATTGAAATTAGCTAAGTTTTCTAAGTATCCCTTTCGAAAATAAAATCAAATTTGTGGTAAAATTAGCGCCTATATTTCTGCCGCATAACCATGTTTTATCAAATTTTGGCAACGAAAGCGAATAGCGCTTTAACAATTTAATAAAAGAATTATTTATTCAGTGCATTTCATTTTTGTTTTTGTCGAGTATTTCTCACTGAGAGATCGCGCTTAGAAAAGTTTGGATGTAAAGAAGTGGTGTCGAGGTCATCCACTGGTACGGATTACGCAGTACCATTTTTGGTTTATGTGTATTTTTCTCAAACACAAATTGTACCCCAATCAGTAATTTTATTTTGTCGAGCATAAGCCACAGATAGACCGCGCGCGATCCATCAGTGACTCATACTTATCAAAGCATGTTGGGACAAACTTTTTTGTGATAGTGACGGCTTCGATTCGTCCGTTGATGCAACTGTAATATACGTCGACAAATGCGATAAACTCAGGGCCAGTCAGTATTTTGTAAATCCTGCAGTCTGCAGTGTTGCATCTGACATAATAACAATGAAATCTATCTTCGGCGCCCCGTAGTCGGATGATTGAAATTCAATTTTAACGTTCAACCACTGGTAGGAGTTGTGTGTTGTTGGTTACTTTATGTTTTAACATGCAAAGGAATTCTTTCTTATCGTCTTGCAACGCCGTGTTGACCACGTGAAGTAATCTATAGGTAAAACATCGCGTATGCAAACAATTCAACCCTGTTTTATCAAAAATCTGTACATTATGTGCAAGATAACGTGTTTGCAGTGTCAACGTCCTGGCTTCCCTTTTTACAGTCTGATGAAAAGTACTGTTTCATTACACAGAATTTTCAAACTGATCTTTTTTTATGTTAATTTTTAAGTCCAAAATTATATTTAGTGTTAATTGCTGCAGTTCACGTTCTTTTATTCGGCCTACGCTAGATCTATGGTCTTTATCCCAAAAATCAGTTATTTCAGAATGTGGTCAAATTTCAGCGACGGCGTTTAATCTTGAAACATTTTCCTATTTGTATGTTGAATTTCCATGACCATTTATGCTAAACCCTGAAGAAACACTTAATTAGACCCGGCCGACTGTGTCAGGTCAGATACTCGTCCGACCCAACCAGAAAAAATTTCGGAATGATGTTTCGTTAACATGAGTTTAGTAACTACGCGTGACTATCTAAAATTCCACCTCGTATTTTTAAATGCATTGCATTCAGTACTAATTACAAAAGGTTTTCTAAGATATCCCATTATTATATTATCTGTAAATTTGATCAGTATTTAGCAGATCGTCAATTAATCTACCATTTATTTCTTAATCTAACATCATTTTTATTAAATATCGTTCCATTAGCCATTTCAAATAATGGAGTTAAATAATATTACGTGTGTTACACAAAGTTCAAAATTGCGATTTGAAAAGTATGGTACCAATTTCTTCTCATTCCGCGAAGTCGCTAAAAGGAGTTAATCAAGTCTACCGTATGCAGCAGCGTGTGTTCGCGGCTAGTTGCGAAAAGGACCTCCCGCGTGCGTTATTGTTTACTTTTTGCAATCGCGGTCTCTTGGTTGTTTTTAGTCAAATCCTGCCAAGCTTGGTCGTAGGAAGGATTTTCCTCGGATGACTCTATTTGTCTTATTCCCATGCTTGTCTATTGAACACGTATTGGATTCACAACTTCAAAACATAGTGAGGTCTATTCGACAAATACGTATGCGACCTCTTTGCAATTAACGGAACAGCTGACCTTTTATGCATCTCCATCAGTAATCCAAAGAATTTGAATGCAAGATGCCCGCCATTATTGGGCCGGACGGCCGGCCGTGACGACGCGATCCATAAGTTGCCCATACTGGACAAAACCTTCGTTAAAGGATTCTGATTAGTTCATTCGAACTCGCTTTGATTATAAAATTATGGAATGACCACGACCGATGTAACCAAACATTGGCTTAAGTCGTTCTCATACGTCATTGCGGGTGTCGACGACAATAATATATTATTTTGTTTAGTTTACCTTAATTTGACGCCACCAAGTGTATTTATCCTAAACGCAAACACGCCTGGGCAATGCTCGATATTCCTTTAGAGTGCGAACTCTTATTCGACGCCGAATAGATATTGGCAAAGACAGTATTTCTATTCCTCCCAACGTCGTTTTTTATGTTAAGATTCGAACTTCGAGTAATCGTCTCATTGCATATGAATGGACATAGTCTACGTGGGTTTGGAGTGACATAAAAATCAAAAAATAGCTTATATTTTCGAATGCACATTTTAGGCATTCTGACTCTTGGAATATAGGAAATTATAAGAGTGAATTTTGACCTGTTCCAACTTTCTTTTCAATATCCCTCTTATTTAAATTGCCGTGTCGGAATTCCGCGTATGGATAAATAAGCCTACTATTATGGAAATTGAACGGCTGGATACCCCGATCACGAGGGCGCTACTCCCGTTATCGGCTTTTCAGAAGTATCATTGAGGCTCTGATAAAAGACAATGCGTATCAAATCGGTCCCTATTATTGTGGTCTGTTTTAGTGACCTCACTGGTGCGATAGTTTCAAGTAGCCGTCCGTGATCGACACAATTTTCGACGCTCGAGTTGTGTGGTCTGTAATTTTTTGCTTTGATAAAATGCTTTCCCCCAAGAGCACAGGGTTTATACAGCTCTCGGTATTGTTTATCTCGTTGGTGTTAGGTGCTTGAGAACTCTAGGGGGCTGTTGTTTTATTCGGGCGCGTGAATTGGTCCCTACTTTATCATATTGCTTGCATTGTCCATATAGGCATTTCCTTTTGTCACGTATTGAGCACAAATAATAATATATTGAACAAATCATTTTTGACAAATATACGAACAGTGAAGGTTTTTTGGGTCGTGACTCAATTCATATCATCGCAACGGCTATTGCTGTACAAATTTCGTTCACGCTATGGTTGTCTCTCACAAATGCAGGGTTTGATTTGGTTCGGACATATGTTAGCTACTATTATATTATCTGAAATTTTTATTTTGTTAGCTCATGACCCACAATGTCTAATTTGCGTCTATCCAAAATGACTTTGTTTTCATATTTTTCAAAATAAAGCAGTTTAAACGTTTTTTATTTATTTTTATTTTATTATCATTTTAAGCACGTCAGCTTAACTTATGAATTGTTTACAAATCGCAAGATTTTATCCGATTCATTTTTGAATCAATGAGTCCATGCTATTTTCCCTAATCGGAAGAATTTTGTCGAATCATCTTTTGTTAAGTATGTGTCGCTGGTGGATCGCGTCCATGAGACGCAATCCATCTGTGGCACATGCTTGATAAAATGAAATTTCTGATTTGGTTACCAGATATAAACTTTTTTTTATTAAAATTCACTCTTGAGCAAGACCGGAAGCTATGCCTAAAAGGAACCAACTAACGGCCACTTAATAGCAAAGAACTACTAAAAGATGTAGTACCAGCAACTGCACTCTAAACAGAAACATCCCAGACTGAACTGAACCGCCATGGTAAAGTGTAGTGAGTGGTGTCTGCCCTGGGCTATGATAAAACTATCTACCACTTCTTAAGATGCCTAAAGTATATTATACGAACTAGGTTGCCGACCCTTCATAAATTCAAAGTACACATAAAAGCTTCAAGAATTGAATTGTTTTCGGAATCATTCTTGCGTAACGTTAACAAACAAACGAATCGACTTTAGTTTAACCGCTACCCCTAAAATTGCGATATCATAAAAGTTATGACTATAGACATAATGTGACGAACTTATGAATCGTCATTGTTCAAATTATCCCGAGGATTGTGAGTTCTAATACCCCCCAACGAGTAAGCTTGGGCACTATAAGTATCTTGTTTTCGTGCTTGGCCATTAGAGCATTCCAATGGTCATAAAATGCAGCGAAATCATTAGAGGCTTTTATTTATATATACCTCCAAATCCCTCAAATCAACAAAATAGGAATTTTTAATTTACGCATAATTTGTCCTCGAAGTTGATATATTTACAGACTATTCTATCTCAGTCAACAAATCTACCTTGTCTTCTTTTTATGAGATTTTAAACCCTTATAATATAGTCAACTGCCATATTTATAGCTTTCTTTTACCACCGGGCAAGCACCTACTGGTAAAAAGATAAATTACTACATAATGGCGTGAACAAACAGCTTCTTTGATAGCACATACGGTTTTGATTACTTTGTCATTATCCACAAGGGTTTTATCGTTTGCAAGTAAAATCAGTTTTGTGAAATATCATCAACATTTCAATATTTTTGAATTCTGGTTCAATCTCAAACTATATTGTCAATCGATGAAGAGCGCTTTAATGGCGCGATCAATCATTAATCAGGTCACCATACTTCACAATATTCATTTCATAAATAATGTTGAGAAATCGAAATTTCACTGATTTTTTTTTCTACGATTTGGTTAAATATATAAAATTCAAAATGCTTCCGATATCATTGGTCAACCTCATTAGGGGAACAGAAATATAAAGATTCCAGCTTCCACTTCATATCTATTTAATTGATTATTTTTTCAAATTCGAATTCACTAAAATTGTGCGTTGTCTCAAATTTAGTTATTCCAGGGCATTTTGTCGAGCTTTAGTTTGCTATGGAACGCTATAACAGCCTAAATTAGAATTATTCAACTCAATGAAAAAAAAAATATCAATTCCAATGTTGTAGAACTTATTTCCAAGTTATAACATTGGAATTCAAAGGTGTTAAAATGCGTATTTTTCACCAACCGGATAAAGATAACAAACACATTATAGACGATTAAATAAACGCCGATGGAAGGTTTCCGCAATCCCACAGTCAAAATTTGCCAAACCAATATTTGATTTGAGTCATTATTTGACGCACTCTGTTTAATATACAGACTTGATATCTAGAAGAAGAATTGTCTCTACTCCAGGAATATCTCGGAAAGTTATTGTCATGTATTGTCATCAATAGTTCACTCACATACATACCCGGTCACAAAAATTTGATCGCAACGTATTTTCTTCGAGAATGAGTCACTGATGGATCGCGCCGTCGAGGCGTGGTAAGCCTGTGACTCATACTCTCCAAAAATAAATTTCTGATAGGGTAGTCTTAAGAAATACCTAAAAGCTAATATATTTTTCAAATTTCCGTTTTCCATCTTGTGCACGATAGAATAAAATACTTTTATCGACCGCCCAAATGTCGATGTACTTTATACTCCATTACCCAGCCGATATTTATAAGTTTTTATTGCTTTACTGTAGTACATTAAAGCTTCAGTTTACCCCTGGATTCACCATATCTTGACTAAAATATGCGGCATATATGGTTTGCCTATCAGACCATTGAAGACAAATCATTTTTGCGGTAACTTTTTTTTTTGGTTCGGTATGAAACTGATTACATCAGCCAGTCGACTATGGACCATTGAAAGAACAACGTCAAACGATGTACCCATGCTTTATTTTTTGAAATTGGTTCGTCTACAGATATTGATGTTAGCAAAGGCGGATCCAGTTGATAGACGTGTTAATTGCGTTTGTTTGTGACATAAAATCCAAATTTGGCGTAAAATAGCCGAACTAATCGTGGAATATGATATCGCCAGAGTGCGTCTCGTGTTTGCAATTCGCATAGCACCCGTGAAATCCCTTTCGGAAGGTAAAAGAGGTTAAGCATGAGTCACTGTTGGATCGCGCCGCCAAGGCGCGGTCCATCTGTGGCTCATGCTAAAAATAGAAAATATATGATTAGGTTGTTTTAGAACAGGTTTGTCCAGCCGGCGTTGAATCACGGTGTTTGACGAAAGAAATTGTCGGTACAAAAGTTTTTGATCTTTCACGCCAAGGTACACTAATCCCACCGACAATCGAAGGATTTCAAAACAATATTTTAATTTTGTTTTATTGAGGAAATTAAAGATTGGTGTAATCGAAGGATTCTACAAAATAATCCGAATTTTGTTGATGAATATCCACACCCATTACATGCCTAATTTAAATCATTTACTATTTTACATTTCAGAGAATGATGGAACAAGAAGTGAAGTCACGTGCGAGAAGATCGGTACCAGGCTGCACGTGTCCACCAGGTATGATTTACACTTGTTCATCCTGATTCATACTTAGCCATACTAGGTACATGCTCGGATCTTTGCCTAGTATGAAGGTTTCAGTAAACCCGAAGTTGTGTTTGGACAAATAGAGAAATATGATTATGAATATTAATATGACAATATCGTTAATCTAGAATTATGATGGATTGGCAGGTAGGTCGTGAATTAGAGCTGAAGACAAACGAATTGACTGTCAAGAGTAAACAGGATACCACGACCACTGTGTACAAAATCCAATGATGTGTCACCCAATCTCAGTAGTATATGTACTTATAAAATATGATCTATTCAAAGTGTAGTAAATTATACATAAGATGCGCATTTTCTCGCTACCGTTGTTATGTTAGTCATGTTTTCACTTGCTACCGTTTGAAAAAAGGTCACGTTGCACTATGAGTACGCGATTCTTTGTTCTCCGCATTTCAGAAATTTATTTTGTCCAACATAAGTTACTGATGGATGCAGCTGAATATCACGACATGTTCTTCTAATCTAAATTAGCAATAATACGTTTTGATCGCCCAATTTTTACGTCATCATGTTTATGATGTAATCGATGCCAGGCAGTTTTTTGCTGAATAAACGCCAAAGTAGGGACTAGAAATCATTGTACATTGGTTTGCTTTTAAAAAATTTATTTGTATAAAGCTACACAATCTTTAAGACAATTTAAAAAAAAATTATCTAATAGTGTTTTGTCAGGTATGAGTCACTGATGGCGCGAGGCGCAATCAATCTGTGGCTTGTAACTGACAAGGTAAAGGTTCTTTCTGCCCAGTACTGTAACCCTAAGCTTCAATTATCGGTATTTTACACCAGACCACATTTAGTTTTGTGACTATCCAGCTTCATTTAAACATATATTTGCGAATCATGCCTAACTAACTCCCAGTATATTCCGATTAAGGCTTTGTGTTTCGCGAGATTTTCTTTAATACGTCACTAGATCAAATAAACCCATGTTTGACAGTTCAGCCCCTGGCGCCCTAATGTTACTTTGATATGGTAAACCTGGGCAAGTCAAATATGATTAAGTAATCGACGTTGAATGACAAACATTGCCCTTTCAATACATGGAACGGAAAATGTCATTTTTGCCTAAAATGTTTCGTAATATTTCACTTTTAAAGTATATTTTTCAAACTGCTATTAATGTTGTGCCCAAGCTTGGTCTAGAAATATAATTATATTTTTAAAGGTGTCGTTCTGGTTCAATTATTGTGGTTTGGAATTCTGAAATTCTAAACGAATTTCGTTGAATATTAGGAAGCAACGTAAGGATTTATGATAGCGTAAATTAAATATTGACTTAAAAATCATGATATTTGTGCATGTTTGACCGTATATGCTTTAAAATGTATTCCCCATTTTTTGAAGCCGTGACATATAAAATTTTATTAAGTTTGACTTAGAATAATGCGAGAAACAAATTCTTGAATGCTTGGATCTCTTTTGCTGATTTTAAAGACTTCAAAGATGCATATTAATTAACGAAAAGTGTTTTGTAAGTTTGAGCCCTTGACGGATCACGTCGTCATGACGTGACCCATACTCAACAAAATACATTTTCTTATTGGTTATCAAACGATTATCAAAATTTACGAGTCCGCTATTCGGGCGTATACGGTAGCAACTTAAGTGAGTTACTACCATGTAGTCTAAATAATATAGTCACGTCCCAAGGGTCGGCTCATAAAAGGGGACCAATCTCAGTTAAAAGAGTTCACTTCACAGCACAACAACGGGTGCGGTTTGTAAATCCGTAAACTAACTAACCAAAAGAAATCTGATACTCCTTCGTTATTGTCACAAGATACTATCCAGAGATTTGAAAAAGCGTTTACGCGCGGGAAACCAACTCACCCATTGATTCAATTTTTTTACAACTTGATTGATATGAGCGAATTAAATATTTTGCTCAATTCGCGCAATTGTAGGTCACAATAGCATGGAGTATAAATTTAAAGTAAAATGACAAAACTTCAAATCCTTCGAAGGTACTCACATTTAATTTCTTCTTTTTTGGACTTTTAAAATTGATTTATTTTGTTGCATGGCCATGGTTAAGGATTCTAAAAGGATTTCAATCTCCCGGGTCCTGACACATTTTTTCGAATTAAATATCAAGTAAAATATTACCATTTACATTGAAATATTTCGGGATCTGATTCCATATCGGGAAAATGCTTGGAAAATTTAATAAATGACCATTGCATGTATGGAAAAAGTACAAGTTTATTATAATTTTGAATCTGAAATTATCATCAATAGTTATTGATTGGTATACGTAAAATTCGTTAAATCATGATTCTGTTGCATTGAGGGACATGCAAAATTTCCAAGTCAGAGTAAATCATGATTAAATTTAATAAATACCGTTTGAACATCTTTTGGTACTCAGGGACTGGAACTTCTGGACTTATAGCACTTTAGAAATTTTGTAATCGTAGTATTTTCATAGTTTGTTTATTTAGAATTTTAAAATGCCTCTTAAGAGGCGACAAAAAATGAGGATTATGAAAAATATCGTTTGATCTGATAACATAAACTATAGATCGTGCTATATGATATTTTTCTTGTTGTGTATAAATATGTGAATTAGTTTGTAAATCCTTTTTTCTAAAAATGATTTGTAGTGGTGTAGTGAAAAAATTGTTAAATTTTAATGTTTTATGATTGTATATATATGACTTGTGTTCAACTGGCGATTTATAAAGTGTATTTTAATGTATTACCCTGTAATAAGGACTGGTCTGTTAAACTTGACCGATAGGATTTATCTCCGTCCTTGTCATTATCCTTATTCTAAACAACCGGTGATTGAAAACGATTTTGTCACAAATTTAATCTTTTCAAGAGCCTTTGACCTTTGATGAAATGTCCTTCAAATCCACTTTATCTTTTATCAGAACGTTTAACTCCCATTGTTTTTATTCGGGGAGGTCTTTCTGCCATCTAATTTGGCAACACCTTATTTGATAATTTCTACCCTAATTACCGCGCACCTGCGCCCACGATTCGATACTTTGGTCATTTAGGTCGATTGGTACCGTGCTGAGATATAATAACAACAATCGAATAATTATTTTTGCAGTGGTCTGTTATTTGGAATGATAATCGTTGTTTATATTTATTGACGCTATTATTGCTTTGTTTTGATGAACAAAGAATAACAATTATTGAGCTATTATTAGTTTTGCGATTACTGGACTAACACCTTGATTTCCGTAGTAATTGTGAGAGGAAATGTTCCATAAATTTTACAATTCTTCTGCTGACGCATTGAACTAGTTGGCCAACTGTTTTTATTCAATAGTTTAAAATATACGAAAGATCGGGAGTGTTCCAGTCAGAGAAAGTTTGTCCAAACCACTTTTGTTAAGCATGAGTCACAGATGGACTACGCCGCTTGTGACTTATGCTTGACAAAATAAAACTTCAGTTTGGTCTATTCGAATATTCTGTAACATATTTTAATGTTTTTGAAGATTGATATAACTTTTTGAACTCAATGAGAAAATTTATGATATACTGTTTTATTTCGCATTGACCTGTTTTGCGTATTCAATCTGTCCAACTTGGATTAAACCTGGAATCCGTTCATTTCCGCAGTCGGGTTTCGTTAATATGGGCTGTAGACAAATTGATCCTGACTTAGTTTTATCTCGACAGTGAAACAAATCATAAATATGATTTCTATTTCCTCAAGCATTAGTCACAAATTATCACGCCTCCAAGGCGCCCCCCATCAGTGACTCAGGTTTGATAAAAATGTTTTAAGCCAAGTTTTTCTGACTCTGAAGATAACCATAGAATATATTTTAGAGTTATATACTTTATGAATTCCAGTGAAATGTAGTCTTTGTCAAACATGGACCATAGAACCAATGAGATACATCTTTGCCGTCTAAACAAAGCCAAGCTTTAGAATCAACAACATGTGTGAACTTTCGCCAATTTTTAAGACAATCGAAACTAGTCGATTTCCCACAGTTTTTTTGTTTTATAGATTTATTTGCCAGAACATTGGGATTAAGTTGCCAAATTGTTTATTCATTGCTACATTTTTTAAATCGTCATTTCACAACTCCTTAACTATTATTTAACCCTTTGTACGTAAAATTGCCCTCAGTAACACTCATACATAGCCAGCAGTCACCGTATTGGCATTCCGGGTCAAAGATAGCGAGTTCGAAACCAGTCCATATCCGATAAAGAGGTAACTTAAAATAATAATAATAACAATTAGAACATCATGCTCTCGAATACAACTTTATTTTTTGGATTCTTTGGAAGTAGTCGTGGTCATTATTTGGGCATCTAATAGCTAGCGTCCAGCGGTCAGTAAAACATCAATCTATTGAATTCAATATTACGAATTCATTGATATTAACTGGAATGAATAAATCTATCGCTTATACTCAACCAAAAATTTACCTTGCAGTAAGTAGCTAGCACGACTATCCACTTCTGTTGTACATTTCTAGGAGCGATCCATCAGTGACTCCTACTTGGAGAGGAGCCTTAAGATAAATTTTTGGTAACCGGAAAGTAGCTTGATAAACCCATATTTTTAAATGAAATGCTCTTGGTATACTCGCGCTATAAATAAAGCGACAATGTTTGACAACTTCATTTTCCGGAAATCAATATTTGTTTTAGTTTTTGTTCGTGTAAAGTTTTGAATTCGAAAGATTTCGAGTATGGACATTGAGTAAAAAGTGGATGGTATTGAAATGTTGTCTCCGATGTGTGTTTGGCAATATTTAATAACGATATTTCGTTTTGAAGGAAGTAGGAATCATAACAGCATTCAATCGTCAGAAGTTGTTTTATGATGCACTGGCCATTCAGTGTGCGCGACTGTCTGCATTAGGTCCATATTTACTGAATCATAATAACCCAGTACTAAAACGTGACTGGTAGACTTGTCACTAATTTATCTTTTGTTGGACTAATTATAGAACGCCTTTTCTAATTTCGCACCTGTGTCTAATGTGTGTCTCTGCTAAGGAACCATATTGAATTTGAGGTGGGTTATCTCAAATATGGAACATTGATGGACCGCACCTATGTGGTTCCGGTTTGACACCGGCCCATTCTCTTTAATTCGGAATTGTCCAAAAGTAGCTCTGGTTTTTTAAAAGCGTGGACTACAATGTTAAAACGAACTATATCTATAGACGCAGGTGTAACGGCGCCCATATTATTGTCGGTGGCTTTGTTCGTAGTCAAAATTGCCTTTCCAGTTTTTTTGTTATTGCTAGAAGTCAACCGAACATGATCTCTTTCGTTTCATTCAAAGTCGTCTTTACAATTGGAAGCTTTGAATAGTAAAAGCATGTTTGTGGCCATAGATGACGGATATAATTTTGGTTCACATATTTGGGTTTGTTTGGGTCATATGGCTAGGCTAAATTAAAGATCCCACCCTATGCAGTGATTCAACTTATACTGGCGGCTTACCAGAACCACGTTGGTTTCGACTAGATTTGTCCTTATAGTTTAGTTTATGGTTCTCGAAATTCACTAATTATATAAAATGTTTTAACATTTCGGAAACGAAATTACTGATATTTGACCATATTTTTTCCCGTTTTGCAGCAAAGTCATAATGATATATATCAAATTTTACAGCTTAAAGTTTAGTATATATCATGATTTCACTGCACATTGAATCAATTTAAGAATAATCGAAAAAGTTACGACCGACGCTATCGAACATTAGTTGTGTTCTAATGTGTTTCGATTTCCATTTTCATTTAGATTTGTTTGTTATGTTTCTCAGATCCTGATTCAAAATTTTGTGTCATTTATTTTTGACGCCGTTTCTTCTCGCGCTATAATTTTAGGGTCATGACGAGCATCATAGAAGTCGCAGCTGGTTTTCAGGCTCTGATGTGCATTCAATTCGATACGCTGGCCATATTGTTGGGTTTCTTAGCCAAGTTCCGTTTTGATGGAACGACGTCATTGTCATTTTCTTCCGTCATAATTCGTTGTGAATAATTTATAAATTAGAAAAGTGAAATGAATACACTCAATGTTAAAGAATGACGAAATTAATGAGGTAACTTGAGTAAAATTGCCAAAAAAAAAAATTCGGAATTTTCATGTTATTTCAGAATACACGTTAAGAACGGATGCAAGTATGGCACGAGGCTACATACGAAAGACTCTCCCTATCAATGAGCCATACATGGACTGACACGTTGGCGTCATGATTTCAATCTTTTAAAAGTGAATTTTTCTCTTTCCCTTTGCCAAATTTGACTTTCTCGCTTCCGGGGGATGTAATTAATGTATTTTTGTATAAAACACAACATATGGAAAATTTTCCGATGTAATGTTTTTCACCTAAAGCAAATATATAATACATTTATCTGTGGTTTTGCAATCTGAATCATTCTATCTACACCACCATCATCCCGACATCTATAATGCATGTACCTCAAGAACCGCGCATGCACATGGGCTCCGTGCCCTTGGCCTTACTAAGTCATCTGCTAAGCGTCCTAAATTCACAAGTCACATGCATAAGTAATGAGGTGGTCGTATTACGGAGACTAAAATTTGGGAAAAATGGATATTATAGATGAGGCAAAGAAATTTTATTGGCCGCAATGAATCATGAAAAGTTCCCCGTTATTCGGAAGCTACTTTCTTGTCGCAAAAACACTACATAATTGTGAATAGAGATGTTAAGATAAGTTCAGATGATATGATATTTTTCCTCTGGCTATTTTAATAACACTCAAAATACCGTTCCCAAATTGTCACTAAAAGTGTGAAAATTGGCACGCACGTATATAAAAGCAAAATAGCGCCGTCCCAGCTGTGGTATGAAGTTCAAAACTAAATTATAGTTCGCTTTGTTTCGAAATCAATTTGAATTTCTTCATAAAATGAAGTAATATTAACTTATCATAAATAGAACTATCCCTTATACTGCCATAAAATTTTTTGATTTCAACCACAAGGGCATTAACCTATCTTATTATGGCTGACCTGTTTATTTATTTGGTAAAAATTCCCTAAAGAAAAATATAATTACCACAGGTATCCAAATAGAAATCAAAGGCGCCGAAAAATAAAGATCCCCGGTCAGCTATCATAAGCCATAGATGGTCACTGTTCTGTCAATATTTTGTATCTTGAAAACGTTTCATTAAAATACGAAAATGATTTTATTGGGCGACGTGACGGCCTATAATTTGCCGATTTGTTTTATGTGATGACCCGTCTGACATTGTCAAATTATCGCTATCGAAATATCCATGAACAGATTGAGATATTGAAATAATGATCTTAATTTGTTATTTTTGTCAAGGAAATTTGTATGACCGGAAAATGACTTTGAATCTCGGTATTGTGGATACAAATAGTTCATTTTACGTCATATTTGTTTCTTGTTTTTAGTTTCCACAGATTTCAAAGTTGATTTTTCTATCTGGATGTTCAGAACAACACTCACTTGATGCATGTTTGTCCCAATTACCAAAATGATTTTACTGCAAAATGCGCGATTTTCGTGCAGCTGAAATATCGAAATATAAATCTTCTTTAGTGTGAATTTCCAATACCGTTCAACCTAAACTGCGAGGAGCTAAAGTTTCGTTTTCGACTTTTTAAATCTTCTCCGATAACAGCCAAAATAGACAACCCAGTCAGAAATTTTATTTTTTCAATCCTAGCTTAACAAAGCCAGTCTTTCTGACTGGGAAATAACGTTATATATAACATCAACAAAACTATTTGGCACAAACTATTATTGGCATCGATTTGTTTCTAAAATCGCTTTGCCACCACACTCCCTCTGCGCGATGTGCGGAGTTTAACAAATGTAAACAATGAATACTTTAAATGCCGATTTCATTTACATTTTCTCACACTACCGTTTTAACCTCAGTAAGCCATTTTCCCATTTTGTGGTCAAGTCGTGGGGGAATACGGTGGCGGCTAACGTACTTTGATAGTCGCAAGAGTCAATAAATAGTTGATCGAAGAGAAATACGGTTATTCAATTTATCTACGACGTTTTCCCTTTATTGAATTGGTGTAAACGATGTGCTTGTTGCTCAGATACTTATAAAATACACCGTGTTACAATTTGTTATGAATGATATTTTTTTTCAAGCGTGATTCTCCAATGGTTTGGACTAAATGGATGAACCCCACTACTTTCATAGTATGTGCTAAACACAAACCAACCGAAAAAAACATTGCTGAATTGCATCTTGTTAGATATGTGCATGTTAGAATGTTAGTAAAGATAACAAAATATGGGTTTGAGAGTAAAGAGGTGGATACCAAAATCTTGCAAAGAACTGTTAATAATCCCTATTATCTGAGCAAATTTAATAATCCCTATTCTCTGAGCAATTCCTCGCGAAACAGCTATCACCACGAGATCAGCAAAACGTCATAACCGTCGACAAAATCTTCCATTTAACGACCTATCTGCCAGCATCATCTAATTAGTATGTACAGTCGAACCAGCCGCTGACGTAAGTCGTCACAAATCGTGGTTTTCCGGTCCCAGTCCCCTGATGATGATGATGTTGACCACAGACATCTGGGGCTATGCATCAAGTTGTATTTGAATTCAAACGAAGTTCATCAGTTCTGCTCCTGTGCGAATATTCAAGTAATCAAGAATTTTCTGTTTGAATTAATTCAGATGTTTTTAATTTGGTTTATCACCTTGTAAAATATAAAAAATATCATGTTCTCATTCCACAGAAAGCTTCCGTTAGCTTCTTCAGACAATATTAAAGTTAAGCTTTTGCTTTTTGTTTGTTGTCTATAAATCACACATAGACGTCATCCCATGCTTGAACAAATAATATTTCTACTTGAACAGCACAACTATTGCAACGGAACATGCCTTTATGGCATCGATTGTTCAAGCACGAAAAATCACAATAACTTCATATAAACTAAGAAATCACTTCACAGTTGTCTTCCATGAGACATCTTGACGTCAATCAACAAACGTAAATTCGGAATTACACAATAACTAGGTGTGAAGACTCACGCCCGCATACCGGTCACACGTCTTTGAAAAGCTATTTCGCCCGCCGTCGCGTCACAGTCGCGCCAAGTCGTCAGCCCACTCTATGCATATTCTCTCACAATCAGAATTTTCCAATCATATGCCACAGATGGACTGGTCTCATCGTCGTGATTCATCAGTGACGCATACTCAACAAAAGTTGGTTTTACAGGATTTGTGCGATTGGGTTATGACTGGAAAAGCGGAGAGTGTCGGACTTACAGTATCATATCTCGTCGATTCGAATCGGTAGTTTCATAATGACGCCGATTACTAACTAATTTTCCTATAGCGGAATAATCATCATTTTCTGTGTCCAAACATGCATTCTTTTGATTGGAAAAATATAGCAGGGTAAAATAAAAATGCAACCACATAATTAAGTTCAAAAACCTGATAATAATCGTTTTTCAAATTTCACAAGGGAACTAATCAAATCTCAATAACTAGAATGAAAATCTTCCTTTCGGCACGAGGTAGAAGTCCCTCTCGGGAAAACTAGAACGCGGTACAACAAAGCCAAAACATAAGACCTTGCCATAACGGGATAGGCTTGATACAAGGCGGTACAAATTACTGTCGGTGCCGCGAATCTGCGGATCCTTTTGTGATGAGGTTGCGAAGAGCCGTGCTGGGGTTAAAGGTGGAAAATCATTAAAGATCCGCTTTGTACAAGCGAAGTTAACGATTTAAATTAGCATAAGAAAACGAATCTTTAATGTACTTATCACTGATGGACGTTTGAAATTAAATCCATTAGTTTAGATGGAATGTTGTCTCAATGCCGATATTGTATAATTTGGTTCAAATTTTGAAGCAGCTTTAAAAAATATATATAAAAAGACGGATGTTTTGAATAATTTTAATCCCAGTTAACAAAGCTATCGTCACTCATTTGATTATGAGTGGTACTGCGTAATGTAAGTACTGTGGCATTGTATGTGCATTGTTTCAACATGTTTTGTCAGGTTTGGACCACTGATGGAACGCGTCAATCAGGTGTGGTCCATTCGTAGTTCGTGCAAAATTAAATTTTTTATCGGGATGAACAGACGAAAAAGCCCTGTAAATCAGGTTGAATAAAATTCAAACAAGGTCATTTAAAATAAGCATTCCGGTCTAAATGTAAAATAAAAAGAAAACCAAGAAAAGCAATCAAAACTACAAATGAAGTCTAAGGTCAGCTTAAAATGGATTGGTAATTGACCCGGGTTGAACAGATGTTAGCGATGAACGGGTTGATAAAATCGCATTCCATCATTTCTTCAAAAGACATCGGTCTTTATTCCTGTCCTTTAATCTATAAGTATTTCTACCCTTGCACTGAATTTTTATGCTTCAGTTGTTAATTTGGTCTAATTATAAGTGATATTTTGAAAACCAATAACAACGATATCGATTTGCCCAGGTGGCAGAATCCTCGGTATATCATTGTACTATAGATATGATTTAGTGAATTTCAATATTTTCTTCTAGAAACTTACAAATTATGTTTTGTTTCTATATTGATTATATGTAATCGGATAGATCTATTTTATAGTAAAAATATTACATGGTAAAATTTGTGCAAATACTTGCCAATATATAGTTTATACCTAAGTGCCTTTCTCAAAACATCTGCCATTAATTCGCTCAATATCGTATTATTTCCACGGTTAATTGGATCGAATTTGTTGGTTTGCCGCAGAGTGTAATATCAATCATACTTGTTTTTCATGTTTACGTAGCCTAGTGTAACCGAATCTTTATTGCGGGAAATACAAGCGAGCCACTTTACGCCTGGCAGCTAAATCAAAGTAATTTTACTAATTAACATTGAATGGTGGTACAAATTCAAACCTTTGTCGAGCAGAATAGATTTATTTTAAAAGTCAGGAAATGAATATCGGCAGCCACACTTTGTTTCTCAGTCGACGTAAATAAAAACCAATGTTGGTGTTCCACTACGTCTTGTTTCAAGTACCGGTAATCGTTTTCCTGATCCTAAAGCAACCCCATTAAAAAAAGGAAAGCGATAGCTTGCGGAATTAAACGAAAAAATCTTTGATTTTATTGAGAATGAACGGAATTTCCAAAGTTGGTTATTTCACTTCATACCCCTCCTCGTGATTGTAATATAAGTTATTCTCTAATCGTCATCGGCTTGGATATAGTCCGCCTAATATTCGAAACTCGCTATCCTATTTCTATTTTTTTCATGTAGGCATTTGATTTCTCCCAAGATTCTGAAACATATAAAAATTATAATACAAAAATTAATGTAATATCTTTTCCCCAATTAAATTTTTTACGACGAAAAACTCCCGTTTTCAAGCTCATTTGAACCAAACCAAATATTCTTCTTGTGACTGAAATGGTCACGGAATTTTCTGAAGGTGAATCAAATGACTGCAAAATTAGTGTCTGAGTAACAACAATATTATCTCACTCTTCAACCCAGCTCATCCCACGATTAATATCCTGTATCATTTACTTGTTGAACAAAACGTTGGTTACTCTAAGTTACTTCAACTCCAATTTTGATTTTATGGCTTTTAACCCCGAACCCTTGTATACACTAATGTTATAATATATAATTATATAGTAGATTTGGGTGGGCAGTAGATTTTTGTGATTCAAAAAGTGTGGGAATTTGTGTACATCCAAGTTTCCCACAATATGTACAGAAATGTTGTATTATTGTCTCATACAAAATTTTGTTTTAGCGTATATTAAAGAATTTCATTGTAAAACGTAAATATTCCTTATTTTGTGTGAATGGTATTCAAACGCTGAAACCTACATAACGATACGATATGAGTATAAAGAAATGAAGTATTCTATTTATATAGATATATATGGAAACAACTAAAAATTATTCTCCAAATTTCCGTTAGTCAAATTACTGGGGTATATCTAGCCCCACCGCGGTAACCCAGTTTTTCTCGATCGAAAAAAAAATATATATATATACATAGCAATAACAAATCAGAATTTGCAAACATAATAACCTTGAAATTTAAACTTAACATTTTAAGTTTAAATTTTATCGAGATAATGACGTTTCTTTGTTATTAATCATTTATTTTTCCACCTCAAAGCTGGTACAGATCATCAATGGTCCATCCGTATTGTAGACAATCAAATTGAAATTGAAAATTTCCACTTAGCCTTGGTTCGATAACACTATCTAAAACCCATTCAACAGATACTTCAACCTAATTGCTTTGTGCTAGGTTATTAGATATGATCGATTTTTTGTGCTCAACTAATTTTCTTTGCTGTCAGATTTAATTCTAAACCAAGAATTTTGTATCAAACCTTACTTTATATATAAATATATTACCGCAAGTTAATTTTTATCGATTTTAGTAACACTTATTAGGTAGGAAAGTAGGATATCCGTGGTTAACCTTCGACCCCCTTTTAATGGGAAACATGTTATTTAAATAAGAATCAAAATTTACGACCAGAAATTTTATTTTGTCTAGCGAGACTCACAGATGGACCGCGCCTTGTCGGCGCAATCCAGCGGTGACTCCTGCTCAACAAAACCTTTACGCAAGGAATTTAATGACTGGATTGTGATTGAAATGCTTGTCAGGAAAAACCACAAAAATTATATATATGCAAGTCGAGTGAATACTGAAAGCAAAAAATTTCTTCGAAATTATAAATTTTTCTTTGAAGGAAAAAAACACACAATGAGACCGGAATTATCTAAGTCATAATAAGTTTATTCTTATAGACTACTTCCACAAACTTGCCCGGAACTCAGTAGTCAATTTTACAGATACGAAGATCATTAGATCATGGAATGGAAAAACACATTGGGGATTATCATTACAATATACACACACAAGGATTTCCCTTTAATACCAGATGCAATAACTTTTGGCGTAGGTATGACCTCTGCGTTCTGATTATCCTGTCCCAAGGGTCAGGATTCTTCGTTATTGCAAGCCGATGCTTTGATATAATTTAAAGAAAAATATTGAATTTGCTTCTGGGGAAAGTCTAATTTTGCCAGGCATGTGCCAAGGATGAACTATGCATATATGTTCCATATGTTCCAAAACCCGCCTAAACCATGGCTGATCTCATCATAATATATTGTTGATTGCAATTGCTTCTATGAAAGTGTCTACACTGAAAACCTTTTACCATAATAATACGTCAATATAGCAGGGGGGGGGATGAAAGGATTGAAGAAATTGTTTCTCTTTTTTCATGAATTAGTGACTTGGTTTTTGACGAATGTTAACAAAAAGGCAATGGCGCCTTCATGGCTTGAGTGTCGTGTTGACACAAAAACTCTGATTAATTGTGTTGTAATTTATACCAATAATAAGACCGGAAACCGATATCCGGAACCATCGTGATTGAGTTGAGGTTCATTGTAAGATATATAAATAAAACTTAGAAAATAATTGCACTTGGTCTTTAGATAAGACTTTTTTGAATTTTTACAAAACAATTGGCTTGTACGTTGTCTTTTAACTACTCTGATTTGATTTTGTCAAACGCAAATGGATGTTTTCTCTCGCAGTTGTTAAAAACTCTAATATAGAGATCTGAAAATGTTAAGTTAACCTCCTTTTTCAAGCACGAACTACTGATGGATTGCGTCGCCAGGGAGCAGTCCATCTAGGGTTCATGTTTGGCAAAATTGCTTTCTAGATGCTGTAAGCGTACGTCTCCTTACTAGACTCGGAAAATAGAAACGTGTTTGTAGCAATTTTTGACTACAATTTGGTGTGCACAATATTTCGTAATGCAAATTGAACTAAAAATGTCGAACCATTAAATATTAAGAGTATCAATCTTTATGTTAGCAGCATATAGCTTCGGGTGAATTCATGGTCATTCTTAACAGCAAATAAACTCCACCCTTAGCTGGATATGAAACGTCATAGACTTGGACGGTCGCATACCGTTGAAAGACGTTTCCGTTCCGGATAATTCCGGCAATGATGTCACGAAACTTTCAAAGCAATACGTGGTGTCCATATGCCCAGCTTCACAAAAGAAGCCACACCTGCCACAAAGAACAAGACATTATTAGCTACGCACGCTATATCATGTGCTAACATAATTGTTGGAATTGTTGCTCACATTTGTATGTGGTTTGACAGGTTGCTTTTGAATCGCTTTGTGAAAATTTTGGAAATGCTAATTTATGTTTAAACGTTTACGTTTTGAATGAAAAGTGCAGAGCGAATATCTCCGAACTAGATAAACCGAAATCCGAAATTTTATTTTTGTCAAACACGAGCCACAGATGGACCACGCTTCATTAATATATTTTGACAAAAATTTCGACTTTGGTACTACGTAATTTAAAAATAGATTAGCGTAATTGTCAATAATCTTGACTCATGGTGTGCCAATGACAACAAAAATCTATAAATCTGACGCATTTACGCGATACACATCGATCGTTTTCACAAATTTATTTTTGCGGGTGAATTAAATTGGTTACAGCGAATTAACACGTCCGTTTTTGTGTTTTCATGTCCTTTTTCGCGCGATATTATTGACCAAATTGCATTGTGCATGTTTTTATGTGGTATATATTTTGTTGATAAACGAATTTTGGTAAGTGAGCGTAAATGATCGTTTCATCATCTGATATTATCTGAAACGAGACAGAAAAGATTCAATTTAATGAGACGTGTCCGAATTGATTATTTCCAGTTAGAATTACTAAGGCTAGAATGTTTGTTTGGTCAAAACTAGTATCTACCCTTCTATTCAACTTGTCAAATTACATACGAATGCTCAAACACGCACGCACACACAAGTACGAGTTATAATCTAGGTTTATACTGAATAACTTATTACCGAACTCCTTACATTAACGGACTCAACGCACATGAATCATTACTGGACGGAAATTGTTGGTATATTATTGTATATTGATCCACTTTCGAATGAAAATGTAGAAACCCATTTTCCACATTGCGTTTCTGAATTTTGTTTTCATTTCGAGTAAGAACGATTGATGAATTTGACAATTCTTCATTGGACATTCAATGGTAAAAATAATATACACGCTTGGGGCAACTATGACCATAAAGGACTATATGAAATTTGTACATGGCTATCCTACGTTGTTGGTGTTAGCATGTCGTTGAGATTCAATAATAATAATAGAGATTGAATACCAGATTTTCCAGGCAAGCCATCCACACGCATTAACCATCATTCAGCGGCCTTCATGTTGCATAAAACATGCACATCACATCCATCAATCATACAAAATTAGATTTTGACACCTTAGCGAAACGAGGTGCTGAAATAGGTTATAGGGTAATGCTGCGGTATAACCCGAGACTACGTAAGATTCCAGTAATGGTATTTGAGCAGCCAAGAAGCTTGTGACATCTGAATCCATAACAAGCCAAGCATAAGCTAAAGATAAATTGCGCCTTATTAGGCGCAATTTATCTATATCTTATGTTTGGCAGCTGATAGTTCCAGATTTATAATACGACACTTTGTGGCTTTCATGAATTTTAACCGCGGGTCGTAATATTGTACTGCCCAAAACTTTGACATATACCGTAAACTCATCAAGAGTGAATTTGTGCATTGTATTTTTTTGTGCGCAGTGATTATTATTGAAAAATACTTGCTATTTATACTGATATCACTGCCTTTTAGGAAATAGTAAATTTCACCAATGTACCCGTTCAATACCTGTTGAAGGAGATATGAAAACGCAAACTACTGAAACTTTGTGGCGTTAACATAAAATATTTGGGTTAACTATAGGCGGTTGTCTTTTGACTTGTTATAGCCTAAAGCCTGTGAGACCACCACGACCTTTATGTCGTATAAGTCTTTTTTTCCTTTTTACCACTCCCCACAAATTCTTCCCCTGATTTCAAACGTAAGGGATGCATTTTGCCAACCCAATTTTTTTTTCAATTTCTGTTATGTTATTAGGCTGCTCATAATACATGATTATACTGTATGGATCCTTTCAATTGTACGGATATTGTTTCGGATTTCGAAATTCTTACTAGTCCAAACAGGATATAAAAATTAGCTTTGTTGTCTGACTATTGACTTACCTTAATCAACGGTGATTGATGTCACCAAATTTGATAGGTCTGTTGATTCTTGCATGTTTGATGGATTGATGAATTGATATGAATTCGAATTTGGTATTGCCGATCAGTTGAAGTTTTCCAGTAATTAATCGGAATTTACAATTGTGTCGTATCAAAATATTAAATTCTTGCTTCCCATTTCAATCAAAAATTTCATATTGTTAAGTATAAGCCACAGATAGACCGCGCCTCGACGACGCAATCCATCGGTGGCTCATTCTTAACCAAAGCATGCTTAAGGCTGGGAGACATTTTTCATATTAGGATCAAATTCACATCTAGACGACAGAAAAACTAGGTCGTCAAGTGGGGGCCATTATTCACACAGAAATACCAAATTTATACGCCCCCAATTATCTGAACACTGATCAGATACCGAGTGGATGTTTTAAAAAATGGTGACACTATCACGATATCATGTAATTGACCAAGTTTGTCCGGTTGTTCCTACCGTATGGATGATATATCATGTGTCAGCTGTCAGTCTTCATTAGAGAGTTCATCAAAACAGGGGTACCTATACGTTTACCTTTCACGTAGCATTCCGCAGTAAATTTTATATTGTACTTCCAGTATATCTTTGGCCGACTAGAAGAGCCTTTACTTCACCATTACGTCAAATGTCAATGGAATTTACTTTTTGTGCTCATATATTTGAAAATTTTGTTTTGAATTAATTGTTTATTATTAAAAAAGGACAAAGCGGTCATGGAATTTTGTGAATGGAAATTGGGATTTACTCGTTCATCATAATTAATTACGCGTCAAAATTGTTCTCTTTTGCTAATAACTTTTTCTTGGTGATGATGAAATGTGCCCTTCGACCTGTCTCTAATATTTCAGAGTAATGTGATTGTAACTCGCTCACACATAACATCACATCGAAAATGACAAATTTCTGTTTCCTCTTTTTGCTAGTGAGAGCGAAACCATTAAAATTCCGTATAGTTGCCTAAGACCCTGAAAGCCTTGTCTTCAGTTGTTGTTCCAATATCAATTGAAATCTAATAGTGCTCGTGTACTAACAGGAGTTCCCCATGCCCCTCGTTTCCGCAATGGATTTGTCGTTAACAATATCAAATCCTGTTTCCATTGCCTTCGTAAATGTATTATTGAATTCCGATTTTCTGTACTATTATAAATATAATGATTTTACTTAGTGTACAGTAGGAATATAATGTGTAAAATTGTATGGCTCTGTCGATTTTACTTTATGGAATCAAGTAGTATTGTGTTCATGACAATATGTAATTTTTTTCTCGATCGGCGTTTGAGATCGAATCTTAGAATTAGTAGTTCTAAATTCCCGAACTGTCACTTCCAACTTTTAATGATTGATTGAAACTTTCTTACTCGTTTTTGATCCTACAAGTATAAGCCGTTAGTTTTACAGCATAGTTCTTTAATTTAGCATGTATATTTTTGGCGTGAATTTCAATATTTTTACAAAAGTTAATGGCGTGAATAAAAACACAGGCGTACATTATTACACAGACTTAGCCAAATTTGGCTGGTTTATACATGCAAATATGCCACTCATTCGATAAGCCGTCCCAGATCAGAAAATATAACTCAAAACATGTTCGTTAGGTATGGGCCACTGATGGATCTGTAGCCCATGCTTGACAAAATAGATGGTTTATATTGAATAGCAATAGGTTCACCCACCGGAAGATAACCGCTTTCTTCCTATTTGACCCAAAAATTTGCTTTCCCAAATAATAACAAAAAGTAGGATGAATAATAACAAAGAGATGTGATATTGTTTATTGTTTTTATAAGATGGTCAAACCTACTTCTCAAATCCACTTTACTAGTGTAGAAAAAAAAGGTTTGTTGAAAGGCGTATGCGAATTCCAAGCGGTCTGGTGGTGATTACGACTTAGTTTTTTCATAACTGGTATGTTAATGTTTTTACGAAGTATCATATTTGATTCATAAAACCAACCAGAATGACCAAATAAACATTTCACCAATGCCACATATACATCGTGTCTAAACCGCGATCCTTCAGGGGCCCATTACACACGTGGCAAAAAGAATGCAGATAATCTTCAAGTTTCCAATAAATTGTATAGGTATGTAAATGAAATAAAATGCACCCTGTAACTTACTATTGGTAAATCGTTGACCATGTATAATATACAAAAGTAATTAAATTTGGTATAACTCTGATTTGGTATTTTATATCATTGCCAAACGTGATCCATGGATGGACCGCGTCTTGTCGACGCGATACCGCAGTGTCCCATGCTTGAAATAAAATGAAGTTGTGAATAAATTTGCCGAGTCCTACCTTTAAATAACCCGTGAAGTGTAAACCGCTTACTGACGTCCGGCACAAATGAATTATTCTCGTGAATGCTTTGCAGTGACTGACATGAGCAACACAGTGTACGAACCGTGCAAAACGTGACGATACGATGTTTGTACCTGTCAGCTAAAAGTTCACGACGCCTTCGTTAAATGCTTTCCTGATGACAATTTTACAATTCCATTATAATATATTTGGGTTCCAGAATTAAGTAATAGCAATCTATCGGCCTTAAAACTTTTTTTTAATATATTGGTGACATGAGCGGGACGTCTAAAGAGTGAGATGTTCATGAAAGTAGGGGGAATTTGTGATTGAGCTGTAATAATACTTCATATTGCATTGTTCAAGATTTTTTCACTTTCGCTGTTTCATAGAACGCAATCCCCAAAGTCAATTGGCGCAGTATGAGGAATTTGTTTTGTCAGACATTGAATCACTGATGAACCATCTGTGTCTCATGCTTGACAAAATTTAATTTCTTATGCAGAAAAGCATTGTTTTTCCTACTCCTTACTTAAAAGGTCGTGAGAAAAATCGAAACGAAACAAACAGTTCTGAACAATTCGACCTATATGTTCATCTAATCACGAGCGACAGTTAGGACGCATCTCAAATTCTAATATATAGGTTGCATGACATAATTTTATTGGTACATATCCAACATACAATCTACACATATACAAAATGAATTCACATTCCTTGAGAAGTAATCTAATTATGAACGCCATGATTCGCTTGATTCGCCGTATAAAAAGATGAGTCAAGACCTATATGCCCTCCTGTGAGTTGGATTTGGTTACGAAACTTCTTTACGCTGTTTGAAATTGGAATCGTTTTCTAGTTCCGTTTGTATAGGAATGTGAACGTATCCAAATAAATTTACTATTTGAGTTATTTACTGTTTTTTTTATTTAAAAGAATCACGAAAAACTATTTTGATTGATATTTTTATTTGGTTCTTGCCGATAGTGAGTCACATGTGTGAACGGTTGGAAACGTATCAAAACCGAAATTTGAAATGTAGAACTTACAATTTTCAACTTGGATATCCAGTGGAGTCGATCGGTCAACTATGCTTGATTTCATATTGAAAAAGTCAAATATGAATTTTTAAGTAATTTTCAAATTTATGAACCAATCGATTTTTAGAACCAATTCTAATTTTAGAAAAAAATTCCTATTTGTCATTCTCAACTGATAAATTTGCGCAAATACCAATTGTATCAAACAAATGCGTAGTCGTGAATTTATTAAAACCCACTGTTCATAATAATTATTTTTATCCGAAGCACTCACCAGTACCTCAAAGCATTGTTTATCCAAATCAGAAATTTCATTTTGTTAAGCCTGATCCGCAGATCGACCGCGTCTAATCGACGCGATCCATCAGTGGCACATGCTCGACCAAAAATGTTTTGAATAATTTTTTCTGATTGGGATGTTTTGTGTCGGTCAGGTCCTGCGGACTGAAGCACCTGCTCAAAATGATCAATATCAGCGATTAATTCATTTTTTGTTATATCAACGTCATTTTAACTAGTTCACGGTGTTAATCTCATTACCTATACATGACATAAACGGGCTACCGGCGAAATTTTTCGATGATGAATTTGATTTAAATTTATATCTGTGCAATCAAAATGCTTTTGTTAGTTAGCATTTTATGAAATAGCGACTATCCTTCGTTTTTACCTTTAATTTTGTCTAAACATTTTTTTTAATTTTTTCGTAATTAAGCCATTTTGAACAACGGTAATTCGGTGCATTAAGCTTAACTTAGATTCATTCAATACATGGGACATAATATATCGTGTATGCACTCACGAGCGAATTGCTGAAATATGGTGTTTGTCCAGTCTCTGGACTTAGATTGGAAAATAAATTTATGTTCCACAGAATTGTATTACCACGAAATTTAGAATATATCTGGCCGTTTTCAGAAGTGTGATTTCATGTTGATAATGAAATATTATATATATATATATATATATTATTCATATTTGACCGCCAACGTAAACTACTGTTTGGAGGTCGTGAAATTTCGTAAAACAATCGCTTTACTTTATCTATATTTTTGATGACCCGGACATAAATTATCTCGGTAATCCTAAAGGTTTCGCCTGACAAGTTGTGCATTTACATTGCCTTCATTTCCTTAATATTTTTGTATGCGACTTTATGAACTTGTTTCGTCTTATTCACGTGTTTACCACGTGTCATGTGTCACCGAATCTCATCTCGTATCAACGATTACCTAGTACTATTTGACTTACGTAGAACACTCGTCTAATATACAAATCATTTTTCTATGCCAAATGCAAATTTAAGTTAAATTTTTGTTGCCCTTGGCAAGTCGTTTCTTATTTTTGCATTGAAATGTTATGTAAATTTTAATATCAAAGTAACAAGGTTTCTTCGGACTTAATATACGGTTGATAAGTTTGTGAATGTTCATTTATCGTTTACAGTGCGCATTTGAGTTATCGTAATACTTATATAAATGTAAAAGTTATATGAAATGGTCTGTTAGACTAAATGTCTTTACTTGACGTCAATGGACTTTGTCCAACATTGTTTACGATATATTTCATATATTCTTCCGCTTTGCAATTTGCCACCCACATATTTGCAGAATATCAGCTTTTTCCCAATCGATTTTTTTTTAAATTATCTTTTCTCAAGCGTGAATCATCACGCCGTCGAAGCGCGATCCATCGACCATGCTTAATACAATAAAATTTTCGATTTCGGTAGTCGTTCTTTCCGTAAAATTGACGTTTTATTCTGACATTCGCGGAAATATATTTAAAAAATTAAAATCCTTTTGAAGTCGAATAACAAATTAATCATGCAGGCTTATGAAATCTTGTTATATTGACAAACCGCTATAACTTTGTGTATATCAAAATAAGTTTATTATGTAAACATGGCTTTTCCTGCTTGTTTCTAAAATTAGTAATGCCACTATGAGAAACAAGTTTGATCAACCATGGGCAATAAATAAATCACTCTTGTGTAGCGATTTTATCAGTGGCTTGTGTATGTTATCGATAACGATTTTTACTTAAAATGTCGGAACGTGGTGACAATTTTTGATCGGCGTTGTTTCTTTGATGCCGTTGTTTACATTTTTGTCAATAAGTTCGAAACCCGAATAGTAACTTGTCCGTCATTCCAATACCAACTCGTCTTCATTTATAATTTCCATCGCCTAACACAGCTATTCGCTATAAAAGCGTTTTCATAATATTAAAAATATTCAAATTCGTATTCGAAGGATGCTGGAATTGCCGAATTATTGACATATTGTTATATACAGAAATTGAATTTCATAGCACTATAGTACTACAAAGAATTCTAGCATCTGATTCAAATTCATGTAAATCAAAATATTTCGTATCAAGATCTTCTAGCTGTTCCAGTTAATCAGAACACATGTAGAAATTCATCCCATTAACACAAAAAACATATTCATTATTATCAACGTAGCAAAATAAATGAATGTTTGTGCCCGATTTTTAATTTTGATTTCTTATTTTAAACAGTACAGAAAAAATCCTTGATTTGACATTGGAGAACAAGGTCTAGGTTAAACATGTTTTTTTACTGAAACTGACTTGCCCGATTTTTATTTTGAATAAACTACCAACTGCCTTTTTTAGAATCCAAGTGTGGTAGGATCTCCTCTACTTAAAAGGCTGTCCTTGATTTGACATTGGAGAAGGTCCAAGGTCTAGGTTGAAGGTTACATTTTTGAGATTGGAGAAACTGACGAATCTCTTGTTTTGTGCTTCGTGGTTTCTTTTTAAATGAATTTGAAAAAATTCATTTTTTTATATAATATTTTAAGCCTCGTCACAATTACAGCTAAACCTCTTTGATCTAAATTTTGGCAGAAGATGAAAACACGTTTAATAGCATTATAAAAGGATTATTTTTATGCTTGAAATATAAAAATAGCGCCGTTGTGCATTTTCCGACATGTTGCAATTTTGTTTACGTTGTTTGCTGTCGATGAAAAACCTTTTGTCACGCATGGGCAACTGATAGATCGCACCTCAATGGCGCGATCTAACAGTGACCCATACTTGACAAAACATACTTCGTATTTTTTGGCATTTATAATTAAATTTCGCAAAGTTACCAACTTCTGCCATCAAACATTTTTTAATGAAGTTTGAACCAAATTTTGCCAGTAAGTTTCATGTCTTCATGCTTGGCCCATACTTTGAGAAACGTCTCATTTTTTAATATTTCATATTACGACATATATCGGTTCCGACATAATATGAGCAAATTTCCGACATGTCGCGACATATATTTATCATAAAATTTTGGCAGGTATTTCAAGCCTGGGAGCGTCTTTACGGGTTCATTAGTTTGAAAAGAAAATATACCCATTCAGTGATCAAGTATAGTCAATAAATTGAAGCTAATTCCTAAATCCGTTTGGGTCACTGACCGGCTTAAATCGAAAGCTCAAATGTAATAAGAAAAACAATACAACTATAAGTTCGTTTTTTGGAAACTATTCCAACATAAATTTTAGTTCAAGCAACTTTTTAATATGTTTCCTGATCATAATATTGTTAAACAGCGTAGAACTGCGCATATATCATGGTTTTTCTGCGTAATGTGGAAATTTCGAATGTTCAAAACACACACGCACCAATCCAGAAAAAAAAACTCATACCGCTTCTGAAATCTTATATTGTAATATATTGGCCACTGATGAATCGCGCCCTGGAGCCGCAGTTCATCAATGGCTCATATATGGCAATACATTTTTTTTCGAAAATCAGCTGACAAAATATAGGAAAGTAAAATGAAACTCTTCAATATTCTTTTTTGATGCTTTATGACCAATTTACACCTGCTCTTGTCAATATTTAAATTGTGACCGTGAAGTATAAAACTTCTCAATTGTGATTTAATGTTGGATCATTCATTTACAAATGGAAAAACATCAGTGAATGTATGAAGGGCATCCATTTGCATCGACCTAATTTCAATATTTTCACTTAGTGTGCTTCAATGACTTAATAACAGAAAACTAATTTAATTTAAATTCTAATGAAAATTACTATCCGCCTACGCGATTGCAGTAAGCAGTCAAGTCCACTTCTATGAATTCGGGATTGAATCATGGCAAAGCATTCATATAAACTATTGAAAAATTGATGCATTTCTAATAATATTTCTGTGTAAATTGTATGAACTCGTAATATAAATTAAAATAATTACCTGCCAAACATGGGCCGCAGATTAGTTACGTGTGAAAAGTGCATTCAATCGGTGACCCCAAATGGTTCGCATGGGAACTCATTAATGATTGTTCACTGTAAAATTCTAGTAAGTTTAACAACTTTTATAATAATATCACGCTGTAATTCCCAAGTGAAAGCGTTAGCTTTTCTTTTTCATTCCAATGCTTCCTTCCCTCAACCATTATTTATTTTGCCGAATGACTTTACCTAATACAATTTAACTTCTGTCAACGAACAAGCCTTGTTCCAAATCGACCAGCCGTACACTGCTTGCCGAACTGCCGTACATGACATTGTTAAATACTAACTTCAAAGTGATATGTCAGCTGCTTGTTTTGAGGTTGACAGAAAACATCAAAATGGCGAGTTTCTTTTGTTGTTCTACACATGAATGTATCAAACACGGTTTTAAGGAGGCATATCGGACTTAACGACTGGATCAGTCGCTATTTTCAACTCATTGAAGATGATAATGATAAGGCGGAATATAGCGGAGTGGTTGAGCCCAATCAAAAAAAAGATTTATTTTGTCAAGTATGTCTCTCGGCGACACGAATCGTCAATGACTCATATTCTTAACAAAATTTTTGCGTGCAATTTTCTAACCATGAGAGGCTTTTTAAATACGCCACAACCCGTTGGTGAACTCCTTTGCTCAGCGAGATTTTTGGGTAGGCTCAGTTAAACTGAGTATACATTTCTTCTGTGATCACACATTTGCGCCGCCCATAATATAGACTAACACAAAATTTGTCATTTGAGAATGGGTAATCAAAAAACTTATCAACCTACGCTATGTGAGCTAAAAACTCTATTATCTCCATAATCCCAATTAATTAAGAGGAACAAATTATTTACATTTTCTCGTTTTTCTCACTAGTTCGGTTGACCTCTGACGAAAATGTATCGGTTAATGTGATGTATTAGGCAGGTGGTTACCGGTTAGGTCCTGATGTATGAAACCGCTCAATAACATGGCTATTATTGCTTGTACCTTGACAACCCCTTATAGCTATTTGCAGAAAATAGTCGGAATTCCAGACGTATTTAGAATATCTCCCTTAATTCAGACCCTGCTGCAATTTTCTAGCTATTAATGTTTTCGTTCTGTATTGTTCTTGTACTACATCCCGCAAGTTGCACATTCCTGGTTTTCTAGTTCGCCAAATTATTATGGAATAGTTTATTCAGCCACGATTCTGAAGCATGCTGCCACATGCTGCTTGTAATTTTATTCTGGTGAATTGAATATATTTGTGTTATGCGCTACGCGTAAAAAATGCAAGATCGATCAATGACCATACTTTACGCCGCAAGAAAAATCTTTTACGTATATCTTATTTATTTGTAAAACAGTTATGCTGTATTCCGGCATGGTGATGCAGTTAGGATTTCCATCTAATCAAACATGGAACATAGATGGTCCGCACTTAACGATGTGATGCATTCTTGTTCAGGTTACTTCCAAGTTAGAAAAGTATTTTGTAAAACGTCCCAATAATGAGTTTTATTTTGTCAAGCGAGAGCCACAGATGGATCGCGCCTCAGCGGCTCACACTTGACAAAATGTGTTTCGTAATATTTTTTTCGGACAAGATGTTGAGTGTGGGTAACTGGTGAAAAGCGTCTTCGCAGAGCAGACCGTCCGAGACACAAACTTAATGAACAAAAATTTTGCGTAGGCCTCCGATAGAGAAGGACACCACACAAAACATAATTATCAAAAAACGACATCCCGTGAAGTAACCGCGATGATAGAAATGCCCTCTGTTCTACTATCCGACTTCCTTTGAAACTAGAACTGTCACCCAGGCCCCGCTCGGCTTTTCATTAACAGCTCGTTAATGGCCAAACGCAAAATCTCGTGGGATATGGACTTAAATAATTGAATTTAACTGCATGGGCAGGACCACGATTTTGGAATTGTTTCATAAACAGAGAGAGAGGTGTCAGAAAGTCAACTCAACATTGTCGGTAAGCGGTCAAAACAATATTTGATTCCGCAATAACTTTTGATCCCTGCCCTGTAAAATAATATAGATTGACGAGATTGAGAGATTGACATCACCCGAAGTAAAGCGTTTCTGATGATCGGTTGAAGTTGCTTTCTCTGCTGACAAATTAAGCGTTCTTGAAAATGGCGAGAAATTTACATCGACGCGTATTGTCAATCGTACTTTCTCCATCGCACAGGGCAGATACCATTCACTAAACGTGGTCTCTTTCTGCATTGTATGAAACATTTCCCTTGTCAGGCTTCAGCCAGTCTTTAATCACGGTAATTAGTAGAAATTTTGTGACGTTAATATGTCACGTGATTTTCTTGTCTTTCGTTTGGGTTATCGTCGATTAACCCATAGGTGCTGAACCAAAAGATCCTCCGGTGTTTAAAGAATGCGGGTTTAAATTCCGGAGCTCAACGAGATAAATTTAATTAATCCAAATGAGAGTTCGGGGAAACCTTTATTGGCTGCTCGTCAATTTTCTGCTTGTACCTTACCCATCAAACTTTTCCGTTTTGTCGAGCCTGGGCCACTGATGGATCGCGCATCACTATGCGCGATCTATCATTGCCTAGGCTAGGCAGACGGCTATTGAGCAGGAACTTCACGACTTCTAACAGATGGTTCTTTCATTAGATTAGAGATTAGTTGCATGTCAGCTTCAAGTTCAAATATGCAATGTGCAATTCGTGGATCGTGTGGTAAATCGTACAGTGTGCAAATCTTCAATATTCTCAAACGTATTAAGAATGTTCAAATTTTTGTGAGTGTAAAAAGTTGAATACGTTGGATGGAAATTATAATTCCGTTGTCCACGTCACGATGCTTCAGTGACACATGTACAGCCAAATACACACCTGTGAATTTTTAAAAATCTATGTGTAAGAAACGATGTTCTGAACGTTTACCCTCGATATTTAATAACGCTATTATGTTCATTTTTTGTCCAGAAAAGAATTGTATTAGAACTGCCACTGTATTAACACCATCTGGCTTGAATTAGCAGATTGGGTCATTTATTTTATTAGCTTCCGACGAATGTTCGTTGATTGATTCCGACAAACATGATGTGTTCTGAATTTTCTCTCCACGGTTTTTCATGGACGTTTTCGACTATTTTGACTGAGTTTATTGTCTCATTGCATAGTCCTGAGTCCTGATTAGTATTATTGTTGGCAAGTTTTCAGAAGGGTCTAATTATCATCCATTCTACTATTGGGTATTTTTCCCGACTCCAAATACTGAAGTAAAAACGAAATGAAATAAAATACGTGACGTAACTACTGACGTAATAATTAACCGCTATTCATAGTATTGCCACCCGACTCGACCCAAAACCTTTCTTCTGCCAACCAGCAACCCGACACTTCATTGTTTGTCGACAAAACATGAAATTTCACGCCAGATAACTCAATGGGAGTTTGAAAATCCGAATCCTTCAATTCAAAAGGCAATTGGGGTCCATCTATCAAGAAAGATACTATGTAAAAAGGAAACGATATCCTTGTAAAGTCTTTTGGGCTCTGCCATATTGTCTTCACCCAATAAACTAACGTCTCGCGAATATTCCGTTGATGGGTTGTATTCACCAGTACATGAACATTAAAGTACCGTAGATAAATCGGGGTTGTCACCCTGATTTATCAACGATGCATAGATGCCCATGGATATATTGTTATAACCCCATTTCACTAAAAGATTGAAAACAATTAATGGTAATCGATAGCTAGGTAAACAAACAAAAATATAGCGAAGTTGCGCGACATAAAACAAATCGTCTAAACTGTCCGTTTCGGAATTCAAGCGACTGTGGGTGTCTGGCTAAAAGTGTGATAATTGGTGTTTGGCGTTTCCAAATAATTACCCCCCCCCCCCCCCCCCCCCCCCAATTCCCAACCCAAACATAAACAGTTTAAGTAAAATTATCATTTTTTGTTTGATTTGGGTAAAATTTAGGTCGGTTTCCCGGAATTTTAAAAATGTAACCTGTTTTTTATTGTTCTTCGACTGATAGTTTTTTGCAAGTACTGCATTCGAAATAGATGTTTTTTGCTTAATTTCATCAAATTCTGTTCAAATCTGGATTTTATCTCTCTTTTGTTCTAAAATGAAAGATTTATGATTTTGAATTGTAAATAATTTCGTTAACTGCTAAATATAGATATAGTTCGACATGGTCTTCTTTCAAGTTGTCCGTTAGAAACAAATTGAACTTATATATTATTATAAAGTCTTACTGCACGAATTCGATTCGATTATTCTGAATCGTGACCG
Source organism: Styela plicata (assembly GCA_963675895.2). Taxonomy (NCBI): domain Eukaryota; kingdom Metazoa; phylum Chordata; class Ascidiacea; order Stolidobranchia; family Styelidae; genus Styela; species Styela plicata. The sequence goes on along the minus strand of OZ023151.1, from coordinate 4,859,474 downwards.
TTGGGTTCCCGGTTAATAGCCAATATGGTGGAAACATATTGAATACTCATGTCAATCACGGATGTTTTTCAAACTTTTGACTGATGTACCGTGATTTTTTTGTCAAGCATGGGCCATGAATGGATCGCGTCTTGTCGACGCTATCCATCAGTGACCCTTACTTGACAAAAGATGTGTTCTCTTTTTTCGATTTGAGTTGTTCATGGCAAGTTAAAATTTGATTGGGTGCGGGACCAGGTTCTTGACCAGCAATTACCAACTGCCTCCATATTATCATGTTTTGGGTCTGTCAGGTTGATTGGTGGGTCCAGCTTAAACAAATGTTTTGAGGGAAATAAGACCCCGTTACCTAATGAGCTAAGATAGCCAACAGATTAGCGCCCAGTCTCGTGGAGCTTCCCTGGTCGGACACCGTAAAAACTAATGTTGTGCAATCATATTGTCTGCCTCTCATTCATTGTCTTTTTTTTATACTGAGCTGGCGTCAAGCCGTCAAGCCTTGTATTTTCTCTTTTGCAAATTTTATTGGAATACGAAATAATTTCAGTTGTAATTTAATAACCATGTAGCCAAAGGTCCCAATTTATTTGTCTCGCAGCACGATTTATACATTAAGATACATTTACGTTATGTTATATTTAATCATATACTTGAAAGATTTCATAGGAAATATGTCGTTGTTAATTGTAAGAGTTTTGTCACCCATATTCGATGACTGTGGAAAATAATTCGAAAATAATCCTAAAATTCCAAGGTTATCTTTTACCACTCTCGTGTGCAAGTAAAATTTTAGTTTGAAAACAACATGTTTTTGTGATAAATTTTACGGATTTGCGATAATATCTATAACAAATTTATTGTTATCAAACAGTAGTGGATTTTTAGATAATTCTGATAGACGCCGCCGGGTGACTATAACATTTGTTCAAAATGTTCTTTTTTAATCTCTGACCTTATATTTTTTACATTTCAAGTTTTACTCTCTGGATCGTGAGAATTTCGAATCCCAAACAAACATTTCAAATGTCAAAAAATAAACTGAAATTTTATGTCATTTATCAGTAATTTCAGTAAATAAGGTAGTGTCGTGTAGGATCAAATAAAGTCAAAAAGGGGGAAGGTGATTAATTTTGTCCAAAGGCACCTTGTTGGCGCGATCTTTTTGCACGTTATTCTTGACATACCATAGATGCCGCTGATATGATTTGATCATTTGCCGTTTTTCTTGTTCTAGTTCAATGTCTGGTTTTGGAAGTAATGAAGACCACACATATTATATGTTTGACTTTGATTTTCACGCTTTATTGGGTCGAAAAATTATTCCCCTAATCCTTCGTCTACCTACTTGAATGTTTTGAAATCGTTCAAATAAAACTTGAGTTTGTAGATATATTCATGGGGCTTATTTATTTTTCGATCAATCACATTTAAATATCATGTTATAGAATTTCTCTGAATCGTTGCTCCGATGGCTATCCGAAACCCGACCAAGCATTATTATCATTATTATATTTGAAAAAAGTCGGTTGGTCTTGAATTGGCCTTATGCATTTACAGGCCCGTTACTTACAACCGAGAGATAAGGTAGAAGATGAAGATAGGAAACTATTTATCAAGTTCCTTATGAAATGTGTAAATTTCATTGATTAACGTTGCAATCACTTTGGTAATTTCGCTAAAACAAATGAAATCTATAGACTGCTTTTCCACTTCAGTTGTCGTCGCCAGTAAATTTGGCACCGTGACGTCACACAATTTCATTCTCACGTCTCTTTAGAGCCTGTTTACCCATCTGCTTGTATGGCCCTCGAAAACTAGAATAATCGTTATTTAGCTTGCGGGTTGAAGCTTAATCTAAGCAATGAGTGGATATAAACTCAATACGAAACTTATAATTCTAATGTTGAGTGTTGTCGATGGATCGCGCCGCCAAGGCGCGATTCATCAGTGACTCATACTCAACAGAAACTGAGCGCAACAAGTTACGTTTTCCGAATGAATTGTTGATTTATAATTACACAGGATCACACATGATCTATGGTAAAAAAGCTCACTTCTTGATTGTTTGTAGCAGTTTTCTGGTGATGAACACTCATTGAACGGAAACAAGTTGCTAATACAGCTCTGAAGAGGTCAGGTGCAGAAACCGCCCAAGTGCGAGTAAATCAAAATATCTAGCAAAACAGCAAACACTTAGTGTGCATTCTTGCATTTTAATTCGAACACAAACGTCATAAACTTAACTAACGTCAATTAAAAATTGCAATTCCAATGTGCCAAGTGTGAACCACACATATGACTGCGTCCTGGATGCGTAATTCACTAATGATCCACACTTAGCGAAACTTAATTTGAAAATATATCGGGATGTGAAAATAATCAAACCGTATGTTTTTCGAAAAAAAAATGGTTACCAAATCCAAATGCGTGGATTTTGTCATCAATCTCGAATGCGCTTTTATATATAATGGCAGAATTATGGCCTGTTCTCCATAGACTTTCAGACTATATATTTTAAGTAAAGGACAAAAAAAATTTCTACACCAAATGACGCTTACATACTGCTTGCACTTGCAGCAATACTGAACTGTCGCACCTGTAATGTGTTGTTACAATATGCTTTGTCAACATTGATTTGCTCAAAACTAAACTATGTCCATTGTTGATAATGACGTTGGTACTATAATGCCATACTTAAGAACGATCTTGCATGCAGTGTTTTGGGCCAATTTTGTCAATAGTGGATCGTATTGAATAGCAAGTACTGGACAGAAACTGTCAGGTATTGTATTCTGATTATACGCTTGTTTGTTTTTCGTTTATTCCTAAAATGATGTGATGTGAAGTCGTGATACATGCAAGGTTTTACGTTGTAGAATTTCACATAAATCATGAGATTGCTGCAATAAAGTGGCAAAATATGTCAAATACCAGAAGTTTCATGCATTTAAAGTGTTGAAACATAATTCCACTTCCAGTGATTTCTAATTAACTTAAAAGGACTATTCTAAATTGAATCGAATGATTTTACATATTTCGATTAATTTTAAATATTTAATGGCTCTTATAAATGTCGCTAAAACTACGATTTTGATTAAAATTTTTCCAGAAATGTCAAGTCGTTTTAGTCTGTATAAACGTTTTGATAGAGGCATCACGTCGTTGCCCTAACCAATGTCAACACTAGGGATCGCCTTATAATAACAGGGACTGCCGTAATATATTCTAGAATATATGTGATCATTTATGATTCGATGATAAATCGCGCTGACAAGCTTGGTTTATCATCGAACCGTAATTGATCAATTGTAGATATGTTCGTTGAATATAGTGTTTGGTATTTTATGTGGTTTTCGGGGTTGAATTTGAATTGGTCTCGCGTGCGCTTATGAAAGGATTTTCGCTGGTTCGCAAAATATTTGGGGTGTTGTTTTCCCTTCCGTGAGGTCTGCCCTCTTTTTGATGACGTAATCATAAAGAAAAGTAATAAAAAACAAAAAAATTGTGTATATATCTCTTCATTAACATCGGTCATGTAGGCGCCATGTTTCTAGCGTATTTCATACATTTGAGTCGGAGTGTGAAATTTTTTAAAACCATAAATATCGTCCATCTTTTGTTCGGATTTGCCCATGACTTGGGGTCTACCCACAATACGACATCTGTGTTACCTCAAATGTGTTCACACAAGTGTTTTATTTTGAAAATTTTAAAAATATGTGTATTGTGTACACGTAGTTGTTGATTTTAATGAATATTCAGCAAAGCTGGGACATATGGTGTCTGCCTTCGGGGTTTAACGATATATCTATCTACTCTATATTAGCTAGCACTTATGGTGAGCTTTTATCACGGAATCTTTTATTGTTTCCGCTTGGTCACGTTTCCCCAATATATTACCTGCTCAATCACCACGTATTGTTAAATGTAGTCACATAAATGGTTGGGACAATCTTATTTTTGGAGAATGTAAACAGAAATGTCGTCCTAATGAATCATTTTGTTGTTATTGAAAAGATTGTACAACTAAAAACTATGTTTGCTGATGGTCTTAGTTTTAGATAATATCCGTTCGTCCCCTATTTTTTCCGGCCCCAGTTGACGTTAATCACATCAACTAGCCTGATATGTCTCTTATATATGCATATGTCTGTGATGACACTTATTTGTGTACCCTCTTGTTTTTCTGTTACCTCGTTAGTACGCTTGTTTTCTTAATTCTTAAAGTCTTTTCTTGTCAAGTATGTGCCACAGATGGACCGCGCCTCGTCGTCGCGTTCCATCACTGACCCATATTTAACAACGTTAGAGCAAACGTTTGCTTACCGGGTCTATAACTGCACTACATACATACACACATTCGTTGAGTTATAGGTGTAGCATATTGACACTTTTTTCAAACAAAATTTTTTGTCTTGATAATCGTTGGATTATATATTTATACCTCTTAAAAAACGAAGGCTTTGGGTATCATGCATTGGTAGCTAAGTACAAATTGACAATGTTCAATGTTCGGTATGTTCAACTCCGAAATGCACTCAGGATTCCAGAAACTCAATTTTGAATAGTTTTCAATACCGCCAAGTAAAATTATTGTTAAATTGAGACCAGTGATTTTGTTGCATTTTTGTTGGTTAGATTGGCACACAGTGTTTATATGGAAAAATGAAATATATTAAAAATTAAATTTTATCAAAGTCTTAAAATCTTTCATTTCTATTTCAGGACCCAAAGGAGAAAAAGGTCGGCGGGGACGAAGGGGTATGGTTATCATAACTAGGCTAGCGTGGGGTAGAAAATGTGCATGCGTGGAGTGCATTAGATGACTGCTAAGAAGAAACACACACTACTACTACTACACTACTGTGCATAATTTGCATGACAAATTATGGAAGAACTAGCAAGCAACCAGAGCTCGTCTCTCTTCTAATTCAAACAAAATCGTTTGTGTGGAATGAAGTAGCTTGCAAATTAAACGCTTTTTAAGCGTCGCATATGGTGATTTAGGAAAAATACAATAAAACGGTGTCATTATCATGCACATTGCCGTGGCTGGAAATACAATTTGAGTTGATGAAATTAGAGTATGTCAAGACAAAAACGTGTGGTGAAAATGAAATCCCAAATCTGAAATTTGATTCTCGATTTGAACTCGCTTCCTACTTCATGTGAATATCATGCAGCCATATTGCCGTATTGGCAAACATGCCTTCATGAGCAAACATTTCCTCAAATGTGTTTCACGCCATGCGGTTACCGAATTCAGCATCATAAATCCGTATCCTTTGAGGATGATTCGATGAGGAATTTTGGTCAAAACGCTCACTCCAATGTAATTTTTGCCGTGTTGTTGATTGGCCAAATTTGAAAATTGCGGTATCTCGAGTACAAATAGTAATTTTCAAACTTCACCAATATCAACCTTTGTCGATAATTCATGCACTCAGCACTATAATTTTGAAAATCATGGTGGTAGAATGTAGTGTAGATATTTATGAAACAAAATTCACACTTGTACTATATGGTAACGTGCTTTTTCGTATTTTACAGGTGTTCCGGTAAGTCAACACATCTCACATGCTTCCGGCTTTTCATAGCTTTGTGTCTTGCAAGTTGCTGGGAAAACGGGGCAGGCTTTGAGGAGAAGGGAGATAGATAATTCGAAAAAAAAAATAAAGCCTGCCGTTTTCTCAGCCCATTTTAGTGATATCATTAGACGTGGTCTTTAAACTTTCCTTGTTTTACTTCTTTTGTACATTTCTGTCTGGTTTGAGTTTTTCTCCTGTTACCTAAAACTGTATTCGCTCCGCGTTTTGTGTTGCACACAAGTCGTTGGTGGAGCGTCGTTTATGTGCAAAGAAAACATGACACGGCAAAATGTTCTGAACCTTTTCCAATTGGAAGATTTTTTGTCAAATCATCTTTTGTTAAGTATGTGTCACTGATGGATCGCGTCGATGAGATCGTCGGTCAATCTGTGGCGCATGTTTGACAGAATAAGATTTCTGATTCAACTGCTCAATTGCCAAGTCGTGTTCTCAAGACGTCTATTTTCACTTATCTACCAGTCTAAGGGATTTAAAAGTTATTTTTTAAGAAACACACACAAAAGCTATATATGAACATGCGCACATACACATGCATCCATATTTTCGCATGCCATCGTGCTCATGCGGTGACATCGCTCGCTTGATAGCTACCATATAGCATGCTTATTGGGAAATAATTCCATTATTATGACCCACCGGAACTGACGATTTTTTCAGTTACTGATTACTGGTTTTCGACGTTACCCAGCGTAAAACCTCGAGTCGCAGATATAACGCGCCAACCTGAGCCGGGAACATACAATTGTACCATACCTTTATAACGATTTGCAACAAATTATTCTACCCAATTTTAATATATAACTCATTCTTGGTCGAATATTTTTCTGAAATCAATCCTGCGAAAATTTTGGTTTAAATCGAAAATAACAAAGCGTATCAATGCTGTAGTTCTAATATTTTAGCCGATTCCAATACTCCTTAAAACCGATAATATTGTCAATATAATTGTACATCTCCACACTGGACATTGTTGTTCATCAATACATATCTTCACGCTTTTTGTGGGATTTGTTTTTCATTTAAAACCCAACCACCACAACCTATAGATTAGTCGAGGTTGCGGAATCATAATCAGAGTTTTCGGATTTAGCCGACTCGCTTAAAATCAAAGTCAAATATGTATAAAACGATCATTTCATGTAGAATATAGCTGTCATAAAAGTATCCAATTTGGTCTCATTTTAAAAAACACAATATTCAGTATACTGATCAGAAAATTGAAATGAGAATTTGGAATAATAGTCATAACGGCCTCTCAATAAATATTATTTTAAAATTAAGATTTAAAAAAGTTTCTGTAGTCATTTCGATTACCTGGTCGCTCTAGAAGTCTGACTATCGATCGATCGAAAATCGATCTTAATGTCTCCTATTTTGGTCAGTCTACTGATTACATCAAATTTAGTTGTCAGAGCCCAAATGCTGGTTAGAGATAAAATATTATGCTTCATGTTTGTGTTGTTCGAATGTACATTATTTATAGCTCTATCTTTCTCGTTTCCAACTTTCTCTCTCCTTTTTTGTCCAACCCCAATGCTACATTGCGAATAATGCACCAAAATTGCTACAAATCCGAAACAAGGAAATAAAATTTCTCTAATTCAAAATCGATTTAAATCAATAAATACACTAAAAAACATCAGTTTTTACATGCATAGATTTTGATCAACATGAAAAGCCGGTGTGTCGCACAGTGTCCAAATATGGTTGGCAAAATTGTTTCCAAAAATTAAATTTTAGATATAGAAAAAGTACAAATTTTTCGGTTAAAGTACAAATTTTTCGGTTAATTTTGCATTTGACGCATTGTATAATTACCCTTAACTAACCTATGTTTTTGTTTTGTTTCCATTTTTATTTCCTGCAAATTACAATTGACCGTACTGAATTGCCTGCATCGCTGAACAGGGTCGAAATGGCATAAATGGATTCCCGGTACATATTATTGATATATTTTTACTTTGTCTTTTTTCTTTTTCTAACTCTTATTCTTTCGGTTGAAATTTTCTTTTTGTGCATCCCCTATTAAAAGCTTAATTGCATGTTACTATAAATTCATCCACAATACGATTTTGAAAGATCAAATCGGAATTGTGTGAAACTTATTAGAAATTTTATTTTGTCGAGCATGTGCCACTGATAGACCGCGATTAGGCGGCGCAATCCATCAGTGACTCATGCTTGATAAAGCCAAGTTTGGGCAACAACTAATTTTCCGCTCTCTTCAGAAATAATTCCTTTCAAAAAACAAAATTGAACAACTTTAAAATTTAATGTAAAAATACTGTTCCAATTTAAAAGCATTTTGCAAACTTTACAGACATGCAAAAATATTCAGTAATTTCATAAGCTTAAGAGCGAAAAAATGGAATATTTCTGTCTTCTTTCTCATGCATGGTTTTGTGTTCCTTTTTCATTTTCGAAAATTGTTTTTTCTCTTTAACAATTTGTCATTACTAATTATTTCTTAACATTCGCTTTGGCTGCGCAATAACCATTTGCTACATGCATGACCTCACCGGCATATATCACACATCTATCAAAATATAAAAAAATAGACAAGTTCACTCATTTTACACAGTAAAACATCATTTTAGAAAACTGCTTTATATTTCAAATATTTTTCTGTAGTCCAAGAGTGCTACTAAGAATCAAATATCAAATTGGAAAAGTCCAAGTAGATATAACCAGTGTGGATAATGATTTTGAATGCACTCGTATTAGAGATTCTACTTTTAGATTCGAAATTCGATTACATATATTCGATTCATATTGTTCGTTGATTCGTTTGTGTGATTCGATATGATTTGATGGAGGTTTTGTGCGAAAATAATCGCATCAGATGTTTATTTATTTATTTATTGAAACTGACAATTTTAACATTTTGTCAAGCGTGTGTCAATGATGGATTGCGCCGAGGCTTAGTTAAAGACTTTCTGCTGAGACTCTAATCGGAATTAAGTCAAAACAACGTTTGTTAAATATGCGTCATCTGTGGCACGTACTTCACAAAATAATCTCCTATATTCCGTTTTTTACAAAACTAAGCAGTCTTTGCAAAAGATCTTGAATGATATCAAAAATATTGCACACCAATTTAAAAATCTCAGTAAATCAACTATAAACTCAGTGTAGTATGCGGCTTTACGCTACTGCGTAGTTTTTGCTTTGATATCTACCGTGTGGCTTAATTACATATCGCATGACACATACTTATGTGCTTGAAAAACAGCACACATGTGTTTAATATATATATATAAACATGCTTTCCTCTCAAATTTGTCCGAACTAGCTCAATCCTGTTCCGGTGATTTGGAACTAGTGTTTTTAGACAGGTTTGTCATTCATAGAATAGAAATATTGACATTTGATGGACTCGATTGTTTGAACTCAGGAAAGACGTTGATGATTTTGCACTGTGTGTATGGTAATGAGTGTCTGTTTTAGATTTGCAAGTTATGTTATTACGTAAAATTAGTCTAAAAATGCATTTCTTTGATCTTCAAATCGGCATGGTGCACGGAGTTGAGAGTGAAAAGCAACCTAGATAGTATGGGGTAAGTGTTTGTTCTTAGATATATATATATTTTCTTCAAAAATGTGGTTCACGTTTTAAGGAAATGAATAAATTAAAATAAATCCACAGTAGCATAAATCATATTCACAATCACGTTTTTAATGACTCCAAGTATCTTCGAAAGAGCTTTCTTTTGTAATGAATTTTGACCAAGTTGCATTACGCGAAAATGCATAGACGATTGGTCTAAAATTGGGGCTATAAGCCGTTAGCCTAAATCGGTGCATGTTCTCAAATTTAGCATGGAAACACATTTTCTATATCTCAAAGCAAGGCATGCGACTTTAAAAATTTTAAAGCTGTTTCCAACCCTGATATCGGTATTATCTTGTTGAGTAACCTATCCCCTGAACGAATTTTAACAACTCAAAAAGGGCATGCCACATTCACGCCATTTATACACATACTAAAACCTCACGCTCTGTGAAGCTGGACATTACTTACTCCAATATTTTCTTGTGTATCACGGAATTGAAATAAAATCTTATACCAAATTCCATTTGACATTGTCATTTCTTATGTATTTTCTTTTAAATAAATAATACATAAATGTTAACATGCATTTCACACTTTCCAGTAAAATGCATGTTAAATTGATGTATTTTTCAACATGGCTGCATGTATTCATTTTTAGGATAAATAAAGAAAAAAAATTTAAAATGATGTTGCTTTCATATTTGACGTTTCTAAATACATTTTACAGGGACCAATCGGAATTCCTGGGCGCCCAGGCGAAAAGGTATATTGATCATTTTCTACCCATATTTTCGTGAGACAATACTGCAACGAAAATTATTATATAACTCCGAACACTCAGAGCAAGGCCAGAGATCGTACCTAATGGGAACTAATGGAACTTGACAAAGAACCACCAAAATGCATTATGTAAAGTAGTGCATTTTAAGCGGAGTAATCTCTTATGTAGAACTTCTACGTTATACACTTAACAAAAAATGAAGCAAAATTACTGGTCTTTGACAGTGATTTTACTTGGCGCTATTGAAAAAAATTCAAAATTGACGCAAAGGTACAGTGATAGTATCTCCAAGTAGTTATCTGCACTTGCCTAATTAGAACCACAAAAGGGGGGTTTTAAGAAAAAAATTAAAACATGATTTTGGGAGCATAATCGGCGCCCTTGGTGGAAAATTTTTTCTAAAACAATGATTTTTTTGTATATCACCATAAAACCGCCAAAAACAGCGGCGCAGGCGCGCGGAAAATTTTGATATTTTCGACGATTCAAGCCCCCCTTCTAAGTAAGCGAGTGGCAATCTGCAAATCAGTATTGGGTAGTTCTTTTAGGCACCTTTACGAATCTTGCTTAGAGTTGAAATCAGAAAAAAAATATCAAATAGGCAATGATTTGGTGCTCACCGTAGAATTCTTAAAATTTTTCAGGGTTGTCCAGGAGAGAGGGGACTTGCGGGACCAAAAGTAAGTCATTTGGATTGAAAATCTTGTTGAAATTTTTTATTTTGAATAAAATGTTTGCTAAGACTTGCCTTTTTCTTGGTCACTCAGGGAGATGCTGCAAAACCAATGTTTGCTGGCCCCCGAGGATCACCGGTATGAAAATAAGCATGCAGAAATATCTCATCTCATTGAAATAAAATCATTTCAAATATTAGGCCTAAATTTGAAAAAATGAAATATTAAGAAATGTCAGTTAAAGTTGAAAGACCCAATTAGGGTTCAAGCGTTCAAAATTGATATAAATATTTCTTAATTTACACTGCAAAATGGGATAAATCATATTAAATCCAATCGGACTTCTTAAGTACCTATCCTATATTTTTTGATAGTTATATCCTTTGTGTCACAAAATAATTTCAGTTCTGTGGTGAATAGGGGTATTATAAATTTTTTTCTGTATTTTTGTCGGAATTTTTTTATTTATCTATTTATATTTTTTGTTTTTACAGGGACTGCGCGGACCACCTGGATTCCCGGTTTGGCCGTTTTCTCATCCCCCTCGATCTCATTATATTTTATAAAATAAATTCCACTAAAACTTACTGCTATGTCTAATCCTTTTATACATTTTTTTTTCTCAGAAAAAATTCTTATGTTACTGAGTGGCCGCGTTCGTATGTGTGATGTATGTGTGAATCTGATATATCTGTAGTCCATCAAGTGTTAAAACTCTTTGCTACGAATGACATATCCTGTTTTATCGAAGTATATCTTAGCAAAAACGCGAAAATGCGAGAAAATATCCTAGTTTTCTGCCGAAATACCGTGTACACAAGTATACACAAGCATGGTCTGCTGATGGTTCGCACCTTTGTCAGGCGCGGTCAATCTGCAGATTAAGCTTGTAAGTAATGAGAAACGCTACTTCTCATAAATACACAAACAATCATCTCTCCTGAATGAGAATCTGGTTCGTTAGAATTCAAATCATTAAATTGTTCTGTTTTGTTTTTTCAAAATATAGGGCCCGATTGGAATGAAAGGAGACAGGGTATGTATAAATGTTGGAAACAACATTTTTGCTCTCAAAAATTTTATATTTTACAGTAAAGCATACATATATATTTTACATTTTTTCTAATTTGTTTAAACTTAATTTCTTTAAGGGGGCACCAGGAATAGCAGGTCGTGAAGGCGCAAAGGTTAGTACTATTCTTTCAAGTCATTTATTGCTAAAATGTCGGGTTATTTTTTTAAAATAGCCACTCCTCGGGGTGGACCATACTGACCAAGACACACTAGCGGCCACTATTTGTAGGAGATATAGCAGAAGGAAATATATGATCTTTCCGGTTCCGCTCTGCCTACCTCAGTTATCACATTCTGGCCTGAATGGCGTGCGTGTGTTAACGAGCCGGGCTCGTCAGGACTCGAACCCGAGATCTCCAAACTGGAATACCAACATGATAAATAGCAGGCCATCGTGCCACAATAAAAAACGTAAAATTGAATTGAATAGTTTGTTGTTGGCGTGTGAAGTTATCCAGAACTTAATGTCTTAATCTCGAATAAGAATGATATATTTTCTATTAAATAGTTGTTAAGTACTTTGGTTGAGATTGTTTTCATATGGCAACCTGACTTCGTGACAAATTTTCCGGAATCTTGATAAAAAAATACAGTAAATTTACTGGTCATTTGCAGTAATTCGAAACTACTTTGCTGATGAGATTTATGACCGGGTATGAGCTGTTGATGGACCTCCGCGTTGCGTTCCATCAAAAGTCCATAATTAGTTTAAAGATTGTGTTTTTTATAATTCAATTTCGCAAAGTAAAATTACTGTCAAAGAGCAAAGATTTTACCGCATTTTGCTACAGTGATCACCTTCACTTTGAACGTTTTACATTGTTTGCATTGCAAAATTTTTCGTAATTTTATTTTCAGGGTGAACCTGGAATGACACCAAATGGAGCGGTAAGACTACTTTTTTCCATAGATGATTTATTTTTATTATTCATTGTTTGCGTTTCGTTGGTGATTTGTTGGTTGTGCGGAATGGTTGCTAAATGAAGTGGGATTTTCCTTATTAACGGCAAAATACGATCGATTTTGGTCAAAATTTGTATTTTGCCGTTAAAATATGAAAAGTTGAATTAAAAAACTTTGCCTTCAAGTCTGTTCTTGTAACTAAAAAGTTATAGATTTACATATTGGAACCAATTTGTAATAGCAAAAATACGACATTTGTTATTTATATACATTATATACTTGTGGTTCGACCCAATTCGAAAAATAATACCAATCCGATTCGAATTATGAATAACTCGATTTTACTCGGCTCTAGATTTCATATTTTCAAAATTATACCTTTTTTGCTTTTAAAAAATTACTTGCTTCACTTTCACATAAATTTTGTAGTACACATGTTTTCTATAAGTATGAGTCATTGATGCATTGCGCCGCCATGGTGTGATCGGCAGTGTTATATTAAAATAAAAAAGAAGAAGTAAACTTAGGAAATTGTTTCGGCCATTCTTCTGATTTTCTTTTTATTTCTGTAGCAATTTAGTTAATAAATTATGTAGACGTAGACGAACTAGATTAGGTTCGATTTTTTGATTGCCCTCATTAGCCAACTCACTAGTAAATTTTTGGTCACAAAAATTGCATATAAGATCCCTTGAAATTACCTTTGGGTTTTGAGTTCTTTTTTTTATTAATCTACGTTTTAAAGCCCAAGAGTCGATAGAATGATAAAATACCTAATTTACGTTACGTATTGAAAAATTGTATTGACAGTACATTTTTAACTCTATTCTTTTTAGCGATTTTCTTACTGAGATAGTTATGAAAAGTGACGAAACTGTCATTAAATTAACATTTTCTGCTAAAAATCAAATATATATTTTACAACCATAAAAATAATGACTTCTACTTATAAAACTTTTGTCTCACTAAGTGTTTTCTTGCTTGTTACCATTTCATGTTTCCCGTACCACTTGTCGTTCGTTACGTTGTTGCATGATGTATCTCACTGTCAATCACTTTTGAACTGGAATTTGTGACGTCACAATACCATTTCGCTTTTTGATGACGACAACAGGATTCGGTCCAGAGCACCGAACCCCGCCCAGCAAGCCTGCTGCAACCTACCCAACAAGTTTATCTAGTTTCTTCGAAAGAATACGAAAACCTGCTCTTGTCCCTCAGTGCGGAAGAGGGGTCAGAGGTCAAGTATTTCTAATTTGCCTCTTGACCTTGATGGTTCAATGCACTTTTGCGCATTGAATCGGGTTTGGTTTCTGACTTAAAATATCTTAACAGGCATGCATGCATGTTCTTTAATTGAGTTGAGCAAAAACTGGACTCTATATACTCTACTCTATACTCTGTATTAAAATTTTGGATGGTTTTGTTAATATTAATACGCTGGATGTACAACAATACACAGAGAAATGATGTCTTACATTATTATTTAGCACATTCCATACTAACTTGCATGAATAATTTTGATAGTGAATAAATTCGTACAAAACGTGGTAGTTCATTCCGTTCGTTTTCACCGTAGTTAAATCCGAAGCTTTTCTTTTGCCAAGCAAATGTCATGCCTCATATGGGTGATCCATCTGTGGTACATGCGTGGCAAACCATCGAATACTGAGATTGAATTTTGGTCCGGGAATATATTATAATTCCGGAAAATAGTTTGTAGCACATCTTACCGTTGAACGTAATTCAATTATATTTTTATATAAGGCATGGAAAACATACATGCTTATCTTCAGCCATAGAATCAAACATGTTTTGTCAAGCATGTACCATAGATGGACGCGCCTAGGCGGCGCGATCCATCTGTGGCACAAGCTCAACAAAAACATTTTTGGCTAATATTTTTCCGACTTGGATGATATTATTCTATGTAGATTTTTTTATCTAACCTGGTTAATTAATTGATTAATCGAACGAAACAATTTATATATATGACATCAGGCTTCAGCACGCTGCATGTTATATTTTTCCACATATTCCTTCCGTAATTCTCACTACCAGTTGGTATTTCGTATCCATCATCACAGACCTACTTGTAAAACAGTTATTTATTTTCCATCAGTTTACCCTGATTATTTAAGTCCATATTTTCATTTTTTTTGCAGTTGTTTTGTTATTGTTTGTTTATGGTGTTTGATTGTGGTGTGTTATTAATCGTACATCAAATATAGTGTACCTAGCAAATAATATTTCATGGTAAATACGCCTAAAGGGTTAGTGTCTCTGTCAATGGAAATAATACCATTCATAATTTATGTTTCGTTGTAAATACGCTACTGGTTGAACGCGGCGTTCTAGTTTGTTCCATCAATCGTTCATACAGGACAAAATAAAATTTCCGATGAATCGAATTAAATCAAACATTGATTGTAATTGATTTTATTACATTACAAGAAGTGGTAGATGATTTTACCATTATCCAAGGCAGATACCACTCACTGCACTTTACCACAATGATTCAGTTCTGTTAGGGATGTTTTCGCCTAAAGTGCAGTTGCTGTTACTATATCTTGTAGTAGCTCTTTGAGATTGAGTGAAGATTGGTTGTTTCATTGCTTTAAGCCTTGCTTAGGGTAAATTTTGATAAGAACATTATCAGCGTTTCGATCCATCTGAGCTAACCTCCGCTCGTTAGGCATATTTTGCCTATAATGCAGCAAAATCATGATATTTGTTAGATTTCACAGTGGAATATTCGTCAGCTTCATAATTTTTCTGCAAAATTCTTCAGGCATTGAAGATAACTAGAAAAAATTAAATTTTATTTAAATCTGAAGAAGCCTAGCTTCTCGTTTGAACGCATTTTAATGTAGTCTAATAAAAACAGTATATCGATTATAATTGAATTCATATTAATAAATTATATTGGCAGAAACGATTGCTATTATGTAAATATTATTTGCTAGATTTTAATTTTCAAAGGGTTCTTGTATTGGTTGGTGTTTCAAATACTAAACGTCTTTCTCGACATTCCCAATCCGAAATATCTCGTAAAAGCATCTTTTGTTAAGTATGGGTTACTGATGGGCAGGGTCGATGAGACGCGGTTCATATGTGGCGCAAACTTCTGATTGGGTTAAGTAAAACGAACAAAAAAAAATCTGACGAAGATTTATTTTAGCGTAAAACTGAAAAGGTTAGTATATAGGTTTTTAATATTGTTTTTA
Source organism: Styela plicata (assembly GCA_963675895.2). NCBI lineage: Eukaryota > Metazoa > Chordata > Ascidiacea > Stolidobranchia > Styelidae > Styela > Styela plicata. The sequence continues at coordinate 4,843,653 of OZ023151.1, read as the reverse complement.
TTTTTTGATTAGTCAGGCGTTCCATATTTTGAATATCGGTGTTTGTACTTTGCATGTTTTGCTACTACTAATCTCACCAAGGGAAGGTTATTTTATAAAATTTTCAATTTGTTATTTTAAAACAGATTGGGTTCAGAACCGGCATGAAAGTTGATGCACACGATAAACAGAAGCCGTACAGTTTGGAGGTTACGTTTTTTTTTTATTTCTGTCTTTTCTATTTTATATGCTCCCCAACGAACTGAAAACTTTATTGATAATTAATTTTTTCTCTTTGTTTTAGCCACCTACAGGAACACCCGGACCTAAAGGCCCTCCAGGACCGCCTGGCCCACCAGGACCCCCCGGCCCAGTGGTGAGTCTTACTGTCATTTCTTTCTTTTGTCTAATATCCCTGCGGACGCGATGACCTAGTGGATATCATTTCGGCATCGCATATTGAAGTTCTCACGTTCGAGTCCCGGCGTGTCCGGCTCGTTAATCCGGACCATTTAACCCAGGGTGCAATTACTTGAGTAGGCTAAGCCGAATTGGAAATATCATATCTTGCCCACAACTTTGCCCTAATCCGTCTATAAGTGGCCACTGGTATAATGATAATGGATAAATCCGATATTTGACCATATATAATTGAGATAAAAGTAAAAAATATGTATCGCTTGAGATGTACATAATATGATTTATAAATATAAAAGCTTTATTTGTTGTTTTTTGGCTGTTGAATTATGTATTCCCGGTCAAAAAACATTGACCAAAAATGTTTTGTTAGACGTGGGTCACTGATGAGGCGCGGTCAATAAGTGTCTCATTTTTAACAAAAGAAAGTGATTTCCGATTGAATCTTTATATTTCCAGGTATATGGTACTAATGGTACAGATGGAAGACCAGGAATGCCGGGATTACCAGGATCAAAAGGGCGCGAAGGTGAGCAAAAGGAATATTTGTTTTTATTTGTTGTGTAAGTTGTTCTGTGAGCAGTGGCATATTTACAACTATTAAAAGGGGAAGGACAAATTTTGAAATTTTTCTAAAGTGAGATTATCGGCGCTTTAGGCAATAAAATCTTTAAACATAGTATGAATTATTGCTACGCATTATTCTACAATTTTGCTCGATCGGCAAGGTGATGTCACAGCCTCGTCCCGGCCCTGCCCCGGCCCCGGTAAGCCAACTTGCAGATTTTGGCCTGTTATTTAAAAACATTAAAAAAATTTATTTTGATATGTTTTGGAGGCTTGTAATGCAATAAAAACAAATCATACATTTAAAAATTAATATAAATGACCGAAATTTACTAAAAAAATCAGCCGTAGATGTTCCTAGAGTGCGTTACGTTAAAACCTTTTTGTGTGTATTGTAATCATTTATATTGATTCATTTTCAGGGTGAAGCAGGTTCTCCTGGTTATGAGGGGGCTAAAGGTGAAAGAGGAGACCGCGGATTACCGGTAAGAATATTGGAATTTCCATGTATTTTTTAAGATTGCTTTGCTCATTTATGAAAAATATGTTTAAATTTTAGTCAATTAACGAAAATTCAATTTCCGCTCAACATCATCATCATGCAGCAGCATAAAGATTCGGCATGAAAAAGTGGTAGATGGTTTATCATTGTTCAGTTCTATTTACAACATTTACATTTAACATTTTAGAGTACAGTTAACGGTACCACATATTGTAGTTGCTATTTGGACTTAAGTCGTCGTTAGTTAGTTATTTTCGGCCTATGTCTATAAATATATCTTTTTGTTTTATTTTTACAACTCCAGGATCCGTATGGAAGACCTGTCTGGCGCTACATTTTTATTTTTTCCGAAAAACTTGTACATTTATATTTTTTCTTTTTAAAACTTCAGGGTCCATATGGAAGACCTGTAAGTATTTCTTCCTGTTTTTCTTAAAACTTCTTGGATAAAATGTGAAGCGAAATAATATTATGCATTCAATACCAATTGACATTATTTATGAGATTTGTCAGACTTTGCTTCTAGTGGCAAATCTGACGAGTCTTGTAATATAGCATGCAAAATCGTTCACCGATAGAAAAATTATTTTGTACTAGCTGACCTGGGTCATGGATGGACCCTAGTGCCTCACAAGTGCTATCTATTGGTGGTCCTATTTTAACAAAAACTCGAGGAATCCAAGTTTGTGGTATTAAACAAAAATTCACAGTTTATGAATTTTTCTTGAAAAGGAAAGGCGAGGGCTTCTACCAAGACCCATCGACCACCAAGTTTTACCTACATGGGTCTGTAAAAAACACAAACTTAGGTTTTGAATTTGGAATTTAACATTTGAAAATGAAATTTGGATTTCCCCTATTTTTGCCGTGAATACATTACACATATAGCTGCTAGTCGCTGAAATTAGATGTTTCGCTCCCGCGGCATTCTAGTCATTTGCAATTGCAATACATATTGCTTTAAATGCCGAGTACACTTGGCAATATAGTGATACTAGTGAGATTAGTTTTGTCAGATGTTGGTCCGTTGAGCCGATATCAGTTATACGAAGCATTGCAAGGTAAAATTTGAAATGGATTGAATCATGATTATGCTTATTACCGATTTTTGAAAGGAATATTTGCTTTCATTTTTTGTTTTGAAAATATATTAATTTTGATCAACTTTAAATAGGTTTTTCACCGTACATAGTTCAAGCAATATATGTATTAATATTTATACTATGTGTATTGACATATACGCATGTTCGAAATTTTTCCTATTTTTTCCATCACATAGCGTATTTTTCTTAATATATTAAGCATTTTCTGGAAATTTAAAATTTTCTGAAATATGCTTATTATCATAGGCGTAATCTATTTGCTAAACTATGTAAAGAAGATATAGCTGATGCTCGGCATCGCTGGCTCACATTTGACATTACTAAAATAATATTAATATTATTATATTGTAAACCATTGTTTTGAGGCATTTTAAAAAACTTTTTCAATCAATAACTTTCTTCTCTATTTAATAATATTAACGATAACAATTAATTAATTTAAAAATTATATACGAATCATATATGATTGAACTTAAAGTTCATAACCTCATGTGTGTTAATTTCGAGCGTTTATTCTTATTTAGAAAAGTTGAAAATTGTCCTTAAGTATTTGATTTGTTATCCATAAAATATTCGATTTCTCGTAGACGATATATCACAAATCAAAATCAGCAAAATTAGGCTTTTACAGAAAACAGTCATGAATATGAACGAAATTGGACAATTTTTTGAAAATATGTGTGTAATATATTTGTATTAAAAATGATCATACTCAATTCGGTTCTGAAATCAAAATATTCAATATTCGATCGCCTCTATTATGTAATAAAACATTTTCTTCGACGAAAGCCAAGGATGGACCGCGCTGTCAATCTGTGGCTTATGCCCAGCGAATAGCAATAACGCATTTACGCAGTACTTGAATTGCAACGCTCTCACTATATATATCTATCTATCTATTCCTATCAACCCAACAGACACAGAGCTTATTTACGAGCGGCTCAACTTTTGGTCGAGGCAATCCCTTACTCTACAGTGGTCAGTTATGATGATGACATGAATATTGTTATTGTTATGATTTATGGAATGATTTGTTTGTTTGTTCATTTGTTGTTGTTTTAAGTCTTGAAATTGTAAATTAAAATAAGGTTGGGCAAATTTGATCGTTGAACTTAGGCCGAAAAAAACGTATTTTAAAATAATGCTAATATCAAAATGAGGCGGGATTATTTCTGTAAGAAATCGAAACCTTATCGCTGACAAATTTAAAAATGTATAAGGCGCTGATTTTAATGAAAAAATCTGGGATTGGATTGAATAACCAAATGTTCATCGCAACGAACAATATCCAAAATTCACGATTTGGTGAAGTACAAATTTGTAGACGCATATTGTTGGTCTTTTTATTCGAACCGATTCAAATTGTCCAATCTATTAGGCCCATTGCCTATGTTTATGAAATCTAGCTGGAATATTATGCGAATGACTGTAGTTGTGGTATGGCATATGGCATGTTCGCCTGCTTGTTTTCAAATCGCATTATTGTGAATTCTCCTCCAGAAGTTCTGTTTAATCAACATGGTTCATTTACAGACCTTGACTTGCAAATTAAAATTGAAAATTGTGACAAGGGCCGCTAAACAGCCCAACTAGCATTTTTGTTCATTCTCGGATTTGATTTTTTGTTTTTGAGGGACGATAAAATTTAATACAATCATGAATTCACATGATTATGAAATGAGATTTAGTTTATTCGGTAAATAATATCATTTCTGAGCTGAATCAGTTATATGTAACATATTATGCATAATAGCCTGTCATGCTACCGGCTTTTGCCAAAGCCTGGATGTTTTATCAAGTTTTTGAAATGTATTTGTGCTGTTTGTAATATGTAAATTTGGGTTTCATACATAATCGACATCAAGTTTCACTTAATTTACGATCAATAGGGCTAGTCTGAATCAACATGATTATTCAAAGTAAAATAAGTCCATCGCATTTAATTTTGGCGCAGTAAAAATTGAAAATATTTCCCTTAGCTAATAACATTTACTGTGAATAACGACGGATCGCTAAAACAGTTCGTTACTAAAGACTGCCAACTAGTTGCGACGGACAGTGATAATGAAAGGCTGCTGCATTTTGGATAAATATGTCTAACTGTAGAATCTTTCATCGCCTCTGAATTTATCACTCATAATCATGATACATTTATCATTCATATAAAATATTCCCCATCTTCTCGTTGCATTCGCCTAAAAATGCTGAGTGTTTTCAAATCAGCGGGATTGGCATGTTGTTCAATATGTTAAATTTATGCTATTATTTTTGTTTAAAATATGAATTATTGGTATTCTAAATTGTTTGTGTTATGCGAACTCCGAAATTCAGATGCTGAACTACAGTTGCGTATTTCAACTATGACATTCTTGGCGCAATTCATCAGTGCCTATCTATAGTAACCAACGGGACACGAGATGTCAAAATCCCTCCCAATGCTATTATTTACATATCTTCACGAGAGGATGTAGTTTAACTTTTGTAGCATCTAATCGGCTCTTTAAAATTCATTAGAAAAATGTACTTATTTAGTCAAGAATTGAAAGAAAAATAGTACTAAACGTGTATACCACATTTAATATCAAGTTAATCTTTGTGAATAAATAAAATAAACAGGGTAAAGACGGGTTACCTGGGACGCCTGTAGACGTTTCAACATTTGTTTCCAGACAGGTAAAATCACGCACCTACTAGAAATATCCATTTTCAATTCTTTTCTGCTTCTTCCTATAATCGAATTTCAAGAGCACCTTTTATCTCATTTCTCTTATTTCGGATCCCTTTGCAATTACCTTTATATGCTACAAATGTACACCTGTGGCTCAACAAGTTTTCACTTGCTTCAATATCTCAATCCTTTTCATTTCGCGCTAAAGATTTCTATTTCTAAAATACTACCTTAGTTTAAACATGCGTTTTTTCTTTTTTGGCTGTTACACTTCTCGAACTTATTAATTTTCCCTTACGAACTCATATGTATCTCGAAGAAGCAAACGATTTGACCTGAACAGCAAACACCTTTCAAACTTGAAATTTATCATCTACTTTCATCTATTTCTCACTCACAATAATATTTAATTCAGTTATTTATACATAACTAACTTCTATCATACACGTTTATCTGTAATTAATTTGTGCCCCGTATAGAATAACTTTACATTAACTATCTTAAATAATTTTTATGGAAGATCGTCACATTACGTAGGGTGTAATTGCACTGACAAACAGTTTTATAGAGAATGTGTTTCATTGGCCAAATAATGCCGTACAATATTTCATCAATATAGCTCATACCCGTCAAAGCAAGAAATCATATGGGTATCGCGTGTCCTACATGTGAAATCGAAACAATTGTTTGTTAAGACTATGAAATAGCTTTTGAAACCCTAGCTTGGTCTCACTAATATTGTTATGATTTTGTTCTTAATATGTATATAATACTGGAAACCCAGTATTTTAAATCTCTGAAATGTTTTCTAAACTTTGAACCCAGCATGTTTATTAATGTAGTGTCCGACTATAATTTCATAAAAAAAGCATGAATTATTGTTGTGTTTTACTTCGTTGTTGCAAGGGCTACACAAAGCGAACCCGATTTTTTTAAACTTACAATAGAATCTCGAAAATATTATCTTTTGCGGTTGGATTGATTATTTAAAATGAAGAAAATTACAACTTTAGCTATTCAAAAAATGATTTGTTCTAAAAATCGTGTACTTATTTCGACGTGTTATGATTTTTAAAGCGATAGTCGCTTAGTGTGTTCCTTGAATAAAAAATCGAAAAGTGCGGATTTTAAGCCGATGCTTTTTGAATGACGTCTGAATCAGAAGTTTTGTTTTGTCACGCATGCGCCACAGTTGGATCGCGTCGATGAGACGCGGTCCAACTGTGGCGCATGCGTGACAAAAGATGCGTTGACAAAATTTTTACCGATCGGCCTGTAATTTATGTAAATTGTAATAGTTATAATATATATGTTTATAGAATCGTTGCATAGTACTAACGATAGCATTTTATTTTTATTTTGCCTCTTATTGAACGTGTTGTGTGTATTTCTACTACTCGATCGTACGACTGCTTCTGCACGTATACTGTCAATCTGATTGCTTCTTGATGCATATTTATAAATAGGAAATACAAGAAGCAATTAAGGTATGTGTCGAATGAAAATTTTGATGCCAAATTTTTATGCTTTGCTCAGCAAATTTGGGGTGAAAGATCAAAGTCTAGTAATTGGGTTATGTTGTATATTTTCGAGAATTGATGCATTCCAGTTCGGTTCAGATCGGTTGAATTGTTAGTTCATCGTTATAAATGTTGTCATTATGAGAACTTGAATAACCTTTGTTAAATGTTGGCTACCTCTCTGTTTAAGTCATTCAAGTAGAAGCTGGGCTAAAAGGTTGCAATAGTGTAATCATTTGCTAATATTAGCATTTTCAGCCATATTTTCAATAAAAAATATACCCCTGAACTTCAATTTGGGCTACTTTTTTGCAAATGAAAATTTGCAGACTGATTGTGTCTGGAATATCGGTTCACAAATCACAAAATTAAAATAATAGTTCCAAGCAATGCAACTGTAAATTCGTCGATCCGGAAGTTACTTTTTGAATTCTGGATTTAACATAAAACTAAGTATCTTCACTTTACATTTTTTAATTTATATTTTGACATTCTAACATTTTCAGAATCGCGTTGGACCCGTAGGACCACCTGGTCCGCCAGGCCCACCCGGTATTTCGATGATTGGACAAAAGGTGATAATTTCGTTTAATCTTGTTTTGCTTTGGGGTTGTAAGTCATTCAGCAAAGACTAAGGCCATAGGTCGTGGTTTGAGTTTAAAATGATGAACATAATTAGTTCAAAGTCACTAGCTTCAAGATCTTTTTCGCGCAATTTTTTAAATCAATGTCGCGCCTATAGCTATTTTCAAATCAAAATTAATCATTCTATTGGTTTTGGTCGACCTTGGTCTTAGTATTACGATCAAAATGAGATTAATCCGATGTTTAATTTGATTTTTCGGTCTGTTGCACGTTGTGTTTCATTAGTTTATTGTGTTAATCGATATTCATAATCTTATTAGGTGTTCCTAGTTCTAATTATGTTATTTTATTCAACCAGGGTGAACCAGGCCAAATTGGACTTAAAGGAGACAAGGTGTGAAATATTCTTTTATTTTTGAAAGTGTTTAGCCGCCTCAACTTCTAATATTGGTCGCTTCTCTAGTATGGCTATCCTAATTATTCGATTGGATTATACCAGTGACGCGAAATCAACAGATTGAAAAAGACTATATTCATAGAAAATAGAGTTTCTAAAATGTTTTTGTTTGTTTATTATAATACTCTCGATTCAATTCATAAAAAAATCGATTCGATTGTGAATTCGAAAATATTCGATAGTCGATGAAATGTGTTATTAAAGTATGGATATATCAGGGGATCATACCGTATAAACTGAAATATCTGACCGAATTATAGTCGTTAGTTTCATATATATTGATGCGTTATAGGATGTTGATGTAACACCCCGCCGAGATGCGGTTAATCAACGGCCCACGCTTGGCATAAATATTACAACAGCAAGACAGTTTCAAGTTTTTGGGAATACACAACATTCATAATACAAAAATATACAATGAAAATTCAAACGAAACGTTATGTCACTAACTTTTTGGCACAATGTTACAAGCACACATAATGAGAGAATTATTTCATCGCTTTTATCTTATTTATTGTAATTTTCTATTAAAGGGCGAGGACGGCACGGACGGTCAAGATGGTATTGGAATTAAGGGTGATCAAGGCGCAAAAGTATGTTAATATTCTTTATATTAATAATTAATAATGAAATGTTATCTTAGAAGTACTATGCACATATATAAATCTCCCCCGTATCAATGTATTTTATATTTATTCCACAGGGCGAGAGAGGCGAACATGGAACAAACGGCCTCCCAGGACTTCGAGGCGATAAAGGCGAAAGAGTAAGAGTTTCTAATTTTTAGCTGAATATGCTGATATGGTAAAGTTAGTCTACTGAAGTTTAAATGATCAAGTAAATCCCGGGACTTTTCAGCAATATTTTTTACCAATTATTTACTGTACCCCTTGTCTAGTTCATTGCCGTCAAGCAGCCATCTTCTCTAACATATTACGGTTGCTTAACGGCAAATTACATTATAATCTTACAAAAATACAATATGTCCAATATCTTTAGATATCCAGAAAATAGAAAAATGACAGAATTGAAAGATTGTAAAATTCGTTTGGTTGTTATATAACTTTTCCTCAACTCTTCGAAAAATAGTCCGGTGTAATATATATATATATATATATATATATATTTTTAATTACTAATATTGTATTTTTTCGATTTGCAGGGACAAGATGGTGCTGCTGTAAGTTCGCACATATGTTTTAATTTGCTCTTTGTTTATGGTTAAGCCGTTTTCTCGGCTTTCGTCTTTTTATCCCGCAGGATAAATATGAGATTCCATCCAAAAAAAATGGACGTTTCAATGATACTACGATAAAAATCTAAGATCTATCGTTTCGAAATGCATATTCTCCGTAAATGAAACATTTAATCTATTAGGTTAGGTATGGGCCACTGATAGATAGTGGCGCCAAGAGCGGTCCATCAGTGGCTCATATTAGACAAAATAAAAAAGTGGTCGGACTTACTGATTACTTGGATACTTTCTTACCGAAGTATCAACTCCCCTACCCCCTCTATGACAAAATATTTTCATTGTCATTTCTTCAAAATAAACAGGGCCGTGACGGGGCCAAAGGTGAACAAGGCGAAACAGGACCTTCAGGACCAGTTGGAAATGTTGTAAGTTGAAAAAATACTGTCTTTTTAATGTATATAATCAATTTATACCCAATTTTTGTTACTTATACCAATATTTAAATGTTTGTGTATTTTCAGATAATTTCGCTTTGGAGAAATTATTTTTTTATATTTACTACACCTTCCTATATCTTCACTCTCTTTCTCTTTTCCTTTTTCTATGTTTTCTTAAACAGGGAAGACCCGGTAGACCAGGCGTAAATGGAAAGGTACATTATACTCCATATATCATTCCATCTTCATAATTCTCTTCATTTTTCTTTTTTCTCAAGAATCTCCTTTTTTTTATCTCTCTGTTTCAAGAACTGACAATTTGTATCCTTTTTTCGCATCGCCTGAAATGTCCCAGCAAAAATTTGGAACCTTTTCGAGCATGAATCACTAAAGAATCGCGCCTAGAAGGCGCAATTCATCTGTGGCTCACACTTGACAAAAGATTATATGCATTTTTTAAGTATATGAAGATGTAAAATTTGATCATGTGTACGGTTATATCAAAAGGCATGTTGTATATTTTTGGCATAAATCATTTCAAGTTTCATATGTTCAATTTATATATTTTTTCCTGCACTCCATCATCTTCGACGTAATATATTTCGACTTGTTGCGGCTCGATTCCGTAATTATATTAAAGTTGTACTTTTCCTATTTCTGATAAGATTATAATAATTTCAAGTCGTTTTAAATTTTAAACCATATTTGTCATTTTTTTTATTATTTAATTTTATTCCAATCGTACAACAGAATTGCTCTTGTTCATCGGATTTTCGTGGATCGAGAACGAACATATTCGTAGGTTTTTTTGCCGTTGTCATGCATGACTGCATTTTGTATGTGTTCATATGTGCTACACATACGTAAATAGAAATAAAAACTGAATTTGGATACCAATTCAGAATTATTTGAAAGGAAAAAATTGTCTTATTGCTACGCTTAATAAAAGGGTGTTTAACATTAGAAGGAATAATATTTTAACCTTTTTTTAACTTTACTACAAGGCTTACTTTTATAATATTATGTGCATGAATCCCAAGGTGCATCATTGTGACCGGACTTATGACGGAAAATGTTTGGAACTTTCGCCTGTAGAAGCATTTCACCTGCCAAAAAATTTGACAGCGATAATTTTGTTTAATTGTGTTAATTGTGGAATCGCCGTATCGTTTTGTTTTCTGCGGCATGATATCTTGTTGATTTTAACCAAAAACTTGTACATGTTTTTCAAAGTTTCGGCATAAAATTTCAAAATCGTATTAGTAATCGTTTTACGTCTTTCGAGTTTATACCTCCAACATATGGGTTTTTGCAATCCAACTGTTGATTCAACATAATCCGTGATCACCTGTAGGAACGGGCTTTAGAATAGTGCCAACGTGTTTCCTGCGTGTCGTAAGAGGCGGCTAAAAGGAAACAAAGAAGGGGGAAAATGGGTTTATCATCCACTACATATCCACTTTACCATAGCAGTTCAGATTAGTTAGGAATGTTTCCCTCTTGGGGTGCAGTTGCTGGTACTGTATTTTGTAGTATATCTTTGCTATTAAGTGGCTGTTAGTTGGTTCCATTTCGGCACTGGTTGCTTAGAGTTAATTTCAATAAAACAAATCCCATCGATTGCTAAATTTCTCAGATAAAATCTGATACAATACATCTTTTTCACTTTTTACCCATCTTTAACAAATAAAATCACCCATCTCCAACAAACAAAAAATTGAATGAAAAAATTTGAGTATACACGACAGATGAGTCCTACCACATCCTTGTCAGAAAAGTTTCGTCCAAACATACATTGCCAAGTTTGAGTCACAGATGAATCGCCCCGACGAGGTGTGGTCCATCTGTGTCTCATTCTCGGCAAAATAAAATTTCTGTTTGGGGAGAGTAGAATATCTTTTAGTCATGCGCGATAGAGCAATCCCCTATTATATAATGTCAGCTGGATTACCAGTTGTTATGAATAACTAACATTGCTGGTGTAGATTTGAACGTCTGGAATTCCTGACGGTTAGCAACTAACTGGTGATACCATATAATACATTTACCCTTTATTTGATATGCCTATTTGTGTTTTGTGTGCAGTTACAACTTTGGAAATTTCGCATTTAGATTTTAAATTAGGGACGTGACTGGCATATTCCATTATTTCGGATAATCTTGTAAGCTATCCTCGTCAGATTTTTTTCTAAGAATACAAGTCATTTATGGATCGCGCCGCCTAGGCGAGGTCCACCCATGGCTTTTGTTTGCCAAAACAATTTTTTTATCTGGTATCGGTATATTAGCTAGCAATATTTTAGCAAAATCTAAAATTTGAATATCACCAAATTCGAAAAAATATCGAGATAAAATTTTCTTAAACCTTGAATTTCAAATTCACATTACTGTGCCAAATTTTATCTGTATTCATGAGGTTGTTTTTTAAAACGTTTTGTGACCAATTAATGCTTGTAGCATAGAGCACGATGCTTTTCACTCGCAAGTCAGCTCTGAATTGCGTGGTTGTGTCATGCCTGTATATTTATTATGTCAGGAATAAGATTCGAAATATCAGATCTTTTTCTCAATTTTTCAGATACCTGGACCACCTGGCCCACGCGGCACACCCGGTTTAATGGTATGTATACTGTTTTTCTACAATCGACCTGTTTTTTATGTATAAACCTCTCATTTCCAGATTCCTTTTTGCAAATAGCTTTTTGGGCAACCTAGCAGGTCCGTGATAGGACCCCATTACTCTCTGGGTTGAGAGACGGGCATGGCAGATTCATAACGTGGACTTATCGAAAGTCGAAACCGTGATCTTGAACTTGTGATGTGATGCTTATGTATTGCACTCCCGGCAGTTTCACAACAACCCCATTTGCGCAATTTTGAGTCAACCGAGGAAGATCTTTAAGTAAAAGCTCGGTTTTTGCTTGGCGGACGCCTAATCAAAAATTCGAGAGCATAAATGTTTGTAATTTCAATCCGAAATATATTTCATTCCTAATTTTATACAGGGGCCACCCGGACGGGAGGGGGCAGGAAAACCGGGACCAACTGGTCCTCGTGGTGAAAAGGGAGACATGGGATCGATGGGACTACCGGTAAGTTTACTTTTCTCATTTTATCTGCTTTCTATTAGCTTTTTATCAGTGGTTGTAGTGATTTGAAATATAGTCTTAGTCAAGTGAAGTAGTGAAAATAGCAATATTATTTTCTTTTACCAGAAAAAAAATAGATTTTGCTATTTATTTTCAACTTGATAATACGTTTTGTGATTATCAAGTTTTTTACTTTGGCTTTGAATCGTTTTCTCCAATTTTGCCACATTGGAAGTTTAGACAACAATTTAGTATAGATGAAGTGGAGTAGTAATAGAACTGCAAAATGTAAATTATTGGGGGAGTAGTTTCCTGTTTTCTCCTGTTTCATTGTTTTCAATATGGAAATGTCCGCATAAATTATTCTCTTTTATTTGCAATGACAAATGACTATCTGTTTCAAAAGAGGTAATAAAATGTTGTTCATTATGTTGTTAAGCATGAGCCACAGATGAACCGCGCCTGGACGGCGCGATCCATCAGTGGTCCATGCTTAATACAATATACTTCGCTATTTTCATATTGCGAATAAATCAAATTCGATTCGAAGTGTCTAGACTTATCGCTACCCCAAGTCTTTGTATTCCGTGCTACTACTACTACTACTACTACTTGGAAAGAAAAAGCTGTTCTTAAAATTTTGCAAATAACTCTTGACTTTATTAATGCTTCTGGCTCTTCATCTTGCTATTATCAACCTCTTGTTCGTTAGGAAAATATGTGTGAAATTAAATCTGTTTTCATTTTATACCAAAATTTGAAATTGAGTCAATATGTCAAAAATTGACGTTTCTGTAACTTCATTTTTCATTTTAAGCCAAATATTTTAATTATGTTAACAAATTGACACAAAAAATGGAATTGCTCAAATAGTTTCAATTTCAATTTATTGCTGCTAAAATCGCGGGCTATTGAATTGTTTATTTGTAAAACATGTCTCGCTTATAGTCGCAAATAAAAATTAAAAAGCAAATTTCACACTATTTTCTATGATTCCGCCTATTCCTGTCATTTCATTCATTCAATAATTCATTCATTTTCATTATTTCGTCCATTCCTGAATCAAAATTAGGGCCCGAGCGGTTTAGACGGTTTTGCAGGAGAACCCGGCCTTCATGGCTTGCCGGGCGAAAAGGTAGAAAAAAACGGAATTTTGGGGTTTTCGAGTGCAAATTAAACAAAATAATGTGTTTTGGTTGATTGAAGACATTTACACCTTTCGGGATGATTTTTTTTTGATTATAGAGTGGATTTTATGCACTGGGAATTACACTGTAACAAAAGTACGGTAAATTTACTGGTCATTTGCAGTAATTGCATATTTAGTTAAAAAACGCCATGTTGTCGAGATTTATGCCAATTATGGGTTGTTGATGGACCGCTCCTGCGCGGTGCATTCCATCAACACCCCATATTTGACCAAAAAAGTCAATTTTGCTTTTTTAATACCGTCAAGTAAAACTACTGTCAAAGACCAGTGATTTTGTTGCATTTTTGTTAGTGTAGGGTAGCCATTTTCGATTACTTTTTCTTTCAAATCTAGTACTAGATTTCACCATTACAATTGAAATGTTTCTGAATCCAATCGGAATCAAAACCAGAAAAAAAATGATTTTCCTTTTTGAAAAAATGGTTAAAATAAAAGCAAAAATAAAAACGAATCCGAGTGAACTTAAGGAATTGAGCGAATTAATTAAAATTGATTCGAATCTGGAATCTGAAAATGGCAAGCCTAACATGAATAATTCTTCACCGACTAAAATATGAGATTGCTGCTAATCTAGAGGTGTTTCCTGTGTTGGTGTTCAATTCAAAATAATTTTTTAGATTTTTTAAAAAAAAAAATAAGCTGATTTACTGGAAAATTGACAAAGAAATTTTGTCGAACATAAACCACTATTTGAAAAGACTGAAAAACTAATTTTTGGAATTTTTCATATATATATTTTTTTTTTTGGAAATAAAACCGATTCCATTTAACGTTGAGATGTTTTGCTGGAGGGAGGTGCTGCAAAAGCTGCTTTTTCAAAATCTCACGTTTTATTCTTGTGACACACAATTGGGCCATACTGAACAAAACATTTGTCTTATAGATAGGTTTGCATGATTTATAGAGTAGTGATGACTAAAACATATTTTGCTCGGTGTGCAGTGTGTGAAAGGTGTGTTTAGCTCCATAGAGATGTACCGATGCTATTAATTCAGCTACATCATCATGATAATTTTGGATTCATTCTAGAAGCAATTTAAATTTTCATTGTTTCATTGTTACGCTTTAAGCGCAAAACTAATTCAATTTCGAATCGCCAATTTATAGTCTGCCCTATTGTAACCACCTTTAATACAATCTGGTATAGTTTTTTAATTGGAGATAAATACATTTCTAACAATTATTTATTTTTCAAATATAAACCAATGGAAGCCAATCTGTGGCTTCTCCTTCAACAAATGAGGCCTTATTAGGTCAAATTTTATTTCATCAAGCATGGGCCGCAGATGGACTGCGTCTAATCGCCGATTCTGATTGAGCATCCCTATCAGAAAAAAATTGTAAAAGCATCTTTTGTAAATATACTTATAAAAGATGCTTTTACAATTTTTTTCTGATAAGGATGCTCAATCAGACAAACTTCAATCGATAAATATTTGGCAAGTGCCGTTGTGCGGTTCATCTGTGATCCATTCTTGATCAAACAAAATTTTTTCTAATAAAACCCCCCTATGTTGAGTTATTCTTTCAAACGTCATGCATGGCTATTGAAATTTACTTTAGCTCATCGCAGCTTGTAGTTTGTATTCTAAGGGTTTTTGTGACTTGTGTTTTAACATTGCTTCATTACTTCTTGCTTATCAGGGAGACAAAGGAGAACAAGGACCTATGGTAAGTTCAACTTCCTAATTTGCCTTAGTAGTTTCTGTTACCAATGTTTCAAATTTTATAGTGTAGCGATCCACAACTCGGTAATGTGGTAACCGGTAGAGTTACTTGAGACGATCAATGCTGGTTTTGGAATATTTACTAATTTTGAATACAAATCCTATATTAAAAGCAATTTCCATCTTTCATTACAACAAAACCGCCAGCAAAGAAGGGTTCGCTTCTGTCACTGCTGATCTCTGGCGTGATGGCCCGGTGGTGTTGGCGCCGTAGGTTGAAGCTCTCTGGTTCGAGTCCCGGCGAGTCAGGCCCGTTAATCCATGCCCACCACTCATAATAACTTGGGTAGCTAAGGTGAACAGGAAAAGATCATATCTTTCCAGCAATTCTAACCCCTTCCGTCTATAAGTGGCAACTAGTACGGGGGCCTTGGGAGGGATGATACACCCCTAATCCCAAGAAGTGGCTATAAAAAAATGGTTATGGTTCTTATGGTTTTGATGTTATCTTTCAGCCAAGCACCGGGGATTATTATTGTGTTTCTACTTAGAAGTTTTACTGTTTCGATTTTAGTATACCTGAGATTTTACTCGGTATTTTTATCACGTTTTTTCACTTTCATTTTAAAATCATGCTGCCGCTGTGATTACTTATGGTTTGTAAGTGTAAGAGGAAATTTAAAGAAAAAAAGTTTACAGATCTTTTAATGTCATTACGTGCACCATAACCGCAATTTATGATAATGAAAGACCTCATCCCCATCAGAAATTTTATTTTGTCAAACACGAGCCACAGATGCACCGCGTCTCATCGACGCGATCCATCAGTGACTCACTTTTTGACAAAGTTTTCCGATCTAGTCATAATAGTCATAATTGAATGTAAATTAAACTTGAGAATTTCACTTTCAGGGACTTAGTGGAGCACCCGGACCTCAAGGTATAAAAGGTAGCAGAGGATTGCCTGGTCTACAAGGACCTCATGTAAGTTAACATTTAAAATGGATAAAATGGATAAGTAAGTTAACATTTAAAATGGATTTCTATCAAAGGGGACTAGAGCTTAAAAAGTTTCAACTACGACTTCGAACATATTGAAAATAGTAAGATCACATATTTGTTCGTATATTGAGGGTATTCACTGGCAAAGAGCGGTAAATAAACCCATGGAAGGAATTCAAATTTGCGACTCGTTAAAAACTCAAATTGTTTAGATCCAATGTTGCATTGTCCTTGTGTGCTAATTTGTATCGGGCTCATTCTGGACAAAATCAGTTGCCATTGAGACGCTTTTGGAAATATTGAGTCGATAAAACTCTAACCAACAAAGTCGATGAGATAACCACTATAAGCTATCGCACATATTACTACTACTAATGATGAGTATTATTATAATACCGTGGGTGTATTTCTTCTCGGACCTAGCTTTATATTGTTATTTCTTATTCTTTCAGGGTCCAAAAGGTCCACGGGTATGTTGTTAATGTTATTTTTATTCTGTATTTGAAATATGACCCGTTACTAGCTCTCGATTCAACAAAAATGAGCACGTCGTTACTAATAATAGTGGATGACGCAATAGTAGACTCTGACGTCATCACAAATGACATCATCAGTTCTGGACAGATCGAGTGAAGGTTCTACTAAATTACCCGATTCAACTATTTGAAGTATTCGTGAATATCCAACTCTAGGAATTTTAAATAAATACTTATAATACAGGGTCCAAAAGGATCAAGGGTACGTTTATAGAGAACGCTTCAAATCAATAAATAATTTCACAAGCTTAATTCTTTGCTAATTTGCCGTTTCAATCTTCAGGCTAATTTGTTCATTATTGCGCTTTAACTTGTGTGAAAAGCATCATTTTCATGTTTTGCTAGGTCGCGTTACTGGTCAACTAGACTGGCTCCGGCCCTGTTAACGTTCGAGCTATAATTTTTTGTAATCGAAATTGTTTCTCTCTGTAATTATAGTTCATTTTTTTTTCCACGGAAGATAATTAGCTGATATTATTTGCAGCTTTTTACTTTTATCCATTCGCAATTGTATTTTCCATATGATTCTTTGAGTGTTAAAGGTTCAAAACCTGAATTTATTGGAACGTAGAATTCGTCCCCACAGTAATTTTTTCTCCTGTTATTATTTGGTACCAATTGTATCACAATACTCATCAATATCAAGATATCACACATATAAACTTTCAATTACACTAAAAATCACAGCATTGCATATAATGTGAATAGATTTGGCGTTGTTTTTATGCCTGTAAGCCTGATGTAACGTAGAATATTGACTGTTAACATAAGCGATTTTACGTTTCATGTTAACTGTCATTTGCATGTTTGGTTAAATTCAGTGTTCCCCTGCATATTATTCTTATTTTTGTTGCAATGTTCTCATTGCATTTGCGATTCTGTGTACATTGCATATAATTCAGTGTTCCCTTTTGCATTTTTTCATTCATATCACCAGGGTAAGCGAGGATCCAGGGGTAAACGTGGTCATAAGGGTAGTAAAGGAGAAGACGGAGCTCCAGGCTTAGATGCACCATGCCCATTGGTAGGTTAACAAAAGAATTACGAATTCCTCAAACTTACCAGGATCGTATCCAAAAATGAACAGGAAAACGTACTACATTGTTGAATTTATATTTTTTCGTAAATGGACCTCAAAGTTGCATAATAAAATAGTAAATTAATTATCCACGGAAAGGAATATTCTTTTATAAATTTCAATCAAATATGTTACTCCTAAAGATAATTTTTTTATCTAGTTATATTATTTATTAACAGAAATGGTATATATTTGTCAGAGACATTACTGTTTTACTTCAATTTATAGAGTAGAATTCAGGCCCTTGGGATACATGTATCGCAATGGCGTGGGCATGTTTGTTGTTTGTCAGCTTAATTGTGTGTATATTTTTGTATGAATGTACCGAATGCTTTGTGGCTTTCAATGCTTCTTGTCTCACACAAATACATGATTACACACCATATTATAATCCCATTCCGGATTTTTTTTCTTTTATTGAGAATAGGGCTGTTCCTTATTCGAATAGCCTGGTAATCCAAAATTATGAAAAAATTCTTAAATTGATTCAATTTGCAGTGAAATCATGACTTCGTTGCAAAACCTGGTTAAATATCAGCAATTTTGCTTATCTGAAATGTTGAAATGTTTTTGAATGAATTCACTAAATATCGTTGAAACTTAAGTATAAAGATAGCCGTAGTTAAGAACAAGCTTGACGGCGCGATCCATCAGTGACCTATTCTTTTATCTTGTTTGAAAAAAAAATTTGAATGGGATGTAACCATCACTCATTTATCATCTATACCATACTTCTGCCACTTCACACACACACACACACACATGTAGCAATACTGCTCTTCATATTTTCTTTGCTTTTTCATTTGTAAAACGTTCCTAGTAATAGTATCTCATTGTGATATTTCACAAGAACATAAAACATATCAAATGTCCATTTCATTATTCCTAGTATTACCAAAACGGCATACTAATTAACCAGCCTGATAAATACATTCGCTGACTTATGTTTATCTTGTTGCGTCATTCGACCAGTCAAAAAGACGTTTACAATTCTCTCTCTTTTCTTTGCTTTCTCTCTTCTCTCTCGTATGGATGAAAACCTCAGGGTACTCGTGGTAGACGTGGAAGAAAAGGTGTTAAAGGAGACCAGGGTATACCGGGTCTGGATGGTGTGGATGCAATGTCACCAGATTGTGACGAATTGGTAAAATATTGATGTCTGTTACCAGTGTTGTATGTCTTGGCTGTATGTGTGGTGGAATTGAGTGTGAATGTACGATTGTCAATTACATTTACCTAACAATATATTCAAAGTTAGAGATTAAAAACGTGATTTTGAAATTCTCCACCGATTTGCTTCATCCCAATAGAGATTCTTTATTTTTCCTTAGGGCTATAAATATGAAATGTGTTCTATTCTATGTGAGTTTATTATAGTCACTAATTTGAGTGGATATTTATTCTGTCAAGCATGCGTCACAGATGGAAGGCATCTCTTTGACGCGATCCATCAGTGACACATACTTAACAAAAAAGTTGTTTTGACAAAATTTATCCGATTAGGATTGCCATTAGGTCACCACGCCATTAAATTGATCACATATAATATAATTTTAATATAACTCAAATATTGATGAATACTTTCTAACTATATGTACTCTCATTTTTCCGTTGCTGTATCGTTCCTGACAACAATCACTTCGATCTACTATCAACATTGACGATGCTGCTTTTCAACAAATCATCAATGAAAAACAGGGCGTCGACGGATTACCATTGGCTAACTGCTGGCAAAAGGTTAGATCACGTAGGCGGGACAAAAGGGGCGGGGACAAGAAAACTCTGAGGGGCCATACATCCCCGGATGTTGACCCTTTCAAGGCTTTAGACTTTAAATTGTAAATAAAAACAATTTAAAGAGTTTCTTGCTTTGCAAAAGACAGAACAGACTTTACTTAGAAGGGAGAACAAACTAGTTCTCTTTTATATACTACTGTAAAACCAATGCAGAAAAAAACTATTTTAGAGTGTGGTACATTTGAGCCAAAACCAGGTAGATGTTTGGGCCAAAACTATAAAAAAAATGTCTTAATAACAAATCACCTCAGCCCATATAAATTTTAATACTGTACATTTGGCTCAATTGCCACATTCCATATTTTGTACAAACAAAACCCATTTTGTGATACATAACAATTTTTCACTTTCTACTTCATTTTAAATTATTTTTGCTCATGCGTCATTTACGCTACCACTTGTGGTAATTCTTCATTCACAAACATTTTAAATCAATTTTCAGGATATAATGCCAACAATGTCTTCAATTCTTTTTTAGCAACAAAAAATAATTTATCATCAGAATAATTGGACTAAAATTGGAAAATTCACACATTCTCTCACCATAACATCCGTGTGTCTTCATTTAAACATGTGTACTGTATTTACCAAACCACACATCATTTTGAATTTTTTTCTTTTACTCCTTTTCTTTCTTTTTCACACCACAATTTTTTCTGTAAAAATTTTTGTGAGAGTAAGGATTGGATTTGTACGTTCGAATAAAACAAAACTCTGGAAGTTTGAAAAGACGATTTATTATTTAAAGACAACATCTCAGTCACTTTATTTTGCCCAAAAATTAGTAAATGTGCTTGGGATGTAAGTTATGCCAAATGAAAAGTTTGTTTTGCCTTGCCATGCATGCGCCACTGATGGGCCGCGTCTTGTCGACGCGATCCATCAGTGACACATACTTGACAAAAGATGCTTTTGTTAACTTTTTCCAATTGGTTGGCGTGTTTACGAATCGAAGGATTGTTTCATCAAGCATGCGTCCCATACGGAGTGCGCCTTGTCAGCGCGATCCATGTGTGATTGACTCGTAAAAACTACTCGTTTTCCAATTACATTGTTATCAAACTTTCTCTAATGTCTTAATCGAAAATGCTATATTTTCGAATTGGTACCAAAATACTTTAGAAACTAAATTTAGTTTTTTGGTCGGGTTTA
Source organism: Styela plicata (assembly GCA_963675895.2). NCBI lineage: Eukaryota > Metazoa > Chordata > Ascidiacea > Stolidobranchia > Styelidae > Styela > Styela plicata. The sequence continues at coordinate 4,822,692 of OZ023151.1, read as the reverse complement.
GTTCGCTTCCAATGCCAAACTTTACGATCCTATCCTTTGTACGAGATCATCCCCACTGTATTCAACCACTATACCCATGGCAAACTCAAAAATAGGGATCCTAGTTATTTTCTGACAAAGTACTCCTTCTGGATCATCGACTTAATATTGAAAAACCATATGGGAATTGTAAAATTGATTTGGGGAGTTGTGGGTAAAAAAGTCATCGGGCAAGAAGCAAAGAAAAACGTGTGATCGATGTGACGTAATCAACATTCAACCTGTTTCTACATTCGTGGTGTTTAAAACTTGTATGAGGTCGGTGAGAAATAGACTGCAATGCAAACGCAGAACTTCCCAAATTGCGCTGATGTATTGAATAAATGACCAGTGCATTGGATCGTCTGTATGTAACATAACATATGATCAAACCGTTCTATACAAGGAACTGGAATTTACTAACAATCAAACAAACTAACTTTCTATTTTTATACTGTTTCTTCTACATTCATTCCTGTCAGGGGGAAAAGTACATACTACATTAATATTTCGTTATCCTTGTTGAAATGAAAATCAACATGTCCAAAACGTCGAAAATGCAATTGTTTTATATCTAACAAATGGCCATCATTGCGATAATTTGAAATGGTAGGCTATAACAAAATTGAATAAAATAACGTGGGATCATGAAAATTCTGAAAATTACTTTTTATTCACATTGGCAAATTCTGTGTCAAAATTAGTCGAAACGATTTCGTGCTATGTCGCTATGTCGCTGTAGAATTTGGTATTTACACTAAATTTGAGAGTGGTGGGGAATGGAACTGTTCTTGAGATTTTCCATAAGCAACCTAGCCCTGGCTAACATAAAAAATGTACACTTATGCACGCACACTCACACACACACATCTTGATCGGGACATCCCGTCTTTTTGAATGTTTTTCAAATCTTCTACAAAGCAAAATAGCTTATAGTGGAGTGGGATCTCCTGTCACGCTCTGGTATGCAGCCAAAAAATTTTTTTTTTTAATTAAGTGGAGGAGTAAGGGGGTCCAATCGGTTAGTACCTTCTAGGTCATTTAGGGAGGGTATATTGTCAAGATTTAATAAGTGTTTGTGACTAACAGCAAGGGTGCTTATTTTTTATCGTTATGTCTGCCTGCTATTGATAGTTTATAAGGTATTCCAATTAGAAAAATGTCTAAAAAAATATATTTCAAGACTTGATGTAATGTAATATTGATACATAAGTTATAATTTGAAAAATTACTTCATTGAATGGAATACCTATGATCTTTATCAAACGACGGTGTTTTTAAATATTGTATGTGGTAACTGCAAAATGGCAATGAAATTGAAGTAAAATTGCTATTCTAATCAGGAATTTATTTTGTCAAGCATGAGCCACAGGTGGACCGCGCCTCTACGGTCCGGTTCAGTAGTGACTCATATGACGAAAACAAAATCTGATCCAAATTGCTTCTTGTTTTGTTTATGCCAAAACTGCATAGTGATTGAAAATGTTAATTCTGGAATTGAATGAAAAAGCGGGGAATACTGTGTAATACCTCTGTCGTTTTGCAGTTACCACTTATCAATCTAATAATAATTGCCTGTTACAGTTTACTAATCAATGTGTTTCTTTTTTATTTTTATCTGCTTTGCGTGCTGCTTGTCAATCACGGAATTTCATCATCAACAAACTATACTACAAAACGGACGACTGTCTCTACATCTGACGAAAACTCCAAATTATCATTTTATACCTGTTCATAAATGCTTTCACCATACACAGCGATAGCATGCAACCCTCAAAAAGCCGGTGTGTAACGTATTATCGCCAGGGAGACAGAGAGAGCTTGAAAGTCACTATTTTGAAAGACTTTATTGCAGTGTTTTCGTTTACACACTCATAAAATGCATGGCAAACAAAAAATCTTGCGGCTGAGCCCACATGCAACGTTTTGAGACTGCTGGCCACGTAAACGCATGCGAAACGCAGCGTTACGTTATATACGTCAATGCGCGTGTGACGCACGCCGAACGTTGCAGGTTGGAAGACAATCAAATGAAAGCATGGACACCATCATGGGTGAAGCTGCTACTCATTTTCGCGAACTAAGTGGTGAACGATGATCATGTACAATAAAGCATGTGCCTTAGATGAACCGTGTCCCTTAGACACGATTCATATTAGGCATACACTTGATTTTGCATGGTACATCAAACATTCTCTAACTTGTTTTAAGCCCTAATTTGTATGATCATTTCCTAACTGTGGCAAACGACCATTTTCTATGAATTTTAGGTAATTTTTTGTTTCTTTTTTATTGTAAATTTTAAAGAGCATTTTATCAAATTTTCAAGTCATTTTAGCCACAGAAACAATGTTCTTACAAATCAGACTAGATGCAAATATATTTTAATATGGTGTGTGTTTTATATACCACAAGTCGAAATTTTAGTATAGATGCTCTCCAGTCAGTCATTCATGGGCCATGTATCGTTGTACTTATTTTGTGCACTGTATGCGTGGCCCATGTTGCCCATGTATTGTATCAATATCGAAATTTTGACTTTTGGTGTCATTGTTTTATGCATGCTTCGTGAAACAGTTTCATTTCATTACGTCACTTGTTACGTCATTATTACGTCATCAATATGGAATTGGCACCTATTAACCCGAAACCCACTTACCGATAGCTGGAATTTATACCTCTGCTATTTGGATAAAGAGTTTTGAGTTTGCCCTCTGATTATGTGGATCGTTCGATCATACTTGGCCCATAAGTGGATTTTGCCACGATTATGGATATCACATTTGATCGGAGATACTATGTTGTTTGGATAAGGGTCCTTGGACTTGAGAAAAATTATAAAAATCAATAAATGAAACACTCTCACACGAGAAGTGAAAATTAAAGTAAAATCGTTCACAGCGTTGAAACGTGAATGGGCCACAGAAAGATTAGGCTATCCATCTATGGCACATGCTTGTCAAAGTGAATTAATCGTTAAAAAGATGATGAAAAATAGGGAAATCTATACCACGGTTAAGTCGAATCAGAGGTATTAAAAACTTTTGAAATTCGACAATATCAACACACGCATAATATTGCTTTGCCAAACATTGCCCAAAGATGGACCGTGCCTCATCGGCACGATCCATCAGTGGGCGATATTTGGCAATGATTGAAATAATTAAGTTGAAGTTTTCGATAAAAAGAAAGTTTATTTTCGGTTTCAAATTAATAGAAATAAGGAATGGTTACCCCCCCTCCTCCCAAACCTAACTTTTTGATGATCATATGGTTTTTGCACTATTACTGAGAGTGTTGAGCGCTCGCCCCATTCATGACTCGTATTTGCTCCTCCGTTAAATCGAACAATACACTTTGTCCGTAATGACGATATACGAATCTCTTTACGCGTCTTTTTAGTTGGTTTTGGAAACGTTTTTGTAGAAAATGTATATCAAATGATTAAAATTGTTTTAATAAAAGAAAACGTTTTGGTTTTGCGTTTCGTAAGTATGCTTTTTCGTCCTCCTTTTTCGATTTTATTTTGTATAAATCTTATTTTTTTATCATTCGCACAAAATCTTCGCTCGCTATTACGTATAACAAAGAAAATGCATCTGTGCAACATTGTCATTTGAGGCAAAACATCGACAAATACTTATGTGAAAATACCGATATATAATATAATTTTCTTTGGAAAACTGTATAAACTAGAATGTAGTGCCGTATTGCATTCATCTTACCAAATATGTTTTGTTAAGTATGGGCTACTGATGGATCGTGCCGCTGAGGCACGGTCCATCGGTGGCTCGTTCTTGACAAAAAGTAATTTCTGATTATTTGGATTAAGCATGATTTCTATATAAAGTGGAACATTTCAAACGCGTTTAAGATATGGATCGTACTTGATAGACGCTTAGACTGACAAAAATCCATTGAAATTTTTTTTCGCACAATCAATTTTTTATCTTTTTTGTTTTATCAATATGAATATTTTTTATAATATAATAATTGCTTTTTTTTCTTTTTTGTTTCTCTTTTATTCGCTTGCCCTCGAAGAAAACCCTTTTTTCATTCGTGAATTTTTATCTTGATATCAATAATATTAATTATTATTATTATTCGTGCGTTGCTAATCAGCATGTTTTGTTAGTAAAATGTCACACGACAAGGAAAACTTGACTTGTTCGATTCTATTGTGTTTGAATGACCAGAATATTTTAGTGTTCTGGAAAATCTGTGCTAACTACCGTAGATTAAAAAAGGGTTGGGGTATTTGCGGCGTTTGAATTGTCTAACGTGGCTTATTCTGTTCGTACTAGGGCTGATATTAGGATTAGGCTTTTCGTACTTGATTCAGGTAAAGTACTATTCTGCCAACGCCAAAAGCACGAGCCAATATATTGACTGCACTTAAAAAAGTTGTCCTACCGATGCGTGGCTTTACGTTTCGGGTAATAAAATGAAAACTGCTTTGCGTTAATCGTGTTTACATACGAACAAAATACAAACGCAAGAAAAAAAAAAAAACACTCTGCGTTAGCTTCCATAGCAAACCATTCTGTTTCACTGGAAACGCTAGGAAATGCACCCAGACCCTTGCGCTTGCGTGAAACGCGAGGGTAAAATAAAACAAACCTAGGAAAAACGACACCCATGCAAACGTGTATGACGACCTTAACCCTAGGTCAAGGCCCAGATGAAGTTGTGAACAATCTACGGGGTCGGGTTTTAGCCAAGAACCATTTTAGCTAAACGCCACTATTTGCACGAAGAGTCGCGCAGTACGGAATGTTTACTTTCTACTAAAACTTTTTGCGCACTCGCCCCCACGTGTTGATTCACGCAGTGATTTTTAGTTACCATTCTCTAAAATAATACTTGCACGGAATTGCCTTTGGCATGTAAAGATTTTAGAAAGTCTCCGAGGGTATAGCGAGTAAAATTTGGCTACAAATAAAATTTCGAATTGAATGAAAGAATTAACCCGGAATGAAGATAGCGACCCTAAATTTGCCGATAAACCGGTACAATAGCGATCGTTCGTGTGCCACCCTTTCGGACTTATCCAGTGCATTTTTCGAGGAACATTGTTGAAAATTGACTAGTCCAGGCTTGTGAGCGCTAGGGTTGGGACCGGTTGTACTGGGCAAGCAGACCGACATAGGGGGTTTCACTCGACGATGAAAAGTTACATTAATAGTCAGAAAAACCAGGTCTATGCTTGTTTTTTCAAGTACTGGTCAGTGCTGGATCGCGTCGAGGGAACGTGGTCCATCTCTGACAAATGCTTGAAAAAATAAGATTTCTGATTGGGCGACGAAAAAACTCGCGAAACACGAAAAATTTCAGCTGAAAAGCATGTTCAAGAATATTGCTCGATAGCTTGACGCTGGAAAAAAATGAAAATCACGCCGAAATCGAAAAAAATGTTTTAGCCAGAATTATTTACGAACTCCGTCTCGAATTATTGTTGCCGGTCACTCCTTTATACTAATTTTTTTCTTTTCTGTACATTTAGAAAAATACGTTGAACAGAGCTGAGGACGGAAGTTTCCAGTTTATTTTGCATCAACAACGTTAATAAACCTGCTGCGGACAATATTTTTTCTTTTAAAACAGCCACTGAACTGCTCGAATATTTAGTAGATTGTGCTGCTGCTATGCTTTTATGGACAGTTGTCGTTGTGTCCCTCGTCACTTCATCAGATATAACTACAAAGGGCAGATCCAAAAATCGTGTAAACACTAAAAAATAACTATAAATGTTGGCCATCATTTTTTAAAAGTGGTAATTTTGAAGTGGTCATTTTAAGTGTATTTGTGGTTACTACACATTGCAGTAGCTTTTTTCCATAAATGAGTCTTAGTGACTCTCATCAGACACCGCTCCCGACCTAGCTAAGAGTATATCAAATTCAACAATAATTTTGGAAGAAAATCATTTCAGCCTGATTTTGGATGGAGTTTTGTGGAATGGCAACTTATGGAGACATTCTATCAACGACACACTCATTTTTGTTCGCAAAACTTACAATTCGGTTTCATTATCAGTACCCTATTTACAGTTGTAGAAGCTAACCTATCAGTAACTTCTGGTGGGAAGTAAAGCCGGGATCTATCTCCTACGCAAAATATTGGTAAAGTTATCATCCATCGATCAAACGTGATTGCTCTTTTTGTTAAATTTGAAATATCCCAATCGAAAATTTTTTCTCTGTCAAGCATAATCCACAGATGGACCGCGCCTCAGCGGCGCGATCCATCGGTGTCTCATACTCAACAAAATTTAGGAATTGACAAACTTTTTCCGTGAATGAGTGTAACTTTATAATAAACTTCAATACCTCGAATGCATCAATTTTGGTTCTGTAATATTTCGATATTATGTTCCATCTCTTTGAAATTCTATCTAAAAATTTATTTTTCAAAAAAAGCATAAGTCTACCGAATATTTCGTGTGATATTTTTCCACATCCAGATTTATTGGTAAATTTATCTTGTAACTTCTATTTTATTTATTATTTATATTATGTATATTTTTAGTACCTCAAACTTGCTTTATCGTAATTGCTACTAATGCTGTACATATTTTTAAGTAACTACCTTCCCTTTTCTCATTATTGTTTATCTTTTGGTGTTTATTATACTTTTATATCATTATTATTTGTAGACAAGCTATCTTGATGGAGTTGTGAGTATTGTACATTTTTCTTGGAGTCAATTTTCTTGCTTAAAATTTTTTCTTTCCAAAAGAATTAAAATATAATACAATCAAGTGATACATTTTCTGTTATGTTCGAGCAACATTGGTCGTTTATAGAATAGGGAGAGCACCGACGTGCAATAAAGGACTTGGCTAGGCCGAGTTTAAAAATGCCACATTTAGCTTCAATATATGGACTTGTCTATATGTTCGATTCGTGTGAATCAAGTTCTTATTTTTGTTATTCGATATGATTCCGAAGTTGTTGCTCTTTTGTCAATTTTTCAATTTTTTTCAGAACTTTTTTCATTGAAATTCACTCTTGAGCAAGGCCGGAAGCTTTGTCTAAATTACCCTGGTTGGCACGATCCATCGGTGGCTCGTGCTCCACAAAATTCGGAGAAAATTAATTGGAGAACAATTGTAAAAAGTGACCACCCTAAACAAAATAGATGACGTTCAAATCAAGTATCATAAGCTGGATTAAAAACTCAGCCTGTTTTTTAAGATATGGTGACAAAATCGTATGGCTTTGAAGCTGTAAGCACCGTCGCGTTTACGTCAGCGCCGACACAACTTTAGGAAGAGTGAACGTGATCAGAAGTAACAACCCGCCTTGAATAACAAAAATGTCGTTATTTGACATTTATTTTACTTGGTGATATTGGAATATCACTAAAAGTTAACTTTTTCGGTCGATATGGCGACTGTTCAAACGCATCGTCGAGGCGCAACCTATCTACAGCTTAACTACACTTGGCATAAATCTCATCAAAAAGGTTATTTTAAATTTTGGATCTATGAAGTTACTTCAAAATGAACGGTACATTTTCTGTACTTTTGTTACAGTGTTTGTTTATTACTTGGTTTACGTACCCAGAGCCTCGTGAGTAAATTCAAAATTGACTTCTTCAAAGATCACTCATTACAAAGGATGAAAGCAAATTATTTCTTTAATTCTGTATATGTATCACTTAAGGCTTAGTAGTGATCTAGTGCTCAATCAGAAAAAAATTAGTATTTTTTGTTGTTGAGTATGTGCCACTGATAGATCGCGGCGATAAGACGCCATCCATCTGTGGCGCATGTTTGACAAAATAAAAATTCTGATTGGATAAGGAATAAGACAACAGCCCAAAATATTAACGCGACAAGAATTTTTTACCGGATATGATGAAGAGAAAATAAAACGGTACATTGTAACAAAAAGCAGTAAATTTACAGTTTTTAACAGTAATGTTATATTTCTAAAATTCGAAATTGTCAAGTATGGGCTGTAGATGAAACGGCGCATTGGCGACGAGTTCCATCAACGGCCCATGAGTGAACAAAAAATCGATTTTATAGTTTTATTCCGTTCTTGAACTTAAATTAATGTTAAAAATGGTGATTTTACCGCATTTTTTTGCAGTGTATACCAGCACGTTTGTCCGCGATGTAAAAAATGGAATTTCCGATGATCATGATAATGTTCTACTTCAACGATTGCTATTTTAGCAAACACCCAGTCGAAGATTTAATATTTTTGATTTGTTATGTCAAGTATGGGTCGCTCATAGATCGCACCAATAAGGCGCGGCCTATCAGTGACCAAAGCATGATTGAATATAATATCCAGTTGAAAAAATGAAACAAAATGAAAACGGTATTACTCAACAAAGCTTGATGACAAGAGACTTCCGTGTTTATTTGATTGTTTGATTTTATTCACAGCAGAGCACAGTTACCTAGATTTGCATGAAAGAATAAGATGGTTTGGCTGTCAACCAGGGCATATATGACTCACTTTATTTTATTATATCGGTTCAGTGCTCCCCAAAACAAAATAATAATAAGAAAAATATAACTTATTGTTGTGTTTTCACTAGCTAATTTTCATTTTTTTTTCATCAAAATTCGCTCAGAGCAAGGCTGCAGAAGACATATCGTAAATGAAAAGTTTCCTGTAACCACTACAGTGCAAAGAGCTACATGAAATGCAGGAATAGGAACTAAGGAACCCCAACCCTGACAGATGTCTAACGACGCGAGTCTCGAAGTCATGAAGATCAACACAATTAGGAAAGCTACGAGAAGGCAAGGAATTCCACCAAAGTTTAGAGACTTTAGAGACTCGTCCGAGCCTAAAGAAGTACTTGTAACTTGGGCTGAATGATGAGCTTTATGATTGCTTTATTTATCAGCCAGATTCACATAGGTAAAAGCCCCATATATCTTTACCAGTGTTGGCGACAAGGTCCACGAGGTCTACGGCGCGAAATTCCGACTCACCATAAAAAATAGAATTAACATTCTTATACAGACAAAAAACGTACCGAAACAGAAAATTTTCGGGTCATTCTGCCTATATTCTAATACAGTCAATCGTTCGGTCTTAAAACGTAGAAAATGTACATATTAGCTACAGAGGTGCACAGAAATTTGGTGTTAGTTTACAATTTAATCCTAAGTTTTTAATCTGATTGCATGACGGCTCGCTAACATCTGGGTAATTTTGGGGTCCGCACCTGCAGGACGCATTTCAGAGGTCGGCTTTTTGCATTTTTCAACTAAATCTTTTCATCATTTTTCAGGATTGAATAAACTAATTTAGAAATTATGGCTTTAAAAAATGCCTTAATCAAAACAAATACTACGGTTATAACGAGATCTGATGCAGAATTGGATTTATTTATATTCGAAAATGTTTCACTCGAAACGAAAACCACTCATGACTTATCCAGCTCAAATACAGTATCGGATTCATTCGAATTAGTCAACTCTTTCATCGGAACAAATACTACAGATAACACAACAAACCCTAATGAAGTACTGGATTTGTTTGTATTCAGATTATTGAATGTCGTTTTCTTGTTAAGCGTGATATGGGTGTTGTCATCGATGATTTGCTATGGAAAATTAACTAACAAATGGAAACGAAAACCGAATACCTCAAACATGAATGGTTCAGTAATCTACATTGCATGTATTGTGGTTGTTGCCTTATCAATACCTCCCATGATACTGGTAGCAGTAATGTTTCATATCTCAGAAATTGAAAACGGTTTGGACTGGTGCGAGTTTTTTGTTGACTTTGCTGCTTTTTTGTATTTCATTTCACTTTATTCAATTTATGTATTCCTGTGGATGCGACAGAGAGTAATTTACACACATCCATCAGTAAAACACTTGGCGGGACATCGTTTGAGAGCCATCAGCGTGATTTCTTTATTGTTGCTCTCTGTCGCTGCCGTTGGTCTAATAGTAAGTATAGTCGTTCCTTCCGGCGTGACGTCGAACCCAAGCGGATGTATACTTAACCATGAGATCTATATACGGAATACATCATCTTTTCATCTGGCATTGATAACAGCAAATTTTCAAGTGTTTTTGCTCGGATTATTTTTATACCCTCTGTTTCGAAGCAGTCATATACAAAGTTCGGAAAATATAGAAAGAGATAATACGACAACAACAAGTAAATTCATCATCGCTTTGAGTACAATTCGAACATATTTGTTATTTAGATGGCGAATATTGGTTGGACATCAAAGCATAATATCGAATTCAGTGACTAAGACAATACGTCGTTCTGTATTATGCTGCATCATTACTGTTCTGGTGGATTTTACTACTCTGGTATTTGCATCGATAGTTACCAAGAAAAAACTTCCTCTTTCTGTTTTGTACAGTATATATAGTGGGAATATTTTAGTAAATGTTTTCTGCATGTTGGCTACTTTTGCAGAATATGGCCGAATTCTTGCTCAACCTTTTTTGAAATGCAAAGAACTTTTTACAAAAAACAAGGCCTGTCAAACCTGAAATCTTCAGCCATGTGGGAATGTGCTTTTAAAATTGCCGTAACGTAGTTCCTGCATGTCATAAAAGGTGCCCAAAAGGAAGCAACGAAATGTTAGATGATTCATCATCAGCCAAGCCTGATACTTTTTACTGCATTCTACTTTGTTGGTTCAGTTATGTATGTAATGTTTTACGTTAAGTATATAGTTACCGGTTTTACCTTTATGCGACTCTTTGTCACGTTAGTAACCGTTAGTTTGTTCCTTATGGCTACTCCTTTCGGGCTAAAAAAATCCGATAATTTGATTGATAATGTGAACGTATGTTTGTTTCTACAAATATTATATTTTATACAAAATAGTAATAGAGACATAGTTAGTAAAAAATGGGCATGTAAAATAGAACGGGTTGCCAAATGGTTATGAAAAATGAAATATCAGGAATAACCTACAACGTGTTTGTCATATTTGTATTTCAAAACGAACATCCACGTAAGCATATTTATTTTGTAAAGCATGATCTACAGATGGACCGCGTCTTAGCGGCACAATCCATCAATGACGCAATCTTAATAAAACATCAGCATTTTCCTGACTAGGTATCACTGTCACAGTTTATCACATTTATATACTGTTATAGTAAGTTTGGACACATAACCCTCAGTGACGTAGAGCTATAATCCGACCCTGGACCTTCACAGCGGTATGATAAAATTGTTAAAAATGTATTGGAAATTACAATCTGGCGGCATTTGTTAAATCCATAAGAGATCGTTTCCCAGTTAGAAAAAACATTGTCTAAACTTGCTTTGTCGAGCATGAGTGGATGGATTGCACGGTCAAGGCGCATCCATCTGTGGCTCATGCTTGATTAAATAACATTTCTGACTGGGTTGACGACATTTTCAGGCCCGGTAGATGCACAGAATCTTGCTGCCGGAGCCTATACCTTGGTGTCGCAATTAAGGATGTTCCTTTCAGATAAGTTTTCAAATAGATTCGACTTGTTTCAAAACCCACCCTTTCAAAAGCTAATTAGTTGAAAAATGTGAAAAAATATATAATTGCATTTATCATTCTTTGGCTAAAATTTTTATAAAAATTAACATGGTGAACGTAAATTACGTTAGAGAGCAGAACCTGTGTCAAATCCGAGACCTACCAAATCACGACGGAAAATATCAATCAAATCGGGCTATTTCAGGGGACATTGGTCTTTGAAGAACACAAATCGCACCAAAGGAAGAAACGCACGATAAAATGAAAAGTAGTATTAAGGTCCATGATATAAATAGGTTAAATTGAGTTTAAAGTAACATAAGTAAAAGTTCCTCGATCAATGTCAACTTCCTCATTCCGCTTGATAAAAAGTGGCATCCCTTCAGTTAGTTTCGTTTTTGTCCAAAACGGAAACAGTTTAACTGAACATGCTATTCATTGCTCTGAACAAGATTCTGGGATTCTCCATCCACTAATTTGCTTTTTTCCACGTCAAACCTCCCAAATATTGGGTATATGTTGACTACCAAGATGCAAGCGATTAAATAAAGAATTGAGTTCAGCCCGTAAAAATACATCGGGTCCAGTCTTTCAATCAACGCTCGCATGATAGGTCCCAATATAAAACTGAATACCGCAAAAGAAATTGCCAATATGGCCCCGTGAATCACTGCGTTCATTTTTGCATGTAAATGTTGCCTAGCTACTTCACTGAAAAACGGTGCTGCTGATAAGGTAAAAAATCCAGAAAATAAACTTGCTATGCACATAACTAAGTGCTGTTCTAATTGATACGTAGTGAGTAACACAACGCTAGAGAGAAATGACCCCACGGCAATGATTCCAGCCAGGGGTTTGTACTGTTTTAATCTGTCAAGTAACACTCCGAATACCAAGCTCCCTGTCGAAGCTCCAACCGATAAACATATCAGAACTGATTTCTTTCTCTGTGAATACGTCGCAAAATCGCACGACTTTTGCAGGGTTTCATTATTGTTACTGGAATTCCAGCTATTTGTGAGACAATGATCGTAAACAATCGGCATCATCGTTGCTTGCAGCATAAACAGAGTAAAGTAGACAGCGCCAACAATAATGATAATAACTCCTGTAACGTCTTTTGCAATCGCTTTGCACTCATTCATGAACTGTTTGAAAGCGTCCATTGTCCTTGGATGTCCTGTATATTGAAGTTGATTTAATCTAATAAATTCAACGTGTGATGGAGCAAAGTTTGGAAAAACTGGTAAAAATATCCAAGCAATTCCAAGCAAAACAATGGTAACTATAGAACCAGACGCTATTATATTGGTCAAAACAGTTCCCGTTTTTTCGAATAATAGCATATCTATGAACAGAGATGATGAAAACAGCATACCAGCACTGAAACCAGACCCGGCTAGTCCAAAGACAGTTGCCTGCTCGTTTTCCTTGAACCACGTTGTCGCGGCTATGGGGATAAGAATTAATAGCATGGCAGATGCAATTCCCACGAAAAATGTCACGAGCATAAGCACCAGGATATGATTCCCTGTTTGAAATATGAAAGCTATGAGCAGTAAACTAGATGACATCAATAACAACGAACCATGTATCCACAATTTTACACCTCGTGGGTGAACGCTGGCGTGTATTCCTACCGGCAACGAAGCTGTGAGTAATCCTATGAGTCCCATTAAATCCACATCGTTAATGATAGTCGACTCATTCTCTACATATTTCGACACGAATACCTTCGAAGGCGCAAACATTGTCCAAACAGCTCCACATAAAAAGGCTATATAGACTAGAAATCCTGAAACCAGCCATTTTGGACTAAAGCGACACACAGACTTTGTCATCATTGCAGAGAATACCTACTATTCAAATGTCCCTTTCTACTCTCATATATAGAGTCTTACATGCAGATGCTGCACATTCCAAATAATAAAAATTATCGGTTTTATAGCTAAAAAACACAGCACGCAAAGTGGAATTTGCACGTATACTAAAAGAGAGCTTTTAAACAACTTGTTATTAAGCAATAAATGTGCTTCGACTTCAATAATATGAGGCCTGCGTCAGTCAGTTCTTTATGTATATGACAATAGCTAGGGAAGAAGAACGTACACTGTTGCACTGAATAACAGTAAAATTGAGATAACTTTAACGCAAATTTTTTGTCACAGGTGCGTGAAAGAAGATCAAGATCAATACAGGAAATATATTTATACATGCCTATGCGGTGTGATTCGTCAGTGAATTATGCTCCGCAAAAGATATCTGAACAAACTTTTTCTGACACTGACACGTAAAAATCTGTTGGCATTATTCAATGCTCATTTGCTGTGGAGACAAAACATCAGCGTTTCACACAGTCTTTGTTTAATATAAATACGTGTCGTCACGTTACGTGGAGTGACGGTATCAGAAAATTTTCTTGTAGGTGACATGTCTTTTTCACATTAAAATATATAGGTTTGTTTTATAACTTTTGCAGAATTGCGCAGAATTGGGAGTAACCCAATAGTTACGATACAGGTAGTGAGCTAACAATCACATTTCCATTTATTTCAATTTTTTTCCAAACAAAAAATAACATTTTTTTTGTGGTTCGCGTTTGTGACGAACATTATTACGTCATGGTGTGGCGACCCTGATCAATAAATCGATAAGGCAGAAATTGGTATAACGAACACAACTATTTTAAACAAAACGAAAATATTTTTCATACTGGTATGAGTTTATTTCGCCATTCGTCGCTGCATATTCTTAGACGTTTTCTTCATGATTTTCTATGCAGGCTTACAACGGCTATAAAAGGGAACTTAAGTATGATGATGTAGAAGTTGTGTTATACTCTTACTGAGAGCTACAAACTATACGAAGGGTTTATTGTATTTTATTGTACACTTATACAATAAAAATGTATCGTTGGCTAATTACTTGCCAAGCTTGGGACAGACATACCACGTGGATGTTTGAGACCTGTATTTGAGTGAGTACGAGCAGCAAACAATTTCCTGATCGGTTAATTATGACCTCACAAAACACGCTTTGCATATGCGGGAGCTTTAATTAACGCATTTCCTTCTTGCTGTAAATGGAGCATTCAATTTAATCATCAATAGCATAAGTGATATTTCATACACAGAACTTGCCCAACTGAATAGGGAAGCTGGAGCGAGAGAGCTAAACTCTCTGCCCTTTGCGTTTGTCATAGCTATAAATACGAACGAAACACAACATTCGACTTGTGCATAAAGTCAAGTGCATAAATCTGGCATAATGTACAAATCAATGCCTCATTCAATATGTCACATTTCATGTCGCATTTACAAATCTACAAGTTCTAAATTAGCTTTAAATTTGTGTCACAATTTTATGTCCTCCGAAACACAACGCACAACTTCACAGATACACGAATCTGATGAAGTTATGTCACAATCATAAATCAGACGTTAAGCTCATAAATCTGAGTTTTATCTTCAATCTCATTCAAAAATATACGCCAATTCCCAACGTTCAACGTTGCTTATATGTACATCCGAGGCCTTTTTTGGAGGCAGATTGTTTATCGTCCATCGAATATATATATATATATATATACGAAGTGGGACGAAGGTATATTATCGCAAGTGCACACGGGGCTATTTTACACCAAATGACCTATTTAGCAACAGGTGTAGCGAAAAGTATTAAATCTTAGTCCGTGTAACATTTGGCGCAGCAGGCTCGCGTAAAAATTCTTAACCTTTTTGATAAAATTCGTCACTTTGGGAGTCAAAATATATGGTAAATCTTATCAAAATCTCACCTATTTTAAAGATGTATTCCTATTCTAAAGATGTAGAATTTGCGTAAATTATATATTATCTAGCTAATCTCGTCGACCCAAAATATTTGCAGGATGGCTTTTTACCTACTCTAAAATTTAGGTAGGTCAAAAAAGTGCCAAGCATTTACTGCACTTATTTCGAATATTTTAGTTCCTGAAATCTATTTTTTAGGCAAAGTTTCAAGCATATTGGGTTATTTTGATCCGTTTTCTCGTGATACACAATAAATAAAATGTTTTTAGAAAAAAATCTCCTGCGGCGCCCGTTGTCGTGGACGAACATCTTGTACCAAATTATTTGAATGTATTTGGTCATTATTGGACTTCCGCAATTTACATAAATGTTTTGGTTGCGTGATGAACTCTTCGGAAAAGGTAGACGCATACTTTGCTTCGCAGTTGGTCATATTTAGGGTGTAGCCTCTTTAGGTATCAAACAGAATTTATGGCAACGAAGTATTTTTGTTTTGGCGTCATAGCTCAAATCCATAGCACCGAATCTTCTTATCTTCGGAAAAGGTAGACGCATACTTTGCTTCGCAGTTGGTCATATTTAGCGTGTAGCCTCTTTAGGTATCAAACAGAATTTATGGCAACGAAGTATTTTTGTTTTGGCGTCATAGCTCAAATCCATAGCACCGAATCTTCTAATTTCTTATCTTTGACTTGGTGCTTGCAGACAATAGTGAAATGGCAGCTATTTTCGCAGATTTGATAACCCAGTACATGATTAGGCTCAGCAAAGCAGGATGTCAGGTTGTCCGCAGGCAATTTCGTATGGAGTTAACATATTTGTTTATTTACAGTGCCATTTCACTACAGTTGTGGAATAAAGCTACGGAGTCGCGTAGCTTCCAGACTTGTTTGTCGCTGTCGCTTCCAGACTTGTTTGCATATACGTCAAACTCGGTGGGCCTTCCTTGCACATGTCTGCGAAAAGTTGTTTTCGATATAAACGCTTGGTAATCCTGTGATTCCCTGAGGTGTATTCGCGTTATGTGCCTTATTGCATATACAAATTATTTGCAATAGAAAAATGTTGAAATTTGCCATGTTACCACAATCAATCCAGCCTGAATGCAGCCTTGCAGTTATTGACAGTTAGATTAAAAAGATAATACGCTAATATTAGTATGAAAGTAATAGTAGCAGGATTCTCAAAAACTGGAACGAAGTCCATGTGCGATGCGCTCACTAAGTTAGGATACAACGTTTACGATGTTCTGGAAAATATGTATATTTTAGACAAAGAATGGACGAAAATATTGAACAATGGATGGACGAGGGAAGATTTCAAAGAAATGTACAAAAATGTTGATGCTGTTACTGATCTGCCAGCTTGTTATTTTTGGGAAGAAATTCATAAAGCTTTTCCTGACGCAAAAGTAAGATATATTTAACCAGAACCCAATGCAAATATACTTAAATTTGAATATTGACCAAATTTTTAGATCGTACTGACAATTCGTGATGAGGACAAATGGTATGAAAGTTTCAAGAAACAATATAAAATGTATGACAGCCTCTTCGTTGTAAGGCTTCTGATGATATTCTCACCAACATTCCGAAGAATACAAAGAGATTTAAATGTACCTATGAGTGAGTCAGCAACTGTTTCTCGTTATTAAGCTATCTATAATAATACAATAATACAATAATAATGTACAACACGCGACACGTTTTTGAAGCCGCGGTCCTGTGAAAAGTTCGTTTATTCAAACCTATTTTGTTAGGTAAGAGCCACTGATGGATCGCGCCACAGAGGCGCGGTTCACCTGTGGCTTTTACTTAGCAAAACTTCCAAGTGGTTTGTGGACAACGGGAAAACGGGAAGAAATCGTCACTTTAAACCACGTTTTTGCCGTGCCTTTACTTAACGTGGGTTAATATTTCTGAATTTTTATATGATCAAAACAGTGAAGTGAAAATGACGTTTGTCAACGTTTAGTTAACTATTCAGATGCTCTGCACAAGGGCAATGGAAATAAATACTGATATTGATGAAAAGCACCTTTCTCATTTCCCCTTCATATTAGTTACAAACTAGTGCATGCTATTAGTTTAGGTGTAATAGACTGAGGTTGAATAAAAGGTTTTTTTCAAGCTAACCTAATCAAGTAATTACAACATGGGATTTGCAAGGCATGTCAACGTAGCCCAATATGCCTACTATAACTAGACAATAGGGCCAATTAAATTATAATTTGTGACATTTAGAAGAACTTTACATGATTCCAGTTTCTTCAGCTCATCCTTGATATATCATAGGTAGAATTTCGTTTGGCATAGAAGAACAATCACTTTTCCGCATCCGGACCAGCTTGCATGAGAGTATCCTAAAAATGAAATACAGGGCTCATAACGCATATGTATTACAGGTATAATATATTAATTTATTTTCATTTATTTCAAGTTTATGCCTTATTATATGAAGGAGGTATTGGCATATTTAAAATATGAATAGGAAATCCATAAATTTAACAAAATTTCCACTTTTAAATTATGACGATATTATGAGCCGATAGCAAATATCGCGTCAGGAGCCCGAAACATCTATGCACAGCATAAAGGAAATACTATTTGAGGATTACAAGCCTTTTGGTCTAAAGCGATTTTTGAAAATATATGGAACATGGCTAAATTATCATAACCAAACTGGATGAAATCCATTTTGTGTTAGGATACAGATATGTATAGGTGTAAATTATATGGGTAAAAATTTAAATATAGCTGCAAATGCATGCAGCACTATTATTATACTTCGGTGTTGCTATGCATAGGCTACGCTGCAAAATTGTCAATAACTTTTTGCCCTCGAATCCACATCATTGGCCATGCCTATAAATTAACCCATTTTATGATTTAGAATGCTCCTGCTGATAAGCTACTTATATTCAGAGTTACAGAGGGTTGGGAACCTCTTTGTAAATTTCTGGGGCAGCCAGTGCCCAATGAACCTTTTCCTCACAAAAATGTGGACGGAGAAATACTGAATGAAATGATGAAAAGAAATCCAAACTTCAAAAGAGTTCAGAAAGAATTCGTTGCAACTTCTTTCCTTTGTCTGACAATATGCGCACTCGGAGGATATTCATTCTTCAAAAAAGGATTTTGGACTACTATAACCTCACCTATGAACTTGTTACCAGAAAAAACTATGGCTTTCTTAAATTTGTAATTTAACAAGAATTCGAACAAGAACTGTTATGGAAGTTTATTGCTATAGCAGGAAAAATTTTGAGAAAATCCATCAACGTTATCCAATTCAGTTTTTCCATTTTGTCCAGGTGAATTGTTTGTAGAAATAAGGCCGTCTTGTTTCATTCCTTATTATATTATTCATTAATGTGCATTTACTGGTTATAACTAAAAAGTAACACTAAGGAGTTGTCGCTACCTGCGCTTCGATCGAACCCACGCTATACGAACCTTTATACGAATAGCTGAAACGTCGTACCCAATCGGAATTAATGTTTCCCTAGGCATGAGCCACAGATGGCCCGCGGCTTGGAGCACATCCATCTGTGTTCCATGCTTAGCAAAATGATTTCTTCGCTAGATTTTTTTCTGAACGAAAAATACAAGTTTATTACTTATGTTAGAGTCCATAGCGGTCTTTCAGTATGTGCATAATGCTCGTGCATAGATTCACGGCAGATTGCAGTAAATTCAAAAACAAAAAATACCACCTGTCCGGCGAAGGGCCTCGACTGGGAACAGATCTAGTGTTTTGAATGTTCCTGAAAAAATCATGGGTCTTAATAGCGTTATTTAAAAAGAAAAATAAATTTTTTCACCTGAATTATCGACTATTTGGGGCAAACTGTTGAGTAAATGCACCTTCCAGATGTTTCGCACATATTTTCACTGAAAGTTCCTCAGTGTCACAAACAGCTATATGTAAGAAGTTTTTTTTTCGATACCCACTAAACTCTGGAATCATTGCGGTCTTACCCTGGTCGAGTCGATCCCCATAATGATGGCAACTTAGTTTTTCAAACTCTGTAAACTAGGTACGTTCACCCAAAATTGCCACCACTTCTACACAGCTTTAAAACTCGCGTATATGGACATCTATCAGGCATGGTGATTCCTTAGTTCCACTTCCTACATTTCATGCACCTTTTCTCACTTCAGTGGTTCCAGGAGACTTCTATTCAAGTATGACGCGTCTCTTGCACCCTTGCTCTGAGCGAGTTATAATAAAAAAAGAATAGCCTTTTTGAAAATAAACTCTATAGAACGTCGCTGAAAACATGACTGCTAGTGCGTGCGCTGACATTTCGAAAGATTAGTGTTTTGAAAAACTACATTTGCTACGTTCTGTAGTGGAAGCAGCGTAGGAGTGAGTAGTGGCGGGAAGTGCCAAATCTTGCGAAGGACATAAGAAATTAAAAATTCATATTTTGTGACTTTTCATGGAAAATACATCATTTCGAGACACAAAGCAACATCTGGGTTACATATTTTGCTTGCGTTGGGAATGATTAAAATTCCAATATACAAAAAAAGTCTTTTTTGAATGGTCATTTACGTGATTACCATCTTTGTGTATAGAAAATGAGTCCCCTCCCGTTTTCCAAACAAATATGTTCTGGATCCGCCACTGGCGTAGAAGATATACCCGTATACAACATATTCAATACAGGGAGTTCAACAGAAAAAGTGACAATACCTATCAAAATATTTCTTGATAGCATCTTTTGTTAAGCATGAGTCACTGATGGATCGCGTAGCTATGCATAACAAGCAGGCAAACTTTCTAAACTAAAAGAGAAATAAGTAAATAAATTTTTCGAAACGACCCCCTAGTTTTGGCTAATCTCATACAAAACTATAAAATGCTCAGAGGTAAAATAACGTTGTCATTCCTATTTTCAAGGATCTGTGAATAAGAATGGGAGTTCTTGCAACGGACAGCGAAACGACGGAACTTATTACACAGAAATTAGCTGAAGAAAATTTAAACTATAGTAGGATAATTAGGGCAAAGAACAGTCATCTGATATAAAGTTGTATTGAATAAAATTACCTACGGTGTTTAAATAATAACATATGGAAAAAAATAGCACAAGTAATGAAAAACTATTCAACCTTCATTAATTACGAGAAAGATTATGCATAGAACTAAAAATGAAGAAAAATAAACATGCCAATTTCATTTCTAGACTAATCAAAACATTACTCAAACATATTCCTATTGAATTTTGTTGAAGTTGAGATTTGAAACGATGTGATTTAATACTGGATTTAATTAAATGAATGCCCTTAAAAGTGGCTCCCCGATTACAATTTGAACTAAACTATCACTATTTAATCAAAAATTTGATTTTGTTAAATATTTCAGTCAGAGATGGACCCTGCTTCAACCAGGGCAACAGAATTTTTTTCTTCAAGTGTCTGAATAGTCCGTATCATATTTCTCGGATGAGCAAAAAGCTTCAAAATCATCAATATATTGGTGACTTCGAACCTTTTTCCACTGTTTAATTACCACAAGACACTAAATGCAAACAGGGACATTTTATCCTTTTAGTAAGAGATTTACCACAATATATTGTCCATGTGCTAAATTTTCCGATGGAGCCCATTTAGGATCGGATATCATTTTTATCCTGCGGGAGAGGAAAGCCGAGAATACAGCTTAGCCAAATGGCGAACCACGACCTCTCGTGCAGATACCAGTTCCGAATCGGGGTCAAAGTTTGTTTTGGCTTATTGTATTTATCATTTTTCCTGTGCATGGATTTGGTTGGTGGAGAAAGCTGTAAGCAGCTCTTACTTGAACCACCGTGCACCGGCGAGGCATCCAGCATACCTCCCGCATATAATCATCATCCCTCACGAGATCCGAACCTGCGTCAATTTCCTTCGGGTGACTGAGTAGCTGACATTCTGCCAGTGTGGCTTCCACTATTCCTGCTTGATAAAGGAACTTTCAGATAAATCCATTCAGTTGATTCAAATAAAGTTGAATTATACCTAATCGTTGCAATTACAATTCTTTTGAAAAATTTTACCAACAAATCCAAAACTACAATATTGTTGATCAAAATATTGGTGGCCTAAGAATGAACAGTTCATCTTCTTGTTTTTTAATCCATCTCAGTAATCTATTGACGGCAGATATTGCTGAGTTTTTTGTTACTAATGGTCCAAATATTGCATACAACTCAAACCCTGTAGTGACCCAACCTAGTATAGTCTCCGTTTCAAATACTAGATACAATAACTTTAACGAACACGAAGCATCATGGATTCTTCCATGTGTGTGTTGATACAATCCAAATATCCTTTTTCGTTGTTCTTCAGTATTATATGGATGACCAATCTCTGGACATGTGAATTGCGATGTGCTTTTTGATTTATATATAAAATGTCTGAGAAGTGAGATTCCGACTTTTTTAACAGTGTATGTATCCATTCTACCAGCTTGTACAAGTGCTTCCAGACATGCATGTCGTTTTAACTTTTGTAGAACTTTGTCTTTCGCTTCAGACAAAGTGAAGAAAGCGTCTCTATCGGCAGAAAGTAAAATCAAACAAGTTGAACATTCCTCATCAATATAAGATATATGAGCATGAAGAAAACCTGATGGATTGAAATTAGGAAGACATATGGGAGTCCAGCTTTCACCAGTATGAAAAGCCGTCGATGAAGATCCAACGAGATTCAATATAACATGAAGGTCAGAAGGATGCAAACTATGTTCTTTTAATCGACAAATGTTTACTATTTGGTTATGAGACAATAACAATGCAAATGCTAAATCCTCAGTCTTAGATAGTTGTAATGCTTGGCCAATGATATCTCGTATATTTCCATTAACAGGTAGACATTGAACGGCTTGTAATAAAAACTGTGGCTGCGTATCCATAGATTCACATAGATTATTGAGAAATTTGTCTGTCCCTGTTAAAAGTCTCCTCAAATCGAAGTTTTTTTTCATATCATAAATCTTTGTGAGTTGACTCAGTGTTAAAACACTTATTATTGTATTATAAATATAGGTTAATTGAACTTGGATCTGATGCACAGACTCTTTCGTTGAGCAAATTCCAACAAAAATCAATGGTGGCCGCGGCATGAAAATAAACTTATGATCACCGGCCACAACATATCGAATTATGTCTTTTCTATCATAAACGCAAGATACAAGAGCGAGAAGTACACCCATCAACGGTGCAAGTTTGTCCTCATTTCCATGCCGGGTGTAGACAGGTTTACCTGCCTCCGTAAGTACGAAAACATGCCTCTCTTTCATTCTCCAAGTATCATTCATTATGAAATCAGTTTCAACATGTGTTTCATCTATTGGAAGATCTCGAGGATCAACACCGGAATAATAATTTTCACTTTCAAAATCAGAGGATATAGATGCTGTTGATGTGTCTGGGTAGTCACTACCTACAGTAGCAGACGAAAGTTGACGATCAAGTTGTGGTATTGGAATTGTGTCGGACCCAGAAAATTCTCCACCATGTTGTGAAGAAGAGCTAGTTTGTCTTGATAGTACTTTATGTGAATCGCTCTTTGCTCTATGCAGTGGAGTTTTAGTTTTTTCTTCATCTGCTTTAACAGAGACACTTCTCATGAGTCTAGTAAGGTCTTTTATCCCAGCTGTGTTAGTGATATGATATTCAGACGTATTTTCATCCCATTGTTGCGTTTCAGTTGTCAATTCTTCACTTACCACGAGTGATTGATTTTCTGTAGTTGCACCCGGCTCAATCTCTTCCAGATTATTGATAGAAGGTCTTATTTCTGAAATTCCTGCCTCTTCAACATCACTTGGAACAGACATTGTTTCATGAACTGATTGCAAATTAGTGATGTACTTTTTAAGTTACTTCATGAAATTCTGTTAAATTTGATAATTTCATTTTACTGAAAAAATAAAAATTATTTTGACTCAAATTGAAGCGAATTATAATTTACAAGTCTCAATTTCTGGAAGAGGAATTTGATTTTGAAAACTTGAGTCAAAGACAACTCGTGAGTGATGAGATATCAACAACCTGCACCTGACACATTTAGACATGAAATTTTAGACTGGATACCACTGGTCTCTTCGATCTAATACTAAATCATTTCACCTGTTCAGATATTATTCATGTTGCAACTGTGGTCTTTTAAGCAGGACTATTTTTGATATGTATATTCATATCACTTTACAGACTGCCGCCTGAGTTAACAACAATCAGCACATTTTAGTATTCAGAAACATTACAATATAATATTATTGAGAGATAACTTCTGTCGAAACTTGGTAAAATCGTCTAATACTCAGTATTAGTACCACAGTAGGATTTGAAATTAAAAATCACTCAGGCTCGGACAGCCTGATCATCACATGCAATTGATAAAACACCAGTTATTGATAACAAGGAATGCTCTATCTGAATAGTGAGATATAAAAATATGTTAAAAGTAGGTTATTACTTTGATGCAAAATTTTATATTGAAAAACTGAAGTTAAGTTATGATTTTGCTGCAAAATATGACCAAAGGACATACCTACACCGTCAAAAAGTATTAAAATGCTACCTGAAATTTTGAGAAATTATATTTTATACCATATTTTGCATAAATTTAAGGACACTTACTATGTAAAACTCACATTACCAGTAGATACAATCTGTTATCCAAATTGGAATACGAAAGAGATTATTTGATTTCAGCACTTTAGGCCCAATTAACAATAACTTTCCTTATCGATGTCAACAAAAATGATCATTTATAATGCTAATTTCATAAAATATAAATCAAGAGGTATGCATATTCAATGAAACCGTTAGTTAGGTAAATAAAAACTAAACAAATAAGGCCAAGTTCTCAGTTTGAATATTAATAGGAAGCCGTATACTTAACTAATGTACGAATACTGGTAACATTAACAACAGGATAACAGAATAAACAGAAGTTACATGGACCAGTATTGCAACTAAATAAATGACTGAATCTCATCTTCTCATCTGCAGGGGGTTCTGGCATGGGATGACCTCCAGATTCAGTAATTGTAAAAAAGTAAATAACGTTTGATTAAATAAATGAAATGAAGAAACGATTCCTCAAAATAGCAAATAAAAAAAATTGAATTGTGAAAACGGCTTTAGAATAGTTCTTGCCCAAGGCAGATACCACTCACTGCAGTTTGCCATAGCATTTCAGTTCCCTTTGGAATGTTTTCTGCTCAGAGTGCAGTTGATGGTATTACATCCTGTAGTAGCACTTGCTATTAAGTGGCTGTTAGTTGGTTCTTCATCTTTATGGCACTGCTTCCAGCCTTGATCAGAGTGAATTTTATTAAAAAAATTAAATTCACATTTCACTGTACCTGAGAAAGTACAGGTGATAAAAATTTGACTACTTTTGGGCATATTATCCCATTGCACAACAAATTTTTACAGCATGATACAGCAAAATTTGAAACATCGCGATTTTACTAATTCACAAATTTGAAACGATTAAAATGATTGAAGGTTATAAATCTTTACCCATTCAACAATCATCTTGACAAGGTTTAAAATTTATAGTCCAAATCAATGGATAGTCTGTCTCAACGGTAACTTCCGGAGATCCATCCAGCTCATTCGATGAACTGATCAGCTCACCAAATTCTAACTTGTCATTGTTCAAATTCCACTTCAAACCTGTTGTCGTCAAAGTGACTGGCCGCCCAACAGGCAATAAACCACACCAGGTACCTTCCAGGCCGGTGTTCACTTCTATAACACTTTTGCCTTTTGGCAACAAGCAGACATAAGAAGAGCCATAAATAAAGCATATCCTGACATTAACGGGAAGAAATTTCATGGCTGAATATAAAGTACTAATATTTGCCATACTGTGATCAAATCTGTCTTGTTTTCCTCCTAATGCTACAATAAGATTTGCATCAAGAGTTTTCTGATGAAGTCTATCTGAAATCAGTTTTACACATTTTGTAAAATCTGTAGCATCTTGATCAGGAGTATGAGTGATTGTTATCCCATCTTGGTCCTTGTAAAACTGCTTCACGTCAGGCCTAATTGAATCAAAATCTCCGCTTAAAAGATCAGGCATGTATGTTAACCCGCTCTTGTTAGTATTTTGCTTCATCACATCATGCACAAAGTTTCCTCCGCCATCTGCACAAGCTCGGAACACCGCTTTATTCCACAAGTTATGAAATATAGGTTGGGAAACATCACATCCTGAGTCCATATTTAAAACAATAACTGCAATTTTTTCAGCATTGCTCTTGGCGGACTTTATGCACTGAAGTGGACAAAACCTCAACATACCTCAATTGAGATTATAAAATACTATTCTGTAACGGGAATAAATTGCATCATGTCACAATTTGCTGTGATATTCCTTGGTTATTCGATTGAGTTGCACTTTGACCCATTTTCAATTTCAGATGGAAATATTTTTCAATCTTTGACTTGTGCCATACAGCATTAGCAGTAGCCATGTACAGTGTAGAGGCACACCAGACTGAGCACACTGAATTGTGATATATATATATATACATTTTCTTTTATTTTATTGAAATTCACTCTAAGCAAGGCCGAGCATTGCCCAAAAGAAACCCCATTGCAAAAAGCTACTAGACTGTACAAGATATATTACTACGCAACCCCACTCTACAGTCTAAGTATAAAACATCCCAAAAGGAATTCAACCGCCATGTAAAGTGCACAGTAACATATTTCTGATTATCATAAAAATTTCCATGTTGGGAGTCCCTCATCCTAACATCAGAGCAGTGAGGCAAAGTCATTTGCTTGCAGCATGGGGGCCCCTGACTAGGATAAAAAAAATTCTTCCAGTTCTACATTATGATGACATTCGGGAGTTTGGTATCGGTATCAAACTTTACTACACAAGTTCCCTTTTAGACACTTCTTCATACTGCATAGGCCTAGGCCTCATAGGAAATACATACTGACTACCCATATTCCAAAGCCTGTACGGTACCTAGGCTAGTAGGCTATAGGGCGCAATGATGACTACCCAAAATCAGTACTGAGTAATGCTGAAGTACAGATTAGATGATGGCGCGATAACGAGATATGATTGATGAACTCCGGTATGAATTTTAGCAGTTGAGTCTGATTTAATACCCTGCTCTTATCATCTTATATGAAGTGACTCTTGCAGCCCGAATTCTAACTAGATTGAATGCTCAGCTTCCAGTCTTTTAAAAACCTGAAAAAGGTGAGCAGGACCCACACTAAGTACCGGTACCTGTAAGTTACAGTGTGGTACGGTATGGTACCGTACCTACGGATGGATTGCTCTGTCGAGATATGGTCCATCTTTGGCTCATGTCTGTAGAATATGAAGACTTCCATTTCAAATTTAGCATTCTATTTCACAC
Organism: Styela plicata; assembly: GCA_963675895.2. Lineage (NCBI taxonomy): Eukaryota > Metazoa > Chordata > Ascidiacea > Stolidobranchia > Styelidae > Styela > Styela plicata. Next base: position 4,796,020 of record OZ023151.1, on the reverse strand, counting down.
AAATCCAACCTCACCTTAAAACAGAAGAATTTGTATGACCGATGTAGAATAAAAATTAAGTTAAAATTTGTTCCCATTAGAATATTAACTAGGTAAATCGGCATTTGGGTCACTCAAGACTCAATAACAATTTTGATAGAGCCTGCCTTCACGCCTATCTCGCTGTATTTATTTTTCCAGCTCCTTATATGTAGGTAGCCTAATTTGATGCAAATAGTTTGTAAAAGTCAATATACAGGATATATATATATATATATATATATATATAACTTATATATATATATATATTGTATTATCTGTGTATACCCGTATAATTTTATATGTTGAAGGGTCTAGCGAAGCGGTCGTTTTTGGCCTGTTGTGACGTCATATGACGTCACAGTACGTCATTTTTGGCATGCGAGGTTTTTTGGGGTGTCCAACTATATATCCAAACTCCATTATCGTGCTAATCTACCTTTTAAAGGTAATGTGGTACTAAACTTTACTAGACTCAAAACTTTATCCTTTTCTACACCAGTCGCCCAGGCTTTCTCACTGATAAAACAGAAAACTAGACAGTAGACCCCACCGTTCAATCCTCAACACGGCTGCAATTACAGAAAACAAAAAAAATTCCAGCTGAGGCAGCTCGCTTAACAGCTGAAAATCAGCCCAAAGCGTCGCTCTACCACTATCCACTCAGCAAAATCAGACCACTATCTACTAAGCAAAATCCCAATTGGGTTCGCATAAAATATATTCTGCTCAAATTTTGTTGACGTGACTGTGGTGTCGCTTGTCCAAGGTAGGATATGTAGTTAGTAGCTTCCTCCAAAGTATGATGTGGCTGAGGGTTGGCTTGAGAATTGCGGCTCCCGCCTCACACTCCCGAGCCAGGAGAAAAAAACCAACAATGAAAGGGTAATTCTAAATTAGAAGGATGGCCTAGGTCATAGACATTTCAAACTTTATTTTGGGTTTTATCTGCCCTCCAGATTTCTTTTTTTGTGTTTGTGTGTTCTTGTGTTGTTCATACTCTTTTTAAAATGCCAGAATGAGAAGACAATTTGAGCAACTCAGCCGCGCAATTTTCAACACTTCTGTTCTCATCGTCAAAGCTGCTTCTAGGGTCGGCGGAAGCATAGGGACTTTGGTTAAAGGGATATTTCAGTGCTGCCGTTTCCCGCAAAGGTGATGACGACTCTCTTATTCTTCATATCTATTTTATACTATTTCAATATGCAAAAAATATGTTGCCCTTTATGTAATTTAGTGTACATATTCCCCTGTTTGGGGGTTCTGCCCTGTTATTCCCGATCACGTGTGGGTGTTTATCCACTTTCCGTCTATGTTTTTGCAATGATTGTGCATATATTATGTGTTCCACATTGATTTTCATCTGAAAGAAGTTTGTAGACAACACCCTAACGACCGGTGGATATAAATTCACGTTTGGGATCTTAATTTGTTGTTTTAAATTGTGATTCATTTATTGTCATAAATACTTGACAACGCGTGGTTGAGAAAGTTCATAATTATTTTAGAGATAGTTATCCAGAAAAACCAAACAAGGCGAGAATTTGTTTGGATCTGAAATTTATAATGCTCCACGTCAAAAACAAAATAAACCTATAACTGCGGATCAAGATTTAAATCGATTTTGTTTATATAGCATTCAAATGATTCGAATATTCATTGCAAGGAGTTGATATGATACCAGAAGGTTTTCGGTAAAAATAACGTCGTATTTGTTGAACATACACGACGCGAACATCAACTATGCCTTCATCACTGACATATACTTAAGAAATTATACTTTGATATTTACTCTTTACTTTACTGATATTTACTGTACATTCGTTCAATTTTCGTGATCGAATTATTCTCGAACTGTTACAATTCCATATTCGATTCGAAAATTAATGTGCTTGAAAATGGTCCCTATCTGTCACACATTGCTGATTTTTTATTCCAAGTTTAGCAGCTCAAAGTACTTAGTGATGTTTGGCATTTTCTTAAAGTCCTTAAAATCTAATTTTAAGCAAACTTGTTTTTTAAAAAAATAACTTGAGACTAGGTTTAGTAGTGACTCACTATGACGTCATATATGAATTTTACTTTATCACTCTCGCACTTTTAATCACACTCAGAGAGTCATGTTTTGTCAATCATGGCTCTGCATGGATCGTGCCTATAAGATTGAATCTAGAAATGATTCATGATTGATAAAACAAATTGTTGTTTTTAAAGCCGTTCCTTTTTTACATTGTACGTAATTTTCGGTCTCATATTATCTTCGCACAAAAACGCAGCAATTAAATGCGCATTCTTTAGCAAAGAAAAAAGAAAAGGTCACGATGCAATTAAAACTATTATAAAATTAAGCACTTAATCGTGATCAAGTGTCAACTGAGTATCGAAGTTCGCCAATCAGCTTTTTCTCTCTTTTTCATTTTTTCTTTGACATTCAACTTGTTGACGACAGTTTGTTGTATCTCGAAATAATTCATTTCGTTCAGAAATGTTGTTTGGCGATGTTTGAGAGATATATTTTTAGGTAATGTAGACTGTCAGGTTTTTGTCGTGAGACCACGTTTTTATTTCCCAGTTGAATAAAACATCGCTTGGTGTACATCGCCTGCCACGGCGCGGTCCATCAGTGGCTCATGCTTGGCAAAGTGAAATTTCTTATCGGGTTTGGTCATTACGTCCATGCATTCCTATAGCGAATATTTTGAACTTATTTGCATGAATTACGGATGAAATGCCATTTTAAAATGTGTTTAAGGTTGATTTTAACGATTGCTTTTCAGATAAACAATTTACGTTCGATGAAATTGTATTTTAGAATATTTCAGCACCATAATTTAAACATTGGGGGATTCGTTCAAAAAAAAAACTAACTTATCATTAGTTTGCGTAGCTACCCTCTGCATTGAATCTGCAACGTTACAATTGGTATCATGGTTTTACTGCAAAATGAGTAAAGCGAAATATGTGTTAACATGAATTCTAGAGTGTACTCAACCCTTTGTAAAGGGCGCGGTTATCAATACCTTATTATCTTGCCAGGCCATGTCTTGATTTGAGTTTATGCATTTTGTTCGGAATTATTAAGTAAAAAATTTATCGACGCACAAAAGTCAGCCATATCATAGTTTAATAATCAGTTTCTATCACCGTAACGCAGTGTGCATACTATTTATTATAGAAATATATTTTGTTTTTGTGTGCGGAAATATCATGAGGGAGTTAGTTGTGATTCTGTCACTAATGGTGACAAGTCAAGCAGCATCGGTGAGTAATGAATAGATTTTTGATATTAATTGGTATTCGTCAGTAACTGTTTAACCATATTTCCCCTACTTTGGAATTGTCCGATCGTAGATGCAATTTGTGATACTACTTTTTTGTATATATTGTCGTATTGTTAGTGACCGTTGGTATCGTGGGGGCGCTTCCGCCCTTGCTTAAAGAAAGTTTAAATAAGAAAAAATAGGTTACGATAAAAGTATTTTCACTACATATGTGCCTAGTTTTGTATTTTCGGTCCATTTTCACTATTAAAATTCTTGGGAATAGGCATTTTACAGTTCCGAAATTCAATAATTTAGACCTTGTGTACGAAATAGCACTTTTTTAGGCCAGAAGTTTGAATAGTTTCGCGATTCCGATCAGGTTTTAATCCCCTTTCACTTCATATTTAAAATTATTATCATAGCATAATATATCTTTGAAAGCTTACATGGACAAAGACAGATACAAGCCATCTTGGTTAATGAAAAAATTATTTACTTTCTAGCAGTATATTTTTTATGCTTATCAATTCATCATCAAATTTCGACTACGTTGCGAGTTTCGAATGAAGCATTTATGCGCTTGTAATCTTCGGTGATTTTATTAACCCAATCCTTAATATTACAAACGCGGAATTTATGAGAAATATGCAATTTGCTAAAAACCTTCATTTAGAGCAATACAATTATCCACAAATATAAAAATTATCACATAGCAATTAGATTATATTTTGCGGTAAAAACGTGAAAATCTGGCCTTATTCGCTATCCGAATAAAAAAAACAAAGCCATTTTGCTACTGATCGAACGGCCATCGAATTTGTTCTTTTTAAAACCTTGTTCTTGTCCAAAATAAAACTTCAGTGTGTTGATTTTTTGAGATCTCCGCGAAACGATTTTAGACCTTCAATTTTAAAATAAATAAATGTTTTGAGTACCTGGACACGCGGTACATCTGTGGTTCATATTCGACAAAAAAATCTACAATGTTTGAATGTGCAAATCAATTATAAGGGACTAAACCAAACTTCTATTATGTAATGGCTTACGGCGTTTAAAATCTTCCAAACTTGTGATAATCAACTCAGTGGTAGATTGTGAATGTAATGATTTATAATTATTTATCGACATAATTGTATTAGAATTAATACAAATCAGCAAACAGATTTTCAGAGTTACCTTTGATCGAAAATTACAATAAGGCAAAACTCTTAAAATACTGTAATAGAGAAATAAATCATATAATAAGCTTCAGAACTTGCCGATCTAATGTTACACGAGGATGAACAATCCAGAATACATTACTAGTCCATAATTATTCCGGAATAATTAAATCGAATCTAAAATATCGAATCCTATTTCTAAGTTCCCGAGGGCGTGTGAGAACGAGTAGTATATTAAATATAGAGAAGTAGTATATTAAATATACAATGGTCGTAGAAAGAAATATTCAACCAAACAGGAGTGGTATAAAAGTGCCTTTTATTAATTGACACTATTGCTACCATAGAATCGGGTCTTATTATTCCTATCAAATTCCAGTTTGGATTAGAATGGTTTGGTATTCCGAATTCTACTGATAAGACACATCCCTGATAAGTCACGATCGGATTGCTCTGTCTAGGCGCAGTTCATTCTTGACTTATGCTTAATGTTGCTTGAAGTTTGTGTCAGTTGAGTAATATTCTCAAATAACATTCACGTTTCAAGACAGATCATCACTATTCTGTCTCACCAAAATAGAAGAAATCTGCATAAACCCTCTCTGATAACATTTCTTTCCAGTCGAATCGAGATATTTGAAAATTCGATTTGCCTGAATTTAAAATTACCGAGTATCCATAAATGCTGTTTGAATGAATACTCTTTTTGTTTTTTCAGCTGATTGGTTCGGATCATTATTATCAAATACATGCTATTGGATCTGAAGAAAAACTGGACAGGGATAATAGACATAGAGATCTCATGTATCTGAGACCTGATTATGATCCATGTGAGTCGTCTATGTGGTAATAATTAGAATTTGTGCTACTAGATATATTCATATTACAGAATAAAATAACTATTGTCAGTGAAGCAATAAATGTATATGGCGGACAGGAATAAGCATATACCAAGGAGGGCAAATAAATTGCCATAATCAGAAATTTGTTCCAGTATTCTACGCTTGGAATTGTAGTCAATTATTCATTTTGCGGGATATTGGTATCTGTCATTTTGAGTATCGAATTTTCCTGGAGCATCTAGGCGAAAAATACTGATATCGGTGTGAACTCATTGCACTACTGTCCTTTTCTACGAGTTCTTAGTATTCGCTCTATGTTAATCTTAACCATTCTTTATTTTCCACAGTCTCAATTGAAGAAGTAAAGACCAGTATCTCAGGTAACTGTTTAAATTCATGTTTTTGTGTCAACATTGAAATTGTATATCTTAGCTTAGTTAAAAATAGTTTTCATTAATTATTCTAATCTTGTTTAAAATTTAAATGTACATAAAAAAGAGTGGAAGAAAACTGGAGACTTTGTCAAAAAATATCAAATTATTGCTTTATATAACTTTGTTTAAAATGATTCTTCAAACACCTAAGAACTCGATAATTACCAATTTTGTGACAATTTTAATCTAATATTCCCTCGATATCTTGGTCAAATCCACTATCCCAGTTAGAAAATATCTTTCTGAACATGTTTTGTTACGTATATGTCACTGATGGATAGCGTCGATAAGACGCGGTACTTCTGTGGTGCATGCTGTGGTGCATGGGATGACAGCAATTTCAAACACACACGCGAGATAGCAACTCGAATGGCTAGGTATTTGATTCGAAGTACCTAGCATTAAACAAATGTATTATAGCAGCAACTTGAAACACACACGAGTCGATTAGATTAACTTGATTTTAGATTCAAAGCGCTAAATCACATTAATAACATATTAAGATATATACACATAGCTTATCATTCTTACTCACACAGTGTGAGCAGATGTTGAAAACTACTCAAATCTCGTTTTCAGTTTCATGCTACGTTGAAGCGAGACATGTAGAGGGAGAAGTATTTACTGCAACCTGTCCTCCTGGTTGTGACGAATTTGCTCATCGCTTGTGGGGATCGGGAGTCTATACTGAAGATTCGTGCTTCTGTGCTGCTGCTATTCATGATGGAATTATTGCAGGTAAAAGGGATTTTATTTACTTCTTTGGATTGGGCAAAAAGTATCGCGTCATTTAAGTGATAATATATGAAAGTCAACAAAATACGTTGCAACATATTAAAGTTCTTGTTTTTCATTGAAATATTGAAATACTAATCAAGGCCAGAGACGTTGTCTAAAAAGGAATAACTATCGGTCACTTAATGGCAAAGAACTCATACAAAATGTAGTATCAACACCAGTACTCTAGGCAGAAAACATCCAAATGTAACTGAACCGTCATGGTAAAGTGTGGTAAGCGGTACCTGCTCTGAACGATGGTAAAACCATGTTCCACTTCATACTGTTATATGGAATTGACAGATCTCAGCACTGTTCGTCCATCAGTTTTCTCAGAGGGTTTCCAAAGTAAATAAACAAAAACAACAAACGGGTACGTATATCTGGCGATCCATTTCTATTTCTCGTTTATCAAAATTACTTTCATCTGATAGCGGAACGTGGTGGAGCAGTCACAGTACGAAAAATCGAAGGAAAATCTTCTTACCAGGGAGCAACTCGTAACGGAATCGAATCAAAACCACACGATAAAGCTCAGTCTTCGTTCATATTTCAAAGTGAGTTGTTTGATGTCCATATCTATTGAGTGCTTTTTTACTTTTTGAAGTTAATAATATAACACTATTTTTTGTTTTTTAAATTTCAGACGCCGGAAAAGCACGAAGACCTGTATATGAAGGTAATATGGGATTTTTTATAATTTTGATTCAAAACATGATGTCTCGGAAAATTTTTTTTAGGTCGAAAGTTAGAATATACAGTTTCATGCCTATTCATCGATAAATTTTTGATTGCGTGTTGTTGATAACGCAACTACAACTTCGCCAAAAGCTAAGTGTAAATGGCACTAATAGAATGCTGAAAATTCCTACATACATTATCTATGCTTATTCTGGCCATGTTGTTATTATGCACGCACATTCGAGCGGTAGGTCATCAGTATCATTATTCTGTCAAGTGTGCCACCGATGAACTGTGCCTGAAATATGTAATACAGGGGTACAGCATATTGTTTTACTTCGAGTATCTGAATTATCTATTTTATTTTCTTCGAATAAAAAATCTTCAAAACTATCAGCACTGCTATTTTACATCAGTATTGGTTTTTTAAACCTTTACCCACAGTTTGTTTGCTACTAGATACTTTAAAAAGACGCTACTCTCTTTAAACAAGAGTTATAGTGAAATATTGTCAGTTTGTTGAATTTTCCAGTTACACGCGATCAGTTACATTCTGATGTTTTCCATATTTAATATCAATATACATATGAATTAAGTTTCCCATACATCCTTTATCAGCCTTTTAGTTGTTAAATTTGAACCTGTATTGCTGAAACTAACAATACACTAATACTTCCTTCACAGTGTCCTGTGTTGTACAAGGAGACTGGATAAAAGAGACAGATTTCAATGTGATTTGTCCAGGAGGATGTGGAGTTGTAACTGATAGATTGTGGGGAGATTTAACTTATACCGACGATTCTTATTTATGTGCGGCTGCTATACATGGAGGAATGATCAGAGGTGAATAGGTCGTTTTACCATTGCCCAGATATCACAAACTGCACCCAATATACCTAATCAGAAATTCCATTTTGTTAAATATATGTTACAGATGGACGAACTTTTCTAACTGGGGTAGCGGTTTAGTTTTCTGTGGTAGGTTTTGCCTCAGAGTTCAATTTTGTTACCAAAATATGTTTAATTTTTAATTGTTTTCTTTTTCAGAGTACCATTTAAGCGAATCACTCAGATCAGCGCACTGTACGAGCGCCCACGTATAAGCGAGCTTAGTTATATTGAAAAATTATGTACTTTTCGAGGATTAATGAGCCGGACTGGGTGGGACTCGAACATGAGATGGCAGCATGATATCCAGTAGGCCATCGCGTTTATCTAGTCGAAGTTAATCCGGGATTTGTGATTGCTAAAATGAACTTCCTAGCTATAAATTGAGAAATCTTTATTTAAAGCCCATGGCGCTATATTACACACGGCTCTTTACGCGTTTTCGTGGCCAATAGTAACTTTTTCTGATTTCAAAATCGAATCGAATATTCGAATTAAAAGTGTTTTTGCCAGATTATTTCATTTTCTCCAAATACCCCAGGAACATTGGAACCTGTTCTCGAGTATTTTTGATATCTAAATTACCTATCAGACTTATCTAACGAAAGGTTTAACAAAGCACGTACATGTTTTACTTTTAGTACATAAAGAAATGTGTTGGTTACAATAGCAATTAACCCGAAAGCGAAAAACACGACCGCTCGTTAAAGTGCTTTATTGTCAGATTTAACTATAGATATTATGATCTTCAAACAAAGTTGAGGAAAAAACTTAAATAAAGTTGATAAAGGCGTCGGAAATACGTTAAAAATAGAGGATTAATTCTGGTTCCTCGTGTATTTTTCGAATAATTAGGTATGCTAGAATCCTGATAGAAATTTCGTATTTTGATATTCCTGAATTTACTCATTTAGCAGTAAAACCGAATTTTACGTTCTATAATTTCTGAGAAGCTGGAAACCTAATATTTATCAAGTATATCAATTTGCGAATATCGCTTAACGAAATTCTCTCAAACAATTACTCTAATCACGAATAAACCAAGCCCTATAGGCTCGATTCATCAACGGACTGTTACTTTGTTCAAATCTGAAGAGAAGAAATTTTTCAACAAATTAATGCAAAGTCATTGCGTAAAAATAACTTTCCGTAAAATTATACACATACGCTTGGAACAAAAGCCGCAATTTCGATCCGTGTTCTTATTTAATATACTGTTTTGTTAAGCATGGGCCCCTGATGGACCGCGCCTAAAGGGCGCGATTCATCAGTGACCAATACTTAACAAAATGGTTTTTTATTTGATTTGAAATTGATGTATGTTTTTCAAATTGAATTTAAGTATAAAATTGTATTTTGTTTTTGGATATTTTTTAAATATAAAATTCCTCATTCAAAACATCTTTAGATTCCATTGGGGGTGAAGTCCACGTCATCAAAACAGGAGTACAAAATGGATTTAAAAGTAGAAAACGAAACGGAGTAACGAGTTTGGAATATAATGGCGGACAAGAATCATTCCAACTTGAGAGTATGTATTTTTTGTTTCGAATTTTGTTTAAATGCAAGTGGCATAATTGTTATCAATGTGTAATTTTCAAATGTACATATGTCCTGATTGTGTCAATTAATTTTGTAGCGCAGTAATATCATGATATACGTGGAATTAAACTTCGACCCAAAACGTGGTTGTGATATGTAGTGAAACGAAGCAACAAAATCCTCCAAAATGAAAAAAGTTGGAAAAGTTATAGAACTTTAATATCTCCATTTTATGTCTTGTCTGGAAAATAGTTATTCATTTAATATTAAACAAATACATTATATAGAAATTATCGTTCATATATAATTAAATTGAATCATTATAGAAATCTTGCCTCAAGCTATTTTGTTGATTGTGATCTATTTCGTCGCTTTTGTTGAAAATACCAATCTCATCAAAATTTGGAATTTTTAATGAGTCAGCGACATTTGTGGACGTAATTGAATGTCACAAATTTAAAAGGAACTTTACGAGTTTTCTTTGTTTCACTAAAAATTTGACATTTATAAGAAATTTTAAATTTACTGCTTAATAACAATAACGTCCAATAACAAATGTTTTGTAAACGCGTCTTTTGTCAAGTATGAGTCACTGATGGATCGCGTCGATGAGACGCGATCTATCTGTGGCTTATATTTGACAAAACCTAATTTCTGTTTGGTTCACGACGTGTTTGGTTAGGTCGACACATATCTGTGGTAAAATCACTTCAGAAGAATTTTTTAGTACGATCTTGTCCCAATACAGCAAGGTGTTTTACAGTGTATAATATTCTGAAAAACGGAAGAAGAAATAAGGACAATGTTTGCGTAAAACCTACCAACCTAATTAATCGGATTTAACAACGATCGGCACGACAGTCGATTGTTTGCGTCTCTCTGCGTGCTATATTGGTTTTAAACATTCGTTCGATATTAATCTCTTTATATTTTTTAATATTATATATATATATATATATATATATATGTATATATATATATATATATATATTGAAAATAGCGTAATGAAATATTTTATTTTTCAGAAACCGTCGAAAAGTCTTCATCTGTTTTGGAAGGTAAATAGAAAAAATTGAAAGTAACTATAAACACAATATTTTGAAAAGTTGTTGATCATTGTCCAATAATATATGTGTTTAGAAACCGGGCCAAATAATCATTTATAAAAAAAAACTAAGAATTACGTCATAAATTTTTCTATCGATCAATATTATCCCGTCAGGAAAAAACGTTTAAACAAATTTGATCAAGTATGGATCACAGATGGATCGCCCCGATGAGACGCGATTTATCTGTGGCCCATACTTGGCCGAGTGAAAATGGGGATTGGAAAATCTCTTCATGTCACGGAATGCCTAACAGTAATGTTGCAACAAAGACTTTTACAAAACATGATATTTATTTCAAGTCCACTTTATAGAAAAGTCCATCACGTGCTACGCAAAGAAGAAACGAGCAGAATCTCACTTACAAAAATGCCGACATATTGGGGAGAGTACAACTAAAGGACTGTCAAAGTTCAGAATTAAAATTTCAGAATGTTAGAAGAAAAGAGAGCTAGAATGAACAGTAGAAGTAATGGCGTGTCGAAGGCTCGCAAAATTTGGCTTTGTTTGCTTTGTATTACAAAGATACTAAATTCATTTTTTTTTTTTATAATTTCAGTCTCTTGTTATTTCCGAGTTGATCATGTGGAAGAGGAAGTTTTCACAGCAAGATGTCCTCCTGGATGTGATAAAGTATCAGATCAAGTATATGGATCCGGGATTTACACTCAAGATTCATTCCTTTGTGCAAGTGCCATTCATGCTGGAAGACTGCCTGGTATGGTTAATATATTCTTGAAACTTTTGCTAAAGACTTTATTAGAAGCTTGAGTTGCTTGCATATGTTTATATTTGCTGCATTTAATCCTTGCGTTTCATTACGTAAAATGCAATGAGGAACAAACATAAAAATCCTCAACCTTCACAAGCATATATTTTAATTAGAGCTGGGCAATTCGATTCGGTGATTCGAAGCACAATATATTCGAATCAATCGTGAATCGTTCGATTTTGGTCAAATTTGACCAGATATGACAAGTGCGATGAATGATATTATGTGTCCTAACCTAATATGTTGAACCAAACTGGGTACTATCTCACGCAGTGAGAAGCCTGACCGAGTGCCTTAGTATGTCACAAGCCTACGGTACTATTAGAATTTAAATATTAACAAAAAATAAATAAAAAGGGCAAAAAATAAGGCTAGGATAAAATGGTCAAATGATCAAATTGGGTCAAAATCGATTGCATTTTGTCGTTGAAAATGAAAAATCTCACTTTATTTAGCGAGTTTTTGTTCCTATGGCGGATTCACGATTCGAATAATCTGTTCTTCGAATCGATTCGAATCGAATTGCCCAGCCCTATCTGTGACTCATACGTCTGCGTAAATTTGATTTAAATCATTCCTTTATATTAAATGATTCGACGAGATAGGCTTGTAATTTGTACGTTCTACTCTGTAATTTTAATTATAAGCTTAATACACAAATAGAACTATTTATTTTCGCGAATGACTAATGACATCACTAATCCGGAAATAACATCAAAATTTTAATTCCAAGTACGGAAGAACAGAAGGGCGTTTGATTTAACTTAATTTGACACCATTATAATCTTATTTTGGGATCAGATGTTTTCTTTTCAAATTATAATGTCCAAATGGACCGTACTTTGGCGACCATCTATGGTTCATATGTAACAATCTCGTTCGGCAAGCGAAAATTTTGCTAGTCCGCGGAATCTAATGTAATCGTATGTAACGGATCGTATGTAATTTTGCTTTGTTATAGTCGACTATACGCAACTGAATCTAATCCAGCCAAAGTTTTTGTAATCTAGGTTCGAACCGAGTCAACATCATGTCATTATTTATTTCGCATGTAATTTTGAACAATCATTTTCTGTCCATATTTTATCAAACTAACTCATTTTTCAATTTTTGCTCAGAATGGTTCAAAATTTTTTTTAAAGCCTTTATACGAATATGTGACAGATTCCTGGGCTCTGGTAAATACACAAGAATGTAGGTCCATATTTCAGCCTGCCTTCAACCTGTCCGTATCTCTATTCCAGAACCTCAAAAACAATTGTCATAGTTATGTAAATCGAAAACAGGAAATCTCAAACTACTAGATAAGCGTGTTAATTACTGTACGAGCAAGCATAATTTATTAATTTTCTTTTTCATAACAATAGATCTCAAATATAAATTAAAATATCGCGGCGTTTTAATGACACTTAATTATAGATGTTTATATATACAGTGAAAAATAATTTTGCGGTACAACACGTTCCGCAGACCCAACCAGAAATTGTATTTCGTCAAGCATGAGTCACAGATGGGCCACGTCTCATCGACGCGATACACCAGTGACTCATGTTTTACAAAAGATGTTTTATGAAAATTTTCTGACGTGGGCAGTATTAACGATATTTCCTTCTTAACCATGCTTGCTCAGACATTCAAAATATTGAAGTGACCTTTTTTTATTAAATATACCTCAATCGGAAATTTTATTTTGTTCAACATCAGTGACTCAAGCTTCACAAAAACGTGTTTGCTCCAACTTTGTCTGTGTTTGATATGGATAACTTGTATATCAAAAGCTACGTCCAACAAGGAATCAAATCACTTTGAAATGCTCAATAGTTGGGTAATTGTTGAAATCCTAAATCGTATATAAGACGCCGAATGCAGTACAAAAGAAAAAAAAACGATTTCAGTTCAATCAAATAGCGCCGCACTGTTATTTTTGCCAAAGATCACATCGAAGATCGGATCTCCTTACAGCTGCAATTTATTTTAAGACTTGTAAACCAACAATCAATCGCTAAATTACTACCCAGTCCTTAAATTCGTATTGCATTTGTCGAACCATCTGTTTCTATGGATAATACTAGTAACTAACTATATGCAAATGTGTTTATTTTTAGCTCCACTTGGTGGCGTTGTCACAGTATTTAAAACATCTGGCAACATCAACTTTGTTGGAAGTTTACAACATGGTATCAGTTCAAAAGACAGTGAATATTTGAACACTTCATTTATATTCCAAGGTAAAAAAATTTAAATACCGTTTTCGAATTATGTATCTGTCGCAGCATTCTACAGCACTTGTATTATAGTAAGAAAGTTATTGATATTTATTTGTATAAAATAAGAGCGTGCAAAAAATGAATAGAAATATTAAGTATTATTGTAACTGCTCAAGACGTAATTGATGATCCTTTATTTCATTCATTATACCCTGACAAGAGGGTAATATAACATACTCGTTCATTTAATTCATTATCAAATATAATATTTTATTCTTATAAAATAAAACTTACGACATTTCTTTTTCAATTTCAGCTTCGACCATCATACAACCTGAAATCGTCACAGGTTCGCTTATTATTTGCATTGCATTTTTTTCTGAACAACATCGACACTAGAACTTATGCCTTTCTGTTGTTTCCTAATAATGTGGTATGACCTTCCGTGAACATAGATTAAAAGCGAATAATTTGCCAGTGCCACAATTTTTACATATATCTAAAATTAGGATTTTTACTATATCGAATGTGTTTATTTCCAAATATATTCGAATACTCGTTTTGTTATGGACATCCCTGCCTCAAACTTGTAATTTTTCCCGTTTTTACTTCGAACAGTTGCCTGTGAACTTCGTGGTAACCATCTCCGTGATGATGTATCAACAGTAATATGCCCAGGAAATTGTGATTTCGTAGCATATGATGTTTGGGGCTCGGAAACTTATAAATCGGATTCTTACATTTGTGCATCTGCTGCACACGCGGGAATTATTGACGGTATGATATTCTTATATTGAAATTTTGCATATTTCATGATTTGTTTTAAAAACTTGCTTAGAACCGGGGATTAAAAATTGTGAATGATATCGTAATTAGCAGCGAGTAATACCATCTGAAACGAGCGCATTTTTTCTTGGAAAATAATTTATTGCATAAAAGTTTTTTATTTTACCATGAAATAGAACACAATATATATTAATCTAATTTCATTACCAAACTTGATGATTGAACAAATTTGAGCATTGACTGACTTTTTGGAAGTCGATATTTTGGTAATTCTTTATCAATTACATGCTCAGACATGGCCACTGATATGTCAGCCTATGGAACACTAATCACCTATGGTTCGTGACTAATGATATATCATTTCTGATCGAATGCTTTTTAGCTAACAAACAAATTATGTAAAATTTCACTTCCCAAAATAAATCTAATCTTAAAATTTATTTGTAAGTTTAATTTATCTCAGCTTAAAAAACAAACTAATCGAAAGTCTCTGTTCTCGTCAAGTGTTCTGTGACGAAACACATTAATATCATTGTTCCAATTTGGCTTTCAAAGCTTATATTAAATTGAATCAATTGTATATGAAAAATCCAATGCAAATTTTATATATCCTCAGTGATCATATATGATAAATGCACTTTGATAATTTGTATGCAACACTGTGAAAAAGTACAACAAATTTACCGTTCACTTGAGGTGATTACATATCTCTAAAGTTCGAATCGTTTTGGCCGAATATGAGTTGTTGATGTACGTCTTGGTCCTAGGGCTCGGTTAAAACCGAATCATTTGGTATTCGAATCTGATTCGGATAATTTTTTCGAATAGGATCGAATAACAAATATCACATTTTAACCATCACTATTGTTGTCTTCATTATGATAATCATGAAATTTATAGCTACGAATTGCAAATATTAGCCTAAACAGACCTAAAAGTAATGTAATTTCAAATACACTTCATGTCCGAGAGCGAATTTTCACCACAAAATACAGTCGATTTTGGTCAAATTTGACCAAAATCGATCGCATTTGTCGGTAGAGATGAAAAATTCTTCTCCGTTTACCGAGTTTTTGTTTTTATGACCGAATAATCTGTTCCTAGAATCACCGAATTGAACTGCCCAACCCTATACGGTAGACTCGTTACATCAACAGCCCTCAATTTCCCGAAAATTTTTTTTTAGTTATATTTCAATGCTATCGAATAAAAATACTGTAAGATAACGAGGATTTTATTATATTGTGACTGAATCTTAATCAGAACTTTTGTTTTTTCAAGTATGAACCGTAGATGGGTCGTACCGCCATTGCCAAATAATATTACAAAATGTCATTTTTTAACAACCTTTGACACTAAGTTTGAAATTATATTATTCTTCATTGTCAAAATACCACTAGGTCAAGACCTAATTACTGTAGTTCAGATTTTTCGACTATTTAAAACTTATTTCACACTAACGAAATGACGATATGTTTTCCGTCAAGAAAGTTTCAAAGAGGAATAAAAATAGTCGGTTAATTTCATGGCATTTCGGGATAACTATTGCCAAATCCTGCACACTTTCCAGATTATAAATATTATAAATTGTTTCAGACAAATATCAATACAACAACCCCTATGCAATTCAAAAAGTTTCGCTGCGTGTTTTTAATAGCTCACATGTCAAAACCTATGTGGAACCTATAAATCGAAAAAGTTATTATGAAAATCTCCTTGACAGCAGTTAATCCATATTTCATAAACCGTATTTATGGCTCTCTATTGTTTCAAGTAAAAACGTAAAAGTCGGTTTACATCGCCTTAAGGTAGGTTTAATTGAACGTATGAATATCGTTTGTGAGTCACGACTACGGACTACATTCTTATGCAATTAATTGTGTTGTAAAAACAAGAATAAAGATTTTTTGAAGTTTTTCGAGCTAGTAATATCCCAGGCAAAGAAACTATGTTAAGACATATCATATATAATGTCTTATTATAAGCATGCATGTCTTATATTTTATTTTCACTTCTAAACCAAGCATTTTTTCGAATTGAAAGAATCTGAATACATAAAGATATTGTGAATAAGTATTAAAATTTACATATGCACGACATAGCATAAGCTCAAATATATTTGCAACTTTTGTTAGTAACATTTAAAGCAGTTTTGATGAATTTTTGTAAACTTGATTACATGAGAGCAAATGACTTTTTCATTCAAATTTAGCCATGCTTTATCATATAAATATTAAATGTATCAATAAAAAATATAATAAAATAAAAAAGATACACGTGAGAACTTGAGTTCGAGTTCATAATTTTATGACAGAATTATTTACGCAACTTGACTTATTAAAGCCTTTAAATCGGAATTTGATACAGAGGATGATTTATTTTTGGTTCAAACGATTTTGACACCTTGTAATAATGGTAATAAATGGGTAATACAGTGAAAAGTGGCAAATTAATCTGTCATTGCTGTTAATTAGATTTAAAAAAACGACGACCAGTGACTCGACTTGCGACTCATAAATGTATGACTTCAAAGTCCTGAGAGACTTGAAAATACAGTGACTTGTTCCAAACAATGATATGTTTCACTTCTATCACAACACTGCAACGTTACCTTGTTTAACATAAGCCACATATGGATCGCGCCGCCTGACTTATGTTTAACAAAATAATTTGTCACTAAGTTGCTTAGTTGCCTTTTTGCATCAGTGATGTCGTGACGAGGAACGTGTGTTTGTTTTTGCGGTTGGTTATTCATTGCTTTTCTGATGTATCAGAAACCTCGAGGCTAAATAAACTTTGAAGGAAGACGAATTATAGTAGTCAATTTTTAGTAAAATGTCATTTTCGTCATATTTTTAAAATTTTTATGACCTTTTACGTCAATCAGAAAACCGGGTGGGTGAATGAGTTGCTCCCGGGTACCACAAGTCTGCATATTTTATGAAAGTACAATTAATTCATTGTTTTGGTTCAATTAGGATTTAATAAATTTCATTTGATGGATATAATACATATTTGACATTAGAGACCAGTAAGATATAATAATAGATATTCTTCTGTGATTTCATTTCACCCAAAGACATTTATATCCATATTAAACTAATGTACTGCACTCGCGTACGTTTCAGTCCCAGTATATTTGTACGCTTCTACATTTCAATATGTGTCTACATTGCACCCACGTATACTTCGTCTCACATAAATTTCACTCACTCCTCTCACTCCATTACTTTTTCACTCATTTTCCCACTTAAAACCATCCTAAATTCAATGTACTTGTCTCTTTAGGCAACGTGGGTATAGATTAATATGGGTAACAAACACTTTCACTACGCATGTATATGAGTGGCGAATTGTAACACAGTGAATGGAAGTGCTTGCAAGCGTGATACATCTGTGGCCAAGTTTGGCGTGATTCCTTAATGAATTTTAACAAAATACATTTCAGTTTCTCTTGGAGGACCGGTGACTGTGAAACGAGTTCCAGGAATGAGTTCATACGAGGGCATTACCAAGCAAAGAATTATCAGCAAGCCGTTTGGTGAATCGGCGACTGCCTTCAAGTTCGCAGGTAAAAGGATGTGTAATTTATTATGTATGACGATTTATGGAAATTAATAATGAAACCCTTTTGTATTTGATATTTCAGATAATATTCAAAAAGTTGGATCGGTCCTGGCAGGTAAGATGATTTATATTTGAACTACTTCGTGTATGTTGGCACTACTCTATACGAGGGTAGCCTAATCTTAGTTTCTTTCGAGATCCCAAAGTTGCCTGTCATTTCCTTCTGATGGAAAAGGCTTCGAAATTATCAACACTGCTATTGCATAGCAGTGTTGATGATTTCGAAGTTTTTTGTATAGTTTTATCACTAGCAAAAGTAACTACTAATAATCAAAACATAGTTCCAATGAAAAAAGTCTGGGAGCAGCGCTCAGAAGGAATTAACTGACGGCCACTTATTATAAAGAGGTACTGCAGAATGTATTCTAGTAACAGCGTATATCCCAAACATAACCACTATAATTAACCCACTATAATAAAGTGCCGTGAGTTGTATCTGCCCTTGCCAAAGGTAAAATCCTACACCCTTTCTTTACTTATACATTGTATTTTGGTAATGCAGTATACTAAAACATTTAATTTCATTTAGCAACATGTGATTTTACTGCCGACCTCATCAGTGATGAGATGTTTTCGTTGAAATGTCCGGCTGGGTGTTCTGCTGGTGATTCCAAAGTATGGGGAGACGGTGTTTATACAAGTGATTCTCCATTGTGTGCTGCCGCTATTCATAACGGGTATCTCAAAGGTATGGCTCAGTAACGTAAGTAGGTGATCGAATGTGTTTGAGGGCAAAAGGAGTGTGAGCAAATTTTTTTCCCACTCTGTCACATAACAATACCAAATAATACTCAATACAAAAATTCACCTTTGGCGTTCATCGGACTAAATTCAAAGTATAAACATATAAGTTGTACGCAGAGAAAACGCGCGAAAAATGATTCTTGCCCAGTTCGACACATCCACGATCCATCTGTAACTCATACTCACCAAAACAATTTTGACCGTTGTGACTTAATGGATTTCACAGTATCCGAAGTTATTATAACATTATTTCGTATCAGGTTCTCTCGGAGGAAAGATCACAGTTCACAAAGTAGAAGGTCGAGCAACTTATGGTTCAGCTATTCGTAATGGAATAAAATCATTTGAATACGGAAAATGGTCAAGTTCATCTGTAATCTTCCAAAGTAAGTCATTTTATCACTTTTATAAAAAAAAGCAATGCAAATGCATTACATTGAAATTTGGTATATTTTGAAGCCGTTAATGGGTTCCTTCTAAAACATCAAGCCTTAACTCGGTCACATGTTTGTTAAGTGTGAGTCAAGGATGGATCGTGCCCTTCACGATGTGTAGCTTATGCTTAACAAAAGTAAAATTTCTAACTCGGAAAATGAATTTCAACAAAAAGTTATACTTCCCTTTTTCTCGAGATAAGCGTATACATTTTTTTCAGGACCCTGTGTGGAAGTCGAACCTATGTATCCAGGTGAGCAGTTTTTTATAAAAATTCCTTTTACAAAAACATAAAATTCATCTCCATATGCCATAAGCAAACATATGCAGCAGTTTTTTAATTAAGTAACCAAGCATTGTTTGATGAGTAATAGTATTATACTAGAGAAAAGCCTAACATTCTAACTAAAACCCTCGACGATATACTCAGATAACTCGTTTTAAACAACACCCATTTTATATGATCTTTCAGTGACTTGTGAAACCCGAGCAAATTTCATGGTCGACGATTCTTTCATGGTTGTCTGCCCACCCGGATGTGACATGGATGTTGATAAGAATGAAGTATGGGGAACTGGAGTTTATACTGATGATTCTTACGTTTGTGGAGCAGCTATTCATGATGGAAGATTAAATGGTAAAATATATTTAACATCCTCATTTTAAAACAGGCCGATTTTTCTTGCAAAGAAAAAAACGAATCTATGGTAATCGATATGCTAATCCAAAGATAAATACCTACCGAGGTTAGGTCACGATCAGAAACTATATTTCCTCAGAACAAATGCGCAACTTGACGGCGCGATCCATCAAAGACTTTTTCAACAAATATTTTGTGCTGGGGACGGGGTACATTACAATATATGCATTGTATGACTTCCGCAACCGGTTGTTATATTATTGATTTCTGAACTAATTTGGTACGAAAGGTTTACGCCCGAAACCACTTAGACGCCTAACTGTCACTAATCCGATTTATCTGTCGTTGGTGTGTTTGGGTCGCGTTATATTTAATATGGTATGAACATTTCAGACGCCAAAAAATGTTTCTACTTCACGTTATCTGTCAAAACACCAAACGGAAATTTAGTCGTTGTGCGTCATATAATTATGTATTCTTGGGCTTTGAGTAAATGCATGCAGGAAATTCGAATACACTGGAAAATATCCCAAATTTTTTTTGACGAGCATGAGCCATAAATAGACCACGCCTCGGCAGAGGGATCCAACACTTAACAAAACTACAAAACTTGTTGGGACAAAAAATATCTGACAGAAATGTTTGGAATGTCAAAGCATGAATTAAATTAAACGTGGCCTTTTCTGTAAATTCGTTTCCCAACTTTCAAAAGACAAGTTAAAACTATCGTGCTACCGAACAAGAGCCACAGATGTACTACACTAATTGTGATAACTTCTGTTAGAAATTTTCTTTTGTCAAAAGTGCATCACAGATGCACTGCGCCTTGGCGACGCGTTTGGTCAACAATTTTCGATATTCTTTCCAGAGAGACGAACATTCAAATGTTTCACGCATCTCGCCACCACTGAAGTAGTTGTTAACTATTTGGATTAATTTGGCTCATATGGAGCGGAGCAAACTCAACGATTCAATTTTTTGGCATATCTATCTTAATGCAATTTATCATTTGCCGGATATCGATCTTACAAGTCAAAATAAAATTAATTTCACTTCAGATTTTACTTTAATTTTATTTTAAACTTCTATCTTTCTATTATTTTCCATGGGCAGCTGACGTTGGTGGTCAGATCATGGTTGGCAAGATTCCAGGAATGCAGAATTACGCTGGAAGCTTGGAAAACTCAATTGTAAGCAAATCAAAAGGAAAATGGAGGAAGTCGATTATTTTCCAAGGTTAATGATTATGCTTAAATTTTCCACAATGCACTGAACGAATATAACTCCTTATATATATACACCATTAAAACTTTGGCGTCCGTTACACTACTGTATTTTTTCAAATTTTAACACCAATTTATTATATTCAACGCCAATTCTAATAAATGCATACTGTGGTGTCGTATAGACTGTGAGACTAGATATCATCATTTTCAACGAAATCCTTCCAAACACCGTCCGTTATAAGCCATTGTATTTACTGCGTGGGAATTATTACCGAAATCCACGTACAAAATCGGGTACACTCACATGCCATGTTAAATAGGCCCAAAATGTCCTAGCAGGCGATGCCCATTCTGGTTAAATATTGGGATATACCGTACTGCATTTGTGATTTCTTTGCAAAACCGGCTGAAGTTAGTGTTCGTAATCATTTAATAAGCGTGTAGCAATGTATAAATGTTTCAACCGGAAGCCTATTGATTAAACGAACTGCAATTGATGACAATTAAGTGTAAAATCACTTTCGATTACGTCACAACTTCCAAGAAATTATGTAAAACCGGCGTAATGCTATCAATCATTTATGTTTCCTGGAGAGAACAAACCACACAAAAAATAGTAGTGATATTTACGAAATTTGTTAGCAAGAAACTTTGTTCGAGCAGAATAATAATCCTGTTACCGCGAGAACATTTATTTCCTCGTCCCGACAGACAGGATTCTTCCAATATGTAAGTCATGCAAGCATTAGATTGTTTTTTATTTGCGAAAAACTTGGCTTATTATCATGGTTCGGTTACATTCCAGGATATTTGCAATATATAAGATGAAAATTTTTAGCCCTTCCAGGCGAAACACTAGGCTCATTGCGTAATATCAGCAAATACTTAAAAAAGGCATTTCTAAAATGAGTAACCCCTTTTCCAATAAACCACAGATTGGTGAACATACTAGGCAGAGTATAATGAACAAAATCGTGTGAAGTATTATTTTCACTTAGGTAGTACTTTATAGGAAATCGCCGAACATTCCTTTTAAAAAACTATTTAAATAGACAGCGTTCTTTTACCTACAATTGTAAACACTACTTGAAGTAACATTTCATAATGACAAGCATGAATCACTGATGGGCCGCGCCTAAACTGCGGCGACTCATACTTGACAAAACAGTCGGCTAAGCGCGATCGTACTGTCCCGAAGGCCGATGCTTAATCGATTCACCACCGAGCACGCCCTTCAGCAAGGTATTTCACGGGTAGCTGTATTATAGAACAAATACACAGCCGCCAAGGTCCGTGCCAAACGGTCGTTGGGTATGAGCCCCCCCCCCCCCCCCCCCCCCCCCCCCCCCCCCGACGGGTCATAGCAAATAATTCAGAAAAACTAAAAATAAATGAATGCTTTGATTCGATCTTCGTGACTGGCTAAGATTATCATGGTTTGTTCCTTTCTAATTTTAGATACCGTACTCCAACACACGTCAACATTTACCATCACTTGTGATGTAGAAGCAAACATGATCATGGATGAAAAATATTCTGTGATTTGTCCTCCTGGTTGCGAAGAAGAAACAGAGAGAATCTGGGGAACAGACGTTTATACTGAAGATTCTTTCATTTGTGCTTCAGCAATCCATGCCGGAAAAATAACTGGTTAGTTCGCGATGATAGGATACGATTTTTGTTTTTAGCAAAAACGAAAGCTGAGAATGTCGGTGGCTTAAGCAGCGATGCACGAATTATAGATTGGTTAGCAATTTCGAGTGGACTCGAACCCGCGCAAGACAAATAAAACATATTCAATATTATTTTGGAAGATGACGTGTTATACAGAGAGTCCACCCCCTACATTGGCTCATGTTTTTAACGTTTGCGAAGTATAAAATCGCTTCCAAATTGCCCTGCTTTTCGCCGTAAAGCAGCTTAAAATGCTTGCGATATATCCAACAAATTTTGCGAAAAGTTGAGCTTATTCATGTTTTTAAAACTCGTGGGCGTCATTTCCTTTTCGAAGCCAGAATGGGACTTTTTTTGCCCTTTCTCGCCTCGTGGGCGCAGGGCCGGGCAATGCAATCCAGTTCGAACTTCGTTGCGATATGTCCATCTCGGTGAACCTTATATGCCATGGCCGCGTAAATACTTGATTACTCGTACCAAAAACGCGATTTTAAGATAACTTTCAGTTAGTAAAAGCGGAACATATATACATATTCACCGCAAGCTCAATTTCTAACCTCCATTCCAATTCTCGATGTTTCAGTAGGAGAGGGAGGAAGAGTTTCAGTCGTTAGTACAGAAGCCGAAAAATTTGAGAGCACGATGAAAATGGAATTCAAAGCAAACCGTACGACAAAAAGACAAAAGCATGGAAATTCGTTTAAAAGAGAGCTCGAGAGATTGTGCGGTCTTTTGGCCATCGCCATCTTTTTAACGCCAATTCTGTACAATATTAATAGAACTACATTAAGTTTCTTTATAGTGGCGTATGCCTGACACTGCCAAATTGACTTGAAATAAATCTGTCAAAAGACAGTCCTTATAATTACTATAGCGATCTTCACAGTGTTGTGATCCTGATTAGGGCTGGGAAAAATCGAATCATTAGGAATTCGAATCTAATACGAGATCGTATCGAAATCAATTATTACCTAAAAAAATAACGATATGTTATATTTACTATCACAAATCGTTTTCGAGAAACTCAAGAAATTTACAGTTATGAACTATCTATATTAACATACACATACTTAAAAGAAATGTATTTTCAATTCCCGCGTCGTGTCGAAGAGCAAAATGTTTCATATTATAACGACATCATACAATCGATTTTGGTCAAATCAATTGCATTTTGTCTTTAAAAACGAAAATACTATTTCGTTTAGTAAGTTTTCGGATCCTATGAAGAATTCAAGATTGATTCGAATAATTTGTGCTTCGGATCGTCCCGAATCGAATTGCTCAGCCCTAAACCTGATAATGCCGATTGATTTGCAAGCAACCTGTCAAAAGACTGCCCTTGGGTTATGATAATATTTTGATTCAACCAGATAAAGCGCGCCTTCGCCATTTTGGTTGCTGAATTTTTAACTATATAAAAAGCATGGAAATAGTATAATTAGTTGGGATAAGCCCATGTCCATTGCAGAAAACAAAGTGTTTTCTGTATAATAAAATGTATATCATGTTAGTTTAATGTCGCTTTATTTTATTTCTTTTTATAATATGAGCTGTTAAATAGTACAATAAACGCTATCAACAAAACCATGTGTAGGCTACTTCTTGTTTTGTTCTTAGACAGACATCAAGAGCATAGTGTAGGCACGGTTACCCAATCTGTAAATGCGCTAGGAATACACTTCGAGCAACGCATTTCCCGCAAATCTCGTTAAGGGATGATTATATGCGAGATGCTTTTCGTACACCTCGCCGGCGGACAGTGGTTCACGCAAGCGCTGCTTACGGCTTCCTCCACCAACCATGTCCATGCACAGGAAACTGAATGAAAGGCTAAGCCAAAAAGCCTTCATCCCCGATTCGGAATTAGTGTATGAACTAGTGGTAGTGGTTCGCTATATGGTCAAGCCGTATTCACGACTCTCCTCTCCCACAGGATGAAAATGCATCGAATAGAAATGTTGGCACACACCCCAATTTTGGGCATCTTACATAGGGCGAATGTAAAGTTTTGGTAGAATAAAACATTTAAACGAAAAATCCAAATGTTTTTCTCGATTTGGTAACCAAGCCAAAAAAGCCTTTTTGAAATCTTAAAGCCAAATACGATTCATCAAATTGTTCAGTGAAAAATTGATGGGACAAAGTGTAAATCGAAAGAAAATGATGTTTTTGAATTTTTCAAATTTGAAATTCTATATATTTATTCATTTCATAAAAGCTCGCTCTAAGCAAGGCCGTACGGAGCACACAAAAGAAGTCAATTAACGACCACTGAAACTGCAAAGCGGGATACGTCCAAAACGGATCGAAGCTAAAGTGCATTTCGTACTAGGCGATGATAAAATCATAGTGCGCATAGTTGATTACAATAGCGACGTTACACTGTGAAGAGTACAAACCTAGTAGGAGTTCCGAATATACATGCAGAAAGATGTGTATGCACCGAGTCGAAATATAGAAATATTCTGCTCAAATAGGTATTGTTAAGCATGGGCCAATGATGGATCGCGCCGCTGAGGCGCGTTCCATCTGTGGCTTATGCTTAACAAAATAAAATTTCTCACTGGACAGCACCAGGACAAATCAACTTAAAAAAATAGTCTAGAAAAGGCTCTTATCCCAGGAAAAAGTTCGTGATGATCGAAGAGAGACGTCAAAGTTATTCGCCATAGCTGCCCTGTCGCTATTTGAAAATGGCATGTCGAGGATTGAATCACGTACTGTAAAAAGTTCCAGATAGTCAGCGATGAACACATAGCTTCCTGTAGGCTTCTTACTCAAGACGCACAAGAATTAACCCCATTATTTCTTTTGACGACCTTATTTGCATGTAGCGTTTTGATTTTGTGACTCAGTCAGTACAACCCGATTTTTGTGTGGTTTGATTTACAAGATGGAATTATAAAATCTTTCAGTAATGACATCAAGGAATTACGAATCTGGAAAAAAAATATTGATAAAAAATTATAATTTACAAATATAATTCTTCTATAAAAGTTGAGACATCGACGCGTTGATATACCCTATATTCAAGATAAAAGCTCCTCATACATTTGTAGCACAATGTTCAATTTACATGGCAGAAAAAACTTGTCAAAGCCCTTTTTGTTAAATATGGAGCATTGAAGGATTTCGTCGACGATACGCGGTTATCTGTGGCTCGTGTTTGACAAAACAAAATTCCTTTTACAATTTTATCAAATCCAATTCAAAGCTCACGAATGACGCTACTCAGACAAACATTAGTCTAAGATGGTGCTCAAATACACATTACATCAAATCTTCTGCAACACCACGCGGACGACAACATTCACAAATGACAACTATAACATTTAGTCTGATGAAGTAATTCCATAATCGATCAGCCTCAGAATAGTTCTAATGTGTTTCCTGCGCGCCGTTAAAGGCGGAACTGAATCTTGCCATGGCGGCACTTTTCTGTTTGAGATGTTTTCCGTTTACAGTGCAGTTGCGGGCACTACATTTAGCATTTTATCATCTGATTGGCCGTTTGTTCATTTTAGGCGCTGCCTCATGTCTTACTAGGAGCGAACTTTGATGTAACAAAAAAAAAATTGATCATGTTTCATTGTTTTGGTTAGCGCGATCGGAATTGAAGGGAAATTGTTTCCACAGAAGCCAAGAATCCATTGGGTGCAAAATAAATTATTCAAATATTTATTTATGCGACTGAAGATATTAGAATTATCCAGTTCTTGAAGACAATGTGTAGCTATTCCACAACATCGTAATAACTAACGTGACAATACTACTTTTACTCACATCAACTATATCTAGCATCCGTTTCATCTTGACGTCACGCCAATTCCAGTCAAGCATGACCAATTTGAGGCAATTTAAACTGAGTGAACCTGAAAAAGATTAATTGATCAATTGGTGTAAGTCAAATCCGAGCCAGAAATCTTTGGTAGAACTTGGTTTTGTTAAGAATGCATCTCATCACCAAGAAGCGGTCCATCCGCGACTTCTTGAAGTGTTGAGGTCAAAATAGGATCCAAAGAAGGGATAAACCTCACAAATAGTGATGCCGAGAGTAATTCACTTCAATAGATATCCGCAATTAGACTTACTTTACATAATAGTGTTTATAACTTTGGTTATTTTATATTACTGGCTCTCAAGTCCTTTTGACAAACTGAAAAGCAAAATTGTGATTTGTCCCAGAATTAATGTCGGAATTCAACAAAAGAAAAATTTAGGGCGAAAACGCCCCTAACTTAGCTATCATTATCAACCGATAATGATGGCTAACTAACCAAAACAAAAATTTTATTTTGTCAAGCATCATCTCATCGACGCGATTCATCAGTGACACATAGTTTACAAGAAATGTTTTGACAAAAGTTGTCTGATGGGGTAAAAGCGTTTCCATCCTTAAGGTTGCATTTTTTGTGGGAAAAAGGAAATAGAACCAAAGAATTGAAAAGGGTAACAAAAAAATTCACAGGTTTAAAAATGGAAAAAACACTTATGAAAAAAAAAAAATGAAAACCAAAGATATATTTTGTCTATAGACATATATATATATAACCCTCTTTCTAGAGCTATTTTAAAGCACGTTAGTGATGCGGTTTCTTATCCTATCAGAGATATAAATCGGACAATTATGGGTTACAGTCTCACAGATAGAGCCTTACTTAAATACTTTTCTGACATCATAACCTAAAACTATGGCACTGAAAAACGCATGACAATGACCTTCATATGCTTGTTTTAGTCAATTTTTTGTTGAAGAATTTTTGACTTTTTCTAATATGGTAAATTACCTTCACGTGTGTTTTCAATTACATTTTCGCCCTCTTGTCGATAATGCTATTTCAAATCTTCGCCTCCTAAATGTGCCACAACGATTGCGTAAAAGGACAGGCGAGCGTATATTTATTTGCCAGTATCCAGAGTTTCTTCACTCAGACCGCATTAAACGTTCTTGTTTTTGGTCTCATTAGCTACCGCTTTTAGACCAATTGAAAAAAAACGTCTTCTTAGTATCAAATGTACATAGACCGTACAATTCCTTAAACGGTGGTATATCGCCGAGACCAGAAGTAATCCTCAATATTCAAAGATTTAGTCACAAATAAACGAGACGAGAGCTCATTAATTTTTTTTAACATATTAGATGAAATAAATAACAATAATAAAAAAGAAACAAAACAACAAGTGCAAATTGAAAGGAACAATAGGAAAATGTTCTCAGAATAGCGCAGTACCTAAATGTACTTACTTATTCTTATTATATTCAATATGAAAACAAAATCTGACTCAAACAGCGAAGCAAGATATCAGTAAAAAAATAGTTTGCAGTCAGTCCAAATCGACCGTTCCTTGGAAAGTTAATGTATACAGACGAAAGTATTCATTTTTTTACTTCATGTATTAAACTTCGCACAGCTAGTGCGTTAAAATAATTTATAAAGGTATTTCAGGATTTAGCATCAAGAGCACATCGACATCGACAGCCGACGTATATAAAAGTCAAAACGTCGCGAATATAAACTTTGGACAATTCTAATACAGGTACGGAAATAATGAATTTCGATACCTATGATGTTAAAATAACAAAGTTTGCCCTCCTTCATTTCACCTAAGAAAAAGCGGGTCGAGACGCTGGTGAATGAGATTCGTTGAAAATGTATACTAGCTCTGGCCATGTTATGTGAATCGGTGGTTTAAGCATCGCATTGGATTTTTACTCACGAAGTCTTAAATTTGAAATAATAGTCATAACGAAACCGTTTGGCAGGATTTATTTGTCAAGCATAAGTCACTTACTGAGCGCGCCATGGTGGCGCGATCCGTCAGTGACTCATACTTGACAAAGCATGAATTGGCAAAATTTTCTCGACCAATTGGTATGCTTGATTTTTTGAAAAATCTTTAAACAATAGTGTCAATAATACTCTGCAGCTCACACTTGAAGCCAGTAAGCTTTCAGTGGTTTAAGTATAGTTTGCTTTTAAATTCCGTCACGTAAGATTGTTGAAAATCAAACAGCCATTCTTCTAGTTGTGTGCATGTTATCAACACTGTCTTCTATTCCGCTGTCCAAACCATTTCCACTGATTGATCTTATTGATAAAGGTTTTGCTCTTGGAATTGGTGGAGGTAAAACTGGTGGAGTGATGACCTATAGAAAGGATCAAAATATGCCCGATGAAACACGGCCCACAGAGGGTAGAATGTAGAGAAATGTACACAGCAAAGAAAGACACTGGGACGTGATGACCACGTGGTAACGTCGAATGGTTCACGGAAGCTTCTTTAAGCTGGATAAGACGTCGACACGATGCTGACGGCAAAAACGACCACACAAATTCAAAAAATAAATCATGAAAATGCACAAAAATTTGAATAAATATTAATAAGAAAATTACATCGAATATATTGAACTAAAACAGAATAATGCCATTGCTAAAAGATTAAACTTTATATGATGGTATTATTACTATGCAAAATAAACAGATTTACTACAACATCAACTCATAAACATTACAATATATAGTAGATTATCAATTCCTACCTTTGGTTCCTTGATCGGATATGGATTAGGAATCTTTCCCGGTTTTATTTTAACCTTCCTCACTCGTGGTATTGTAACGCCCGGACCGGGTAAGTTGGAACGCGAGGGTCGAGGTAATTTAGACGGGGGTCGCCAAAACCCTGTAACAAAAGTATAAAGTCAAATAACTTGAAAAAAAATGAAATGCAAAGTTACGATGCAAACATAAAAAACAATACATTATCATACATCACATATATGATTCTTGAATAACAATACCACATAAAATATAAAAAGATTTAGACTTGAATGGACACGCTTGCTTGGATGAATTTCATCTCACATTGTAAATATAAGGATGAATTTTTATTGGTATATTTATTTTAAATATATTTTTAAAGAAATTGCAGTTCCAAAAGGAATTCAGATTATACAACCATGTAAATTTGACCAACTTTGCTTACATTGGATGGTGACGTAAATTAAACATAATCATAGCGCAAGGATTGCCACCTTCAGCTGAAATTTCGAATCAAATCTTCCATAATCTGATTTGATCAAAATATGATTTAAATATCAGAATGAGTGTAAATGAAAATTTGAATCTTGGGTTTCTTCGGTTGTCCGAAATATTCACGCCGTTTTCTTTCGATGATGATTTTGAAACTTTTTCTACAGTTTGGTTCCTACCTGACACTCAAAAAGAGACATTTAAATCTTCTAGCCACAGATATATCATGAAATTTTGCCCATTTGTTAAATTTGTTTCTGATAGAATCCATTTTTTCGGATGTCGGAGTAGAATGGTAACTGGCATTCTGCCAGTCTGGGTTGCTCACAACCGTTGCCAGATATGGATGTTGTTATCTGAACTAAACATTTATCTATAGTTGGAAAGAATCTTGAATCTAAAAATGGCGTCGTGTCGTTGTACTACTTCAAACATAAAATGTTTTCAGAGATTCATTAACTAGAAGGTAGTCAATAAAACATTGACATATGGTAACAAAAACAATCCAAATCTTACACAACAGTGCAGACTAGACTACAATAAGACTACACTCACATGCTTACCCCTGTGCCATTTCAATTTAAATACGCAGAAGATGAGTGCAATGACTAATGCAATCAATAGTAAACCTCCAGCTACTGCTATAGCGATCTGTGCTCCAAGGCCGAAAGGTAGATTTATACCAGAACCTTGTTTCAATGAAATCGTTGTGGTGTTATCTGAAAATGAGAACATTTATTAAAATTAACTGAAATTTAACGTAGTCAAGGTTGGGAATAGGTTGGAATTGGAATCCGATTCGGGTCAATTTTTTTGTCTTCATTACTTAAAAATCAAGAAAATTTATAGTAACGAATTACCAATATTAGCATAAAACTTGAAATCCCACTCCATTCAGCTTTTTTTGTTCCCGTAAATGATCAACGATTCATTCGAATAATTTGTATTTCGAATCATATTGCCCAACCCCAGTCACATATTCTCGAAAAACTAAGTCCAACTTTTGGGAATAACTTAGATGTATTTATTGGTCTATTGTAAGATTTTGACTCAAATATTCGACTAGGAAAAAATGTTCGATTTGATTCTGCAATCAAATCTGGCCATCCAAAATATCATGAAAAAAGCTATTGATTGGAAGTTGAAAACGATTTCTGTTAGTGATTTATGTGAAATCCTAGCTAAATAAGCCAAATAAATCCTGTTATTAAATATACAAATACCCCGCGGTTAACAGCCACTTGATCGCAAAGACCTACTACAAGACATGTAATACCGGCATATAGTACTAAGCGGAAAACATTACAAATGGAACTGGACCGTTATGTGAAGTGCAGTTAGTGGTATCTGTCCTGGCCGATGATAAAATCATATACCACTTCCTATTTGCTTATCATATACTATTTATCGGTGAGTGTTTTCGTCATTTTAAAATCTGAAAACCGCAAATTTCAAATGTCCTTACATGTAATGGTTGTTGTAGCTGGCAACTTTTGTTTTGTAGTTGTGGGCGGAGTCGTTATTTCATCCAGACACTCCGGACATATATCAATATGGTTTTCCGTATTAATAGTATCTGCACTGTCGTAACATAACGATGATGACACGACAACTTCGTCTTTGTTGACGCATGATCGTCGTCTGAAAAAAGAAATAAATCTAATTCAAAATGTGGTCGGACAAGAATCGAACGGAAAATCGATTTTATTGGGCCTCTAATGCCTCAACTTAACGAAATTCGCCAACACTACCCCCAACAAAAAGCACTGAAAAAATTACCTTACCCCCAACTTGCTTGAAAATAGAAACAAAAATATTCGCCATTGCTCCTTCGTACTCTATAATCTCATTCGATAGTAAAAACTGTTTTCGCTAACTTGATCTTCAAGTAGCCTCGGCGCTTACTGACGAAAAAATGACCATACCTTATCCTAGTGCATGATTCAGTTATTGTTCCACATTCACTCCATGTTGACCATTCCAGCCATCTGTTACAATGTGATTCATCCAACTCATTCTGACAATCCTTGATTCCATCACAAACTCGAAATTTGCCGATACATTCTGCGGATGTGGCAACGATATCTTCTTTAACATAAACACGGCATCGGAATTGATTAAGGCAATATTGACAATTATTTTCATCAGATCCGTCTACACAGTCCTTCGTACCATCACATATCTTAATATATTAAAAAATAGCATGTTCGAAAATAATATGAAACCTTCATTAAGTTTGACTTTTTGTTATTGAAACTCACTCTGAGCGAGGCCGGAAGCAGAGTCTAAAAGGAACCAAGTAACGGCCACTTCATAGCAAAGAGCTACTAAAAGATGTAGTATCAGCAACTGCACTAAGTGGAAAACATCCCAAACGGAACTGAACCACCATAGTAAAGTGCAGTGAGTGGCATCTGTCCTGGGCGATGGTAGAACCATCTACCACTTTTTTGCCTCCTTTTAGTCGCCTCTTACGACACGCAGGAAATACGTTAGGACTATTCTAAAGCCCGTACTCGTTATTATAAATATCGTTTTCACAAAGAAACGAGGTATAATTTAGTTCGTTCAAAAAAAAATATAAAACACATCACATATCTTAATATATTAAAAAATAGCATGTTCGAAAATAATATGAAACCTTCATTAAGTTTGACTTTTTGTTATTGAAATTCACTCTGAGCGAGGCCGGAAGCAGAGTCTAAAAGGAACCAAGTAACGGCCACTTCATAGCAAAGAGCTACTAAAAGATGTAGTATCAGCAACTGCACTAAGTGGAAAACATCCCAAACGGAACTGAACCACCATAGTAAAGTGCAGTGAGTGGCATCTGTCCTGGGCGATGGTAGAACCATCTACCACTTTTTTGCCTCCTTTTAGTCGCCTCTTACGACACGCAGGAAATACGTTAGGACTATTCTAAAGCCCGTACTCGTTATTATAAATATCGTTTTCACAAAGAAACGAGGTATAATTTAGTTCGTTCAAAAAAAAATATACAACCTCTTGAAATTTCGAAAATAGAGAATACTTTTTACTTCATACTTTTCAGTGTGTAGCGAAACAAGATATAAGTCAATATTCACGAGATGGAATATCATTTTTCAAAGAAAATATATCAAATATCTTAACAAATTCATTATATATGCATTGCATACTGTAGGTACAAAATCATACTGCATGGATTATCTTGTTTTTGATTTTATAATATAAATTTATCAGAACAAAAACAAAAATGTTGCAAGCGTTTCCCCGCACAATTCCCAAAAGTGTGGAAGGTCGAAAACTGCGCTTATGGGGAAATACAATGCTGCATTACGGGTTACTGCTTCGCCAACAGTTGAGGGCGTAACGTTTTAAGTTATTGTCATAAAAGTACAATACCCTTTCTGCTCAAAACTAATATAACATTAGATATTATCTATCACAGTTAAGTTAACTGTGAAATTAATCGTGTTTAATCACCCAATACGTGGTAAGATTTCTAAGTAACAAAAATAAAAAAAACTTAGAAGACTTAGAGTAGTGTAAAATATTATTTTTATTCATGCACTCATTATTAGTAAAGTAAGAGTGGCGTATATATTAACAAACAGAAACAACAAGTCGATATCAATAAATAATATTTCTGACGTAGCGAGCTCTTTCTGAAATTTTATTTGTTCAAGTATGTGCCACAGATGAATCGCGTCATCATGCCACTCAATATACACTACCATGGAGGTTCAAATCCATTAGGGATGTTTACGCCTAAAGTGTAGTTACTGGTACTACATTTTGTAGCAGCTTTCTGCAATTCGAGTGGTCGGTAATTGGCTTCTTTCGGGTGCTGCTTATTTCCGGCCTCGCTTAAGAGCGAATTTAATAAAAAAAAGCATACAGGAAAATTGGATCAGACCGAGGCGTGGTCTGTCAGACCAAATCATATATTCAACATGTCATGTCCGCTTACCAGAATGTTTATTATTTAATTGTACATTCACACCTGTTTTTAATTATTATTGTCAGTAATAAACTTTTTACAGAAGTAATAAAGTCATCAAAACATTTCCGTGAACTAGATCAACTAGATTTGGTCTGTTTTCGTGACGATAATTAATCGACAGTATAACTTGATCGATAAGTGATAAAATCTCGCGAACAATCTACCAGGCTATACTCACAAAACAAAAATTTTACCACTAAATATATAATCCCTATGCGAATAATCAGAATTCTAGATTTTTCATAAAATAATTTTATTTTCGATTATTTTCAAATTGATTTGTTTAGCAACAAAATTTATGATGTGCCAAATTTCACGATGTAAAATTTGACACGAATCAAGACTTTGCTGCAAACTTCCAAGCAGTGCAGGTATTATTGATAACTGGAGCAGTGCCTAGAAGAAACCAACCAACCTTAATAGCAAAGAGCTAGTAAAAATATAATACCAACAACAGCACTCGAAAAGAAAAACATTTCAAACGGAACTGAACCGTCATGATAGAGTGCAGTGAGTGGTATCTGCCCTGGAGGATGGTAAAAACCACCAACCACTTCCTGTTTATTCATTTTAAATATTGCAATGTTAATCTATTCATATAGTTTCACTGTTTATGTTATCTGTCCAAATATAACTTTTTTTATTAAAAATCATTTTTTCGGAAATTATCAGAATATTTCTCATTTAGCCGTACCAGATTTTGTAGTTGTCACTTTTCAAATAATTTATCGAGGCTACGATCAAACGCAGTCCCAATAAGAATGTTTAACGACAACACGTCACGCGGAGAGATAACGCCGCACCGTCTATGCACGACAAATCGTTGATTTACACCAGGGCGCTATCCTTTCCTATCGGGAGAGCCATCTTTCAACCCCATACTAGACAAACACGTTTCATAAAAAAATCAAACTGAACTCGAACTCGTCGCTGCTTTACAATGATTTCTTTGGCCAATAGAGAAAAAGGGCTAATTTTGCCAAAATTAAGGCATCACCGGTCCATACTTTATATGATTCAATGAAAATATCGTTAATACCAATAATGAACCACTGTTTCCGACCAGACCAGACAATTTAATTTTCCCGTATGAATCACACATGGACCGCGAGTAAAACAGTTCATTTAGTTTTGCATTTGAAAATCATTTAAAAATGTTAGAATATGCAAAGCAAATTAAGCGCATTGAAACTATCTTCATAGAACCTATTTATTTTCATTTCGAATCAAATGTTTTTGAACTTTCAATACATTATTTATATGTAATTGTAAACGACGCGATATAAGTAAGTCAATTTTTACAGTGAAGAAACGTTTCGCACATATCGATACATATTTGACATTATTGCAACATAGCAATCAAGGTATAAATAAGAGCTGGTGCTGTCCAAAATTTTCGATTCGATTCGCAATTCGCGAATCGTAAATTATTCGACTCAAATTCTTCGGCGATTCGAAATTAACAGAATCAAAAATATATATTGAAAAACAATTCTAAATATTTATGACGTTGAGCCATATAGGGATAACGATTACGAGAAAAAAAACGTAATTGTACACTACAGTTTTTCTTATTTCTATTCGAACCCATATTCGTCGAATCTTTTAATATATTTGATTCGACTTTTTCAAAGTTCGAAACTTACTTAATAATTAGTTAAACTATATCGATTGAACTAGCCAAGCACGCATCTTGTTGAATATTCGTTAAACTGGGTTCACTAAGTGCCACGACAAAGGTTTCTGGAATTTGATAACATATCCCATTACTTGACATTCGAAGTCTTTAAACACGGATTATTACGCAGTTGAAGGAACGGATACAAGCATAAGGAATCAATTTTATATATACGTAATGGCGTGATTTATTCAGAAATTTTACACAAATCGCATAAAATCTGGAATCAAACAAAACATATTAAGCTAGCAACATCCGGACACATATATTTTTGACTCGAATCTCGATTTACATCAATTCGAATCTAGTTCATTTGAGAAATTTATTTAGAAATATAAGCATATTGCCAACAGTTTCCACACGTAGAAATTTTCCAAGATACATTTTAGATTTTAACTTGACATCCGATAGAATTCATATGCTCATAACGGTCTCCGAATCACGAAAAAGAATATGCGGATTATCCAAATTAGATATCTATACAAACTGATTTATATATCTTTAGAAATATTCCCCGCCAGTTTGTATTTACGAACCCAAATGGAAAAAAAAACGTCGAAACTTATTTTAGCACGTATGGGTCACTGATAGACCGCGCAGTCGAGGCGCGGCACATCTGTGGCCATATTTGACAAATACGATTTCTATTAAAATAGTTCAATAATATTCAAGTTAAGACAAACCTGGGTATGATTTAAACACTTGGGATGTTTTCCGCCACATAGATATCCATCGCACCATCCTCCATAATATGGACACAATGTTTCGTCCTTTCCTCCACGACAATCTTTAACCCCATCACAGACCTGAAAATTGAAATTGTATTTGTAAAAAGTTATTTTTATAAAATGTATCAAGTCTTAAATAAATAATTGTTTAAAACACATGACTGCTTTGAGTCAGTAAATGGAATGATGGCATGGCAAATACATGGCATGGCATGTACACATTACAAGGAGAATTGACTCCAAGGTGCCAGCGAATTAATTTGCTATATTGAGATACAGTGAGTGTCCGGTAGAGTAAGGGTGTCCAAAATACTCGATTCGTTCGTTTTCGTGATATTTGCTAAAAAATTTATAAGTTATAGAAAATCGATTTTTACTATGTTTTTTGGCAATCCGAAGTCGTTTTGTTTCATATATATTTTTTAGAAAATCTAGAAATTACTTCATTTGATGCTGAAATCATGTAATATCAAAAGTCGGTTACTCTTAAATATGTTGCCAGAAGCTTTTCACTAAACATCCTTAAAAAATGTAGTAAAAGAAATTTCACATTGCAAGTGCAAAAACCCTTATGCAGGTCAGTATGATGCGCAGTAGGCGCGAAACCGCCATTCAGAAATACTCGGTGGATTTCGTCGAACCGAGTAACAAAAAAAAACGCTCATGCAAACCTAGTGAGAAGGTTCTAAACGAAAAGTGGTCCGTGAGGATTATGTCAGATTTTCGGGAACGCACATCATTATCCACTTGTATAAATATTCATAAGATCTGTCGTACTATACGGTAATGGCGGTACAAAGGTCTTGCAATATGCAGATTTGGTGTTTAGAAAACAAACGTTACGCACTTATGAAGACGCACCAAACTTACTTTAAATGACACGTAATTTTGAAAAATTAAAAAGAAAATTTCGCCGATTTAATTTCTTACGTTTTATAAGTTTGATAATGAGCAAAATCGACGTATTTGTAAAGCAAATTCACTCTTACAGTCTTATGAGCAGATGGAACGAGGGATCGCGCCGCCGAGGCGCGGTCCATTTGTGGCACATGCATAACAAATAAAAAAAATTTTCTGATAGGAAACGTATACCGATTTACATATCTTTCAAATTTGAATCCAGGGTAGTGGAAAACCGTTAACATTTAACGATGGTATTTTGAAAGGTTATACCGGTCGGTGCTGTTTACCTGGTAGTTCTCATATAACTTTGCATATCAACCTTTTTTTGTTGAATTTCTTCGCAAAATTTGCGTATTCAAATAGTTTTAAACGTGGTTGAGGAATGAAAAAAAAAATTAAAAGATTGAAAATTGAGTTGACCCCCCGAACTTTCTTTATTATCGGTATGAAAGATGTACGTCGTTCAATGATTGATTCAGAAATCAGGGGCACTGAACGATTCAATAACACATTTTTAGCCGATATCGACCACAAAATAAGGGATGGCTATAACCGTAACGGCGCGATCCATCGGTGACTTGTGCCTAACAAAATATTTTCTATCGAAGTTTTTCCATTTAAGTAGTTTCTCAATACAAACCTTGGACATCGGTAAGCATTGTTTTCCGTCAGTTTGATCATTACAAGCAAAAGTACCAGGATCACACCCATAACATCCTTTTTCATCCCAACTATCATAACATTGCTTTATTCCGTCACACTGGAAATATAAACATGGACAAAATGAGTTTTTGAATAAAATGTTACATTATATTTCAAATTCTACTATTGGTGCTATTTACGAGCAAATATTTCCCGAATAACGAGATGGTCATAAAAAGAAAGCATATATCTTCTTAACGCAATTAGTGTAAGTGTAAATAAAGAAAAATATAATTTTTTATGGATTTTCTTTGTTTATATTTTACTCCAAGAATTGCATATAGGCCTAGACATATATTTTCAGTTTGTTAAAGTTACAAAGAGACATGATATGACTGTATCGTACCATAGGGAAAAATGCTCTCAGAAGAGAAAATTTTGTTTCGTGCAACGTCAAAAAACAATCCGTTCAGCTATACTGAACTCTGAATAACGTAAATCAAGCTAACTCTTCTTTGGACACACTAAGCCATAAAGATAACACGATTTTCACTTACTCTTGTTTTAGTATTGCAGAGATGCTGCAAATTAGATGAGTTACAAGCACCAACAATTTCAGCCTTTCCGTTACAGCATTCATGATTCCAACGCTCGTCTTTTAGAAGTAATTTCGCTTCTTGAGAGCATTCCATGCATACGTAAAGTTCATCGTTATATTGCGTAGCGTTTTCGTACGTGACGTAATCACTATCTTCATGATACGTACCGTTGGCGCACCACCGTACCTCAGCCGTAGAAAAATCAATACGCAGCAAGCATAGCAATAATGCAGAAAATATGAAAGTTTTCCAAGAAAGCATTTTGGGTGGCCAAAAAATCCGAAAGTGTATATATTCACTTTGGATAATCCCGCGCTTTCGCTTTTTTTTGTCAAATTCCAAAAAACTCAAATTAGGTCAGCAACAGGCAACAACTTCAAAAGTATGACTTAACTTCCCATCAATTGCTCTAGTTTTGTACTCCGCCACATGAAATCCAAGATCCTTCGCTTAAAATAAATTGAATCGAGATGAAACGACGACCGACAGTCAACGAAAGTTCACTACAAAGTCGCTTTCTAATGATTCAGTCCTTTGTCGGATCGAAATTCAAATATGGTAGCTCTATTATTGTGTTATTAATAACATAGTTATAACTAACAATAACAATAAAAAGTGTTGTAATGCAATGATACCGATAATGGTGTAGGAAACATCAAAGTGGGAAATGAAATCCCACACTCCAACCTCGTAGGATGACGAAAATTTTTCCCGAACGATAAACTGTTCCGTTAAGTATGGGTTAAGTATGGCATCAGTGGCACATGCTTGACAAAGCATAATTTTTTATTGGGTCAAAGCTCTAGGAATAAATCGAGGTAAAAGTTCTGATTGGACAATGATGAGCCACTGATAGATCGCGCCGCATTTGTGGCCATAGGCCTATCAGGATTATGTTTTGTCACGCATGGGCCACTCATTGATCGAGCCACCAAGGCTATCCGAGTATAAATATAGTAAATATATTACTGGGTAACCCTATATGCATTATAATGCCTCGGGCGATTTCTTAGTTCTCAACTATCCATAGAGAGCACAAATTACGATAGGGGAGAATAAAATATTGCGTCATAGAAACGTCATTATTAAATTTACATAATTTGGCGAAACAAAGAAGTTATCCCACATGACTTGAAAATTTGAATGCGTCACAATCCAAAGGTGGCAAATAAGGAAGTTGTAATAACATACCTCCCGAAACAAACCATTTACGGTATTCTCTAAAAATTTCTTTTATCGATTAGTTTCGGTATTCCACTATATTTTCTAAAATTCACTTCAAACGATTATTATTTCTCAATTGTCTATCGAACATTTAGACTTGGCTTGATGTGCAGAAAATCATAATATCTACGCCTAGATTTCATCTAATTATCTTAATGTTTGGGAATATTTTGTGATCTGTCTACGATTATCCTTCTACCCTTACCCTAGCAGAAATAGACGAAGGGGAACATTTGAATACTACCGAAAATAACCTTGTTAATAATACCAAATATGCTATATAACATTGATCGTACATTACAAATAGCTCTATCAAACAATTCACTTGGTAATGGATACTTCTTCTGTACCTGATCACTTCAGAAATCGAGTTTGGTTAAATAATAGATTTCTTTTGCCACAACCAAGTCTGTTTTCATACGACCCCTATTTGATTATCAAGCTTCCCAATACCACTACAAATAAATCTGATATACTGATCTGTGTCATTCTTCGTCTATGTTAATAGCAAATTCAACTTGGTAGTACTCAATAATTAAGGGCATATACCCAACGAGGAATCTTTTTTGTCAAGCATAAGCCACAGCTGGACTGCGCCTCCGCGGCGCGATCCAGCAGTGACTTACACCAGACAAAAAGTTTTCTCGCCCTAGCCGGCTAGTCTGATAAGTTTTCTTCAAAGGTTTAAGCGTTGGACATAATCCGAAAACCAGTTCAAAGCGATCACTTCAATACAAATCTTCGAAAAGACATCATAATCCTCAGCTTTAATACATTAGAAATGCAAGCGTTATCTTCGGGAGAAGATTTGAAATAATTGGAGCCAAAAAGTCATTAAATATGTAGGTATTCTCTCCAACGATGTTTGCAAACACAGGAGTTCTGAAATGGAGGGATTTTTGCGACTTTCTCCCGAGATCATCAACGTGGCCGTTGCCACAGTATAGGATAATATTATCTAGCATGAAAATATAAATTATAAGTATTATTTAAGGCATAATAACACATTTTTTTCAAAATTCAGAATCCGAGCATATAATTTCATCTTAAGGATTGAGCTTTCACTTAAGGATGCAATATTCGAAAGCAGTTACGGATCAGCCGAATCTAAAACTATCGAAACGTGTTTACTCGAAAAAAAAATTTGCTTAAATCGTCGCCTTGGTATTATCATTAATTTTGTAAATTTTATTCCAAAACGAACAATTATTACTATACGTCCAGATTCAAAAAGCATGTGGATCGGCCTTTGAATAGGTCTGTCAGAGAAAGGTAACCTTAATTGCAACCAGCGAAACATGAAAAAACTCGAAATTGATCCACGACCTTGCTGTGCAATTCTAGAATCGTCTCTATTACTTATGCGGTTCACGTTACACAATATTGGCGTCATGTTTTTTCACGCACACTTTGAAAATTTACTGTCAATTGCTGTCTCGTTAATTTTTCATGCTCTAATCGTTTTCGAGTCATTGTCCCCTCCCTTAAAAACTCTAAAGCTATGTAGATAATCCTTCCTTGCGGTATAATGCATAGTTTAGTTATATTGAAACTTGAGAGCAACGAGGTCGTAACTGCGGTCTCGCATCTGAATTTTTGAGTTTATAGTGTAAATTAGCGAGTACAGATTTCGGTGTCGTTTTTGTGAATTCCGGGTTCCTAATGAAGTTATGTTTGTATTTCGAATATTCTGAATGATCAAATGGAGGTATTGTGCATAATTACTCAAAACAATAAAAATCGCCAAAACATATTTCGCCAGATAACAACTCACAATCAGACGGCGACAGCGTGTTCAGTCACCCATGTTTGAACAGACATTTTATAACTGGGGTGTCACCGATGGATCGACTCCCTAGATGACCAAAACCGAATATTTTCCTATTTCGAACACTTTCTGAAAAACTATTTTCGAGTATGAAATACCGAATACATTCTAAACACGGAGTTGTTTTCGTGAAAGGCAGCTTTCTTTTTATTTTTTTTTTAAGGAAAAATTATGATTGTAAAATCAATCCATCATAATTGTTAGATTTTACACATTAAACACAATATCTCAACAAATTCAGCCCAAAGCCGACATTGAAACAAACGGAATAACGAGGCCGAGTATTCGAATTATCCCAGTCCATTGAATCCTGAATCTAAAAGTAACATTCGTAATGGAATATTTTTATATATATAGGTAAATTGTAACAACGCACGACGAAAATTTCCAATTTTCCACAATTGAGTTAATATACCATCTACTTACTCAATATTGGACACTCTTGTTCCAAACCTTCTAAATAACAAAGAAACCTAGGCTAAATTCTATTTTTTTTTCTGAAAAATCTACCTACTTCTATATTAAGTGTACGCTCTATACTGCGTAACTGCATTAATTTCATATATCTCTATCTCTGCGTACATATTAGGACTTTGACATTTTTGATAATACTAATGTAATGGTGTGTAAATAAACGGCAGCTTCTTTGAGATCACCGCAAAATTGCAAACGTAATTAACCTATAATTAATTATATTAAAAAGAAAATCGTGATGGTACACGCGCGTTGTTGCAAATCGAATTTTAGAAATGCTGTTGTGGTCAAAAAATATTACAATTTGATAAGGAGAGCTGAGAAGGATATGGCGGGCATTATATTGAGTGAACCAGTGTAATATATCACTACATCTGCGAAACCCCATGTTACCTTTTTTACACCTATTTTTTAAATTGAAATTCATTCTTAATCAAAAGATTGGAAGCAGGCAGGCAGAATGCCAGCTACTCTGTCAACCGGACGCTCGAAAAAATGAGTTTCACAAGAAGAAAATATAGCAAATGTACAATATTTCATAACATATTTGTGGCTAAAAGATACAGCTATGATATAACAGTGTTGATGGTTTTGACGCTTTATAGATCATCGAAAGACAATTATATGAACATTTCATACACCCGAAAAAAAACCAAGATTCTGTCATCCTGGTTGGAAACAGAAGGAACTAAATAACGAACATTAATGAGAGAAAAGGCTGACAAAATCGTAACATTTCTATTAGGGTATAATATTTTATCAAGCATGCCTATACAAAACGCTGATTTTAGGTTTGATCTGCGGGGTTTTAAATGAAAAAGTAGTAATCCTGGTATATTTCAATTCGAGTCATTAATAAGATAGGTATGAAATTCTGGACAGAAAACTTTTTTAACGAGTCATAATTAAAATCCAGTTCAAAAAACATTTTTTCGAAAAATAGAAAAAATTTTCGATTGCAGATACTGCATTTTTTTTTAAAAAACTAACATTTTTGTAATCCTTTACGTATTTTTTCAAGTATTATGAAGTACTTCGCGAATGGCCCAGTCAACAACAACAATAAAGACCGAGACTACATATACTGTTTTTAATATAATATCTAGAAAAT
Organism: Styela plicata; assembly: GCA_963675895.2. Lineage (NCBI taxonomy): Eukaryota > Metazoa > Chordata > Ascidiacea > Stolidobranchia > Styelidae > Styela > Styela plicata. The sequence continues at coordinate 4,752,995 of OZ023151.1, read as the reverse complement.
TGACATTATTGATTGCCCTTTTCAATACCGGTTCTAATCTCAAGAACGGGTTCACATAAAAGTGCATCAAAAGTGATATAATTTGATTCATAAAAATGGTCGTTACTACGTACCTATTATTGAATATAACTAAATTTACTAATCGGATTTTTCTTATTTAATCTTCCGAAGAAAACATATATTGCGCAATGTGGCAATATCACTAGTCTGAATGCCATTAAAAAATATAAAATCAGCGGAGTCCTTTGTTAGCACTCTAAGAATAAAAGTAAGCAAAACTTGTCTGACTATCTAGGCTGTTTAGTTCTAATCATAGATACTTCTTTCTAAACGCCCTTTAATTACCGTATAGTCCTATCGGATAACCTATACACGGCTTTAGTCAAAATAACTTACAAAATTTACAGCCACTCAGTACGTGACCCCCAAGATAATTTGAAACAATGTCAAAACAAACCATCTTTTCATTACATTGCTATTTTAAGTTTTATTATATTGTTATCACTCGATAATCGTTTGTAAACAACTGATTAATATATTATCCTAACAATGAAATAATATCAAGACTTTTATAACAAATCGAGTGGGGGCCTTTGATAAATCGCACCGCCGAGGTGCGATTTATCTACGACCCATGCTCGAATGATTTTGTGTGTTTCGATCCCATTAACTTATTGGACAATATAAAACGTTCCATTAGTGACGAAACACTTTCTAAAATAAAAAGCGCGAGAAAAGTCCACGATTTCCATCTCCTATTTCCGAATGACGACACATCGCACGTGGTGCAGGGTGACTATCAAATATGGTGCCGCCCTTTGCAGTCGACGTCATTAATTTATGTCATTTCACAATGCGCACGAAGGGTGAAAAGATGAAAGTATCTTCAGTGGGGATAAACCAAATACTAGCCCTCCTTCTGTGGTTCATACTACATAAAATAAAATACAACTTCAACTGATTGGATATTCCAACATTGTATTCATTTTCGTTTTAACATTTTTTTCATTTTTATGGTTAGTACAGTTTTCCTGAAACAGAGCATTTCGCCAAGTATACCCACTTTTAAAATAGGCTTGTTTAAAAAAAATTCAAAAAGATTGCTGGGAATATGCGGAACCACTGAATATACTAAATATTGTCTGTATGTGTGCTTGAAAGGAGTATGAAAACCATTTCACTCAATTTTTTTCAATTTAATCACAAATGGAGCGCGCCTCGGCGACGCGTTCCATCAGTGACCAACCTATACTAAGAGATAAAAAAAAAAAAACACGTTTGCGAAATATCCGGATTAGGTATGGCCAGGAGAACAGCTCTAAATCTTGTCTATTTACTTGATTTTAGATACTTTGCTTAGTACCTTGCCAAAGGGCATGCCCCCACGGCGACATGACTTGACAAGCAATCCCAATCAAAAATCATAGTTGATCAAGCATGCAACACAGACAGGCGTCTCAACGAAGCAATCCATCAGTAGTGCCGCATATGAATTTGACAATTGTTTTTGATTGGACCGAATTTCTCGAAAGAGCTTCGAACCCCCCTCCTTAATTGATTAAAGTTGTTAATATACCACAAACCCGTAACTAAAATATTTATAGACCATGGACGAGTGAATGAGGTCCGCGATATGGTGCAGAAATGCAACAACAAATAAACAACCGTTTTACCCAATACACATGAGATGACACATCATTATTATTAACAGTTCACTTCGTACCTTGAGCTAGAAGACTTCCAACACGAGCAGGTGTTCCTATTGCAAAATGAACCACGTTTGATTCCAGGAATTTTGCTTGGGCTTCTGGTTTTAAATGACGAGCAAATAATTTCGCTGTCCTATAAAATAATAAAAATTATCAAATTCAATGAATCGATCATGAAAATGGATAAGTTCTTTTTTTTTATCGAATACAACCCCCCATTTATATATTTTTAAATATATTAGAACATTAGTATTGATTCATAAAGATCATGAAAAAACATTCGCCAATCAACATTCGAATCATATTTGAATACTTATCCTATTCGGACAATTCGAATAACCTATCGAATTATTGCTATTTGTTATAAATAAAACAAACCTTTTGAGCAAATATACCTGATTTCATAAATATTTCGAATAATGACAAATGCTAGCTAGCCCTTCCATAATTTTCTCGTGAAGCTTAGAAAAGCAATGGGATTCGGAAGTATATGATGGGTAAATGCTCGTGCGAAAAAGCCTGACTTTGGTCAGACAAAGCGTTACAGAAACAAATTTGTATAGGTGTGAAGCAAGGCTGCAAACGGATCTACAAACACAAAGGCATAGGCCATAGAGGGAGGATAAGTAGTTAGTTCACGTCCTCTATATCAATCGAATATCTTACTTGCACTTTTCTCCTTTAAATACGCCGGAATCACGATTCAATTCCAGAGATCTGTTAGCGTTAGCTGAAAGAATAATGACCAATGGCGCCATCTTCTGACTGTGGGATGACTTCAGTTTCTGCCACTTCGGTAACGCTGCAGGAAAAGATGGTAAATTATAAGTCTATTATAAGTCAGGTTCAATAGATCAGGAGCTGCGGTATTCTTCGATAAGACCGATGGTTCGATGCTTGGGCATTTTCCCCAGCGAGCGTAACCTTCAGTAAGGCATTTCGCAGGTAGCTCCTGTAGCACACAATACATACATAGCCGTTGCAAAGGTCTGCCGCGCGTAATGTTTTTGGGTACAAGCCTCTCCTTATAGTTTCATAGACAATCTATAGCAACAAGTCAGAAAAATATAAAGTAAAATATGGAGAAACTATCAATAAATGGTAAAACAGAGTAAATTGTTTTCTGGCAGTAATTATTAGCCCGAAGATAAATATTTATAATGGGTTTCAAATCACATATATTAGAACGTTTAGGTATTTTTTTTATTTTACCTTCTTTCAAAAAAGACGTCACGGTGTGTGAGTGATCGCAGTTGGTCGGGCCAAAATGTTCATCTGCAAAACAGAAATGATTTTTAATTTAAAACTGCTGTGTAAAATAATACAGAAAAGGATACGTTCAATTTAAAAAAATCAAATAAATATTCCGAAAAATATCACAAAAAGTAAATTATAGACCATAGTTATCCACAAGTGGCCGAGGCCAAATACTTTTCAATTTTGCATATGTTCTGAAAATACAGAATATCGAATTCATTCTAAATTCAACAACGCTAGTGATGTAAAACATCACTCCCGTTTATCATTGACAAAGACATGACAAAAGCGATACTCGTCTGATTATTACCGACGAATGAACAACTTTTTTTTTCTGTTGCGCAGATTCAATATGAAACGTATTGTTCAGTAAAATCGAGATAAATAACAAATTGTCTAAAAAGCGGAAAAATCTCTTGAAAGCTTAAATCCCTCGGTTCTTGCAATCAAACTTATGGTCAGAAAATCATAAGCAACTGTTACATATAAAATGACAATATGACAAAATGACAATACTCTTACCCGACATGGAAATCGCATCCCTTTCAACTGCTGATAATTTTCCGGCGTAAAATACTTCGATCGCTTTCTTGAATGCGTCAGGGGAAGCACCGTGTTCACTTAACGTCATTTCTGTAATGCGCTGAAAGGTTTACTTAAATTATTATCACCTTTTTCAACAGTATAGAGAGGAAATTGATTGGGTGGTCGACAAATTCTTGAAAACCAAAAAACCAAGCATTGAACTTTGATACATCGTACACTGACAACGTGGTTTATATATTTTCCTTACTTGGTAGAATATGACGGCATTTAGAACATTTAATTAAAAAATCCCTTTAATCAATGATGTGTACGGCGAGAAATATGTCGCTATAAATCGTGACAATGGGAATCGAATTGAACGGTAATGGGTTGAACATGTCAGTGCTTTAATTAATAGCAAGAGCACCTTGTTTTACAATATGTTTCAACAGTGGAAGTATATAAGGGTGCTTCATATTCCGAGGTGTTGTATAAATGAGCTGGTGAGGGAAGTGACGAGTATTAGATTTCTTATTAGTATTACTCTGAAAATACGTTATAGAAAAAAGGCTTTGGAAATTTGAATGATCGAATTCACTGCAATCGCATAACAAAGTACTAACGTAAAATTTCGCATACATTATGGTTTCGATTCACATTGTATGAATTGAAAATAATCGGAAAACGATGCCATTTTTAAGAAGAATTTGAGAATGATTAAGGATTTTTGTCGCTCAGCAAGAAAATGTTTGACTGAACAGGATTTGTTAAGAGCAGTGTGGAAGTTTGGGTTGGATAATGCCGAATGTTGAAAAACTATCACCCACCAATTATTTGTGAAATTATAGCCTTTGACAGTTTTAGGACCTTGGACACAGTATTCCGTTATAAAAGGATATCGGACAGGAAAGTTTACCTTTTTCTTAGGCCTTTTGCGCGACTTCTTAGGGCTTGATTCATTGCCGTCAACGGCTTGGTTGGGTTTTCCGTTTGTTGGCTGTGTAAAATAAAGCAAATGCAAAATGACTATGATAAAACCCTGCCGAAAAAGCAATAAGTACGAACAGTAACAGATTTCACTATTCAGAGTTAGAGGACAATTTTTGGATCAGAAGAACAGTGTTATACGCCAAATTGTAACGTTCAACATCGAAATATTAATATTTCTACACAATGGGCAAAAAAAATGTAGCTAAAACAGTAATTTTGTTCCAGGTAATAAGTTTAAATTATAACTTCGATCCTGCATGTGGTAAGAGGCGAGTAAAAAAGTAAAAACTGGCATATAGTTATAACTATTTCCCAGGGCAAATAATACTATAGCGAATTAGTTTCTTCAATGTGCTGCTTCCAAACTTGATTAGAATGAATTTCAATTGAAAAAAAAAAGATCTCATTTCTTCCATAATAATTTCGGCCTTCATATAAAAATTGAATCAAGAATAGCTGAATTATACTATACCCCAGCTTACTTTCTAGCTATGACGAGGGGAAAAAAAATTAGCTAGTCTATTTTCAAAGTTGATTCCCAAAAACACCTACGTTTCGAAACCTTTTCTGCATTTTCCTTGAGATTTCCTTCGGCATTGATTTCTTCACCATCTAAATTATTGAAATAAGTCACGTTTGAGAACGAAAATCAATTTTGATAAACCTCAGCGACGCAATCTATCAGTGACTCAGAAAACAAGGCGTGCGCAAAATATTTAAACGTGTTGCGATTTAACAAATATTAAGAAGGTTTCAATATATGGAATATATAATCCAATATAATGGAATATATTGATCACAAGATTTTCAAATCAGATTCGATTCGGAATGATCTGATTCGACTTTCGATTTGAAAATAAAAGTGGTAACCTTAATCAATGGATACGTTAAAACAGAAGTGTTTGCAGAGCAGTATCTCAGAGCGACATGATTGATTCGCCATCATGCCTTGCAGGTAGAATAGGAAGTTTTGATAAGTTCGAAAGGAAGCAGCAACGTGTTGTGTTAAAATGTATGATCTTCGCGCGTGGGCTAGTAATGTCGATACGTAAGTAAAATAAAGCGTGTGATTTGGCTACTTACGATTATGGCTTGTGAGAAAATAATGTCGTCTAGAAATAATCACTCACTGATTTTTACCATGGTTTAGTACTGTGTGGGATGTTTTCCGCATTGAACGCAGTTGATGGCACTTTATCTCTTTATCCTGTAGCAACTCTTTGACATTTGAGTTGTCGTTAGTTAGGTTCTTTTAGGTACCACTTTGGGCCTTAACCAAGGTGAACTTTTTTATCCGCCACCAAAACAATTTTCTAGATATACATTCTGTCGAGTATGACCCAAAGATAGATCGCGCCGCAAAGGCGCGGTCTATCTGTGGCTCATACTTGAAAAAGAAAATTTTCTGGTTGACAGCGACGCCTTCATCTTCAGCCTAAGTTTAGTAGTATTAATACTGTTATCAAAAATCACAGAATAAAGCGTATTAAAACATTACTAAGTATCGAAAAAGCACGTTGTGTGCAATATGGATCCAAACAAATTATAACAGTACTACGGTACTATATGCGTCATATCATACACATGCTCCATTATATAAGCAATGCGTATTATGTGCTATGTAATCTATTGTATATACACAACCGGTATAATATAGACTCAATAGAAAGCCTTCAATATGTTGCTGTGAAAACTTGTTAGATGAGCAGAATTTATTATAGGATGTTAATTTTGAGTCAGGTAGGCAATATTGAGAGGTGTCTGTTAGTTCACGGAGTGTAGTGTGTACAGTAATGTCACAGCCAAGAGCCAACTGAACTTTGCAAAATCATATCAAGTAGCCAATTTGATATATGAAACTTCGTGGTAAAGCTGGAAGAAATAGACTTAAGACTTTTGTTGTGATTAGGATAGACACTCTGTAGAACGAAGCTGGACGGGACTATACCTGCTCGGGTTGATTTTCATACCAATTTTAGTGACCCCATAAGATTTGGAAGTCCGATAGTATGTTATCAAATATTACGCTTTTCGAATAATATTTCATAATAGAATCAGATTTGAACAAAACATAAGAGCATCAAAAGTGGCAACGACAACCCAACATGGAATTTTGGCATAAAATGGTCCAAATGATATTGGAATTTAATACACTTGCTCGATTTTACACATTATGCAGCAAAGTCAAGATTTATGGCACATTGAATTTTATCATTTATCATGATTGCAGCAAAATGTTAAAATTTTTATTTTTATCAAGCATGAGACTCAGATGGACTGAGCCGCATCAGTGACGTCACGAAGCATGCGCTGGTACAAGTTCAGTCATTAATTTGAATTGGCCAAGCATGGGTCATAGATGAACCACTCCTCGGCGGCGCATATAATTCAAGGGATAATACTCAGCGAGAATGTTTTTTGGATTTGGATTGGACATTGTGCAATTGAACGCCTGATACTGATGGGAATAATAAATTTTATTCTGCTTTTTATTCTATGCAGTGCAATTCTATACTAAGTATTTAGACAACCTTCAACTACTTAGGCCCACCCGCCCCTACCCCATCAGTTGCAATAACATAATACTCCTTTATACATGGTCCCAAACAGATGGTTCTACTTTAGCGGAGCGATCCATTATTCACTTATAATATCATACTAAACAAACTAATACGATCCATATTTTCGCTAAGATATATACCGGTCTTGTATTCCCAATGTAATACACCAAACTACGAAACCAACGATATTTTGCACATATTTTTAACAGCGTTAATATTGAATAAAATATAAGTATCGGGGGAGTTTGGTGTTAGACGCGCAGGGTATAATAAATTTATCGTTACGAAAAAAATCGATATTTTCTGACATAAAAGGTCGTTTGTCTGGACGAAACACCTGCGCATTTTGTTTTGTTGAGCAGATCAAAATGAACATGGCTGTTAGAAACATAAACAGGGTTAGTGTTGTTGGAAAGATATGATCCAGTTGGCCAGTTCGGCCAAGATTACACCCGATTTATTGCATCCTAGGTGGAGTGGAGCGAGCCAAACTTGAACCTGAGATCTTCATCCTTCGATGCCGACATGTTAACCACTAGTTCATCGATTCTAACTGCCAAGGAACCCAATCAGGAATTCATTGCGTCAAGCCTGAGCCCCAGATAGGCCACGTCTCGTCGGCGCAATCTGTCATTGACTTATACTTAACGAAAAACGCGCACACAAATTTTTTTCTGATCGAGAAACATTCGATTTTTGAAGGACTTATGATTGAAACGATGTTCTGCAACGTATTATGAGATCGTCAATATTCCCACTGAATCACGAATGAGAGTTTGATTGCTAATTCTGTCACGTATTCATTTGAAAGTTGCTCGAATTCGTGTTTCATTTTAGAGAAAAACTTTATTACGCCACAGAGCATAGGGTCATGTAGTTTGTTTTGATTGAGAAGAAAAATTGATAGCGATTAGCAAAAGATATACCAAATAGAAGGGATTAAAAGGTGAATAGGAAGTAAAAAGTAATTAGGTCAAGTAGTACATCCCAATGAAAAGTTTCGTTTTGCCGAGCATGAGTCACAGATGGACCGTGGCTAAACGGCACGATCCATCAGTGACTCATGCTTAACAAAAAAAATTCTGACTGGGATAGTACATATACATTCGCAAATGGATGGCAGTACACTATAGCATTCATGGAATTCAATAATTCGTTTAAGTCATATATATATACTCAGTGGTTCTCACACGATATAGTGGGTTGTTATACTTGAGAAAACTAAATGCTATAATAATCATATTGTCAGAGAGAACAAAACCCATAAATCCTAGAAAGATGGCGTGTTCATGCAAACAAAAACAGAAAGAATAAGAATTATCAAATAAATGTTGGTAATTGACCGTGTCCATCTTGGAATATATATCTTCAAAATTATTTTGACGGTCTGTGTGCATATTGTGTAAATAATTCGAGGTCTATACAGACTATATATTAATACTAACATGACGATATAATACAATTCTGTATAGTACATTGTCACCCGTTTTAAGCCCTTCCTTCCTAAGGAGCCCAGGAAAGGGTAAAAACTCAACGAAGTTCTATGAAACAAGGCCCTTTTGTGCAAAATACTATACTATTTCTAACCTATTTATATATTTGTATTTCTCACAGGTTGTCACGTGACCATATAATAATAAAGTTGGTGTCGTATGTGAATAAGTTTGACAAGTAACTTTATAATTTGCTGGACTACAACTACAGGAAGATATTTGAAAAGAAACTAACTTGAAGTTACAACCAAAAGGTGAGCAATTTAATATACTACTTATCATTAAAAAAAAATTATAATAAAAACTCTTTTAAAAAAAATTATAAAATGCAAATTTGAGTTCTGAATAATTGCATTCATGGTTTTTGTTCTTGCTTTTTAAAGTGAATTTGAGAAAAAGTCGAATCCAGAAACACATCAGCTATAGTAAATTTTGGATAATCATACCGGCCCCCTCAGAAACTTATTGCTCCCACCGGGGAGCACCTATACCAATCAAAAAAATCGTTTTGTCAAGCATGGGACAGTGTCACAAGCCTAACAAAAAAAAGCTCTGACAAAATTTACCCAAATCGGATAGACTCTTCAGTGAAAACAATACCCGATTAGCAGAGCGATATCGATATTACAATCTTTTTCAAATAACCATCATTTATTTGATTAATGTTGAGCAGAACGACCTCCCCGGTTGCGCGATCCATCTGTGACGCAAATTCAACGGAAATGTGAGCAAAAATACAAAAAATGGTTCACGCAAAAATAACACTCCATATGTTGTGATTTTACTGACGTGATAGGAAAACTGGTAATTTTCAAAATTTCATTAATTTCGGAAATAGAATCACGATTCGATTCAGAATTCTTTTCGTTATTCGACTTCGACATTGAGTAACACACGAAAGGGGGCATCCCTAGTTATTATGTACGTCCCACTAAAAAAATTGATCAAACGTGCTTTGTTAAGCGCGGGCCACTGATGGATCGTGGGGCTAAAGCGCGGTCCATCTGTTGTCCATGTTTAATAAAATAAAAATTTCTAAATTGCAGCCTAAATTAAGCAATTCGAAATAGATATTATATTTCGAGTCAATTGAAATGTTGTACACGTCGAAAAGAGTGCAAGTATATAGCTGGGCGTTGTAAATAAATCTGGCGTCGAAAATGCATGCATAATTAATGCAATTGACAGCATGATAAATCCACGGGGAAACGTCTAATGCTTCAAGGTCGATGTTGGATTGCATTAGTCTGTCTGAACGATATAGCTATGGGAAGACAAGGGGAAATATTTCTGAATGGAATAAAAATTGATTGAAATTTAATGGGAAATTAAAATACGAATCAGTGGATGTAATATGGAGGTGATACTAAGGATGGCGGTACCGTACCAGAAAGCAGATCGGGCAGAGGTGAGGCAGTCAATATGGGTTACCGAATAGCATCGTTAAATTTGAGCGAGATCATAAATTTAATAATTATAATTCGTTCAGCAGTCAAATAGCGTTTTAACGGTTTTAGATTCGGTTGAATTCTACCGTCTTACTTGCAACATCCCCGTTGCATCGTCACACATATGATTATTGAGCATGAGCCATACATGGTGTCGGGGCTGGGTACGATTCGCTAGGCAACAATTTCGAACAGTACGAACTACCAATGTTCAAAAGAGACCAATCTGTAAAATCTAAACCTCGCGTGTCAGATTTTTTTTATTTATAGCATTCTTCAAGAATTTTTAAATTCTTCCTTAGTTTTAGCAATCTTTTAAGGGAAGAAATATTTTCCTTCGTGTCCACTATTTCGTTGCAAACAACATAGATGTTGCACTAATTGGTCTAATTGTTATGAATGAAGTGTGGAAGTACGGAAAATAGCACGATACGGTGTGAAAAAATATCAAACTTTGTACGGTACTGTACTAACGAAGTACGAGAATGGAAAAAATAAACCGTACTGTACTATCGTACCAGTATATCAATTCGTACTGAATCTGTAACTGAAAAAGCTATTCAGGTTTTCCAATCAGAAATTTTATTTCACAAGCTTGAGCGACAGATGGACCGCACCCGCTGACCGACACTTAACAAAACGTACTAAAGATTCACGACTGAATCATAAACAAGCAAAAATATCTACAAAACGATCAGTTTACTTCAATATTTTAGGCTAAACCGGATCAAGTCGCTGATTTATACAGAACAAAATGTCTGAAACCCTTTCCCTCTTTTGGTTAATAATAAATGCTAATTTACATTTTTTTCGACGAATCGAATAAATCACGCAAAAAGATTCAACACGTATGAATTATTCAATCGTTTCAAAACCTAAACAAAAATCCTATTTAAAGAAACTGAATTCAACATACTTCAATCAAGCTTTACCAGCGCGAACCATCAGAATCCCAATTAAAATATCTCTTTTATCAAGCAAGCATGAGTGACAGATGGCCCGCGACTCCACGGCGCGATCCACCAAAGACCTATACATCACGAACCGAGTATGTACAATATACACGCATAATTTTTATGACCGAGGTTACGTGTTGTTTTCGTGATAAAACCTTAAATTCCTGGTTTCCTCCACATGAGACCACCATTCTCAACAGTATAAAACAAGCGTTGACCTAGCATCCCGCTGATCAATTTCCAGAAACTCTTAATATAAACACAGTAGTAAACATAGCATGTGGCATTGTCGTAATCATTTGTTCCGTTAACTTTAGTAGAATAATTCATCGCATGGAAGTCGTAAAATAGCCACCGAGTTGTAAGTAAAAGAAGTTCGCGAGGAAAATCTTTTAAACAAATACCAGTGTTCGAAAACCATTCTAGAACAAAATGTTTTCGTTGCAAGTCTAGAATGATTTTGAGGCAGGAAGTAGTTAAACTATTGTAGTAGACTCATTAGTTTAATACGGGGGAAAAATATAAAAATATTCGATCATTGTCAAACAGAACTGAACCATCATGGTAAAGTACAGTGAGTGTGAGTGTCATCTGTCACGGGCTATGGTAAAATCAATATTATATCCATCAAATTATACCGAATATAAAAATATGGATCATGTTTTATTGAGTATGGGTCATTTATAGATCTAGTCGCCGAAACGCTTGCATAGCAAAATTAAATTTCTAAAAAGGTCAATATGGCAAGCATCAAACCCCCGGCGCAAAAGCCTTTTTCGCACCACTGACGTCAAAAGACCAGTTAAATTCAAGGTGTTCTGCGGTGAATTTCTCGCATTAACATGACGAAAACCAGAACATTCGCAAAACGAAATTGGTCAACTGATACTACGGATCCGTTGGCATAAAGGCATAAAGGAAAGGATAAGTAGTTACTCCACGTTAGTCAGAACAATCAAATTTCAGAACTCCTCATGGATTGTGGGAAAGTTATGAAGAGTCAATCAGAAATTTAGTTTTGTCAAGCATGAGTCACACATGACCGCGTCTCGTCGACGTGTTCCAACAGTAACACATACATAACAAAAGCTGTTTTTACCCCAAATTTACCAGACTGGGAGTGTAGACCAGGGTTGAGATTTTAAATGATTGAAACGAACGGAAAATGAAAGTTTTCTCGCTTGCAAAACCCTACATCAACCATAAGCTCCATAAACAATATCTGGAATTGTTAATAAGCCTATTGATAATCTATATTCAATGTATAATGAGTGCTCTGTCATATCTTTGATAATAAACATATAGGGTAAAAGCATTGATCCTATCATAACTAACTTACAATTGAACAAGCACGGTCGTTAAATAGATGTCATTAATAACAAGCACGAGTTATCTGTGCACATTCTTGACTGAGCATATCACAGTATCGACGACATTTATTTATAAAGTCAGTTCCTTATCATACAATAATATACTGAGATGGCAACACAGTAGAAGTCTCACATCGCATCGCATGGTGCAGTTGTTGGCGTTCGACGTAGTGAGTTCTAATAATAGATTCGAACTTGCGTGCCATACCACAAACCAGCATAGTCGAGCAATTGAATACATACTTTCATTAGCGATATCCGAGAAAGCGTCAGGGATTAAAGAAAGAATCTGCCTCGTTATTTAGGTTCAAACAGAGACTTGGGGGTAAAATTATTGTCAAGATTTTACCACACACAAAGATCTCCACAATTTCCAATGAATCACGCGAATAAAAGACAGGAATGTTGACTTTATTTTAGCTGTATGTGAAGTAAAGGGCAAAAGCGTGGGTTTCAATAGGAAATCTTATTTTGTGTAATATGTGCCACTGATGGACGCGTCTCATCATTTTAGCATAAAGGAAATGGGAAGCTCGCAAAAACAGAGATCCCAATATTATTTTTTTATTCGATATGATTCGATGAAAGATTTTCTCAATCTGAACTTCAGAATAGTCCAGCATGGGGCATCAAATTATTTAAAATAAAACTCTTATTATCTTGCTTAAATTTTGTAAATAGAATCAGATCAAGAAAGAAAGAGAGTTATTTCAATACGTATTTTAAATAGAGAGTAACGCGTAAGCCTTATAGGAACAGGCTTTCTTTCAGAGTAATCCTAACGTATTTCCTGCACATCGTAAGGAAGCAAAGAAGTGGTAGATGGTTTGCTATCCTCCAGGATAGATAGCACTCACTGCACTTTACCATACAAGTTTAGTTCCGTTGTGGAATGTTTTCCGCTTAGAGTGCAGTCGCTAGTACTACATCTTGTAGTAGCTTTTTTCTATTAAGTGACAGATAGTTGGTTCTACTCGGCACTGCTTCCGGTCTTGCTCAAGGTAAATTCCAGTAAAAAAAAGGAGAACGTAGTGAGTAGCATTCTGGACTATATTATGCCAATAATTTCTTCGCGAGTTGAAGAATGTATATATTATAGCTGTATTCCTGTTGCACTGATTTTGATATTAGCAAATAATTACTCGTACCATTGCAAAATAAATCTTAAGACCGGCCCAATAGGACGATTTTTGTGATGAGAACAATTGCCGTAGTCTACCGGAGGCTTTGTTTCCTATTACATTTATTCTGAGCTAGCCCTGGCATTTCCATCGTCGACTTGTATTATCAGACCGCAAAAACTCTGCCATGACGTCATTCTAAATTGCATACCTTCACATCGCAAGAATTTTACGTAAAACTGGAAAGATTCCGCTACCATAATTAGATTTGGATATGTTACATTCGCAAAATTATCATATAAATTACGATCCCAATTAAAAAAATTATTCCTAAAAAAATTTGTCAACTATGAGTCAATATTGAATCGTGTCGGTAACCCACGGTCCAAGCGTGCCTTATAATTGACAAAATAAATTTCGGGACTGCAATTCAGACTAAAATGTTTTACTGGATGCTGTGTGTTGTGAGTAGGGCTAATAATAAAAATGAATGATTTTTTTGCTCTTAGACAAGCAGTATGAACTGCATAATCTTCATGTCTATTCATGCTAATATCAGTAATTCGAAAAGTACATTTTTTTTTCTATTCGAAAAAATTATCCAAATCAGATTAGAATTCTGAATGATTCGGTTTTGCCTAGACCTAGTTGTGAGTTATGTATTGATAAGTTTGGCATCCTAATTAGGTATGTAACCACAATAGAAGCACGAACAATTAATTACAACAACGAGTGTAAAGCGTAAATTAATCTGAATACTGTAAATATTTACCAAAAGCAGAATGTTACGTTAGTTAGAAATATAGGAAGCATTCACCTGGATACAGATAACGCTGGAAATAATACTGGATATCTTCAGTTTAATAAAAACACACTGGGAAACATACTCCGATCAACATGGTTGAAGATGCAATATGACATTCAACTAGATTTCGTGGTGGGAATGATTTATATAGTTGAATTGCGCGAAAAACATTCAGTACTTCTTCCAAGGAAACACATTCCAGGATGTACACAAAACAGGATATCATTTTTATTCAGCGGGAAAGGCCATCGCCCAATGCAGATGCCACTCGCTGTAGCTACTATAGCAGTAGAGTTTTCTTTGTACTAACGATGGTACTACGTTTTATAGTCGCCGTTCCCACTCAAAAAAATGAGTCAAAACATTTTTGTTGGGTATAAGTCAATGACGGATAACGCAGACGATGCACGTCCCACCAGTTTAGTGACTTATACTTGACAAAACAAGTTTCTGATTTATTCAAGTGGCCGTTAGTTAGGAGCGAACTAATTAAAATAGTCTTTAAACATGAATACTTTTATCCGAAATTTCATGTTGCTGTAAATTTATAATTTGCTTTCGGAATATCATTTAATTTGATTCTTTGGACACACCTGGGATCATGCGTGCAGGTAAAAAAGTTGGCGATGAGCGTCCACGAGGAGTTTTCCCGTGATGGGCTACTAACTTATAGTCCCTTTGTGGTGGTAATATTTCGGCATAGATTTTGGAATTACACAGCTTCTATACCTGCCATAGGAGGGTAACACACGAGCGTTTCATTCGATATTAAACATTTTCTTTAACGCGTTTCATTTTTTGATTTTTCACAGAATCCTTCAATATACAAGGCAAACAGGCAAGGCAACAATACTGGAACGGTGAAGAAAAATAAACATCGATCACACACACTAGGTAAAACAAGTCAATTTACATAAAACTTACTAAGTGGAAGCTTGCACATTCCAGGGATTACTGGTTTCTCTTTTTGGATTCATGATTTATAATAAGATTTCATTTAAACAGAGACAGAAAATAATTTTAGAACTTTGAAGATTACCACAGATTTGCAAGTCTCTAACTGGTTCTTAAAATTGAATCGTCATTACAAATTACATATGCATTGATAATCTGGGGCACAAAACTTTTTAAGATATTCTGATTTTGACGAGTAACAGGAGTCAACTTGACTGGTTGAATAATTCTTCCGACTGTGACGAGATAGTCAACTGACGTGCCGTCAATTGGTATGGTTGGAATGTGACCTATGGAAACGTTTGTGGTTAAATAATAATAACGAAGCAAAAACTAAAAGCTCCAAATTGGTTGATTATTAGGACATATTTTAACTCGCCCATTAATATCGCTCAAAATCAATAACATTTTTCAATGTAAGCATAAAAAAGCATACAGTTTTACATAACAAATGATTAGAAGGTCAAAAAAAACATTTTTAACTATGACGCCACATTCATAGTTCACGGAGATAGTATGACTACATTCCCAAGAGATCTGAAGGGGAACATCTAACTATGGCATTATATCCAAATCATTTGAGACTAGGTATATACTCAAGCCAATCGTAAATGAAATATGTTATGATAATTAGAATCTCGACCAGACCACAGTATTGAAAACAGAAATGAAATAATAATCTATATTTCGCTTCTGCTCGCAGTACTGCAATTCATTGGGCTCGAGCATGAGACAATATTGTTAATACTAATGTTAAAAACTATATTCAAAATTTCCGCTTTCAAGGAATATTTGCAAATTTTCCAACAAACTCACAATTTTGTCAAATTTTACAGCATAAACAGTGCACATAAATTATGTTTTTTTATGCAAGATGAGTAAACATGTTTTTAATTCTGTTAGCACGGATTTCTATTACATGATTCAGGCATAATCAATACAACAATAATCGTTTTAAAAACAAATGTTTATCAATTTTTTTATAGCCGCTTGTTGGAGTGGATCACCCTGACCAGGCCCTGTACCACCGGCCACCGATAAATGGACAGGGTTAGAATTGCTGGACAGATATGATCTTTTCCTGTTCGGCTTAGCCTACCCAATTTATTACACTCTGGGTTGAGTGGTGGATATGGAATAACGAACCGGGCTCGAACCTGAGGTCTTCAACCTGCGACACCAACATGTTTAAACACTAGGCCATCGCCCCCACTGCAACAAATAGCACATGAACTGCACAAACTTTCTAATGTAATTATTCATTTACTATCTTGAACATGATAAATACAATATTTTTTCTTGATATCAACTTTTCAGGTAAACAACCACAAAGTAATGCTCGTATTGGAGGAATAAACGGTGTCAGGCAAGAAGTAATGACAAGTGCTTTAAACTCAAATAAAATGCCTCCATCAACATCTGTTCCGGAACCAAATATCAACTTGAGCAGAGAAGAATTACTGAAATTGCTCAGTGTATTCGAAGGAGAATTGCAAGCTAGAGATGAAGTCATCGAAATACTCAAGTCTGAAAGACCAAATAATCCTGCATTACAAGACAGGTGAATTAATACAAATAAAACATGTGCCATGGCCAGCAGTAAATAACAAATGTTTTCTTATGTTACAAGCAATATTCTTTTTCTTGCTTGCAAGTTGCCACATGAGAAAGTTTTGCAGTTCAGGCTTCATAAGCCAAAAATTGGTTGGTGATAAGTTACAATACAATTTATTTGTTGACATGCGTATTTAAATTTTTTAGAAATAATCAAACTAGAAACCTAACAACTGGACATTTTTGGGATGGGGCATTTCTGTTATGCCAATGTGCTAGCAACTAGGCCAAAGATACTAGAATAACTTCGCCAATAGTTAGTTGAATGCTTGCTTTGCCGCTTTACTTACATTTTAATGAATTCCCATGAGGTATACCATACACGCAAGAAATATATATGTGATTGGTCTTCCTTCTGATTAGATAGCTTTTGAAGTGACGGTAGTGCATGCAGTATTCAAGTTTAGGAGAAAATGAAATCGAATTAAGCAATGATAAGATATGATAATTTAAACTTATCATCACAACTTATGTGGTACTTTCGTAAAAAAGATATGATATTTAAAGCCTCAACCATTAAATATAAATTTCAGCTTCATTTCAGTAAAAGTAAGGAAGTACACAAGGTAGTCATAGATATCAATTCGCATGCAAATGAATTTAATCGGAATCCTGTCCAGAACACTCCTTCTCTCTCTGCAGAATCAGACCAATATTCATTCAGTTATACGAGTTTCTTTCTTATTGGCAGATATGGTCTAAGCAACATGCCACTTCAAGCCTTACAGCGTGATGCGGCATCACTGGATGCAACTACAAAAGATCATGTAGCAGAACAAACAAAAGATAATCTTCAAAAAATAATTCAGGTATTACTGGATATTTGAAACAATAAATACCACGAGTAGATCAAGAAAATTTAGAAATTCACAAAATTCTTTTCTGAACCTTTGAAGTGGTGACAATCATTGACAAAAAAACTAATTGTTAGTTTCAATTAAATGAAATTCATTAATACTTCCAGCACCAGAAAGAATCCTATAAGAAATTGAAACAAGCTCTCCTGGCAGCAGAACAAGCAAACCAAAGGTTAGCGGTAGAAATAACAGACGAAAAGAAGAAACATCAAGATTATATGATTAAATCAGATGATTTTGTGAATATACTAGGTAAGCATTGATACTATTTCATATTTATATGACAATAAATTAGAAGTAAAATAAATTAGGCCTAAAAGCGCAGATATGAAATGAGCCTTACGATGGTATAATGAGAAATGCTTAAACTGATGTATCGTTTTCAGAAGTTGTCTACTGACAAAATGTTGCTTCACTCTGTATTCATTTTAAAAAGAATATTATGATGAAGATATCTGTTTGTCCATGCTTTTCTTTTGTTTTCTACTGAAGCAAATTTTTTTCTACTAATGTCAATCTATGAGTATAACTACAGACTCATATGAGCAAGCATTGAGAATTAACAAAATATTGTATACCTAATTGTTTCTGTAGAGGAGGAACGTGAAAGGCTCAAAATTGCACTTGACAAAGAAAAAGAAATTTCAGAAAACAGAGAAATAGAAGCGAATCGGAAATTAAAATCAAATAAAGTAAGCTACAAAAGGCAGCATTGACACACAACTGTAAACTCGTTGAAAATTTCATGTATACCGATAACAGAACTTTGTAAACTAAGAAACAAAAATGTGATTGAGAAATATTGCATAACATTTTATTTAGGAATGATCCAAAAAAGAGTTTTGTTCATGCTGATTTGTGTATTCATCTTCACATACCACAGTATTTGTATAAAATGACATGTTGTCTGAACGCATGTATAGTTTTCGTTTATGAAATCATTTGTAGCACAAAGTCTTAACACAGCACTAAATATTTTCAATCACTTACACTATCATAGGATGAACTAGCAAAGTTGAAATCACTGTCACTGGTGCTTGTGGAAGAACGACAACACCAAGTGTCAGAACTTGCAGAACACAAAAATCAAATTGCTGACTTGGAAAGACGACTCAAGGAAGCCGAAATAAAGGTATTCAGAAAGTTCATCAATAATATCACAACAAATGACAAAAAATATGTGTAAATCATTGACGAAGGATGAATTTGGTATGGACGCATTCATAATCACATATTTCTTCACTGTCACATAAATCTTCATTCATATATTTCAGTGCAAAGAATCTGAGACCGATATCAATGCAGAAAAGGAACATGCAATTCAGCTGGAAAATGATCTTGAAAATCAAAGTAACAAATTTTTCCAAACACAAGAGGAATTCGATGCCAGGTTACAGGAAGAAAAACAGAAAAATACACAGCTGGAAGAAAAGGTACAATGTAACCACTCTCTTTAAGGAAGAAAAGATTTGGTAACAATCTTCTCTTTAAAATCACTATTGTCGGTACTAACACCGGCTCATCGATAAACGCAGCAGCATGAGAAGGATAAAAGCATGTATCTTTTTTTATGGCAGTTTATGTATAGCATAGCTTTGTACTGATTTTGACAGCTTTTTCCCCTTTCTTCAATAAATAGGATTTAGATAGGAAGTTTATATTGATATCCGTAAACAAGAACAAAAATATTTCCAGCAAATCTGCCATGACGAAATTTGGAATCATCAGCCTACAAAACAGTCAAATGTACCCCTCCCATCAGCACAAATGCCATTGAAACAAGGTCGAGAGATCCCTAAATTGCAAATGTCTTTTGTCATCTCATCAATGAAATCAACATAAGATTGTATTCCGGAAATTTCTGCATCCCCGTAAAAACAGACTCAAGCAAAATACAACAAAAAAATTAGGAGTATCGGCAGAATATATATATAAAAAGATTCAAAACAGACATCAATACTTGTGTGTACAATGATCATAAAAAGAGGCAGATATTAGGTAATATGAAATGCTATGCTATTTTATTACACTTGAGAAACAACTAATTTCTGAAAATACACTAGTTGCGCTTAATTTACAATCAGTTCAATTTTTGATCCTGGTATATAACAATTTTTTAATAATACCAGACATAAAAGTTAACACCAAAAACCTATGCTATTAACTCAGATTTTGTCATTTAATTTCAGGTGGGTTCACTTACAGTTCAGTTGAAGAAATTAAAAACTGTTCAAAGGAATCTCCAGAAAACGGATGATCAACTATGGAGAATCCATGAAAAATTGGAAAAAGATGAAGAACATGATTTATTGTTAGAGGAAGTTGAACTTCTCAGACAAAGAGTAAAAGACATGGAGGAAGGAGAAAAAATATATACTCAAGTATGTGCAGAGTTTTTAATGTAACCCTAACTGAAGTGACCGAATGAATAAAAAAATCTAAGAGCATTCATTTTGATCAGTATAGTTTACATTGATTCAATAATTATAAAAAATATTCGTATTGTTAACTATAAGTTTTTATGGCAATGTCCAAGTGAGATATTTTTGCGATATAATATATACATATTTCAATTCAAGGTCATATAAATTAAAAATTGAACTTGATGTAATTTACCCAAGGCTCAAGAAGACTGCAAAGACATTCGTCAAAAGTTGGAAGAAGAAATAATTCTCACAAGAAACTTGAGGTCGCAGTTAAAAACCCTTCAAGCTCAAGTCAAAGCCCAGAAAGATCTGCAACGAAGTATTGAAGATACAGACTTCAGATTTGATGAACTTCAACTAAAATTTGATTTTGAAAAAAGGAAATCAAACGACATGAAGCAGCAATTGCAGGCAAGTTACTGATAGAAGGATACCATTACAGAGGAGATTTATTTTTCACAAAAAAAAACAGAATTTAACTTTAAATAAACAAAATTAACTTTAATCAAAATCCGAGGTCATTGCAAATTTTTATACTACAGTACTATAGTGTCCATAATTCAAAAATAAAAACTTATACGATAACAGGACACAAATATATAATATACATATAACAATATATACTACATGTAATCTGATTGGTATTTTTATTTATAACAGAAAATGAAAGCAAAGATGACAGACTTGGACCAATACGACAACATTGTACAAGAAAGTGAAGAAAAAATAAATAAGATGAAAGAAAAGATTATCTTACTCCAAGGAGATAAGAAATGTGCAGATGACCAAGTCAAATTTCTTATAGAGAAAAATTTGCAATTCAAAAATGACGCAAAATCTGACAAAGAAAAGGTTTGAATGAGAAAGTTATATTTATGCGAAACCTAAATCCTGGGAGTTATAATAGCCGGCACTTTATTAATACGAGTGACATAAAATTTCTTCTGAAAAATTTGAGCAATGTGAATGACATTTTATTATAGTCGTACGCAGATGATTCACTTTGTGCAAAACAAAATCTGGAACATGGAAGATAGATTTATCAATCAAAAATGTTATAGACAAAATCTCAGAAATATTCAGCACAGGAGACAACTCTGAATGAGCAAAAATCATTTTGTATCTATATTTGAAACTGTTAAATGGAATTGAATCTTTCTCGCTAATAACGTCTCATTAATGCTTCTATAATATTTGTTAGCTGAGTTAACAATCTTTCTTAAAACATAAATACATTTTAAACAATACTTAGAATCAAAAAAAATTGTGATATAGTATCACCCAATCCTGCATTAAAGTGCTACAGGTATTTAAATATTAGATCTGATTGGATCACCAATTTTAAGTACCCAGCATTATAATTCCTCTAATATAATAAAAAATACTGAATTAAATTTTAGGTTACAGAAATCACAGAGAAGTTTATTCAAGAAAGTAAGAAGGTGTTGAAGTTGCGAGAGGAACTTGGTCAAGAAAAAATGAAATTTTCAAGTCAATTCCTTCCAATTCAAGATAAGTTGAAAGAAGCGGAAGAAAAAATGAAAGTAATGTCATCAAAAGTAAGTAAAACTACAACAGAATGGCATGCTGAGTGAAACAAGCTTACATGTTTAGCAAAATGTGTTATTCATAGAAACAAACACAAGCAGAAGAAGCAAATGACAGGTTGCGACGACAAGTCATTATGTTGAAATCAAGACTAGACCAACTTGAGAGTGAGAATGAACAGAAAGAACAAAGGATATTGACATTGAAACAAGCTCCCATGAGTCCAAGTCCTGAAATCAGGGTATGTACTTTATTTGATGCTTTTTGAAAAAACTCGTAAAACTACTGTAAAACAGGAACTGGAATTTATTGCAATGTGTGTTCAATATGTCATATTGAAAATAGATCCTGCTATTCATCCACATCCTTCATCTTTGAAACTTTCTACTTAATTATTAACAATACTCACAATTTTTTAGCCGGTGGACAAGAATTTTGATCTTGTGGACATGGTAAGAAAACTACATGAAACAGAAGAAAGGTGTGAAGAGTTGACTAAGCAATTACTTGTGAGTACCAGTATTTGCAATGTATGCTTTGTGACACTAATAACGATGACAGTTTTGTGCTATTACTAATTGTATGACTGGAATTTTGATTGCATTCGAACAGTGCCTTTAAGAACACAAAATTGTCATTAGTTCTGAAGAAATATTACAATTTTGTGACATGCCCCATTGGATGCAAACTACTCTAGAATCCTCCTTGCTACTTCACGACAATTTCTAGCATTGCCCAAAATCTATAACTACCGTTTCCCCTACTTCTGCATTACAATGATATTCTACATATTGCAAAAAATTTAGCTGGAGTGTAATGCTGTACATTCAAGGATTGACTAAAATAACTGTGATTAATGTCTTTGTTTTAGGACAACTTGTTCATTTTAAAATATGAGTCTGATACGCTTTTATGTTACACAGATAAAATCCAAACTATGTGATGAAATGAAAAAGGAATTGTCAAAGTCGAAGCAGGTCAATAATAACTGCAACTTGAAGGGCACATCCGTTATTGTCGCAGCAACTCAAACTGATGATATCCCATCAAAACCCAAAACTGTACAACCAGGAAAAGAGATCTCTTCTTCAAATCAAAATTCTGTCAAAACAAACTCTATCAAAAAAGCTCCAACCACTACAAAATTATCAACATCTAAATTTATCGTTGGACCGGAATCTTCCCCGTCTAAGCCTGCATTCTCTATAACGAAGGTAAGAAAGATCTTGTCACAAGGATATACAAAAATGTGCTAATATGTTACAACAAATTATTAATTTGCAACTTCTTGATTAATGTACAGAAAGGTTTTGAATAAAAATAAAGTTTTTATCAATTTTACTACCTGTTTTGATATAGAAGTGATTTAGATCTCTGTTCTGTTAGCATTTTTGTTCTTCATGAGACTTGGCTTGGTGATGATTTATGTATGAAAGAATCAAAGCTACTAAAGATTTAAAGGATTAAACTTCAGATAAACGAAATTGCTGATATTTTATCATATTCTGACTATTTTGCAGCAGCAAATGGTGAATTATGTAAAATTTCAATATAAAATTTGAAATAGATTTAACTGAGAAACGAATCAATTAAATATAAATCAGAAACGAAATGAAAAACGTTCAATCAGAATCTCAGAATACTCAACTTTTCGGATAATGACATTTCCACTGATAACCTAGGCAGTGTCATAAATACATACATCACATTAAATCTCTCACAAGGTATCAGGTGAAAAACAATAATAGAAATGATTTCAAATGGATTACGAACAAAAAATGTAATTTTTGACCAGCATACATCGATCTTACTTCTCTAACTTTAACAATTCCAGGTCAACAGCAGACCACCCATGTCACCAACATCATCCCTAACCAGGAGTGGTAAAGTAGCCCCAGTCACATTTCGTGTTACAAAGAAATCACCACCCACACAAGACATCTCTCAGGATTCTCCATCGTTGGAGGAAACAAAAGTTCAAAGGAATGCATCAGTGATGAAGTCAGAGTCTAATAATGGATCGACTATAAAAATTACAAGAAACAATGATACTGGTGCACCAGTTGTAAAGACTGTGAGTGAAAGTATCCCAATTGCTGCAAAGCCTTCAGGAAAACCAACCACCAGTGTCGGTATGTATAAACTACTAAATATAGATGCATGCCGCTTTTAAATTTGAAATGCCATACATAGGAAAGTCTGCAGGAAAATTGATACCTTATTTGCAAATAATGAGGAATTTTCTCATTTAAGAAATTTTTAGAAACAAATTTGAGTGAAGTTAATATTCCATTTTTGGTCCATGCACTTATTATTTTTCCCAGGAGAATATTTTTTGTGGGTTGATAACTTTTGTGTGTGTTGAGTGAAAACCTTGTGTGTTCCTTAATCCATTTTCCATTTAAAAAATGACCTACAGCAAAATACAAACAAGTAACAAAAACCAAAAGTTCAATACCATCTTCACCTAAACTGGGTATGAGATCGAGGAGTGTTTCCAAAACCAGGGAAAGTACTAAGAAGGTAATTCATAATTGCACAAAGTCACTGCTCATCGTAAGTCACTGTAGTTGTTCGAAATGTCAATGTGAACTATGTGTAAACTCAATCCCTTCGTTCTGTTGCTAGAATAATCCTTTCTCTCCTGCCAAGCATTAATATTCAGTAACAAAATAATCTATTTTCGAGGGCTACAATCAGTGCATTTTAAAAATAGACTATGTTTTGTAATACCAAACAATATTTTGTCAATTAATGATCATCTACAATAATTTCATACCATATAACGATTAAATGTTCAATACGATTGTTCACAATAGTCTTTACTACAGCATGCTTATGAATCTTCATTTTTATTTGTGTTTAGATATTTTGTTACTGTGTACCAAGTGGAAATTTGCATGCAAAAGACTAAACTAAAGCCAGATTCGAATATGACAAAAACCACAAGCATTGAAAAGTTATGAAAATGCATTTTAAAATTACCACTCGACTCAGCTAAAACTTATGCAGCTAGAATTTGGAAGTGAACAGATTTTCTCTATCAATTCGAAAGTTTTTCAAAAAAAAACCTTTTAGAGTAACAAATACGGTAGTCCATATAATTCAATTTAAACACTATATTTAATTCACTATTTTCAAATACACAAAATTGCTGATTTTCAAATTTGACCGTATATTGCAAGTTATGATTGTCTAGAGAGGTTCTTGCCTCACACTTACACAAATTTATTTTTGTAATATTTTGCCATGTCCGAAGTCCGACTTCTTCAGACAAGCACTTTAACAATTAAAACGGTCTTCCGCGAACACAAAGGCATAAGAGAAGGAAAATTACTTATTTGGCACATTAGGATGATTCCACTGCAAAATTATTCAATTCAAGAATAATAGAAAAATAAAATTACTTTTAATAGGATTTTAATATTTTACAATAGCTGAGTATTCGGATAACAATATCCATCATAATAAATAACAAATGCTATGTTTGTACGCATCGTGATTTATTTATTGCTATAATATGTGCATGATAATTTATGTGTTTAATTCTGTTCTAATACAGAATACCGCCTTCTTATATTGATTCTTAATTTCATCCATCTTCATATATCTGGCATGTCCTCAGTCTCGTGTTTTCAGAAAATGTTCTAATGCCAACAAGATGGTCTGTCGGCCAAGATTGGGTGGTGTTGTCAATCTGCTATCTAGCATGCCATAACATATTTTTTGTTCCGTATGCGATATATTTGCTGTAGCAATATAGCATTTGTTGCAGTAAAGATATATACAGTATTTGAACATTTGGCAAAATATGAGATTAAATTTTAGGCACCATTTCAACTTCGAACTGGTTCTGAGACAGATCAGTAACAATTTAAGTGTTCAAGTACAAATGCATGATAAACAAGCAATCTATGCAGTGTAATAAGTTTGTAAAAAGAAAAAGCATTGAACACAATTATTTTCCCAACATCGTGTTATCCTAATTTAACATTGCTGTGAGAATGCGCTCAAGTACAGTTACTATTCCTATCTTGATTTATATTGGAATTGGAAGCAGCAACTGAGAAGAAATATGGTACCTAGTGATTCCTGATATGGGAGAGCTACATCAAATTAAAACTTGCATCTTAAACGGAAAACATTCCATATAGAACTGACAACTCTAACATGTAAGGTATAAATATTACCAAAAAGGTAGCAGGCATGCTATGTTAGTGTTAAATATATATTAAAGTAAAAAGAACTTTTAAATAGACATTAGCAAAAAATTAATTGCATTCATAATTTTCAGTTGACGATAAAGGACTCAATGTCACCAACAAGAATTCCAAAGTTCCGAAGCAACCAACTGTTTCAAAATCCTTCCGAACCTTCCAAGTTCAGAGGGACTTCAGTGAATTACAGAAAAAATGGGCTGCCAAAATAGCAAAATGAGAAAGAATCAATAAAGCGCTCTCCCGTCCACAATTGTTATATTTAAGTTTGCCAAAATGTGATATATTTGATTAAACATTAATTGACCTATTTAAATTAACATTTTTTTATTCATTATTATTGCTTTTGTTATACACATCTAGCCACCTATTGAAGTGGTATGATAATTTGTATAGTGTATTATATAACCATAAACTAAATATAAAACCATTTTTATGGCGAATTACCAAGTTTTTTTGGTCCTAGTCTTGGTGCCTTGATGTTATTTTATTTGATGAGCAGTATCCATGTGACATATTTATTGATCTTAATCAGAAAGTTTATTCCGCCAAGCATGAGCCTCAGATGGACGCGTCTCATCGACGCGATCCATCAGTGGCACATGCTTGACAAAAGATGTTTTGACAAACTTTTTCTGACTGGGATATAAAGCAGTCAGTATAACTATTAATGGATCATGCAATGTTTACAACCTTTACTTTTTCCTCTTGTTTCACTCATACCAATTGCACTTGCTTGTACATGTTTAAATAAACCATTTTCAGTCACTATGCGTATTTATTGTTTTTGTCGAATTTGAAACAAGAAGTTGACTCCATATAATTATAAATTTTCATTTCAAGGTGATTTACAGCATGGGTGAGCCACGACATCACATATGTTCCCGATTAGTAGGTCAAATAAGGTCGCTAGCCTCACCTAAAGTCATAAGTAAAGGAACTGGAGAAATTAAGGACAAAGTATTGATATATACTGTTAAGTCAGGTTATTGCATTGTATAATATGTCCATATATCTAAATTCATTAGGTTATCATACATGTATATTTTTATATACATAGCACTCCAACGATTATTTTAAGAATGTTACATGGAAAATGAATTGGGAGTTGATTTTGTGTCTGAACGATGGGCTAAAAAGTGTAGAAATTAGACTTTTCAAGCATAAACAACTTTTTGCATTTGATGGGAGTTAAAATCAAAATGTACAATTTATTGCGAGATAATGATCATATTTCTCATGCAATTTCATAAAACCGACGTTTTCAAGTCATGATGGGGGCAAATACTGAAAATAATCACGGTACAACCAGGAAACCAAAAGGAAGTAGTATGCTATTAATATATTGTGTGGCAGTTAATCACCAACCTATGAGTCACTTCTTCCTTTTCCTTTATAAAAGCCACGCAGCGCAGTGTTGTAGTTTTTGTTTCTCATCTTAGTGATGCAATATGTTGCTAAGTCACTTTTAGGTGGGGAGCAGATATAACTTGAGGTGGGAAGGAGAAAATAGGAATAAATTTTGGGATATGGTGGACTTATAAACAGTAGAGCTGTCAACAATGTGATAATAAAATGCAATTTAGATGATGTGATATTATATAGGCATAGACACAGTATTTTATTACGTACGTTTGAGTGTCATAGAGAAGTTCAACACATTAACTTTCTGCAATATCTCTGTCAATAGGGTGAAAATATGTGTGATTTGTAGTAACAGTAGTCTCTTAGTCATGGTCATTAATGCCCAGAATTATCAGTTCTAAAAATTTATGTAAAAATCAACTGTGAAAAATATTATCTTAATAAATATTTATTCCAATCCTTTATCAACTATCAATGGATTCCTACAGTATCCATAATGTGTACTGGATAAACGAAATGCGCTAACAGCTAAGGCATCAACTGTATTTGTGCCGCTTTTTTCAACTATTGCTTCAAGATTTCTGGAATATGGATAATGCAGCCCCAAGAGCACATGCATATTCATCATCCGATGCACCTCCAGTGGCACCAAGACGGGATTTGGGATTGAGGAGATATCATTCATCAAATCCTGACAATAAAATTAGGTAAGGTATACCATTATAAGACAGGCATTCGAAGAGAATAAATAGCCACCATTTTAAGAAATATATAGAGTTTTTTTACTTTTGCTGATCTAAATTGAACCAATTTACAATGAAAAGATGGTACCGTACATGGTATGCCAAAATTTTGTGCTGTGAAGCCAATGTGTTCCACATAAATCTTGACATACTTGCAAAATTGGGTGGAAATCAGTCAAGATCGAGGCATATTTCAATTTGAGACATCGATATCAAATTTTGGAACAAAATTCTCTTTGATATAAATATGAATCCATCAGCAAGACAAGATTTTTTTTGGACCCCACCAAAATAAAATTCAATTTTGTCATGCACGAGCCACAAATTGACCACTCCTCAGTGGTCACAGTCCATCAGTGTCCCATTATATACAAAAGATAAAATATAGAAACATTTTCTGACTAGGCTTTGATTAATATATGGATTTGCGAACAACCATTCTGTACTTACAATGTACAACCATTATATACTACACTACATTACATTATGTACTACATTACAATTACAGCTCCGAGATACAGAAGCCATACGAAAGTGATTATGAGAAAGTGAATAAACTGTTACGACACTCACTCTATGCTAAGGTACTGGCAATTCTAATTAAAAGACAAATATATTTAACAAAGTATAGATCATAAACATTAACAGAAGAAAAAATGCTAATATCACATATATTTTTTTTGAAGCGATAAAGTAATAAATATCCATATCCAAGACCTTAATTTGAGCAATGACAACTATTACGGTAATTGAAACTATTATCAAGTACTAGGGAAGGGAAAAATCCAGAAAATTGGTCAATTTTTTAGCCTCTGCTCATGATTCAGTTTTGAAGTCCACCAGGCTTTTTGCAGTGTCATTTATCCTGCTTTCAAAAAGACCAAACCAGTTATTCATTTAACCCAAAAAATAACTGAATCAAAAAGTTTTTTGAAGATTACAGTATTCAGAGTTCTGATTACCAGTGTATGTGAAATATATAATTATTTAACAAGTACCGTAGATGACTGGAATAAAAATTAATAATTGACAATGAATCCCCAAATACTTTACTTTTTTTCAGACAAACCGTGGTCAAAGACGAGTGGTTGACCCAGATTTAGATGCCATACCGCGACCACGGGCGCATACGCATATTTTAGTGCAACCTCCGGTTCTCAGAGAAGAGGATGATGAAGGTATGTAACACTAAAACACAGTGGAGAACAAGAAGACTGCGAATAGAAATGCTTAAATTTGTGTATAAATATGAAAATACAAACATAATGATAATAGCTATCAAAAAAATCGTAATTGGTATGAAATTTAACTGTTTAAAACCTACATGTCTTTTACCTCAGATGAACAATAAAGGCTTCTCAAAACCATCAAGACAACTACCGGTATATAAAATATTAAAGCTTTTTCGATGGCTTAAAAACCCCCAGACAAAATCTTATGTTTCAATTTTATAGAACTGGTAAATGATTTATGATAAAAGAGCCTCTTTGGGTCAGTTTTTCTCTGATATCAGCCATTTCCTCTCTTTTTATTCACAACAGCCTTGCATTTGAGTGAATTTTAATCAAAATATCATATTGCTTAAGAAAAAATTTGAATATTATATATTTTCAGAAATCTATCTGTCCCCAGAAGATATTGCAAGTGTACCACAATCTGTAAAATCTTCGAATCAAGCAGCAAGTCCATCTCCAATATTATCTGTCAATCCTATTGCAGGGTTTTCTTCAGACATATTAAACAAGCCTACATGTGAGAAATTGACCCATATGCAAAACCATATAGCCTATCGGATAGTCAACCCACTTTTGTTGGTATCATTGGATTCGTATTGACACTTTTTCAGTCACTCATCTGACTGAGTTACCCTGACCAAGGCCATGTACTTTGACCTGTCTAGCTAACTCAAATTCTTAATATATGTGATGGTCACATTTATTTATCCACTGGCAAGTTGAATATTACAATATTAATGATAATTTGACTCTCACACTCCTGAGAGAGTTGCAAGAGTGCACTTATTTTCAGTGACAATAAATTCATTATTTTTTCAAACTTTATTTAATGAATTTGTCTGTGTGCAATTCTCAATATTGACTATTTAAAACAATGAATGTTCTCTCCTGCACTACTATATAGCAAAACAAAGGTCTCCTGTTGAACCTCCTGTAACTACTTCTCTATTTCAATTTCTGCTTCAATTTGAATATTTAAGAACAATATTTCGAGTGACGATGATGGGGAACGGTAAATTAAACAAGGTGATTAAAACAGTACGAGAAAAGATTAAAGTCAATTTGGTTGAAATACAACATTAATGTATGTCATGCTTTTAAATTACCCTAGTCCAGAAGGCCAAAAAATGCAATGGGGCAAGCTATATTATTTCAACGGCTACCATTATTTACAGATGCTGTGGTCAATAAATCTGACTTCAAAATGGAGACAGCGATATATGGAGTAGCACAGGGTAAAGGAACAAATCTTGTAATGGAAATGAAGGAAATTCAGAGAAAAGTAAACAAACTGTATGGAAGGATCATGAGCACAAACATCAATGCACCAGAATTGGCGGATCTAAGAACACATCTTAAGTAAGATATATATGTGGAAGTGGTGACTACAATAAACACATATTATATTATATTTTAAATAAATTTTCAAACGTTTTTATGTACAAAACAGCACAAATAATGTTCTTTGAAATCAGGACCTAACAAAAAAAAAATGCAGAATCAATATGAGATGCAAAATCTCTTCAAGTTCGACATTATAGGTAACCACTTTTTTCAATCTTTATTTAGGACAGGAGATAAGGCTCCCATGGGTGATGTATTGAAAAAAATCCACCAAATTTTACAACCCCCAGAACCACAAGAAGTAGAAGATGATGAGAATGGAGGGATGTACCTGGTCGATTTTCGTAATTGTGAAAACAAGTCACAATTACGGGACAGTCTACACAGACTCTTCGCCATTCCTGGACCACGTAAGACTAATATCGATTTTATAAAACCAAAAATTATGCATGAAATTCAACTAATAAAAATTTTCCATTTCAGCTTCGATTGCCTATCAGCGAGTGACCGCAAAATTGGACGCTGTGATTCACACATTTGTTGATATCGTTGTGGGCTTGAGAGTGGCAAAAAATGAAACAATATCAAGTCCATTTCATGCACAAAGTGTTCTACAAGTTGGAGGTAACTGGTCATATAACCCTTTTCTTTGAGTGGACTGATTGCTCCCAAGAAAACTCCCAAAAAGTACACGCACAGGAAAAATGAAAAATATGATAAGCCAAAAACCTTCACCCCGATACCATACTGGTATCTGCGCGAGGGGTCGTGGTTCACTATATGATTAAACTGAATTCTCGGCTTTCCTCTCTCGCAAGATAAAAATGACATCCTATCCTATCCCAACAATATTAAAAATGCACATTTACATAGCGCGAGAGATTCATTTCCTATTATATTCATTAGTCGCCACTATAAAATAATATATGCTGAAGAACGAAATGAATGGATGCACCGCACACAAACAAAATGTAATCTTTCAGGACCTGAAGCAGATCAATTAATTAAAGTTTTGCAAAATAATGAGCTTTGGATAAGATGGGGAACAGAGTCTGGTCTTCCACCGCTTAGTCATGTCTACATGTTCAAACAAGCTCCAACATACGAAGTAAGCAACTAGAATACAAAGATTTATCAAGCAAAAAAAATATTGATTGTGTATAATTTTTGACATTTAAAAACTACCAAATGTATCAATCCCAAACCTCACAGATTTTTGTAGAAAACGCAAAAGTAAAAACTGCACATGTGATGAAACACTCTTTTAATATAACATTAGGAGTTTGATCAAGAATAAAAATTTCCAAAAACCAGTAACTAAAGATCACAAGCCATTTTCATATCAATTAATGATGGGCACCAAGCGACTTAGTTAAAAAGATTCGGCTTTATAGTCGAATTGCTTGTTATATCCAATGAAAGAATCACACATAATTATCGGGTTTGTATCGGCAATGTCATAGTAAAAGATATTTTGTATTGATTGAAAACATCAAAATATATTGCTCTACACTCTACAGGTGAGAAAGGCTATAATGCTATCAAAAATTGCGGAAAAAAGTGAGGGCATTAAGTCAATGCTCACTCATCAGACAAGACAGAAGAATTGCTCCCTCCAATTTACAGCAAATTAGAATCAGAAGAAGGTGAAAAATGGCAGGTAACATAAATCTACACAGGGTTTTTAACTCAAATTATGTCAATCAATAATCTAAAGTTACTTCTGAAAAAAATAAAAATGTTATCACAATATTTTTTGGCAAGAACGCTACTACTCTCTTCAGCATCTTCTCATGCTATCGTGGACAAACTGGAATAAAGGAAAGAAAAACAGACAATGGTATGGGTTAGCAAGAGTGGAAACCAAACTTAATTAATAAGATATAATTTGAATTACGTTTATTCAACGTACTTGTTGGAATACTAGTTCTAGGCCATGGATTACAAGTCAAAATTTGTTCATGAACGTGCATAGCATTCCAAAATGTATCGCTATTAGTATCAACAATACCACAAAAGACAATTAGCATATGCGCAATCAGTACGAATTATTTTCTTCCATCAGGTCACAGAATATGATTCAGAAATGAGAAATTTTGACACTCGTGAAACTGCTTTCCCCATATGGGTTGAAGAATGTCCTAAATTGAGTGCACATCTCAAATCGCCTAACAGGTCAGTATTAATTCATTCGATCAAGTTATCAATAACTCAATGAAAAGATAATATTGCAGTGGACAAAATATCATGGCAGCATGTAATCAAATATTTGGTAGTACACAAATAAAAGAACATGGTAGACCAATAAAAAATTAACGGTACACAAATAAGGGAAAATTCGTCAAATATGTTCAGTTGTAAAGTTTGGAACATTGATCATAGATTCTGTTGAAACACGCTTTCTCTGTGAAGCGTTAGTGGTGAAATAAAATTATTGCAAAGATTGACTTTTTTCTTACTAAAAACAGTTTAATATATTTTACAGAACCAAATTCAAGCATGGAGATCACATGTATTCGTTATATAGTGTATACCTTGTCATTATCAAAGATATTACTATGACTGAACGAAATTTTCCTAAGGAGAGTAGGATACCGTGCAGCCATCAGGTATATCAGTTTTTTTTTTAATTTTACATGATACAAAATGATTATTTCTGCAGCAGGAGAAGGCATTCCCTGATATTCACCATTAACTTGCCTGCCTACTCAGAGAAATTAAATTCTCTTTCTGATGCAATGATATTGCCAAACACATCACATCAACTTGGTACACATAAATTATATATTTTTTACTGTCACTCATTCGAGTAAACCATTGTAACGTACTGTTGCCTATATTTTTATTTTGAAGATTTATGTTGGTTCATCCTCAACTGGAGTGCTATACAGATTTTTGAATGTTGAAAATAATCACTGTGAACATATAAAGGATATTTTGGATCGAAGTTCTATGCTGAAATCATTCAGGTGCCACCAGGAAAGTGAATTAGTAGAGGTAAGCTATGTCTGTACACCCTGACAAAAACACTAGAAACTACAGCATGTACATTTTAATCTCAGGTAGACACCAGTTTGAAACTCTTGACAATACCGTTCGATAAACATAATTCTTTCGACTGGGAGAGGTCTCGTTTTCCCTTTTACATCAAATAACTTGGGAGTTGTGTTATTTTTATTCATTGAATTTCGCTGAAACCAAAGCCCTGAGCAATGGCCAAAAAGAAACTAAACAATGACGACTTAATGGCAAAATACTAATACAAGATGTAGTACCAACAAGCGCTTTCTATTTCTAAATAAAAAACATTCCTAAAAAAACTGAAAACCCTATAGCAAAGTATATAAAGAGTGACTGGAAGAACAATCTACCACTTCTTACAACACATATATATACGGTATTAATTGAAGAGAAATCAAACGCTTATGTATTCGATACAAATCAATGAAATGTTTTCTAAATTTTGTATAAAATGAGCATGTGACTTCATTCTTTCAAAATTTCTTCCAGATCTATGCCCTTAATAGAGAAACCAGTAAGAATATAAGGAGGTATCCTGTCTTGCTCAACAGAGTGAATTTCAATAAAAAAAAATCTTTCGATCTTCAAGCAATTAGATACACACAAATGTATACACATGATTGTAAAAGAAACCATTTCTTTTCCTCATTCTAGGTATGCCTTGCACTTTCGTGGGCCAGGCGTCAGCCGAGAGCTGTATTTGTGATAAACTCTTTCCAAGAAGGTAATATGGCCAAACTTTCACTGAACAAGAAGAAACCATTTCATGATAAAATGATAAATTTAGAACAACATTATATCAATAGCAAGAAACTTGGACCAGCAAATGACATGCGATATGGAATGAATAAGCTGGGAGATAAGATATCACCATAACAATTGCTTTAAAGAACGCCCATATGGCATAATAATAAACTTACAGTATTGTTGCTTCACCATTCTAGTTAATTCTTTTCTTTCTTCAAGATAGAATATTATCATAAAGCAAAAGGTGAAAAGAATACCTAGCATATCCTAAAATATTTTAAGTAGTTTTTAAAACAATACATACCGTTTTTATGCAAATAAAACCGGATCGATGGAATAAACAATGATGATGATTTGACCCATTAAAACATGATAATGGGAAATGAGAAAGAGGAGGAAAGTAAAGTGTAGAATAATCAGAGCTTGATTAATTTTAAAAGCATCAGGCATGGAAATTATAAATGTGGACAGGTGTAAGGTAAATCCTGGCGTTTCCAGATAATATGTGTCAACGGCTATAACATTGTGGTAAAGAAGAGCGCTGTTATTGAATGTTAAATAATGTTATGGTTATTATGCTATACTATTGGTTAAAGTGAGCATTATAAATTGAATCACTCATACCGGTACAAATTGGTCTATTTCAAAACATTTCTCAATATAAACCAGATATTGGTATTTCTGCCAGAATGATAAAATCTGAGCAAGGCCGTAAGGCAGTGCCTAAAAGGAACCAACTAACGGCCACTTAAAATAGCAAAGGGTTACTAAAAGATGTAGTACCAACAACTGCTTTCTAAACTGAAAACATTCCAAACGTAACTGAACCGCCATAGTGAAGCGGTGTTTCATTGCATGTTATGTATTTTATATTTCATTCTGTTAGACATCATTTTATGATGTCATAAAAAGCTTTGATTTTTTTTGGTCAATTGATAATAAATACTCTGTCTGGTCAGCCATCAATGTTGAATTGTTAATGAATCTCTCCGTCACTCTCTATCAACATCAGGGTTAACCAAATTTACACAATTACATCGACTTTTGTCAGAATTTAACGGCATATAAAAAACTAATTTCCGATTTCACAGAAATAGAATTGTCCACAAAAATGCATCAAGATCTGCAAAGCTACAATGA
The DNA here is from genome assembly GCA_963675895.2 of Styela plicata. Classification (NCBI taxonomy): domain Eukaryota; kingdom Metazoa; phylum Chordata; class Ascidiacea; order Stolidobranchia; family Styelidae; genus Styela; species Styela plicata. The sequence goes on along the minus strand of OZ023151.1, from coordinate 4,717,549 downwards.
AATAGGCGATTGGACTCGAAGCTAAATGTTTCAAAAATAATATGAACTACGCTTCCCCTTTCATGTGCAAGTATAATGAAAAACCTCATAAAAATATTGGAAACAAACTATTGTATGAATCTGATGGAAAAGTCAGGTCATGTGTGACCGATGCATATCTGAGTATTACACATTAAGGTTGTAAAATTTCGTCTCCAAGCCTAATCTAGAAGTATTACCAAGATTCAGCCAGGGTCGGACTTTGCTGATGCTTGGCGGCAAGTCAAAGGTTTGTGACATCACAGACAATCGTGAGGATGCCGCTTGCTATACAACAATACATAAACTTCAGGACCAGTTTTGTGGTCAGGGAATATCTTTAGATTTCATGCATTGGTAATTATAAGGAATTTAAATCAGGAGATGATTTGATTATGTCGATAATCTGTGCAAACTCAAGTCTCAATGGGCTAGAAATCATACTCATGTTTTACATGCTAAATCAAAATAAAAAATACCAAAAACTGTCGTATTTAAAGGGAAGGGCAAAGCTACCCGGTCTCAGCCAATTTTTTCGCTAAATACTCAGTACTCGGCCAAACAGAGTAATGTAACGCTTGTGACATCCCTACTACATGAAGCAAGATTAGCTGACATAACACTGAAAAAGGTAAGGTAATGGATCTTTTCTGTTTTGCGTTGTATTGGAGCAAACACGTCTATATCTTGCCTCCAAGATTGTGAATAATAAAAGCAGAAAATACAACTTGGAAGACACATGGACCCCGGATAAATGAGCTTGGAATATGTAGTTTGAAGTTTACAACCATTTATTTTATTTTTAATAAAAGTATCTCCAAAGCTGTCAAATAAACTTTACAGAATATTGACGATTGATCAGTGGGATAACCAAAGAGGGCGAAACCATAGTGAATAGAGCATTTCTGACAAGAATATTTCAAAATGAATTTTTTAAACCATGTGGCGTAAAATTTACCTGGAATTGAATTTTTTACCCCTAATAATAGAATTGACAAAAAATAATTAAAAACTTTTCGGCAAGCACTAATTCCCTGATAAAGTGTGGATACTTTTCATTGTCGCTCCTGGATGAGTTTCTTATACATATGCCTGGGGTAGGTAACTAGTTTACAGTATGACATACACATATTCCATGAGAAACAAAAGAAAACATTTGTGTCCCCAACAAAACAAAATTTCAGTTGCACAATGTGACTGCTGGTAATTTAACTTTACAATAAAGTATTGTTCAATGCTCTACTAAAGTTTGTGATTAATATTTTACACTTTCAGCAATTGCATATGACTCTCTCATTTCGGCTTCACAATTTGTCAACACGGTTCAGTGAAACTTATTTAATGCTTGATCTCTCAACATGCACAAAAAGAAACATATGTTGCAATCAGCTGATCAGTATGCCATTAGTTTAAGATTGACAGTCAAATCTAATCTGATTCAATTCGTGCCAGTAAATTTTTGGTGGTCAATTCGTACCCTGATAAAATTTGCAAAAGACTACCGTAAAATTTCGGCTGATTTGTAGTTGGATGTATTGTTCATAGTGCCTAATTGAATAATTTTTGTATAAATAAAAAATAATACTGAATAACTAATCAAGCTTGCAAAATAAAATCAATCTGAAATTCGTTTAGTCTGAGGAAGTGAGGTTGCGATTTGCCTTATGGTTATGTCATATTTTCGGCTTTCTTCTCCCATAGAATAAAATCCTATCCTAACCCGGAGAATCAGACATTTTTGTTCAAATCGGGCAAGGACAAAATTTCATGTGCCAAATATTAATTATGGAATGATCACGTTAATGGCCAATTCTGCGAATTTTACTTCGAACCACAGATTGAAAAATTTCATGAGTTAACGCAATTTGACTATTTTTGTGAATTTTATCTCTTTCTGTTACTACACTGCTACTTCAAAATTTGTATGCACGTAAGCTTCCACGAATTGACCAACGGTGACTTTTCCAGCATACGAAATGAGAAATGGCTCTTGCTAGAATTTTATACTGGTACAAATTGACAGCCACCCTTAGTTTAACATTTCCTCAATAAAACATGACCCAATAATAATAATGAAACTAATCTGTAAAAGAGCTATTACGTACAATATAACCTGATACCTCACCTTTTGTATCCTTTTTTTCTTGATCCAATGAATGTTTTTCTTTATCGACATCATCTGAATTCCACCATTCATCTTGCAAATCATCGGCCATATTTTGATCTAAGTTATAAGATTTGAAAGATTATTTTAATGCAGTTGACTTGAGATTAACAAAAAATGGGCTTGGCATACAATACAGAATAAGACAATAGCCAACAGTCAAACATCTGCGGCCTCTGGCAAATTTAAGTTACCGTACATGTTAGTTGGTGCAGCAAGTGCATCCAAAGTGCAATACAGAACATTTTCCTTGATTAGACAGTTCTGAGTTAGAACACCGTACTCTGGTTTTGACCAAAATTGTTCTTCGAATATCTAAATTTTCAATTACTCTAAGGGTATACCTTCTGTTTATCTGATTCAAACAGGAATTTCTACTAAAATTCACCAAACCCCGAAACCAACTGCAACCACGTATACTGCGTACTGTATAAAATACGCAACAATTGTAGTTAAGAACATGTGCTTTTTATTTATCACTGTGAGCAGCCATGCATGCCAGAATAACATGTGCAGTGTGTAATACTGAATAAGTAAATTTTGATAAGTTCAGAGTAATATGTTATTAACGGATCATATTGGGAGGTTAATCAACATTTTTATGGTATTTTCGAATGTTTTTGGTTATAAAATATATATATATATATTTATATATAATTAGTCTGGTCAGTTGTTAATCATTTAGAAACACCTTTATGACAAACAATGGTTGATACGCTTGAATAATTAGAAACAACTTCTTAGCAACGCATAGCAACAGTTACGCGTAGAAGAGCGTTCCCGGATTTGTACACTGATTTTACGGATCTGTGTTGTTGTAAGATATTATTTATTGTCTTAATAAAAAAAAATTAGTGCATGGTCGGTTTTGGTAGCATGCAATCGTTTAACTAACCACGCCATATTAAAAACTAGGTCGAAAAACTGCCGACCATTTCACTGCGAAAACATAACCACATCAAATAAAAAATGCCTGAAGCAATCCAAAACCTGGTTTCTGAAGCCAAGAGAAATCGTTTCTCTACAATACCAAAATTATCAGAAGATGGTAAGTCAAGATTTTAATTATATTTTTTATAGAACTAGGTTAGGTATTAAAAACTTTACGCAAATGCCTAAAAACCACTCTTCATGCTCATGAACGGCATGTCCATCATTTACGTTTTTGAAATCCATACAAGATTTTGCCCAACAGCCTCATCTTTCTTTGATATAAAATAATTAGCCTACCGTATTTAATGACATATGTTTTTACTATAGGTCTATTTCTTTTAATATTGTCTATAGGATAACGGTAACATCTAAAAGCAGGTGACTTTGATAAGTATTTCTGACTAACAAAAAAATCTGCCTTCGCTAAACAGTTAATCCTTGCTCAATACAATACTCTATTTGTCTTGTGCTTTTGAACAAAAATATAGGAGCTGTGAGCACTTTTTCACTTTCAAAAATGCCAGAATGTGGCTCTCTTTTGGTGGACTTGTTAGCCGGCGTTTTTGATAATATTAGATACCCTACCTTAAGTAGTTCATCGCTATTTGGTAGCATTTGTTGCATTCAATAAGTATTTTAAATTTTTCGAAGTGGCCTTCCATATTTTTTATCTCTTTTCAAATCCGAAAAAGCATTAACGAAAATATAAAAGGGAGTCAAGTTGCATATTGCGGTGGAACTATGGGTTGACATGTCCCATTAAAATTTTGGAAGGGAAGTACAATCCTCCCTGCAAGTTTTTTGCATTTTAAATCCCAAAACTCCAGCTTCAGCTCAAAAGACCTCAATAATATATGAATTGTCATACTGGCACCATGTGGATTGAGCTCTGTTGAAAGCTCTGCACTTGGTGCGTGAAAGACTAATGAATCCATTAGGTAACAATCATAGTTCAGGCACACTCGACACATCATCTGCTTGTAATACAGAATAGGTGTACGCAAGTGCAGGCTTGCAAATATACGGGATTACTGGTTTCTAGACTAGCACAGCCCCCATGAAAGTCTCACAGAAACATGATGAAATTTTAAAAGATTCATTCAATGGTTGAAAGATGGATTCCTTGAGGTTCCTTTTTTTGGAAAAACCAATACTGGTATTTACCACCCTCCCGGTATGCCGCCCAGCTCTATAATGACTCCTAACAGTGGACTATATTGTGTTATGAGACAATTAGGTTATTATTAAGCATTTGTCTGAAATGTGGTGAATTGAAAGGAAGTTGTAAAATATGATGAGTTAAAGTAGACAAATTAACAATATTTCCATATCAGAAAAGTCAAAGTACGAAAAGCACTGATATTGAGCTTGTATATTTTTTATCAAAGTCACCCGCGTTATTAATGTCATCTAGTTTGTCGGTATATAATTAAAAATTCTATTTTTGAGCGTAAGATCAAGTTAGCTTATTTAATTTTAAATTCTTTCAATTTCAGATATCATCAGTGTATGGGACAGTGTCTCTGAATTTATTGAAATTCAGATGCAAGGACAGAAAGGAGTTCATATAGCTAATCTAGGAACATTCACGTTTGTTCATAAGAAGATGGACATTGGAAACAACAAATTCATTCTACTGCAACGACCTGTGTTTGTTCTTTCTGAAAAATTTGCACAGACTCATGCACTACAATACACTAAATATCATACCACAGGTCATAATAAAATCATTTTCTTTTCATATTAATATTTCATAATATAATAATCAAAGATTGTATATATAACTTTCAATGTATTGTCGAGCATGTTTTGTTTCAAGTTGCACATAACATTCACTTGTGCCTAATTTTATTTGTTTGTTCCAGTGAGGTATGCTGATATAATATAATTTAAGAGGATTAAAATTAAAGTAGTTTGGAAAAAAATTATTGCAAATTCAGATGTGGTAATTATAGTTCGGCATTTCAATATATCCGGTTGTTTCAATTAGGAAAAAAATATATATCCAAGTCGTTTAGTCGTACTCCATGTTAAATTCAGTTGTTCACTTTTACTCATTTTTATGATTTCTTCATTGTATGAATGCTGTTCCTGAACTGAAACATTTTTTTACTACAGGGGAAATTCCTGTTGTTCAGCTTAATTTTACTGTTCTTGCTATGGAAACTCCATTTGACAGAGATACTGTAGAATCTTGTGTTCGGGAAGTTTTGCAGGTAATGTATATCATATAGCATTAAATTAGGGATACAATTCTTTAACCAAAGTGATACTGAAACGTATTTGCCCATCATACATATTGAGAATAAAATATTCTTCTCTTACATTCTTTCACAAGAGCAGACCATGTGACGCAATCAAAATAATAGAACCTCAATTTACAAGTACAAATGAACTTTGCTTTGGCTTTGGTATTGTTTAACACGCATGAAGCGTATGAATGTGATGAATTCATTCTTTTTGAATGTAAATATATCATCAAACTTAAGCTTTACATATTTTATGGAGCAAATTGGATGCTATGGTTACTATTATGATATTTTTTTCATACATAAGCAGATGTCATGGATTACCTTCTTTTGCTCATTTCAATTTTTTGTATTTTCTGAAAATTGTTTTGATCATTGTTACTTAAAAATACTCCTGAATATTAGCTGAAATTCCCTTGCAAAACATGTTGTAACTCAAACCCAAATTTTCATGAACTTTTGAAAAATTTTCATGTTTTTGTGTAACGTGGGTCTAAAATAATGGAAAGATGAAAAAAATTCTGCAATGCCCAACTACTTAGATGCTCCCAAGTATCTATCCCAAACAATATTTCGTTTATCTCCAGGCTCTCTCCCGGGCAGTTGCAAGTCAACAAAATGTTGAGTTTCTCTTCCGTGGAATTGGAGTCCTAAATATACGAGATTCAAAAGTTAAAATGAAATTTTTCAAAGATTTTCTCAACAGCATGGATGGATCTGGAAATCTTGTTCGAGTTCTAGCAAACGTAAGCTACTTTATACTTGAGGTTTTTAGTTGAAACCTGTTACCTTCAACTTCTATTACCATGATAACATCTTTCCTTATCACAATGAACCACTCTTAATGTCGTTGGGTGTTTATAATAATTTTGGAAAAGGACATTTGAAAATCGTGGCATGCGAGCATGGTCCACCGTGGCTCATACCCAACAAAATAAACTAAAGGAAATCAGTTTATTTAACAATATCCCAAATTTAATACACTCGATACATCATCAATGTAATTTAATCAGACCGATAATTAAACTAACTGAACATTTTTTAACAGGTTTCATGCAGGCTACTGTGTTTTTTCAGGCAATCGGAAAAGTTTAAGATATTAGTAGATAAATATGTGTTAGTTCTATTCAGAATGCTCGCTTTTCTCACACTCACTTTTAGATTATTTCAGCCAGAGGTTCAAAGTTTTTGTATAGGGTATATACATATTTATTAATGTTCAAGTCAAGCAAAGGAGTACATGCATATTTCATATGAGCGCAAAAGAATGTGGCCTCTGCAGTGCAAAATGAATGCTCCCAAGTCAACTTTTTATTTATGCTAGTCGAGGTGGTAATCAAATTTTATTTAATGTAGTATTTAGTTTCAAAACGATGATGAAAAATATCAAGGGATTGTGTGAACATACTTCCTAGCAATATTCTAACATACCAATAAGAAAGTAAATTTTTGAGCAATTTAGTAAAATTTAACTTGAGCATTCAAGGGATCATTCTGTTGGGATCAGAACAGTTTACAATGTCAAATAAGTAAGTGTTAGGTATGCAGAAATAAAATATCACGGTATTGTACAGACTAGTCCGAGTATGCTAATATAATATTTCGAAGCGTTTTAAGTTGAAACAACATCGAGAATAAATTATTTTGAGAATTTCTTTATCAGGAATTATTCAGTGGAAGTTGTACCTCAAGTGTAGCGGAGATTGTCAGGAAATCATTCAAGGTCAGTTAATGTGATACTGATTGAAATCAAAATATATTGTGATTAGACTAGAAAAGATTAGATTAAGATCACATCTGGAATTGTAGGCAGAGATAAGTAAGAACATAGTTATTTTATGTATACGTCAATGAAATCTTGTCACAAAATGGATGTTTAAATTGTAAATGATCCAGGATATGATGTTATTTTGTGTGCTGAAAATTGTAAATTTTGGAAATTGTTACTTTTCTTGGGTAATGTGTGTTACTTACCTCTGTGACAACGTTCCATTCATTAGGTTTATGCTTGGTATTTCACAACTTATGATCATGGCTTCCTCCAAACAGGTAATGGTTAAATGTATACATGCATCCCAGAATGCCTGAGAAATTTTGGCTCGTGATTATGGTCAATTCTTATTCAAAGTTTATCTCCTGCCCAATAAAAATGATATTTCATCCTCAATCGATTAACACCAAAAAGCATATTGTTATTGAATTATAAATACAGCAAAATTTAAATTACAGATATTTCACATCGAACCAATTCCTGATTTGAATTTTTTAATCATATCAATGTATTTCTAAATAAAATTGTTTCCATCTTGCGTATTAAATAAAGTTTAAACCCCTATGTCAAAATATTTAGACTCTTTTTGACTGAAGAGGAAATTCTATTTAATCAAAGCACACTATTTATTCAACGCCACGACTATTGTTCCCAATATATATATTCAGAATTTCTTTGCTTTGCATCTGCCAGTTCGTGATTTCGACTACAAAAGCAGGCAAATCTGACCCCAACCATTACCCTATCTGATTTCTTTTGTTATTCGTGTGTCGGCAAAGCATGTACTACCTTAACAAAGACAAAGGAATTTTTATTTGTAGAATTTTGTAGAAACATGACATATCATGTTCCTATCTTGGTTTATCGATTTTTTCTCCATTCAGCATGGAAATAAATAAGTGGTAATACCTATTTTTCTTTCTTTCTCAGAGGCCAGGCACAGCGGATTCTGTTATGTCAACTCAGACGTCACTTGGGGGTCGAGATAGACCAATGACTAACACTCTCATGTTACCAAAGTATGATTTGACTTTTTTTCAATCTGCATACTTGTTACTTTTAAAAATGCAAAAACTTGGGAAGATCATTTCATCTTGCTTTCTATACAGACATTAGTCTCCATTGATAGAATAATACCGGTAGCTGGAAAAAATAATCCAAACCAGATTCCAGAATTGTGTAGCAAAAATAAAAAAAAATTTAAATATTCCAGAAATCCCAGTACGTTTTAATAAATGGTATCGGAATTATAAAACACAAACATTTTTTCATCTTCGAAACATATTATCTTAATATTGTTTTATGTAATATTGAGAATGGAGGCTTTTTTGCCGTATAGATGCTGTAAGTAAATGACTTCTATGAGAAGAAAAAACAACAATCTATGATATATGACTCAAGTGTAAGATAGAGATGTTTCATACCAGTGTCTGTCAAAATAATATCCGAATTGTCAACACTGCTATTCAATAGTATTGCTTGTAGGTTGGCTTTTTTTGATTTATCGGAAATAATAATTTTTTTTTCTTGGCAAGAAGTTTAAGAGTCTTTCTACACACATACTCAAATTTATTTTACTGAAAAGTCTGGTAGTCCATCCCATCTTCTATAGCATCTTTGCTTTTAGCATACTGATTCGCGTACGCAAAGGCGTAGAAGAAAGATAAGTAGTTAGTCACTCGTAAACCGACAAATAGACTATCCAAATTAGAAAATGATGTTAGTTTCATCATTTTTTTTCTGTTATTTCTTCAAATAGAGTTCATACAAAAATCATATCATATCGTGAGCAAACACAAATTATTATATTCAAATATCATTTTTATTGCAATGTTTTTGTGTGCTGACACATTAAATATGATTTATAACTTTTAAATATTTGCAATTGGCAAAATAAATAGAAAAAGTGTACAGATCATATACATTATTCTCGCATTATGTAATGTAATTGTCGTCTTTATATTTCACTAGGTTGAACGGAAAGAGAGATTTATTGCCACCGATAACTGAGCATGGTGTGAATGAAGAAATGCCTCCTGAAGGTAATTGTTTGTGTTAGTTATTTAAGCTTTGTTTAAAATTGGGCATTTTCAACTGTTTGGAAATCAAAGGATTTGAGCATGAAAAGATTATACAGTATAGCCAAGGCAGAATCTAAACTGCTGCTTACTGAGAACTTTTTTCACTCCAATCTATATGATATTGAGTGCCATTCAATACAAGAACATGTAGTTTTAACCACCCTACTCATAACCAGTTCACACTAAATGAGTGTGGAATGGTTATGATTAGGATGATCATAATTGTATGTCTTTCGATAACATCAAATTTTCAGATTGCAATCTTATAATTAACATACAAGAAAAAATTTTCATTTTCACTGTTTTATTTTACTTCTAAAAATTCTTATCGAATGGACATGTGATTAACAAAAAATGGACTCGTTGGGGGAGAGGGGGGGGGGCTGATTGATTTAAGTTAAATGTTGATAAAGTTGATGTACCATCCTATACTACCCTTCGAATTTGCTAGCTATATTTTTAAAATTCAGTAAAGATTGTCATTATGGGGGAAATTGTTTGTATTGTTGACCATAAAATTCTGCTACTGAGAAATGTTAACAATTCAAAGTAATGACAATTATAATAAAATAGGTTTCACTTTTGAGGTTTTCTTTAACCAATATGGGGAAAGCATTTTATTATAAATGATAATGACATTTGCTCATGATAGACATTTTATGTATTGATTCAACATACCTTAGTTTTTAATGACTATTTGCAATGTTCTGGACCACTAGGAGGATTTCTGTTTGATCATTTCATATAATGCTTTGAAAGTTTTACAATTTCAAACAATTCTAAATAGCTTCAAACAACTGCTATGGAATAGCTATGTTGGCAGGTTTCAAGACTTGTAGTAGATACCAATAAGAAGTTCGATATTTCAAATTTTCGCAAGATATGAAACTGATAATATCAATATTATTTGATAGCCTGTGATCAAATTCTTTGATTATTTCCTGTTATTTTCAGAGTGAATCCATCTATTTCCTAAAGTAAAATAACTTAACATTAAAAAACGGCCAATAAGTAGTGTCTCATTTTGTTGGATATTGTCATACTTATTTTCCTAAAAATGCTTGAAAATTAGGCCGATATATATGAGTGAGCTAATATATCTGTTGTGCCATATTTGGACATACCTAATCTGTTTTTTAATTAGCTGAGTTTATTTCGATTGGATGTTTTCTTAAAATAGCTGTGAAATATTTAGAAAATTTGCTTTTATGATATCCCAATAATAACACCATGTATATATTTCTTTTAATATTGTTATTATAACCCTGTTTAAATGGATTAGTATTTTTGTTACACTATTGTTGGTGTTGCAATCTAACAAAATATTGTTTCAATACAATAGTTAATGTTATTGTTCTACCTAGCTCCCACCACAGAGGAGTTACTTATATTTTACTTATACTTATATTTTGTTTCAATTTAAGAGTACTTCACCTGGTGCTAGTAAATCTCTCTAAAATTTTAACTTTGGAAGTTGCAAGGTGCAACTACTCCAAATTCTTGAATACTTTTTAAAATACAATGTGATTTCGCACTACGTCAACCAATGATATAAAAAGTTTTGATTGTCCTTTATTATAGTGCTGGTTCAAACCATGTATGCTTCTGAAAATATTAGGCACATTATTATTATAATATTCATCTTATATTACATGGTAAGTTGGTAACTAAGTTACCGAACCCAGCTGAAGTTTCATGATTCTTTCGAAAGTACCTATGCCACTAAAATAAATTTAGGTTCGTCAAGCATGGCCACAAATGGACAGTTTCTCGGTTTGGTAGTGCTAATCCACAACAGACGGACAGAATGTCTGCTATTCAGACACCTGAAACAAATGGCTGTCATCAGAAAAAATTGGGCAAATGCCCAATGTTCCATCATAAACCTCTTACTAGAAGATTAAAAATTTTCTTTTTGAATATCTTGTAACAACCAAACAGTAGAAAAGGGCTTAAAATCACCAATACTGCTATGGAATAGAAGTATTTTGAATATTTTATCCATCCATAGTTCTGTAGGTAGGCGCTTTGAAATAGACTAAAAGGTAACAAAGAAGTGGTAGATGATTTTACCATCGTCCAGGGGAGATACCACTAACTACGCTTTATCAAAGCAGTTCAGTTCCGTTTGAGATGTTTTCCACTTAAAGTGCAGTTGCTGCTACTACATTTTTCACTAGCACTTCTCTATTAAGTGGTCGTTAGTTGGTTCCTTCTAGACACTGCTTCTGGCCTTGCTCAGAATGAATTTCAATAAAAAAAAAAATGACATGAACATTTTTGACCCTCGAAGAAAAACTAGTGGCCCACATTTAACAAGTATTATTGAGTCAAATGTTTTCTAGTTAGTCAATGCCAATATATTGGAGCCAAACTTCTTCCATATTGTTCGTTCGAGTTCTCAGACATTCCTTTTTATCAATCATTGATGTTTTCTCAATACTACCAATCCTAACCTAATTTTAATTACATTCTCTTTATAAAGTTAGGTCATATTTACCTCGAACTAATAATTTGTTTATTTTGGAACATATTTTGTTTACAGAGAAACTTCCACTTCCGCCCACGAGAACAAGCAATCGAGAAGTGATGAGACCACACCCTGTAGTTGGAATCAGTTTGACTGCAGATGAATTACATGAAGCAATGCCAGCTAGGGATGGTGTTCGGGGATCTGCCGTAAAAAAGTTAGTACATTGCAATTTCATATCGATAAAACAAATTATGCAAATTCCTTCCTGCAAAATTTTTTTTATGAACAAAATTGAACTAAACCATGAGGTGTGGTTACATGATAAAACCGACAATAGCTTCTAAACAAAACTCCTAATGAATGATGAAGGTTCAAACCTCGGCAAAGAATGATCCAGATCCATGAACTAAAAAGGCTTCAATGTGCAATAGATACTTGGCCCCACCGGACAGGTCATTGTTGGCATTGGTTCGACACCACATGGAATGACTGGACGCGAGATAAATCTTGTAACTGGATAAAATTGTAAACATTGTTACTTGCATGCATGAAATAAAGTTCATTTCATTTAATAAACTTGAAATTCATGTTGAAGACATTAGCATTGCGTAGCTCCAAACATATTCCCAACATTTTTAGATTAGCACTTAGATTAGTCCACAAAGCAGCTTTTTCCTGGAAAAAAATTAGCAAATTCCATTTCAAACAATTCAACTTTCCAGATGAGTAATAATACTCATATTCTTATTTTGATATCGAATCTCAACAATGCCCACTCAGGCACGCGCCGATCTGTCTAGAAGCCAAACGCTTGCACTTGACCGTTATTTTCAAATATTTGCGTCTGGCAGTTATAATAATAAACACTGACCTCTTCTTCATACTTCAGTACTTATCTTTTGATTTGATTTCTGATTTATTTACTTATTGAAAGCTGAGTAAAAAATTTAACTCTGAGGATGTTTTACCTTGTCAAGTAAATAGCAAGACACGGTTGGATGTTTGTCCAAGTAAATAAAATTACATGATCGTCATTGTCACTACAGAAACGCTCAAACAATCGATCCCAAACACATGTTTGATCAAACGGAAATTGACAGGTTTATTGTAGCCCATAAAAACCAATATGTTGATAGGGGACTATCTCTTCTTCTTTTCTTGACGTAAGAAAAAGGTGTGTTAAAATTTGTACGGGCCCCGGAAGGACTATTTGATAAACACATGATCCATCTGTTGCCCATACTCACCCAGAGTCGATTGACAAAACTAGGAATTATGTTAAATGCTACCTTCTTCTTGATAAAATTCCTCAACAAGAAAGGGTTAATTTATGATTATGACAAAAGGGAAGGGCCACTGTCATGGAAACGCAAGAAAAAGGCTCAGAGAAGCATAAAATTCATCATGGACGATATTAAGTTTTCAGTCTGTGCGAAGAAACTCAAGTATAGGTTGTATATGAGTCAGAAGTTCGACCAAAATGACATCTACATATCAGTTAGATATATCACTGCCGGCAATTCAGCGCAGCAAGACTTGCCTTGCCAGGAGTAATTTGCGCAGCAAGAAAGCGAAAAAACCAAAACAAAGACAGCCTTTTGGTCTTTATCCTTCTTTGTCAAGTCTCAAACGGTACAGTATTTTAAGTTTCGTTGAAAAATTATGTAGAAGCCATGAAGCTGGACTTTGTTTCATGTTGATCTCTAAATCATTTGAGAACATGAGAGTATATTGCATAGAAAACTTGTGATTTTTATTTCTATAAGTGGAAGGAGGCTATTTACTAGTACAGGATTATATTTGAATGCCTTGAAATTTATAGTATGAAATCAACTGAAGGAACATTCTACGGAAGCAGAATAGTAAAAATAATAATTTGCCTCAATTTATGCTCAGTTATTATTCTGCTTTTGTTTTCACAGCTGCCAAGACTGAAGTTTTATTTTTATTTACATATGAAAACTATTTCAAGTGCTATTATTGTTGTTATTGTTATTTGAAATTGCTTACTTTAACACCTCTTTAGAGTGCATTATCGAAACTCCTTCCTAATTATTTTTCTTACTTGTCCGTGGGTGCAGCAAGCGGCATTGTTTTTATATTGGCATTCGAGTTCAAAGATCTCGACTTCAGTTCAATGATGCATGACGACCACCCAACTTCACGCCTATAAGTGGCCACTGGTACTGGGTTTGATCAGAATGACCCACTCAGATAAGTGACCATAAAAAATTAAAAAACCCAAAATATTATAACAACTTCCCTATCAAAAAAAAACATGTTTTGTTGAGTATGAGTCACTGATGGATCGCGTCCCTGAGGCACGTTCCATCTGTGAATCGTGCTTGGCGAAGCATATCTGATATTATATTTGATTAGATTAGGCAGACTCAGCACTTTTAACAAGTCCAACCTATGTAAAAATAAATGTTTTTTTTTTGTGATATCAAGGTTACCAAGTCCGCCTCATACCCCGACAAAAATGAAGCCTGAAACAAATTTACAGAATACAGATGTACCTGGTCCACCACTCACACCCACCAAACAAAGATATGATAACAGACAACAAGAAGGAGATGCACAAGGTATGTATAGATTCTAATTTCCATCAGTTTATGACTCTTTTGTATTAGAAATTGTTGGACTATATATGTTTTGTTAAGAATGAGTCACAGATGAATCACGCTGTTGAGGAAATATTAAACTCAAACCTTGGGAGAAAAAAAGTTGGGATAGATCAACTTGATAATAGAAAAATAAAATTTTCTAAAACATTTTGTTGAGCTTTTCTCTAAAAAAAGATATAGTTAACTTAGCCCTTTTATGACTTTTGACTTCGGAATCGCTAAAATTGATTAAGATATTGATAAAAATGTGAACGATAATTAAGAACTTATTTATGTCATACAACCTGTTCTGATTTTCCAACCGCGGTTGTTGACAGAGAAACACTTGTCGAGGAAAAATTAAATCAGTTCACTTCGGATTTTTCTACCAACATTAATAACAAATAGACTGTGACTGTTTGGTTCCTTTAATCCATCATAATTTGACAAAACAAATTGAAGAAATTTTTTCGATCAGGTTGATATATAAACTCCAGATTAGAAATTGAAAGTATATTAAAAGTCTGGAAGCCGTAATTCTTTTGTAAAACAACTTATTATCAATTATCCCGAAAATTGTTTCTATAGCAACTAAACTACCTCATAGAATAGTATCACTAGTCAGATTACAAATTACATAGGTGTGGCATTGTGTCGATCAGAATGTCAATAAATATTTTATGATGTCCACCTGTTGGTCAGTATATATTCATATTTCACGCCAGTAATATTTCTCCCAAAGGAAGATATAAAAGTTTATGGTACAACATTCAAAAGAATAGCACGTCCTACAAATATTTGTCGGTAGCATCTATAAAGCAAGAATGCAGAAACCTGTGTGACAGAATCTTGTTTTTCTTTGGGTATCCGAAATATTTGTGTCATTATCCTTGGATAGTCAGCAAGCTTTAAAACCTCAACACTGCTATTTCATAGCAGTATTGATGATTTTCGAACTTTTCTGCACAGTTTGATTGTTACCAGACTCTCAATCTTGTTGCGAGATGCCATTTGCTACATTTTCTTCTGGTGAAGTCCATTTCCTTCGGGCGTCCGAGTAGCACAGTAGCGGACATTTTGCCAGTCTGGGAGAAATCATGTTTTATTACAGTAACTGCTAGTTTGTAGTGCACCCTCATAATGTGGCAATATGTTGAAGCTGTCAGGGAATTTTAACACAAATACCTTGTTTATTACTTAAAGAAGGAAATCAGAAACTTCATATTACTTCATTTCAGATACGCCACGTCCAAACTCAGCACCGCTCCAAACTCCAGAACCTAAATTAAATGTCTCTGCTCGTATTGCTACTCCAGCATCAAGCATGTGTTCATCACCTGCACATCATCATGGGTAATTTGAAATAAATAATATATATTTTTACTGTGATGAAAACAAAGATAAGGAATAGCAATGGCTCCATAAGGTGCTATGTCCATCCATACCAGTTTCATACTAACTGGCAGGATTTTTATTTCAAATATCCAAAACTTTTGTAAATATTTCTTTTAGGATATTTTTGAGTGTATAAGTAGCAGATTAGCATGCATTTTGTTAGTCAAGTTTGAAGCTATGATTCAGTTAGTACTTATTCTGGATTAATAGATATATAAATGCCCAGGATAGGACACCATGATTGTTCTGTGTATGAATACCGAAATATGAAATTTGAGACATGGGCAGTCATGGATGTACAAAACGAACCTAATATTTGAATACATTAAAAAATTACGATACTTATAATACAGAACGGACGGAATTAACCTCGTGGGGATCATTTTGTCCAATATACAATAAATTTCTGACATGTGTAAAACTTTGCAACAAAAAATAATTTGGAATATTATCGAATTATTCTGCAAAATGAACCTGTGTTTGACTGAAACCTGTCTGGCTTAATTATTCAAGTGTAAAATCAGATATTATAAATAAATGATTATATTTCATTTGTTAGAGTTCTAACGCAATATTTTTAACGACAAAGCAATGTTTCACTGGGAAGTTTCTCACAAAGAATTCAGCAAGCAATAAATGAAAATACTTTTATATAGAGTACTTTTTTAATTCTCATTTCAAATTGTCAAAATTATTTCAAATTGCTCTTATCCAGTGCTGGCCAAGAACTGTGTTACCTGTGCATGCAACGAGCAATGAGAAATATCCCAGTATCTTTCGAAGAAGAAAGGCAAAGGAAAGAAAAAGAGCAAGATGCTTTGCTTCAGCAATATCAACAAATGAAAGATCAAGAGGCAATCCTCAAGGAACAGGTCTGAGACCGAAATTGTTTATACTGTTTGTAGCTATATGCATCCGGGTGGCCAAAATCAAATATCTTTTGATTTCAGAATCGAATCAAATAATTTTCCCGAATCGAATCTGAAGTCATATTACAAACAAACCCATCTTTATATCAGCTTATAATTTACTTGAAAATTCACATTTATGAAAAAAAATTAGATAATCCATTTTTATGGAATAAGCTAATTTCCAAATTTATAATGAAAATTATTCTGAATTCAATCTGATAGAATTCCTCCTTATAATCATATAATTATATTCGTCTCAGGGACTTTATTTCTATCATTTTTAACTGGGGAATAGGAAGTAAGGAGTATGGTTCATTTATTTTTTAACTTTTCAACAGGCTTCACAAAACATAGCAAGACATTCAAATCAGAAAATAGCAGCATTCAATCTCGGTGTCGCAGAATGTCTTCGTGATGTCAAAGCAAAACGTTCAACTGACTTTGTGGTAAGATAATTTTCTCAACTGAAAAATCTACATGACATATCTCATTCATGTTCATTAGGATTGTCCATGTAGTTTAGTACAAAATATGCTCTAAATAGATATTTTTTTCTAATATTTTTTGCCCATTTTGCAGCAAAGTCATGATATATAGAAATATATATATAAATCATTTATCATGATTTTCTTGCTAAATAAATCAATTTAAAAAATAATTGAAAATAGTATCACTTTTTATCAGAATTCTTCATAATATTCAGGTACAAACTTCCTGAATATTCATACTCTTTCCATAATCTCAACTAGAAACTTCAGCATAAAATTGATAACTTTTCCTATATGAATGCCATATTTGTGCTCCAATAGCGAGAGTTTTTTGTTGATGTTTGTATCTGAATTGCTTTCATCAAATAGTTTTATTTGAGTTGATTTGGTACCAATTATCCCAAATTAGAATTTTTTTTACCAAATTTCCAATTAGTATTATAAATTAGCTAATGTAAAAAAGAAGCGTTATTCTTATAAACTTTAAACTGAAGTAGCAGAAAATACATTGAGTATTTAATGTGAATCATGTTTGTTTTTCAGAAATCATACCTTTTCCAAAATCGACCTCTCACCCCACTACGATACTATAAACAAGAAGAATACAGTAACGCTTTAGAAGAACAGGTTTGTATAGTGTTTGAAAAGTTAAAAACAATATTTTAAGAAAAACTATTACTAATCTCAGATATGTGTCTAATGTGTCATCATATAACATGAAGTTGAAGAAAATGACGAAAGATCTTTTGATTATTAAGACAGTGATAATTAACATTGTTTCTCTTAGTTTATAAATATTCCATTTACTCTTGCGCAACACTACACATTTAGGCTTTTCAATGAAATGAGTGGTTTACTACCGAAACTGGTGGAAAGTTCTCATCTTGTTGCATAGATTTGTGCTTTGCATACATGCATGTGTGATTATTAACAGAAAGCAATTCAGACATGTTGCTTTTGTTTTGTTATCTGCAATGCAAGTTAAGATGTATTGTTGCCTTGAGTTCAGTTTAGTTTAGGTGTTTTTTTTTTGAGTTTTAGTTTATTCATTGTAATTCAATCTTAATTCCATCACTTGATTACAAGAAAATATACAAGCTAATGGTAATACATAATATAATAGTTTGAAAAATATACTACTTTTTCTGCGTTTATGAAACGAGGACATTATTTTGATACCTGCTACCATTTTGTTTTGTATCTCAGGTTAAACTGAGAAAGACACGCTCGAAGCAAGAACGGCATGATCGAGAGTTTCTTGAACGGTTAGAACAAGTACAATTAGCTGAAGAGTGAGTTGATATTGTCTTTAGTTTTATTCTCTACCAATCAATTTAAAATATTTTGCTCTATGAGTTGGTTGAATGATGTGGGTAGCCATGTATTACAAATACAAATGTCTGCTGACTAAAAGTCACTTCTATGGCAATGAGCTACGTCATAATTGACTTATCTTTACACACTCACTGCACTTTGCCATGACGGTTCAGTTCCATTTGGAATGTTTGCCGTTTAGAGTGCAGTTGCATATAATACATCTTTTAATACCTCTTTGCAATCAAGTGGTCGTTAGTTGATTCCTTTTAGGCACTGCTTTCGGACTTGCTCAAGAGTGAATTTCAATAAAAAAATCAAATTCTTTTAGTTTGTTGCCATGTATTTTTATTTATAACATATCAATCTGGATTATACATGTAAAATTTTCCCATCTGGACTCTTAATATCAGTCTGAACTTATCTTTTCCTCAATCAGAAGATATTCTAAAACCATCTTTGGCCAAGTACGGTATGTGCGATTGATGGAACGCGTCGGCGAGATGTGTTACATCTGTGTCTCATACTTGACAAAATAAAATTTCTGATAGAGATGTATATTTAAAAATGAGTGGGAATCGTGAGGTCTGATCTTTTTCACATGATTTAAAAAGGTAGATGAATACCAATAAAGGTATTAAATAAAATAAGTTTTTTCATCATTTGAACTTAATAATTATACTCATACTTAACAATTTGTTAAATCTCTGTTTTCAGTCTCTCAGCACAACGTGAAGCGTATTTGAGAAATAAATCTGAGCAAATCGCACAATATCAACGGGCACTATCTGCACAGGTCAGTTAAAATTGTATATTCGATGCTGTCTGGTTTTGTTTAAAATATCATCACAGTATTGCAAATAAAATATTTTTTATTTTCGTTTCAACTTTCATTTTATGCTATTCATATAATTTCTGTGATAATCTCAAATGAATGTATTGTTAACGAATTCTAGATTAAAGTCAGAAAGAAGCATTTCAAGATAAGAAGTCGTTCAAGGCGTCGTCTCAGTGTACCAAGACCTCAAATATTGAACCCATTTAAGGCAGAAAACGAGGAAAATCAGAAAGGAGATAAGGTTTAGAAAAGTTAGATAGATATGAGAGATAATACCAGTGTCAGGAATATGCTTTAAACTTTATTTAGCTGTGTGCTACTGTTATCATGATCTTGGCACGAATCCCATTGGTAAAATTTGAATATAGTCAAGTTTTATTTTTTTATCGAAATTCACTCTGAGCAAGGCCGGAAGCAGTTCCCAAAGGAAACCAATCAACAGTCTTTCAATAGCAAAGAGCAATTAAAGGCAACTGCACTCTAAACGGAAAACATTCGGAACTTAACTGCCTGGTAAAGTGCAGTGAGGGATATCTGCCCTAGGCGATGATAAACCATCTACCACTTCTTTGCTTCATTCTAGTCGCCTCTTATGACATGCAGAAAATACATTAAGACTATTCTATAAAGCCTGCACCTACAGGGCAGTTCATATAAATATTAAAGGACATTTATTATAGGTATAGCTGCATTGCATAAGATTTTTTGATTCAGATTAGAGGAACGAAGGAAATTAGAAGGAAGGTTACAGTGCTTGTCATAGGGCAGAGTATTAAAAATTTTGCTTCTCGGTTCCACCTGAAAATTAAAGTCAAATATTCTGTTTAAAATATCTCACCCACTACCAGTGCTGGGCAATATTTAATGCTAGGTGATTTCAATATAAAATTAAATACTTTGCCCAACTCGAATATTTGAAAATAGGCTAATAAATATGATTCAATAGAACAGTAATGAGATAGTACATCTCCTATCTCGTTTGTGAAGTGAATTAGTTATGTATCTGGAAGCAAAAATGTTTGGGATAGCAGCAGTGCAAATCAGTTTGTTGGGTATGAACCACAGATGGAACGCTCCTAGACGGAGCGAACTCATACTCAATGAACTAATGTCAATATTTTCAGATGAGGTTTGTCTATGACTATTTTGTATGTTGTTCAACAAAGCCACTTTTTCATTATATAATTTTAAGCACAGCTGGAACCATTGCTTAAAAGTATCAAACAACTTTCGACTTAATCAAATACCCCTTTGAAGTACACACCCTTACAAACACTATTCCTTTTTCGCATATAGCTATGCTCAACTAACCAGCATGTTATTTTCACCGCATCCTAGGTTCGAAGCAAACCACTACCAATGCCAAAAGCTGAATCAGATTCTAAGGAACCGATATTTGGGAAATATGATTCAACCAATGAAAAACTTTTGGAACAGAGGGAAAGAGCAAGAGCATTATACAAGTATGAGAATAGGACTGTTTAAATATTTTCATTGATAGCATAGTCCTTAAGGTTCAATTCCGGGATGAGATGATTATATGCGCAAGGATAGTTGGAAACGCCGCCTGCGTACTGTGGTTCACATAGTTGCCAGATATGACTTCGTTCGCCAATCCTGTTCATGGACGTAAAAAACTCTTTTGACATAGAGCTGGTGATGGCACAAGATGATCATGGTTCACCATAATTATGGTTGAGCCAGAGGCTTTGTTTACATGCAACATAAAAATACTGTATACTTACCTGTAATAAATAATTAAATGAAAAATCTTTTACTTTGTTGTTCAGACAAGTTGCTTTGTGAAAGATATTTAGCTTAATCAATGAAATACTTTCAACTCTCCCAAATTATAACATGAAGATATTTATAATTTGAAGATTTTTTATAAAAAAATTCGTCACCCCAATCAGTAATTTAAAATTTTCAAGTATGCGCTACAATTGGAACAAATCTCATCAACGCGATCCACTAGTTATACATAATTATCAAAAGATGCTTCGACAAATTTTTAAAAATAAATGCTGTGCAATATTATTTTATATTTGTTCTGTGTTACTGTTGTTAAGTGTTCGATAGAATTTTAGTTCATTCACTTATTCAATTTTAATCTTTTTCAGGAATCAGTTGAACATGGTTGCGGAGAAGAAGAAGGAATCTATTCTTCAGCACTTAACAAAACAGAAAGAGGAGATTGAAATGTTGAAACGCACTAGACAAGAGTATGTTTATGTTTTTCCACATTTTACAAATCTGTGTAATGTATTCGCAATAATGAGTTCGTTAGGAACATCTGCCAGAATAGTAAAGCATTAGATATTTGAATTACGGTGGCAAAATTCATTTTAATATGGTTCTTTTGGTGCGATGTCCAAATATTAACACTTTTTTTGTTTTATCATTTATTTTATACTTTGATGATGTGTTTACATCATGTTAGAAAATATTTTGTGAGGTTTTTCATTTATTTTTACGCAATTCATTTTAACCCTACAAAAGAATTCAACCATCATGTTTGTCATTGATGGGTTGTGCTGTTGAAGAACGGACATCTACTATTGAAAAATATTTGTTAGAACCGTGTTTATAATTGAGTGATCAATAGATTGATGATTGCTTATCGACATTATTTTCTAAATTGAATTACCGGTATGCTGATTTCACAATTAATATTCTTTATTGTACAGGCTGATTGAGGATCGAATAAATGCACACAATCGAGCATATGAAATGAGGCATTCATTGGAAGAAAACTGGAAAGATCACACTCGTGGTAAACATACTAGAGAAGATGAAGAAAGGCGAAGGATGAGAACACCTGGAATGCTCCTTCTCCAACAAACTGATAAATACGAGTAAGTTTTATTGATAATCGGTTACTAGGGTGGAAACGGAAAAAGCCACCGACGCAGTTCCCTCTGAAGAAACAAGAGTTGGAAAATTTTTCTTGGGGGAAAAGGTCCACCGAGAAAGGATCCATTTGATTAGCCATTAATCCCCAATCAGAAATTTTATTTTGCCAAACATGACCCACAGATGTACCCCTTCGTCATCAGTGGCTCATAGTAGGCAAAACATAATTACTCATATTTTCGACTGGGGAGTTGTGTCTGCTCTCATCGATGGTAAAACTGTATGTCACGTCTTCTTTCCATTTGACTTTTCATGTGCAGGAAATATATCAGCGCATTTCTAAAACTGGAGTTTGTCTCCCAATGTTACAGCTAAGGACTTTTCTCACAATAAAATTTTCTTACCAATTTTAGCCGTTGTGGTCAATGCGAGAGACGGGTGACAAACTGTGGAGAATCCAACATCTGGAGTGAATCCCGTTACATCCCTGGATCCAGATTAATGGTTTAAAAGAATTCGAAATAAAACAAGAACTAGCACTTATGTTTAAATACTAATTTTTCTCAAGTATTAATGTTGTCATATATGTTTTTGTAGATTTTGTCCTGCCGTTATGCACTGTCATGAAATCTTTATGTTCATTGTTCTGTTCTTAGTGTAGATTATTTATGTGCTCCATAAATATGGTCCTTACAGATTACCTATATCTCTAATAAATTTTCTGCTTAGACCTAATTGTTGAAGAGCAAGTAGATGCGCCAGGGAAACTTTGAAATAAAACTCACTTAATTTAGTTAAGATTACTTTCTTGAATACTTTATCTAATCTGTAGTGAAAATTTTTCTACATTTTTGCCAAATTTTTCGCTCTTTAAGAAATAAAGCTTGTGGCATATGCTACCGACATATTGCACTGCAATTTCAGTTCCATTGCAAAAATTCAGGTTACCAGAGGGATGGGAGCTCTCAAGGCTGCAATTACTTGTTTTAAAACAATATGCTTTAATAAAGTTTGATTCAGCACAGCAGACTCGCGTGAGCAAGTTTCCGTAGGTAGATACACCACCCAAATTTGGGTGCCAACTCCATTAGGGGACAAAACTATCGCCAAGACATGTCTGTAAGTTAACAAAGATAGCTCCAATACCATTGCTTGGTAAGTGTAGGATGTTTCTGATTGTATGCGATTACTAGTAATTCCGCTCCAAAGCTGGGAAAGACTGTGGTCATGCCATTGGTATTACAATAGAACAGCCAAACAACTTAACCATTATTTTTAAAGCTCCATTGGGCATATCAGAAATTTTATTTTCAAGCATTAGTGACGATATAAATGGATGGTAGTGATGCAATCTACCAGTGGCTTATACCCTGCGAAACATTATCAGTAAAGAATTTTTAGAGTTTTTTTTTTTTTTTTATAGCCACTTCTGAGTGGATCACCCTGTCCAAGGCCCTGTAACAGCGACCACTTATAGACGGACAGGGTTATAATTACTGGAAAGATCTTTTCCTGTTCGGCTTAGCCTACCCAAGTTATTACACCCTGGGTTGAGTGGTGGGCGTGGATAAGCGAGCCGTACTCGAACCAGAGGTCTTCAACCTGCGATGCCAACATGTTTAACCACTAGGCCATCGCGCCCACAGAATACTAAATGAGCGTCGAACCCAGTAACAAACAATTAAAACAGGAGAAATATAGAGTAAAAAGACTTTCGATGCAATAAGTGCCGGACTGGCTTGTTCAACTGCTGCACATGAGAGCAAAACACGTACCACATTTCAAACTTTATTGAAAATAAAAGCCAGACGAAAACACCACACTGCGCTACATCATCAGGAACAATACAAAAACACATGAATCCCTCACATGATCTAATAAAAGCAATGAATTTAAAAGAAATAATCAAGGGAGTCTGCACAGGCCCACATAATTTGTGTTTTCCCTGAAAATTTGACATATAATTATGCTGTTCAATTATCTGGATAAATGCAGATAGAAACCAATTGTTGATAACATATTTTAGGCGATGGATTGTATTATATACCCAACCTATATACTCAACCTTTTTGAGTCCGTGTCACCGCTGGTGGCGCAGTCCATCAGTGGTTCGTGATCAACAAAGCATGATGGGGTGAGAAAGATTAGCGATTTGATTAAAAACAGAAGTCCTACAATACAGAACTGATATCACTTAAATACACATTGAACTTACAAGCGATTGCGGTTGAACAAGCATTCCCACTAGTACAGACACAATCCAAACAAAACCATTTTTCAAGAAAAAAAAACATCACAATCAAAAGATCTCGATATACCAGGGAGACTGAACTCTATTCTGGTTTAAAGAATAACTCCAATCCAAGATTCTCAAGTTCCTCGACATTTATTGTTTTCCGTCTCCTTCCAACAAAGAAACGTGGAAGAATACGCATATCTTGTTTTGACTTGAATTTTTGACCAATATGTTCATCCACTATTTTGACCATAAGCTTTTTGAAGGTTGATTTCCGCTTTTTCTCTGCAAATTTTGTGTAGCCTTCATCAAATGTAGCGAGTGCTTTCTTATCCAAGGTAGGAATAGCCTGAAGAATTGCCAGCAAGGAATCGTGTGCTGGCCGTAACGTCACATAAATGAAAAGGCTCAACGCTAACAACTGTGCCTGACACCCATCATGTTGTCCTTGGCGTTGCAAACCAAGCAACACAGATTCAAAAATAAATTTAGCGGCCTCATCAGGAAGATCTTTTGTTTCACTGAATGTATGCTTCAATAACCCCCACAACAGATGAACACCTTTGCAGGCAGTTGTAGTATCATGCCATGAAATCGACAATAGACCTGTTGTAAGAAGCAATTCAGCTACTTCAGTATGCATCAAAGAAACACCAATAGAAGTGAGTTGGCTCAAGTTCGATGTATTTTGTACAGTGTTATTGTCTTGCATTTCGGAATCATTGCCAGTTCCATCATCTTCTTCTTTGGAATTCGTCTTTGGTTTAGGTTTTTTGTTAATGCATAAATTGACCAGCAGTTCCAAGTACTCTCGCGTCACAACACGAAGCAGCTGCTCTTTGAGTATTTCATCTTCTTCTCTGGTTTCCTCATATTCCTGACATTTATCTGTCATTGACGCGATAACTTTTAATCTTGCTTGTTCTTTAACACCATATTCTGACCATAGACACTGAAGCATAGAATTCATGAAGTTGCAATACTTGTGTAATATAGGTGCTACAACTTGGTTATAGTGAGAATCTGGACAAGATTTCATAAAGTAAAACAAAAATTGTCTAGTAAATGAACGAATGCGAAGTTCTGGTAATGTTTGCATTTCGGAGAATAATTTTACCAAGATTTCAGGGAAGAGATCGGCACTACCATAAAATAGAGTACCACAACATTTCCCCACAGCGCCTAATATTTGGTAACAATTTTCCAGTACAATCAAAATAAATGTTTGCATTTTCTCCCAGGATTGCTTTTCGCGCTTTTCATCTGAATCTTTTGTCAGTGGATTAAATGAAACCATTGTCCTTCTTTCAGAATCTCTAATGTGTAGGCTTTTCGCATAATCCTCATGAACAACAGACTTGATGGCCGGCGTCCAAAATCCATGGAACATTTGTACTATTGCGGCAATGTTGCCCATCACACCAATTACGTGAGATGCACAAGGGTGCAGAACATTACCCCCTTCGTCCAGAAAACCACCACTGAGGAGGACTTCCGTATCCTCTGGAACACGAGATCTGTTAATCATGGCAAGAGTTAGTGCAACGCAAAAGCTTATGTTATTTCGAAAGTTTACAAAATGCTCATCTCTGTATGATGATGAGGGTGAACTTAGTCCGATTGCAGCAGCAAACTCAATGGACGATGTCATGCGAGGATCGTTTTTTGCAAGCCACAGGTCATTTGCAAGAGTCATAGCTTCTCCAATTAAAGCACTTTGCTGTTCAAACATGTTCCATTCTCCACTTACTAAAACCATAGATTCGTACACACAAATTTTCTCTAAATTTGTAAGGCCATTAGGTACAGATATCAACTCACTCATAGCTTGCTGAAATTTGTCATATATAGTTATAACATGTTCAGGATGATACTTGCATAAATGAATATTGGCAGAAAGGCCATGTCTACGAAACTGAGACACAACAGGACCCCAGCGATCAGGATGTGATATTGACATTTTAACCATTGTGGTATATTTGTAAACAATTCGAATTAAAAATTCCTTTTTGTCTGTGAAAATTTCGATAACTGGTAGAAAACAGCCCACAAGACTCATAAGACATTGACAAAGGTATATATCAGATATTTCATAATTCAGCAAATCAAGAAGTAAACTTTCTAATGATTGAATGGGCATTGATCCCACTGCCTTCTGTAATTTTGCATAAGCAATAGCAGTTTTTAAAACAATCTCCAGAATATTTCTAGAAGCATCCCATCGAAGATACGAGGGTGATTTTGATGTACACTGTTCTAATTTTGCACCATTAGCATCCATACCGGTTTCAATAGGTGAAGAAAGTTCAGCTCTTAGGGCATCTAAGGTGACATTGACACAATGGATCGGTAGTACGCGAGTGCAACCTCGAATAATTTGTAATAGAACGACTCGTTGAGAGAATACAAAAGCCTCCAATTCTTCCTCATCATTAAAATCAAGTTGTGATGGCAGTGGCAAAGATGGCACAACATCTCCTCGAATACCTCTAGCTGCTACTTCAAATAACCTTGGAACATACTTCACAAAGGTTTCATCTCTTGCAATGCTGCTATTTTGTAACATTTGATACCAAGATCCACTAACTTCATATGAGAGAACTGGATTACTTTGTTGAAGAAAATCCAGTAGCAAATCAAGGAAGGCAGTGTGGGATGCTAAATTTGTGATTGTGCTTTCAGAAGCTTCATCAGACCAGGATGAAACAACCTGTCCACAAAGAGATGAAAGAAAATTGCCCATACGCTTGAGAAACACATATTGTTCCTCATTTTCCTGTGAACGAGCTGCTGCATTGGTTATAGCCATCACTATAGCTTCAATATACATAGGTGTAGAAAGACCTAAAACATATTTTCGATCAGAAGCTTGTCCCTTACGAAAAACTGACATTGCAAGGCATTCAGCAGCCAACACTTGAAGACCTTCAACATTTAAAAGTTTACATAATAATTGTATGAGAGCACCTCCATTTCCAAAAACATGTTCCATATTGGCCCATTCTAAATAACCTTGCAGTGTTTTCAGAGTTGAAATTGAAAGTGTCCGATATACATCAAGCTCTTTCAGTTCCGTCGAATTTGTTGTTTTGAACAATTGCATATATATAGCAGAATTACTTTGCAATATTTTGTAAAAAAAGTTCATAAGTTCTCCCATGCATAACGAGAGACCGTGTCTAATATCTTGACTTCTGTGGGAAGCTGATACATTGTGCAGTACTGCAACATCCTCTGCTATCCTGAGGAATACGAGTTCCACCAATTCAGTTTGGATAGGTCCAAGCTTTGCTAGTTCCATCAAATCTTCAATCATTGAAGGCCATTGTTGCGGCCAAACATGTTTAACTATTTCTGCTAAAACATGAGCAATGCCATCTTTTACATAACTGCTCTCATGCTGCAGACATTTTTCTATCAAAAGCATTGCATTATTTTTAGCTTGCAGCTGTAGTTCTGTTCCTATTTTCGTCCAATGACTATGTACAAACTGTTGCATTAATTGTAAACCGAAATGTTTTATATGTGGAGCAGCATCGGCTTTCGATGCCAAGGTAAAACCAATAGAACAGGACATTTCATTTTCTTTGCATGCTTCACAAATACTGTGAGCTGTTGCTCGATCCTGAGGAAGAGTGTTCGGATTTAGTATGGCATCAACAGCACTAACTATTTGCAGAAGCATTTCATCCTCCATTTTCCAGTCTATTCAAAGTACTATTTTTGTGGGAAAAATGTCACAGAATTGGTATACTTTAGTACAAAATAATATGATAATTTGAAAATGTTTCAAGCCTGGTGGCTTTTAGCAATCTGTTCCTGCTTCTTCTCCCACATACGCTGCGAGTCACAGAAACCAAGTTTCCCTTTGTTGAAAGAATTCGGTCCAGATGATGTTGGAGTGTTTCTAAATATTGAATAAGTTATCACCAAAACATTTACCCAGTCATAAATTTATGTCTAAGCATATTACAATAAGTACACAAGTCCCTGATAAAAATTGCGCCGCTGAGGTGCGAGAAAAACATTTTGATGAAGTTGGGCTTTCAAAAAAAAAACCCTAGATAGGTGGATTCTACCTCAACTCTGCAGTGATTTAAAACATATGGAAAAAGTCAACATTTAGAAAAAATTTGTGCAGATTTTGACACATTTGATAATGTATGTATTTTTGTTCGATCATAGTGAGAAATGTAAATCAAAGATTCAATTCGATTTTAAAGCATTATTCGATCAACCTCATCCTCAATAACGCTAAATGAGCATTCTAATGACGGTAACGTAACACCTTCATGCATGAAATTGCTTCAATATGATGTATTAATTTCACAAGCTGGATGGCACAGATATGTTTTCCAATCATTAACACTTTGATGATTAAAGTTTTTTTATAAAAAAGTAACATTAAACGTTGTGAAACGAAAACAAATCATAAATCCATACGAATTACATTATATTCCATAGGATTAAGATTTTTGAACCTCATTGCCATTCATGTGACCAAGCTTTTATTAGGCGATACTTTCGGCAATGCTTATAGCCCTTATAAAAATGTATTTAGGAAATCATAGAAACTATGTTCTGAGCAAATTAATCGAAAATGAGAATTTCTACAAATTGGTAAAACAAGTTACCTTCCAATATTCTTCATTCGCATCTTAGCCTCGGCAGGAATTTCTTCTGGTTCACTCTACATCAGAAACAAGAAACACATAATATTCTGTACTACACACTAATACGTAATATGAGAGTTACAAAAAAAGTTTTATTGAAGTTTGAATGCTCTGAAGGAATGTATAAATGGAAAGATTATTGTTACAGGGGATGTATGACAAACGTTAGCAGCAGAATTGAAAGACAAATGCCTTACAAAGTTCTTGAAAATGGGGACAGACAGTACCCTCGGGAAAAAATATTATGTAGTTTTAAAGAAAAATAACATCGAAATGAGTAGACTGTTCAATTGCTTTTACACTTCCCCTAAATTATTTTTGATTTTTGCTCATATTTCTCCCGAATGGTGGCAAGATTTTGTCATCAAATAAAATAAAAAGAAATAAGGTCAACTTAACGATAAGATAATTGTAGATATAGGTGGCAGAAATAACACTCTAGGGGTAAAGATATGTAATGTTATTATAAAAACTTACTACTGTATAAATAAAAAAAATTGCCACAATCAGTTCTATTTCCATTTTTATATATTTCACTGAATAAGGCCCCCCGTTCTCTGTCCCAAGCCCAAAATACAATAGAGTACTTAATTCTTCTGTGATGAATGTTAATAACAAATTTAATCTTCATCTTAATCTAGCACAAGAATCCGCTTGGGAACTCAGCATTTCACTTTACTAAGATTTTGAAAATATGCTTCAAGTAAAAATAGGAAATTACATGAAACTGTGGTGGTAAACGAAGAAAACAGTGACCATTTCATACATAGTACAGTTAGGCATGTTCATTACTCCTTCTTTGGCTCTTTTAGGAAAGGTTGTCTGAATAAATTATGCAAACGCTTCGCTTTCAATCCACCAAAACCAGGCAACAGTGCTAAATCATGTTCAGAAGCTTTTGCAACATTACTCAAATTTTTGTAGGTCGACAATAAAGTGTGTGCATCTGTGGAATTGATGGATTTTACAGATGATAAAGTTTCAGCTAATCTCGCAGTGAATTCTTTTTTGACTCTAGTTTGAATCAAATCTGCAGATTTATTTCTGTATGCTTTAAAAGTTTCAAGATAAGTACCAGCTTCTTCATTGCTAAAAGCAAGCAAGAGAGTCATTTCAGATACCAATGCTGCTTTTGCAAGTTCTTTAACAGCATGAGCCGGTTCTTTGACATCCACAAGGCCAAGCAAAACTCTCAATGAATATTGACCAGTTTTTCTAAGTGTTTGTATGCGATCGTATATGTAATTTGGTTTCAGTGCATGATATCGCAAACTCAAAAATAAACAACATGACGTGGCGCTCATGATGTAATCTGGGACCATTCCTGAATCTCTGTCAGCATATTGCCAAGGAACATTGCGAATATTTTCCAACAAAGGATTACCACGCTGACATGGATTCACTATAATAGCATTTCCAGAACCAAGCGCAAACGTTCGTGCACTAACACCACTTGGGAGACAGGCCTTATATTCTGCTTCGGCGTCTTTTTGTAAAAAGGCAAATGCACTTGTAAAAGAGACTGCTCCCGATGGACCAGCTATATCTTCAATGGTAACTTTCTTGTCAATATCACGACTTGTTTGGCAGTTCACGTTAGATTGAATATCTTTACCATGAGTGGAATTGAGAAATTCACCTAATATTTTATCATCTTCATCAGATTCAGCATTGGCCATTTCTAATACTAACTAATACTTAACACTTAATTGAGAAGTAATAATCATTAAAGTCAATTCCCCCATTATAACAGATGTACCAATGTATCAGTTAGTCAGCAACTACCTGCTAGTATATATATATATATATATATATATATAGGTGTAGCAAAAATATAAGTTTCTGGTCAAAATTTCCTCTATTCATGCAT
Organism: Styela plicata; assembly: GCA_963675895.2. NCBI lineage: Eukaryota > Metazoa > Chordata > Ascidiacea > Stolidobranchia > Styelidae > Styela > Styela plicata. The sequence goes on along the minus strand of OZ023151.1, from coordinate 4,686,676 downwards.
ATCTATAGAATAAGACTAGTACAAATCAGCCCCCAATATTTAACATTGGAGGATCAGTTCCCTATACCATATTCTGCACTAGGAAGTCCAACCCTAAAGTAACCACAGACATCATTAGCACAGACAGCATAAAGGAAAAGAGATCAAGTGGCCGAGACATAGGGGGTAAAATTTCATTTTTTTTTTAAATTATAATACAGAAAAAGATACATGCCAACAGTATATTTATATCATATATGATGAGCCAAGTCAAGTCTATATGACAAACTTATACCTATCAGAAAGGATAACCAAAAGTGCGCACTGCGTAGATCTGGGCCCATTTCTAATGCTAATACCAAAGCAGTGTGACGTACACAGCGTGCTTATCAAAATACAAACAAATATTATTAGAAATAATGCGATTATACATATTTAAGAACTTGAACATCATGATTAGGGGTGAAATTACTAAAGCACCAGGAGCCATAGAATATCATGTCTATGTAGACTCTGGAACCTCAGTGGTGTGAGCTGAAGCACCGTGGCCTACAAAGCTATCTTGGATATGCCTTCCAGAATTGACCACCTTGAAAATTAGAAAAAAGATGGTCCTGCTGACGGAGTAACTAATAAACAATAATATGAGGGCTTAAATCGCACTGGTCTATAATTTAATACTTACATCACTGTCTTCATTAAACACAGCAGCAACCTTACTAGACTTCTTCACGACAGGTGGTTCTGTCTTTTTGTCCTTCTGTAATTTTTCAGAGACATTTTGTAACTTATGTCAATGAATAATGATGAATAAATTTCTCACAACAAAATTTTGGAAAAAAATAACAGAAAATTTTGATATTGTACATTATTAGATTTAAAATATTATAACGAAAAGTAAAATCAACTATGTGACATCTTATTATGAGATTACATAAATTACTTGGAAAACTTATTTCAGCAGTTTCCTCAATGAATATTATTTTATGCATAATTATTGCAATAAATGTTTTACTACATAACCTAACAAACTGCAGTAACAATTAATAACAGTCTTTGATATCTAACTCATATAGTTTCCGATTGCTGATTCAACAACCATGATATTTTTATGATAGGTTTGGCAACTGAACAAAATTTTCCAACCATGATTTCCACTCACTGCCAGCTTTAAAGCAATGGGATTGAGAGGTTTTTTCATGGCACCAGGCTTCAGCAACTTTGGAGTAGTGGAAGACTTGTTGTTTGTCGCAGAGGACTTGAAACTGAATCCAATAGAAGATTTTTTTGCCGGAACCGTATCGGTCGAAGTCTCAGTAGATCGTCTTTTGTGAGAAGATGGGTCTGTTAGAATAAGTCGAAAACTTCCCTCGATGAGTAACGTTAAAATTTTATATTAACCAGCAGGCTTGCACCCCTTAAAGATAGATTGATAGATTGCAGTGATAGATTGATTCTATGTGAAATGTTTTTTGTTTAAGATGCCAATATGAAATTGTATCATAAATCTGAAATTAACAAACTAATTATAACGGTTTAATGTTTTTTATAGAAACTTACATATACATACAGAATAAAATAAGGCAGGTGAGACAGCTAGAGCAAAAAACCCACATAATGTCAAACAACTTCACGAGTTGTCTATGTGTTTGTGATGTCATAATTCACGTTGTTTAAGGTTTCACCACAATATACAGTTATCATTTTTGCAGACTAATTTTTCATGTATTTCTTGTATTCGGAAGTATTTGAAAATACAACTAAATGATTCCTTCACTAAAAAAATCGAAAAGTGTCATAACATGCTCTGTTGGCATGTGAGCATTTTCTGAAAACATGCCAAATCGTTTTGTTGCATCAGATGAGTTCTGGAGAAAAACTCACTACTAATCGACTGACGGACACCCCAGATGTGTAAAGACAGATAATTTGTTAATTTACATTCGTTACATTACACTTATTTCATCTTGTTTATGCTTTTTTCAAATAGGGTACAAAATCTTGTATGTAAAAAGCCTATATATTGTAAAAGTGGACGACTTCGATGGCCATTTTCTCATTAACAACCCCTTATGGCAATTGCATGCACGAGATTATATAATGCTATTTATCGTTGCAGGTGGTACTAGACTAAGTATAGAAAATGTGCCCACAAACATACACTCATGCCATGTCTTGTTGAGCTGTTCGTATTGAAATTTTTTTAAATGACTCAATCAACACAATCCACTTCAAAGTGTAAAACAGTCACTGGCATCGATACCAGAAGGCCAATCATCCAAAATTAGCAAATTGGAAAAAAAAAAACATCGTTATTCTAGATCGAGGTCTAGACCACTAGTTTAATTACTGAAACGACAGAAAATTAGAGAAACTACCTGAAAGTGAAAAAGAAACTGAAATTGACCTGTGGTTATGCTGGGAGATATTAACATGATGAAATCGAAGTTTTAAGGTGACTTCAACCATTCAGGAGGATGTAAATATTAGACATGGTCCATAGTGCCACCTAGCAGCGCAACAGTTTTTACTGCATCGTTATCGACATTATGACAAAGTGACACTTAATTATATTTTGTTTTCAAATTTTATCCCATTCATTATTGGGGTTGTTTGATATCATTAGGTCAATGAATCTGAATTTGGACACAAACATTTGGCATCATCAAACTAAGCTGTAAGATTCCAGATTGGCACTGGATTTTATTTGGCACAAAATAACAAAAAGGGCATTTTATTTTTACAGAATAATCTGATAATAGGAAAATAGCAATTATGTCATGAGAATAGAGTTTGGCTGAGCAAGATATTGTATTACATCTCATTATTATCTATCATTATTGTGATGATATCCAAGTGTTATAATCATTGATCACAGATTTAAAATTTGGACCCCAGGAAAGAAAGGTAAGGTAAGATGACTTTGGTCCTTTCTGTAGTTTTTGTACAAAATCGGTACTAACAAATAAGGCGACTTTGATAATGCGGGGTGCTGTTCATGCTTTGATTCTTCTGAAACGAAAAATATTTTCAAATTGTCCTACTTGTCATCATATTTTACAAATTCTTTTTTTCAATTTACCAAATTCCAGATGAATTCCAGTCTCATAAGGTTACGTAATATAGCCTATGTTAGGAGTCATAACAGTATGAAAAAATGCTTTTATTAGCAGTGTAAAAATCTTAGAAGGGACATAAAAAATAATATCAATAATATAATTTTGGGGGGCAAACACTATCCTAGGACTCTGTATAAATATTAGATTGCACGCCAAAAGAGGGCAAAAGTTTTGCCTATTTTTGCAAAAGTTTCATTTACTGTTTATGTTAAATTACAAATTCTTTCTGAGAGGACTGTCCCGCCATTTCAAAACCTTGTGGGCCCCCCACCATTTTCCGTCACCACATGCACTTTGACCAAGTTTCATATTTTAATTGAAAAGGTTTTCCGGATTAAATTTCATGTTGAAAGGGTTTTGAAAAAATATGGAAGCATGCTTTTAATAATTTTACATTCTTTTCCTGCAACAAATTATACCGGTATCAAAAACAGTGAGTACCGGCACCCATATTATATTAATCTTATCAAAGTCTCCAGCCAACGAGTTGATGGAAAAACAGCCACTTCCCCTCATTTTTGAAAGTGAAAAGGCTTTCCAAACTCTTTAGTTGCTTGTTTACAAGCTCAGGAGATGTGCAGTACAGTGTTAGTATTGAGAAAATTAACGTTAATTGTTTAGCAAAAGCAAATTGTTTTTGTTGGTCGGAAATGAGGAAATAAGTCGACCGGTTTTACGGCAATCTAGTAATTACAGTAACCGGCTAGACCCGCGTTTAACTAAACTGCTAAAGTTAGATTACCAGGCAAGTCACCCTACTCAGTACTGCACAGCAGAAATAGTACCTAATTTTTAAGCTTTGCACCTAAGGCGCACAAGTTGCGGAATGTACTTTATATTAACTTATACTCACCATCCCTGTGGGATTTGTCCGCCATCTCCACCTGCCCAAGCCAAACTAAGTCAGCACAACCCGAATTTGATGACAAATACCCGGCAATGAGGAAAGCAAGCAACACGAACAAAATATCTACAAAACCTGACAGTGTTGAAGAGAGTCAAGAATTCGAATACGTTTTGTTGCTGCACCGCAGATGAATTAGTCTAGTCAAGATACAGTAAGATTTCCTGAACCAATGATAAAAAAAAATCGGCAAAAATCGGTGGTTGCTAAAGCTCTAAAAATTTTGGTTGAAAATCAACTATTTTGAAGCAATGTTGGAATATTTTCTCTCGATTCCGTGAAAATGGGGATGCGACGGTACTATGACATCACAAAATAATAGCTCAACTGTTCTCAACGATTGTGAACAAACGAGCTCAAGATAGGAGCCCATCGCCTTAAAATGTATTTCGTTCATAGGTTGAAACTATGATTCCAATTGCATATTTAGGGTTTAACAATGGTAGCTGAAAAACAGAAATTGAAAATAGTACACTATGCTCTTGACGCAAGACTGTAAATAAACATTTAAATTACGAGAAAAAAAATATAAAGAACCTCGAATGAATTTTAGGTTCGCATGATGATTTGGGTAATTATTTAGAAAAGAAAAAGAAACACGAAACACAAAGAAAGGGAAAAAGAAAATGCTTGCATGGAAAATAGAAAGGCGAATGATTAAAATGAGCAAACAATAGATGAATGTATATGATTTCATTTTTATGCTACGGGAGATGAAAGCCGCAAATAAAGCTAATCATACGGCAAAATACGACCTCTCGCGTAGTAGTTCAGAATCGGGATGACGGTTTAAGACTAATATTTCTCGTTTTCCCTGTGTATGCTCTTGGTTGGTGGAGGAAGCTGTACCCAGTACTTGCATGAACGACCGTGCACCGTCGAGGCGTCCAGCAGACCTCCCGCATATAATCATCATCCCCTACGCCATGACGATACGAGGTGCGTGGCTTGAAGCGTGTGGCCAACGCTTTACCGATTGAGCTAACTGAGCGCCCCGGATAGGAAGATACAGAAACGAAGGAAGAATGACGAGAATATATATGAATAAAAATTCAGAGAAATCAGAGGAATAGAATACAGAGAGAAACGCGTGGGATTAACTCACGAACAATCACAGCGTAGCTTAAAGGACTAATAAAATATGAACTCTGCGTAAAAACAATAAAATATTTGTTTTGCGAAAACTCCAAAAAATTATATACTTAAAAAACGCGATAAGCTGAACAATTTGACGTTGCCTAAATATTATTTTCGTCTGTACAATATGTGCACATAGTCTTCAACTTTACAGGTATAAATTTTCTTTCTCTTTTCTTCTTTGAATGTGTATGTATTCATGCTAAAGTACAATGCCCGGCTCGGTGGCTCAGTCGGTTAAGCTCGATCGTATTGTTCGAAGGCCGATGGTTCGATGCTCGACCGTTTCACAATCGAGTGTGCCCTTCAGCAAGGCACTTCGCGAATAGCTGTAACATAGAACAGATACACAGTCACTACAGAGGTCATTGCCTAACAGTTGTTGGGTAGGTTCACGGACAGGCCACAGCAAATAATAATAATAAAAAAATTAAAAAAGTACAATGATTTAACAAATTTATATATTGTCTATTATTTAACTACAGAAATATTGTTGACAAAAATGTATAATATAAGTTTAAGGTGAAGTGGTTGATCAATTTTTCTTGTACGATTTTAGGCTGAATAGTTTGAATTCGGTAAGTTTTTTATGTACCGGTACTGGTGTCAGCCTGGAAGATATGCTATCTTAGTTCAAACCGAAGCTTCGCTCAAATGAGAAAGAAAGGAAATTTATCTCTGTTTTATTCCTTCTCGTAGCATACGCAAAGCTACCAAATCATTCAACGTTAGCATTATTTATGCCCAAGTTATAGATACGATAATGGGTCCCAGAGCAAATATCATCTGATCATTGTATAGCAGATAAGTTCTGCTTTGGTTTTTCCTATTTGGAGTGCAGCTTAGCTCTGCAATTTCTTGGTTAGCCAACAATATATCCATCAATACAGGAAACAATCTGCTCCGTGAAAAAGTATGATGTCAAAGAGTTTCACAGTCAGTAGTAAGCCTATGGGATTTATTCTCTAAAAATTGGCATGGCTCTGATGCGCAAACATAATTTGCATAGTTCAAAACTATGAAAAATATAATCATTCATTATGCACTGAATTTAAAGCGTCCATACGAATTGTTACTTTATTAAGTGTTATTTTTGTTTCAGGCATGATTGACGTGAATACACGCCATTGTGCCAAAACTATTTTGTAGGATTGTTGCCCACCCTTCATTGTATTACATTCACTCACTGTGTTGAGTATGTGATATTGAGGATGTACTTATATATCAATTTACAAGAATCCAAACATTTTGAAATGATGCAACCCACCAGTAATTAGTGGAGGACAAAACAAATTATGGAAAAGTACTCATAATTACTGAGTCAATAAACAACAATTGTTGGCTGGAATTTTTCTACGTTGTCCAAATGTGATTTATTTTTATGGGGGATAATATTCTCGAACTTTTGATGGAGCCTTTGAATCTTCTTTGTCACTCCTATGGAGAAAATTTGCATCACAATTATGATATATTTGCTATTTCAGTTTAAATAGGTAATTGTGGTCGGAAAAGAAAGATGTATTATATGATTTAAAATTTCTCATGTGTTAAATCTTTTCCTGTCTAGTTTGTCAACGATCTTTTTATACTTGTAGTCAGTTGCTTTTTTGTGTATTTTATTACATATATGTTTGTTCTTAGTAAAAGTTATTTAACGTTAATATTTTCGCACAATGTTGGACACGAGTTAGGTAGACTTGGAAATAGGGGATGCTTATCGGGCAACTTCTATTTGCGCCTGAACGTTTATCTTTCCCCCAACTGCGCATTAGAAGATATTTACGTCTTTGTAAGCTCCAAGCTATATATCCCATCCCCTGTGTGCAAAAACCTCCGAGCTGAGATACCATTCCTCATGTGCCAAACAAACTAACTTGTGGTAATATCTATCGTCCAATGTTGAGAACGAGTCATTTCACTTCGAGTGCCAGGTCATGTCGAGTCATACATTTACGAGTGACGAGTATATTTCTAAATCTATTCAACAGTAATGGCAGAATAATTTGACAGTCCCTTAATTTATAAGCACCTACTGAGAATCATCATGTGACGAACACGGATTTCATGCCAGGGTACGGGCGCGTTTACTTTTTTCGGTAGTCATAAAACGGAAGTCCACGTAATTTTTCAAAAAGACCTTACATACCGACTCTGGCTAAATTTTTATCAATTCCGGAGTCAAGTCGTGTGTGCACTTTGTCAGGTCGAGTACGAGTCCAATTCATTAGCTAAGACGTCTCGAGACGAGTCACTGAAAAAGGTAATTCGAGTGTGACTCGAGGCTGCCCCACACTGATATATTTTATTGAAAATACATTCAATCATTCGTAAAACTTAAAAATTTGGACATGTTCATCTTATTTTGTACCCGATTTTTTAACTCAAAATTATTTAATTTTGTTTGATCGTAATATATTAAGAAAAATTCAAAAATGAAACAAGAAAACAAAAAACAATTAAAAAAAAATGACGATTAAAAACTGAGACTAAAATCATAACTAACAAAAAAAAATATGAAATCCAGAATGGCAACGTGCCCTGGTGGCCGATTCTTGCCTCAAGCAAAAATAAAAATCGAAAAATTAAATTCTCACATGGCCCATTGCTGCCACCGCTGAATTAACGATTTGTCTGCCAACTTGTGTTAGGCGTCCGCGGCGAGTTTATCTTGGTCCTCGCAATGTTTACGTTATGCAATCTGTGCTCACAGGATAGGATATGATTCCATTTTTATCCTGCGGGTGAGCAAAGCCGAGAATACGGCTTTACCATATGGCGAACTACGACCAAATATTTAGCTCGGTTCGGATGCAGTATTGTGAGCACTGGCGAAGTTATTTAAAGGCGAGGAGAGACAGTTTAAACCACTCGCATATAATCACTGATTTTTTTAGAACTTTTCAAACTATATGCTGTCAGTTTCAACAAACCAGGCTATTATTGTTGGTACAAAGTCAAACTGGTTCAGTTCGTCAACACACCGATATTCGTGATCGAAATGTCCATTACCCCCCACTGCAGAACGCTCACCCACTGATGAGCTTCAGTTGTTTCATTGTGACTCAGGCTCAGCAATACATTCTTAATGGGAAGTTAACCAAAATATCCGAGCTAAAAACTGTTCTTTGGACAGATCGAACTATCTCGTCACTGTAAATGAAATTAGAGAGAAAACGAGAGAAGTTATTGATTCTTCGACCAGCTAACTAACACAATGTAGGGTGCTGAGTAAAAATATGTTTCGGTATTGATCAGGAGGTAAGGATACGACCATGCGCTCATCAAAGTCAGTTCCCCCCTATAAAAATCAAGTGCAATTTTGTTGTGCTCCGGATTAACAATATTACAATCTTTGACTAAACGGCTAAATATGGGTGAAAAATTTTCGACAGTGGAACGTGGAAGGGAGCAGAGAATGAGCTTTGTTTCTTTTCAAATCATTAAGATAAAAAGTCACATTTTATTGCATCGATGTGTCCTATTTATTATGTGCTAATGCTTTATCATTGGCCAACTGAGAGCAAGACAAAGACGGGTTGAGTGAATCTTGCTTTTTTCTGGGTGTCTATACGCATCTTTAAGGCATAATTCTTCTTGGATGTTTGAGTAGTAGAGTAGTATTAGATATTCAACCAGTAAGACTAACTCTCAATTTGGTGTAGATATCATGGTTTGTCAATTGAGTAATTCAACATATATTATAAACACTCGGAAGAAGTTATAAAATATGACGTAGCAACTCGTTTCTGGCGTCTGAGATATAGATTAGTTGACAGTATGGACAGCATCCTCAATTAGCCGTATATATCATGATTTTGCTGTACAATATATTATGTGAAACAACGTTAGTACATGTCAATTGGGTAATTCGACATGCATAATAAACACTCGGTAAAAGTTAGAAAGTACGTGGTAGCAATTTTGTTTGGGTGCCTGGGTGCTAAGTTGTAACATGCTGGCCAGGACTACGCGACTCCTAGGAAAATTTGGCATTCAATACATCAGGTTAATCGAGTTCAGTATCACGCGATTAACGCGTGATCAAAAATAATAGAAAAAAGTTTTCTGACAAGTCGGCTGTGCAATTTTCCAGAATAAGTTTAATGTTTTAAACAATCAGAATTATGAGTATAATTCTAAATAATTTCGCCCCCAAGCGAACATTTTATATCGCACCTCTCGTTATATAACTTGACGAATGCTCCATTTATACTTCAGAAGAACAGGCCTAAATTTATTATAATTTATAATGAACGATTAATTAACGTCATTTTCTTAACACGAGCATTACTCTCAATGATGGCAATGACACTAGTTTGGAGATTTAGCGGTCAAGCAAAATGTATATAATGCACTGCATTTTTAACTTTTGAACTAAGTAAAATAGGTTTTGTCTGTTCATCGAATTGTATTTAATGTATTCGATTCATAATAAAGAACTTCAACTGGTGACAATATCTTGACCCTTAAGATTATCCATACCCAATAAAGCATTTGACATCCAACCAGTATTGCTAGTACGCTCAATTTGGTGTAGATATCATAATCTTGTTGTATAACACATTATATGAACTAGTGTCAGTAAATATCAATTGGGCATTTGCTATATATGATATAAGCTCAGTAGAAGTTATAAAGCATGGGACTTAATTGGTAGGTAATATAAAAGTATTATCGGACAATATCATACATGTTCTTAAATTCTGTAAATCATACAACTATAATGTGGCATATAATTCAGACATTTATTAAAAGACTGTTCCATATGCGGACAAAGCACGTGAGATTTGAAAAAATCTTACTTTCACCCGAATGCCTGAAAGTATATTCTGAGACCCAAGAGATGCGTCAAGTGTTGTTTAGCGAACTGTCTATTCTCTGTTTGACGCATTCGAATATCAGCTACAATACGAATAGCTCTATTTTGTAAGACTGTAAAAGGTTGAACATAGCTCTTACATGCCGAACCCCATGTCATATTGTTCTGCTGAAAGGAATAGGGCAAAGTACCCTACACCATACGCAAAATGCTCCTCGGCACATATTTCTTGAGTGTGACCAAAATTCCAACTATTCGAGCTAATTCGTACTTTGTGTTTTGGATGTACACCTGAGTATGATGCACAGTCACGCGTCAAACTAATTTAATCTGTGAATACCTTCATAAATGACGTGGTAGCATTTACGATATCGTTTATGTATGTCAAATATAGAGTGGGGCTTAAAAATGAGCCTTGAAATACACCAAAGTCATGGGGCGTGATTACACGATGATGCATCGATAGAGACAAACTCTTTGCGGTTGGAAAGATATGATACAAAATTTTATTTTGCAATACCGGTTTTTCCAAAGTGATTGATTTTTTTGGTGCCCACTGTGTCGAATGCTTTGCACACGTCTACGTATACAGAACAGCCAACCTTTCTATCGCTGATGATACTCACTATGCCTAATATTGCATGGACCGTCGAATGACCACTCCTAAAGCCAAATTGATTTGAATTAATCACAGAATACTCATCTATAGTCCTCGAAGCAGCAGTTAATTTTAGAAAATAGCGAAAATGCTGCTATGATTTCGTAACGCCGATTTTCCGACGTTGGAGACAAAGCAATAAACAATTTATGAAACAGTACTCAAATTTATGTATTCAATTTGACGTCAAATTATCAATGAAATGTATATGGAAGCCTGGTGGATTAGCTTCATCGTCAGAGCTACGCCAGGTATCGACAAATTCGATGTTTAGCTATTCAGTTTTCCTCTGTATATCCGTTATTGTTATTTTACCATGAAATACATTCAACAAAGGCATATCTGTATAACGGCAGTAACCCAGCTAACAAATTCATATGGTCACCACATGCCAAGAATATGTCGTGTTTGTGCCAACCATGTGCCGAAACCATATGAATATGTGATCACCTTTTCATGAGGTGAAGATATGGTAAAAGAGTATGGTTCCCATATGTCATGTGGAGAAATTCCCGAGGTTAAGATATGAACTGAGCATGATATTTTATGACCGCCATATGCTCTCCATGAAAATACCCCGCCTTTTCAAACCATCTCAGCACCTCCCATAACGAATACTCTTAAGTTTGTGCAGACAGACAGAAAAGAATGCCTCCTCAATCCCGCAGTACACAACCATTTCAAAATGATAAAAAATGTTCCAGTTCACTCTTGAATTTATTGACATCAAGTTTGTACATCATAAAAAGTCGGAACGAATCTAAAAATAAATATCAAAGTATTAGAATTAGAGGTGGTAGAATAATTTTGCCACGCTCAGGACATAAGTGGCTAAAACATGCCATTTCAGTCTCGCCCACGGACGCACATTCCAAACACTGATGTTCATTACACACTTTGATAACATGAACGAGGTGCTATGTAATCATCATAACAGCACGAAAACCTAGCAATTGACACATTTGGCGGGGGATTAAACAACACTTTTACCAGAATGAGCAATGTAAAGTACTAGCGTGAAAACTGCTACGGATTATATACAATATAAATATTTAGCTTACATTTATTCAGCTATAATGTCCTGCAATTGTCCCAAAAACTGGTGTTGACCCAACAACAAACAAGACCGATCATTTCAGCCACGTGTTGCAATGGCAACTGTAGTTAGTAAATGGCTACTTTATAAGATAACATCCACCAGCAGTAACAACAGTATTGGACGCTGACAGAACGCACCTTCGAGGCTGCAGACTATAAGCGTTAGATTTCATTTCCAAGGGCGGATAGCGCCCACTGCTTTTATTATTGTGCTTCGGTTCTGTTTACAGTATTTTCGTGAATAACAAAATAAAACTTTTCGTCGTTCTTATCAAATAAACAATACCTTTCACCAGTTTCCCAGCATGTTTACCCCAATTAACCGCCACTGGTTAACATGCCCTACGGAAATCTAGCCTACTAAAATACAAAAATTTTTGCTGTTATCGGGCGCGCTATATAACTTGATTGAGTCACATTTTCCGCTTAAAATATTGTTTCACTCAAAGACTGCTGCGCCTTGGCATGATTTTCCGCTGATTCTCATTTTCTGGAGTAAAATTGTACCTTTTGATCAAAACGAGAATTTCCGAACGATTACCTTCATTCTCCAGTAAAAAATTCCACATTTTATAATACAATGGAAGTGCAATGGGCTTACTGTTTACTAGGGCAAGATTTATTAACGTGTAATTGCGTTTTATCAGCCTCTTCCAGTTTTCAGCTCGTATATTTTTGGCAAACTTTCTATTAATAAGAATGCATCGCTGAGCAAACGTCACAATCAAAAAACTGAAGTTCATTAGAGCGTGTGTGAGCCGCAGTGTATTTTGTGACATTTCGATCAATAATTTGATATATGACCAGTCATATGGGTATATATAGACGTTACCATGAAAATTTTTTTTACTCAAAACTAAGAAGCGTGTTTTTTTCTTCAGGCCGCCGCTCCACTTACATCAACTAATTCCGCCCGGCAGTGTCAGTTCCATTACGGAAACGCTGTCTTATATTGACGACTTAATGACAAATGTTGGTGAACTGTAGCTTGGTCACAAAGTCTCAAACAAAAGCTAGTAAAAGAACAATGGCGCATTCTCAACACTTTCGGGCCCATCTCAGCGCCCTTTCAAGAATGTAGAGTATCCATCAATGCAAGTGCAGAATTTTGCGCTTCTGGCCGCATGTCACCATTGTCGCTTCACTTATTAAAAGCAAAAAATGTTAATACCACACATTCGTCGAACTACTTCTGTACCTTGCATTCTCTGGCAACATTCAGAAAGCTCCAAAACCACAAAGGATTCTTAAACGTACCCACTGCAGACCAAGTTATAAAATAAAAACAGCACCAACCTATACAATTGCCAGATGAGAAGGACTAATGCTTAAATCCAGTTTTTGGCACCACACAAAAGAGAACACATTAGTCGGTTGGAACTTAAAGCTCCTTTACTTTTTGTCAAATCAGAAAAAGCATTACACACAATACAAATGCATCATTGCAAAGCAGACAAAATGTTCGAAACAATTTCGATTATTTGTTTGGGTCAGTCGAGGGTTATTTTTAACTTGCTGCAGATTTAAAGAGGACCCGGGTCACAACTATTTAATCATATAAAGTCAGACAAAAAAAAGAAAACGATTAGAAACAAAAACACACAAAAATAACTTGAACGAAAACAAATCCCATCTTTCCATAAAGGATTGAAATTAACATGATTGTTCATGGAACTTGAAAAAACTTATGAATCACTTCATATTAAGTTCATTTACGGGACTATTGAGTTGAAAATACGGTGCAAATATTTAAAACGGTCATGCACGCAAAAAGCTTAGCAGCTTGATAATAGTATAACAAGATGATTGACAAAGTAAACAAATAATGCAGTCTAACAAACATTGAACCATCCAGGTTCACACAACAGACAATGCACGTACGAATGTTCCCAACCAGAGAATTCAGCTGTAGCCAGCAGAGTGGTACTAACAAAGAGTATAACCTTTCCCAAGGCCAAATGAGCAAACAAAAAACTTTTTTTAAACCACTGATTTATCAAAAAATAAACCATCATTTGTATGATTACAGAATGGCGCAGTGTTCAGCTTCAATGTGTAAAAAGTATGATTTTTTCAGTTTATGATAAAAACGAAATGCAAAATTTTCCATAAGTAAACGAGTTCAGTGTTTGTAGAAATAGAACTGAAGCATCGGACAATGCATGTTCCTTTTTGTGACTCTTCATACGTCACATGACGCAGTAAGCATGGCTGACACATCCCCTCGACATTTGGGCAGCAAGCTCACTTCCTCTCACGTGCTCAAGAAAGCATAGTTCCTGTATAAAACAATACGACCATCAATACGGTTGTGAACAATTACTTTACCAGACATTCATAATTAATCACTAGAAAGCTCCTGGCAGCAGCATCAACAATCAATTGCTCTTTCAAATGTAATAGTAACCAAAAAGTTTGCACATCAAACAACTGTCCAAAAAGAAATAAAATAATCTTACGTTTGTTTCGGTGAAATTGAATCAAATTCATACCTCTGTCGATGATAAATTCTGCACCAGATTTTTCAAATAATGACAGAGTTGAACAGTTTACAAAATCAGTTTTGGTCAACGTTACCAAATCCATATTTTGAGCCAGCACATTCCAATAAATGCATGGCAGCTTCTCCAAGTTCATGTTTTTCAGATGTTACAGAGACAGAACTTTCAAATGGAATGAAGTTGTTTTTGGTTAACTCCGAAGTTTTCAACTTTGATTGAAGTCGTTTCAACAATTTCCGTTGTTTTGACAACATATAATCAGTTTCTGAAGGCTTCCTTTTCGCCCACTACCACACTGTCAATTACGTCTGCCCAAAAGCATCCTTTAAAAAGCTTTTTTTTGGCTTTGATAATTTCAACGTTTTAAATTTAAACAAGTTTTTTTTGTTTGAACAATTTTATTGCAATTTTGTACATTGAGACCACATTGAGCTACCTCACGATAATAGGTACAAATATAATAAACAAAAGTATCCCAAACCAGGAAGACCCGGTCCAGGTGCAGTTGGTGTACAAACACAAGACTACTGACAAGTAAATGGAATAAATGAAGTAAAAATGAACTGGCAGAAATTATCATCATAATTGGGCAAAAAAGTTCCCATGCAATTATTACATGTTTCAATCAGGTTTAAGTAAAAACAAGTTCTTTTTTTTTTCAAGTTCACATAATATCATCAAGACCAAATTGTTTTTATACACAAGGACTCTACATCCACTGCGAATCATCAGTGAAGTCGCCCGAGGGTTGTTGTGCGAAGGTTGGGCTACCCCACATATTTTGGGAATTTTGGCCCCCCTCGGTTTGCCTTCGTTTTCCACCGGCACCACCGCCGTTATTGCCATTGAAGTTAGCTTTACGTTTGCCACCTGCATTTTGTTTTCCGCGGCCACCCCTGGGCCCTTGCCCACGACCACGAGCCATGTAGTTCATGGGGCCGCCCATGCCCATACCCATGCTGATCGTGTTGCAAAGGAAAAAAGAAAGAATCAATGTCAAAAATGTGTTCAGAATTTGAATTTAAAATATTATGTTTGCCAAGATTAAGATTCCTTAGAATAGATTGTACGTATTTGAAAGGGAATACTAACGATAGTGAGAAATTGCATTCACAATAGAGTTGTGACAAAAACTGCAGAAAATCGAAGACATGTTTTGAAATAAACCTGAACTTACCGAAGCAAGAAAAAATAACCACCAATAAAACGATCAGTATGGACTTATGACAGATCTTTATAGTAGTCATACTTTATACTTTAGATCTTTATATAGTAGTTGTGTAATATATAAACTACTTTCCAGATAAATTCGAAACCTAGACAATTTTATACATCAATTCAGGCACTGATAAAATTAACCAATATCAATTTAGTATGTTCAATACAATGCCTCATTTTTGACTATAATAAAACCAAGGTTTCTCAACAAGGAAAAAGGCAGTAAAACCATCCAAGCAAGGTTTGCAATATTTATTTCAGATTCCAGGTTCAGCAATAGTGGGAGACAACTAGTGAAACAAAGATTATATCGGTATCGCTTCATTAAAATTGTTAACATGCACACAAAAGAGATTGAACATGTACCATTCAAATACAAAAAAGTCTCACCTTCCTCTATAACCCCTCATCATCATGTTCCCTCTTCCACCCCGATAACCAGGTCCACCCATTCCCATACCACCGAAGTATGGGTCATCATATCCTCCACCAAAGCCACCTCCGAATCCCATGTAGTCATAATAGTCATCACCAAAACCACCATTATTGTATGGCATAGGTGGAAAAGGCATTCCCATACCCCCACGTGGACCTCGGCCGCGACCTCCCCTTTGATTAAATGAACCTGGCATTCCCATGCTGAAAAATCACCAATAAGAAAAAACTTGTAACTTCAAAATCATCAGTGAAAAAAAAAAAATTCAAATATATTAGCCAAGACAAAAAAATTTCACAGTATGACTTGTTCTTTTAGCAGGTTTTCTTTTAACTCTCAAATTTGAGGACTTTAATAAATTTCAACAACAGAAAACCTTTTCGCTGTTAAGTGGTTGCAATTATTACTGTCTTCCTAACACACTGAATGGTCGATTAAAAGTGTTGAATACTTACTGTTGGTGCATTTTTCTTTCCATTTGTCTTTCTTTCTTTTTCTTGTCAACAGGTTTAGCGAGGCTGATTTCGATTGGCTCACCTTCGAGATTGAGACCATTCAATTCTTGCATTGCCTATAATGTGAATAAAAGTAAATATTAGGGATGTCGTAAGCACTACAGCACTCAGTATGGTTAAGAGCATATAGAACCTGAAAAAAAATTATGGAAACCAAATAGCTGGACCCCAAGCTTTTAAAACTAGAATAATATATGTATAGGACATGTATAAGAAATGTGAACATAAACTGAAATACATTATTCTAGAACAAATTATACCAGTATAAGAAGATCAAGCCAATTACATGACAAAGCTTAAATTACACAAGGCTTTTAAAATCACCAACTAAGACTACTGGACATACTTAGGAAAATGATTGGCAACCAGTGTATTACCATCCGGAAAATTGAAAAAAAAAAAACATCCAACCTCACCATATCATCGTAACACCTGGAAGGCTAAACCAGTAACTATAAAAAGAGCAACTCAAATGGCAAAAAGCTGCTATAAGATAAAGCGCCTGCAACGATCCCTGGGCGATGATAAAACCTACCCCTTCTTTGTTTCTTTTAGTCACCTCTCGCGCAGAAAAACGTTAGGAGACACTTAAAGATTTCACCCAGTTTCAACCTCATTTATGTTGAGAATCCCAGAACTTACCTTTAAAGCTTGATCTCTGTCTTTGAAATGCACGAAAGCATAATCTTTAATCTTTTTCACTCTTTCAATTTCACCATATGAGCTGAACGTTGTTTGAATGACTTCTTCCGAAGCTTTTGTGGACAAGTTTTTCAAATACAGAACTTTGACCTAGTACAATAATTCGGGAATGAAGAAACACTAACAGTATGAATATAAATGATACAAGTCATTTTTCTTCTGTAGCCATTTGTACCGTAGCCAATGCTTAACAAAGTTCCTTTTGTAGAGTTAGGCCAGTTTTGACATGAAATTCAAACAGAACTTTGACGTAGTCTAACATTTCAGGATTGAAGAACAACAATGTGAAACTACGAATGTGAAACTACAAAAAAGCACAACCCAACCAAATTTTTCATTACCAATGTGCATTTATAGCCAATGCTTGACAAAGTATCGTTCTTAATAGAACTAGGTTTGACCAGGTTTTGAGATGAACGCACTGAAATGAGCCCACCCCTTGATGTTCAATCTATTAATTCTATATTCCGTAATTATATATTTGACACGACATTTTATTTGGTGTACTTCATTTGCTACATAAGAACTGTTCACACACACTTGTCATTCATTAAGTTATTTAAAAACTGGGTGTTGATTCAATCAATTACCCATCATACAACGAATATAACATTACACACCTTTGACATTACTTCATCTGATGGATTATCGATTGGATCTGCCCAATCTACAGAAACAACGTTATTCCAAACTTTTGTTTTGCCGGATCCAAGTTTGCGTCGAGCTTGCGAAGCCGATTTGTGATCAGTATATTCGAGGAAGCAAAATCCCCTGTTTTTCGACTTGTCCTCAGTTTGATGATAAACAATGACATCTTTCAGACAAGCTATTCAGAAAATATGGTAATAATTCAAGAACATTTGACGTGTCGAAAAAAGCCTGGATAATGTATCTTGGAAAATAGAAAGACAAAAAAAATCACTTTAGCTTGCCAAATTTTCTTGTTAGCAACATACTTTACTGAACAATGCTGTTGTAATTCTGGGAAAAAGAAAAGTTCTTAGACTCTTTAAAGTTCTTGAATTCCACCTCAGATCTGTTGAGCTTGTATTATGGTCTCATCACATTTTTAATATGACGGGGAAAGAAGTATTTTCATCATTGGTGGTTACTGTTTTCAAATAGCTAACGACATGAGAATATATATAAAATATATATTGAATATAATATTTCATACAAAACTTACGCGACAAACTTTGGAATTCTTCAAAAATTTCATCTTTAGTTTTATTTTTAGGTATTGAGCCAATAAAGAGGCGACAGTTTGATTGAGATAGGCAGACGCCAAGACATTTCTTCGGTTTTATTTCATAATTGTCAAGCTAAAAATGCATAAGATAGAAATTATCAAAAAAATTTTTTTTAATTTTTTTTTTCGGTTTTTATAATACCAAATAAACAAATCCTTTGGATTTAGCTGTAAAATACAATTGACCAGGTTTAAAACTGATAATTTTTCATTCACTTTGGAAGTTGGTGCTGTTAAGTTGTGACACTATAACAGTTATTTAGAGTAGTCAGGAAATACAATTTTTTAATATTATACTTTGAAGATAGATGAAATGTAAGAAAGAGCATTTTCAACCCACCAATTTGACAGATTCCGCTGCCATATCTTTGTCTACGAATGATGCGAATCCATAACCTCTATTTTGACCTGTTAATGGATCCATCATTAATCTGAAGTCCCATATTGTTCCTGCTTTCTCCAATAAAGGAATGATTTCATCTTCGAAAACATCTCTCGGTATTTTACCAATGAAAACCTGTTGAAATAAAGATTTTACTCAATGATCATTTTCAACCCTGTATTTTTCATCCTCATAATTAGAAGCAGAAAAAAATAAATACATTTAAATTCTGCCAAAACCTTCACATTTTACGAAGTTAAATCTATTAGCTAACCTTGACATGTACAAGTAGCTATCAGACTCCTAAATCTTCCAGTGAGGAAGGTTAATGGCGAACACACCGTCGTAAGTCTAAATATAAGCAACAATATAAAACTCAAGCGTTGCAATACCTGACATCCCGGGCCTGGTTCATCTCCATCATAAACTTCTGTGGGTGGAGGTCCACCATATCTCCTCTGACCAGTTGTAACATCTAATGTGTATTTAGTCCTGCCTAGAAGAGTCTGTAGGAAAAGTAATTTTATATCTGAACTTTAACCAAACATTTATTTTCAAATGTGAAGTGACATAGAACCAGTCTCAGCTCGGCTGAGTGAAGTAAAGAATTGTATAATTTAGCTAACCCATTACCCATGTACCAGTCATCCACAAACAGACCGAATTTAAAGCAAAATAAACTCTAATGATTGGGTCCATCACAATGAAACATACCTGAATCTCTTCTTCACTTGGACCGACTTTTTGATTGAGGTTTGTTCTTCCATCTTTTTCAGCCTTCAGTCTCTGTCTGTAGATTTTCATTACCCCACATAGGAAGGCACTTTTGTTTTGGACATGCTATATGATAAACATAATCAACGTTAAAAAAGGTGGAGGCCCATTCAATCCAGGATGTGTTTTATGAAACATAAATCAAGGATCCCATTCAATCCTTGATGTGTTTTATGAAACATAAATCAAGGATAGGAACATGATCCCTTATCACTGATCGTACTGTGTGAAGCTATTTCGAAACTTCTGGTGGGCTGAGGAGGAAAACGATACAATAACTATATTATAACTGAATTACACACAGTCAACAAAAACAGCAGACATTACCTGAAGATTAGAGTCTCTGAACTGTTTTAAAACAGCAATTGCTCCGTCTTCATCAAGCTCTTTTAAGGCTTCGATTGCTCTTTCATCCAAATCAGTGTATAAGGCAAGACCTTCGATAAAAGTGAGAGTGATCAAAGATTTGCCAAAAGACAATGATATGCAGAATTTAATCATAGTTGAAGATCGGTATTTATAGATTAAACTTCCATTGAACTATGATCAATAATGAACAGTTCACCACCTCAGATCTGTTGAGCTTATTGTTTTATCATCATATTAGAATATGACGGGGAAAGAAGTATTTTCATCACAGGTGGTAGAACGATATGCTATAGATGAGGAATATTTTTATCAATTGTTTTTCAACATGACAGGATTTTACAAGCGGATACCAACAGTTTTGCATAAAGAGAACTCCAATTTCACTACTATGCTTATACTCATCCATAAATGTTGCTATTCACGAGAGTATTCGAGGACTCTTTTTATTTACACCCCCGCATGATATAATTAAGCATCTACGGCAAATCCAAAAAGATTAGTGTTTCTACTACCTTCTACAAATATCGCATCAAGAGCTCCAGCAACTTTTTCTGTGCATCCGGCATCTATAAGTTTAGGATAATGTTCTGATCTCATAACTGCATCTTCATTTTCGATTTGGGCCACAACGTCTGTCATTATGCTAATTTAATTTGGAATTTGCTAAGAAATCATCAAAATAAAAATATTAATCAGAGCGGCCACAGACTCTACAGATACACAATGGATGACATTGGAAAAAAATTAAAATACATCTGCAGTGTGAAAAACAGACCTTGGATGAGGATTTTTTGCTCTGTATTTCAATAGTTTTGACACATTCATGGAAATCATCCATTCTACCATTTGCCAGCTGCATAAATTTCTCTTGTCTGCTGATATGGGCGTCCTCACAGGCTATTGTGTTCGGTCGCATGCCTCAAATATCCTCGTGTATCAAATTTGGTTTCTGTAGTTAGATTTTCATCTCTTTTTAACATTTTTCATTTTATAGACTTATTCTATTAAGACTAAATTTGCGTTTTAAATGGACTACAGGCATAGGAAAGCTCTAACACATTTGTTTTCAGTTGTGATTTTTAAAATCAAGTTAGAGATTTCTCTCCTTCAGGTTCAGTGACGTTGGTTTGAATAGACAAATGTTTTGTTCCCGGACAATGTATTTTTTTAACAAAAAAGGGGAAATGATTAGTGACGTTAAATATGTCGTTAAAGTATAATACATTTATATGATTACGCAATTGCTATAAAACAAAAATGAAATGGGAATACCATGATAGCCAAAAAAAGGTTTAATTATAAAAGATGAAAACATGCTCTTATATATATATATATATATATCGATGTAGCATATAAAAGGGATACTTAAGCTTTAATGAAATAACATTTATACAGCTCATTGGAAGGTTTCATTTGAATGGAGCGTAAAAAATAAAAACGTCCAATATTTGCACGCCAAAAGTTCATCAATTATTTTGCCTTTTGTTGGGTAAATTCACAATTTTGATACGAAAATCTGTTGTTAATATGCTGGAGCAAAGAAGTCGCACATTTTTTCAAATGTCGTTAGGATTATTGTCCTGTCGAAAAATGAATCTGCGCGAAGGCTTTGTTTCAGCCAAATTAAAGTGTGAAAAGACATTAAAGCATGTTGAGAATTTATTTCGGAAAATAAAATTTAGTTTCAGTAGAAGGGGAATTTAGTTGTGTAAAATCAAACATTCACATATCCAGCATATCCCCAAAAAAGAGTATTTTCATCAGAAAAACCAGTAGCAATAAACTTTTAGTAGCAGCCTTCAAATCCATTTTGTTTCATTTAGGCCTATCTTCTTTTTCATACAAGCAATCATTAACTTAATGATTTCACAATTCTATAAAAATAAAATAAATTGTCAGGAAGCCTTGAAGGACAGTAGATGCAACCAAACAGCTGCCAACAAAAATGAAAGCGACTTTGATTTAAGGAATAAAAAAACTAGGCAAATATGTCCACAACAGAAAATAGTGTTCGATCAAATAGTCTCTTTTGTAATGTTCATGTGGACTCAAAAAAACGCTAGTCCCTGCAATCGCCAAAAGGGTGTGTATGTATGTATGTTTATTCGCCTCGTAATAATCATACATACATAAATCAGTTAAGGCATAAAAGTTACCAAAGTGGGCCTATTTCTGATATTTGCAAACAATCGTGATTACGGAGTGGAAGCACATGCACAAGTCACAAAAAAGTCTGAAAACATCAGTACCGTACAAAATTGCATCATTTCGATTCTAGCAGGATTTTGCAAAACATGCTTCGCAGAGTTGTGCATGAAATAGACTTAACGTTACCTGTATCCTAATGTCTGCATGCGTTTGGCGATGTGGGGTATCGAAAACTTGTGTTAAAAAGTTAAGATAAGTTAACTTACCCTGTACCTGCATAGGCCTAGGCTACACTTTAAGCGCTGCCCATATTCTCGGTCTATTAAGGATTTGGTAAAGCCATATTCAACAAAAATCATCAAATATTTCAGTTATCATCTCCCAGACTTGACGGTATGCCACACGTGTCCAACACAACTCTGCATTCCTTATTTTAATGCACTTTACAAACCGGAACTGTGCATAACATATCGATATTAATAAGCTAATCAGAAAGAAGAGATTGACTAAAAAGCGTCATCGTGTTTGTCGGAAGGTCCACGACGCGCGCACACGGTGAACGAAAGAAGCGTGCTACAGTCTTCACGCCACATTTCTGCATTTTTTCGTCGGTGCGCTACTCATAAACCCGCGTGTCGCTCTGTGTGGCCGTAGGCTGACGTATGCGACAAGCAGGGGTGCGGATCGGAAGCGCCAGATTCAAGCACAGGCGCCGGGCGTCACAAGTCAGCATTTGGTCAAAATTGTTTGTTAAAAACAGACGAATGAAAATCCGTTTAAATAATCTGGTAAAAAACCTTATTTGACGAGGAGTGAGTTAGATTGCGAGAAATCAGATGAGAACGGCTACCAAGCTGATCATATTCTGTATTGTTGGAAGAAACGTACGTCGATACAACAATCGCTTTCAAAAGTAGGAAAGTCCCAGAAATTTTCCCAAATTTTATATTAGTATAGTATATTTATTCCGACTTTCTCGTACACATAAGAAAATCGGGAAGACGAGTAAAACTCATATGAAAGTTTAAAATGTACTAGGACGCACTCGCCTAAAAAACGGTGGGACTTTTCTGGAATAATCGCGGCTTGTTAACCGGGCTTTACCTTCACAATAAAAATAAAGCCCTAAGTCTGGTCGGTCGTTTTATTTATACCGTCGTCACGTAGTTGCCCGAACACTTCAAAAAATGAGTATTTACACTAAAATAACGTGCACAGTCCTATCAGAAATAATATATTGTCAGACATGATCCACAGACGGAAACATTCTTGACTAAACAAGTTTTAGAAAAATGCTGATTGGGAAATTAACACAACAAAATGGAATTGTACGAGTCGGTGCTATACAATATATTATGATAAGTGTCCATTAGAAGTTCCTTCTGTGCCAAAGACTCCTATTTTGCCCGTTGGCGAAAGCATTTCCATTTCGCATGTTCTCCAAATCTCTTTCAAAACGGTGCAAATTTACCGGTATAGCTCCCAGGTTTCAACAGCTACCATAGGCTATGTTACTGTTTTTGAAATTTTGCTCACTCAAACAGTTGATACGAAAGCCACTTGGTTCATGTAGTTTCGTGAAGTGCAGACGTGAGAGTTCGTTATGTGCAGAGATTTTCGATATCAACCCTCAACAATTACCAGATGAAAATGTAAAGGCCCAACATATAACCAGGCTTAATTAAGTCATCGTGGGCGTGAAACCAAAATGTACGTCCGTCCTTGACGACGCTGCCAAATGGTGAGAACTCCTTCATAAATTCATTTTGTTCTTTCTTGGTGTTCATGATATTGCGCAAAACAAAATTGTACAAAACAAGTGTTTGCAATTGTTTCTGTTCCACCATCTACTAATCAACAAACGTAGCTAACAAGTTGTGATTTTTGCAAATGGGATTATAAATATATTATCAAGCACACTGCAATAAAAATTCTGTAAAAAGAAAATTCAAGTAATGTTTTTTTTTTTTTTTTTTGATCGTCGGTATGAATTTTTGAAGCGAGCGGATCTGGCTTCTCGCATATTTCCTTTTTTGAATAGCAATTTAGATAATTCGTTCGATTAATTAAAACCGAGTAGGAGAATTAACATGCACCAGGCATACTCACAAAATATACTAATACATATTTAACGAATTTACCTTGATTAGCAATTACCATTACATTAGGTGGCCACCAGGCATACTCACAAAATATACTAATACATATTTAACGAATTTACCTTGATTAGCAATTACCATTACATTAGGTGGCCACCAGGCATACTCACAAAATATACTAATACATATTTAACGAATTTACCTTGATTAGCAATTACCATTACATTAGGTGGCCCACACACAGAAGCAATAGTTTTATTTATTTATTTTTAAGACCTATAAAAGTGCCCACAGAATTATATCGTATTTTGTTGCCATGCAATATTTCACCAAATTTTTATTGCAGGGGAATTGTATTTCGGAAATAGAACATGTTCTATTTTTGCTGGAATATTGCAAGAGATTTTTATCATTTTCGGAAGGAAGGTTGTGGGTTTTTAGTTTAGGTAAGGTTTACTGAATTTGTTGCAATTGTTTGTCGATTACTCTTTGGTCCTATAGTAGGCCACAGTACAGAAGAAACCTGCATTACCGTACCAGCAGCATATTTTGTAGAGGATGATGATGAGAGTCCCTTTTTCATAGGGTAGGATATCATTTTTATCCTGCGGGAGAGAAAGTCGAGTATACAGCCTAACCATACAGCGAACCACGACCTCTCGTGCAGATGCCAGTTCCGAATCGGGGTGGAGGTTTCTAGATTATCTTATGTCTCATTTTTCCTGTGCATGGTACCTGGTTCATGGAGTTGGTTGGAGGAAGCCGTAAGCAGCGCTTACGTGTATCACCGTGCACCGGCGAGGCGTAGAGCAGACATATTATCATCATCCCTTACGGGATTCGAACCTGCGTCATGACGATCAGAGATGCGTAGCTCGAAGCGTATTCCCAACGCTTTACCGATTGTGCTAACCGGGCACCCAGACGTGCAAAATAATACTATTGTCTAATAATGTACAGAAGTCTGAAGCCGATAATAAAATAATCCTTACCGATGATCATAATTCCGAACCTAGGACAAGCGAATTCCTGTGTCGCATGGTGGGATATGCCGGAACCAGCACCCTATTCCTTGCACCTTTGAACGTTGTAATGCATCAAAACACCACTATTAAAAAAAAATGGAGGTAATATTTTCTACCTAACGGCAAAATATGCTAATTCGTGCACAAAGCCAGCATATAAATTTGGTAGCCCTACGATCGACTATGGGGTCCACCAGGAACTTGAAAATTATCCTCGATTTATCTTTGATTAAGCCCGAAATTCATTTTAATCTATAAATTTGGTTAATTTTGATCATTTTCTAAATAAGCTTTGAGCAGCGAAATCCTGATGCCAATTATCCTCGATTTATCTCGGTTTTAACTAAATTTGCCAGAAATTGACTAGCAGCTCAAGAATACTTCAGTAGAGTTCTGAAATTTTTTATTAAATTATATTTCGACTGTTGCAAATTTATGCAATATGCAGCAAAACCATGATATATTAAAAAGAAAAGTTTATTCCATAAAAAAATTACACAAATCCTGATATGGTTGCGCAATAAACACGATATGGTAAATGTTATTATGTACGACAATGATTTTAATGATCTTGCACCATTTTTAATTTTAAATATACCTCTCCAGACATTCACTATACCTTGCAAATTCCATGTTACTCAGGGTTTTATGCAGTGGCGTAACTGGGACTTTGTGATTGGACGAAGGGGGGCGGCATACGTGTAAGCCACTGATTTATGACGTCGAAATCGACCAGACAGCTAAACAGAATTCATATTAATAAAAGCTACGATGTAGTTTCCTAATATATCGTTTGCCTCGGAAATAAATTTAGGGGGGGGGGGCATGTGCTTTGACCTGAAATTTTTTGTAAAATTGAATAAAAACTTTTTAAAGGCTAAATGCTTTACACAGATTCATCAGGGGAAAAACATTTGCGGAGGGACCACTGCCCGCACTCTGAAATAGTATACCTGAGCGGATCGATCTAATAAAATTATTTTGTAAAAAAAAAAAACTGTCAAGTCACGATATAGACTACAAGGCATATCGGGAATACGTCTGATCACGACCCAGTTAATTTGGGGGGGGTATTTATCCTTGGGGGGCATAGCTATTTATGTCATAAAGCAAGACGCCTATGAAATGAACGATATCAGTGTGGACGTGGAAATTTCGAAATAAAAATTAATTGATTGATTCATTAGATAGTAGACTACAGCATTACTAAGCTGGAATCAGGGCGTTCAAATCTTAAAACGAAAAAGGCATCAGGAAATTCATTCACCAGATTATGGCATTAAAACACATAACAACATTTTCACAAATATCGAAACGGAGAAAGGCCAAAACTCGAAAGAGTTTGTTTCCCATTTTTTTAGTTTTTCAGGTGAACCTGAAAAGCCTGTTTCCCTGTAACATATCTCACTAAATCTTTCAAGCCAATATAGGTATTTTAGTTCAACTACGCAGCCTATCATTAGACTTGATATTCATGAAGGAATACCGAAAATTTATTTTGTTAAGAAGGAGCCATAGATGAGCTAACGCGATCCACCAGACAAAGGTGTCGAAATAAATCCATTAAATCTGTTTGATAAAATCACTGAAATAGAATGAGTTTGAAGTATGTTTTGTGCTCCTCATTTACTAACAATGTTGTGAATATTTTGACTTTTTTATTGAAACTGGCTCCAAGCATTGCCTGTAAGAACATGACTAACTAACATGAATAGCAGTAGAAATATTTTTGACTATAGATACCATCAACTGCACATTAATCGCAAGCATTTAGACTTAAATGCTATAACAAAATGATGTGGGTAATATTTGCCATCGAAACTCTTGAAGTCATCTGCCACTTGTGTGCATCCTGTTAGTCGCATTTTACGACAAGCAGTAAACGCATTAGAATATTCACTAAGGCTATACCTACTGTGTCAAAATATTTTATTTGCTACCCGCATTTAACATGCATGATAATTTCACGAGGTGTTGGCCCTATTTCCATGAACTTCACGTATATTTATGAAAGATATTCTGCATATAGAGGTTAAATTCAAAATAGAAAATTAACAAACACGTGTTTTCGACCACTAGAAATAATTACGATACATACATTCCCATTTGTCAGTGTTTTGAAAAACAATTGACTAAACATTTCATTTTTGTTCATCCAAGGCTTAGTTGCGTATTGCGTATATTTACTATTTATTATGGGGGGAATAATAATTTGTTATATCCCACCTTAGGGCAGCGAGTATTTTCACAGTGTCGTTATTTTTTGTGTATTTCAGAGATACTTCTAATTACATCCCATACTCACTGTATGCATATGTTTGTTCGAGTACTTTGCTGAAAATTTAGTAAAGGATACTGGTGACGTATTTTCCGGATATGACGTCATTGGTGGTAATTTGGCCTTCCTTATTATAAATAATATTTATATAGTATTGAGAATATTTAGCAATTTCATCAAAAAATATGGTTCCATCGATACTGCCCCTATGGATTTGCACATAGGAAGCAAACGCCACAGAGGTGCACACGTGTGTACTAGTTTTGCCCTCACACGTCATCGTTCCCACAAGGTATCGCCCCAGACGGAATCTCCCACACATGGAATTGCCTCCACACGAGATTGTCCCCACGTGGGATTGCCTCAACACGGGTGTGCCTTCCGGACTATCCCCAAGCGAGATTGCCATCAGGCTCACGCAGGATCGTGAACATGTGGAATTGCACTCAAGATATTTTTCTCTAGGCACGCGCGAAATTGCACTCACGTGGCATTACCTCCATATGAAAATTGCCCTAGAAGTATTTCTGGCATGGAATTGCTCCCACATGAAAGAACTTCATCACGATGAACTGCCCTAAGCCCGCGATCGTCACGCAAGATTGCCCGCATACGTGATTGCCCACAGACAGAATTGTTCGCGGCATTGCGTCAATACAGAATACCACGAGATTATCACTATACCAAGTTGCACCGGAAAGAATTTAACAGGACACGGAATTGCCTCCGCACGATATCGCCTCCTCGCAATATTGCCCACTGTCATTGGACACGCAGCGATCGCTCACACGCGAGATTCGCACTACCCGCTCGAATGATTGGCCTTACTGTTCCTGGCCCAATAGGTATTGACTTCCTTCGTGCAATTGTCCACATGAAAGATTGCCTATCGATGGGTTTGACATTAGTCCTCATTAGACTTAGAAATGCTACTGCGAGAAATTGCCTCTGGTGGAATTGCAAATGACAGGATAGCAGTCATGAGCATATCGGCAGTTGACATTACATTTGAATTATTTGCGAATAATTTGATATGACCTCTCGATGCACGTATACCAGGTTGGGGGAGAGGCTTATACGAAAAAATCACTAGGTAAGGACATTCGTTTTATGCCCGAGCTAAGCAAGGAGTGTCGAGTAGATCGTGCGATGACAATCTTGCATCGTGACAATCTGCGTGGGGCTAGGCAAACTCCTGTGGGAATAATTCCGTTTGAGGACAGTCCCGCGTGAGGGTAATCTTGTAATGGTACAATAAGGCTTGAGGCAATCCCGTATCGGTTCCTGTAATTACCGAAACGGACCCAAACAAGGTTTGTTTTGTACAGAAACGGACCCTCTGGGATGTCTGAAAGTATCTGTACAGTCAGTCTGGGACATTTAAACAGGTGTAAAGAGGGACCTCGATATAAGGTCATACTTTACCGGCACCGTCAAACTTCCTAACTTAACACGGTTTTGAAGCCAATCAACCCGTCATTTTTCGTCCAAATCGCGTGATCACCAACACGACTGAAGGGCCGTTTACGTACATTTTCCACTTTTTTCGGGTCGTTCCGGTAATTAACCCATTAATGCCAATTCTCTCTCACAGTCTCAAAGCCAACTTAGGCCTAACGTTAGGCATATGGCATGGCTTCTATAGGAACGAGAAATCATTCAATTGGATCCATCTATTCAAGGTGAGAATTCTGAATTGTCAAATTTAGCTTTTCAGTTAATCAGTCTCTAATTATCAATAGATATCGTTTTACTATTTGTTTTAGTGGTAGAAACCGTAAATAAGGCTTTATCATACAGCATATGGAAAACTGCACAGCCTCTTTATATATACCAGCAAACAGTTGGAGGCAACGTGAAGTTTTAACGCTAACTGGTGATTACATACCCGTGCTAGCGAAAGGTTTAAGTTGGAAATCTCTCGCTTATGCAGTATGATCATCCTTCACATGATCTAAACCTAGATGCTTAGAAAGATTATCCTGGAGCACATTCCTGTCAAGATGCAGGGCTTGCTCTGAGCAAGTTTTTTAAAAAAAAACCTGCTTTTAATGCACGCTTCGAATTACTCTTTTCATCTGCAGAGTAAAAAAACTTCTCAGCTCTGGGGTAATGAGAGCCGAAGACAAGCCGATATGGTATGATATTTATGAAGCTTTCCCCCCAAAGCGTGAACCAGTTTTCATCCATGGTCCATCTCCTGATAAACATGGCCTTATCAGTGAAGAAGATAATGTGAAACCTCTGCTGTATAGAGAAGACTGGGCGAGAGTGTATGTTGATGTTGCTTTGCTATGACTTTTTTCACTTAAGATCTGTGTGTTGGTAGTGTATGATTTATTGAAGTATTTATTAGCTACGGTTAGGATTAGATAATGAATATTTTTTTGAAAGTTTGAATTTTTATTTTTTTAATACTTTCCTAATATGATTTTGTTTTTCAAGCATGCGTCATAGATAAAGCATCTTCTAAGCCCTATTTTGGGTTTTAATCCCTTTCTTGATTTCACTTTTTGTCAAAATTTTAGTATGATCTGTGTAATATTATGCAATAGATTCATGTTGTTGTTGATACATATCCTGTGTCAGTCAAATTGTGTTAACATGGGATATCCAGACCTTGACAGATTGTACAGAGACTTCGACACAGTTCATCATCTACTTGAAAAACCTGATCAACATAGTCCTATCATTTTTGGGTTTTTATTCTATCTTGATTTCACTTTTTGTCAGTTTGTAGTGTTTAGGATTTTCATCTTGGATGTTTACAAGAAAACCTAAATACAACTGATTTATTGGTGAACATTTTACCACTCAGTTGTCATCTGTACTTAGCATCATCTACAAAAAATGATCAAAGTCTATCACTCTCGTCACAGGTTATTTTTAGGTTTCTATGATAGGCATCTTGGATATCCCAGTAGACCGGAGCCAAGTTTCTTGAACATTTAATTCATCTGTACTAATACTACAAACATATGAAAAATGTCACAGTTCCACTCTATTGGTGAGGAATTTCTTTTATTCATCAAATGTCTGAGAAAATTATAAATGTTAAATGTAACATTGGTTTTTCTCATGTGTTCATGTCTTTTAAGTGAACACCGATTTTACTAGGGACTGAAAACATGTTACTACACAAGCAATTCTTTCTCACTGTTAGTTTTGTATCTTTTTGCAATATAGATATGCTCTGGCTACATGCAGAAAATTGAACCTAGCATTCCATTGCGTGTGTGAGAAGGTTTGTTCAGGAAAATGATATCATTTTATTACGTACTTTTTCCTGGCAGTGTTTTTTTACTTGTTTATCCAAAGTTCTTTATTTTAATTGGAGTTATGAGATTATTGATTTTTATTTAGCTCAGATTTACTTGTTTATGTTTAGTGTTGGGAAGTGAATGAATGTACTGCCTATTAAGGGTCTTACTTATTGAGGTTAATTTCAACAATAAAAATTATTATTATGTAAAGTTGGGCTGGCGAATTTGATTAAGGATTGGAAATTGTGAGTAGGTCATAGTACGCCGAAATCTTCTTGCAAATTTTCTTTTGCAAAATAAAATTGCTTTTTGCGCCAAAACTGGTTTGACCTATATGGCAAAGAAAAGTGGGAGTGGGAATTAGGTGCCTATTTTTCTCTAGTTTGGCAAGTTTAAATGTGAATTTATTTGGATACCTGAAAGTCCCTTCTGAGTTCGGCAAAATGATAAGCTCTGGAAGTCTGAAACTTTTAAATGTTGTATCAAAATATTTTCTCCAGCTATCTAATTTCTGTACAGGGAGAACTTTTCTCATCAAAATAGAATTGACAGGTTTTGTGTGTGTGTGTGTACTTTATACCTTACCTTTACCTTTTTCCTTATTTATATAACAAAATCTTTACACAAATAAATAATGATAACAGTATGTATTTTATTTTTTAGGTTTGTCAATGTTTTTACCAAGCTACAGAAAGCTCATCCAGATTTAACAAATGAAGAAATATTTGAAAAAACTGAGAATATAATTGGTATTTCTAAACAGTAATGACTTGAGAAATCTGTTTATACAGCTCCAGAAAACAAATGAGAATTCGCTTACGGATGTGATATTGACGAAACACAGATTGAATAATGTCTTGTTAGCAAGATATTAATGTGTTCAAGCTTGAATAGGTGACATTTATGAAGAGAGGTGAAAGCTTGAAAGCCATGGTAAAACAATGATGAATGGATTTAATGTCAAGGAAAGCAATAAACTACCTTAAACGCATTTAATATTGCTTGATTTCGGTATATAAAATTTTAGGTGGCATGCAAGCTTAGCAAGAAAACTTTGCAATTTTGTTTGCAGGTGCCACCTTACAGGTTTGGAACATTCTATCTAGTTACATTTTGTTAAGCTCTACCACAGATATCGAATCGTAAAGGCACAACACCCCAATTGTAGTCATTTTTAATTTACGCCCCTCAAAAAATTATGGTATAATAGGGTGAGCAAGGTCCAATTCAATTGTGATCTGTGATGTTGATAATATTTCTTATGTGAATTGTTAATACTCAATTTCCTTGTGGAAAAAGTAAGGTATAAAGAATGCCTTTTTTCTGGTTGAATTTGGGAAGCATGAAGCGTATTCAAAGTAACAGGTTTTGATGTTTGAAAAGAAAACTAAGAATTCTTCAGCATTATGGCAAGGTTTGACGGTGTGATCCATTTTGGGTGACGCTTTTCACAAAACAATGCTGTGTTTTGGTGAGCTACCCTGTACCTATGCAACGATATAATCTGCCGTCAAGTTCATTAGCGGGTCCCTAGAGAGGCCTCTGTATGAAGAACCGTTTTTCTTTGTTGTCGAAAGTCCTTGGTGGAAAATAAAATTTCCTTAAGTTACGAACGCCGGGACTTTTTCACGATAGTAGTTCTTTCTTAGAGATGTTTACTAATGCCTCCCTACAGCACAAATGTTGTTTAGAAAATTTGAATTCCTGCCCGGGTTGTAGATAACCAATTGTTCGCTCTTCTGAAGGCATTTTTTTCGTTATTATATAGAAGTGCTTTTACCAACATTCACTGGCGAATGCCGTCGCTCGGCTAGGTTTGCAAGCTTCAAATATTTTTATTCGAATCTGGAATCGAATGATCCTGTTTTAAAAAAAATCTTCCCCAACCGTTTTCAAATTAGCAATTAGATTGATGCTTGACTGTTTTACCAACGAGCATGCCCTTTGCGGGGAGCTGTGACATAGAACAGACCGCAGTCGCTTGAGTTATGTTCACAGACCAGCCATAGCATATAATTCGTGGACCCTGACAAAGTACTGAAATGCTTGCTTTCAAAATTTAGCAGTGTCTGAACTGTTCATAAATAACGCAAAATACCCACATTAAAATAACGATTTGTTTTCTTGGAATCTATTCGATTACAAAACTCTTATCCCTTAGGACTGGATGAAACAATCATTTGAATCGAATCTGATTCGAATAACTTTTTCAAATCTTATACAAAGCATTACTTTCATTTAAATACCAAATATCCCATTTTCACCGTTACAAATTGTCTCCATTATCAAAATCAAGAAATTTATAGTTGCGAATTGCGGAGAGTAGACGACGTGATAAAACCGGTGCCCGGTTAGAAACTTCAATTTTTATCTTAAATAGCTCATAATATTAGAGTTGTGAGAACACCACTTTCCCATTCTTCCATGAGCTAAAAAGGGGATAGGTGGGATGTTGCGTATATATTATCGTCATGAAGGGGTTTTGAATCCCGCGACTGGTCATAATATGCGAGAGGTCTACTGGACGCCTTGCCGGTGCACGGTGGTTCACGTAAACGCTGCTTACGGCTGTACAGGAGAAATGAGAAATATGGTAATCCAAAAACTTTCATCCTGATCCCAAGTGGTATCTGTACGAGAGGTCGTGTTTCGTCATATGATTAAGCTGTGTTCTTGGCTTTTCTTTCCCACAGAATAAAAATGATACCCTATCCTACAACAGTTCAGAAAGTTTTAGTTCTTATATGATTCACGATCAATTCTAATAATTTGTGTTTCCGATCGATTTGGATAACCGAATCAAATTACCTAGCCCTACTTGCATGACCCGTCAAATAAACTAGTGGTACGTCGCGTTGCTGTGCTTTCCTGAAATTAAAATTCGGCATTGACAATAAACTTGTTTTATTCAGATAGAAGTAATAACGCTGTTATGAAATGCCAAAAATAGGATTGCCAAGCTGGTTAGAGCGGAATGTCTTATCAGAAAATACGGTGAAAT
The DNA here is from genome assembly GCA_963675895.2 of Styela plicata. Lineage (NCBI taxonomy): Eukaryota > Metazoa > Chordata > Ascidiacea > Stolidobranchia > Styelidae > Styela > Styela plicata. Next base: position 4,653,002 of record OZ023151.1, on the reverse strand, counting down.
AGCATTTCGGACTAAAAATAGTGCGTGACTGAACAGCATCAACTTGCAGGAAGCCAAGTTTCGTAGGTTTGGATCAGCTTTTTTAGGGAAATTCGTTTCCAATATTTAATTCACCGCATTGCACTTGTTGGCCTTGGTTTGACTCTTGTGGAGCGTACCGATCTAGTAGGGATGGATGATCTTGGTCTTGATGGTCTTATCCAAAATTCACTCGTGACGGGATCTTTGGGTTTTTCTGGCGTTTTGATTGGCTTCGGAATTATTGGCTTTGGGGGTTCATCTTTGTGTTTTTCGAGAATTTCGGCAACCATACACTTTGCCTGCGTTGAGAAACAAAGAAATATATTAGCATAATTTATTGATTTGACTCTTGATTGAGATGAAACAGCATTATTATGTGCGGTACTCTTATTGAATGGTCACTCCTTAAGAAGTTGTGCAGAAATTTTAGCTTGGCTTGCGAACTATAAAAAATAATTTAGAGTGCACACATTCGTAATAAAGTCACTGTAAGATCCAAACCGCCCACTGACTTTTTATCTAATGGTGGCCTGAATTCTTAGCTGAAATAAGCGATCCGCGCCTATTTCCTGGTGCTCTATTCTTCTGAATTCAATATGCGCACACAATACGGACACACCTCACAAACCAGTGGTTTAACGAAAGTTTATATTGAAAACAACAGAACACTGGTATGTGCCAGAAAATGTCTTATAACTTGCAGCAAGAGTTGAAATAAACAGCAAACATGGAAAAATACAATTGCAGCAAATTCTTTGACTACGAGCCTCAAAGTTGCGCCCACACAAGTTATGTTATGGTGAACGCAAGGATAAATTGTGACAACCTTTGATGCAGCGTATGAATATTGGTATGCCTGGACGCAAATTACACTCTTGGTTCTTCACGCCCACTCTGCGTGCTTGCGTGCGATTTTGAATTAAATGTGAGAGCACACTACAGGTTTAATTGTCTGAAAAAGAAACAATCGTATAACGTGCTCACACGGCCTTACCGGCCGGAGCGTCAGCCAAAGGCCGAGCATGACAGCCACAAAACCGCGACAAACGGTCAAGTGGTAAACAAGCCCAGACCATGCCTGACTCTGTGGTAATATCCTAATAAAAAATAGAATCAAGTCTAATCCCTAAATAGGTTAAATACAGCTATATATAACATAACTCGCACGGCCAAAGCAGGAGTAGTCGATAATACAACTAACAGCTCTTGTTTCGCCAAGCGTAATCATGGATCGTGAGTTATAAACAAACGTGAAAAAGTCACTAGCATTTTGCTACCGTCTTAAAGAATACATTAGACCAAATTAAGCAACTACGTAACCTGGACAGTTAGGGACATGTTTTAGATTCATAGTACAAATACAAGTCACCTAAACCAAATTCAACCATTTCCCTAGCATCGAATAACCAGCATAAAACAGCACACCTCAAAAGACCACCTACAATTTAACGCTGCCGACTTGAGTCGAACACAGAAGTATACTAATGCGTCGAAAATTTAACGTGACGAATTCTCTCGTCTCGTGGCACCTTTTGCCAATAAGGTCACCACGCAAAACAAACCAATTTAGAAATGCGCAACACCAATAATGAACAAAACATTTCGAATAATTGAATTAGATTTTCGTCGGAGGACGATTAAATTGTAAACATGATTTCAGACAGGCCAAATATAACATACCGGCTCCAAAAAGTATAAATGTGTGAAGCTTAAAGAGAAGCACATGAATACATTTTCCAAAAAATGCCGTCTGAAATAAAAAATGTTTAAATATTATAACCGGAAAGGTTCATTAAATTCCTTCAAGAAGACAGATCTTCCTCACATCTCTGATGTAACTGGAGTTGGCAGTTCTAACGAGAACTCGGCGAACTAGATTTTCTTGATCTGGATAGACTTGTTCAACAATTGCTTTAGGCCACAAGCCTCTAGATGTTGATTCATCGAGTAGCAGAACAACATCACCAACTTGAAGATTGCGTTCAGGATACATCCACTTCTGTCGTTGTTGTAGAAGTGGTAAATAATATTTGAGCCAATGCTTCCAGAACTGGTCTGTAAGCAGTTGTACATGTCTCCATGTCTTCTTATACCCATCAGCTTTGATGAATACATCAGGAGCGAAGGAAGGATCGATCTGTTGCTTCAAAATTGAATTTGGCGTAAGTGGACTGACATCGTTTGGATCATCGCTCATTGGAGATATTGGACGATTGTTGAGAATCATCTCAGCTTGAGTAAAAAAGGTGTATAGTGATTCGTCATCTAATGTTGTACTGGATGCAAGGTTCATAAGTATTTTACGAACAGAACGTATCATCCTTTCCCAAACCCCTCCCTGGTGACTACTTCTCGGCGGAGTATGGTGAAATTGGATACCATCTTGTGATAGTTTTTGGTTTATCCTTGCTCTATTCCACCTTTGTATGCCTTGTCTGAGTTCAGTCGCAGCTCCCACCAGGTTAGTGGCATTGTCGCAGTATATGTGAAGTGGTCGAGTTCTTCTCGATATAAATCTTTGAAGGGCTTTAAGAAAAGATGACGTCTCAAGTGAATATGCCATCTCTATGTGTATGCCACGTGTGGCCATGCATGTGAAGACGCATCCGTATCTCTTCACTTGACTTCGCCCTAGCTTGGTTAAAATTGGTCCCATGAAATCAATTCCAGTGAACGTAAACGGCGGATAACCTGGGGTAACGCGACATGCTGGAAGCGGAGCCATTCTCTGATTTCCTGGTTGAGCCTTCAGTATTTGACATGTCAAGCATTTCTGAAGTGCTCGCCGTACGGTTGCTTGGCCGCAGATAATCCAATACTTTTGCCGGATTGATGAGAGAACGTGAAGTGTTCCGCTGTGTCCTTCACGTTCATGAAACCAAAGTATTATCAACTCAGTGACATGGTGTTTAGACGGCAGGATAGCTGGATGTTTGTTGTAGTACGGTAAAGATGAGTTCTGTAATCTTCCACCAACGTAGATAATATCATTCACGACAAATGGACTTTTCGCAAAGCCCTCAGTGAAGGTGATTTTGACAAATCTCTTTTCTTCGCAAGTTTGATAACTTCGTTATCAAGGTGATTGTGTAAGCTTTGAAGTACATCTGGAAAAGCTTCCTTTTGAACGCATTTGATTATTTGATTTTCAGAAAAATTAAGTTCTTCGACTGTCCGTTGACAGGTGGCAGGTACATCTGCTTTAGGCCTGTATTTCCAAGAAATGAATTTCACGAAACGTAGCAGCCACGCAACAGATCGTTTGAGCTTCGTGAAACTTGAAAAATAGTTTAAAAGTGTTTCAGTTGACGTCGTCTTGCATTGAGATACAGAAGCACAAGTAACTGTGTCCAACTTGACTTCAGGATCGTTTGTGGTTTACAGGTGTAACTTTTTGCTGTTGTGGCCATTTTGTTTCGTCACGATGAAGAAACTCAGGCCCATTTAACCAAGAATTTGCTTTCTTGATTTTGTCTGGCATTAAACCTCTGGATGCGATATCAGCTGGATTCATTGTGGATGGTACATGATACCACTGATTTGCATTTGACAAATTATGAATTGCTTGAATTCGATTGGCAACAAACGTTTGAAATCTTCTCTTTTTGTTGTGGAGATATTTAATAACCAACATTGAATCCGTCCAGTAAAATGTTTCGTCGACGCCATATTCTAACTCTTGTTTTATGGTATGAACAAGCTTGGCCGCTGCTACAGCTGCGGTCAATTCAAGACGAGGTATTGTGACTTGTTTCTTTGGTGCTACACGAGAAATGCCTTTGACAAATGAGCAGTGAATATTCTCGAATTGATCTTCAAAACGCAGAAAGGCAACACACCCATATGCATTGCGACTGGCATCACAAAAGCAGTGCAGCTGTACAAGCTTTTGGTTGAAACTCTGTTGGTATGAAACATCTGAGAATTGAGAGTTGCTCGAGGTTATGCAATTTCTCCATCCAGGTTTGCCATTGATATTTGTCGGCTGAATCTAGTTCTTCATCCCAATCGAGATCCTTGTTGCATAATCGTTGTAGCAGCAACTTCATTGGCAAGATGAAAGGCTGTACAATGCCAAAAGGATCAAATATTTGGCTTGTCATAGACAGGATTCCTCTTCTAGTAGAGGGTCTCACTTGAATATTGACTTTGATAACGAATTTATCGGACTTGACATTCCAGAACACTCCGAGAGTCTTCTCAACAATTTCGTCATCGAAGTCTAGTTTAAGCAAATTATCAGCCTTGTCAACTTCGGGAATATTCTCCGTAACTTCAGAATAATTACACATGAATTTAGTTAGATGAAAACCACCGCTTTCAAGCAATTTTGTAAGGTTTTTAATTAGCTCTTTTGCAGTTTTGACGTTCGTTGTTGACTTTAAGCAATCATCAACATAGAAGTTGCGAAGGATCGTCTGAATAGCTTCCTGACTTGCCCCACACAAGTTTTCTTGAGCTGTTTTGCGCATTGCAAAAGACGCAATAAATGGAGATGATATCAAACCAAAAGTGTGAGTATTCATCCATACATCTACTGGATCTGAACTGATGTCATCATCTTTCCACCAAAGGAATCTGAGACTATCACGATCTTCTGGTTTGACTCTAACTTGGTGGAACATACCCTTGATATCTGCTGCAAATGCAACAAGATGCTCTCTAAATCTGAGCAACACTCCAAATAAGCTATTGGTCAAGTCTGGCCCAGATAAAAGCTGTTTGTTGATTGAGGTATCTTTATATGTTGCTCGACAATCAAAGACGATTCTAAACTTCGATGAATTTCTTACAAAATGATGAGGAATGTACCAGGTTCTCTCTTTTGTAGGTAGCATTTCAGGAGGAACAAAACTGGCATAATCTTCATGGATATACTCACGAATTTTTTTGCGGTATTTGTTGAATAAATCAGTGTCTTCTTGAAATTTACGTTTCAAATATTGTAGTCGTCTTTCTGCAATGGAGCGATTGAAAGGTAGAATTGTATTCTCGTTTCTCCACGGAAGACCGACTTGAAAATGGCCATTGACTTTAATACAGCTTGTTTCAATTATATCGAGAGCAATTTTGTCTTCAATGGAAAGCGATATAGATTCTGGATCTTTACCATCTTGATCGACAAAATCTCGATTGTAGATTCTCTCAAGCTGCTCATGAAGCGTTTCTTCGTTTTGTGGAATTATATCAACATAATTCATTGAGCTTTGACTGGATTGCAAACCTTTGTCGGGTCCCATGAGAGCCCAGCCAAATACAGTGTGATATGCACTAGGTTCATTAGAATTTCCGATTCGAGAATCGTATACCGGAAATCGTCCAAGTGTATCTGCTCCAATAACAATTTCGATGCTATTGGCTTCAATTTCAGGAAACTTTATTCCTTGCAAATGCCTGTACGTATGAAACATCTTGAGTTCTTGGTATACTGCTACAAGCATTTGGTATACTTTCGAGGGCCAGGATATTCTCTATCTCCACCGCACCTGGTTCATTGAGCCCTTGCACAATCAGTTTGATTCTGAACCCTTCATGAAATTTGGATCCATTTGCAGTATTGATATTGCAGACTTCCTTGATTCCAACAATGCCCATCTTCTTCATGACACTCTGTGTACAAAGTGATCTTGTAGACCCTTCATCCAGGAATGTATATGCTAAAATTGTCTTGCTGACATCTGGATGACTAATTCGAACAGGAACAACTTTGAGTCGAATTGGAGATTGCATCATCATGCAAACAGCACTTGACGCTGACGTGACATTTGTGCCGGCTCCATTGAATACCGGTGAATCTCTCAATTTCAGTGAATCTAACACGTTATTTGTGGCTGGAGACAGATCTTTGTGAAGCACAGTATGATGTCGTTTTCTGCATCCCTTTGCCTGGCAGGATTGCTGGAGCTTGCATTGCCTCACGAGATGGTTACTCCGGAGACAATTGAAACACAGCTTCCTCGCTCTGGCAATTTCTCTGCGTTCATCTATCGGTTTAGATTTGAACAGCGAACACCTAAACAGAGGATGGCTTTCGGAACAAAAAATGCATTTGCCAGTTTGACCATTTCGCTCTCGTGGTGGATTCGAACCCTTGTCGGTAGGTTCAACTGTTGTAGAATACGTAGAATATCTTCAGACTTGTTTGGGTTTTGGCTTGAAAGGAAATTTGCTAGTTTTGTTCTCTTTCGATCCCAATAGTTTGCCATAAAATGAATAGGATGTAATTGCCTTTTCCTCCACAAATTTTACCATGTGAGAAAACGGCGGAATGATTCTTCTCTGGATTCTCCCGAAAGTTCTTACACGGGGCCTGTTTGCCTCGTAGTATGTCTGAGCCAACTTACAATATTCGTTCTGAAGATTATACGGCAGACGATAGAAGAGTTTCTCCATATTGTCCAGAGAATCCATGATTGCTCCAGACTGATACTCTTCTAGAACTGTTAAACAACTTCTCAATTGTGTTGCAAATTGATTCAACCCAACAGAATCGTTGACTCTTATAGCTGGTCCTTCCGTGATAGATTTTATTTGAGCTTCTGCTACAAAATAGTCTTGACCGAATCTTCTTTCAAGAATATCTCTGGCTTCTTGATATCCTCTAGAAGATGGTTTGGTCACAATACAAGATCTGATGGCTGCCTTTGCCTCTCCACAGCACATTTGAATAAGATGAGAGAGCTTCGTTTGTGGCGGCAAAGCTTGGTTACCAATATTAATGTCAAATGTTGTAATGAATTCGTAATATTGCAAAGGATCACCAGAAAATGAAACTGTATCCAACTTCGGCAAAGTGATACCGTGCTGCAAAGTTGTGGCAAATTCTCGAATGAGATCTTTAGCAGAATTTCCATCGCGTTCTTGAGGAAATCTATATGTCGGATTTCTGGTAGCGTCCGGTTGCATTTCTCGTTCTGGTGAAATTCTGTCCTGATCTTGAGGCCCATACTCCGCTGGCTCCCTGAGGTCGTCAGGATTGAAATAACGATTCATCGGCTCCGTGACATTAACTGGATGACGGTAACGGCGTGCCGGCTCCGTGACATCAGCTTGGCTATGCAGAGGAACAAATGGATTCTCCCATTCATGCTCGTTTCTTCCAATCGGATTCTGGGTGCCGACTGGAGGATTAGTTTCAGAGATTTCACACGCCGTTGCATTTCTTCCCCGTTGAACTGCATTATCTGCTTGCGCAAATGGATCCCTGACTTCCAATTGATCACGGGAATTGCCAGCATCCATCTCATACGCCAATTCCTCAACCACTGCAACTGTTCGTGGTGGATCCAGTTCCAGACGCTTTGTGACCACTGGATTGTTCGCTTGTGTTGTTCTATTTGAAGTCTGTTTTGCAAATGCTGCGATAGATAATCGAGGCGTTGGCTTGCCTGAAGGAGGAAAATTTCTGAACTCTTGTAATATGTCAGAACCATGCTGCGACCCAATTTCACTTGCGTGTTGAGCCACTACAGCAGCTTTTGCAGCTTGCGAACGAGCATGCAAAATTTTCTTCTGCATCTCCAGTTTCCTCCTTCTGAGATTTCTTTCCAAGTTTTGCTTTTGCATTTCCATTTCGCCCCTTTCAATTTCAAATTCCAACTCCTCTTGTTCTTGTATTTCTTTTGCTCGCATATTCTCTAACTCGGCTTTTAATGCTAATGAAGATGACGTTGTCGAGTGCGAACGTTCGGCTGGAATTGGACGAGTTGGAGAAATTGTTTGAACAATTGGAGGAATTGATTTTGAGTTAAATTGTATAAAATCTCGATAACGATTAGAGCATGCAAGTTGCAGTTCTTCAATTGCGGCAAGCTTGCTTTCTACTGCTGACAATTCTGTTGGCGATTTACCGTCATTCGCCAACGACGTCCTGTGTAATTTGAGAACTCGCATACAGTGATCCACAGTTGTGTCGAAATGATCTTTCAAGGAAATCGCCTCAGCTTGATCAGGAGTTTCACTTTTAAGCACTGTTTGTAATCTCAGCCCCATTTGCCAAGCATTTTCGAAAACCGTTAAACATTCCACTATGTTCTGATTGAGAGGACACGATGAAGCTTCGGCTTCAGTTTGCTGCTGTGCCGAAGATGTTGGATTTGTGTGCGTATTTGTTGACATTGTGAACGACGTCGTAGTCACGTCGGGAGAATTATTCGCAAAAATCGTGATTGTTGCCTACAGATTTTGACAATGAGATTAGTTTAAAACTTCAATCGACCTTCTTTGAAGTCGATGGTTATAGCTTTCTTCAGAAGCTAATATTGAAAGACAAGTTTCAATTTCGAATTAATTCAAAATATAATCGATCTTCTGCGAAGTCGATGGGTATGGCTTTCTTCAGAAGCTGATATTGAAACGCAAGTTTCAATAAACCATTTAATTCAAAATAATAATGTAAGATCCAAACCGCCCACTGACTTTTTATCTAATGGTGGCCTGAATTCTTAGCTGAAATAAGCGATCCGCGCCTATTTCCTGGTGCTCTATTCTTCTGAATTCAATATGCGCACACAATACGGACACACCTCACAAACCAGTGGTTTAACGAAAGTTTATATTGAAAACAACAGAACACTGGTATGTGCCAGAAAATGTCTTATAACTTGCAGCAAGAGTTGAAATAAACAGCAAACATGGAAAAATACAATTGCAGCAAATTCTTTGACTACGAGCCTCAAAGTTGCGCCCACACAAGTTATGTTATGGTGAACGCAAGGATAAATTGTGACAACCTTTGATGCAGCGTATGAATATTGGTATGCCTGGACGCAAATTACACTCTTGGTTCTTCACGCCCACTCTGCGTGCTTGCGTGCGATTTTGAATTAAATGTGAGAGCACACTACAGGTTTAATTGTCTGAAAAAGAAACAATCGTATAACGTGCTCACACGGCCTTACCGGCCGGAGCGTCAGCCAAAGGCCGAGCATGACAGCCACAAAACCGCGACAAACGGTCAAGTGGTAAACAAGCCCAGACCATGCCTGACTCTGTGGTAATATCCTAATAAAAAATAGAATCAAGTCTAACCCCTAAATAGGTTAAATACAGCTATATATAACATAACTCGTACGGCCAAAGCAGGAGTAGTCGATAATACAACTAACAGCTCTTGTTTCGCCAAGCGTAATCATGGATCGTGAGTTATAAACAAACGTGAAAAAGTCACTAGCATTTTGCTACCGTCTTAAAGAATACATTAGACCAAATTAAGCAACTACGTAACCTGGACAGTTAGGGACATGTTTTAGATTCATAGTACAAATACAAGTCACCTAAACCAAATTCAACCATTTCCCTAGCATCGAATAACCAGCATAAAACAGCACACCTCAAAAGACCACCTACAATTTAACGCTGCCGACTTGAGTCGAACACAGAAGTATACTAATGCGTCGAAAATTTAACGTGACGAATTCTCTCGTCTCGTGGCACCTTTTGCCAATAAGGTCACCACGCAAACAAACCAATTTAGAAATGCGCAACACCAATAATGAACAAAACATTTCGAATAATTGAATTAGATTTTCGTCGGAGGACGATTAAATTGTAAACATGATTTCAGACAGGCCAAATATAACAGTCACATTGCTTCTATCGCCCTCGCAAGTAGAATGCGGACGGCTGTCCACGGCCGCTTCCGGTTAGAAAAAACTTTGAAACATTTTCTGGTAATCTAATTTCAAGAAATTTTCGTATAAAATTTAGAATTCTATTCCGCCTACCCCCTCACATGCGACATATCTCACCCATGCGTAAAATACCGCAGCTCCTTTGTTTATATCTTGCACTTGCGTTAGAGTGAACTGAGATAGCAGTTCTTCCACTCTGTGAGCCGTTGCTGCAGGCACATGCGTTGAACTGCAAATTGCAACTCTTCTTGTGAGTGATTCCCTTCCCATTTCAACCATGAGTCGCAGTACATCTGTCCATTCCTGTAAAATACGGATTTGATATAATGGATTAGGACTTGCAGGAACGCAAACGAAGCTTGAAATAGGGTTTATAATCAGAAATCCTGTTTTGTCATTTCTTGTTATTTCCTGCCACATATTAAAATTTGATTACGGTTTCGTTTTCTTTCTCCGATAAATCTGTAAAATGATATATTTGGTGTCGAAATAAAATATCACTTGGTTATCGTAACGCAGGCTAGAAACAATGGTGATAGGCTAAATAAAATACAGTGGGAATTTAGAAAATATTTCATGTGTAGCAAGTAAGATATTATAAGATGTAAAAATTTGGGTAAGGTGAGTCATATGCATAAAGGTTTATATACACAATTGGTCGACAAAAAATCTAGGTTCATGTGCTATAGTGCCAAACTTTACTGATAATTTGCAATATTTTTAAAAGTATATCTGAACGCAAGTTGCCAACATTGTAAAAGTTTACATAATGGTATATTATGGACATTATTTTTTTAGGATCAAAATTGAGCCACGTAAATATGAAGAGAGAAACATTTCAGCACATACAAACGTTAAAAGTTTTTTATTATTATTATAGAAATTCACTCCAAGCAAGAACAGAAGCAGTGCTGAAAACGTACCAACTAATGGCCACTCAGCAATGTTTGCCCATAATCTGCGCTCGACAACAGCAAAGAATCTTGCCATCGCTCACCTTCAGATCCTTCTCCCTTTCCCCGAGTAGCACGTATGTTGCAGTCATTACTGCACGTACGCAAGCCGGGGGATTCGGATATCGGTGTATTTCTGCTAACTGTGATCGACTCATTTCTGATACCGACTTGCGCAGTTTTTCCATCTCTTTCAGATGACTCAACAGCTTTTTTGCTTTGGAAATATCTTCTTTAAACGTTTTATCCATACTCATTGGGAACATAGTGAGAGATGGACTTTCGAGCAGCTGTGCTAGTCTTGTTCTCGCTCCCATTACTTCTACACAATTATTCAAACCAACCATGCGTGCCCGGAGGAGTACATCCGCAATGTCTTGGACATTATCGCTTTCTAATAATGTCACAAGACGAATTCGAGTGGCTTCCTCAGCTCCCGATTTTAATTCCTGATCATATTTTTTCAGATAAATTAGCAGATTGGTTGCCTCTTCTACTATTTTAATACCCGTTGTATCTTTAATACTCTCTTTTTTGCGAAAATTTCTAATTACAACTGATTTATTGTTTTCATTTTACAGTTCAGTTGACAGATTGTACAGAGACTTCGACACAGTTCATCATCTACTTGAAAAACCTGATCAACCTAGTCTATCACTCTCGTAAGTGGTTATTTTTAGGTTTGCTCAAAGTAAGGTATGATAGGCATCTTGGATATACAAGTAACCACCCACCCACTATGGTGAACATTACCACTATGTCATCTGTACTAGCATACTACAAAAATATGAAGAATTGTCACAGTTCCACTCTATCTGGTGAGGAGAGTTTCTTGTTTTATTCATCAAATATCTGAGAAAATTATAAATGTTAAATGTAACATCGGTTTTTCTCATGTGTTCATGTCGTTTAAGTGAACACCGATTTTACTAGGGACTGAAAACATGTGACTACACAAGCAATTCTTTCTCACCGTTAGTTTTGTACCTTGTTGCAATATAGATATGCTCTGGCTACACGCAGCAAATTGAACCTAGCATCCCATTCAGTGTGTGAGAAGGTTTGTTTGGGAAAATGATATACTTTTTCCTGGCAATGTTTTTTTACTTGTTAATCCAAAGTTCTTTATTTTAATTGGAGTTATGAGATTATTGATTTTTATTTAGCTCAGATTTACTTGTGTATGTTTAGTGTTGGGAAGTGAATAAATGTACTGCCTATTAAGGGTCTTACTTATTGAGGTTGATTTCAACAATAAAAATTATTATCATGTAAAGGTGGGCGGGCGAATTTGATTAAGGATAGAAAATTGTGAGTAGGTCATAGTACGCCGAAATCTTCTTGCAAATTTTTTTTTGCAAAATAAAATTGCTTTTTGCGCCAAAACTGGTTTGACCTATATGGCAAAGCAAAGTGGGAGTGGGAATTAGGTGCCTATTTTTCTCTAGATTAGCAAGTTTAAATGTGAATTTATTTGGATACCTGGAAGTCCCTCCCGATTTCGGCAAAATGATAAGCTCTGGAAGTCTGAAACTATTAAGTGTTGTATCAAAATATTTTCTCCAGCTATCTAATTTCTGTGCAGGGAGAACTTTCCTCATCAAAATAGAATTGACGGGTTTTGTGTGTGTGTGTGTACTTTATACCTTACCTTTTACCTTTATTTATATAACAAAATCTTTACACAAATAAATAATGATAACTGTATGTATTTTATTTTTTAGGTTTGTCAATGTTTTTACCAAGCTACAGAAAGCTCATCCAGATTTAACAAATGAAGAAATATTTGAAAAAACTGAGAATATAATTGGTATTTCTAAACAGTAATGACTTGAGAAATCTGTATATACAGCTTCAGAAAACAAATGAGAATTCGCTTATGGATGTGATATTTACAAGAACACAGATTGAATAATGTCTTGTTAGCAAGATATTAATGTGTTCAAGCTTGAATAGATGACATTTATGAAGAGGTGTGGCAGCTTGAAAGCCATGGTAAAACAATGATGAATGGATTTAATGTCAAGGAAAGCAATAAACTACCTTAAACGCATTTAATGTTTCGCTTGATTTCGGTATATAAAATTTTAGGTGGCATGCGAGCTTAGCAAGAAAACTTTACAATTTTGTTTGCAGGTGCCACCTTACAGGTTTGGAACATACTATCTTGTTACATTTTGTTAAGCTCTACCACAGATATTGAATCGTAAAGGCACAACACCCCAATTGTGTCCATTTTTAATTTACGCCCCTTGAAAAATTATGGTATGATATAGTGAGCAAGGTCCAATTCAATTGTGATCTGTGATGTTGATAATATTTCTTATGTGAATTGTTAATACTCGATTTCCTTGAGGAAAAAGTAAAGTATAAAGAATGCCTTTTTTCTGGTTGAATTTGGGAAGCATGAAGCGTATTCAAAGTAACAGGTTTTGATGTTTGAAAAGAAAAATAAGCATTCTTCAGCATTATGATCCATTTTGGGTGACGCTTTTCACAAAACAATGCTGTGTTTTGGTGAGCTACCCTGTACCTATGCAACGATATATCTGCTGTCAAGTTCATTAGCGGGTCCCTAGAGAGGCCTCCGTATGAAGAACCGTTTTTCTTTGTTGTCAAAAGTCCTTGGTGGGAAATAAAATTTCCTTTTAAAGTTAGAAACGCCGGGGCTTTTTCACGATTATAGTTCTTTCTTAGAGATGTTTACTAATGCCTCCCTACGGCACAAATGTTGTTTAGAAATTTTGGATTCCTGCCCGGGTTGTAGATAACCAATTGTTCGCTCTCCTGAAGGCATTTTTTTCGTTGTTATATAGAAGTGCTTTTACCAACATTCATTGACGAATGTCGTCTCTCGGCTAGGTTTGCAAGCTTCAAATATTTTTAATCGAATCTGGAATCGAATGATACTGGTTTAAAAAAATCATTCCCAACCGTTTTCAAATTAGCAATTAGATTGATGCTTGACTGTTTTACCACCGAGCATGCCCTTCGCGGGGAACTGTAACATAGAACAGATCACAGTCGCTAGAGTTTTGTTCACTGACCAGCCATAGCATATAATTCGTGAACCCTGAAAAAGTATTGAAATGCTTGCTTTCGAAATTTGGCAGTGTCTGAACTGTTCATAAATAACGCAATATACCCACATTAAAATAACGATTTGTTTTCTTGGAATCTATTCGATTACAAAACTCTTATCCCTTAGGACTGGATAAAACAATCATTTGAATCGAATCTGATTCGGATAACTTTTTCAAATCTGATACAAATCATTACTTTCATATAAATACCAAATATCCCATCTTTACCGTTACAAATTGTCTCCATTATCAAAATCAAGAAATTTATAGTTGCGAATTGCGGAGAGTAGACGTGATAAAACCGGTGCCCGGTTAGAAACTTGAATTTTTATCTTAAATAGCTCCTAATGTTAGAGTTGTGAGAACACCACTTTCCCATTCTTCCATGAGCTAAAAAGGGGATAGGTGGGATGTTGCGTATGTCTGATCGTCATGAAGGGGGTTTGAATCCCACGACCGATCATAATATGCGAGAGGTCTACTGGACGCCTTGCCTGTGCACGGTGGTTCACGTAAGCGCTGCTTACGGCTGTACAGGAAATATGGTAATCCAAAAACTTTCATCCTGATCCGAAGTGGTATCTGTACGAGAGGTAGTGTTTCGTCATATGATTAAGCTGTGTTCTTGGCTTTTCTTTCCCACAGAATAAATATGATACCCTATCCTACAACAGTTTAGAAAGTTTTAGTTCTTATATGATTCACGATCAATTCTAATAATTTGTGCTTCCGATCGATCCGGATAACCGAATCAAATTGCCTAGCCCTACTTGCACGACCCGTCAAATAAACTAGTGGCACGTCGCGTATGCTACAACGAAACTTAACACAGTTGCTGTGCATTCCTGAAATTAAAATCCGGCATTGACAATAAACTTGTTTTATTCAGATAGAAGTAATAACGTCGTTATGAAATGCCAAAAATAGGATTGCCAAGCTGGTTAGAGCGGAAAGTCCTATCAGAAAATACAGTGAAATAGCATTTAGGACTTAAAATAGTGCGTGACTGAACAGCATCAACTTGCAGGAAGCCAAGTTTCGTAGGTTTGGATCAGTTTTTTTAGGGAAATTCGTTTCCAATATTTAATTCACCGCATTGCACTTGTTGGCCTTGGTTTGACTCTTGTGGAGCGTACCGATCTAGTAGGGATGGATGATCTTGGTCTTGATAGTCTTATCCAAAATTCACTCGTGACGGGATCTTTGGGTTTTTCTGGCGTTTTGATTGGCTTCGGAATTATTGGCTTTGGGGGTTCATCTTTGTGTTTTTCGAGAATTTCGGCAACCATACACTTTGCCTGCGTTGAGAAACAAAGAAATATATTAGCATAATTTATTGATTTGACTCTTGATTGAGATGAAACAGCATTATTATGTGCGGTACTCTTATTGAATGGTCACTCCTTAAAAAGGTGTGCAGAAATTTTAGCTTGGCTTGCGAACTATAAAAAATAATTTAGAGTGCACACATTCGTAATAAAGTCACATTGCTTCTATCGCCCTCGCAAGTAGAATGCGGACGGCTGTCCACGGCCGCTTCCGGTTAGAAAAAACTTTGAAACATTTTCTGGTAATCTAATTTCAAGAAATTTTCGTATAAAATTTAGAATTCTATTCCGCCTACCCCCTCACATGCGACATATCTCACCCATGCGTAAAATACCGCAGCTCCTTTGTTTATATCTTGCACTTGCGTTAGAGTGAACTGAGATAGCAGTTCTTCCACTCTGTGAGCCGTTGCTGCAGGCACATGCGTTGAACTGCAAATTGCAACTCTTCTTGTGAGTGATTCCCTTCCCATTTTAACCATGAGTCGCAGTACATCTGTCCATTCCTGTAAAATACGGATTTGATATAATGGATTAGGACTTGCAGGAACGCAAACGAGGCTTGAAATAGGGTTTACAATCAGAAATCTTGTTTTGTCATTTTCTGCCACATATTAAAATTTGATTACGGTTTCGTTTTCTTTCTCCGATAAATCTGTAAAATGATATATTTGGTGTCGAAATAAAATATCAGTTGGTTATCGCAACGCAGGCTAGAAACAATGGTGATAGGCCAGATAAAATACAGTGGGAATTTAGAAAATATTTCAGGTGTAGCAAGTAAGATATTATGAAATGTAAAAATTTGGGTAAGGTGAGTCATATGCATAAAGGTTTATATACACAATTGGTCGACAAAAAATCTAGTTTCCTGTGCTATAGTGCCAAACTTTACTGATAATTTGCAATATTATTAAAAGTATATCTGAACGCAAGTTGCCAACAATGTAAAAGTTTACATAATGGTATATTATGGACATTAATTTTTTTAGGATCAAAATTGAGCCACGTAAATATGAAGAGAGAAACATTTCAGCACATACAAACGTTAAAAGTTTTTTTATTATTATTATAGAAATTCACTCCAAGCAAGGACAGAAGCAGTGCTGAAAACGTACCAACTAATGGCCACTCGGCAATGTTTGCCCATAATCTGCGCTCGACAACAGCAAAGAATCTTGCCATCGCTCACCTTCAGATCCTTCTCCCTTTCCCCGAGTAGCACGTATGTTGCAGTCATTACTGCACGTACGCAAGCCGGGGGATTCGGATATCGGTGTATTTCTGCTAACTGTGATCGACTCATTTCTGATACCGACTTGCGCAGTTTTTCCATCTCTTTCAGATGACTCAACAGCTTTTTTGCTTTGGAAATATCTTCTTTAAACGTTTTATCCATACTCATTGGGAACATAGTGAGAGATGGACTTTCGAGCTCTACAAGCGAGTGTTGTAAACGCGTAGAATCTCGGTCATGTAAAGCACTTGTTAAATTTGTCTTGAATTGTTGAATTGTAACTTCGCGAAGCTGTTTTCTCGCATTGAGCAGCAAAGTTTCGTCTGGTTTGTCCAGGGATGACCCCAGTTCCCGCTTGAATTGATAAACTGCTTTCCAAAGCTCGGCCCTGAAATACCAATGGTTTAAAATGTTTAGTGACATGGTACATACTTGTTTCGAAATTTCAGAAAAGTTTTCATGCCAGTATTCATGTAGGCTAATTTTTCATATTTAAAAATGCATGTGAGATTTCACAAAATTGACTAAGCATCTATTTACTTCCCGAAAATCTCCAAAAAAAAATTTTTTTTAACTCGAAACGCTAATCTGTGCGTCAAACACAGTCTGTATTTCTCGCGGAGAGTTGATAAATTTTCATTCTTAAGTCGCAAATTTACTCAATATTTGTAATTCAAAAATAGTTTGTTTCAACCATATTGCAAATTGCAATGCAACATCCCACCTATCCCCTTTTTCGCTCTGGAAGAATGGGAAAGTGGTGTTTTCACAACGCTAATATCACGAGTTATTTAAGATGAAAATTCAAACTTTATATGACCGACGAGAAGAACAATTTTCTCGAAATCTGAATCTGATTATATTGTTCCCTGTATTGACGTTCATTCACTGTGGAAGTGTTTAAGATATGAATTATCCTATTTTTTCGTTTGGTTAGAGTGATATTGCGTCTATACCAAACAAACTCAAACCTGTCTTCGCCTTTCATTGCCGATTTAAGGTTTTCTCTCATTGTATCACGAATATTAATCCATTCTTTTTCTGCCAGTTGTTCGCGTTTTTTCATTCGCCGGTATTTTCGTTCAGCCCTTCGGATAACATTGACGTCGTCGTTTTCAGAGTCTCGAATGCTTGCTTGTTTTTCTGAATAGGCGGGATATTCCGGAACCTTGACCGTCTTTCTGTACAATGATATTGCTGATTGTAGTTTTTCAGAATTATTCCCCCGCATTGCTCGTTTTAAATTGGATTTCACTCGACGCACTGCTGAGTTCGGTTCATTCGACATGGACGGGGTATCATGAGAAGCAATCTTGTTTTTAGCATAATCCAAAATTGCAGATATTTGTCCATCCAGTGGATCAAAAGTTAAAAAATACGGAATTGATTCTGCTTCCGCAATGGCGCACGTTATTGCCTCCTGTCTACATTCCATTACGGCGCGCTGAAGTTCGTCTTTTACGCTTTTCACTTTGGCCTTTCTCGAATATAATACATGAAGAGCTCCCCTTGCTCGCTGCTTTACATCAGACGTAACTTCCAGAGCTTCTGCGACCACAATCGCACGTTCCATAGTCATTATTAAGTCAACGGTTGACGCGTTATCACCGGCACGAGCAACTAGCTTGTCAACGTAATCTTCTATCTTTTTCAGTTCGATCATATACCTCTCTTTATTGTTTTGCAGCTGTGCTAGTCTTGTTCTCGCTCCCATTACTTCTACACAATTATTCAAACCAACCATGCGTGCCCGGAGTAGTACATCCGCAATGTCTTGGACATTATCGCTTTCTAATAATGTCACAAGACGAATTCGAGTGGCTTCCTCAGCTCCCGATTTTAATTCCTGATCATATTTTTTCAGATAAATTAGCAGATTGGTTGCCTCTTCTACTATTTTAATACCCGTTGTATCTTTAATACTCTTTATATCTACCAATGATTTTTTGTATTTCAGATGCGTCTTTTTTCTTCATCGCCTGCTTTAATTGTGATATTAGTTGTTTGACGTTTTCTTCTATTTCTTCTAATTCTTTCAGACAAAATTTACCCCTCTCAATTAAAGATTTTGATATTTTCAAAGTTTCAGCCTTTTTTACGGCTTTTTGTAAATCTTTGATTGACTTACGTTCAATTGCATCTATGATGAAATTTTCGCATTTTCTCCCCTCGTCATTCATTTCATTCAACAGAACTTCAGCTTGCTTTTTCAAATCATCGTTTACGTCAATACCAATATCTTTTGACATGTTTATAGCAGCAGTCAGACCGTTTTCCGAACGATCATCGATCGCTCTTTTTAGTTGGGCTCGAACTTCGTCCTCGCGATATTTATTTTCAAGTGCCTCTATGTGAAGTTCTGCAAGTTTTCAATTTGCATTTCTTTTCTAATTTCAGAAGTTTGTCAGTAGCGAATAGTTCTCTCAAAACATTTCGAATAGAAGCGCATGATGCTCCGTCTCTCTGTGGTGATTTTTGGTCAGTTTCGGGGAATGTAATTCCACGATTAAGTTTGAATCTTTGCAGTTGAAGAAGGGCGGTTTCAAGATTGTCAATATTGTGCTTGTTTGATAAACTTTGACTCGCCAGCGCTATTTTCAAACTATGCTGAATTGTTGCTATTTCCATACCCTTTTTCAACATTTCTATTATATGTTGACTGTCATTCACTAGTCGCTGACTTTCGCCTTCAACCTGAGAAGGATCATCCTCGTCGGAAATATCTTTATCATCGACGGATTTTGCTAACAAGTTTGTGTACTTGAGTGTTAGCGCCTGCAACTCTGTCGCAGGAGCCGAAATATCATCTGATGCACTGTCAAATATCTGTCGAAAATTGGATAAAAATTCACTTTCAGAATAATCAGTTTCTGCTAAAACTACGTCTGGTAGATTAGCGCTGCGAGCGCATTTTGATGAATCCAAAATCTCTCTCATCTTTTGAAGATTGTTCAATTCGATCTTCAATTTCGCATTTTCTTTGCGCAGAGCTATACGTTTGTTTCGTACGAGAACATGCAGAGCCTCGAATTCAGGGTCACTGATTGCTCTCTTTTTTGCCTGCCTCCCAGAGCCGTTTGCAAGAAACAGTGACGCTCCATCATTCACAGTATGCTCGAATGTGACTGACTTGGATTTTGAGGTCGCAAGTCTTTGCTCATCTTTCAGACACACCTATTATAGGGAAAGCGTTTTAATTAAATATTAATCTTATCAATTACAATTATTGTGTGCTTAATTATATTATTTCATAATAACGGCGCAGAAAATGAGATCTTTCATTTATACGCAATGGCTTGTAATATCTTGAATTTAAAACAGAGTGGAGAGCTCATCTCAAATATCTACCTTCAATGGATATTTGATCGTTTACCTCTCATTAGTCCGAACAAAAGCCTTAGTTTACATCCGTACACGCACTATTTGTTGTATCAATGTTTGTGAATTGTTCAACGAACCCTTGTTCAATAAGATATAATATTGTATCTGCATTTTGATATAGTTTTTTGGTAAGTTGAATTGAGTTCATTTTTTTATAATTAAAGGCCTAAAATGTAAGGTCTGTGATATTTTAATGTATAAACATTGAACTCAAATAATCGCATAAAATATTATGTTGGCGGGATCTTCACGTTTTATTAGTATTACTATTAAAAGTATTTTTCCGTTTGTATTTTTTCAAAATCACTTCTCGTAGTGGACCACCGTGACCCAGGCCCTGGATTAGCGGCCACTTAAAGACGGACAGGTTTAGAGTTGTTGGAACTATTATGATCTTTCTTGTTCGCCCACCCAAGTTATTACACCCTGGGTTGGGGGATGGGCATAGATTAACGAGCCGAAACGAGTCGTTTTGTGCTCCAGAACGATTATTCAAACCGTTACAATTGTGTAGCAAATTTACCATTCTTTTCCTGTAATTGCGTATTTCCCAAATTCAAAACCGCCATGTTGATAAAATGAATGCCAAATATGGGCTGTTGAAGGCCGCACCTTGACGGTGCATTCCGTCAGCAGCCCATAATTAGCCGAAAAAGTTAATTTGGTAGCTTTATTTCAATATCACTTAATAAAATTACTGTGGGAGAGCGGTAATTTTGGTGCATCTTTGTTACAGTGCATTCTGAATATTTAAGTCTTACGTGTTTTTCTCAAGATCCAAATATCTTTAGATTTTAACAAAATAAAAATTTTCTGATATTGGAATTCTTTTTTAATTTACAACTTATTTTTGACTTTTTATCGTCGCGGCGGTGATCCATTTGCAAACTCATGGGAATAAAGGCTAAAAAATATACGATGTAAATAAATAAAATTCCACGATCAAATACAATGACTCTGCAACTTTGTAAACGGTTGTCAAATTGTGAGATATGTACCGAAAACAGTTGCCGGTGACGTTGGACGAGAAGATTAAAATCCTGGTCCATTTCTTTATTTAATAAGTGCTTAAAGTAAGCCTTCAATGTTTGATAATTTATCTGATATATTTTGACGCCTATCGTAGTATTGGGCGAATACAAATGTGCCAATGATTCTAGGTCATTAAGGGCAGAAGGACAAATTGGTTGCAGCGGTATAGTCGATGCTGTATCCGTAAATAATATCTTTACTGCTTACGATTCAGTATCGAAGAAATACAAAGTTAAGGATATTACAAGAGTGATAGTTTTATTCGAACCTGCTGTCTCTTTCTTTCAATTCCATTATCTGTACGGCGCGAGTCTGTGCTGGATTGTCCATCATCGCTCTCAGCCAACCGAACTTTAACATCCAAATTCGTTATAACTTCATCACTTGATTATAAAGTAAAAAACAATACATGAGATTAGAAAAAATTGGTCATACTGTATTTCGTAATTCAATAATACGTGGATTGTTTTGAGATCCCGTTAGGTGAGAGATTTGATGAAGAATTCGCTTAGACTTTCGAGCCCAATTTTTTCTTCTGTAACTATAAATATCGTCAGCCTAATGGATAAAATTCTAAGTTAAAATTTGACACTGCGAGATAAATGCAAAAATATCGCTTTTATTCTCCGATTATCAAAAATGCTAGAAATTGCGCACTATTTGCGCCACCCGTTGGGAACGGATTTTTAAGTCCTTCAGCGGTGTTTTCTACTTTCCATTAAAGGCGAAAACAAAGAAGTGGGAGATCATTTTATTATCGCCCAGGGCAGGTGTCACCCACTTCACTTTACCATGATAGTTCAGTTCTACTTGAGATGTTTTCTGCATAGAATGCAGTTGCTGGTACTAAATTTTGTAGTAACTCTCTGCGAGAAGTTCAATAATAAAATAATGCACCACCCGCAGCCTTCGCAGCATTCATATTTGAGTGTACCACTTGCACCTATGCACTTTAGAGCCACCCGGTATTTTCAATTTAGGCGAAACTTTTTTAAAAGGTTTGACTAGGACATCCGAGAAAATGCCCAAATAATGCTTTGAATTGTCCAAGTATTGCAAACTTCAAAGCAATTTAACAATGGTAAATAACATTTTTGTCATTTTCCTCAAGTATACTAATGATAAAAATTGCCACAGTAAATGTAACACAGCATGTGCATTAAAGGTAAAAACATTTTTTTAATTAAATATCAATTTACTAAAAAGTGAATTAGGCAGATCATGGTGAAAAATAAGAATATATATATATATATATCGTTATATAACGATTGGTATCATATTCGCTTTTACAATTATTATGTATTAATTATACTAACTTGAAAAGAGATAACGGTACGTCGGCGAAAGAGTGTTGTAACTGAACTGATCTTTTTATATGCTTACACACGGGAAAGACATATTCTTTAAATCAGCAAGCAGTGAAACATCACGAATCACGTTTGTAAGGCATGGAACGTTATAAACCTCATAAGATGTTTCCAAATTTCTAAACCATCATTGTTTCTTACTGATTGAATGACATGTTAGATAAAAAAAGTACGTCGGTACCTGATTTTTTGGGATGTTGGTTTGTCTACTTCATGGCACTCGTCACAAGATCCGTTTTCCGAAACCACATTTGGCTGTTAAAACAAGAGTGGCTGAATAGGAGAATAATTAAAAGAATAATTAATAACAAAAACATTTGAATTGCTGAAATCCATTCTGATTTTGTGATAGAATTGTAAAATCAAACTGTGCCCAGCGTTTGCATGGGCTTATTCAATTATTATTTCAGCTAATACTAACTTAAAACGGGAGCAAATTGGATATTTTTGCAAAAACCGTATGACAAATTGAACACATAATATATTCCTGCCAATATTCCAGCAATTGACCATACTAAGAAAATAAGTCCAATAAACCGAAGAAAGTTTGCCATGATCTCTATTCTTAAACACCAATAGCATGCTTCACCCACCTTTTTGTAGCAATTTTGTAATTATTGAATGAATGAACGCTTTCATTTAATACATATTTTCATATGCAAGCATAGTAATAATAATCAAATCCCATACATTTCAATACCAGTACCTATGTTTTGGTTAGTATGCCGCCTTCCATCTGTGATTTATGATGGACAAATTTTCGAATGAGAATAATTATTGTTCGTGAATGTGGCAACTTACCTTCTCAACATCAATATTTCTGCACATACAAAACCTGAAGATATCTAACTTCTCCATGATCAGCTACTGATCGAATGTTTGAGGATCGGCTTTACAGACTTTGAACCAAACGCCCTGATTAAATCTCTATAAAATTATACCTTTAATCGTGCACTGCTCCGCCCAGAAGACGCGTCGAAGACAGCAATCAGCGTATTCATAGAATGGGAGGTGATTAAGTGATTGCTACTATTATGTGTCTCCATGAGTACGATGTGTACCGAGGCAATGGTCTTTTATGTTTTGTCAATTGGAAATATGATATTCCTATTATTTTAAGAGTTGCCGGTCGTCGTCAGCCATCCGGTGTTCAGAGGATTTATTCAATGTTTGCATATAAATTATACGGTCAGATGTGCTTGATTTCAAGTGCTTGTGTTTGCAATAATAAATAGTGATATTACTCCGGAGTGGCAAAGTAACTTGTTTTGCGACTTTAGATGACATCGAATATGAACAAGCACTAGCGTATTTATAAGCATGGTGAATGGTGCCCTGCGCCTCTTTTCTCTTGTCACCAAAGAAAATTGCAGAACGGCCTTAAGTGCCTTAAAACGTAAGAATTCAAAAATGTTGTACTCCCTCGGCGCGCAGTAATTCAGGCCCCGAGAACGCGTTCTGTAAAAATTTTTTCGCTTCTACCGCACTTTTTTGAGTTTTCCCTGTTATAACACAAAACTTTTAGTTTTCAGCATTTTTTGCCTGCGGTGCCTATTATGCTATATTATATATAATATTTTGTTGAAATTTTTTTTTTCAATTTTTAGCCCTTCTTCTTTTCGAGACACTGAATATACTTCGTCGCTGTAAACAAATGCAACGAAGTACAGTGGTTCAAAATATATATAATACATTGGTACAGTTGCACATTTAAAAATACTACCGAACAAATTATTATTATTATTATTATGGCATCATGTTGGGTTTGCTTCATTATTACTTCCTATGTTCGCTTGGAGGGGTCATGGCGGGTTCATTGCAATTTGCCGTGTCTCAATGTCTTTTATATTCCTGGTGTATGCAAGATTTGTATGTTACGTTTGAGCTTGTCCTACTATTCCAACCTTCTGGTTATTTAAACAGGATAAACCAAATCAGAAATAAAATTTCAGCAAGTATGAACCACTGACGGACCTCGCCTCGTCGACGCGATCCATCAGTGCCTCATGCTTGGCAAAACATGAATTGACCAAATTTTGGACTGGAAATTGATTAATGAGTTGGTAAACTCCAATCAGCTCACGAGTCATGCCACCAATATTTTATGATGTGTAGGGCAGAAAATCTGCGCCAAATTCTACCTTTAGCTTATAGGCCAACGTCGCTGAGGGCTGCTCCATCCATGGCTCAAGCGCGGCAATATACATGCAAATTGACTTTGTAAGCCAGTCAGAGAATGTTTATTGATATACAAGTATAGGATATATCCTACAGCCCTTGTTTGGTAACAGTGAATAAGTTGTATGTGACTTAAAGCTACGTCATTTTCCTTAACAAGTGGTAATAAGACAGGCAAATCGAAAAGTAGCAGTTTATATTTAGTCAAAATATCGATCACAAATAATTTATAATACACACACATAATGACGCGCATTGAATTTAGGAGGAACATGATCAACACTACTACGTAAGCTAAAAATATATATACCAACTGAAGGGCTGGCGGACGAATTTTGACATTTTAGAATCCGACTCAATATAACAAAAATATCCATGAACCTTATCACAACCGATTAATCTCGTGTGTGTTCGATGCGAGCGCCAAACAACGTCATGGCTTAAGCCGCACGTAAAAGGTACAGGCAGGAGTGCAATCAGGGGGAAGCGTCGATAAGCAAGGGGTATTAAAAAATGAATATTAAACCATCATAGCCCAACGTCAACTTTCCATTAATTTTTCAATAAAATATATTGTTCATTTGTTCTAAAGCCTTGTTTGCGCCATAGGCATTGTATGCCTGAAGTTTCCATGTGTCAGTCACATTTCTAACAGGAAAATGAGTCAGCCACCAACCGACGTTTTTCCTCGTTCTTTTTTCATCAGTGGTGAAAAAATTGTGAAATTTCAATATCAAAAACTATTGACAGGTAACAAGATACAAACGTTGTTATTCTCAATGTTATGCACTTTGCTTTTGAATTATAATAATATTGTGGGTTGTCATAGTCATTTCCTCTGTCGAGATGAAAAACATTAACAAGATTAGGTAGGTTTTCAGAACCGCATTTTTAAATAAAAACATTTGATTTTGAATGGAACTACAGCGCTGGTTCTATCGCGTGACTAGCAAGATTATTATTGATAGGTTTTGCATTTAATCCTCTGTGCTTCAGAAACGAGCACATTACAAAATCACCTTATTGTAAATAATAATAAAATATAATTGTTTGTAGTAATATTCAGTCATAGTTCAACCGGAAGTCCTGTCATCTTTAACACATTGCTTTTCCTTGAACCATTCCTTCAGCAAAATAATGTGGAAGTTGAACACCTTTTAGCAGAATATCTCCTAGTCCTTTACAAGGGTCGATGCAAACAGTAAATGGCAAAATAAACACATATATTCCTGCCAGTATTCCAGCAATTGGCCATCCGAGGAAAATAAGTCCAATAAACCAAAGAAACGACCAGAGAAAGTTTGCCATGATCTATATTCTTTAACACTAATAGTCTATAAACATAAACATATTTTATTCAATCGCTTTCGAAATTAAACTTATGATTATTAAATTTTCACACATATCAAGGGCATAATGTTTTACAAAACGGTGTGGGCAGTTCATGCACTTCAGTTCTGCGGTTTGCCAAAAAAAGCTCGAGCAAGCCAGAAAAATGGTCGTAGTATCTTTGGTTAAGTGTGGGCCATTAGTGGATTAGTAGTCCATAAATAAAATAATATTCCAGGTTGGGGTATGGCGGGATTGCGCAACCATATTTCGGTTGATCAGAGATACACAATCTCGATTATTTTACCGCAAAAACTATCATTTGTGTAATTCTAATAATCGTTTGCTGTATAAAACCATCACACTACGGTCTTTCTGCTCTCTACGTGCTACATGCTAATCTAAATTACGCATACAGCTTCACCAAAAAAGCGGGCTGCGTTACGAATTAATTCAAAGCGCTTACTGTGTCTGTTGCTGAGAATGAAAGTGCGCGTGACATGTAATGTGACTACGTAAGCTAACGTTTTGATTAATATCCTAATTCGATAAATATATTGCATGCGTTTTGTGTCACGTGATGGAAGTCGCATTGGTATAAACGAGTTCCTTTTCCGGTATACAGTATTGATGTGTACAGTATTGATGTGTAAGCAGGATGAATTTTATTTTGCAGATGTGGTTACGAAAATAGGCCTACACTCTCACTATTTAGGGGCCAGGAATATATATCAAAAATTTCACCCCATATGAAAATCAAAATAAATTTAACTTCGTTTCCCATAAAATTGAAAACTTGCGTTTTTCGAGGTGGCATCATAACTCCCCCCCCCCCCCCCCGGGATTTTGCACACACGCTTTCTCAAGAATGAATTCCAACGACGGCAACTTCGTTTCTTATTTTTTTAGTCTAATGTAAAACTGGCCCGAACGCTAGGAAACAATCGGCGAGGTAGTGGCATCATAACCCCCCCGACTATGTTGTATGATTTAGAAATTGAGGGGACCTGTTTTGTGAATCGGCTCAAGATGTTTGCAAATGATTTAATATCCTTATCATATCATGTCGAATAGATAGCGTCGACACTAAAGCAGTATTGTTTACTGTGATTTGTGAAAAATGTGCAATAATGGCACTATCGTTAATATGTAAAATATGATGACATACTTAAAACGAAAAACGATATGATCGAATTCTCAAAGCGTAAGCTATAATAGGTAAAAATGTCTATTGTAGACTTGGGACTGGTAAGGTCAAGAGTTCCTGTTAGGCCATATATAGGCTACTTGAGTAACCAAATTTTTTAATTTTGCCCCCCCCCTCTAAATAAAAATGATACATACGTACAAGTTACAAGCTTCTTCACGTTCGTAAATTGTACAATATCGTGGCAGAAGATCTTAAATCTTGGGGGGAGAGACATACGAAAAATGAATATTGCAATTTTTTTGTGTCGAAAAAAAATTCGCGTCGAAGGCTTGATATGATGAAATTTAAAAATATTATCCCCTTTTTTTAAAAAACATAAAAGGGACATGTCCCGTAAAACTACAAACAGCAAATTCATATAATTTAGAACACAGCATTACAAAAGATCTTCACTCAATCAATGTGTACTGCTAAACGGAAAAGGGGGACATTTTTCCCTTTGTTTTGAGAAAAAATTCGTTATAATGAGAAAAAATTCGGCGCTCGTTTGTTTTTGGGAACAAAAAAAGAAAAACTACGATCCTAAGTTTATTCAAAGAGAATAAATATTCTTTGGTTTATCAGCTCACGGCCCCAAGGTTTGAGAACTTCCGCCATTACATTGGTCGACAAGTAGTCACACGGTACTGTTGTCACCAAATATGTGGTCCTCATGATTTATGCAAAGCAAAATACGATATACGACGTAAACAATCAACTATCGTGTGCACGCAATGTGGGTAAAGATCAGTGGTGTAAATGGGATTCAGTGATCGAGGGGGGCATACAGATATGCCGCTGGTTTATGACGTCATAATATGGATGCATTTTTCAGCAATTACGAAAGTCGTGATAGCTAATCGACATGATAAGCAGAATCCATAATAGAGGCCACGGTGTACTTTTAGAATATATTGTTGGCATCGGCGATTTGCTTTTGACCTTGTTTTATTAACATTTCACTGAGGTAGCAAGTAGTGTCTAAACTAACCAGAAACAGCAGAATATTATGGTGTATTTGGCAGTTCAGGGCCGAATGTTAGCTTATGCCCATTTCAACAGGAAGTTATATTTTGTCACAAAAGAAAGCGTCATTATATAGTCTACAAGAAGCGTGGGGAATACGTCTGTCTGGTATGGACAAATAAATATCACTATTCAGTAATATGAAGAGAACTTAATTTGCTCCAGCAAAACCAGATGCAAAAACGCATAATGAGAACGTTTTTATAATCATGGAAAAACGTTCTTATTGTATTTTTGTCGTGAAAGCTTATTTGTGACGACACAATGTTATTATTATGCTGAATATTGCTACATGTCAGATTGTACTCAAATCTCATCCCACCACTATTTACATTCACCGGTCTACCATTCCCATATTATGCGTAATTGGCTTGGGTGACGTAATGTCATGTAAACGTCGCACTTACAGCATCCATGAACTATATACTTGAATCAAAACGATGTCCTGAATTTTAGTTTTATTGCAATGACATAAATTCATCACCATTGAACAAATATTGCCGGCCCATATGTAATAAAAAGACTTAGCCTATCACATAGCTTTCAATCAGTAATGTCCATGTTAATAAAATGTGCCAAATTTGAAAAGCCCAGGACTTTTCGTCGCCAAACCATACAAATTATAGCTGTAATTTGTATGATCAAACCGAACCTGTTCGACTCCGTCAAAATTCGACTCCACCGTCTCTAAAAAGCCTTTCACTGTTCAGCATTCTGCATTACCAAATCTCTGTATTCCAAATCCTGTTTTGTGTTGGCAGGGATCGGATGTAACTTGGGTCGGCATTTGTCTGACATTTGTAAGCGGTAAGCCCGATCGTTTCGACCGCGGCGAAATCTTCAAGATGTTTGCCCTCGCAAGAAATATGACTAGGGCTCTTGGTGAGTTCTTTTTAAATTTAATCCTAGATTGAAATTGCCAATGTTCATCCTTTTATTCAGCAGATCAGTTCGACAAGTTACGGTACCGGTACCCCTAAAATAACGGTTAAGCAGTCGCCGCGAGTGGACTTCTCTCGTCGGCTGGCTGAAGGACAGGACCGCATGAATTTAGACAGTATGGTATAAACTTTATGGGTACAGTTGAAATCAAGCATTTATTAAAAGAAAAAGATAACAAAACTGAACTGTATGTATGCACCAAAGTTTAAAACAAGCTGCTGAGGTTACTAAACTGAAAAGGCTTTATACCATGAATATAACAAGACTCGGCTCACGTATGCCTTCCACCAAACGGATATTATTCATTACTCGTCATGCTATTAGTCGGGTGTTTTAAATCATCCATAATAATTTCCCATGTTGCAAGTGACTCATCCTAACCCGGGAGACAATGCCAGATGCTGGCAACATTGGCGCCCCTGAGTTAGGATGAGAATATTCTATCCGTTTGGTGGAAGGCATACGTGAGCCCAAGACTCCACCAGTAATCAACATATCAAGACTTTGCATCACCAATCGAGCACAGAAAAAGAAGATTGGCTATAAATTTCGCAACTTAAAGCTAAATACTAATTTGTATTACATCATGTGCATTTATTTGCTTTAACAAACACCATAACTGCAAAAATCCTGATAAGCCGGATTTGGCACTTTATATTTGTGTTCCGGTACAATTCCAAATGTTTAGAATATCATCAAAAATGTAATAATTATCATTACCGGTATTTATTTCACATTGATTTCCATGCACATTAATAAGTCGCAAGTAATTGCCTGGGTTGTTTCATCCATATTATTATTCTCACGTACTATAGATTGCCGTTTGGTTTATCGATCTACCTGTATATATTTTAAACTATTCTTTAGGTTTTGTGTCCCGTTTTTTTGAGTACTTTGTATCAGTGTGTATGTGTGTGTTTTTCTCATTTTTGTGAAACATTGTATATCCGGAAATCAAAATTAATCGATTGATTGAACTTAATTGTCTGATCACCATACTGTGAAAAGAAGTTTATTAGTGACAATTTAGCAAGCTATTTAGCTTGGTATATGTTACTGCAGTGGAAAATTGAAAGACCTTTTGCGCTGCAGGTGCGCAGCCTTTTCCCCTCACAATCTGTACACTGGTGCTATCCATACAGCTGATTCCAGCGGTTTCATCAACCCTTGAAAGGCTGATATAGATATCACCAGCGAATCCCAAGCATGGCGGTCAATTCGTTCTTAATTAGGTTTCCAGATGGTTTGGATCAAGGGTATTTCACCAAAGGTGGATTAAATTAGATGGAAATTTTTTGTTCTGTTCAAGGAGATGCATCACAAAAAGACTGTTTCAAATTGATTATTGTGTTACGGGTAAAATAATCCTGAGTATATGACCAGGACAGTTCCATGTTGATGGACTCGAGAGTGTATGCAACAGATAAATTTTATGGAACCTATTCTATGACATGCTGATGTTCATTAAGTTTTATTGCAACACCAAAAGAATACCCCTTATGATTTTTATTATTATATCTCTTGTAGGAATTTCTTTGCGTCGTCGTGCGGTTGCAATCAGGACCTCAAGCGTGGAAGCGGACCAAGCTTTGAAAAGTGATAATTACATGAGGAATGTTAAATATCCTGGTCTCTGGGTTTACATCATTATGGGTCTTTTGGGAGCAAAAGTATTATGGCGCGTGAGTGTTGTTGTTGGATATGAATACTTGGAATCAAGATGAATAGTTCTTTCTTTTAACAGTCTTTGGATTTGTATTTTAAATTACAGCTAGGCACTCCAAATTAAATAATAAGTTCTCTGAATCGATGTGAATTGGCAGTTTTCTTCACTGATCAACATTGCACGCTCTCTGAATCAGTATGTAATCAAATCGTGTTAATGAATAATAGTCTCCTTGCCCGCGCTGATAAACGAGAGACCAAAGACGAACAATCTTAGCGACTAATTCTGTATAATTTAGAGTATTTGGAAAGCTATTTCAAAAAATGTGTCACAGGTAATGAAAATACAATATAATATCTCTTGTAACTCAAAGACTCCAATACAAGCCACATCCTTCTTGGTAACATATCTTTGGCTAACTTCCACTGTTGGAACCCCACTCGAGGTAAAACATGATTGCTGTTTTCAGCAATTTTGTTGAAGATTTGACTTTTAAAAAGATATTCAATTTGATTCAAAAATTTCCAGGTTTTCACAAATGCCCAACCATGCCGTATATGATCATCAGAAAATTGATGAAATAATTATGTTTTTGACCCATCCGAAACTTTATTTCGTTAAGCATGAGTTAATGATGGACCGTGCCTAACCCTGCGATGCATCAGTAACTCTTATTTAACAAAGCATGTTTGGGCAAAACATTTCAGGCTAGAGGAAGTAGATGGATGGATGGATGGATCACACCATCCACATGCGCTTCATGCTTAATACAATAAAAAGTAGGGATTACACATTAAGATAATTTTTAACACATTCTTATTTTAGTTTATATTTTATTAAATGAGCTTTGAACTATTCTCAATTTGCTAAAAAGTAAATTTAGATTACCATCCATCCTATCTTGCAAAAACAATTTTTTCAGGATCAAAAATTGGATCGTATTATAGAAGAACAAAGGATATTAGCAATGCCATTGGCAGAACGTGAAAGACATCCTGATGTTGAATTGGTATGAATATTGTCCTTCTTGTTTCTTTGTGATAATTAGACTCTTATTCAGGGGTTCCCATAGGAGAGGTTGAGAATAAAAATCATTTCTGATTTATGTGAATAAAATATTGGATGTATTACATAACTTTACTGAATAGGGATAAATAAAGTAGGCATGGGTCATCTGTGACTCATCTTTAACAAAGGATACTGTATTGTTGCTATTCCTCTTTACATTATCATAATCTATATCCCAAGAAGTAAGGCTCGGCCAATAATTGAACACATTACGGGTAAAGTATATTTTTAAATACTTCCAGATGAAGAGGTTTTATTGGTCAAAGACGGGATTTCATTTTTGGCAAAGCAAATACAGCTTAACCATATAATGAACTCTCATGCAGATACCGCTTGCTAGTTAGGGGTGGACGTTTGGTGGAGGAAGTTGTGACCAGTGGGCACTGGCGAGGTTTAATTCTAATGATGTTAGAAATTCAATTTCATTTCTAGTTTAATGTTTAGTGGTTCTTCTGCCCATTTTATCAGTAAAAAATATGATTTTTCAACTAATGTCTTTTTTGAATAATGAAACTAACTTTAATCACGAAATTCAAAGACCTTCTGTCTGTTTCAATGTCATGCCTAGATTTCGCCCTCTTGTCGCTTATTTTTTGCAAAATGTATCCGACTATGTGAGACGAAGTGATCAAATCTTGTATTTCTTAGAGAGTCCGGAGCATTTATGCCCTTATTTAGAGGAACAAAAAAGCTTTAAGATCATTGACACTGCTATGGAATAGCAGTGTTGACGATGTTGAATGTTTTTCTGCAGTTTCGTTGCTACCGGACAGTTGAAAAGACATTTTATCTTCTAGCATGAGATATACAAAGACAAATTTCTACGATTGAATCCATTTTCTTTTGGAGTGTCTAAGTATTGTAGTTAACATATATCAACATTCTTTTTTTACAGCTTTCGACGTATTCAGTTTCCAGCTTCTCCTAACTTCTACAGATTATTTGCTTTTGATTCTTTGAGTATTTAAAATATACAATTTTGATCATATTTTAGTGCTTGTGTGGTTCGATAAGATTGTGCAGATAGTTTCATCAGCTCAGTTAGAAATTATGTATAGAGCTTTCTAACATTCTGGGGGCATTGGGGTAGAGCTCTCTCAAGCTAGTTTTACTCTCTGGCAGGAATTTCTTGAAAAAGAATTGATGTGCCCACTAATGGGACACAAATTAGCATATTATCCTTTGACCAACTGTCATGTCCATGGGGTAGACCCTACTACCATAGGTGCTATAGAAGCATACTTTTTTAGTTGCTTTGAAGCGTTCTACAAGATGCTTTCCCAGAACTACATGTCACAGAACAGAGTGCGATGGTTTTGGTTGGAAAGCAGACACTGGTAGGTAACGTAAAGCTAAAGCGATTCATCACAAAACTAAGTAATTTTCAATATTTTGGCCGCGTTTAGGGCGTTTTAAATAGGCTTGTAGGTTAAAATCGTGTAGCCTGAAAAAAAAGGACTTGCCTAATTTTTGAACCAAATACCTTGCTGAAAATAAGGTTAAATTTACTAGGGAATACTTCAAATAGGAAACTCGAAATAAGGTAAGTACATAAATCACAGATCAGTGTAACCAGGTAAAAACATTTAAAAAAAAAAACTCTGTGAATCTGTGTGAGGTAAAAAAACTCTTAACTAGAATTGTCCACACTGGCAGGTATGTCTTATTCGTAGGCATCAAACAACGGATAAGTTGAGATTTTTACGCTGGAACTCAAAATATTGTCATTGAAGTATACTTTATGTGGGATCCCTGATTCTTATATAAAAAGTTTCGGTACATATTTTCGTAAGTATATTTTATTGCACAATTAAATATTTTAATGATACAAAATATTTATGTAAATTAAGTAAAAATAGCTTTCTGCATAAATATGCGGAACGTACATTGTACCATAGATAGAGTTATAACTCAAATAAAGATAAACATCTTTTAGTAAGGAACTAACTCGATGTGCAAAAAATACAACCATTCACTTCTGTATTAGAAGTCTTATATAGAGGGATACATTTCGTCACAATCTAATATTTGTTTATTTTGGCATAGATTATAGTAGGTCAGAACTTGGTCTTTTTACGGTGACATATTTTTTGGACCAACAATAAAGCTTCAAACCCATTGATACTGCTATTTCATACATACAGTTAGGCTACTACCAGACAAAGAAGAGAGACATTTAAATCATCCGCCACAAATACATCAAGAAATATTTATTGCCTATTTGCTAAATTTTCTCTGATGGAACCCATTTTCTTTCAAGTGTCTGAGTAGTTGTTCTGGTTAGTATGTTCTGCACCTATTCAACAGTGGCCTAAGAAAAATTGAGGATAAAACCTTTGATATGTTTTCAGCCATTCGATTTTTGCTAATATGTTCAATCAAACTAGAGATATATCACTAAAAATAGTAAGATCCATTAACGGCAATACCAAATTTATCAGCGCAATCTATCAGTGACTCTGCAAAACATATCACTGATATTTTCTACATATGGGTAGAGATCACAGAGGTATAACACTTATTCTATGATTATGTTGATACTTGAATAAATATATATAATCAAAGAGGGGATTTTGAAATACTCGATAATTAAAATACTGTTGGTCAAATTGAACCTTCAAATATACAAAAATTCTTGCTACAAGGCAAGTTTCGACTTGGTTGCATGGATACATATTTGGCTAATTTAAATGAAACATAATTCTGACAAAAAGCCTAATCCCCGGCAGAATACTTCTGCCACAATGATGTTTTGTTAAGTATGGGTCACTGATGGAACGCGCCGGCAAGGCGCGGTCCATCTGTGGCGCATGCTTGACAAATAAAATCAAAAACTGGCAAATTATTCCAGCAATCTGTATGTTTTAGATGCCATTGACCATTTGGCCCAGTGACTTCCAATATTCTTTTGTATTTTAATTGATTGACTCAATTACATTGATTGACCATAGCGTGCATTTGGCAACCAATAAGCACAGATTATTTGACAAATTTTTCAAATCATTCATTTTTTCCAAATAGCAATATTATGTCCAATTATGAAATCATGTTAATAAGCCTATGGTCTGATTATATTTAATAGGTTGTGTTAAGTTAGAGTCACTGATGGAGCATGCCGTCTATCTGTGGCTCATGCTTGACAAAATAAAATTGATGTTAAGATAAAAGTAATTATATCAGGATACCATAAATGGCTTAATCAAGTATTATAATTCTTATTCTTTAATGACGAACAACAAGGCAAATCTGTTTGGGATGTTCAGAGTGCAGTTGCTGGTACAACATCTTTTAGTAGCTCTATGCTATTAAGTGGTCGTCAGTTGACAGTTGGTCTTGCTCAAAATGAATTTCAATAACAAAAAAATGCATCCATATCATAAATTTCATTTTGTCAAGCATGGGTCATAAATGAAGAAGCAAATTAATGCCAAATCCTAATCAGAAAGAATTTGTGAAAACATCTTTTGTAAAGTATGAGGCACTGATGGAATCGCGTCGATGAGACGCGGTCCATCTGTGGCTCATGTTTGACAAAATAAAAATTTTGATCGGGATATATTACAACCAGAAAGGGATGTGCAATATCGAATTTTGGTGAAGCAATTAAGTTTTTCGATTACGAACCATCCTAAGCAACAACAAAATACTAATTTGGCACAAATTGAGTCATAACGAAATACAATGAGAAGCGGAATTGATTTTTTGATACAAAATATTTGAATTATTGGAACAAAATACTCTTGAAGGAAGCATTTCTTAAGCTTCATCATTTAAACGCATTCATTTCATACCACCTATCAGGTACAACTTGAAAATATCTGTCCATTGCTTCACAAAAACGCTTCTTGTAAAGTTCCGGGGATACGACAGTAGGCATTGATCTGTTGCTTTGCTTTCTTCCACCAAACATACCGTAGGATTTAACAACCATTTCTAATTTCTTGTCCCAAGTAAAAGTCCGAATGAAATCTGCGAATATAAAAAGACCAGACTTCGATAACTGGTATAATATATTTTTTCGATATTTTGATACTAGTGGTGGAAGAAAAGTGTTTTTAGTGTCATACTCAGTGACAAAAGCCTGTATCATTATATCAATTTTCGTCAGGTGTAAGAGTAGCAGAATAGCTTACATGCCAGTCTACACTGTGACAAAAATAGAGTAGAATCACTGCTCTTTAGCAGTAATTTTACAAGACGATATTAAAACGAAAACTGTGAAATTGGCTCTTTTTTGGCCAATTATGGGCTGTTGATGGAGTGCACTGTTTAAGCAACCTCCACCAACAGCTCATACTTGGCTTGCAAGGAGGTTTCAAACTTTAGAAATATGTAATTATTGCAAATGGCCAGTAAATTTACTGTGGTTTTGTCACAGTGTAGCACACAAGTTCACCTTATTTTTTTAAAGATCTAGAAATCTTTTCAATCAATCCTACCCCCTTCTCTTATTCCAGCATTCAATTTGGAAAGTTTATTTTTCAGCAAAATAGGTAAATCAATTAGAGAACAATCGGAAAAACAAGGCTACTTTTAATCAGAACATTGAGATGAGAACAAGCATACTGCTTACTGGGGGTGACAAAATCGGATATATGGCTTTGGATTTCACAATTGAATATCGAATCATAGTTTTTAATGAACAAACAAAGATTCCTTTCCTGAAGATTTGTACATAATTGATTTTGCTGATTCCAAGTTGGTGGAAAATTCGAACTGAATATTTCAGAGAGCCATAATGCTCACCTATTATTCCAACAAATATTTGTTCATTTTCATCCATTCCAACAAGCAATGAATAATCCATGATGAGATTCTTCGATAGAAAACTAGTATCTCTCAATATTGCACTCGATAAAAGATGCTGAAAGTAATTAATTTGCATGATAAATAGTAGAGAAATTTGCTTAAAACTAAATAGAACAGTAAGTAATTCATGCACATAGATACACTTCGCGAAAGCGCAAAATTTTAATTTTTTCTCATTAAAAAATTCGTTCAATGTAAGGTCAGCCACAATTTGTTTTAGAATTGCCGCCAATATTCATATTCCATTGCAAGCACTAAAAAACAAGTGGTTGCAATCAGAAATTTTATTTGTCAAGCATGAGCAGCAGATGGGTCACGTCGACGTGCAGTGATTCATACCTACCGGTAACAATGGATGTTCCGGCATGAGATGTTCCTACCTGGGTAAAGCTCATTCTCGTACTGGGCTTTTACTACTGACAGTATTTTACTAATAATAGTTCTCTATTATGTTTCCTGCCTAATTACTCCAAATCAGAAACGTTATTTTGTCAAGAATGAGTCACATACCCATACTCAACAAAAGTTGTTTTGGCAATAAATTTCCAATTGGGCTAGTTTGTTGCACAAATAAATAGGTCAGGGTACTTCAGTTGTCTTTAAATGCATTTGTCGAAAAACACTTTTCAAAACAAAAACAATTTAATAACTTTAAAACAACCAAATATTCAAAAATGACAATTCCTATCATCCACATCAGCAAACTTGGTGATTATCATTATTTTCTCCTACTGACCTTGGTATGTTCATGAACATAAAGTGGATTGTCACACATTAGTTTCAATAAATTTTCATCGAGAAGTACAATATCATTATGATCAGTTGGACAACCATTATCCGGTGTTGCGTTAGATGGATCAGGTTTTACATGACGATTTCGAACCGATCCTTTCAAATCGAATATCTGTGAAAAATGAGAATATAAGATTTAGAGTAACACTAATTATTAGGGCCAGTATCGATCTTCACCAAAACAGCCAAGGATTCACGATGGGTTCTATCACTTCAACTGTGATAGATTCTATGAAATGGCTATAGTCACAATGCTCCTTATTCGATTTAGAAGAAAGAACGAAATCGCAAAACATCTTACAAAGGAGGGTGGAACAACCTAACATTTCAATCAGTGCTGATGATTTTGAAATCAGTTGGCCTCAGCTTGGATCACCGTGACCAAGGCCCTGTTATAGAGGCCACTTATAGACAGACAGGGTTGGGGCTGTTGGAAAGATATTTTCTTTCTTGTTGGGGTTAGTCTACCCAAGTCATCACACCCAGGGTTGAGTAGTGGGCGTGGATTCATGAACCGGACATGAGATCATCAACCTACCACGATAACCACTGGGCCATCATGCCTACAAAAGAAAGATGTTAATGTTTTGGTAGATGATTTAACATCAAACAGTAATTAATTTCCTTCTGACGACACCTATTTACATTCTGATTAGTTGAGTAGCCAACTTTTGCCAACCATAGTTTAGATGGATGGATCTTTCAAAAAGCACAGCACATTAATCTGGATAACAATAAAAAATAGCATCTGAATGACTTGAATAGGGCAAGTATGTATCCAAAACAATAGTTAGGTGTAATAAGACTAGAAAAAAAATTGGGTTTTAGTAATTTTGTAGCAACGTCTTACTCACCTGCTGAACTCTCTTCCGATAAAATAAATTCTCAATGACAAGAACATCCTGTTTTAAACTTCGATTTGTCTCTGCATTTCTGAATGAAATTCTATAAACACCCAGGATTTTTGAAATTGTAGTCGCTTCCTGCCAGAACAAGTTGATACAACACGATAAGTTGAGAGATATTACAAAAAAACCACTAGCATGTAAAATTATTTATCATCCAAAAAAATCTTTTTCTTGGTTTCAGATCGGGAAATACCTTAAAAAAATACTGACGACAAAATCGAGTGCATTTTTTCTGAAAAATTAAAATTCTACTTCCTTCAGCATGTTTTTGGTCCAATGAACATTCCGTGATTAATTCGATCAATTTGGGCTTCGGATCGATTCAAATCATTGAATTATATTGCCTAGCCCTACCTGCAATGCAAGTGAACTGCTAACCACCAACTCATGACGCACTACAGTTTCTAAATATTTCAATACAGCACTAGATTTTATCCACCTGATTATCAATACAGTTTGTGATATACTTCACATATTTTGGTGCAAACTCAAGAAAAGATTGTAATTCAAAATATGACATCTGTTTCAAAATAAACTGATCGTCCTTCGTTTTATGAAAAGTCGAGCCGGATTTTCCTCCTCTTGCCAACCATCTCATACTACGAGACATTGAAGACAGATATTGCTCCTCTCCTCCTTCCAGAATCTAAAAAAAGGAATTAGATTATGGAAACATGGATCGATGATGGTGGCAAACATCGAGTTACACATCTCTGATAGTCCTGACGTAGGTTTGAATCCCACAAGGGATGAATATCGTATATTCGAGAGGTCTTTGCTGGGGGGAAGATGCTTCATGTTAAGCGCTGCTTACGGCTTCCTCCGCCAACTAGGTCCATGCGAGCAAAAAATGTTTAGCTAAAACCTTCAACTCGCTTGAGAACTGGTGTCTGTACGTGGTTCCTCACAAAGTTGAGCCCTACTCTGAGCTTTTCTCTCCCGTAGAATAAAAATAGTTGATCACACTTGATGAAATAAATTAAGCAAAATCAAATATCTTTTCAGTTCAGAAATAAAGCAAGTATTTTTTAATCAAAATCTTAGGATGGACAAACAAACACATCTTTCCTAATTCCGATCGAATAAGTTTCAATTCCATAAATTGATTATTAACTGAATAATCTAGACAGCAATAGTTATGGTTCGGAATAGACTGACAGATGCCAACTACTTTACTACTTAGAAACTTATGAAACGGGTTCCATCAGAAGAAAATTTTGCAAATATTTCAAGATGTATCTGTAGTTAGAAGATTTAAATGTCTTCTCTTTTTACTGTCTGGTAGCAGTCAAACAGTATAAAAAGGTTCAAAATCATCAATACTGCTATGAAATAGCAGTGTTGATGTTTTTGAAGCTTTTTATCTATCCGAAGAAACGGACATGAACAATTCAGACACCTGAAGAAAACTAAGTTTCTGCCACCCTTGGTGAAAATAAACCAAATCAAAAAAAAAGTTTGTTTGAAAAATCACGCACCTTTGATCGGAACTTTTCAAATAAAGAAGCAAAATAAACTTTGCAATAAAACTTCGTCGTATGATCGGAAAATTGGATTTCGACATGAGGAGAACTTGATGCCACACCACCTGTTGGTAACGGACTTGACATTGAAATTACAGATGGTTCAGTTGAATCTGAATGAAATAGAAGAATGCATGGAAAGCGAGAAAAAAAGGAGTAAAAATGCAGTTGTAAAGATAAGAGAGAAGTAAACGAAAACAGAACCTT
Source organism: Styela plicata (assembly GCA_963675895.2). Taxonomy (NCBI): domain Eukaryota; kingdom Metazoa; phylum Chordata; class Ascidiacea; order Stolidobranchia; family Styelidae; genus Styela; species Styela plicata. The sequence goes on along the minus strand of OZ023151.1, from coordinate 4,613,331 downwards.
CGTACCACCCAAAATTTTTTATTCTGATTATTTGTTTTTACTAGAGGATCGAGGGGGTGGGGCACAACCCGTGCCAAAATCTCCAAAAAATCAGAAATGCATACAAAACGTAGAATAACAAAGAAAAAACAGTAATTTTGAAAGATTATCATGCCGTGTAAGTATGGAAATTGGAATAGTCCATATTTCATACGTGTCGTAGCAACTCAGTTTTGTATGGGATGTTTTCTGCTTTTAAGGATGTTGCAGCAGCTGGTAACTACACCTTGTAATAGCTCTTTGTTTATTAGGTGGCTGTGAGTTGGTTCCTTTTAGGCACTGCTTCTCGCCTTGAGGTAGAATTATAAAAAATACCAAATTAATTTTTTCGCTTTCCGCACGCATTTAACTTGACATGACTAATTTTGGGCATATTATGACATTTCGCTTTGAAAAATATAAATGTTCTGGCGCATCCGACGTGCAATTTTTTTGGGGAAAATATCTTTGAAACGTCGACAAAAATAGTGCTCTACCCAAAAATATTTTCAGGAGATATCACTGGTTGTGCTGCAACTACAAATAGAAAACCCCGAATTAAGATCAGAAAGACCAGGATTGTTGTCTTTTCCATCATACCATATTTTTTTTATCAGAAAAGGATATATATCCAAATAAATATGAGATATTTAGTGCGATCGGTTCACTGTGGCACCTACCAAATAAGCTTGATCTACTGATGCAACTGGCCTTATTAGGATTTGATTTATCACGAAATGACAATCAAATCCAAATCCTCTGGTCATAAATATTCAACACAATCAGGTTTATCTACTCAAGTTTTCAAAATATAGAAGTAAAATGAAAATGATGATGATATAATTATTATTATCACAAAAATATTTATAGATCACAGATATTTTTTACAGAGAAGAGATTACCTTTAGTCTCAAATTCAGCTGGACTTTCTGTCCTTTCTTGTTGCGTTGAACTTTGCGGTGAATTGTTAGTGTCCGAATATGAGGGTCTTGGACTGGAGTTATTTCTTTGAATCAGATTGCTTGATTCCTTAGGTATCTATAATAAAGAAATTATGACATTGTAATTTACATACTTTTGGTAGGTATTAGATATGTTAATTGATCTAATTTTTAAAGTCAATTCAAAGTTTATAGATTTGATTGAAAATTAATGATTAATCTTACACTACACTGTGAAATTTAGATATAAACCAGGACTTTTTGCAGACTGTTTTTTTTTTAATTATTAGGAATGATCCCTACGATACCTATATTTACCTTCTGCACCTGTATAATGACTGTGATATGGATAAGCACATCCCTAACATATATTAAAAATTCATATCTACAATAAAATCACGAAATATTCGAATTATAAATTATTCGATTCGATTTCTGCAAATATTAAAATCAACACAATAATAATTTTTGAAATTTTAAAATAAGTGAATCCTCCAGTAAATTATAAGCTGATGAAAAATGACTTCGTTTGTTTATTATATGACTTCCGATTCGAATATTCGACTCAGGAAAATTATTTGATTAGATTCTGAAACCCGAAGATATTCTATTATGGCCAGCCTCAATTGTGATTTTATAAAAAGTATAAAAATAGCCTTTATTGAATATCGCCTAGTGCAATAGAGGCAGAATCTACTTTAAATTTCACTCTGATGTCTAGATTTTTCATGTCATACTATTTGCATTAAGCAAAAGGTCAACTAGGCTTGTTGCTATAATTTAGTTTAAACATTATTCGAAAATAACTATAAAATAGAATATTGTTTCAATATTTTAGATAACAATTGGTGATATTTGACCAAATTTTGCAGTAAAATCATAATTTATGTCAAATTTGACAACTTTTTAGATTAATCTGGAAACATTGTAAAATTTGGCATATATAATCATTTTAATGCAAAATAAACCATCCTCAAATTGATTAAAAAACGAAATTTCCTTTATTCATTATTCCAGACTATTTGGATGAGGTCATCCCTACTAACAATGTACCTCTGTACTTCCGATTTCAAATACAGGATCTGTTTCCTGAAAATTTTCATCCATTCCAACATTACAATGCTGCGTACTCGTTAATTGTTTATATGATTTTGAATTCAAAGTATAAGTAATGATCGATGCTGGTTCGGCATCTCGTACCTGAAAAATGCGAATAAAAGAATATGGATATTAGTATTCATATAGTGCGTTATAACGTGTCGAAAATGGCAAATATCGGTTTGGGACATAGTATACTTACAGAAAGCACAGTCCTTCATATAAAAATAGATTATGTATGTTCGTTCTCGTTCTGTCTAAGATAGCTAGCTATATCTTCACACTTAAAAAGCTATGACCGCCCAATGGTACTTTATTTTCAATGGACACTCCTTTCTAACCTTACTTATATTGAGTAAATGAAATGAATACAATTAACAATGCTACAATTTTTTTATCTGACATTTTGTCATTCCATCCAGTGTGAAACCAATGAGGAACCGGTAAAGTTACCAGCATTTGAACCCCAAAGGCCGTAGGTTACAGTGTCACCCCGCATATATTGCTCTTTGAAGACTGTTATCGTTTTGATCTTGACCATGCGTTTGTCGAATTGAACCCACTTAAATAAATAGATGTTATATTTGACAGCCTCGGTTTGATCAGCCCACTGCGCACCACGAAGTATTATATATTCAAATTTATATACTTCATATTCAATTTAAATATAAAAACGCAATATATTTGACAAAAGTACTTTTAGGAATGGGTGTGTACGTGATAGCCTAGTTAATGGCTAACATGTTGGCATCGCAGGAAGATTCTGTGATAGAGTCCCAAAAAGTCTGGGTCATTAATTCATGACCACCTATTAACCAGGGTGTGATGACTTGGGTTGGCTCGGGGAACCGAAAAGTGCATCTCTCTCCAACATCTATAAGTGGCTGCTAGTGCAAGGCATTGCCATTTAAATGAGCAACTATAAAAAAATAGATCAAAGTATTTAAACCTATTCTAAAATTTGGCAAATGATACTCTGTAAATATGCATTGAATAAGTGAAAATGATCATGCAATCTACTTATAACCTTGTAGGTATATTTGATTTACTCCACGACATGATCAATTAGTGGCTCATGTTTGCAACATCATAATTAGGACAGAGTTCAAACGGTGGAGCTTGAAGTTTCAAAACTGTATAAATGCCTACAGTAAAAGGCATTAACAATGTGTAAAAAAGAGCTTCGATCAAACGACAATATACTATTTGAGACAAAGGAAAACATCTTCAGATATATTGAATATTCTCACCACAACATTCCCAGATAAACTTTCTGGCAAAAGAAAATGTTCGTCAGCAGGAAATGGCATTGGAATTGAAGGTATTAGATTATTTCCAGGCAGTAACCTTGTGACAAGAAATCTTACACTGGAACCTGGAATAAAAATAATGAATATACTTCATGAACAAAAATTTTAATGACAAAAAAATAAGGGTTGAGTTAAAAGTACTGTATGTACCAATATTTAGTAATTTAGTCCCCCACTTCTTTGTCTTACTTCAAGCAGGAAATTTTTTAGGACTATTCTAAAGGCCTGTACCCTACTGGGCCATAATTCGAGAATTTTTTTTTATGCTTTTGGTGAAATTTTTGATGTTTTATATTGATATAAAAAAAAAAAAAAACTATTTTCCAGAGGAAACTTTTTTCCTGCAGCACCTGTTATATCATAATTCAACCTAATTTTTTTTTCCAAATTTTTGTCTTCTATTTTTATACTCGAATATTTTTTTACTCGCATTTGCCCAGAGCGATAATCGAATCATATATCACTGCGTTTCTTTTTCAAGTTAAGGCGATATAATCTGTAGAACTATCATCAAAACTTCACATTTAAAACAAGAAATTGAAAAATAATTTATAAGGAATAAGCCATACCTGTTCGGCTCAGCCTTTTATATGAAGTCGACTTTTCCATCATTTTACTATCAACTGACTGAGTACGTTTTGGAGCTCGAAAATATGATCCATCTTTTACTTCAACATGAGGAACGATTGGTGAAATGGATTTGGAAAAATTTCCAGCTATAAAAAATGAAGAAAATTCGATCAATTATCGGTCTATATTATCTCTGTTAGGATTTGAAACCAATGTTGAGAATAGTAGCCTTACAGCTGAGCAGGCCGGTAAAATTCCAGCTACTCGGATTCTCAGTCACCCAGTGAAATTTCAGCAAATAGGGAATATTTCTTGATATGTCTTTTATTAGAGGATTAAAATATCTTATTTTGAGTGTTTGTTAGCAACGAAATTGTAGGAAAAGGATCAAAATCCTCAATACTGCTACGAAATAGCAGTGTTGATGGTTTTTTAAGCTTTTTTGGCCACCTGAAGAAAATAACACGAGTGTTTCAGACACCTGAAGAAGAACGAGATTCTGTCAGTCAGCGGATGAGTAGTATGAGTAATCTGACTGAAAAATGTGCATCCCAGTTAGAAAAAATTCTAATATCTTATGTTAATTATGGATCACTGCCGAGGCGTGGTCCATCTGTGACACATGTTTGACGGAAACAATTTGCAATCTTAGCAGTGAAAAGTAAGAATTGAGAAACAATATAGCCAGTACATTGCCGTAATATCAAAGTATTAAGTAAATAAATTTAAAACCTTAGTAAGAAAAGCGACACATACTAACCTGATACTTGTCCAACATCTGATGGTTTGAGATGACCCTATGTTAACAAAATTTTTAAATTGATTTAACAATGGAGATAATAATTGATCACAGTCAGTATCTAAAATCGGTTTATTGAATTATGAGAAATTTTGTACTATTTAGAGGTAGAATGTCAATGAAATAAGATATTCTAAGCATGAGACAAGTATCCGATATGAAATTACTGCCAATAACCAATATTAACAGTGATTGATTGATAGTGCGGCAATCCTAAAAATTTACAACATTGTGGGCGCGATGCCTAGTGGTTATCATGATGGCATCACAGGTAGAAGATCTCGGGTTTGAGTCCAGCACATTAATTCATGTCCACCACTCGAACCAGAGTGTAATAACTTGCGTGGGCTAAGCCGATCTGGTAAAATCATATCTTTCCAACAACTCTAATCCTAACTGACTATGAGTGGCTGCAGATACAGAGCCTTGGTGTCAGGGTGATAGAAACAGACGACAGATAATTGAAGCAGATCACAGCCGAAAACAATAACCGGCTGATAACAACAGAAACGAATTTTCCCAATCCTTGAAATATTATTCAATAATTTCTAATTAATATAATGGCCGTTAATGCTTGTTTGTGACAATTCCGTTCATCATCATGCCTCATTATAATTTTATTGAAAAATTTCAAACATGAAATCAGATCTAACCATTATTCAGGCAAAAATATACACAAGCGAATTTAAAAAAAAAAAATTGCAATCAAAAGTACAAATACCGAATGATACAGATACATCAATATATTTGACAAATTTTCAAATATTAAAGGCTGTCAGACTATTTTTTTTTATAATAGGTGAATTTTTTATAGTAAGGTTTAAAGAGAAAATACTTATAATACAAGTATGATATTGTGCAAAGACCCTAATTAAGTGCAGAATGGAAGATTAGTAAATCTTCATCACTAAAATGTACCAAATTTTTAAAGCCTTGCATATCAACATGAAGAGGAAAGCAGTGAGAAGAAAATGAATTCCAGTTCACAGAAGTTCATGGAAAAAAATTCTTACAGTAAAATTGTTTATTGCACTGCGAAACTTCCACAGTAATGGATGAAAATGGGTAGGGCAACCATATTGACCATTTGAACACTTTGTTTAAAGGAATGAGGGCAGAGAGATCTATCAACAAAGTCTATTAATAATATCTGTAAAATAAACAAAGCGAGGCAACTTACATTCTCAACTGCAGATGATGGTGAACCATTCACATTTGACTCTATAAAAAATAAACAATACCTAAATGTAAGTTTAGTTCATCATAAATCTAAAAAACTGCATCTAATAAAACAGAAGTACAAGCGAAAAGGAGTTTGCTTGTTAAAGAAAAAAAACTATGATACTCTTTCAAAATGAGAGAGTAATTGTGATGTAATGAGGGTTGATAGGAGTATTTTACAACATAAAATTTGGCATACATCATGATTTTACTACAAAATGAAGCTTTTGGAGAATGAAGACAAAAACGGAGATAAGGTTGAGCATCGTACCAAGGCCGTGGGTTACAATAACTCGCCCAGGGGCACCACACATGTATTGCTTTTTAAGCTTTTTCTCATTCATAGATCTTGTCCATACTTTGTCAGGGTTCGAACTGCGTTATTCGTTAGGTGTTACGTTTGGAAGGTGTCGTTGCTTCTATCTTATCTTCTATCACAGCCAACAAATACTAAATACTGAAAACACACCTCGTTCTGAACCTTCTTCTATGATTTTATCAGAAACATCAACATGGCTTCTTCTCAATGATAAAGGCGATCCACTGATCTTCTGTTGTTTGTTTGACGTCCAGTATGAAGAGCGATCCTATGATATTAACACAAATAGGATTTTAAAAACTATGAGTCTTAGTTTCAGATTATTACAAACAAGAATTTCTGTATCAGAACAATTTGTTATTCTGAAATTCTGAACAGAATTTTGTTTTTATTTCAAATTGAGTCTTTTTGCATTGCAATCATACCACATTATAAATTTGACACAAATCATGATTCTGTAGTGTGATCAGCCAAATTTGCTAAATTGTTAAGTTTGATCGTCTGTAATTTTTAAAAACTATCCTGTTTTAAAATATGGTAAATAGAATTATGAAATTTTTCAAATTAAATTGTATTAATTAATATCTGGGAATGTTGGTAAAAGGAAAACAGGATTTTGTCAGAGATGTGTTCAACTAAAGACTGAATACACATTTGCATTGGTTGTGTTTCATCTAGGTATATTTTAGTTCAACCTTGCGTTTTACGCTAGCCCAATGCTGTTCGTGCATTTGTTTATACGAACAACATTTGTTTATACTTTTTAAAACACAACCGAGCAGTTTGCTATATAAGCTAATGGAAAGTGTTAGTTTCATTGTGTAGGTTTAGGCTTTGTAAGCATGTGAATACAAAATATAATTAACACAAAGCAATGCAGACATGTATTGGTGTTTTTGTTTTGTTACATGAAACGCAACGCAATGTTTCAGTAAGACAACTTTACGTATATTGTGGCCTCAGTAATCACCCGTCCTAGAATCCAAGCGGTGGTGTTGAGTGGTAAGGATTTTACCATCACTCAAAGCATATACCACTAACTGCTCTCCACTATAGCTAGATACACATATTATGTAGCTATTTGCCATAATATTCAAGTTCTTTTCAGGCATTCCACAGAGACTTTTAAACATGAAATGAACAAATAATACATAAGATAATATGCATATGCTGCTTACTTTTTCATATGCATCTGCAAATTTGTGATTCCAAGTCTGCACTGATTCACAAATTTCACATTTCAACCTGAGAATTCCCGTTGACAGTTCAGATATTAGATCATCTGGTAATGATTTCTGAAATAAGTATTGATAATATATGAACTTTCCCTATTTGCAATATTCGATTTGATCAATTGGGCTAATTTTTATATCAGGAACCATATCAACAATCGAAGTCGTTCAATGTAAGTAAAAGCAACACCACACACATGGTCATATTTTATAATACACCCCGATGAAGTTTCACAAACAATTCATGCAAATTTAAAAAATTTTAAAACAACAAAAAACTATGAAGACGACCACCCTTTATTGGTAAAATTGATAGAGTTTAAATCAATTAATTGAATAACTATCTTCCTTTTTTCAATTCGCAATAAATCACCAATCGTCAGGTTCGGGATCACAGCTCTGTCTGTGACCCTTATTTGATTAATAAAACATGCATCACTGAAAATTTTTCATTCACCTCGCAAGATTCCTTTTCTCCCCAGCAATCCATTCCAATATCATCAGTTATTTCATCATATTTTGATGGTGATGAACTATATAAAATAATATGACTGCAAATTTCAAAGTTGGAAAAAAACACACAAAATAAAAAATTCTTTTTTTCAAACTTGCAAAGAATAATATTCAAATAAAGTTAACTTAATAGAACAGAGAACTTCTGTGTTCTTTCCAGTCATCCATTTCAATGGATAAATCTTAAAGTAGAAGCGTGCATGTGCTTAGCGGTTCAACCAAGAAAACTATAACTAGCTTCCATACAGACAAGGACACAGTTACCCATCTCTCTATATCACAGTATAAAAGTTTATATAATAATGCATGTGCCACAGACGGAATATGTCAATGGGATCAATCAATCAGTTGAAACATATTTGATAAAACATACATGGACAAAAAAGTTGTGATCGGGATAGTCTATGAAGTTGAACTATGGTGATGGTTTTCAACCCTTTATGAGGCATTGTCATCTTGACTGTGATAGTGCTCCCCTTTAGTGCTAGTGCATGGGATATTTTCTTGTCAATCTTGTACAACACTGTAAATAGTGCTTGTGACACTTCCTACATCACAAATTGGTATGGTACACCAATCATACAATGAAACAATTCTGAATCAAATCTTTTTAAACATGGTTTTACAATATTATATTAGTTTAAACAAAATCAGTTACCCTAGACAAGAACTAAACACAAAAACTCCTCTAATGGTGAAAAGAACTTCCTCACTTTTCGGCGTGAACTTTTAATAATAATTTCAATACATTGATTTCTTCCATCACATGTAATTTGTCCTCAGCAAGTGATTTTATCACATCCTTATAATATTCATCTCTTAAAAAGATGGAATCTTCTGATGGTGTTTCACTTGTACTGGTTGTTCTTTTTAACGATGTTTCGACACAATCTTGTGCCATGTCGAACACCTCGTTAATTTTCTGTATTTAGAAAATAGTTGTATGTTAATATTATTTTGAAATTGTGGTGCGTTTTTTTAAAAAAATTCACTCTGAGCAACAAACGGCCACTCAAAAGCAGAGAGCTACTAAAAGATATGGTACCAGCAACTGCACTCCAAACGGAAAACATCCCAAACGGAACTGAACCGCCATGGTAAAGTGCAGTGCCTGGGCATCTTTTCTTCCTTTTAGTTGCCTCTTACAACACGCAGGAAATACATTAGGAAGATTCTAAAGCCCGCACCTACATAGCCAGTAATAAAAATCCGCATCGCAGCCAAGAGTATTTTGTAAAAGCCATCAGTGATGGGGCAAATAACTCCGCTTTAAGTTAAAGAACAAGAGCCCTCAGCTAAGTGTGAGTAAACCACAATTTACCATTTGGAGTCTCAAAAACTGTGCCCATCAAAATGAGTGATGACAAAAATATTGTTTACCTCACTCAACATCTCAATTGCGGAATAAAAATCCAGACAAGTTTTCAAATCATCATCAAATTCATTTGAAATTTGTCGAACTTGGGATACAGATTTATGCAAAACAGCAGATGGAAACACAACTTCATTTATGTTGACTGGATAACATTTAAAAGCAGCAACAATATCTCTGGAAAAAGATGTTATTGAAATATATTTAAATAAATATTACTGGCAATTATTCAAGTATTAGTCAAAGTGTTGATCATGTTGACATTGCAGGTTGAAGATTGTGGGTACAAGTCCAGGCTAGACCGACTGATTTATCCATTCCCACCACTCAACCTAGGGTTTAATAACTTCAAAATATATATAATAGTGAAAATTTTCGAGCAAGATCATGAAAATGATTACTAACCTAAACATGAAATATTGAAAACTGGTAGACGGTTTCAATTCCCAGTCTTCTCCATGTATCTCTGTTTTACTTGAGCTTTTGCTTTGTTGATCGTTCGATAACAAACTATCAGGAATAGTTAACTTTTCCAAGTTCAACTCCAAATATTTTGCGAACGACATCGACCATGCATCATGAGACATGGGTTTGATTTCTAGATAGATTTTTAAAACTTTAAAACGTAGAAAATCACAAAATATTCTGTGCCTTCGACACACATAAGTTATTACTCCTATTTAACCTACTGTAGATCCCAAAACCATCTTTTCAAAAAATTTCATGATTTTCGTGTTATTTACAGTGATATACAATAAAAACGCTATTTACTAGGTGGGGAAAAGTGTCTGTGGCACTCGTTATGATAACATAATTTGCACTAGACAAATTTTGGTCACCCATTTTCAAGGTTCTGAATCTGCCACTGGATGTGTGAAAATTATAATATATATTATCTGTTTACAACTGAGAACATATTAGGCTAACTAATAGCAAAGCAATAGTGGAAACAGAAGTATCCAAAACAATTTGAATATTTTAAATTTTGAATGGATTTGAAAATGTATGGTAAATGTTCGATATAGTAACAATTGAATAATAGCAATGGTTCGCAATATACCTTTTTCATTGGGAGGGAAAAAGAGAATGACTTAAGCGATTTTTTCGCAATATCACTAGAATTGAATGCAAATTTACCTGAAGATTTTTTAGTTACATGATTCCAATTCCAAGTTAAAATACTTGATTGTTGAAACGGTTTGGATAATTCTTTCAACACAACTGACATACACATGTTTCCGTGAACAAAACTGAAAAGTATAAAACGCTTATCACATTGTCACAGGAAGCAAGAGATCTTTTGTTCAAATCCCCATAATTTTTAGTTGGTGAACTTGTAGTCTATTTTTTTTAAAAACAAAACATTACCTCTGTTTGCAAAAAGATAACATAACTGTTCAACTTGACTTGAAAACACAAGGTCTTTTAATTTGCCCTGCCTCAAAATAACAATGATCATAATTTTACTGACCTTCTAATATGTTCAACCATTGGTCGTGTGCATGCTGAATTTGGACAATGATAACTTGGTCGGAAACAATATCGTTCAAGAAATCCTCCAAGTGTGATGTCATTTCCTCTATAGAAATCAATATAGACTACCCATGGAGAAACACAGAAATACGGAGCATTTGGAGACTGTGGACTGTGACTAAAACAATAAATGTAACGATATTATTAAATTTTTCAATGACATTAAAAGAACTATATTTTTTCTTCAAAATTTTGCTTTGGGCGAACCCTGTATTTCCATTTAATTTTTGAACATATATTTTTTGAACAAAATTAGAAAGATATGTTATAGAAAAAATTGGCTTAAATTGAATTATATAACCCGAATTGCACTGAACAAAGAACAATACTTGGCCAAGCTATTTTTTTGGTCAAGTAAAATCGTGAAATTGGTTTGAAAATATATTTTAATTTATCTTATTGAATTTAAAAGTGTGAAAATACTGATGATGTAGATTTCGATTGAAATCGAATTTAGAAAAGCATGATCAAAAATATATGAATTCTACGAGTGCTAGGAGCGAGTCCAGCTCGCTAATCCATGTCCGCCAATAGGGGTGACCAAAATCAAATATCATTTGGTTTAAGTTTCGCATCGAATAATTTTCCTGAATCAAATCGAATATTCGAATCAGAAGTCGAAAAATAAACAAACAAGAAATCCTTTTCTCAGCTTCTCATTTACATGAAAATTACCTCATATCATGTTATTGATTGTAGCAGAAATCGAAACGAATAATTTATGATTCGAATATCGCGAATCGCATATTTTGGACAGCCTAACCTAGGGTGTAATAACTTATGAATAATAGGAAAAAGCATATTTTTCCAACAACTCTAACCCTGTCTGTCTATATAAGTGGCCAGTAGTACAGGGACTTGGTCAGGGTGATCAACTCCAGGAAGTGGCTATAAAAAGTGGCAGATGGTTCTGCCAAATCAGATACCACTCTCAGCATTCTACTAGAGGGGTTCAGTCCTGTTTTCCACTCAAAGTACAGTTGCTAGAAATAAATTTTGTAACAGTAGCTTCTGGTCTTGCCGAGAATGAACTTGAAAAATCAAATAAAAACGAACCTGCTAAACAAAGCACAAATCCGTTGATGATTATTTGCATCCATACAATCAGGAGGAAATAATTTTGAAGATGAATTTGATGATTTCATGGAATCGAATGGAAATGATCTTGTTTGTTCATCTTCATCCACATCCCACTCTTCAATTTTCGTGTCTGCGATAGGATTTATGTTTTCTTTGTTCTTATCACGTGATGGTGGTTTTTGTTCGATGATTTCCGACACACCAGAATGAGCCCTGAGTTTTAAAAATTTGTTTAATCATATTTTTGTCCATGTTCAATAAAACTACGATCACTTAAAAGTCTCAACTTACCACCGTTACCATGAGCACATGAGTGGCTTCACTACAGTTTGACAGAATCCTGATGTCTTCAGGGTGTCCATTTTCGATTCTCATTTCATTGAATAAAAGAGTCAAAAATACCCAACACTGCTGCTATTTCATAGCATTTTGCACTATTTTATTATAACTTGGTGTTCAAAATAACTTAATATTTCAGCTAGAATTTCCTATAAAATATTAGCTTTTGGTGGGCTTTTGATATAACTGACTGAATAGCACAGAATCTGACATTTATCCTCTCTATCCACCCAATCAAATTTTTTGCTCCAAATTTTTTAATGAGAAATGGTATTGTGCAAATTAATTGCAGTAACGCTGTAACATCAATGAGAAGTTCAGTATTGATAAATACCTGAAACTTGCTAGAAGATCCCTGGTTTCGATGGACGATGCAGGTTTTGTCAGTGACTTTGTGACAAACTCATGTAATGGAGAATCGATTGTTACAGTTTTATATCCATTCTGCTTCACATTATTTTCGGACGATAAAACAGAAGTTTTACTGATACTTGAAACTCTTGGTTTACGTGTCGATGATTTCGGGTTCAAATTTGATGGGAAATCCGGAATAATGTTTCTTGGAATGTTGTTTCCAAATATCTGATCCATCATTCTCTGTTCCCAGGATTGTAATCTTGTTGTTGAATATGATGATGTACCTGGAAAAAAGATAAGGCCTTCTAGATGGTATTGTCATTGAAATAGAGAATTGATAGACAATTGATGAGAGTTTGAAGGCATTCGTTATACTGCTACCAAAATGCTGGTTTTACCAGTATACTGAGCTATTGTCTGCTACATTGAAAACGTGCGTATAATGTGCATGAGCCCATTTAGTCCCTTCTTTCGTCGATACCTGACGTGATATAAAATCAATCTGTAATCAGTTCAGGCGGGACCGAAACAACAGTATCGTGACGAACCGGCCATGCAAAGTTCATCATGATACTCTATTATGAAACTAAATACCGTACCGATATTTACCGTTATGTCGGGATGGTTGATGGAACGGACCGCAAAGGTGCAGTCGATCGACAGCCCATAATTGGCATAAATTTCATCAACATTGCTATTACAGCAAGTGACCAGTAAATTTACTGTACTTTTGTTACAGTGTATAGGTTCAAATCCTGTGAGATATAATCATATGCGAGAGGTCTGCCCGTGATCGTGGTCTACGGCCTCTTCCACCGATCACATTCATGTACAGGATAAATGCGAAATATGTTATTAAGCCTTAACCTTCACTCCCGATTCGGAACAGGTGTCTGTGCATTGCGCGCAATAGACACTGTACTCGGAAAAGATAGTTGTACATGATAATATGTAAATGTAAGAAAAATATTTATAAGGTGAGGAGAACTGAACCAGTGACTGGCATTTTTCTCTGGCGTCTGTATACACATCAATAATTTCCCAGTGGCTAAACTAGAAATGCAGTAACTTGTATACTTGTTAGTGTTACAACATACTTTCAGTACTTCTGTGCGATTTATGTTGTTGAGAATAACATGATAAATGAGATTCACTCCTTTCTCTACGAGTTGGGGTTAGAGCACCGTCGTCCTGCAAAATGAATTGAAATGGAATTGCAAATTTTCTGATGAAAATTAAGCTGAGAAATATTTAAAGAAAATTTTTTGTTTGACAACAATGTACTTTTTTCAAGCCAACATTAAAATCATCACTAGTTAAATTCGTTATAAGAACCAGTCATTAATATACCAAAACCATTGGCAGGATGTTGTTTTGCTACGTAAAAACCTGAAGAGTAATGCACATATAAAAAAATGCTCAAAAAGTGAAATAGTCGCTAACTTTAATTGAGTTAAAACAACTACCGCTATTTAAAAATATTATTTAGGATAACTAAAATCCCAGCACAATTCTTTTAATCACAATGGGTTGTATATTGTATAAATTCTGAATCAAATATTCTAATAGGAAATATTATAATAAACAAACGAAACAAAAACATTCTCTCAGAAAATTGATAGACATCCAAACTAACATCTATTTTCTGAAATGATGTATACTTTCTTGAATGTGTTGATTTCAAATCCCTAGGAATAGCAAATCGAATAATTTATCATTTGCAAATCACGAATTAAATATATATAATATATTTGAGCAAAACCGACATAAATTATATCAAATTTGAAAAAAAAAATAATAAAATCAATAGTATTTATCAATAAAATCATTACCATATTATCTCTTGAAGCGATACTGTTTCCCAATGTATCAATAGACATATCATCGTATTCCATTGAATTAATACTGGTTTTCGGATGTGGAGGTGATAGCCAGAGTTTATCTTGGACTAAACTCTCAGCCGTACTGGACCTAAAAATTGAGTAGATTCGGAATTAGAACTAAGTAACCAACAATAAGAGCATTTTCACTTCATTTAAAAAATGTCTTTGCTTTGTCAAGCATGAGCCACAGACCTTGGCGGCGCGATAGATCAGTGTCTGAAGGTTGACAAAAAACACGAACATTTCAGGCTGGCAAATCATTTTGTCGAGTAAGGTCTGCACATGGAGCATACTTGAAAAGTATTATTTGTTGTTGGGATTGCTCAGTCAGAAGAATTGAATTAAACTTATTTTGTCATGTTTCTTGATACTTGTCGTTCTGTGCATACAATGGCATTCACGAACGAACTCAGCATAAGAATCACAATTAAGACAAATTCAAAGATTGTTGCAAAACTTATCAATGGAGAACAACACAAATGTCACAAATTTTAAATGAACCAAAACCTAATCGAAAATGTTATGTTCATGCATCTTCCGCCAAATATGAATCACAAACCAGAGGCAGATAATAATCACCTGATACTTGATATATGGTTAAAATTTCCGATTGGTAGTTATTTTTATTAAGCTGGGATTATTGAAAATCACACTATTGCTCGTTTCTAATATACGTCACATAATTATTACCTGCTTCTGATAGCTTGTCTGTGTTCAACATCAAAAGTTGAGAAACCCTTTAAAATAATAAATCTACATTAGATATGTTAATCGCAACATGGTTCATGAAGAAGACCTCATCAATTTTTGCACAGCACATTTTTTTTCAATTCTACTCAAATAGAAACTACAATCTTATCTATTAAAGACTCGCTCACTATCACTTAAAGTAAATAGTGTGTCATCAGTGAATCTGTAAAATTTCCGAAAAAAATGATAAAAAAATGCCTAATATTTCTCGCACTTATCCCTCTCATGCATTCATATGGTTGGGAGAGGAAGTCATAAGTAGAGGGTATGTGAACCATTGAAGTGCAGTAAGGTGTTCATCAAACCTCTCGCACATAACCTTCTCCTGTAGAGCTGGTACCTGTGTGTGCGCAGAGGTACATGTAGCTAGAAGTGCATCAGAAACGCACTTCTAGTTACATATACCTCTGCACACACACACACACAGGGACAAGTCCTCGTACAGGTACAAGTTTACAGAGTGTGCTAACCTTGAACATGCAATAAGTTTTTGACGTCGTTTTATTCTTACCAATAAATGTCGTAAAAGCCAATTAAAAAATCTGAACATACCTCTCCCTTGAATGTGGAAAACTTGTTTTCAAATGCTTGAGACCAGAATAACTCTGCAGGTAGATAATGATGTATCGAAGAATTCAGACTTGGTTCAGTGAAAAGGAATGGAATTTGTGGTTTAATCAGAGGCGATACAGTGAGATATGTTGATTTCAAAGATTCTTCAAAAACACTTTTATTCATAATTTTTGGCGATAATTCATTTTTCTGAGTATCTGCTTCGTCAGGAAGAGCAAGATGAACCCAGGTAGATTTTCGAGATGTTTGATCTAAACATTCTTTTCTGTCTGCAAAATTAACATCATCAAAATCCATTTTCAAATTTGAATTTGGCACCGGCGTACTACAGTCCGCACTCGAAACATTGTTGAAGTTTGGTTCAAGGGTTTCAGCTTCATTTTGAATATTCTCCAGACTATTATTTGAATCTGATTCAATTTTAGATCTACTGTTCTGGTAATTTTTCAATGAACTGCTGTGTTTCTTCAAAAGTCTCCCAAAGTCATGTTGGTCGATAAGATAAGACAACTGAAACATAAAAAAAACTTTCAGATTACACCGTACACATGTAAGAATTGTTGAATGTCCAGAATCAGGCATACCAGGCCCCAAACTGGCATAATGCCAGCTACTAAGCTACTTGAACACATGAAGAAAATGGGTTTGACCAGAAGAAGATTAAGAAAATGGGCAATATTTCATGATATATCTTTGGCTAGAAGATTTGAATGTCTCTTTTTGAGTGCGTCTGGTAGCAGCAAAACTATAGAAATCATCAATGCCACTATGAAATAGCCCTAACAAATATTTCCTGTCTAAGTCTGTATCAACCTGATTGTAGAGGAGGTTCAAAATCATCAATACTGCTCTGAAATAGCAGTGTTGATGGTTTCTTGTCTATCTCAAAAGAAATGATGTGTACAAATTGGACACCCAGAGAGGCTCAAGATTCTGGCACCCCATATCAAAAATATTTTATTTTTCAGTATGTATCACTGATGCTTTTCGATCTAAACAAAATTCCCAATTTCCCTGTTTGAACCAGATTCCAAAAACTGCAAATGGAAGCAAACAAATGTAAAGCAATAAATAAGTTGCTCTTTAACAGTAAAGCATAATAATATCACCACAATAATTCTGATTTGGTACTATGACTAAGTCAACTAATTAAAGTTCACCAAAGTTGAATTAATTATACAAAAAGATATTACAAAAGCTGAAGGTAACTTACTTCTAATCTAGCATGGAACATGGCACGAACTAAGAATCTGAAAACTTCCTGAACTTGAATTAGTTCTAGAGCAGTTTGCTTATAAGTTGGTATACCATCACATTTTCCTTTCAGTAATACAGTACAACCAAACTGCGGGTTACATCCATCTATATACATCAATGTCTTGATGTTTCGAGATATTTTGCCATCTAATCTGTATAAGAGATATACCACATTAAGTAAAAAACAAGACGTCGACGAAAGGCACACTGATAACAAACATCTTTTAGTAATGAAAGTTGAAAATGGTAATCAACGGTTAGAAAAGGTATGGTCGGAAGTATCACAAGATTTTTTTGTAGTTGGAAATGCTCTGCCCAGGATAACAGAATCTTGTTTTGCTTCAGGTGTTCAAAGTGTTCATGTGATTTTCTTCGAAGGGGACACTACTATTTCAGTTTACAGTTTGGTTGCTACTATGCACTCTGCACTCGGCTCAGTGTGGTGTACAAGCAGCCTAATAATTACCCTCTTGTAAAAGTGACCAAAAGGAAACCGTAATTTTGTGGAGATTCATCATCGCCAAGGTCAGATACCACTCACTGCACTCTACTATATATGGAAGTATAGTTCAGTATGGAATAATGTCCATTTAGGGTGCACTTTCGAGTTTACATCAGACTGGCAGAATGACAGCTACTCTGCAACTTACATACTCGAAGAAAATGGATTCCACCAGAAGAAGATTGAGAAAATGGGCAATATTTCATGTCTCTTTGGCTGGAAGATTTAAATGTCTCTTTTTCAGTATGTCCGGTAGCAACAAAGCTGTAGAAAGGGGTTTAAATCATCAATACCGCTATGAAATAGCCTTTTTGTTCATCCGAAGGAATTCACATAAACATTTCGGATACCTGAAGAACACAAGATTCTGTCACCCTGGTTTACATTTAACTTTTATAATGGTCAATTAGTTGGTTATACTTACAAACTTGCCTAGGGTGAACTTCCAATAATAAAAAAAGTCATCATCGATATGGCATTGCCAAAATATATGTCAGATTTTACACTTTAAAATATTTTTGTGTATATATAAAAAATGATTCTCACCCATGTTGGAAACTAAGACCAGATAGTTTATGATGTTTAATATAAAATCTTGAACAATGTCCTAGTTTGGCTTGCATTAGTTGATCGATTGAATATACAATATCAGCTTCTGTACTTCTAGCAACACGTTCCATTACGGACTGTGTATACGAATATATTTATATAAATGATCAATAAACAATATACCAACAGTGGATATTGAGAATCTTGCGGAGTATATGTCCAAAAACCAAATCAGAAACTCGGTTTTGTTGTGCACAGTGGCAACAAATTAACCATACCAATGTCGTGCGTGTAACATGATAAACAATCAAGTAAGGACAACTCATCCCGAATTTTTCGATTAGTCTGTTTGGCGTTTCGCCGCTAGATCAAATGCTTATCGCTTCAATTTAGAAAAAGGATTCCAGTGTTCTGCATTTCATTTTACTACTGAGAACAAGTAAAGTATTCTGAATCACCAATCCCTATCCGATTGCGAGTATACCATACTCGCATATTTTAGAACATGCGAGTATTTTTGACAGCTTCATTCCAATAGCCTGATTAATATTAGGAACGTCATGGAAAGTATATCAATTTCAAACATGAAAATACATTTTTGAGTTGCACTTCCATGACATCTGTAGCCTATGATTGACATCATAGAATTTACAGATTGGAAATTATTTTTGATTAAACACACAAGTTAACCATGTGCAATACTGCTACATGTATTAGCATTGTATCTAAATTTTGAAAACTTAAAAATTTTCACCGGTTTGACATTAATGACTAAAGTTATCCCAGCTTGGAGTAAAAGATCTTGTGCAATATGAGATACTGTGCATTGAACCATGACAACATTTGGTTGACGTGCAGTGATGCGTGAAATCAGGTGTCTATAGAACTCTCGTTCTTGTCGAACAATCTAAAATAAAAGCGTATAGAATAATAAAAGACAACAAATTTTTTTTACTTTTGATCATTTGATGGCTGTAGCGCGGACAAAAACTCCAAAAAGTAGTTTCATCAATAATCCTTTTTACATTTATATTTCCAAACCAGCGCCGTAAACTAAACACATAGAATAAATATTTGTGAAAAGGCAAAAGATTAAATCTAGAAATTGATGTAATACTCTGACCAAAATTATCAATTGAAGGTTTTTTTTCTCAAAATAAAATGTTGATGAACCGAGCAAACATGAACTGAGCAAAAATAATATACCGGATCCAGTGCAGCAAGCTTCAGTTGTACTCTCTGATACTCAAGTGGTATCGCAAGTAATAATATACTTGGATCTTTTATATCTGTTTTCATTTGTTTATGAACAACATTCTTTGTACAAACAATTCCATTCAATACTTGTGAATCTGTTTTCGGGCCATCTAACACCTGGAAAAGAAATAAAAATATGTTAACTCCATGTTGGTAATAGAGATGCCACTTTTAGATTATTTGAAAAAATAAACTATTTATATGACTTGAATACTCATTTCTATCATTCAGTATGACTCGACGACGGCTTTGCTCAATATCGCATTGGGAATATTGATATTTTACATAAATTGGGAAAATTTTCACCAATATATTAACAATCACGGCTATTTGTAGAAATTCCCCTAATAGATAGATTCAATTTGAAACATGATTGGAGAATGAACTTCGAAATAAATACATCTGAAAAAGGGAACTGAAGCTGGAAACAAATCCTCATTTTTCTCCTGATAAGAAAATCCATGTTTTCGCATTTATGAATAAAACTGTAGCTGCCGCTATGTCAGCCAAACATATATAATTTTCAAAATTTAATAACCATTCTTTTCTTACCTTTTTTATCTGAACATAATGACAAACATCCATGCAAACATTAGGGTTCGGAGTTATTGATTCTGCTGCATGTTTTGCAAGTGGAACAAGTATTTCGGCCCAAGCTAAATCTAGTCCTTTGTCGTGGAGTAATTGTTTTAAAAACGCAAGATCGTGTCGTAGATACATCTCTCTCAACCTGAAAAAATAAAAAAATTTCCAGAACATAAAATGATATGCCAAAGGCCAGGGGGATATAATTTTTTCCTCTGAAATAAATGAAATTGTTAAATTAGTTTTATAAAGCCTACTTCAGAATTGCAGACCAGTCAAAAAACGTTAAATTCCGAACTCAAAGATGTGCCATGAAATATTTTCTCGTTTTTTAAATATCTCTCGGATTGTCCTGAAAGTGTTCGAATGAACTACAAAATCAAAATATTATTTTGTCGCGCATGAGCGACTAATGCCCTGGTGGCAGTGACACATTGTCAGCGACACCTTCCTGATGCTTTTGTAAAAAATTAGGTAGCAAATTCATCAACATTTCAATAAAGTAAAATTGCTGGTATTTGACAATATTTTGCCCGTTTTGCAACAAAGTCATGATTTATGTCAAATTTTCCAAAGAAAAATTTGGCATACATCATGATTTCATTGCAAAGCGACACAATTGGGAGTAATCGAGAAACAATATACTACTCACAACACTACCTTTAATCAGATACCTGAGAATTTAGATAAGCATCCATAGTAAATTCATAAATAAAAAAAATTCAGTTGAATGATACCAACCATTGAAAAGCCCTTTTATCGTGTGATGGTAAATTTTGTGATTGTAGATCATTTTCTCTCCAACCAATTGAAGGTGTTAGCCATGGTTTACCAAGGTACGTTCCATTCCAGGTTATAAAATCTAAATAAAAATAGAAATAATCAAGGATTGTAGATCAGGAACGTCTACAAATTAATCTACATTTTGGATATAGAGTCAAACAGTGCTATATAAGAAACAATAAATTATTGCCAAGATAGAATTTTTTTAGTAAGCACGGTTTAATAACAGAAAAAATAAGAGGCACAAAAGGCAAAAAAAGGCCATTTTAGAATATCCCAGTAAGAGTATACTGAAATATCAGAAAAAATAAAATCTTTATAATAATAATTACAATAGAATTTAGCTTCAATGGTGTTGAATTATAAGAGACGGATCTATATCACTTCAATATGATTCAACGTTGCTTATAAACCGTCATATTTCTAATACTACTCTCGGCCTGGAAAAGGTTTTTGTAGCAGACTTGAATCACTTGATGCTCTGTCAGGTTCTATGTCGATTTGACATCACTAGAAAAAAGTCATGACCTTATCAGTTATGATGAGATAATATGAGAATATGAATAACTTTGTTTGACAATCAAATTTGACCTCTACAAATTTAGGGCAAAACATTGTATAACCACCAGTGGCAGTGACCTACAACAAAATGTTTAAGAAAGAGCTAACCTAAAATTTGAGGTTTGAAATAACATTAGATGTACATAAATCCTCAATTTCTTAACAAAAAATATAATTACTTCTAAGATAATCAGCGCTGATGCTCATTAAACAGGAATCATCATAGCTTGGTTGAGGACTGTGCATATTACGTTGTTGTCCATTAAGATTCGAATTGCTGAAAAATACAAAAGGCAAGTGTTATATGTTTATTATTTGTCGATAAGAACACCGGAAAAAAAGTAATAGGTCTAACCAAACAAGTACATCTATCTGTCTGTTATCTTTGAGATATTCATTGCTTAATCAGCTTAAAATAACTCGACTGGGTAACATGCATATTCTCAGCTAAACAAACATGCAACGAAAAAAGATTTTACAAAACAATAAAATAAAGGATATGATATTTTGTGATATACCACACAAAGAGAAAAAAAAAATACATAAATATTCTTCCGGGTATTAATTAATAAAAAATAATTAATAGCAGTACTGCACAAGTAGTAATGAAACCTTTGAAAATGAAAGCACAAAGGCATAAGATACCGCCAACTCGACAATTACTAACAAAACAATGTCTAAAAGCAAACAGTTTGATTATGTATATGGAAATCAAAAAGTTGCTTTCAAGCAATTGGAACTTGATCAGGCAAGTTTGAATACTTCGATCACATAAAATCTTATCATAGTATTAAAAGATATATTTTCTTTGTTCGCATCGTTGCTATAATGAAGAGTTTTACTAATTACCTAAGTATTACTAATACCTAAAAACACTCCCATACAGCAACTATGCGAACAAATCAGGTTAACTTGCTGCATTTGAAGAAAGAAATTGTGAATGGATTGTGTTTCGAGAAAAGTATTATTCTCGGCTTTTGTCACTAACAACCGCCCTATTATTAATTTTGAGCATAAACACCCAAAAGGACAGCACGAAAATGATTTGAATTTTCAAATTTGAAAGTCCAGGCACTTAATTCCTCATGATGCAATGAGCTAAATTATTTTGAAACAAAAATTTCACGTATCTTCAAAAAGCCTTATCAAATATACTCAATTATAGCACTACACTATTTTTATATCCTGATTGTTAACAAGTAATAAGTTCTTACCATCTCCGACTGCGTTATCTGACTAAATCAAAATTTAATACGCAGGAGATTATTAACTTCCTCGTTTACTATTATTTTATGAGACAAAAATAAAATACTAAAAATGAACCCAATAACCTCGTTGATCTTGTATACTTAATGACATCATGATTGTCATCGATTTCAACAAAGCTAGACAATGATTGGATTGATTTCTCAGATACACTTCTTTCCTCATCAGAATATATCAACGAACCGTTAAGATTTGGTTGAACTAAAAGAAAAATATTATGAGTAATAACAACAATATGTAGGCAAGTTGAAATTCCAAGAAGAATTGTGTCACACAAATAATTTAAGTGTAAGAAACAAGACTAGACAAAAGACAAATCAGATTTATCTACTGAAAAATATTTTTTATAGTTACTTTCAACCAATATTACTTGACTAATAATCTGTAACAGTCGCCACTTATAGACGGACAGGGTTTGGCGTGCAATGACGAGCCGGAAACGCAACTCTGATATCTTCAACCTGCAATGCCAATATGATAACCACTAGCTTTTTCACTAAGGTCTAATAAATTACCCTTAAAACAGGGCTTCAAGTTCTTCTTCCTAAACAAATGCCAGAGAACTGGCAGAATGCCATCTACTCTGACATCCAAAGAAAATAGACTCTATCAGAAGAAAATTTGGCATATGAAAAATATTTCACTGTATATTTGTGGCTAAAAAATTTAAATATCACTTTTTCAGTGTCAGTTTCAGTTAGTAGTGACCAAACTGTAGAAAAAAATTCAAAATCACCAATACTGCTATAAAATAGCAGTGTTCGATGGTTTTGAAGCTTTTTTGTCCATTCGAAGAAAATGACATGACCATTTCGAACAATCGAAAATTGGGTAGCCCTAACCAAGATACAACCCTGCTAGAGACTGTCATAGCATTTCAAGGTATGAAATCTGGTTTCTGTGTTCAATTTCCTGAAAGATTTTGACATCGTTCACCATAATTGATAATAGGAGCCCGTTATCCTGCAATAGGAATCCTATTCATACCTTCTCAGTCATAATAATTTGATCAGAAATTTTCATAGTAAACATAAGTAAGTACATAACAAAGAAATGTGCAGTGTAAGGTTGTTGGAACTACTGACTCCAGAATTCCGGTTAAAATTAATCTCAATTTTTGAATATTGTGAATGATTCATTTTTAGCAAAGTCATGTTAAATGTAGGAGCAGCAACTCCTATAAAAAATAGGCAAAAAAAACAATAGGTTGAATCATCAGACATTTTGAAACATAATAATAAATAAGCACTTTATTCAAGAAGTTCATAAAAGTTTCAGACATGAAATGAAAATCTTGTCCCCCTAACCCAAAATACTAATTTTACCATCACTCCATGTTAATTCGGACTCTGAAACTCCATCGTAGAATCCATCCACTCTGTCTTCTTCTCTCTCATCCTCGCACTTGATTTCTTGGACCCAAATTGGCTCTCGTTCTGTTAACATTTGAAGTCCATCCGCTTCTCCCTCGTCAGAAAAGTTTGCGAAATGATCAGGATATATCTCAATGCGATTTCCTCCTCCGCTTGTAGTCAAGGTTACGCGGTTTTTGCTATTTTGAAATAAACTGTAACCATCTTTGAACACCTGCAAAATAATAACAATTATTTATATAGCTATCTATTAGTGTGGGCATCCTAAGCAACTGGGGCGAAAAATCAAATCGAATATCTTTTGGTTTCAGAATCAAATCGGATAATTTTACCAGACCTAAATATTCAAATCAGAAGTCATATAATAAACAAACAAAGAAATCTTTTTATAATCTTTTATTTTCGTGAAAATTCACACTTATTTATGAAAAAAATTTAATATTATCATTTTGTTAATTTTGAATTGTTACAGAAATCAAATCGAATAATTTATGATTCGAATCCCTAGCAGCCACCCGATGAAAATAGCTGCCATGAGAAGAAAATTCAGCTAATTGGCAATATTTCATGAAGAATCTCTTGCTAGAAGATTTAAATGTCTCATCGACTGCCTAGTAGAAACAAAACTATTGAAAAAAGTTCAAAATCATCAACTTGCTATAAAATAGATAGTATTTTTGATTGTTTAGAAGCTTTTTTGTTCACCCGAGGAAAATGAAAAGCATGAACATTTTGGACACCTAAAAAAAACAAGGATCTGTCACGTTGCCATATAGTGGTGACAAACAGGTTCAGCTGCTTTATGGAGCAGAAAATGTTCGCTTATTTATATTTTGTTAAGAACGGGTTACAGATAGACTGCATCGTCAGGGTGCAGTTAATCTGCGACTGGAACAAAATAAAATTTTTGATCGAGATTGTACATCACACATTGACAGATTAAAGGTTACTGACAGATTTCGCTGACCTGAATAACTAAAAAATGATGGTCCAGAAAACAAGTTAAATCACTAAGAAGCATCAACAAGTTTGTTGAATTTGCCTAGCAAAGAAAAGCAAATTTTATCAAATCCCTGGTATTCAGATGCCGATACTCTGGATAAAAACTACTTGAAGTTCTTTACAGGTAATTGGAATCTCACAAATTTAATGTAAACAAATTGGAAAAGGATAAGCAGCGGAACGTCATAAGTGAATGTAATATTACGTAATTAAATAACGGAGTAATGAACAGCAGAAAAAGATTCATGCAAATGAATAAAATGAGCTCGGATACTTACACCACCAATATCTACAACTGGTTTCAACCATTTTCCTTCATATAAAGCCTGACCAATCGCACAACCCTGAGCTCTCGTTGAAGCAATATCATTCTTCAGTAACCAATCAATTAATTCTTGTCCAGTAATGCAATGAGAATATTTTCGTAACCTAGAAATAGTAATTATTTATATTACTATAAAATTTGTCTATTCATAAAAAATAAAGGTATCGATAAAAATACGAATAACAGCAATGCATTTTTTGACTTCTGACAAGTTTATACACAGACCTTGTCACTGATTAAATAACCACTGACACCATACAATATTCGCATGTAGATGTTTAGGGCATTTGGGCTTAATTTTCGATGAAAATCTGGCAGAAATTTGATTTTCTTTCAGTGTCTAAAATCTCTTGACATATGCTCGACTTGGAAATGGTGACTTTACAGCTCAAAATCTCCCAGCCAGCCAACTTGATAAAGTGCTATCCTACTTTACAATAAAAAAAATACAACAATCAAACCTGAATCGATGGTCTCGAAATTCCATGCCATGTTTTTCATCATTGATTTTCCTCCAGAGGGAATGAAGTTGAGTAGAATCTTTAACCAAATCATTTTTAACATCAGCTTCAAGAATAGTTGGAGTCGTCATGTCTGGTGTTGCATCGAATATATATACAGGAGGTTTCTGCAAAAATAAATTCAAGTATTTTCAATAAAAATTTGGTCTAACATAACCAAAAAATACCACCTACATATCCTAGAAATTGGCTCAAATTAGGTTGATTAAATATGTACTCACAAATAATTCACCTTGAAATAACAGCAAAAACATAATATTACACAGGGTGACAGTGTCCGCCTGTGCAATATAATGTATTTGCTGTTATTTTTGATAAGTATTAGTTATAGATGGATGTATGAAGGATCTAAAATTGTGGAAGTGTGAATATATCAACAGCCCATACCTCCATATTTAAAAAAATTGCAGGAATGAAATTTTGAAACTTGGTCTCACCCTGCCAATTAATTCTCGTCCTGGTGAAACTGCACTTGAATGTGGATGAAAAGCATCAAATCTTGAAAACACTTGATCGTCGGAAGTATTAGGAAGATCATATCGTAATGCAGTGGACGGCTGAGTATTCCTTCTTAAACTATTGTTGCTAAAATGAAAAAAATAATCGGTATAATATTTATCGCTCCATTATTCCGACATAACAGCGAAGATCGTCAAAAGTTATCTTGCAAATCAAATAATGCTTCTTCTGTTATATCGTTTCTTGTCAACACAAGATGAACAATGTTTAAAAGTTTCCTATAAAATCAAATAATAAAAAAGTGCAATACACTTAGGAGCAGAAAAATGCTTCAGTATAATCTGATACTCAAAGAAAACACCTCTCATCAAAAAGTCAATCATTCAGCTTATTCGCTTTACTGCCATACCCAAAGAAAATGACCTTTGTAAGAAAAAATGTACAAAAATGGGGATTATGTGTGATAAATCGGTCGTTTCTCGCTGGATTTGCCTTCAGACTGCTAGAATAGCAGCAGTAATGATAATTTTGAAAGTTAATACGAACTAAAACATTCGATTCTTTCTAAATTCTAAATATTATTATGAAATAGCCGTGTTGATGATTTTGAAGATTTCTGTTCAAAAAAATGGAATGAATATTTCGAACACCCAAAGAAAAACTAGATTTCATCACTCTGGATTTCACAAGATAAAATAACAAAGAAAACACGTAAATGTTCCCGTCATATTTGAACAGACAATATAATGAACTCTTGAACTTACCATAAGTGTTGAATACCTACTTAACACCTAACTTCCACACTCTTTAAATAGTGTGTTATCAATTGAGTGATAACAAGATAAGATTGAGATATTAACACCTAAAGACCATAACAATTTGGAATAGAATAATTTGAAATTTTGTTGATGTTTTTGTTGATGTTCAGCATGGGCAACAAGGGAAGATCATTTGTGAATCATGTTTAACAAAATAGATTACATAATAAAAGTTCCTTAATACCATAATGTCAAGAGAAGGGCCAGGGAGAAGGCTTCAATCAAATCAATCTAATCAAAAAATACAAAAACTGAAAATTGTGAACTTCGCTCATGTATCCAAATCACAACATAGGAAGTTCTGAAAATCAAATATGAGAAACAAGATTTCGTCAACTTGCTGCGACCCATGTTCAATAAAATTTCAATGAAATACTTTTTTTGTAGGTATACATTCAATTGAGGAAATAATGGCACAAGGTCAAAAAAAAAATAACCAATTAATTCTGTGCATTTCAATATTATATGTAGAAGAACAAGGAAGCAATCCACAAGATTCGATCCATTAGTGACGTATGCTTAACAACAACAAGCGCATATTTTTTTTCAACTGGAAGATACAAGATACATTATAATTTGAATAAATTTCTGGATAGAAAAAAATCGGCGTCATAGGGAATACTTCATGTACTCAAATTTCATGTAAAGGGAACACACCAGTCACAGTGCAATATTCAAGTTACACTTCAATAATACGCAGTACTTAATATTGAAGTCTCCTAGGGGAATTGAGTCAGCAGTTTCGATGCCATCGAACAGTCAGTGCAAATACCTCGTATGAAAAAGATTGGGTAATACATATGTATGATTTAATTCAAATGATAGTGCCTGGCATTAAGTTAAAAAATATGTATCTGGATTTGGCAAATGACTAATGATATTCTTAACCGATAGTCAGGTATTCCAGCATCCTGATTAGGCTTATTAGGTTAGACTAAGTGATAGATGGTTTTACCATCGTACAGAACAATTATCACTAACTGCACTTTACCATGGCGGTTCAATTCCGTTTGGGATGTTTTTCGTTTAGGGTACAGTGGCTTGTACTACATCTTTTAGTAGCTATTTGCTATTGAGTTCCTTTTACGCACTTCATCCTGCCTTTGAATTTCAATAGATATATATATAGATATATATAAGGAAATTTTGTTATCGATTACCCTTAAATTGATTTATTTAGCAGTAAAATCATGATATCATTATTATTATGCCAACTTTTATGTCGTAAAATTTGAGATGAATTAAGACTTTGCTACAAAATAAGCAAAATATTAGAAATTACGTCAAAAACATTCCGTTTATATAGTGAACTCTGTGAATGCCATTTAAACTAAACAATAACAACCTATTGGTACCAATTCCCAATTACCTGTGTGAATGAGAAATATTTTGTGAATTTACAGTCATTGAGGTTGTGTTCCCAAATGATAGAAGACTTTCACTCTGAAGAAAAAATGTACAAATTCTTAGAGAACTGAACAGAAAATTATTTATCGAATAAGCATCTAAGCAAATTTTTTGGATGATTATGACCCACATGTTGAACTGAAATTTCCAATAGGGTAAATGAATATATAACCAGAATAAAAATAAAAAACTGGTGAATATTCACACAATCCAAACATTGATTCCAACTACCATTCAACAGAATTCAGTATTAGCTATATTGTAATGCAAATAATTTGGCAGTGTTACTCTTGTTTCTTTTTTAGTATTCTCTTTGGGATTTTTTGAAACAACATAATGATCTATATCAAATCTTATAGTATTAAATTTTATTCAACAAGTTGGTTTTGTTAAAATGATGCAAAATGGAGGATTCATGCGCCTAGGCACATTCCATCTGTTATTAGACTTAATTATGGCTTTAACAGGGAATTAGAAAAAAACAGGACTGAAATTGAATAACATTCACTGGAAAGGAAATAATAAAATTTGAATGAATGGTGTGTTTACAGGAAGACATGATATAACAGAACAGAATGACATCATATCCTGTTAGGTTATAAATGCATCTCACATACAACTTTGAATACAATTTTATATTTAATACCATAACGACTAGCACACTTTGAATTGAATCAAATCGAAACCAATTAACGGCATCTCAATTTTATGCTTGTTAACAAGATATTGATCAGAGGCGTAATCACAAATTATATTCCTGGTACTCGAAGCTAAAAATGTTTTTTTAGAGCGTCTAACCCCTGTTCCACTTTTACCGTGAAAAATGGACCCATGTACAACCAAGGTCACATGAATATTTGCAATGGTAGGCTTGCAAATTCGTTGCAATTTGCTTGATTAAATTTTTTTTATCTTCTGATAGGGAAAGCAATATAGTGAATTAGAATCAGTAAATACTGGAGATTTCGCTAGGGCATAGTAAAGCTCAGACTGGCCACTACTCAGACCCCGTAAGAAAATGGGAGGCACCCAAAGAAAATTCAGTAAATGGGCAATATTTCATGATATATCAGAGGCTAGAAGATTTGAATGTTTATTATCAGGGGTCTGGTAGTAACCAAACTTTATAAAAAAAAGGTTCAAATTCATCAATACTGCTATGAAAGTAGCAGTGTTGATGGTTTTGAAGCTTTTTTGTCCATCCCAAGAAAATAGCTTTTTTTGCTTAAGAGCCATTAGATTCGTCAAGTGTTGTACTCTCCATCTTCTGTTTCACAATACCTGACGAAACACACTCTACTTTACAGAAAGCTTGATTTCTGTTTCACAATACCTGACAAAATCACTCTCTTACTCTACAGAAAGCTTGGATTTATTTATTTTAAATTTATTTATCAAAAGAAAATGACATGTGAGTGTTGAACAACCGAAGGAGCGAAAACTTCTAGCAACCTGTTTCAACAAAATCAAGCATTCAAATTGATGTCATATTGTCATCTTTTTCATAATTATCCAATTCTGTATACTAGTTAACATTGAAAAAAACTATAAAAGACAATTCTTTTGAGCATATTTAGCAATAAATTTAATTATTTCAAACCACAAGACTGTTGCTAATGGAACTGACCATACATCTGTCAATATGTGGTAAAAATTTGATTATTTAGTCTGAGGTTCAGTAAATAAATTTTGACAAACGTGAACTATAAACGAACAGTGTCTTGGAAGATGTAATCTGTCAGTGGCCCATGCTCGACCAGACTCAACCTATATTACTACCGGTAATTTGGCGTTCAAGGTGCAAAGTTTGGCGTTTATTCAAGGACAAATGTTATTAACTTTTATGTTCATATCCATTAGAGAGAAAATTTAAAAATTTGTATTTGCGTTGCAGATATAGGGCGGTACATATTTTTTTATAGTGCAACCATTCTGGGCAATGCCAGCCAAAACGGAACGGTATAACTGTGGTTCATGCTTGAACAAATAAAATTTCTGACTTGGACGTCATTAACGTGATGCACTCTCAGATGAAATCAACTTAGGTACTCCACAAAAAGTTAAGTTACAGCAGAGTTCAGAAAGCGATAATTTTTCAGTTAGGTTTATTCATTTATAACACCTGGGTTAACGTATATTACCTTAAATAACGAAAATCAAACAAGAACTCTAGAATGTTCAGTTTACTGCCCACAATTCAACTCACATTTAACAAAGTAGAATCAGCTGCTGTTTCATCTGCAATACTGCTATCAACTACCGGTGTGAGAGATGATCTTCCAAATGTATTTGCACCAGATTTTGGTGTGTTACCTTCAGCACACATCAATACCAGCTTGCAACAATAAGTGCAAGATCGCAACATTCCTAAATAAGGTCACTGTATTAATTAATATGAATAGCGGTTGGAGTATATAGACTCATGGTAAGCCATCTATTTCACTACTCAGACATCTGACAACAATAAATGACCACCTGATGAAAACGATTATTTGGAAAAGATCAAAATTACATTTCAAGATGCTTACAGTAGCTAAATGAGACAAGTTGATAGATATTATTAGGGAATAAAAGTGTGTAAAGGGTTCTGCAGTATTTCCATACAATTTAGGACAAGAGTACACAAACAATCAATGTCTATCCATGGCTAAATGATTATTTCAAT
The DNA here is from genome assembly GCA_963675895.2 of Styela plicata. Taxonomy (NCBI): domain Eukaryota; kingdom Metazoa; phylum Chordata; class Ascidiacea; order Stolidobranchia; family Styelidae; genus Styela; species Styela plicata. The sequence goes on along the minus strand of OZ023151.1, from coordinate 4,582,093 downwards.
ATTTGAAAGATTCTCTAAATTTCAGACTCCAATTTCAGATTTCCTAATATTTAAATTGCTTTACCGCACATAAAAATTATAAAGCACATAAATCATAATAATGGACTACTGTAATTTAATTTTACAAAAGTTGAATAAAGTCTTCACGTAATTTAATGAAGGTTATCATAAATTAATAAAGCACTCCCAATTTTTATCAAAATAGCAATGTGTCGCTGTGGAATCTTTAGTGAGAAAATTAAAAAATTGTGTCAGTGAGTTGATTTCAATAGTTAGTTGAATCAGAAGTTAATGTCAAGGGTTCATTTAACCAGGATCATAATTACGTTATTTAACACTACTCAGTGAAGGAGGAATTCTAAAAAAATCATTTGAGTAAATTGGCGATCATTCACCTTTAAAAAAGATGTCAATCAGTACGACATAACATGACAATATATAAATACAATTGATTAAATGAACAATTACACAAAACCAACAATAGTCATTGATAAATTGAATCTCTGAATATTGTCCAAGTCAAAAACTTCTCTTGTTAAGTATGAGTCACCGATGGAGCACACTTGGCAGTGTGATCCATCAGTGGCCCGTACTTGACAAATTGTGATTTCATATCCAGTGGAAATAATACTGGTTATTCAGGAAAACAAAAAAGAACATTTGTTCATTATGCATAGCCGTATCAATAATTATGAAGCTATTTGTAAAAGGTACAGCTATCAGATACTTCAAGATTGATTGCAATCTCCCTAATATGTTATATATTTCAGTTTATTTTCTCTTTATTTCGCATCAACATCCTGGCAGAATGACGACAACATCTCTCTGCTGCTCAGTGCTCATTCACTATACTGAGGGATCATTTACCTGAAGAGGTTTGAAACATCACTTTTTTAGTGTCTTGTAGCCTACAATGAGCTTCAAAATCCGACAGTGTTTGTGATTTTACTAAAGACACATTATTCGACACAAATTCGCCATCATAGCCTAACACAAAAGATGAACTAAACAAACCTGGGTGACCCATGATCTTTCCTGATATCAGTTGATTACAGCATCGACTACAAAATATTTGACCACATATGCGGCAATGATGTCGACGTCTGAATGTTGTAAACTTTTCTCCACACTCATAACATTCATGGCATTGTTCATCAGGCATCCAATATTGTCGAAGCTCCATTGCACTTGGAATGGGTGATGTGTCACCAAGGGTATCATTACTTTCAAGCTGTTTGGAAAAGTAAAAAGACGAGTTGTGACTCACTGACAAATAATGTATATTTATATATATATAGGAGAAAGGGGAAAAAAAGGCTTATTAAACCCAAAATATTAAACCCAATCCCAATTTGTTTAGTTCAATAAATCTATTTACGCTTCAATAGGAGACAGAAAAAATATCATTAGCCAAATGATCTGAATATGCAAAATGGAAAGAAAATGATTTAGATTCAATTTTGGTCATCATTACACTTACACAACATATGATACTCACATCACCATTCTCACCACCATGCGGCCCCTTCATTAATTTCGGAAAATCTTTCAACATGGCTGATAAAGATCGCAATCTCAACTCCACTTCACTACCTGGATCACGAGGAAGAGACGTTGATCGGATCTTCCTCTTTGTGCCCTATAATGAGTTGTTAGATTATTAGTAATGATATCGGTCAGGAATGAATTCCTATACATTCAGAAAGTCAAATCGACACAACGAATCGAATAAAGAAGAACAACCATGCATTCAAAAATATTTATACCAATACTTTGCAGTAAAAAATTAATCATAATATAACATTATATTACACGTTACCAAATACATTATAAAAATATTGCATTTACACTATTTTAGAAAAGGGAGATATTTGATGATCCCTTTGTTAAATATTGGAAAATGGATCCATGTAGCCAGACTAGGAGAATGAAAGCTACTATGTTACTAAGAAACCCAAAGGAAACGGGTCCCATCAGAAAAAAAATAACTAGATGGGAAATATTTCAACATACGGTAATATCTTGCTAGAAGATCAAAATGCCCTTTTTGAGTGTCTGTAAGCAACCAAACTGTACAAAAAGATTTAAAATCATCAATACTGCTATGGAACAGCAGTGTTTAATGGTTTTCAAGCATTTTGGTCACTCGAAGATAATGAATTGAACGTTTCAAACACTCGAAGAAAAACAAAATGTGCTAGAGTGGTCTGCACCATGTGAAGTGATTCATCAGTCATATACCCAATGAAAGATAATCAAGTATAAATTTTGTGTAACACTGAGAAGCAAGACTACAATAACTATACTAACATGCTTGGGCTTTTCCAGGTCCAGTAAGTTTGGACGAACTGCTGATTTTTTTTCATCTTTTTCAGGATTCTCTTTCAAGCTTTTTTGATCTATTTACAGAATAACCTTTTATTAAATGTACCATATATCACTCGCAATTTTATACTGAAGTATAATAAATTGAGCAGGGGAAATTTAGATGGAGAGCATCAATTTAACCAAGTTAAAGAAATTAAGATTGATTGATTGGCTATTATTACAGAAAGAAGTAGCGGAAACAAAGACTATCTTTGTATAGTGTAGTTATGATTATGTCAATTCCACTTTTGTATGAAAAACAAAATACTTGAACATGCACATCAATCAACTTTGTAAAGTTTCTTAGGTTTCGTTTTTTAAGATCATTGAATAAAACTCAAGTTTTATTTTACCTTTTTTCAAACTAAAGAAATTGAAGACGAATGAGAGAACATTTGAAGAACTTTGTTGGTTTTCATCTTTAGGAGGTCCAAAATATGTCAATTTTCCAAGATCATCTTTGTCCTTGGAAGATGACATCCCTTCTCCTTCACAACAAGAATTTACTTCTACAACTATCTCATAGTGAAAACATGATTATTCAACTTTGAACTACCTAAACATAATTTACTAAACAAAAATTTAAAACAGTTTTATTTGCGTCTTTAACATAATTTTAATACTCATGATCACAAACACAAAAATGGCACACAAACAAGCAAAAAATGAATATATAGACAATGTAGCTATTACAGGCTTATATTTATAATACAGTGATAAAAAACTGAAGAAACACTGATAAAATATACAGAAAAATATTGGTTCAATTTTAGTTTTACAAACTATTGTATCATTAATACTGATATGAAATAGCACTGTTCATAGTTAAAGTGTTGCTATGAAATAGCCATAAACACATATTTTAAAAACTCTAGCAATAATATTTATCAGAGAAGAATTGTTCTGATTGGAGACATTTATTTTCAGGTGACAGGGTAGCAGAGTACCAGTAGTCGACTGTTTCAATCAAACATGCTTCAAATCATATCAATATAATACCAGCTACTCTGCTGCCCACACAGCCTGAAATTTTATTTTGTCAAGCTTGTGCCACAGATGGACCGCGTCTCATCGACGCGATCCATCGGTGACGCATATTTGACAAGAGATGTTCGGAAAAGATTTTCTTATTGGGCAAAGACAATAAATTCCCCTAAAAAGATACTGCATACATAAAACCAAAATCTATCAATCTTTCAATAAAAGCATCTGTCGAAAATGTTCCAATACCATAGACACCACTTTTTATTAGCAGAGTTGACCAAGTTCAAGCATTACAAACCAACAAAAAAAGACTAGAATTTATCAGACACCAGGAAAAAAAAAATATTCTGACTTGATTTAGGTATTTCAGAAAACATACAATTGCAACAATCAAACATTTGAAACATGGTAAAAGATTTAATGATTAACACAGGCTTGATCAATGGTATGATAAAAATGGATTAAAATGACTGTTAGTCATTTGAAGATGCACTTTATTGCTATTTACGATATACTATTATTAATCAATCAACTTGTAAGACAGAGCAGACATAAACAGGAAATAAAATAAAGAATGGCAATATTATAAAAAATAACAAAACAAGAGGCAGGTAGTCTGTCATTTCTGAATAGAAAATTTGTTTTGCGGAGCATGGACCACTAATGAATCATAGCTCAGTGCAGCAACCGTTCGGCGGCCCACACTTAACCAAATGTAAAAAGAATTTTGATCGAGAATTGAAATAAGTTGGCAATAATTCAAAGCAAACTTTCCAGAGTGATGTACGTTCTCAGAACCTCTGGGAATATATTAATTACAGATTTATTAGTGGAAGGCGAGAATATTATAGGGATTGTAGATGACCTTTTATAATGTTTTTTGTGATGATGAATATGGCCCCATTGCATACCTCACAGTTCATAACAACTTTTGTCAATTTCAGAATGTATAAAATCAGCTGAGATGAGTATTCCTAAAAGGGTATGGTGAGGCAAAGTAATAAAAGATGCGGCCAATGTTTTAACAATCACCACTGCAAGGCATAACACTTCTTCCACTGTCTCATTGCGATGCAGCTCTATTCAGGATGTTTTCCACTTTTGGTGTAATTGGTGGTACTATTTTTTTTATGAAGGTCTTTGCCAAAAAAGTGTCCAAAAAATAGATTCTATTTATAGTAATTGTTCAAGATTCCATGGAGGCGGAGTGGTGCCAACCTTTATCCATTGTTTTTATTCCACTTAATAGCACAGCTGAAGGGAACACAGTATAATAAAATTGAAAAAGTAAATGAAGATAATTTTCGACTAAAACAATAGAATACAAAAAAGCTTTGTCTAACACTTATGTCTGAACCCGTGCTCGTGATTATTTGTCTCTGGATAGAGAAATAACAATAAAATATTTACTGAACTTAACAAACCTCCATATAAACTATCATCTTATGAAAATCTTGTGTATCAAAATCTTCAATCCTCAATGGTTTTGATGAAGAGGTATAGCATACCCAGCCGCAAATATAATATTTGGACGAGTCTATTAAGCATGAGACGCAAAAGGGGGATCGTCGACAAGGCATACTCATCATTTGCATTTTCTCCATTTGCAGTCCATCAGCCTTGTTTCACCTTGTCTAACATCTACAAGACAGAAAGCTGGAATCCCTGATTGCTTGATTTTGATCTTGATATATCCAAGTGGAAAAATTCAATATCTAAATAATGACAGTATATTTTGCTTGTGTTAAGTCACAGATGAGCTAAATTTTCACCTTATTGGTCCAGATCAGTGACCCATTTCAGACATGCCTCTGAAAACATTTTTATATAGAGTCATTGGCTTGAATGATGGGGAATTTATAGTAAAACTTTCCAGCTTCCTTTCATTCTTAATTGCGACATCTTCGATTTGGTCTTATGATGTATGTGAAGTCATCAGTTTCAATAATATCTGCACTATTTGTTCTTGATGAAAGAAAGACTTGCCGGGCAGTCGCATGTCTCGGAATTGTTCTCTCTGGTGATGTGGATTCAGGGGAATTGCACTTGCTCAATAACAAGGATTTTGGCGGTGACATTCGTGCTGGAAGACTGACTTTTCGAGGATTGTTGTCAATTCCAAAATGCTGCCTTATGCCCCGATGTCGGCTTACAGAATTATCAAAAACCTGACCCACAATGTTTTGGGCATTGCTTAGCTCTGGCTTATCAGGAGTTTTACGATCTAAGAAATCAAAAGACTGGTAATCAGAATTGGACTTTCCATAAAAACTAGCATTGGATGTAACATTATCTTTTTCAGCACTCAAAGGCACATCGATACAGATTTTATCAATACACGGAACATGATGAAGATAGTTGACTATTTTCTTCTTGCCATTTACAACTTTACCATTCACAGCATTGCCATTATTGCATGTTTGTGTGAAAGCGTCGACAGACTTTCTGTTCTCTGTAGGTTTAACGTCGGTTTGTGTATCTGCATTTTTTGTGAAATATCTTTTTGGCCTATGTCGAACAGAACTAAATAAGTCATCAGAATCAAGATTTTTTGTAGGTGAAAATTTGATGGGTGGTTTTTGAGCAGAGGGAAAAGGAGGCATGTTTTTGATGATAGGCGGTGATCTTTTTACCTTCTGACATTTACAAGGAGGCAAAGAATTGAAAGAAGGAGAACTTCCAATTTCAGCTTCATCCAAAACAGGGGATGGAGTTTTCTTATTTTCCTTCATTAGAAGTTCAAGCTTCTCATGAAGTTGAGTGGCAAAAGAGGAGGGGTCATTGATAGAATATTTTTGAAGAGTCATGCTTTTCAATGCTTTTTCTAAAATAAAAGCAGATGGTATGCTAACTTTTTCAAGCTGATTTGAAGCAACAAATGGAGGTTGATTCGTGAGAGTATCGGAGTTCATTTCGAAGGACTCATTCGATTGATTCATTTTTGACTTTGCAGAAGCTTTTTCCCATTCACCAACTGTCTTTACATTACTATTTCCATTCGTATGAGTGTTGTTGCTCGACATCTTCATCCCTTCGAACTGAAATTCTTCAGACGATGCTGACATTTGCTTTTGTAACTTCATTCTGCTTCTGCCTGAAGTTTGTGGTTGCTCACCTCGGCCTTTCGGAAATGGAAAACCGTCCGTGCTATCCATGAATGCGACTGGACTACTTTCAATGCTCACCTTAGACATATCGTATGCCATATCAGAATGCATCGACATTGATCTAGAACTTTCCATGCTAGAAGTCGAACCTTGTCTACTCAGTGGCATTCCAAATAAAGGGCTAGTGCAATTGCTTGGTGAGAAACCATCAATTCGCTTGCCAAACTTTTCTTCCTTTGAATGACGATGCAATCCACTGCTAAACATCATCCGATTAATTACATCTCTAACATTGCCAGTACTGGTGCTTGTTGTGGTTCCGGATGTTCCAGAAAATTCACAGTTGAATGATTCATGTGAAGTACTGTACTGAAAATTGAACAAGCTTTTTTGTTTGAGTTCATTTTCCAATCTTTCTGCCCATTGTTTCATGATTTCTTCTCGTTCCTTGGCCGGACCTTTCTCTGCAACTAATTCAGATTCTTGATGCCGAATATCCTTCAGCTTTGTTTTAACTTCTTGAATCCAATCACATTTTGTCTGGACGAATGAGTCTGTTTGCTTTTCCAATTCCCCATCGGTCAACATTTGATTTAATTCAGGGATGATATCACAAAATGGAGGTCTTTCCGATGCATCTGCTTGCCAACATCTTTGCATTAAATCTGAAAGTTTCTTCGGGCAAGTTGTAGGAATCAAAGGACGTTCTTTTTTCTCCACAACATTCCAAGCAACTTGAAAGCCTTGCAAGCCTTTGAAAGGCACTTCTTTTGTCAATAGTTCCCATAAAACAACAGCAAATGAGTATACATCACAAGTTTCTGATGTCGGAAGACCTTGAATCAATTCAGGTGCCATCCAGGGATAGGTTCCGGTGATTGTCATGACTGTAGTTTCTGCAAACACTCTACTTGCCCCAAAATCACAAATTTTGAGTGAAAAATCCTGGCAAATCAAAACATTTTTTGACTTCAGATCTCGATGCACAACTTGAATTGGAGCTTCTTCATGCAAATAATTCATGCCCAGTGCAACATCTCTAGCCCATGTCAACATTTGTGCAAATTCTAATTGTTCACTTTTAGGAGAAGCCAGGAAACAATACAAGCTTCCATATGGAGCATATTCTGTGACAAGACAGAAATTGGGAACATCACAACAAGCTCCATAAAACTGAATAATATTCCGATGACTAAGAGTGCTTAATATTTTCACTTCTTCATCCATACGATTTAAAGTTTTTACAGCTACGTCTTTCCCTTGTGATGTCCATTTTGCTTTATAAACTGTTCCAAAACTTCCCTCACCACAGCAGTCACCAAGCTCTATGTCTTCAAAGGGTATTTTGACATAAGCTGGAGAAAATTCAGGTTCCGGAGAATCCGAACAATTTTTTTCAATTTTTCCATTACAAGGCTTTGTCTTTGTAGTGGAAAGACACCTGGCTTCTGAAGCACCTTCATCAGACTGAGGAATAGATTTGAAATTATTACTGTCAAATGCAACTGTTGGTAAATTATCACGTAAACTTCGACGGGTGCTCATATTCAAGAATTTTTCAAGAAACTAGATTAAGGTAAAGTAGATTAAAAGATAGAAAAGAAAGGTTGGAAGATAAAAGAGAAGAGGTTAAAGGTAGCATTTCAAAACAATTTTGAAGTTCGAACAATATTCAAAAACTAATATACTTGAAAAAAATGAGGGTTGAAGACTTCAGATATATGCTCTGAGCATTTATGTCAAAAGAATATGATTTTAATCAAGTCAAATGTTGCAATATAAAATTCGGCCAAAATCATGAATATGCTGCTAAATGGATATTTTAGAATAAACAAAAACGAAAATAATTTACTGCAAATTCCAGAAAAAGATATACTTAGTTGGCCATGTTAGGTGCAGCAAAAGAAGCTTAGAAAACAATAGAATTTAGTGCAAGCAAGATTAGAGCACAAACAGGAAAAGAAGAGAAGTTAGCAGGCTTCAGGATTGGAAATAAATAAGCAGAAACAAAAAAATGAAAATTTTCCATGAGCGGACACGCATAGATGGTTGATTTCGCTGGATGAAAATAAAATGAGCTGCAGGCATTGATGAATTTTTTGACAAAAAGGCATAGAACTTAATGAAGCATATCATAACAATTGAAAGAAATAAGTCTATCAAGCTATAGAAAAATATATAGTATCCGGAAAGCATTTTAAAACAGAAAGGCCTTAAAAATTAAAACAACATCTGCTTGTTTTGCTGCGAGAGATCTATCTATCAGGCATTTGATGCATCCAAACTAAAAAAAAAATACTAATTTCATTCAGTGGCATATTTTCGTCGTGGTTATTTTTTGGTTCGAACTCTGAATAAAAACATAAGTTCTGCCCAGCATTGAAACTCAGGCAAATGCACTTGTGAGATTTTAGCATGCTATTTGTGGCAAGAGAATTTTTGCAGTCTGGTTGTTTTTTAAGTTGAGCTGGTTGTTTCCTAAGTGGGTTTAAGTTTAGTACCACCGAATGTACTGGGAATATTCCCATCCTAAGTTAGGGGGTACACAACGAGAAGCTGCAAGCATCTGGCATTGTCTCCGGGTTACAAATTAGCCTTGCAACACGGGAAATTTTTTTACATATAGTCCCTCAAGTTGACACAATTTCATTCTGTATGCCTTAACTTTTACATTAGTCCGTCAATTGACAGATTTCATTCTGTATGGCTATTAAAGCTAAGGCTTTTTCAAGCAAATCTACCGTACCGGTACCGGTAGTTAATGAAATCTATAAAAGGCTCTTGAAATCCAAGCTCTGTCCAATTTTGAAAATATCTAAGTTACCAGTCTGCTCCTACGGATTAGAATGGACTTTTGTATTTAAACATGCGGGAAAGGAATGCCGGCAACACTGCCTAACCACAACTTTTCTTTTATAATTTCTACAAACGGCGACAAGACTTCTCTACTCATCGTCGGCTAGGCTATCTGTCCATAATGATTCACGTACTGCGTAAGCGCTGCTCACGGTTTTCCCTATCAACCAGGTCCACATGAGATCTGTCAAGCCAAAGCCGATCCAGAATAGGTGCCTGTTGTGAGGTCACGGTTCGCCACATAATCAGTGATTGAGCTATTATCTCGGCATATCTCTGCCGAAGATTAAACCGTAGAAATTAAATCCTAACATGTAACATCCAAGATCATTTAGCCTACCGTGATAATGCTAACACTGAACAAGCGGCACCTTCCATGCACTTCTACCAACACTATCAAAGCGCACCGCTATAAAAATGGGCTAAAACTCAGACTCGGTACATTTATTTTCCAGCCAGGAAATAAATTTTAAAAGCTTATGCTAGGGCCACAGCACACAGACCAGTAACGGCGGACAAGGGTGTCGGTATATTACGGCAAAAAATCGTGGTTAAGGACGTTTGCAACAGAAAATCAAATCTATTTAATTATTTTGTGTGATTTTCGTGGAATTTTAGGAAAAGCTTCGCATTAGTGGTATGGTATATCTAAATAAATTCCCAGTAATGGCCTAAGAGCGGCAAAATTTTGGAAAAGCATAGAAATATCGAAATAATTTCTGATAGTGCGCCTCAGGCATGGGGAGATGCAAAAAAAGTCTTTCTAAACATCTGTATAAATACATGTTATCTTATGTGAGCCCGAACCATTCCCGATTCCGCATCGATTTTGGGCGACAATTAACAGTATGCCATATTTAGTCTCAAAATTAGAAATATATATTCAAAATAGCAAAATAATTATTTGTCGCGCTATTCCTTCTCATAATATATTCTAAATAGAACTATACACCCATAAAAAATATTAAGATATTCCACCGAGTGGATGTTAAATGAAGATATTCGAAAATTTTTCGCCCTTTCAATTTTTCTCCTCGTCGTATATTTATATTATAAACGTACTGTACGAATGAATAGCGTGGCAACCAAAAACGTGTTAAATGAAAAGCCGATTACTGTCTGATGAGAATGTCTTTTAACTTTAACTTCTTTATCCAGGTACCTTTTATTAAAAAAATCGCGGCCATGCTCATAAGCCGAACAGGAAAAGATGATATCTTTCCAGTAATTGTAACCCTGTCCGTCTACAAGTGGCCGCTATTACAGGGCCTTGAACAGGGTGATCCACTCTAAGAAGTGGCTATAAAAAAAAAAAAAAAAAAAAAAAAAAATGACACAAAATCATCTTTAATTATTTAATTGTCAGATTTTGGTGGAAAATGTGGATGTTCATGAAAAAAGTAAATCTACTGTAACAAACTGAATCGTATTGCCTTTCAAATGTAACCAAACATTTCAGACGAACTTTTCGTAGAATGATTCTATTTAAGTATAAAAATTTTCGGAAACTCTTATATTTAGAAATTTTTCCCTCTCATCGAATCTATCTCGCTTCTTTAGACAAAATCATCGATAATCGGAAAGAAAACTCTAGAAAAACCTCGAATCTATCTCGAATTTTCTTGCGACAAAATCACTTTTCGATTTAATTGGAAAAATTTAAAAACTCTAGGGAAAAGATAAATGTTTGGTTATGTGATACATCTTAACCCTTAACCTATCAGAATACAGTTAAATTTTAGTTTCATTTACTTATAGTTTTATTACAATATCATCAAGTTAAAATTACTGCCAAAGAGCGGTGATTTTATCGCATTTTTGTTACAGCGTATATTCGAGGCACTATTAGAAACACACAATACGTCAGCAAACAGGACACTATGCCCCAATAATTGGCCAAAATCTCGATGTATCAGGGCCTGGCAATACTAATGCTAGGCAGACTAACCCAATCAGAAAAGTTTTGTCAAAACATCTTTTGTTGAGTATGAGTATATCACTGATGAATCGCGTGGATAAGACGCGGCCCATCTGTGGCGCGTGATAGACAAATTGAAATTTCTGATTGATATCATATAATTTTTATAGGACAAGCGAGCGTTTCAACGCGATAGTCCTTTACAATTTCAATTATATTAAGTAATAATACAAGTTTAATTGTTCTTCATAGGTATCAAAGAGTATAATATAAGCAATAATTAGAATAAATATATTTCCCCCCTAAATAATTGTTATTATTGACAATTTATTGACATTCATTTACTGTGAATTAAAGTACCGTAGACGTCTGTGTAATTTCATATAATTTATATTGTTTCATAATTAAATAAAACCAATTTACACTTTTCTCTATTCTCGAAATATTTCACAAAATATTATTTTAAGCACAATTGTACAGAAGTTACCAGAAATCTAGGTTATATTTATTAACCACGCACAAAGTTAGCACTTTAATAAAAATGCTTGATTCAAAATTACGCCTTTTTGAGAGTCAATTGTTGCGTAAGTATGTTTGGGCAAAATCAAATCATTAAGAAGTCGAATCTAATTCGAATATTTTTATCGAATCGAATTTCTAACTCCACATAGATAGCATCTGTTCCTAATTTTTCATTACAATTGAAATCCATTATCTAATTCGAGAAATATATAGCTACGAATTATCTAACATTTATATGAACAAACTATTTGAGGCAGTATGACATCGTTTCGCACGTAATCTTTCAAGACAAAAGTAAATATGCTCAAAATTTCAACGTGGAAACATAATAAATCCACCTCTTTTCACAAGTTTTTGCTTCTTCGACCGATTCGCGATTAATTCGAATTAACGCTAAAACGGTATACCTGTGGGAAATATCTGTATCTCGAGATTCTTTGTATGCTTCTTCAAACTTTAAATTTGTGTGAATGCTTTTGAATAAGACTGCATGTTTTTTTTAAATATTTTAAGGCTACAAATATATTCATTCAATTCACACCTCTACTTGTTCCACCTCCTACTTTTCCAGGTAAAATATAAGTGAATTGCTGAATGGCAGGTTCGTTGTTTGTTCGTCAAAAGACAGTGCCACAAACGAAACGCGTCTCGTCGATGCGATCAATCAGTGACTCAAACTCAACAACTTCACTTTGATAAAAATTCTGCAAAAATGATACAAGAGACAGCGATGGGGGTCAGGTTGCAATCGAATAAAAGTAGTGGTTCATCCCATATTTGTCGAGTTAATAAACTAATATACCATTGGTTTGTCGAGCATAGTTCATCGATTGATCTATTGGTAGATTTCAACGAAGTATAAATACGCAAGAAAACGTGTTGGTATTGGTGAATAAAAATTAAAATAACAAACTTCATCCTTCCGATTTCATAAAACTTTATTTTAGGCTTTGTATGGGAAATATTATTATATATAAATGAAAACATATTATAAACAAACAAACCACTTTGTTTTATTCTGACAAGTTTTCAAAACTTATAAATTGGACATCAAACCCAATTTCTGTCTGATTTATATGAAATGCAAGTTTGATGAAACAAAAAAATCATACTGATAAAATATGGAATATTATAGTAAAAGTGGAAATTTTGATTAAGTTGCGATTGCCGTGGATGCTTGTCCCATATGTACATTTAAGGTTTTATTCTACCATTTTTATATATGAATGTGGTAGGCTTCATTGAGTAATATGGGTTGATTCCAATGAACAATAACAACTCGTTCATTCTGTGTAAATGACCCGATAGGATTCTATATTTTTATCATATATTTCTCACATTTTGCAGTTAAATCTAAGCATTACTGTTGCAATAGCGTATACTTCTGAAATCAAGAATTTTGCTGAAATAAAGTGAACCTTTAATAACGTCGTGTGAACTAGCAACATGCTGAATTGCTCGTACAACGGAACCGCTTCAATTCATGGAAACTCATCAAGCAAATTCCTTACTTGGGATTTTTATCTCAATGTCTTATGTACCGTTATAATAACATACATTGCCATATGTCAGATTGTAGTTCTTGTGATTAAGCTGATTTTAAAGCCAAAGAGGAAGAGTATTGTGAACGCGCAGCATTATAAAAGTTTACCCTATCTTCTAAATACGACGTTGGTCGTGTCGGGATTGATCGGAATGGCAAAAATGGGAATCGCACTATCAAGATATTTTATTCCTTTTACACCTGTCACCCATCTCACGGCCTTGTTTCTTGGCGAATACTCATTTGTCTCAGTGTATCTTATCTTATGGATTCGTCAAACAATGTTCACATACGAACCTACTTTACGGCATTTGTCTTCAAAACCATGGAAAGTCTTCAGTCAGTTTCAAGGATTTTTCATAGTTATTCTGAGTTTAATTATTGGAATCGCAATTGCATTTGAAGTTATCAACAGTAATGCTTTAAGAATGAAATGCATTCCCACATGGTCTTTAATAGCTTTTCTGTTTTTACAAATAGAAACTCAGATTGCAGTTCTCGTTCTATTCATTGTTCCAATGATGCGTCATCAAAGTAATCTGAAAAAATCCGGAACGGATCAAGCATCACCAAAATCTCTAATAACACTTATGAAGAGATCAATAGCAATGACTGTTATAACGATTGTTTCTGACCTCATAACTTTCTTCGTGTTTTTCCTCGTGGGAGAAATAACTTTGTACAACTTTAACATTTTATTGAATATGATTTGTGCGGTATTTTGCTTTGTCGACTGGAGGGATCGACTTTTTCCGTTTTTGATGCTACGTCGAAGCAAAGCGCAAGCGAAAGATTATCGTGGAAGTTCCTTCACCACAGAAACAAGCGTAAACAGAACACTAATCAAAAAGTTACCCCTTATTACTCCCGTATATTCTTCCGGACTTGCAATTTCTACTCTCGACACGACGAGTCACAAACCAGTGTTAGTCTAAAGAGTTTGATGACATGTGGAAGACGAAAAAACAAATTCATGGTTATAGCTTTCTTGAAAAGTCACCAGTATGAAACGATAAACGTGCGATGCGTTGCGGCATGCTTGAATTTTTTACTTTTTATATTTTTTCAAACTGGTCGAAACTTCGAATTGTAGATTTCACATCATCTCAAACTTAGACTTTATATACCTCAGTAATTGACATTTCAGTTGAATTTTTTCCTTTATATTTGTTCGTTGTAAATTATCACTGTAAACCTATATTAGGTATGAATTGAATTTTTTTCAATAAATTATTTATTATTTAATATAATTTTGATATACATCGTCAGCCTAGTAAATAAATCGTTCCTGTTAAAAATTTCTTCAAAAATCTTCAAATCAATACAACTTTACCAGGCTGTTATCGAATATAAAATTGAATATTGAAAAATGCTCCATGCGTGACATTGTATCGCTCATTTTGACTCAACTCGCTCATCATCAAGTCAGATACTTGATAAGCTGACGGTGTACATGTGTGATTTCGTAGCACTACTCTAAAAAGAAAAATTATTTTGCCAAGCATGACCCACGCATGGACCCCGTCTCAACGACGCAATCCATCAGTGAATCATACTTAACAAAAATGTGTAGACTAAATTTTCCCGATTGGCACAATAATTATTTATTTCATGAAAATATATATTGCGTTTTGATATTTTAATGAATGAATGATCAGATATTTTTGTGAACCCCCGAACATGTGATTAAGCAATAAAGATTACTGAAAAAAAGAAAAACACCCAACACCCAACTAAATTTATTTTTTGTTTTGGTTCGTGATGTAGACTCAACTAGGGTTGGGGAATTCGATTCCGTAGATCGAATAAGTATAATTATAAAGGAAGTCAATCACCATTCCCCATAAAGTTTTCTAGTAAAAGAATTATGTTTTCAATAAAAAAAAGTTTAGCGTGGTGACCCATTAATTTGAGCTCTTGTGCCTCAGCTTTTATTGACTTTTTTACAAAGAATTTTGCCGGTAAGCGTGATGACTTTATATAGAATTCGTATTCGTAACAGTATGAATAAATGAGATAACCAATTTAGTCATAAAAATACATTCATAGCGGGAAATATGTATAAACTGTGACAAAAGTACAGGAAATTCACCTGTAATTTGCAGTAATTGTTTATTTCGAAAAATCTTAACCGCCTATTGAAAAAATTCAGGCAAAGTATGGAATGTTGATGGAGCGCTCCAATAGTCGGCCGCAAAGTCAATTTATAGTGTTCTCTTATTTATAATTACCAACTCAATTAGCTGTCAAATAACAGCGATTTCACTGCATTTCTTTTTGTAATTAAATTTGATGAATGGAATCGATATATTTGTCTCCAAAAATGAAAATTCTTGCTTTTAGATATGGATCGAGAATTGAAAATGCATCGCCTTAAGCCTGTTTATGCTAATATTAGTATTTCGCTACTATAAATGTCTCAATATTTATAATGGAGACCAGTTGTAATGACAAAAATGGGATCTTTGTTGATTATATAGAAATTGTGATTCGATCCGATTCAAAAAGATAATCCGAATCTAATACGAATTCGAATCATTCGGTTTTTCCCAACAGAGTTGAAAGCAGCCAAAATTAAAACATTTAACTTGAATCGACCTTAAGATTGTTTGCTAAGATTTCCAGCAAACATATGGCTTTCTTTTGCTTCTAATTCCGAATGAGAAAGTGAATCGTCATTTCCTATAAAGTTTTCTAGTGAAAGAATTATGTTTACAATAAATAGCTTTAGTGTAATGACCCATTGATTTGAACTCTTGTAACTCAACTGTTATTGACTTGAAGAATTTTGCCAGTAAACGTGATGACTTTTATAAAGAATACATATTAATAAATTAGATAACCAATTTAATCATTAATCATCAATTAAAGGATTGAAATACATTCATAGTGAGAAATGTGTATAAACTGTGACAAAAGTACAGTAAATCTACCGTTAATTTGTAGTAATTGTAAATTTCGAACATCCTAACCGCTTTTGGGGGAAATTCATGTAAAGTATGGAATGTTGATGAAACACTTCAATGGTCGGCCGCAAAGTCAATTTACAGTTTTCTCCTATTTTCATTACTAACTCAATAAGCTGTCAAATAACAGCGATTTCACTGGATTCCTTTTTGTAAATATAAATTTGGCGAATCGAATCGATCCGAAGCAAAGTTATCCGAATTATTCGTGAATTTTTTGTAGCAACGAAAACTTGCTGAGTAAATGAAATTTTTAACGATAAAAATCCAATCGAATCGATTGCATTTTGTCTTTAAAAATAAAAATTCTTGCTTTTAGACATGGGTCGGGAATTGAAAATACACCGCCTTTAGTGTGTTTATGCTAATATTAGTGTTTCGCGACTATAAATGCCTGAAATTTATAATGGAGACCAGTTGTAATAATTAAAAATGGGATCTTTGTTGATCATATAGAATTTGTGATTCGATCCGATTCGAAAAAATATTCCAAATCTAATTCGAATCCGAATGATTCGTTTTTTCCAGACTAGGCACAACAGAGTTTAAATCAGCCGAAATTAAGACATTTAACTTGAAACGACCTTAATATTATATGCTAAGATTTCTAGCAAACACATGGCTTCTTTTGCTACTAATTCCGAATGAGAAAGTGAATCACCATTCTTTATGATGTTTCCTAGCAAAAGAATTGTGTTTCCAATAGATAAATTTAGTGTGGTGACCCATTGCTATGAACTCTTGTGCCTCAACTTTTATTGACTTGATGAATTTTGCCGGTAAACGTGATGACTTTTATATAGAATTCATACTATTAACGGTATTAATAAATATAATTTAACCAATTTAATGATCAAAATACATTCATAGCGGGAAATGTGTATAAACTGTGACAAAAGTACAGTGAATCCATCGCTAATTTGCAGTAATTGTTTATTTCGAAAAATCCTAACCGCTTATTGAAGAAATTCATTCAAAGTAGGGAATGTTG